>OY856411.1:357764338-359244338 GCA_963693085.1 Alisma plantago-aquatica | reverse complement strand
TTACAAGTAACATCCCCCCCAAAAAAAAGCTTACCTAAAAGGGCTTAGCTACTCATGGAACTAAAAAGAAGGAGGAAAAGGAATAGCCATGGCATCACATGGAAGCTCTATTCTCCTTCATCTACATAAGCAAGAGCAGCTCCTCCTCCCTCCAAAGTAAATATATGGCATGGAATGGATGGTGGAAGTGGTCAAAACCTAGAAAATTAGGGTTTTGAGGTAAGGGGAGGTGGAAATGAGGTGGAGGTAGGTGGGAGTAGGTGGTAGATCCTTGAATGCACAAGTGAGGTAGAAATGAATTATAAGGGTGGATAACCCCATGCTAAAACCACCACCATAGTATATATAGGTGGTAGGGAAGAGAAGCACTAGGTTAATTGGGGGTAAAATGGGTAGAACAATGCACAAAAATAGTAGGATTTTGGTGGCAGTACGGTCGTGTTTGGTAGCACGGCCTAGCATAGACATGGTGGATAGAGGGTAGCACGATTATGTTGAGGGAACGGTCATCTTGGTGGAGTAGAAAATGTCAAGTTGGTTTGGTTTTTGGAAGGTCGGTAGCACGGCTGTGGTGAGCACCATGGTCGTGGTCGGAACTAGCTAGCATGACCATGATGAACACCACGACCGTGGTGGGATGATCGTAGCACGATAATGGTGAGCACCATGTCCATGGTGGATAGGGTAGAATGGTCATGGTGGGCACCATGGCTGTGGTAGATGGGTTCCAGCACAGCTGTGGTGGATAGTTGGCAGAACGATTGTGGTGGAGTGTTTGTTGTAGCTACTTCAAAAATTGAGGTTTCCCTTGTAAATTTGTCATTTGCAGCACGGCCGTTCAATGTCACCACGACTGTGATGGGAGCTTTTCTCATATTTGAGCTTTGAACTTCATGATCCATGGACATATTTTCTCTAACTCAACCCTTGGCCACTACGAGTAGGTTGGGGGAGCTCTAGGACCTTATTTGGAATCCTCCAGGGTGGAGGAACCCTAGAACACCTTCTTTATCTCCTAACCATCCAAGGTGTGGTCCCAGTACCTGAAATACATGCAAAGAATGACCATAAGTGCATTTAATTAAACATCATTTGTTAGGGTAAATAACGCACAAATTAAGATGTCTATATGTGATTAAATTACTAGAAGGCACAAGATGAAGCCCTAAAATAGGGTTGCATCAAGAAACACATGTTAGGATAAATATTTTTATATTGATCTTTTTCTTGTTAAGTTGGATTTTCTTGGTCAAGCAGTTTGATGGTTGAAAATAGGATTATGAGTGTTATCATCCTTCCTAGAGTCAAACTAGACAAAGGCTCCATTCAGTGTGGTGGTGGTTTTTGAGCTAGGGATGATGGTGGGATTTGGAAGGTTTCTGACAAAGATCTCAGACTAAACTCCATGCCCAGGATTGGGTTCTTGCTGACTTTTCTGTATATCTACCATAAAGGTTGGATGTCTTGAGGGGTATCAAGTGTGTTTGTGGTTCATCACGGATGCATGAAAACCTATCATTTTATATCAAAAGTAGGTATTTTCAATAGGCAACCATAACATCAGACATTGATCAAGTATTATCATTGTTGGGAGGAGTGATATGGTTCCATGGTTGTAAGGTGTCAAGCATGGTGTGGCAATGACAGTTCATGCTATACTATAGGTCAATGGAAATAGTGGATTGTAGGTCTATGCTAGTTACAAGGAGGAGGAAGAAGAAGAAGAAGAAGATTTTTGCAAGACGGTGATTCTTGCCTCATTGGTTGACACAGGTTGGTTTAGATCAAAGAAAATAGTTGGAACTCGCCCAAAGAATTGGGAGCTCATTGTGCAACCAATCAGTGATAAATGAGTTAAAATGGGAATCAAGGAATAAGATGTCAAACTTGATGATAGGAAGACTTCCAAGGTGCCAAAAGTGTCACTCACAAATATATCTAGGTCCCAAGAATGTTTAGGTACCTCTTCCCTTCATAGTATCATGTTTGGAAGAGCAACATGGACATTGACAAACACTTTGTAGTTCTGTAGATGTGTTGTTGTAGGTTTAGTAGCAATCCAAATTGTCTTCATATGTGCATTGTAGAAGATAGATTTTTGAAGATTAGTGAATAGATGAAGTGGGTGGATAGTTGTTGTTGTGACTTGGGGTGTAGATTACTTATGTAGCCTCTATGCTTAGACTATCAGAGAAGGATGAGGACAGGTGTGCCTACCGTGGTGGCCATTGTGAGGAGAGAGAAGAATTAAGGGGGCTAGGGTTTTTTAAGAAAGGAAGGAAGAGGGGAGAGAAAAAAGAGGAGATATAGGGAAAAGTTGAGAGGGTTGAAATGGAAGAGAAGAATAGAGAAGAAGAAGGAAGGAGTGGAAGAGAATATGGTCATTATAATGGAGGTCGTCGACCCCATGAGGAGACACTCCATGTGCAATGTAGTGGGACACACAAGTGTTGTAGTTGGGAATGGTTGAGCAAACAATGGAATGAATTTTAGTTATTGCAATGCAATAATGTTTGTTAAAGTTAGGATTTCCCACTAATTAATAAATGGTCAAAGAAGGTCCAATTGATACAAAACAATCTTAATATAATAATGATATGAAGAATCCAAATTCATTAATAATCTCTTTCTTTGAAACTAATTGCTATCTATTTCTTCATGAGGGTGATAAGTACTCATTTAATGTTTTTATTTTCTCCTATTAATCAGTTGGATACATTTATTCATAATTGATTTGTTTTAATTCATACAAAGGATTACAAACATTTAAGAGTGACAAAGTGGGGCATGACTCGATATTTGATATATTTGTATAATTAAATATACATGACAAGTAGTTAGTTTATTTATTCTAGAACTTCATACAAAGGGATTTTTCAACGTTATATTTCTTAACTACAATCATTATTTAATCTAACTCGAGTGAAAAATAATTTATTATGAACATAACTAAAAATTGAGTCTAAGGAAAGGTAAGACTAAGATATGAAATCAAAATCAAGCATGTTACACCTAGAAAAATCTAGCTACCATAAGAATGGAAATTTACAAATTAAAAAAACAAAGAACCTAACTAAGTTAACACTAGCTATGCATGATGACAACTTAGGGTTTAAAATTTTGGGGAATGTGGGCCCTATGGGGTAAATATGAGAATCTATTAGGTTGTGGATTCAAACCATGCAAGCATCATTCATTTGTTCAAGTTATCAAACCATGCAAACATCATTCATTTGTTCAAGTTATCAAACCATGAAAACATCATTCCAACCTTGCGAGGCTCAATTGAGTATGGTTTAGATGGTATTCAATCATGGGAAAACAAGTATAGTTTTCTAGAAGGGAAGCTCTTAAGGAGGGTGAGTATGAGGGTTTCACACCTCATGCCATCTCCCATCTAGCATTTGAATAGCTCAAAGTCATTTTTGCTATGTGTAATCAAACTATCTATCGCCTAGAGATATGAGAGTAGAGATATATGTAGGAATAAAGGAATCTAGATAGGATCTACTAGTTGAAACTAGGAGCAAAATCCTAAGTTAGTCAGATATCACCCATTTCCCCTAATACCTAGGTGTTATCAAGCAAGATTCACATAGGAGAAGATGAGAAACAAGATAGAAGTAGAATATAACCATTCACAAGTAAAACCTCAATGTTTACAAATTTATCCCTCCAACATATCAAAGTCACATTTTTCCACCTCAAATTTACAAAGGGGGATTGTCTAGATGTGCTCAAAGAAAAAGTAAAAGAAAGGGGAGAAGAAGGAAAAACTCCATGGATTTTGGTAAAAGCAATCCAATATGCACCTCCATCTGCTCCAAATTGTCCTCCTTCTTTAAGGATGATAAATGGAATGGAATGTGTAAGAAAAAATGCCAAAACCATATAAGACTAGGGTTTGGAGGTGGGTGAATTTGGAAATGAATGGAAGGAAGGGAGAAGTGAGTAGGTGGGTCATGGAATTCTTGGGAGAGATAAACTTTTGCTCCCAGCCACCACCAATGCTTATATAGGGGACTAGGAAGCCTAGGATTAAGTGGGGCAATTATGTAAAATGATACTAGGGAAGTAGTAGGGTTTGGTAGGTACATGGTCGTTCTAGGCATAATTGTCGTAATTGGAGTGAGTGGGAATGGTGGTGGTGGATGGGAACGACCTTTGTGGAAGGGTAGAATAATTAGGGAAATTTTGAGTTTTGCGGTATGGTAGAATAGACGTTCTAGTTGACACAATCATTCTAAGGGATTTCCAACATAGTGAATCTATATAAGATGACAATTTTGAGGGCTTCTCTACATGTGGTCATTTTGGATAGCACAACCATTCTGAGGGATTCCTAGCATGGTCGTTCTAGTTGGCATGGTCGTGTTGTTGGAATTGGTTTAAGTATTAATTTCTCCATTGATATTGAAATTTGGCATGGCCATTTATTATACCAAAGCCATGTTGGGGGTCTTCTCTTGCACTTTGGTCTTCAATTTTATCCTCCATGGTGTTCTTTTCCTTTTGATCTTTGGCCACATGGGGTAGGTTGGGGAATCTCTGGATCTCACTGTGGGCTCATTAAAGGGTGAAGGAACCCTAGGATCCTCCTCATTCTCTCCCTTCCATTCAAATCATTCTCAAAGTACCGAAAGATCATGCAGAAAAACATCCACAAATGCATTTTCCTAAAAAAAAACATTATTGAAGAAAATATGCATAAAATATACATTAGATGTGAACAATGAAAAATTAGTATTAAATGAAGAACCAATCAAGGGCTTCATCACCACCCCAAGTTTAAAATAAACTTGTCTCAAGTATCCTCCAACTCAATCTCTCTTCAGTTTAACTCAAGTAGAAATGATGAATTTACCCACCACCCATGTAACATGATAAATTGATTAGTACCTCAACCTTGACTATGTGCATGAATTCCATTCCTCTCTTATTTTCATTCATGACTTGACTACCAAAAATGCACGAATCATATAGACTTTATATATAGGGCATCAAAGTTCATGTAAGTGACATGGAATTCCACAAAACTGTTGGTAAACTGTATCATTTTGTAAGATTTATTCCAAGTTTGTTAGGCAATGGATTTCACATGCATGCATTATCCTCTAAAGTTCAACCAAACTTGATGATCCAATTGTCTTATGTTGGGTAGGTGATATAGGGTTGATTTTCCCTAACCCTAATAGGTGTTACAAGGGAAGAAATGATTGTAGAAAGGAGTTGGGTTGCTATTACATAGAGTGTGCACCCATCTTTTCTTTTCTTCTCTTAAGATGTTATTACATAGAGAAATGTCAAATTTATTTTTATTTTTCTTTGCACCAAATATAGGGAGGGATCATGGTCATTGGATGAAGTGAGGAGGTAGAGATATGGTCATTATCACTTTTGCAAAGTGTTCAAGGCTTTTTATGTGCTCTTTACCATCTTTTCATGAGACAAATAGGTAAGAAGTGATTAAAGAAATAATTAGACAAAAAGGGGTCTTTTGTATGGATTTTTCACAATATGGGTTCATGCACACATTAGTCCCACAAACTTCACAAACGTGGGTAAACAATATTGAAATTAGGCATTCTATCAACCATCTTATTTTTTCCAAATCATGGAAAACCATAAGAGATTGGTTTTCACCATTTACTCCCATTTGAGAGAGATGAAACACATGTACAAAGTCAAGCATGTTGGGATATCACCAAATTACCATATAAAATGGGGCTAGTAGGATTCATCAAAGGTCAAAAAGTTCAATTTTAGTCCATTAAGGTAGAGATAGGTTGAAACATGTTTTTGGGGAAAATGATCAAGTTTGGGAAAATTTTGGCCAAATGGTGCCAAATGCCCCTATTAACATCAGCACTTACACTATTATGTAAGAAATAGCATGGAAGAGAATGTGAATTAAAACGCACAAGAAAATACTAAAAGTTGCATGCAATGCAAATACAATGTTTGGCATGGCTAGAAAAGTAAAAACTTTGAAACATTACACAAAACTACAAGAAAATTAGCTAAATGACATGCATGTATGTGACTTGCAACAAACAAGTATGGATACAAAAGTATAGGAGTTAACCTAACTATTTTATCATCCTAGACAAAAACTTAGAACAAGGAACATAGAGGAATATGGAGTAAACCAAGGGTTTACCGCCCTACCACTGCAAGATTTTAAATCATGCTAACCTCAGCATGTGGTAGGGGCTTAGAATGGTAGGATAATGATCACAGATCTATAGTGTCTAAGAATCAAGAGGAGGGATCAATCTTGCTTCTAGCAGACAGTGAAGAGCCAGCATGGTCTTTCTATGGAGAATAGTCAATTTGGCTTGCTGGAACCACGGTCGTGGTGTGTAGAATGGCCATGATAACACACAAATTTAGGCATTTATGCTAAGTATACATCTATAGTCTTATACTGTTATAGCCTAATATGCCCAAAATAATTCTAGATTCTTATCTTTCTGTAATTTATATCTTTTTGAAGATAGAGTCGCTCAACTAACCAATTTTAGGACTTGTAGGTACCGAATTTAAGAAGACATCATTTCTCCAATTTTTTCCCCATCAAGCTTCGTGTTATGTGCACCATCTTAGGAGATAGTGAAACGCTAAAATTTTGATATTTTGGTCCCAAATTTCGATGGTTAACTCCTTCATCGGTGACATCCTCATCAGTCAGAAGTCTCATCGATGCAAGCCCGTCGACCTGTAGTAATACACCCCCGGTGGGTTTGTTCCTAGGAAGTATCATAATCGACTGCCAAGACAGAAACTCAGAGACCGCTGAGATCCCTAATTTTTAGTGACCAATGAAGCCTCTACACATCCCAGCAACTATAGAGATTCCCAGAGGGCCAGCAATCGATTGGACCATATCTTGGTGACCGCTGAAACTCTTCACCATCAGTGACCACTGAAGATGTCAGTGACCACTGGAACTCTATCTTAGCAGTCGTCAAGACCATTGACCACCAGTGACCTCTGAAGTTCCCCAATAATAGTTACCGCCAAGACCTTACATTGTTGGCGATCGTTGAAGCTCCACATTATCAGTGATCATCGAGACCTACTATCATATACACTACGCCTATCACTATAAATACCCACCTGCTTCTACCTAGAAAAGAGTTCTTTTTTTGGTTATGTTCAGTCTTGGAGGTTCAAAGAGTTCCATGGCATAGTTCCAAGGTCTAAGAGGGCTGAAAAACACACCCTACATCCATCCCTTTGGTTTGCTTCCATACACCATAATTCACCCACTTCCCACCCTTCTCAGCCACCTTCCACCTCCATACATCCACCAAAGTTGGTGTTTGGGGTAGAATCAAGGAGAACGGAGGTGAAGGAGTCTTGAATATCAAGGAGGACAACCCCAAGGATGAGATTCAGCCTTCTTGGAGGCTAAGGAGTGAGAGAAACCTCACTTCTACCGGCTAAATCTCTTCTTCGACCTCTTTATTCTACTCTTCTCCATCATTTCTATACAAATGATGTTATTCCATCTTTGTTTAGTGGCAACTATGCTTCTCCATGGCTAGTTAAACTCCTTCTTGGCTATGCAGTCCATCTTGTACTTTTACCTTAAGAAAGTAGACGTATTCCAGTTCTAGTATGTTTTTTGTTCTATCTTCTCTTTTTATTATGATTGATGATTTGGTTGATCTCTTTCTTGCTTGAACCTCCTTTTCTACCAAGATAGAGAGATCAATTGTAGAAATGGGTAAGAGAAGATAGTTTGGATCAAAATCTGAGAAGACGATGTCCAAGGGAGGATCGACATAGAACATGTAATGGAGAGATCCAACCTGAGCCTTGAACCCAATCGTCTCATCTCAACCCGCTTGAGATCATGACATTGTTCTACATAGATCCTCTACTATTCCTAACATATTTGAATAGTCTAGGCCTGAGAAGGTATCCAGAATATTTAGAGGCATTGACCCATTGTCCTTGAGAGAGGTTTCAGATTAATGATGGGGTTTTAGTCACGTTGTGTGAGAGCGAGTAGGATGACCCCCATTGAAGCAGCTACCATGATACATGCTACGTTTGGAGGTTAGACTCTTGCTAGGGTGTTCGAGAGCTGTATACGCCCAGGAATAGGTACATAGATAGCCCAACTTGTGATTACATAGTCATGAACTCCTTCTGATTAGTAGGATTCGTTGGACTCTGTTTTCTTTACTTTGTTTTGTTTTCTTTCGTATTCTTTTTCTAGACTCATTCTAGTTCTTCACATATATCTGCTACTAGTTTTTCTTAACTAACTCAAGAACAAAATTTTAAGCATCCCAAATGCCTCAACGTCCATGTGTTTGACCCTGTATTGAGTTATGGGGGTCCTTGAAGGTTTCAGGTTATAAATTTAAAAGTTTGATTCATCTTTGGAATTGCACTTCTACTTGTGGGAGTGTTATTTCAGGGTCAATCACACCATGATGGATACTTTTCTGTGGCTTTTTTAACTAAGACATTCCTTCTTTTTTTCAGTTTTTTTCTTATCTATTGCTAGCCACTCCACATATCATCATTTCATCAATGTATATTCTAGCATGATTCAAAAATAGAAAAACCATCAAATATAGTGTGTATGTGTGTGTTTCATGGAAGTATAACGAATACTATAACAAAATGAGGTTTCAATGAAAACATACTCAACTATTATGAGTTATCTTCCACAAGCATTGTGTCTCATGCCTTTATTCATGTAGGATTTCTTCTATCATAAACCATTCAGAAACAAGCCATTTCCTTTCTCAAAGTAGGCATACCTCTCAAGGGTGTATAAAAATGTGGTATCCCAAGGGTTTTGCAACCTTCCCAAGTGTCCTTCTTCAGCTTTCCCCACATTCTTTTCATTATAGGGGATCTCAAAGTATCAGTCTTCATCAGTCAAATTTTGTCTCTCTACAGTAGTGAACATATAGATCTTTATCTTCCTATTGGGGAGACTATCTAGGTTTTGGCAAGCACTTTGATCTTCCATCGGCTATATATAGAAACGGCCTTTATAAGATGATAGGAACCCTCTCATCCTATGGCTCCATGTCAAAGACAATAATTTCATCTAGGAACACCAGATACATCACCTAATCCAACATCACCAAAAAAAAGTACACCATATTGATTGCTATCTTGGTGGATCTATCAATGAGTTTTAAAATGCAATTGGTTGGCATCAATTTGCCCAAATTCAATTCCACATAAAATTTTAGGAAATGATATTAACATTAGACCCTAGGATCAAGAAAATAACTCTCAATGAGGTGGTGATCAATATAGAAAGGGGTAAGGGGATTTCCCAAATCACCCTTTTGTTAGGGTAAATGATTAGCAAATATGGCTCTCACCTCCTTTGTTAATTTGATCTTCTTGGATATCTTCCCAGAGGTTTCCCTATTGAAGGAACATGTATTCTTTTGGAATTTATCATAAGATGGGATTTGTTCAATTGCATCAAGCAATTCGATGTTACCTTCACTTGTCTAAAAATCTCAAAAATGTCAACATTGCACTTTTGTGTCCTCTTGGTGGAGGGATCTCTTAGAGCATTGAAGAATGGGGGCTCAACAACATTGTCCTTTCTTAAAGTAACTTGAGGACCTTGGATATCATAATAGGACTTTTGAACTCATAGCATGGGACACTTGGTGTCATAATCTCAACAAACAATTGGGATATATGGTGTTACATCCTCACAAGATGGTGGAATGGAGAACATTTTAGTGCTCTTGACATTATCACATGACTTTTCTAGTAGTCATGTTTCAAGATGACTCTTGTTAACTTGCATCTTTCCCCTTTTGGGTCGGTCAAGTATTTTTCACTCCTCAAGGCAGCCAATACATTCACTTGCTTATAGGGAGGGAGGATATTGTTATACTTATGGTAATGGTGGTGGTAATGGTGGTGGTGGCCTTAGGTCATATTGTTGGAGGGATGGGTTTTGAAGGATGTATGGTTGTGGTGGAATTTGATGTTGTGGAGGTGGAGGGAGATATGATTGTTGTGGTGGTTTTTGAGGCATGGGAGGTCATTGATAGATGGATGGATGTGGTGGTGGTGGTGGAGCATATGGATTAGGAGGGCCATGGTGGTTTTTTCAAAGATTGCAGTTTCCCTTGTGGTGTAGGTGCCTTCAGGAACACCCATTGATCCACTAGCATTATCGTGGTTACCATGGTTTGGGAAGGAAGTATGTCCGCCTTACAACGTACAAGTGACAATGAGATTTGATCAATTCTTTGCTCAAGACTACTAATTATTTTTCCTAGTGAGGACACATCTTTATTCACTTCATCTTGTCTTCTAAGTCTTACAAGAACCTCATCTTCGAACTTGGAGATATACTTTTTACAGGTGATATTTCCTTGGATACGCTTGCCCCTCTTCTCCTTGTTGTTTTGAAGAGAAGTTAGGATGGTTTCTCTATTCTAGATTGTATGATTGGGATATAGGGCATTGGTTATTATAGTTGCCATAATTTTAGAGTGCTTTTAATTCTTCATCCATAGACCCAATAGAATGGGTAGATTGACTAGAGGACCCTCCCACACATGTTGTCGTCAAGTTCATCATGTTTGTTGGGATCTTCAGCATTTGACGGTTAAGCATTTGATGAGATCTTCAGATAGGATATGCAACTCTCATATTTCTATCAACTTGACTATCTACACTAGATGTTCGATGCCTTTGGTTCTTATCTGGATGATTAGATAACATCCATGATTCTTTAGGGGATTAGGCCATAAAAGTACCTTCACGTGATGTACCCATCATAGTTTGACCCACCTCAGAAAAATTAGAGTGAAAATATTGAATTAAATGCCAAATTGTCACTTCATGGTGTGGGCATCTCTTAGCAATTTTTGAAATCTTTAGCGTGTTTCATGGAATTTCTCATTTTACTTCTAGATAAAAGAAGTGATGCATCATCAACTTCAGTAGGATAGAATTTCTTCAAGAATTCGTTCTTCCTATCCTCCCATGTCACAATTTGTATTTTAAATGAATATCATTCTTTTCTTTCATACAAAAAGAGAACAAGGTAAGTGAAATCGAGTCATATGTAGTTGCTAGAATATTAAAAATAGAGCAAATTTCTAGAAATGTATCCACATGCTATTATAGATTCTCATTTTCCATCCCATAAAAAGAAGAAAGAAGTCCAAGAAGACCATGTGGAATAGATAATTGTTGCGTTGGTTTCTGATCTACTCTTGCGGCAATGGGTGGGTTGTAGTTGATTGGAATAAATTAGTCATGAAGTGGATTGCATTGAGGTGCAGGGAGAGGTGGCTCTGGTGCCTCCGTATATTGTTCTGCATTACAGTTTTGATCTAGGTTTACCATTTATTCTTCTAAAGGTTGAGTTTGTTAGTTTCTTTGCCTACATCTCTTAATTTTTTTATCCACAAAGAAGAAATCAATAGATAGAGATTGTTGTACGAACATGCATTGTCAACTGAGAAAGGCACAAATAAGAAATAGAAGACAAGTTAGAAAATTCAGATGTAAAAATACTATGAAGAATAAAAAATGGCAATTGTGAGGGCAATAGGTCGACTCAAATCAAGAAAAATTATCTAGGTTGAGCACCACTATCAACGGAAATGGTTCTAGAATGCTTGATACATCTGTAGATCCCTACCCAATTTGATTTGGATAGATGCACCTTAGGCACACCAAGGTCTTTCATATTTATAATCCGGTTTGGACACACTCTTATAGAAATATGCAAGCAAACGAGATTGGGAACAATATAGGAGTGGCAAGTTGGGGTCAAACTCAAAGGAGAGAGAGGGTGGTGAAGCTATGTTCATTCAAGCAATGTCCCTAATGTGTATGGTAGGGTTTAACTTTGAGTTTGGAGTTACACTAAGTGTTCAAATAAGCAATTGAAAGAGACAAGAATTGAACCTATGTTAATGTAGGCAGTTTAGACTAATTGTCTAAGTACAAAAAGCAATTACACTAAGACAAACATAAAAATACCATCACTAAGCACTACACTAACAAGAGTAATCCTAATTAGGAGGACAATAAGGTATAAAAAGCAGGAGAATCTCTAGAGTAGAAATTATGCAAAAAGGGAAACTAGAGAACTACACTATCAATTGACTAACAAAGACAAACACCAGTAACTAATAACCAACACTAACTACCCTAAAAAGTACTATCTACCATTAGCAAAGCACTTGACTAAGTAAAATAACAAAGAATCTAACTAAGTTCACACTAGCTAAGCAAAATGATAAATTTAGGGTTTAAGAAATCAATGAGGAATGTTCATGTTTGGGGTAAATGTAAGAATCAAGTAGGTTGGGGCTTAAACTATGAAAACAACATTCATTCATTCCAGTTATAAAACCAAATAAACAAATTAAGTGATAGTGAATTGGCATAAACTAGTTGTTGGCAGTGGATGGAATAGGGTATCTATTATATTGTACACCCATCTTTTCTTTTCTTCTCTTGAGATGTTGTTATAGAGAGCAAACTCTTATCTCTTTACCTTTCTTTTCTCATATGTATAGAAAGAACAAGGTGACTAGAAGGTGTGAGGAGATAGATATTTGTCACCTTCACTTTTGGAAGGTGGCCAAGTCTTTTCATGTTCTCTTTAGCATCTTTTCATGAGGAAAAGAGGTAGGAAGTTATGAAAAAAAATTAATGAGTCAAAGAGGGGTCATTAGTAGTTGATTTTCACAATACAGGTTCCTGCATGCACATTAGTGCCGCAACTTTCACAAACATGGGCAAATCATAATGAAATGACTTGTTGTATCAATCATGTTCCTTTTTACAAATCAAGTTAAACCCTAAGCATAAAGTGCTTGATTTGATTGCTTCTCACCATTTACTCCAATTAGTGAGAGATGATATACTTGTATAAAGTCAAGCATACAAGTATACTGATAAAATTACCATATATAATTGGATAAGTAGGATTCATAAAAGGTCAAAATATTCAATTCCAATCCATTAAGGTAGAGATTAGGTTGAAACATGCTTCTGGGAAAAATGATCAAGTTTGCAAAAAATTGGGCAAAATGATTAAGTTTGTGAAATTTTAGCTAAAATGGGGCTAAATGCCCCAATTCACATCAGAACTTACACTAGTAAGAAAGAAATAGCCTGAAACCAAATCCCAACCAAAAACACACAAGAAATCACTAAAATCTAAATGCAATTCAAACCCAATGTATGGCATGGCAAGAAGTAAGACATTTGAAATATTATGCAAAGTTGCAAGATAGTAGTAATGACATGCAATTTTGTGAGTTGCAATAAGCAAGTATGGCTTGAGAAGTATAGGATTTAGTCAGATTGTTTGATCAAACTATAAAAAAATGTAGAACAAGGAACATAGAGTAATATGGAGTGAATCAAGGTTTTACCACCTTACCACCCCAAGCCTTTAAACCATTCTAATCTCAGCATGAGATACATGCTTAGAATGGTAGGATAATGATCACGGATATATGGTGGAAAATCATCAAGAGGGGGAGGGATCAGTTTTGCTTCCGTGGGTAGGGAAGATCCAGCATGGCCTTTTGTGGAAAATGATGATTTTGTCTTTCTAGAACCACAGTTGTGGTTTTTAGAATAGTTGTGTGGCTTCTTTCTTGTAGATCTTTCAACTACATACATTCCTCCTTTATGCAATTCTAATTTTTTCCATGAATGACCATTGTACATATCATCTTTCCATCAATGTACATGTTTTGACATGACTCACAAATAGAAAATCCATCAGGTGTAGTGTGTGTGTTTCTTAGAAGTGTAAAAATAAAACTATCGCACACTGGGTTTTTCAATGAAAAGATAGTCAAGCCATGGTGGGTTGTCTCCCACAAGCATTGGGCTTAATGCTTCCGTCAAGCTGAATTTCTTCTATTAACAACCATTCACAAATAAGTAATTTTCTTCCTCAAATTAGGGAGTCCTCTCAAAGGTCGTCAAAACATGGTCTTGATCCCAAGGGCTTTCCAAGATTCTAAATTATCCTTCTTTATATTTCCCCACTTTCTTGTCATTTTAGGGGATGTCAAGGTAGAGATCTTCATCAACCAAATCTTGCTTCTCGGTGGCAGTGAACATATAGATCTTTAACTTCCTATTCAATAAGGAAATTGTCAAGGTGATGGTGTGCACCTTGATCTCCACATCATATGTAGATAGAAATAGTCTTCCTAAGATGATAGGAACAATCTCATCCTCTGGGTCCATGAAACAAGGTGGAGTTTCAATGGTATCCATAATGGAGGTTGATGAGAGGTTTTGAATACATCATGGGAAATTGAAAGTGGGGTGTAGTTCTATAAGATGTAGAGGAACCTCTAGACTCCTTATATAGGCATGAGATGTCGACCATCCACTGCTGCTCCAAGCTATAGAGATCTAGTGCACTTGTGATTTGGGTATTATCTTGTTTTGCCACAGTTCTAGGTGTTTTAGGACTTGTTGGGCTTGAAGTGATCTCCTAAAATGGATGGAAGAATTTCTTGGAAATGAGGGGTGGTAGAGAGAATAGGATACAAGAGAGGAGTCTTGGTTTTGTTGGCCTCTCATTTAGGGGTAGAAGACTATTGGCATGTGATGGATTGCCATCCAATGGCCATAGGTAATGTTTGCACTATGTGGTCACACACAAGGTCCTCTCTAGTCTCCCCACTTAGGTATTAATGTAAATTAAACCTAATTTATCTTAGATTATCCAACAAATTAGCATTATATTAAAAAAATTAAAGATCTTTAGAAGCGACCTATTGATACCAAACTAAGGGATTATTTTTTATGCTACGAAACCCATTAACTAGGGTTTAGCTCTGCTAAAAAGGGATTCAACTAACCATTCACTTAAAATTACTAAATAATAATCAGCATGAAAATTTATTTCTTTAAACCCATATAAATAAATAAACATCATGTTAATTAGAAAGATAACATCTTATTCATGCAAAACAGGAAAGGTTACAACAAACTTTGACTTTTCATGAAACTAACAGTTCTCGATTATGATAAACCAAGTATAATTTATTACAAACTACTCTCATTTCTCACTCTCTTATTCCCAGGATCCATAGGAAGGATAAGTGACCATCTAACTAATCTCACTATTCTTCTCAAGACATGTTCTACTCTACTCCTGATGATAGCTAGACTCTGACTCATCCTGTAGAGCTAGAGCTTTGCCTGAAAAATGTTTTCAGTGGGTTGATAAGCTACTGGCACAATGTGTAGAAAATCAATAATAAACCATGATATTTTAGATGTGTATTATTAGTAGAACCAAACACAGATAAATACACACATGGCAGTTAAAAATTTTAAATAATCCAACATGGAAGTTGATCTGATAATGGTTGCAAGAAATAGAAAAATGAAATCCATTACTAATCTTTTAGTCCATTTATTATGCCCTATACCCACACGAAGTGTTGTGAAAGTATCACAGCATGCCACAATCTCACTGCACAAGACATGGAGTATACATGGGACTCCAAGTCTACTAACTAGCTACCTGGTTCTTTTACATATGAATACAAATTCAATGTATAAAGAATTAAGAAATTTGAAATATTATGCAAAGCTGCAAGATAGTAGTTAAATGATATGTAATTTCTTGAGTTGCAACAAGCAAGTCTGGCTTGACAAGTATAGGATTTAGTCAGATTGTTTTATCATCCTATAAAATAATTTAGAACAAGGAAAATAGAGGAATATGGAGTGAATCAAGGGTTTACCACCCCAATCCTTTAAACCATGCAAATCTCATCATGAGATACATGCTTAGAATGGTAGGCTAATGATCACGGAGAAACGGTGTCAAATCATCAAGAGGAGGAGGGATCAATTTTTCTTCCATGGGCAGGGCAAATCCAGCATGACCGTTTTGTGGAGAATGATGCTTTTTGTTTTTCTAGAATAATAGTTTTGGTTTTTGTAGTTGTGGTGGCTTCTTTCTTATGGATCTTTCAACTAAGTCCATTCCTCCTTTTCGCAATTCTAATCTTTTCCATGAATAACCATTGTACATATCATCTTTCCATTAATGTACATGTTTTGATATGATTCACAAATAGAAAAGCCATCAAATATAGTGTATATGTGTTTCTTAGAAGTGTAAAAATAAGACTATCACAAACTGAGTTTTTCAATGAAAAGATATTCAAGCCATGGTGGGTTGTCTCCCACAAGCACTGGGCTTAATGCTTCAGTCAAGCTGAATTGCTTCTGTTACAAACCATTCACAAACAAGAAATTTTCTTCCTAAAATTAGGCAGTCCTCTCAAAGGTCCCAAAACATGTTCTTCATCCTAAGGGCTTTTCGAGATTCTAAACTATCCTTATTTATATTTCCCCACTTTCCTGTCATTTTAGGGGATCTCATAGTAGATATATTCATCAATTAAATCTTGCTCCTCAGTGGCGATGAACATACAGATATTTACCTTCCTATTCAATAAGGAAATCAACAAGGTGATGGTGCACACCCTAATATCCACATAATATGTAGATAGAAATTGTCTTCCTAATCTTATAGGAACAATCCCATCCTTTGAATCGATGTCCAAGACAATAAAATCAGTCAAGAACACCACCTATGTCTCCTTTCCCAACATCAGCAAAACTTTCTCTACCATACTCGTTAGTATCTTGGTGGATCTATCGATGAGTTATAAAATGACATTCACTAAGTTCAACCTGCCTAAACCCAATTCCACATAAATATTGGAGGGCATGATATTGATACAAAAACCATGATCAAACAATGAACACTCAATGAGATGGTAATTGATATAGCAAAGGATAAGGGATTCTCTAAAGACATTATGAGTCCATGGAACAAGGTGGAGTTTCAATGTATCCATGGTGCATGTTGATGAGAGGTTATGAATACATCATGGGTCATTGAAAGTGGGTACAGTTCTAGAAGACTCAGATGAACTTCTAGACTCCTTATATAAGCATGATATGTCGACTGTCCACTGCTTCTCCCAAGTAGTATAGATCTAGTGCACTTGTGATTTGGGTATTATATTGTTTTGACGTGGTTCTAGGAGTTTTAGGAGTTTTTGGGCTCGAAGTAATATCCTAAAATGGATGGAAGAGTTTCTAGAAAATGAAGGATGGTAGAGAGAATGGGATGCAAGAGAGGAGTCCCAATTTTGTTGGCCTCTCATGTAGGGGTAGAAGACTATTGGCATGTGTTGGATTTCCATCCAACATCCATAGGTAATGTTCGCACTATGTGGTCACACCCAAGGTCCTATCTAGTCTCCCCATTTAGGTATATATGTAAATTAAACCTAATTTATCGTTGATTATCCAACAAATTAGCACTATATTCAAATAATTAATAATCTCTAGAAGTGACCATTTGACACCAAACTAAGGGATTATCTTTGATGCTACCAAACCCTCTAACTAGGGTTTAGTTGTGCCTAAAAGGGATTAGACTAACCATTCACTTTAAATTGCACACTAATAATCAGTATGAAATTATCTTTTCTTTAAACCCATATAAACAAATAAACATCATCTTAACTAGAAAGATAACATCTTATTCATGTGAAACAGGAAAGGTTACAACAAAGTTTGACTTTTGCATAAAACTAAGAGTTCTCAATTATGATAAACCAAGTATAATTTATTACAAAATACTCTCATTTCTCACTCTCTTATTCACAAGATCCATAGGAAGGATAAATGACTATCTAACTAATCTCAATATTCTTCTCAAGACCTCTGCTACTCTACACCTGGTGATATCTAGCCTGACTCATCCTATAGAGGTGGAGCTTTGCCTGAAAAATGTTTTAGTGGGTTAAAAATCTACAGGCTCATTGCGTAGAAAATCAATAGGAAACCATGATATTTTAGATGGGTATTATTAGTAGAACCAAACATAGATAAATACACACATGGCAGTTCAAAATTGTAAATCATCCAACATGGAAGTTGATATGATAATGAATACAAGAAATAGAAAAATGAAACATGTTACTAATATTTTAGTCCATTTATTATGCCCTAGACCCACATGAAGTGTACCATACCATGTGAAAGTATCATAGTACGCTACAATCTGATTGCACAAGACTTAGAGTAGACATGAGACTCTAAGTCTACTAACTAGCTACTTGGTTCTTTTATGCACGATTTCTTTTACATAAAAGAAGGTTCTAGCAATTTAGTAGACTTAGATTCCCATGTCTACTGCACAAGACTTAGAGACATGGGACTCTAAGTCTACTAACTGCACAAGACTAGGTTCTAGCCAGTCGTTCGATCTTTTTGAGGTTATGAGTCTAAAAATATATATATGTTCTAGCTTTCTGATCTCGTAAGTAAACTTGATGTGCTTTGGATCTAAGTCAAAAATATTGGATTTGAACTCAGAACCTCAAAAACTAACTTTAAACGGATTTCTAGAAGGTATATATGCCAAAAAGATGCTTGTTGGAGGTAGAAGACAAAGAACAAAAGTTAAGAAAACTATTGGTTGTTGAGATAGAGAATTCCACACAAGAAAACACTAAAATAAGAAGAATCGATGGTTCAATCTTACTTACCAAGACAAATCTAAGTCGAAACTATCAGTTTCCATCTCTACTCTCTTTCTTCCTACATTGTCATCCAATATCACCCTCTATCGCCGCCTTAGGGTTTTTAGCAAAGAAGAGAAACTAAAACAAAGCTAATGAGCCTTTTTCCATCAGATTTCATCAAGTATTTATAGGAATCTAAGCTCTATATGATTTGACGAGGTGGGTGACAATGCAGATGAGCCATTGAAATGAGAGCCTTCAGTTTGGACAACTATTGATTGTCGTCTTCGACTATTGAACCTTCGATTGATTATTGTCATCATAGCCATCAGTTTCTAGAATTGTGGGTCTGCTCTATCTTCGCTTGACGTTCATCAGTCACACCATCTGAAGATGGTGTCTAGGAAAACCTTTGGACAAGACTCCAACAAAACCATTGGATGACACTTTTCTACTAAACCATCGGTGGTGGATCCTTCGGTCTATAAGACTTCAATAAAATTATCAGTTTGTACACCAGTAAAACCTTCAATTCTAAACCATCGGTTAAGAACTTTATGAAACCATCAATTTGTACACTCAACAAAACCTTCTTTTATTTTATTCAGAGAAACTCCAATCTAAGTACATTTGAAACTTCGATCTTAATACATTAGTTTTCAACTTATGAAAATAATTTAGTGAACAAGAAAGGCTATAACTTCTTCATTTCAACTCTGATTTGATTCATTCTTGTTTCTATATATATATATATATATATATATATATATATATATATATATATATATATAATGATCTGTAATTCTAAATAATCAACATTACAATATGTCATGAGGAATTTCTCTTTAATATTTTGTTTAATTGTCTTGAAAACTTGTTCTACACACATATGTTAAGTTATCTCATCATTACTTATTCAAGTATAAAATCTGAATTAAATTAACATAAAGCATCCAATTAACTCAAAGCATCTCTAAAGACATACTTAACTCTAATATTATCTTTAATCTTTTGATTACCAATAATTCAAAGTGTAGTGTGCAACAATATTCCCCTCTAATAAAACTTTTTTCTCAAAATTCCTATAAGATGAAGGGATACTTGTTATACATCTTTGAATCTAACTCCCATATAGCTTCTTCTACACCATGATTTCTCCAAAGAACTTTCACTAAGGGTACTACACTCTTTATAAGCTTTCAAATCGTCCGTTCTAGAATTTTTAAGCATCTACCGATAACTATAGTGTTTCTGGGTCTACAATCTTCTCTATACATGGACTACATTTCTTCCACATGGATATATAAAACACATCATGTAAATCGGTAGCAAAGGAGGAAAATCAAGTTTGTATGTAACTAGTCCAACCCTATGAATGATTGGATTGGGACCCATATATCTAGGTGTTTGTTTGTTTCACTTTCCAAACCTCATTACACATTTCCATGGTGACAGTTTCAAATGAACCTCATCCCCAACCTCAAATAGAACTAGTTTATGTCTTTTATCTCTAAAACTTTTATGTATGTCTTGTGAAACCCTCAACTATTGTGTAATCAAAAATATTTCTTATGTTGTCTCTTCCACCAACTCTAGACCTAGAATCTATCTTTCTCCAACTTCATACCAACAAATAGGATATCTACATTTTCTCCCATATAGAGATTCATAAGGGGCCATTCCTTAATTGGAATGATAACTATTGTTATATGAAAACTCCATAAGACTGAGGTGAATATCTAAACTACAACTAAACTATAATACACATGCTCTTAACATGTCCTCTTGGGATTGAATTGTTTGGTCTGACTGTCCATTTGTCTGAGGATGAAATGTTGTGCTAAACTCTAGACATGTTCCCAAGGAATGATGTAGCGGATTCCAGAATCTAGATGTGAACTTGGGATCTCTATTAGATATAATAGTGACTGGTATTCCATGTAGTCTAACTATCTCATATATGTAGACTTTGTCTAGTTTAGAAGCGTCCCAAGTTGACTTAATAGGTAGAAATGAGTGGATTTAGTTAGTCTATCCATAATCACCCATCTAGAGTCCAAACCATGTAATTTTATAGGCAAACCCACCACAAAGTCCATTGTAATATGTTCCCACTTCCAATTTGAAATAGGAAGAGGTTGAAGGGTACCTTCTAGCTTCTAGTGTTCATCCTTGACTTATTGGAAAATACTACACTTGACTACATACTCGAATACATCTATATTCATTTGTAACCACCAATATGGTTCCTTGATGTTGTTGTACATATTGAAACTACCTGGATGCACTGCATACATAGAAGAGTGAGTTTTCTCAAAAATATGCTTCATTAACTCAGTGACATATGGCAGACAATTCGTCCTGCTGATACAACATCCCATCATCTGAATATCTGAACTCTATCATCTTGCCTTCTACCATAACATGCATGATTTGCTTCAATTCACTATCATTTCCTGAAGATTTTTCTATTTGCTCATATACTGTAGGTCAAACTTGCACAAGGCAATTCGCATGCCTTGTTCTAACACACTCATATCTAAATTCATCACTCTCATATTAACCACTAAATCTCTATTTACACATTGAAAACATTTCTGCAATTGATGTAGACTTCCTACTCAGAGCATATGCCACAACATTGGCCTTCCTAGGGTGGTAATCAATGGCAATATCATAATCATTAATAATCTCTAACCATATATGTTGTCTTAGTTTGTGTTCATTTTGTGTGAAAATGTACTTTATACTCTTATGGTCAGTAAAGACCTAACATGAATCACCATAGAGATAATGATGCCATGTCTTTAAGGCATGTACTACTGTTACACGCTCAAGATCATGAGCTGAACAATTCTTTTTATTATGCTTGAGTTGTCTAGAAGAATAAGACACCACCCTTCCTTCCTACATAAGGACACATCCTAAACCTCTTCTAGATGCATCACAGCACACCAAATATCCCTTATCTAAATCTGGTAAAATCAAAATGTGTGATATATTCAATTTCTTCTTTAATGTTTCTAAGATTTTTTCACATGTTTCATACCAAACAAAGGCATATACTTTTTTGTTAGTCATATAAGAGGTGTTTCTAAGATAGTGAAGTACCTTATAAATATCCTATAATATCAGACTTAGAAAACTTCTAATTTTGGTATGGGTTGCGGGCCGCTCCCCTGGAGAACAAATTACACTTTCTTAGGGTTTACAGTGACTCCTTCGTCCAAGAAAGGAAACTTTAGACAACCAGAACGCATATTTTCTTAAATGTGTGTAGAATTAATGTTGTCTCAAAAACTATGAAGCTATCCTTAGATGTTTATCATGATGTTTTTCACATCTAGAATACATAAAGATATCATCTATAAACACTATATGAACTCATCTAGATACAACCAGAAAACCCTATTCATCATGTCCATAAAAGTTGTAGGGGCATTTGTCAGACCAAAAAACATAACTACAAACCCATAATGTCCATATCTTGTCTTGAAGGGTGACTTAGGTACATATGATGCCATTAACCTCAATTGATGATAACCTAACTTGAGATCTATTTTTGGAAAGCTTGTTGCACCCCACAACTAATCAATAGATCACCAATCCTAAGCAACAGATATTTATTCTTAATGGTTATCTTATTTAGTTGCCTATAGTCTATGCATAATTGCATAGTTCCATCCTTCTTTTTCATAGAAAGCACCGGATCTCCCTAAGGTAATGTACTAGTAGAATGAAACCATTATCTAGAAACTCTTAGAATTAAATTTTTAATTCCTTTAACTCTACAGGTGTCATTCTATAAGATAGTAATGCTATTGGGTGACTACAAAGTAGGATATGTATATCAAAATATGTCAAGGATCTCCACTGGAACCTCCTCATAGGTCACATCTTCATCAAGCTCAACCTCAACTGACTGTATAATTGTCTCTGTGTTTGGATAAATTTTCTTCATCATACTGACATGGAACACTGGATGCAACTTGTGCAACCCTGGCGGTAGTTCTAACTTGTAAGCTACCTTGACAACACGTGCTATTACCGGGTATGGCCCCATATACCTGGGTGCCAATTTGCCTTTTCGAACAAACCTTAGCATGCCTTTCCAAGGTTAGACCTTGAGATACAATTTGTCTCCCACCTGGAACTCTAAGGGTCATCGACAATTGTCTGCATAAGACTTCTATCTGTCCTGTGTCATTTTCAACTTTTGTTGTATCACTCGGATCTTTTCTGTTGTCTGTTGTACTAATTCAGGACCCAAAAGCTGATACTCACCAGACTCATACCAGCATAAAGGGGATCTGCACTTTCTTCCATATAGAGCCTCATAACGAGCCATATCAATGCTCCGCTGATAACTATTGTTATGAGAGAACTCTATCAAACTGAGATGCATGTCCCAACTGCCTAGGAATTGCAAAACACAAGCTCAGAGAAGATCCTCCAAAGTCTGAATAATCCTTTCATACTATCCATCCATCTGTGGGTGGAAAGCGGTACTGAACCTCAACTATGTTCCCAACGCTTTGCGCAACTATTCCCAAAAACGACTCGTGAACTGGGGACCTATGTCAAAAACTATTGTTGCTGGTACACCGTGCAAACACACTATCTCATCTACATACACCTGAGCAAGCTTCTCTACTGTATACGTTGTTTTTACCGGTATGAAATGAGCAGATTTTGTCAACCTGTCCACTATTACCCAAATGGAATCATGATTCCTAGCTGTCTTTGGTAGACCAACTATGAAATCCATGGTTATGTGATCCCATTTCCATTGTGGTATCGGCATGGGTTGCAACGTACCTACCAGCTTCTGATGTTCAGCTTTAACTTGCTGACATACTGCACACTTAGCTACAAACTCAGCTATGTCCTTCTTCAAGCCAGACCACCAATACAGTTCCTTTAGGTTATGATACATCTTGGTGACTCCTGGATGCATAGCATACATCGACGTGTGTGCTTCCTCGAGCACTAGCTTCCTTATATTATCAACATCGGGGACCACCATCCTACCATGATAGCAAACTAGTCCATCCTTAGACTCATGGAACCCATCACACTTTTCACTGCCAAGCTCTGATCTGATCAACTGCACTGCACCATCTGCCTACTGTGCATCTTTGATCTACTGTCTCAGCATAGGCTTGACTTGCATCTGTGCCAACAGTCCTGCCAACAAGGAAACTTCCAACTGCACATTCAACTGCCGCAAGGAGACAAACATATCCCGCTTGTGGCATACCAGGGAACTCAACTGTGCTTTCTTCGTGGAAGAAGAAGATTTTCTGCTAAGTGCGTCAGCTACCACATTTTCCTTACCAGGATGATACTCAATGGTGCAATCATAATCATTGATTAGCTCCATCCAACGATGTTGTCGCATATTCAGCTCATTATGCGAAAAGATGTACTTCAAGTTCTTATGATCTGTAAAGATCTGACACACTTCCCCATAAAGATAGTGTCTCCAAATCTTTAATGCATGAACCACCGCTGCCAACTCCAAATCATGTGTCGGATAGTTCTCCTCATGTTTCTTAAGTTGTCGCAAAGTAAAAGAAACCACATGATCTTCCTACATCAGCACACAACCTAAGTCTTTCTTGGAAGCATTGCAGAAAACAACATAGCCCTTCCCAGGCTCTGGCAGCACTAGCACTGGAGCACTAGTCAGCTTCTCCTTCAAACTTTGGAAAGTTTGCTGACAACAATCATCCCAAACAAAAGGTACATCCTTCCTGGTCAGCTTTGTCATCGGCAACGCGATTGCACTGAAGTTCTTGATAAACCTCTGGTAGTATCCGGCCAAACCCAGAAAACTATGAACTTCTGTCGGCGTCTTTGGTTGCTCCCAATCTGCCACTGACTCCACCTTCTTAGGGTCCACCCGGACTCCTTCTACAGATATTACGTGACCCAAGAATGTCACTTCCTTCAACCGGAACTCACATTTTCTGAACTTGGCATACAAATGATGTTGGAGAAGAAGAGTCAATGCTTTTCGAAGATGTTGCGCATGCTCTAAACTGTCCTGATTGTAGTTCAAGATGTCATCTATAAAGACTACAACAAACTAATCTAGGAACAGACAGAACACTCAGTTCATCAGGTCCATGAAAGCAGCAGGTGCATTGGTTAGCCCAAACTGCATAACCACAGACTCATAGTGACCATACCTCGTCCTAAATGCTGACTTCGGTATGTCGTCTGCCTTAATCCTCAACTGATGATATCCAGACCGTAGATCGATCTTTCAGAACACTGTAGCACCACACAATTGATCGAATAGATCATCTATCCTCGGCAACGGATACTTATTCTTGATCGTAACTTTGTTCAACTACCGGTAATCTATACATAGCTGCATCGATCCATCCTTCTTATTAACGAACAACTCTGGAGCGCCCCAAGGCGACGTGCTTGGTCGGATGAAACCTTTCTCCAACAACTCATGTAACTGCTTCTTCAACTCTGTCATCTCTGTTGGAGCCATCCTATACGGTGTCTGCGCAACTGGTTGTGTTCCTAGTACCAGATTGATCTCAAAATCAATCTCTCGAGGTGGGGGAACATTGGGAAACTCATCAGGAAACACATTTGAAAACTCTCGGACAACTGTTACCTCCTCAAGGCTAGGACCTTTTGCCTTGGTATCCACAATGTGAGCTAAGAAATCCTTACAACCTTGTCGCAACAACGTTTCTGCCACCATTGCTGATACTAGACATGTCAAAAGAATCTTCCTATCTCCTTGGAAGATCCACTTCTCTCCATCTTCATCAAACATTGCCTTCTTGGAACCACAGTCCAACACAACCTTATACTTCTCTAAAGTATCCATCCCAAGGATCACATCGAATACATGCATATCAAGTGGTATAAGATCCACTTGTATATTGTGCCCCAAAAAAGATAAGACACAAGATGGACACTCTTCGCGAAGCATCGAGGTACCATCAAGAGGGGTTTCTAACAACAGGCTATCTTCCTTACAACTAATAGGTAAAGGACAGCTATCAAGAAGACTATGTGCGATAAAAGAGTGTGTAGAACCCGGGTCAACCAAAATAGATATAAAGCAAGAAGAAGACAAATCAGAATGAAATAACTCCATCTAACCTGTCACCACTCGCGGGTTGACTATCGCCTCCGGCTGACTCATAGCATAGAATCGAGCTGTTTCTTGTTGTCCACGTCCTCTGCTTCCTTGAGCAGACGATCCCACTTGCGACGCTTGACTGTGTCCTTGCCCTCTGCTGGCACTGGGCTGCTGTCTGTCTGGCCCTTGTTGATTCTGTCTCAGTTGTTGTGTTACTTCAACATCTCTCTTTGGGCAGTTTGACCTCAAGTGCCCAGTCTGTCCACAGTGGTAAGACCTGCCTTCCGTCTGCAGTCTAGATGGCCCTGTTACTGCCATAGCAGTTGTACTATGTGCCTTCGACGGTGAAGAAACATGACCTCTTCCCTTACACAGAGACCACTGTGATGGTGCACTAGAACCTCTCATCATGGAAGGTGTTGAAAACCTTGACTTCTTGAAGCCACTAGATCTCTGTCGATGGAACTGAGCAGACCTTTTCCTGGTCATGGACTAACTTTTTTCCCTAACAGACTGTTCAATCCTGCAGACATACTCCTCGAACATGGCAAACCGCTCCTGATTTTCTAAAGCAGCAGTAGGTGTCGACAGCTCAGCACTCAAACCCTTCTCAAACTGCCTGATCCGCTCATCATCTGTTGCCGCCATGTGAGGACAAAACCTCAGCAAGTCCATGAACTTGGCTTCATACTCGGTGATGATCATCGATCCTTGGCATAGATGCTCAAACTGGTTGATCTTCTAATCGAGATACATCTTCAGAAAGTATCTGTTGATGAACTCTCACCGAAAGATCTCCCAACCAATCTCCTCATCGAGTCGCTTCTCCTCCTCGATGGCCCACCAGTGGCCAGCACTGCCCTTTAGAAGGTAGATAGCATGCTTGACTTTGTCTGCTTCGGGGATGTCGAGGATCCGGAAGGCATTCTCAAGACCTGTCAGCCACAGATCATCATCAACTCGATCAGTCATTCCAGCATAATCTGAAGCTCTGACTCGGCGAAGCCGCTCAAAGGTCTTCCCAATACCCGATGTTTCACCATGGGGAGCATGTGCTCTTGGCTGAGGCATTGGCAACCTTTCCACCATGTGATTCATCGTAGCCATCATCTGCCCCATAAGCTGTTGGTAGGCAGGGTTTTCGAGAATGGTTGGGTCAAGTTGGGGGACCTCAGGCACCTGATCTTCATGTGCCTGCCCTCCTGCTCCATCAACATATGTAGCATCGCTGCTCTCGGCAGTATGTTCTTCATGGTTTCCAGACATCTTTAAGCTTTATCTTCTGCAGAGGGTTATTGTAAGAAAATCTTGGAAAACTCACAAGAACATATGCAAACCTATTCCTAGATCCCTGTAGACTCAGCGAACCTAGAGCTCTGATACCAAACCAATTGTGACACCCCGCCATCACACCGACAACGAGATGACACGAAAATGTGCAGAACCATATATTACTGAAAACATGGGTTAATTAAAACCGATTTCGGAAAGCATACATACAGAACATTTGCAACCAGGCCCTACAAGAAATCATGTCACATATAGATATACTCAAGATCACCTACCTGATAGGTCCACCACTTAAGGTCACCCACTGTCGCAACAGCGTGTTTTAGTTCATCACCTATTTTTACATACAGAACGGCCACATACGGCTAGCAGTTGGGTATACAAAAATTACAGCAGCTAAACATCGTGAAATGTCATCAAAACACTTCCAAGGACCTGAGAGTATAGGGATGACTTCTAAGACTCTACTACAAAATGACCAAAATAGCAGCATGTCCATCTCTTACCTTCTACTGCTCTTCTTGCTGCTCGGCCGCAACCTCACGACCACCACCACATCTAGGGCAATCACCTAAAAAGGGTGTAAACCAGCGGGGTGAGACACACAGTCCCAGTGAGAAACATAACTCCCTGCAAAGACTATAAAACCTCAGAAGGTTAAAGCAGATAACAACAGATAACTGATAAAGCATATAATAAGAACAGCATACTGAGCAAAGCTATCATTACCATCAAGCTCACCAAGATATCCGAAAGGCATATAACCAAGCATTCTTTATGGAACATGATTGACAAGATAAGCTTTATAAGAACTTATCATAAGATATAAGGATCGTACACATATATGCAAGGTCTAACTAGATCAGCTATATAATCAAGGCCTCAATCAATGTTCCGTGTTTTTCTCTAAGCAAGATATACCATTCGGCTGGATTACATTTTATTATGCCCTGAGGAAGTGAGCCTTCCCTGCTCAAATCCAACCATTGGCTGTGAAGCCCAATCCGGTGCCATACCAGGTCTAAGGAGATCTGGACTCCATGACCCCACCTTTTCGTGGTCAGTACACGAATCATCAAGTAAGACCACAGTCTTATGCTTATAGGCCTCAGCCTCTGGGTCAGCTCCGCAAGCTTCCCATATCTCTAGCTCACCTCATCATAGGTGCTAGTACATACATCCGAGCCATGAACGCATCATGCTCATCATCACATATCCTGAGCCATGGGTATGTTCACCATGCTCCATATATCTTGTGTCTGCAACCACAATTGCACTCAACCCTCCTATTTTAGGCTAGGGGAACCTCGCATATTCAACAATATGCGCTCCAGGTAATCCCACAGGATAAACCTTGTTTCACCATCACCAAATACTGACGGTAATGGATCTATGGCCAGGGCAAACTACATGATATGTTCATTTGTAATTGATTAGTATATTTTAAGCCAATTGTTGAGGCAAAACAAGGTATATACATAGCCTTATAGAATTACATCATTATTGCCATCAACATACTGTCTGGGGACCTCAATCCCTCATGATATCAACCTTTGCCTCTCAAGGCATCACAATCATGCATCAACATCCTGGGAACGCATCCCTTATCTTATCATCAGAGGATAACACCTCAACTAGGCACTCAGCCTTATATCAGGTCCTCAGACCTATCAACTTATTATTTTATTAACAAGAATTATCATCACATTGTGCTAGTCAGAGCACATATATCTCATAGCTCTTACCAGGCTATGAATCCACATGAAATACCTGCATGGTTAGTATATACATAAATGAAGCCATCATGGATTAATAGAATGATCTTGTTATCAAGTATAAAGAAGCATCCATGAGTATATTACACAAGCTTTATCATTCATAGTATTATAATCAAACATGGGCATATGTTATGCCTTATACTTGTGACCAACATCATAGGCTTCCAAGCTTCTTGGTTCACAATCTATCTTTTAACTTTTCAACATAATAGTAGGATTCAAGAAGGTTACATCATTTCACTTTTACTATCATTATTAAAAGAGAACCATCAACTATATACATTCTGAGTTATCAGAACCCTCACCAAAACTCCTGCAACCCTCACTACAGGTATGGCAAGCAACGCCATACCCTCACCAAAGGGTGTACCGGCTAGGGTTCCAAACCCTAAAGCAACTCACCACCATATCAACCAAACACTGCACATCCTCTAACATGCATCAAGGTTCCACTAATACTCATGGTGTCGGGCAGCCATCCACAAGGTCACAACGTGCAGCACTACCATGGCTATCGGCCAAGGGTCTAACGTGCACCAAGCTAGGGTTAGGGTTATGTTCCATTATCTTCTAGCATCATCCGAGGGTTAACCCTATCGGCCAGGGTAACCATGACACCCAAGAAAGGTGTCGTCCATGGCCAACATCATAACGGTCAGCATCCTATGGTTGGCATGTCGGGCATGAAACCATATCATCCAAGCTTATCAAGGATAACGGCCAAGGCCACCTAAAGACAAGGGAGTGCATCGAGCACCCTCTCAACATGGTGAGTCGTCCAAGACTTAACCCTAAGGAGGGTATCAGGCAACATCTCATCAAGGGTGTATTACCCACCCAACAACTCCACCAAGGGTATCGTCCAAGGGACCATGACGGGCACCCACTAAGCTTCAACTAGGCATATCGGCCAGGGATACAAGGATCACCCAAGCAAGCTTATCCACCAAGGATTACACCTCAAGGACATATCGTGCATGAAGGGTAGACAACTCATGTCGCCTAGAGCAACACTAATGCCCAAGCTTGGGTTGAGACTTCAGATCAACCAAGATTCCCATCCAAGGGTTTAGCAACTGTGTCGCCCAAACCCTAACTCTAGGGTGGATAAGGGATATCGGGTACCAAGGTAAAACTACCTCAACAAGGTGTATCGTGCAGGGCACTCAACAAAGCATAACACTCAGGCACACATGGGTATTGGCCAAAGGTACAACCCAAGACAAAAAGGTTATCGGGCAGCATTATCCCCAATGTCATATCGTGCAAGACACAACACAACAAGGTTGTCTTCAACCTCAAGCACAAGGGCACCAAACCCTAGTTGATCAAGAAGGTCGGCTCACCTCTCAACAACTAAGAGAGAGGGGTGTTGCACAACCTCTTTCATAAATCGGGCAACCACAAGGACCAACCTCAACATAGGTCATCATGTACCCAAAAGCTCACCTCTCTAATCCATGGTGAGAGGAGGGTGTTGCTCAAGCAACTAGGATGTAGGCTCACCTCTCAACAACCAAGAGAGAGGGGTATTTCCCACATCACTAGAGATTAAACTCACTTCTCAAGAACCAAGGAGAGAAAGGAGTATTGCTCAACAAGGAAACCCTAAACCATGGTTCGGACACTAGGTCCAAAGGTATATAAACCATCAACAACATCATGCTTATTATATCCATAAGATCAACAACATGTACTAGAGCAAGATACATAGCATGCAATGGCTGACCATCAACATATATGAAACATGCAACATATAGAGAAGGTAGTATAGCTAGGGTTAGAAGTTATGTAACCCGCCTTAAGCAAACTCCTCAAGCTCTAAGGCTCCAAACTCCTAGCTCCAAGCACACCTCCTTCGGACACCAAAGAATAAGACCCACCTAGGGTTCAGCAACCAAGATAGAGGAAGAAGAAGAGATCACCACCAAGGGAGAAGGATCAGCCACCAACTTACTCTAAAGGGTAGGTGTATCGTGCACCAAGGAAGAGAGGAGCAAGAAAGAGCTAAAAGGGATCCTAAGGAAGAGAAAGGCAAGGCATATATAGATGGGGGTCAAGGTTAAACCAAGGCAAGGTGTCACCTTACCAAGGGACACTTGTCCACATGTTCCACCACCTTGCAAAACACATGCACATGCCATGCCACAAATCAACCAAGGATCGGCCACATGTCCAAGCTAGGGTGACACAACCAAGGCAAGAAGGTCAACAAAGGTCAAAGGCCGACACACCACTCCTCCATGGTCGACACACCCTCATGGGCAATACCCCATGGCCGACACAAGACACCCTTGCCTGATACATGGCTCAACCAAGCAAGGCAATGCCCAAACAAGGGAAAACAAGGCCCAAAAGAGCTCAACCAAGCCCAAGACAACTCAAGGCACAAGCCCAAACCTTCCTCTCAACCCTAGAGGAAGCAAGGAGAGAGAAAGACATCTCTTAAAGTGAAAAACTTGCTCTTCAACCTTAACTAGGTTATTTTGCAAGTAGCACCTCCAGCTCTCAACTAAGCATAAGCAAACCCTAATCACCACCAAAGATGATTACCAAGCAACCAAGCACAGGGTTTAGGCAAAACAAACAGGGTAACCCCGAAACGAAGGTCAGGGTCCTTACAGGGAGAGTGTTGAACAAATGGAGAAGCCGAGCAGGAAGACAACTTCAGAAGGTAGGGTGAGGTTGAAAGGCAAAAGAAAGTATGGAATGAATCAAGAAGAAGGCAGTAGGGGAATTCTCAAAGTGAAATAGTACCGCTTAGAAATATATCTAATGGAAGAAATGATACTGGAGGAGGGAAATCCAAGGGGGCAGAGAAACATACTACCATACGAGTGGAAGGTGATCAGTTGGTGATCAATAATGGTAAATTCAGCAATAATTGGCAGAATTACTTCAACTTGAAGGAGAACATTGATGTTGAAACCAATGTTTGGGACGAATGGACTAAATCAGTGGATAATTTTGCTTTTTCAGCTAGTGATCTGAGGAAGGTCGTAGATGCCAGCTTGGAAAATAAGAGGAGGCACTTTATAAGTTGGGAGAAACAAAATTTAACAAGAAAACAAAGAACTAATGGAGGAGATAAAGAAGGTGATGAATTATTTGAAGGGGGAACCTCTGTCATGGATAGGGAAGTGAAGGTGATTGGTCAAAGGGTCTTTGAGGGTTAGTCTAATCATAAGTTATGTGTGTTATGTCAGCAAAGATTTTAGTGTGGAATTGTCAAGGAATAAAGGGGATGAAGAGAAGAAGTATTTTAGATGAGTGGGTAAGAAAACACAAGGTTAATCTGGTGTGTTTAGTGGAACCACAAATCAGTGGGGAATAGGGTTGATAAGATTATAAAAAGAATGGGATTCAACTATACTCATAGAGTGGAACCTATCGGAAGATCGAGTGGAATATGGGTCTTGTGGAAGGAAGAGGTTTGTAAAGTGGAGATTGTGGTGAATCATAGGCAATTCTTACATCTGAGGATGGATTTTGGGTGGACTATTTGGAATCTTATAGAGGTGTATGGGAGTCCATATCTAGGAACTAGAAAGTTACTTTGGAGAAAAATGGAGCAGTTGTGTAATGGTATAAGAGGGCAATGGGTCTTGATTGGAGATTTTAATGATGTGCTAAGCCCTAGTGAGAGAAAGGGTTGTAGAACGTTTAATAGAAGTGATGCTAATAATTTTTTGAATATGATTAACCAATGTCAACTGATGGAGATTGAGTTCTCTGGTCTAAGTTACACATGGAGAAGAAAGAAAGCCCATGCTAGATTGGATAGGGATTTTTGTAATGATTTGTGGAGTGAAGCTAATCCTTATGGTATTGTTAAACACTTAGGAAGAATGGGATCAGATCATTCTCCTTTGTTACTAGTTACAGATAGAAGAGAGAAGAGAAAGGATAATCATTTTGTTTTTCAAGCTGCTTGGACCCTACATAATGATTTTGAGAATTTTGTGGAGAAGTACTAGAAGAAAGATTGTGAGCTGGATGAGGCCATGAAGGATTTCAGCATAAGAGTTAATGGTTGGAATAAAAGTGTGTTTGGTAATATTTTCTATAGGAAGCAGGAGCTGATGAGAAGGATTCATAAGATTCAGATGTAGCTAGAAGTAAGGTATGAGGAGGAGAAGGTGGCCGAGGAGCTGTAGTTACAAAACAAGTTGGAGGAAGTTCTTTCTCAAGAAGAGGTGTTTTGGTCCCAACAATCTAAATCTAACTGGATTACTTTGGAAGATAGGAATACATCTTATTTTCATGCACTTATGAAGGTAAAGTCTAGACAAAGAATCAGAAGAATAAAAGATGTGAATGGAGAATGGCATGAGGAAGATGATGAGGTCAAGGAGGTTATCTTTAGTCACTTCCATGATATTTTTTCTGCTAGCAATGGTTATGAAGAATTCCCTATTAAATCGAGATTTCTAAAGCTTGATGAAGAAGGAAATATTAGAATGGGTAAAACACCATCCAATGGAGAAGTTTATGAGGCAATTTTTGAAATGGGTAAGATGAAAGCTCTAGGGCCTGGTGGGTTCCTGGCGGTGTTCTTTCAATCTCAATGGAAGGTTGTAGGAGGATCAGTGGTGAAATTTGTTCAGGATGTGTTCAATATTGGTTTGGTTAAGGAGAAGTGGGCTAAAGCACTTATGGTGTTAATCCCTAAAAAAACAAATACAGAGTCGTGTGGTGATCTAAGACCGATTAGTCTTTGTAATGTGATTTATAAGTTGGTTGGTAAAATCATAGCTAAGCATTTTGGTAGCTATATGAAGGACTGGATCTCAGTTTCTCAATCTGCTTTTGTAGAAGGAAGACAAATAGTGGATAATATCATTGTGGTTCAGGAGGTCCTTGACATGATGAGGAAGAGAAAGAAAGGAAGAGGGCTTGTGGCTATAAAAATTGATTTGGAGAAAGCTTATGATAAGCTGAATTGGTCCTTTATTGAGGACACTCTCAAGGAGTTAAATTTCCCAAGGAATATTGTAAGCATTGTAATGACATCCCTACATAACAACTCTTTCCAAATTTTGTGGACTGTAGTGTCACGTAGGAGGTTAAGCCTAAGAGGGGGGTAAGACAAGGTAACCCCGTTTCACCATTCTTATTCATTCTTTGTATGGAAAGACTGACACATCTTATACAGGATAGGGTGGAGAAGGGAAGTTGGAGGCCTATCAAATTATCAAGGAATGGTTCGAGTATTACTCATTTGTTGTTTGCTAATGATATGGTGTTTTTTGCAGAAGCTTCATATAAACAGGTGGAAACGATGATGGAGTGTATGAATATTTTTAGAAAAAGTTCTGGGCAGTTGATGTTGGTCAAGAAATCCCATATTCTATTCTCGACTGGTGTTAAGGAAGAGATAAAAAGGGGCATTAATAGAAGATTAGGCATTCAGATCACTGATGACCTTGGAAAATACTTGGGGATTCCTCTTATTCAAGGCAGGGTTACTAGCATCACTTATTGATATATTATTGACAATATGAGGAAGAAGCTAAGCATGTGGAAAGCTAGGCATATTTCTCTTGCAGGGAGGATCACCTTATCTAAAAATGCGCTTAACAATATTCCTTACTATACCATGCAATCAGCTCATCTACCAGATAGTGTTTGTGATAAGGTGGATCAATTGGTGCATAATTTCATTTGGGGATCTAGTGATGAGAAGAGAGGGATTCACCTTCTGGCCTGGACAAAGATTTTCCTCCCTAGAGAAAAAGGAGGATTGGGTATAAGGACAACTAGGGATATGAATAAAGCTTTTTTTTTTGAAGTTGTGTTGGAAGTTTTTGAGAAATGAAGATTCTCTTTGGGTCAACATTATGAAAGGTAAATATAGTAAAGGAGAGAAGAGGTGGTTAGAGGAGAAGAAGAAATCTGGGTCACGTCTATGTAATGGTATGGAAAATTTAAAACATCTCCTGACTAGGGGATATTGTTAGAGTATGGGAAATGGACAAAAGGTGAGATTTTGGAAGGACCCTTGGGTTAATAAAGATCTGATTTTGAAGGACCAAATCAATGGAGTGTTAGACACTAATGAAGAAGAGAGGAGGGTGTGTGAGTTTGTAAGCAATAATGGGTGATGGGAGTGGAGTAGGTTCCATGATCTGTTGCCAACTAGTTGTCTCATGAAAATTGCTTCTATGTTTGGGCCCAAACAGGAAGGGGAAAAGGATGAGCTTTTCTGGGCACTAGAGGAAAGTGGCAATTACTCTGTAAAATTAGCTTATGATTGCATCATTAGTGATCATGATGATGTTGTAGCATCAAATGAGTGGAAGTTTGTTTGGCAATGGAAAGGGCTTGAAAGGATAAAGGTCTTTCTCTGGCTTGTGATTCATGGGTGTATCTTAACTAATAAGGAGAGAGCCAAGACAAAATTTACTAATGATAGTATGTGTCTATTATGTAATGAGACTAAAGAGAGTGCTCTACATACCCTTAGAGACTGCATGTTTGTGAAGAAGGTCTGGTCTGAGCTGAAAGTTGATGTAGCTAGAATAAATTTCAACACTGCTGATAGAAGAATATGGATGATTAGTAACTTGAAAATGAAGGATTCTAATTGGATTACTTTCTTTGGGGTGGCGATTTGGAAAATCTAGAATAATCGTAATGGAAAGTGATGAATGCATATTCATCTTAGTTCAATCATCTCGTTTAGCCCAGTTTTGGTTACATTCATGCTTTTATTGGCCTTATCTTCTTATATGCAACTTAGATTGGCTTAATTGATTTTACTCCTATTTCTATTGATTTTCTACACCCTTGCATAGGTCGTCTTGAGCTTTGGGCCCTATCTTCTGGGCTCTTTATCCGTTTTAGCCCATAGTTTGGGCCTGGTCAAAGCAAGTCAATGGGCCCCCTTTTTTTCTTTAGCGACTACTGTACGGGCACCTACCCTAATCACCTGATGATCCCCTGCTTAGACGCGACTGCGGTAACCTCCTCACAACCGCGACCCAAAGTAGGTTGCGGCTTCCTCTCACCAACTGGTCGGGGCCCAACCACAATCTTCCATGATCCAACACCCACCACGACCATCACCTTCCACCACAGCATCGCGACCGCGATCTTTGCCGCGACCGCGGCATACAAGAGCCGCGACCGTGATCTTTGCCACGACCACTGCATACAAGAGCCGCGACTTCAGCTGCTCAACGTTGCGACCGCGACTTCTTCCCACCTACCCGCGGTTATCAACATATCGCAACCGCGGCATCCAAAGCCCGCGACCGTGGCCAAACTCAGTTGCGATTGCGGCGTCCAAGCAGCCCGCGACCGTGCAAATAGCCACGACCATGACATCAGTCAAAAGGTCGCAACCTGCTATAGAATTACTAAAGTCGTGAATCTAAGTCGATGCCCATCCTTCCTATAAATAGAACACGACTCTAGTCAGTCAAAGGATCGCTCTCTAGACGTCGTTAGGCTGCAAGTCTGTCCTGGGCCTAAGAAGACGATCTCCATAGCCAAGAACCTGCCCCCGTGGTGGTTTTGCAGTCTGTTCACCCAGATCTGGAGTGAAGAGTCAGATATGCAAGCCACCTCGTTCAAATCTAGATCTGCTGCATCTACACCATATTCTACTTCGTCATCTCGTCTATGAGCTTCTCCTCCTACTGCAAGCAAGGTCCACGAGAAGAAAGAGAAGGTGGAGAGAGAAGATCTGCCCCATCTACCGTGGTGTTCTTCCCTCCTCGTCCAGATCTACCTCGACCTTGTGTAGAAGACTGTTCCTCCACGGAGCTACGATCATCTTCTTCACCATGCTCATGGTGGAATCCTCTCTTTCTCTTGTTATTCTTGTTTCTCTCACCATCAGCGAGTAGTTTACTTTTGCTGGGGTGCGGGGACTAGTCCCACTACCCATGCTTTCATATCTCACTATTAAACATCCCATGGCATGTATATAATCTTTCATTTCACTGTTAATCGTCGATGAGTGCTTGTGGATTGATCACCTGCTTGCATATATCTTGTTCGTTTCTTATGTTGTGAGAACTTCAATGTGTAGGTTTTGAATGTTGATTAATGCGGTTGACTCCCAAACTAGAAATAGAATGGGATTTCTTGAGGTCGTAAGTGTATGATCTGTGTGGTGACGAGCCATCCAGCCCACGGTGATGCTTATGTGTGCCTGATGCCTGTATAGGGGGCCCATAACTTCATTTGGATTTCTATATCTTCGGAGCCGTAAGTATGTGATCTGGATGGTGACGAGACATATGATACCTAAGGTGATGCTTACGCGAACCTGACACCCATATGGGGGGTTCTGCAGCAGCTCTATTTGAATGGTTATATCTTGCCTGGATGTTTGATTTTTGGATGTGATTGCATGAGTAGTGGTGGTGAAACCCGGGACCATCCCAGTGATTTCCATCATTAATCTTTAATCAACCTTTAATCTTGCTCTTTTACTTTCCTTGCATTTAGTTTAATTAAACTCAAATCAACCAACCTTGTTCTAAATATTAATCTTGATTCAACTAGATTCGAATAGAGAAAGATTCTTAAAAATGTTGTCCCTTGGGATTCGATCCTCAATTATACTGTGATAAGACCCGTCCGCTTGTAGGTGGTATTATTTCACGTTGTTTTGGTCAAAAACTTAGGGATTTCAACCCTAAGTGAGTTTGTTAGTGCGATAATATAAGCAAGCCACATCAAATTCTGGCACCGTTGCCGGGGACAACAGAATCGTCTAGTTAAATCTAGTTCTTTTGAGACTAATTTAGGTTTTTCTTTTACTTTTGACACTGTCGATCATATAAACTTGAATTCGGTTCTTCTCTGTCCATCTCACCAGCAAAAGATCTTTCCATCCTAGGTACCCACAAAGTCTAGTGCATGCGCCGCTCAGACAGTCCCAGACTCTCTGCTAGCTTTGACCCTGAGATAGACAGAACCTTTCACCGTCAGTACAGAGAGAACCAAGCAAGAATGGCTCAAGAGGAGGAAATTGCTAGAAGGGTAGCTCAAGCCCTTAATACACAAAGAGACAGGCATATGCAAGAAGCCCGAGCCACAGTTCAAGAAGAAATCAAAGCAGCTCAAGCAACAGCTCAATAAGCAGAGTTACAAAAAGACCTTAGGGAGTTCTCAATCCCTAAAGCTATTGACATTCATCACCCAGTGCAACCTCCTCCCATCAACGCTCCGAATTTTGAGATAAGAGCACATTGGGTCACTTTTCTTCAAAATAGTCCTTTCTATGGTAAGCAGGGAGAAGATAGTCAAGAACATCTTCTGAGGTTTATAGATCTATGTGCCATGACAAAGCAAAATGGAGTCACAGATGATGCCATCAAACTCCGTATCTTCAAATACTCTCTTGCCGATAGAGCCATGAGTTGGTATAACTCCTTGCAATGCGAACCCATCACCACTTGGGAACAACTTCAAAATGTTTTTCTGGAAAAGTTTTATCCACCTTCTCTCACCTATGAAATCAGGGGCCGAATAACGCAATTCACCCAGGTCCCTGGAGAATCTCTAGCTGAAGCATGGGAAAGATACAAAGAGCTTCTACGCAAGTGTCCACATCATGGCATTCCAAAGAATCAACTCATTGAAATCTTTTATAGAGGTGTGGACGATGATATCAAGAGGTTTTTGGATTCCTCATCTGGAGGAAACTTCATGCATCAGAGTTATGATAGCGCATGGAAGGTGGTCACCCTTGGAGATGAAAACCAAGCCAGCTGGGGTAGACCTGTTGGCAAAGGAGTGCTGAAGGTAGCTATGGCCGAAGCAACACCCGAGTACAAGTCTATCGCTGAATCTCTCAAACTCCTAGTCACCAAGCAAGACCATCTAGAATCATCTCTCACAGCTTATGAAAGAAGACGTTCACCCCCTCGACAATAAGAGAAAGTTAAGTCAGCTTCACTCTTCTGTGAAGCATGTAAAGGAACTAATCATTCTACTCTAGCCTGTAACATTCTCTATGATGTTGTTTTGAGCAATACCTGTGCTCAAGGAGATAATGGTCAAATAGAAAATCTGAATGATGTCAACACCATCCCTGGTCAAGGGTACTATAAACCGAATCAGAATAGGAACCATCCAGGTTTTCAATATGGGAATCCTTCTGGAGCAGAGAACACGCGACAACTTGGTTCAAATACTCAACAATGAGGCCCACCAGGATTCCAGTATAACCAACAACAGAATTTTGGGAATCAAGGGAACTTCAGAGGTAACTTCCAGAATAGAAACTACAACAATTATCAGAACAATTCTCAGTTTCAAAACTCCGACCAAGTCCCCTATCAACAAAAACAACAACGGCAACAAGTTGGTCCCATCTCTCCTAATGACAAATTATCAGCTATTGAGAAGATGATGCAGTCGCAGCAGACTATGATAGCTAACCAGCAAGCCCATCAGAAGGCTATTGAATCTCAACTAGCTCAACTTGCGGCTAGCATGAAGCCACCAGCTGAAGCCTTTGCTGGCCAACCCAAAAACAATCCTAAACATCCTAAGCAATTGAAGGTTGTCACCACCAGGTCTGGAAAAGACTATTCTGACCCCCTGCTAAGATATCAATAGTGGCAACAAACGATGACGACTTTGTGAATGTCCAAGACTCTACAACACCTGAGTCTCAACTGAAGGAACAACCAACCATTGATAAGATAGACAAAGCAAGATTGGAGGAACCATTGGCTGCAGAGGCAGAAGACACACCTGAGCCGGATGTGCCAGTATATAAGCCCTTTCCTCCTTTCCCAACTCGTTTGAAGCAGACAAAGCTCGATACTCGATTCAACAAGTTTAAAGAAGCTTCATGTAGATATACCCTTTCTAGATGTGCTGGCTGAGATACCAACCTGGACTAAGTACTTAAAGTCTCTCCTCACAAGGAAGTACATAACTGAAGAATATGAGACTGTTAAGCTAGCAACAACCACTTCCGATATCATCCAGAGCAAGATGCCCAAGAAATAGAAAGATCCGGGATCCTTTGGGATTTCATGCCATATCGGTGACTCTTCATGTAAGAAGGGATTAGCCAATCTCGGTGCTAGAATCTCTATCATGCCACTTAGCCTTTGCAAGAGGCTAGGGTTTGCAGAATTACTCCCAACTGGAATGACCATTCAACTTGCAGATAACTCTATGACTCTTCCTTTGGGAATCATCGAAGATGTCCCTATCAAGGTTGAAAAATACTCTTATGTCCCATGTGACTTTGTCATCATGGACATAAAGGAAGACGCCAAATACCCTCTCATCTTTGGCCGTCCATTCCTCGCCACTGCAAGAGCTTTGATTGACGTTGAAGCAGGGACCTTGTTTCTCAGACTAGGGAAAGAAACCCTCGAGTTCAAAGTTTTTGAAAGCATGTGAAGACTGAGCATGCAGGAAGAAGTCTATTTGATTGATTGCATTGAGCAAAAGTCTCTCCTCACACAAGAGGAACATGAACAAGACGATCCTTTAGAAATGGCACTAACAAACCCATCTGCTGAAATTTTCATCAACAAACAAGTTAAGGAGTGTATCCTTCACCTCAACTCTGTAGAAGAAGATCTTGAAGCTAAGTTCGAGGAACTCAAATGTGTGAATGTAACTGAAGAGCCACGTGAGAAGCCAGAAGCCCCTGAAATGAAGCCCCTGCCCGAGGGACTTAAGTACGTGTTTTTGGATGATCTCAAGGTTTATCCAGTTATTATAAATTTTGATCTAACGACCAAACAAGAAGATAAACTTTTGAAAGAATTAAAGGAAAGAAAGAAAGCTTTCGGCTATAAGATGAGCGATCTCACCGGGGTCAGTCAAGCGCTTTGCATGCACAAAATCCCTATGGTGGAAGACCACAAAACGACTATTGATTATCAATGGAAGTTGAATCCTAATATGAAGGAAGTAGTCCGCCGTGAAGTTATCAAGTTGCTCACTACCAGAATCATCTATATGATATCTGACTCACCTTGGGTGAGTCCTGTACATGTTGTTCCAAAGAAAGGTGGCACTACTATGATACGGAATGAAGATAATGAACTCATCCCCACTCGAACAGTAACTGGGTGGAGGATGTGCATCGATTATAGGAAGTTGAACAAGGCCACACACAGGGATCATTTCCCGATGCCTTTCCTAGATCAAGTCTTAGAGCGATTAGCTCATCAGGAATACTTCTACTTCCTCAATGGTTACTCTAGATTCTATCAAAATCCTATACATCCAGATGACCAAGAGAAAACCACTTTTACTTGCCCCTTTGGAACATACGCCTTTAGAAGGATGCCATTCAGACTCTGTAATGTGCCTGCAACCTTCCAACGTTGCATGGCATCCATATTCGTTGGTTTAACCGAAACCATTATGGAAGTTTTTATGGATGATTTCTCTGTATATGGGGATTCATATGACTCATGCCTGAAGCACCTCTCCCTGGTCCTCAAATGATGTGAAGAAGCACATCTTGTGCTAAACTGGGAGAAATGTCACTTTATGGTAAAAGAAGGCATTGTCCTTGGCCATAGGGTCAGTAACCGAGGAATTGAAGTGGACAAGGCCAAGATCGAAGTGATATCCAAACTATCTATCCCTACCAATGTACGAGAAGTCTGCGCATTCCTTGGTCATGCAGGCTTCTACAAAGGGTTTATCAAGGATTTCTCCAAGATAACCAAGCCCATGACAAACTTGTTGCTGAAGGACGCTGATTTCCATTTTGATGAAGAGTGTATCAAGAGTTTCAACAACCTAAAGCATGCCCTTACAACAACACCCATCATTTCAGCCCTGGATGGGGATCACCCATTCGAAATTATGTGTGATGTCAGTGATTATGCTGTGGGTGCCGTCCTGGGCCAATGTATAGAGAAGAAACATCATGTCATCTATTATGCATCGAAGACCCTTGACGAAGCTTAGAGGAACTACGCAACTACTGAGAAGGAACTCCTAGAAGTCGTATATGCCTTTGATAAGTTTAGATCCTACCTCATTGGTTCAAAGGTGATTGTCTACACCGATCACGTTGCTATTCATTATCTTCTAAAAAAGAAAGATGCAAAACCAAGGCTAATAAGATGGATTCTCCTATTGCAAGAATTTGATCTTGAGATTAGAGATAAAAGAGTTACAGAAAATGTTATAGAAGACCACTTAAGTCGTATCCACACTCTGGAAACTGAGAAGATTCCAATTAATGACTCTCTTCCAGATGACCAACTTATGAAAGTCTCAGAAGCTACTCCTTGGTACTCATACTATGTGAACTACCTTGCCGCTGGTGTCATCCACCCTGAGTGTACTGGCAATGCTCTAAAGAAATTCATGCATGATGTGAGGCAATATCACTGGGATGAACTGTACCTCTTCAAGCTCTGTGTTGATGGTCTCTACAGACATTGTATCACTGAGGAAGAAGCCCAACTTATTTTAGAACAATGCCATGCAGGCCCAGTCGGAGGCCATATGAGTTCTAAGAAAACTTCTTTGAAGATTTTGCAATGCGGTTTATTTTGGCCAACCATATCCAGAGATACTTACAACTTTATTCTGTCATGTGACAAGTGTCAGAGAACAGGAAACATTATGAAAAGAGATGAGATGTCACTTAAGCTATGGCAAGAAGTTGAGATTTTTGATGTTTGGGGAGTGGACTACATGGGTCCATTCCCATCCTCACATGGATTTTCCTACATCCTAGTCGCAGTTGATTATATCTCCAAATGGGTAGAGGCAATACCAACGGTTACTAGCGATTCAAAACCCATCATTAAAATGTTCAAAGATATCATTTTTCCCCGTTTTGGAGTTCCATGCACTGTGATCTCTGACGGAGGTTCTCATTTTCTGGAAAGAAGCTTTGAAGCTTTGTTAAGAAAATATGGTGTAACGCACAAGGTAGCTTCCCCTACCACCCACAAACAAGTGGACAGGTAGAGGTTTCGAACCGTCAACTCAAAGCTATCCTGGAAAAGATAGTAGGACGCAACTGAAAGGATTGGTTAGTGAAAATCAATGACGCTTTATGGGCCTACCGAACCACGTTCAAGACACCTCTTGGAACAACACCCTTCAGACTCATCTATGGAAAATCATATCACCTACCCGTGGAACTAGAACATAAAGCATGGTGGGCAATCAAACAGTTGAATTTTGACATGAAGAAAGTAGGCGAAGCCAGGATTCTACAACTTCAAGAGTTGGATGAACTCTGAATGACAGCTTATGAGAATGCATGAATCTACAAGGAACGCACGAAACTTTGGCATGATGGTCATCTGAAGAGGAAGGACATTCAAGTGGGAGACCAAGTTCTGCTATTCAACTCAAGACTGAAGTTATTCCCAGGAAAACTTTATTCTCGATGGTCTGGGCCATACATTGTCAAAAGCATCTATCCACAATCCACATGGTGCATTTACCTTATGGAGTGAGAAGTCAGGTGATTTTGTGGCAAATGGCCAATGCTTGAAGAGATATTTCACCACAGCTGACACTAGCACTGATGAATTGATGAATCTATCCAAACCGACATACCTACCAGAGAGCTAAAGAAATCATGTCGAGCCATCGACGTAAAACAAAGGCGCTTGTCGGGAGGCAACCCGATCTTTAACTTAGCTTTTACTTTTAGCTTTGTTTTTAGAAAATTTTGCACCTGGTAGACAATACATCGCAATATGCGGTCTTAAGTTCTGATAGTTTCCATTTTTGAGATTTCAAATGGAGGACGCATCGCCGATAGGAATGCAACCACATCTGGTGGACCAACCGGCACGAGTTTACCCCTCCATCTCGGATTTAGAGTTTTCTTAGGATGAGCAAATTTCTAAGTTCGGGGTGGAGGGTGGGTGGTACGTACTTTACTTTCCACCCTCTCCTATCCATTCCTGACTTAAGATTTCATCGTTGAAATTTTGTTGCAATTTTGAGAAAATTTTTCAAAATTTTTCAAAATTTTCAAAAGTTTTCACAGCAGTTTGTATAGAAACTTGATGAAGTTCTGATGCTTTTGTTTCAATCAAAGCCATTACCTAGCCGGCTATCCTATTTTCCCATGCAGTTTTGAATCATTATACCCTCCTTATTCGAAACGAAGCCTCAAGGAGAACAATTTCTGAAACTAGCCAATGATTAGAAATCACCGTGTGAAGCTTATGAATCCTAACATCATGATTAGTAGATATGGCAAGTATCTGTCAAACTGAGAAGGATCAAACATGTTGTGCTTCCTATCTGACTAGTGGAACAATAGCATGGAATCTCCACCGGATCCTCATCAAGTCATTATTCGAGCAGAGTATGATAAGGAGAATGACCCGGTGCACTGAATTGTAAATCAAGTTGCACTCTGATCTGAACTCTCTTCTACACTTCTTACATCATCTTCTTACCCCTTCGTTCATCAAAAACAAACAAAAATTGCCAATATAGTGCCAAACCCTAAGTTCGGGGTGGCACACTCTCTCTCTTTACGCTTCTTCCATACCCCTCGCTACGAAATAGGGGTGTATCACAGAGAAAAGATGCCAAAGTGCACACAAAAAGAAATGCAATCTCGAGTCGAATAGAGGAGAGATTCGCACACAAAAAATGCAATCAATGAAATTGAAAATCATATAATAAAAAATCTTGAGTCGAATAGAGGAGAGATTTATTTCTTCCTTCCATACCACCCTTCACTCCCTTTTCAACCTACTGGAACAATGAATGCCTACGCTCACCAACATCCTAAAAACACCAGTGTCAGATCAGGTGTACATTTGTTGTTCTGTGGGTATCTCTGGACTCTTACGAAACTCTTTGACATGCTTGATTTTAGAAAAAGTAGAGAGGAAGTGATGTTGGGAAATGAACTCGGAAACAAAGATATGGTAAAATGTGTTCTGTGATCTCAGGATGCTGAGACCCTTAGTCATACCTAGTAGAAAAGAAACAATCATGATGTGAAGATGAAGTAATTGCACGAGTTGAAAGTATTCATTTGGCGAGTGTTTTAGATTTGTGTTACTCGAGGACGAGCAACGTTTAAGTTTGGGGTATTTTGATGAATGCATATTCATCTTAGCTCAATCATCTCGTTTAGCCCAGTTTTGGTTACATTCGTGCTTTTATTGGCCTTATCTTCTTATGTGCAACTTAGATTGGCTTAATTGATTTTACTCCTATTTCTATTGATTTTCCGCACCCTTGCATAGGTCGTCTTAAGCTTTGGGCCCTATCTTCTGGGCTCTTTATCAGTTTTATCCCTTAGTTTGGGCCTGGTCAAAGCAAGTCAACAAGCCCCCTTTTTTTCTTTAGCAGCTACTGTACGGGCACCTACCATAATCACCCGAGGATCCCCTGCTTGGCCGCGACCGTGGAAACCTCCTCACAACTGCGACCCAATGTAGATCGCGGCTTCCTCTCACTAACTGGTCACGGTCCAACCACAATCTTCCATGATCCAACACCCACCGCGACCATCACCTTCCACTACAGCATCGCGACCGCGATCTTTGCCGCGACCGCGGCATACAAGAGTCGTGATCGTGATCTTTGTCGTGACTGCGGCATACAAGAGTCGCGACCACGGTCTTTGCCGTGACCTCATCTGCTCAACGTCGTGACCGCGGCTTCTTCCCACCTGCCCGTGGTTATCAACATATCGCGACCGCGACATCCAAAGCCCGCGACCATGGCCAAACTCAGCCGTGACCGCGGAATCCAAGCAGCCTATGACCGTACAAATAGCCGCAACCGCGACATCAGTCAAAAGGTCGTGACCTGCTATAGAATTACTAAAGTCACGAATCTAAGTCGATGCCCAGCCTACCTATAAATAGAACACGACTCCAGTCAGTCAAAGGATCGCTCTCTAGACGCCGTTAGGCTGCAGGTCTGTCCTGGGCCTAAGGAGACGATCTCCATAGCCAAGAACCTGCCCCCGTGGTGGTTTTGCAGCCTGTTCACCCAGATCTGGAGTGAAGACTCAGATCTGCAAGCCACCTCATTCAGATCTAGATCTAGATCTGGGTCTAGATCTACTGTGTCTACGCCATTTTCTACGACGTCATCTCGTCCACGAGTTGCTCCTCCTGCTGCGAGCAAGGTCCACGAGAAGAAAGGGAAGGTGGAGAGAGAAGATCTGCCTCGTCTGCCATGGTGTTCTTCCCTCCTCGTCCAGATCTGCCTCGACCTTGTATAGAAGATCGTTCCCCCACAGAGCTGCGATCATCTTCTTCACCATGCTCATGGCGGAATCCTCTCTTTCTCTTGTTATTCTTGTTTCTCTCACCATGAGTGAGTAGTTTACTTGCGCTGGGGTGCGGGGACTAGTCCCGCTACCCATGCTTTCATATCTCATTGTTAAACATACCATGGCATGTATATAATCTTTCATTTCGTTGTTAATCGTCGATGAGTGCTTGTGGATTGATCACCTGCTTGTATATATCTTGTTCGTTTCCTATGTTGCGAGAACTTCAATGCGTAGGTTTTGAATGTCGATTAACACGGTTGACTCCCAAACTAGAAATAGAATGGGATTCCTTAAGGTCGTAAGTGTATGATCCGTGGGGTGACAAGCCATCCAGCCCACGGTGACGCTTCTGTGTGCCTGACGCATGTATAGGGGGACCACAACTTCATTTGGATTTTTGTATCTTCAGAGCCGTAAGTATGTGATCTAGATGGTGAAGAGACATCTGATACCTAAGGTGATGCTTACACGAACATGACACCCATATGGGTGTTATGCAGCAGCTCTATTTGAATGGTTATATCTTGCCTGGATGTTTGATTTTTGGATGTGATTGCATGAGTAGTGGTGGTGAAACCCGGGACCATCCCAGCGATTTCCATCATTAATCTTTAATCAAACTTTAATCCTGCTCTTTTACTTTCCTCGCATTTAGTTTAATTAAACTCAAATCAACCAACCTTGTTCTAAATATTAGTCTTGATTCAACTAGATTCGACTAGAGAAAGATTCTTAAAAACGTTGTCCCTTGGGATTCAATCCTCAACTATACTGCGATAAGACCCGTCTGCTTGCGGGTGGTATTATTGCACACTGTTTTGGTTAAAAACTTAGGGATTTCAACCCTAAGTGAGTTTGTTAGTGTGATAATATAAGCCACATTAGAAAGGTTTTTCAAAATGTGGAGATTAATGTTATTATCTCTTATCATGTTATATTGAGCAGAGGATAGGAAATTATGAATTGCAGGTGGAATTTTCTTAACATCCTTGGGAATGATATGAAGGAGAACATCAATGTGGGTTGGGAGAAACCTAAAGAAGAATGGATGAAAGTCAACACTGATGGATCTTGGAATGTTCGTGCTATGGAAGCTGCTATAGGAGGTGTTTTGAGAGACTCCACGGAGAAGTGGAAGGGAGGTTTTATGATGAATATTGGTTCGTGCAGCTATCTGATGACAGAGTTATGGGGAATCTTTCAAGGTCTGAATATGGCCTGGGAGGGTGGGCACAGGAAAGTGGTGTTGGAGACTGATTCAAAGATGGCCATTGAGAACTTGTTGAGTGAGAAGAACATGTGTTGGGAAGGCAAGACGCTTGAGCTATGCATTAAAAAGATGTTAAAAAGAGACTGGCAAGTAAGTTTAAGACATATCTACAGAGAAGGAAATGAAGCTGCAGATAAGATGGCTAAGTTGGCTAGAGAGAGTGAAAGGGGATTCAAGTTTGTTTTTGATCCACCTATGGAGTTAGCTGAGTGTCTGAACAGAGACAGGGATGGCTGGAAGAAGACCAGAAAAGGCAATCAGTAGTCTATTTTTGGAGTTGGTTGGAGTCGTGTTGTTTGTTTTGTTGGTTTTATGTTTCTATTTTTAGTTAGCTACATGTGTGTTGTCTATGCTAGCAGGTTGAGTTGTGTCTGTTTTGGTCTTTTATCTTGTTATCCAGTCTATGTAGTCTGTTATCCTTTTTAGCCTACATGGAGGAGGTGGGATGAATAAAAGGCCCCTCGACTTATATACAAAAAAAACAATTACTCAAAAGAAGATAGATATGTACATCACTTAAAAGAGTAGAAAACTATTCAAACAAAAAGTGAAGAGAAAACAAAGCTTTAAAGAAATGGCAAAAACTTGGGTTGCCTCCCAAGAAGCGCTTGCTTTAAAGTCTCTAGCTAGACTTCATAATTCTTCACTGCTTTGGTCACACAGCTGGATGTGGAAATTCTTCATTTCTTTTCTCAGGTGGCTGATCTGGTTCCCTCAAATTGATCTCAGATCTTCGTACGAAAGCCTCATATTCATAAAATCTTTTTAACCTTGAAAATTCCAGTTTTCTCCCCTTGAATCTCCACCATGCCTGATGGGTAAATCTTCACCATAGATAAGGGGCCTGACCATCTTGTTCTAAGCTTTCCAGGGAAGAGCCTAATGCATGAATTGAAGAGAAACACTTTATCTCCTTCATGAACATCCTTGATCTTTAGGTGTGCGTCATGCCACACCTTAGTCCTTTGCTTGTAAATTCTTACGTTCTCATAGGCATGCAATCTCATCTCCTCGAGCTCCTGTAGTTGCAGGAACCTTTTTTGTCTTGCCTTTTCCAAGTCCATATTTCAAAACTTGATTGCCCAAAGGGATTTATGTTTGATCTCCAAAGGTAGATGGCATGACTTTCTATAGATTGATTTGTACGACGTCGTGCCTATCAGTGTTTTATAAGCTGTTCTATAGGCCCAGAGAGCATCATCAAGATTCATGGACCAGTCCTTCTGAGTGTTGCTGACCATTTTCTCCAGATTTGTTTAACATGTCGATTAGATAACTCTACTTGTCCCGAGGTTTGAGGATGATAGGGTGTAGCAACTTTGTGCTTTACCCCGTACTTATTTAATAGCACCTCAAATTGCTTTTCCCCAAAGTGTGACCCCCCATCGCTTATTACAGTGCGAGGCACTCCGAAGCGTGGAAAATGGTTTTCTCAAATAGTTTGATCATAGATTCAGAATTGCAAGTTTGGGTCGCTACCGCCTCTACCCACTTCAACACGTAGTCAACAACTAGTATAATGTACTGATATCCTTTTGATGACGGGAAATGACCCATGTAGTCTATTCCCCAAACATCAAAGATTTCTACTTCCACCCAGTCGGCCATAGGAATCTCACTTCTCTTACTGATATTTCAAGTAAGATGGCATTCCTTGCAAGCCTTGACAAAGGATGTCACATCCTTGAACAGGGTGGGCCAGTAAAACCCAGATTGGAGCACTTTTGCAGTCATTCTTTCTCCACTATGATGTCCTCCATATGGCGAAGAAAGACATTCTTTTAGGATTGATGAGACTTCTTCCTCATGTATACACATTCGATACAAAATGTCAGAACACCTCTTAAACAACAGTGGGTCATCCCAGTAATAGTTCTTAACATCGGCGAAAAGCTTCTTCTTCTTGTTGTATGTTATGTGTGGTGGCAGCTGGCCACAAACCAGATAGCTACAGATGTCTACAAACCATGGTAAACTCTGCTCATCAGACTAAGCCATTAAGAGGGCTTCATAAGCATAATTGTCATTCACTGGTAACTGATTCTCTTCATTGAAAACTATTCTAGACAAATGGTCTATGACCACATTTTCTTTTCCTTTCTTATCAATGATCTCATGATCAAATTCTTGTAACAGCAGGGCCTACCTTAGCAGTCTTGGCTTGGTGTCCTTTTTTTGCATGAATAGTGTATAGCTTCGTGGTCAGTATAAACCTTAACTTTGGCTCCTATAAGGTATGATCAAAATTTATCAAAAGCAAAAACAATCGCTAACATCTCTTTCTCGGTGGTGGTGTAGCTCACTTGGGCTTCGTACAACATACGACTGGCGTAACATATGACATGGTGCTTTCGGTCTTTCTTCTACCCTAGGACTGCACCTATGGCATAATCACCTGCGTCGCACATTATTTCAAAAGGTAGCTCCCAGTCTGGAGCTTGCAAGATTGGTGGAGAGGTTAAAGCCTCTTTTAGGGTCTCAAAAGATTTTGAACATTCGTCATCGAATTCGAACACTACGTCTTTGATCAATAAATTTGAGAGGGGCTTCAAAATTTTTGAGAAGTCCTTGATGAATCTCCTGTAGTATCCAACATGACCTAGGAAACTTCTTACCCCAGTCACAGACCTTGGTGGTGGGAGTTTAGAGATTTTTTCGATCTTGCTAAGGTCCACCTCGATGCCTTTCTTGGAGATTTTGTGTCCCAGGACAATGCCACTCTGAACCATAAAGTGGCATTTTTCCCAGTTCAGGACCAGATGTTTTTCTTCGCATCTTTATAGAACTAGGGATAAATTTCTTAGGAAACCATCAAAATCTATCCCTTACACAGAGAATTCATCCATAAACACTTCAACTATGTCTTCTAAGAAGTCTGAGAACATGGAAATCATGCAACATTGGAAAGTTGTAGGGGCATTGCATAGGTTGAAAGGCATTCTCCTGAATGTGTATGTGCCATAGATGCATGTAAACGTTGTCATTTCCTAATCATTAGGGTGGATCAGAACTTGATAGAATCTAGAATATCCACCTAAGAAGCAGAAGTAATCATGGTGGGCAAGTCTTTCTAAGACTTGGTCAATAAATGGAAGGGGAAAATGATCTTTCTTGGTGGCCGAATTTAGTTTTCTATAATCAATGCACATTCTCTAGCCTGTGACAATTCTTGTGGCAACTTCATCACCATTATCTCCTCTTACCACTATCATTCCACCCTTTTTGGGTACTACATGAATGGGTCTCACCCAGTTGCTGTCGCTTATTGGGTATATGATCCCCGCATCTCGTAGCTTGAATATTTCCTTCTTGACTACTTCCTTCAACATTTGGTTCAATTTCCTTTGAGGTTGCACCAAGGGCTTTATCGATTCTTCTAAGTTTATCCTGTGCATACACAGGGCTGGGTTCAGTCCCTTGATATCCTCAACTGAATATCCTATTGCTCTTTTATGCTCCCTCAACTCTTCTAGGAGTCTTTACCGTTGTTCTTCTGTGAGGTTAGCATTGATGATGATGGGATTCCTCCTCTCATCATCTAGGAACTCGTACTTTAGCCCTTCTAGTAGTGGCTTTAATTCTAGCATTGGCTTCAGAGCTTCTAACTCTTCGTTTGACTGTTCCAAAGAAGTGTATTTCACTGTCTCCATCACTTCTTCATCATTGTTGAGCCTTTCCTCACCTTGGTTTAGATATTCTAGTATCGCAACCACTTTAGGGTCTTCCGTCAAATGGTTCGGGTTATTTAGGGCTCTCATAAGTGGGTCCACAATGGCCTTTTCTTGTTGAATCTCTTCACAATACTGTCTATAGTTGTCCATGAAGTATACTGATTCTGAAAGAGACAGTCCCTTCATGGAATCCTTCACTTTGAAGTCGATGTGGTCACTTCCAACCCAAAGGGTTATGACACCTACAACGACATCTATCAGGGCTCTTCCAGTAGCTAGAATAGGTCGTCGAAACATTATCAGACACTTCAGGTCCTCCACAGTATCTATCACAATGATATCACATGGTATGAATAACTGTCCCACATGGATCAGGACATCTTCCACTATACCCACATGTCTCTTAAAAGTGTGATCTACCAGTTCAATTCTTGTACTCATTTTGACCATATTGGTCAATCCCAATCGTTTTGCTAAACTTAGGGGCATCAGGCTTATGCCGGCTCCCAAATCTGTCAGACCCTTCCTTTCGACGTTGTCTCCAACACAAAAGGGGATGTTAAAAGCCCATGGGTCTTTCTTCTTGGTTGGAAGTTCAGCCTAAACAAAAGCACTAGACATATTCACTAGGTGTACCATTTCGATGTGGTTCCCTCTCCTTCTCTTTATGATAAGTTCCTTAAAAAACTTAGCGTATGTCGACATCTCCTCCAAAGCATCTAGAAATGGGACATATATATGCAGTTTCTTTACTACTTCCATGAACTTTTCATATCTTTTCTTCAGGCAGGCCTTGATAAGCTTGCATGGAAATGGGATTATTGGTGCATACATTCTCTTCTTCATAAACATTTCTTCAACAAGATCTGGGTCCCTAGCTCCTCCACTTTTCTCACGACTTTCTTTAGCAAGCCTCTCCCTGTGAGTAGACTTCTCAGAAGAAACTTCCTTCTCCTGTTGTGGTTCCTCAACTTTTTCTTCCTCTTTGTTGTTTACTGTTCCAGAGTTGATCAACATCCTCCCTGATCGGAGGGTAGCCATTTTTGTAGTCTCCCTATTTGACGGAATCTTTCCTGAAGGATTCTTTACTAGCTCAGCCAACTACGTGAGTTGTTGGTCGATTTGGCATTGATGCATCTGCATATCTACCATCTGGACTTGCATAGTTGTTAGGATGCCAGAATTGGCTAGGGCACTTTGTGCCGGTTGATCATTCACAATAGCTTGCCTCTTAGAAAAATTGAATAGTTGAGTCACTAAGTCCAGCTGGCTATTATCTTTTCCTTGCCCTTGTCCTTGACCTTGACCTTGACTTGTCCCTTGGCTTGGTCCTACCCCTTGGCGACTCTGGTTCCTTCCTTATACTGAGTAGTTATTCTTGTTTGTCTGATAATTAGTTGTTCGAGTATACGACGCTTGTCTGCCCCTCTTTTCAAATCCTGGCAGCAGCTTTTGTGAATTTCCCAGTTGGTGCAAATTCTCGGCCACATCCTTGCTCCCATAGCTGAAACTAGGGTGATCTGGCCTCTTGAATTTGGCATAGGAAACATTCTACGTAGTCTCCTCTTCGCTTTCACTGTCTTCACTCTCTTCAGGTCTGGTGTAGATATAGTTATCTACTCTGTGTCCTCCTTCACCACATGTGACACACTTCATCACCTACTCGATGTGCTTCTTTCCCTTACCTCCAGTACCTTTCAGTTGTTTGACGTCAGTTGTTATTTTCTGAATTTGGGCTATTATAGTTTCTAACGCCTTGGCTTCCATGGATGGTCCTTCAGATCCTATCTTCTTAGATGGGCCTCTATCATTCCTTTCATAGTCTACTCCTACTTGGAGCGTAGCCATATTTTCTATAATCTTCATAGTCATGCTTGGCTTTTTCCCCAAGAAGTCACTGCCTGCGGAAGCATGCAAAGAAGTCCTCTCTGTATGATTCATCCCATTATAGAAGGTGGTCACCAGGAACCCCTTACGGTAGTTATGATCCGGCCAATCCCTAAGGTACTCTTGGTAACGCTCCCATGCCTCGTGCAAGTTTTCTCCTGGCTTTTGTGAAAAATATGTAATCTTCTGCATGTTACAGATTGTTCTCTTAGTAGGATAAAACTTAGTGACAAAGGCATCCTCCAGGGTTCTCCACCCATCTATTGATTGGTGGGGGAGATTTAGATACTAAGAGAGAGCCTTGTCTTCCAAAGAGAAATTAAAACCCTTGTAGTAAATCACTTCTTGTGGGACACCCCTCATCTTAATGGTATCACAAATGTTCTTGAAAGCATCGAGATGGTGGTACGGATTCTCTCTTGAGTTCCCGGTGAAAGGCTTGTTCTGAATCATAGATATGACAGTTGGTTTTAGCTCGAAGTTTGCTGTGTTGAAATTGGGTACAACAATCAGACATCTCGACTCGTTGGCCCTTGTTGCTGCCAACTCACGAAGGGTCTTCCCTTCCTCATCGTCCTCGCTATCGCTATCCCTATGGTTGCGATTTCTCTCAGCTTCGTGCTCATGGTGGTTATAGTTTCTTCTATGCCTGCGGCGATGACGACGTTCCTCGTAGCGATGGTCATCCTCATGACGATCATCTTTGTGTCGCTCTTCTTGCTCTTCCTCTCATTCTTCATATTGGCGACTGTCATTGTAACGGCCGTCTCTATCTTCATCCGTGCCCGGTGGTGGTGGATAGGGTTGGATCCTCACATTCCGCTTGTCTTCTAAGGGGTCCACGTGAGGTGGCATGGTGAAGGGAGTAAAGCCGAACTAGTTGCATTCTCCTGGGTGCCTGAATAGATTGTACAGTCGAGTTAGCAAACTGGACGTGTTTAAAATGAACTATTTTACGCAAACTCAGGGTAGCAACTTAAAGTAACAATGATGTCAAGCTTATTGCTAAGATTGAGGCACGTGAGTATAGTAGGCAGACTCGAGTTCTTAATAGTGCCATTTTTCCTTATCCCCGACAACGGCGCCAAAAAAGTTGACTGGCCTAAATCACACGTCCAAAAGGAGTGGATTCAGAGTAATTAGACTTTTAAAGAGATAACCCAACTCTCAAGCCCCCACAATGATAAACGGGGTCTGATGTAGTGATTGGGGTTGAACACAGGGACAAGGTTGGCAGTGTTAAGCGAACATAATCTAACACTCATATACTCCAGCTGAAGAGGTTATATAAGAGGTGTTCCCTAAGGAATGATGGTACACAAACTAAGGCGAGTCAAGAAAAACAAGAATAAGAAGGAGAAAAGAAAACAAAAGAAATAAGATGAAATAAGTATATGGGAGGAAACCTGGGTTGGGGTTCACCTACTAAAGCTTCCCACCAACATGCAACATCATCTCTCTCTCATATACTCTTACCAAGATTACAAGAAACCATTAAAATGTCTATTCCACTCTCTCTCAAGATGAGGATAGATCTAAGTCTAAGGGTAGCCTCTCTCTCGAGATGGCCACATGTAAACCTCATCGCATAACATATGGTTTTAAAGGTTTAGCATTCCAACACTCTCGTGCATTCATACTACTCCATGACATGTGATAAAAGGTGATATTACTCTCTCGAGATATCAACTATCAAACATCACAAGATGGTAGCTAAGCATACAAGTGAATCATTAAAATAGGTGCAGGGAGATAATCTTGATAAGAATATGCATTTTCAACAGAAAGAGAAAATATACATGTTGGGAGAGCCTTAGTGGCTGCTCCCAACCCAAGTTAAGGTGTTTAGCCGCTCATGCTTACAGACAACATAACAACGTTACAGAAAGATGGATACATGAAGTCCCACGATGAGGGGAGGGAAGTACAACGAGATGGGGTGATAGATCTAGAGAGAAGATTCATGATACGACACAATACTTATTCAGATCTGCATCTAACACGTTGGGGGCATGGATAATCTTCTTCTCTCAAAGAAGGAGTATTCAATCTTCTCTCTCCTCAACTTCTTCCTTTGGAGATCCAAGACTGTGTATGGGATGGTCTGGAGAGAATCTGTAACATAGCAGCACTTTTTGGTCCTCAGAATCCGATCTATGATCTGATGATCTGACAAGACAGGTGGGTGTGCTATTTATAGGCACAATCCATCGACTCAAGCCTAGACTGTGGTCGCGGTCTTGGTTGGGTGAGGGGTTAGACATGGTCGTAGTCTACTCTTTATTAGTTCTTTCACTGCGGTTGAACTTAGTCACGGCCTGGTGATGATCGCGATCGAGGTCAGCTTGTCATTGTGTTTGTAGAGGCTGAGGTCGAGGTCTTCTTGTTCGGTCGTGGTTTGCAAGGATTCAGCAGCGACCGCAGTCTCCAAGCTGGTCGCGGTCCTTCTTTTCATGGTCTGTGTTGACCGTGGTCTCCGAATACACCATGACCCCTGGTCTGAATTGGGGCCCATGTTGCGATCGTGACCAATGTCGTGGTCGTAGTTAAACAGTGATCGCGGCTTTGTTATGGCCGTGGTCCATATTTAATGCTTGATGACCTCGATCTCAAAAGAGCTTCGGAACCGCAATCAAGGTTGAGGTGTAAGTGGGTCGCGGTCGCGGTAAAGACTGTGACCTGGGTTGTGAATGTACCTGAAACCATGTAAGTGAGGCTTTGGTAAAAAAGGTAGTACAATTATGTGATTAGTTAACAAAAGATATACTAAGAGTGCTATAAAATATATACAAAAAGTACGTAAAATAGAGTGTTATCATTTATTCAAACTAATTTCTATGAGTAATATTTAAAATCCAATTTATAGAGAGTGATTAAAGCTAAAATGGGAAATACAAGTGCATAAATAAATATAGTTAAATTGAGTTTAAGTTTGATTAATGAAGATATATTGGGGTATGAAGGGTTCACCACCATATACCACACATTTACTTCAAGTAATTCAACTCCTTAATTCTTATTAATTAGACAAGGACCATGCAAATTTGTGTCCTTGCAGAACACAAATCTTACAAGGGTCAGGCTTCCCACAAACTTGAGAAGTTTGTTGATCCTTGGTCGACAGTCCAAAAAAGTTGTAGAAGGGATATCATCAAGAGCTTAGGTGTTCCAGTAGGATGTTCAAACCTAGGGGTGAGCAAATAATGGTCCAGATTGCAAAATTGGACCAAACTACTCAATTCGGTCCAGTCCGGTCCATTATGAGTTCGGTCTGGTCCGTGGTCCACAAATTTTAGTCAGTTCAGTCTTCGGTCCAGTCCGGTCCGGTCCAAAATCGGTCCGACCATGGACCGGACCGCAGACTGACTTTTATATAAAATACATGTATATTTGTAGGTATGTTATGAAACAAGTACAAATAAAGTGCATGTATAAGCACTAGTAATGTAAATGTTTGCTATTAATGTTATATAATTGTTAGAAGTGACTAAGATTATCAACTTTTTACAATTAAACAAGTTGTAAAAAATGTAAAAAAAGGTTGATTACGGTCCAAACGGTCTGGTCCGATCCTACCTCAGAATGGTCTGATCCCAGTCTAGTCCTGCTTCCAAATAGTTCAGTCTACGATCCATAAATTTATAAAAAATCGGTCCTCGGTCCTGTCTGGTTCTGGACCGATGCTCACACCTATTCTAACCCATGGATCGAGTATTTCATCACCATAGAGTATAACTATCAAGATAAAATGGATAGATTAATTTTATATATCTATCAATTAATTGCATTAGGAGACTATGGTTTCATCCTAGTTGGGATCAATGATCTTGTCACTCAACAAGGATATAATTAATCTAAACAAAGAACAAGAACTCAAATAGGAAGAAAAACATCTAATAAATAGATTCTTGGAGTCAAATACACTTATGGTAAAATATGGGCTACGCAACTACTTCCCATGCCCCAATATAGAGACTACCCAAACATGATAAGCATAAGCATAAGGGAACAAGTAAGAATGGAAAGGTTCATGTTTTTCGATCTAGCAACAAGATGGGATCTCCTACTGGGAAGATGACAACTCCTTTCTTTCCTTCTGGCCAAAGGATGCTTTAGTGTGATAGAATAGGAGATCCTTTGTGCTAGGACTCCCCTCCTTTTATAGGTGGAAATGAGGCCCAAAATCCTAAAAATTTCTCTTGGTGGCAATTTGAAAGACTTGGTCTGCGATGCCTGTCACTCGACTGGAAGCCCGGTCAGTCAACAAGAATCCCAGTCGGTGATTGGGTTGAGTTGTTACTTAAGATCAAAGACAAGTATGATGAACTATTCAAAGTGAGTAGGTTGGTTCATCTATGATAATGAGCCTTCTTGATTTGGGTCCAGTCAGTCGACTAGGTGACCAATCAACTAGTTGGTGGTCTGATTTTGATTAATTCTTACTGGCGAGTGGACCGAATGGTATGTCAATTGATCGATGGGACTTTCTAAACTTCACCAATTCTTGCATGTGAGTTGGCATAATAGGATGTCAATTGATCGACTAGAAAGTCTGGGAGGCTAAATGTGAAATTGAAGCATTTGATTCTTGGATCATTTTGGGATTTCGAGTGATGGGGGAAATTTTCCTCCAAAATCGAAGCAAATCTTATAAAAACTCTAATTAAAGATAAAAAAGGCTAAACTAAGAAAATTGAATCTAAACTCTAGAATAATTAACAAAATAATCCTAAGTAATGATCTAAAAGAAGCAATAAAAACAATTAATTATGCATTTATTAATAAAATAAATTGAAGTTTAATTATTCTTACTATGTTGGATCTTGTTTTCCCTACATATGGATTGATTGGATTCACAATTGCAATTAATCTTGCCATTTCTCTGTTCTCATTAACAGTGACCATTTTGGTTACTTTGGTAACTTGGACATTTTGTGATGAGGTGACCCCTCTCCCTCTCTCTCTTCATCATCTCTACCTATATTATGGATGTAGGAACAAAATAGTGCTTAAGGTGGGCATATCAGATAACATTAACAACAACAACTTCTGCAAAGATAACATTATTGGATCTGATGATGATATTATGTTTTTCTAAAATGAATAACAAGAACATTATCAACATTGTGCACATCTTAGGCATCTTGTCTCACATTTCTAGACTCATACCAATTTTGATAAATCTTTTGAAATTGGAACCCATGTATGTAATTCTTATATGTTGAGGTTCAAGCACATTTTAGAATGGTAAGAAGAACATTACCCAATCAAATATCTCTACCTTCCTCTGTCACCCTATAAATTGTGGTTAGGGGTCTAGGATCCAATTATAGATAAAAATGCAAACACCTTAACCAAATAAAATCAAACTTCCTCAATAGAGATGGACGACTGGTGGTTCTTGATGCTTCTTTGAAACCATTATCCTCCTACATTTTGAGTTGCATCCCTCGATTACTCAGTCCTCAAAAAAGTGATTGTTTGATGAATGTCTTTCTTCAAGGAGACAATGAAGGTGTTAGATATGACCATATGGTGAAATGGGGTACTTTATATAGACCTCATATATTGGTATGTTGGGACATTATAGACCATTGACTCTATTCCTACTATCTCTTAAGCCAAAATTTGGATACTGTGTGTGATAAGTTATCTATTAATTGGCCACACCATCTCTTAATGTAATATTACTATAAGAAGAACTCTAGAAACTTATAATATCAAATTGTATTTAACCATTTTGGAAATATTCAAACCTCCATAATCACCCACCATGGTTCCTTTTGCAAACTCAACTTTATGAAGGCTTGAAATTCATCACCTCTTTCAGACTCAACAAAATCAAACATCACAATTCTTCTTTGGTTTTTTGGATTATAATTTTATAGGGTTTGTCCTTTCTTAGATTACATCCAAAACAATGAATCTTTCAACACCCTTTGGAAATAAAGATCCTCTTACAAGTCACACACATCTACACATTCTTCCTAAACCCTCATATAAATGGCATCTTAGATGTAAGTTGTAGAAGATCAAATTTCCTATGAGAGTTATTATTTGTATTTGGCTTACAAACCTCAACAATGTAGTATCTAATAAACATTGACATTTGAGGGGGTTCATGGGGTCATCTATTTGCTATGTTTGTAGGGAAATATGGGCATAGAGTACGCAGTGGAAACAAAAATTTATCTACCAAGCTATCTTTGTAGGGAAATATGGGCACAAAGTACGCAGGGGAAACAAAAATTAATCTATCCATGTTCCCCAGAACAACAAGATCGCGTCAACAACTATGTAATGGGAAGGATCGTTTAACAAGTTCATACCTGGTCCTAGAGCAATTCTATCAACTATAACTCATTACAGTAATGCATCACTCCTAGTTGCACTTAGATGGTGTCAGTGCAGCTCCTGGTCTTCACCACAAACTACAAGGTGATGTTGTCCTATGAGCAATGGGCAAAGGCCACCTCGCCTCTATGGTAGTCCACATGGACTGCAAAGAACTCTTATCGTTCTAGTAGAACTGACAGGAAGGAGTTGTCCCTCCTGTTGGTGTACTAGTCACCAACTTGATCTCCTACAATTGTATTCCCTTTCTATCCCTCCCTTTAGTAGGTAGGACTTTCTCAGGATCTCTATTGGTTACCACAACTAGAGAGGACAACGATTGTCAGAGGCAATTGAGTTATCTCTAGGAAGCCCCCAATACCCCTCTATTGATAGGATGGTTTAGGGTTTGGGTTCCCAGTCTGTGTGGGAGTGGAAGGGACCAGAAGATTATGAATTTTTACAACATGCGAGTGCCAAACCGGTCAGTTCTCATGCAAGTTGATTGGTTCTCTCTATGAAGTGGTCATCTCACCATGTATCCCAATCACATTTGAATTTGGAAATTTGAATCCAATTAATGCACACCATGATGTCAGTATTAATCCTTGATGCAATCGAATTTATCTACAAACCAGGCATCTCACCTAACCAAATGGGTGGTTGGAGACTCGAGCTGGTTGGTTCACTATGTGAACCAGTTGGCCCATTCCCCAATTCAGGAAAAACTCACCCAATTTGATTTCTAATCAACCTGACACTCCAACCAATTGTTTCATCACATGAGCTGAACGGTTGGGAGTCCAATCATCTAGTTTATTTCTCAAATTGAATACCCAAACTCTTTGGTAATCAATTCAATTATCATTCATGATTAAACTCCTCTTCTAGGTGAACTCTTATGTGTGTGACCCTATAGGTCCCATATCACATTGGCAGTGAATGTCCATAACTAGTTTATGACAACACAAGCAAAGAGTGGTATCTAGTCGCACGTCAGTGCTACCCAAGTGAATGGAAAGTTGGATAACAACTTCAACCTACAATGTGTAAGCTATTGTAGTGATTGTATAATTCCTTTTTCTGTGATATCTGATTGAACTCGAGGCATGAAATCATCATCCTCTCAATGTTCAATCCATGTTCCTTGAACTAGAGTATACTGTTTAAGATATATGTGACCTCAATATCATATATTCATTCACATGAGCGTGCACATGATTTTGTTAGTCTCGGTTATCAAATGGACATGATATCAAACTCCAATAGGAGGGACAAATCCCATCTACATCACTCACAATTAGTACCCATGTGTCTCAGCTACCCAATCATCACTATTATGGCAATATTTATTCAGGGTTACGTTAGATAATGTCAAAGTGTACCAAACGACATGTGATGAGTATAGTGACTTTAGGTCTAAGAACCACAGTCACCACCTACACTATGAAAGATGACTATGACCACCTAGTATGGTTTGCATGTGTCACTCTCAAGGTGGGTCTGTCTGAATCACTATTCATTAACAAGTATCTGTGTGCTTGGTTTGATATCACATATCATGACTGATGTGATTCTATCATCAACCAACACATACTCTAGTCATAAGTTTTACTAGTGTCTATCTGCCTTCCACAATAACAACTGACTAGGGACATAATAAGAATGTACATACTCTTAACATTCATATGATCTCATTGTTCAAGTCACATACGTGAAGACATACGTCATGAGTATTGTCATTCTTTAGACATCCATTATGTTTCATAATTATCTCATAACTAAGTAAAACATAATGACTTGGAAGCTTGCCTTCACTATTATTAATCAAATGCTTTATGTAATATGCCATCACAATCATCATATGATTGGCTCTATGGGCATACATACCAATAGACTCCCACTTGCACTTAGAGCATGAATCTCATTCTAAGTGATTTCAACATGTCCATCATGTTTCTGCTATGCAAGTGCTAATCTAGCAGGTTAGCAACATTTTTCTATAGTTGGTATATTGTATGTTCCCCATCTCTTAATTGTATGATTTCTTGTACGAGACAAAACTTCCGTAATATGCTATTTGATATTCCATGCCTACGTGATAGCTCCATTCTTGTCATAGAATCTCAACTAGGTCATCAATGGTTGGAACATCTTTAATTTCATCCATACAAACTTTTAGATCAATATAGTACCCATTCATGTGTTCATAACATTAGGATACTCGACTTCTATTATAGAATTGAAATAATGGTCTGTAGTTCCAAAACCCTTCCAACTAACAACTCTTTTCTTAATCTTAAAACATATTTTATATTGTGATCATGTTTGACATTTTGGAAGCTTGCATTGGTGTAACCCCTTACACAACTCTTCCTTGTTGCTATAATCTAGTAACATATCCTTCAGTGCTTCTCAAGTATTAATGGGTATCTTTTAATGACAATCCAATGACCCTCATTAGAAACTAATATCATCATGTCCAATACATACAAGATTGTGGGATGAGTACATTATATAGCATACAAGATAGATCCAATTTCTAGTGCATTTGGCATCTCACTCATGTCTTTCCATTCTTCATAATAATCGGAACATAGGTCCCTTATGAGACTAATCACATGAATCATGGTTAGATTTTCTCTCATCAAATCCTTGATGTCGAACTCTTTCAATAACTTGCTATTATATGTTCTCATGGTTTGGTTATGAAAATTTCAAGAACTATCTTTATAGATCTCAATCTCAATCATATAGGATGTTTCACCTAATCCTTCATTGTTGAAGGTATTTTCCATGCCATGTCTCAATACTTACAATATTGAGATGTTATTCCCCGTCAAAATGTGGGATATTCATATATTCTCCCACTAAATCTTTTTTAATCACAAATCTATTCTTTTATCTCGACTCAAGTCAAACTTCTTTGACTATCTTGTCAAGTCAAAAGATCCCATTTTTTAGATGCTTGTTTCTATCCCTCAGATTGTACTTTGTAGCTTATAGACTATATTTGTATTAATGAAGTTATAAAACCTTTAGGATGTGTCATGTACACATACTTTCAAGTATTCCTTTTAAGGAATTCAATTTTAAGCTTCATATTCCAAATATCATAGTCTATACTAACTTCAACAACAAGCATGACAATGGTGAAGGAATTTCTTCATTTTCAACAATTTGAACTGATTTGCAAAACCTTTTCAACCAATATGTCCTTTTAGTTAATCCATGTCGGTCTTCCCAATAAAAACCCAACTTCACCCTTTGGGTTTTACCCTTTTAGGTGGTACTTCCAAGGTCATATATTGTTAGTGTACATGGAGTCTATAATGGCCTTAAGCTACTTCTCAAATTCTGATTCTCAATAGCTTCTAGTTGATTTGTTGGTTCATCATCTTATAACCAACCTATTTGAGTTGTTGGATTCACAATATTTCAATCTCAGATGTGTTCTACTAGAACTATGAGGTTCTATGTAACATGAGAAACTTGAGATTCCCCAACAATGTGTGATTCTCACTTGTTCTCATTGTACCTTCTTGTTGACCTTGAACCTTTCGAGTTCTACTTTTACTCCCATTCATTATTTTGGAACTTAGTTATCCTAGTAAAAAACACTTTTGTTATCATATTGGGATTAATAGTAGCTTTCAATAATTATGGTTTGTGGATAAACCTTTTTAAAGAAACTACTCTCTTTGTGTAGATTTCAATCCTTAAGACATATTGGGACATTCCCATATCATATCACATATGATATCTTTTAAACCATTTGAGTCAATACATTATTTTAGTGTAAAGTATATATCCATGAGGAGTTTAGAAGATTAGATAAATTATAATCACATCATGATCCACCAGGATGTAATTCCTTCTTTATGATACATAATCAAGTTTCAAGTGGATTTGACTTGTGATACACTATCACAGTCCTTCCAGAACGTCCTCAAACTATTAATGTAAAGTATTTCAACATTTGATCATATCAAAGTTTCTGAATACTTTTATCAAAATTATACTTCATTTATAATCTCCTTGAACACTTCAAGAGATTCATGTTTGTGTTTCATCATATACAAACTCTATATCAAGCGATCTCATCAGTGAATATAATGAAGTACAAACAACTATCTGTAGCATTTATTCTATAAGATCTTCATACATCAACATGTACAAGGCCTAATAGAATGCTTGGCATCTTCACTACACCTAGTGAGGGGTGTTTTGTCATATTTCTCATAAACAATACTTGCATACAATAACCAAAAGAGTCTAGATAAGCATCAATGTCGATTCTAGTAATGCATATCTCATACATGTTCTCTAGATGACAATGCTACAGATCGTTTGAGTTATCAATCATAATCCTTTTGGTATTTACATTATTAACATTCATCTTTAGATCCTTTAATATAAATATCAATATATGTTAGTGAATTTCCATACAACATCACATCTTTGAAATAGAAGCATTAACAACTCTTTATAATTTATCATCCTTATCATAGAAGATGCATAAAGTTAAATGTTTCTATTTGGGCATAATGAAATAGTAGTTCAACTAACTCTATTACATGTCATGTGAGCTAGGATAAATTCTAAATGTAGATTAAGGCGGCATCATCTCTTTCTCCACATAGTCCACTCTTGCCCTTTCATAAATGCATTACTTCTTATAAGATCATGCACATCAATGTATGTCAGATCTACATCTGATATCACATACCAAGATGAAAATGTAATCAAATTTATCTTAAAACATTTATACTTGAAGTAGATGTCTTTGCCCCTTCCTTCTTCTTCTTTAGTTCCTCTAGAAAGAGAGGGAAATTCCTTTTTCAGTGTCCATACTAGTGACAGTAGTGACAATTGCCACTTTTCTTTACTACTCCCTTTACTTTGAGATCTGAAGACTTGGGCTTCTGGCCAGCTTTAGAACTCTTCATAGCTTTACCTTTACCTTTAGACTTTCCCTTTGTCTTGTTGATCTTCATCACAGACTTTGGCTTGTATTTTTTCATTTTTGTCTCATCTTTTATCAACATGCCCGATAACTCTGTCAATGCTTGTCAAAGTCATTCATCTTGTAGTTCATGACAAACCAACTGTATGATTCTAGCAGAGACTAGAAAATCACATCAGTGACCAACTCTTGACCCAAGGGGAATCCAAGTCTAGCCAGTTTCTCCACATACCCAATGAGCTTGAGTACATGAGGACCTACTGGATCTTGTTCTGCCATGTTACATTTGAAGAGTTCCTTGCAGACATCATATCTCTCTTGTATTTCTTGATTTGGAACATGTTCTTAAGTTGTGTCACCATCTTAATAACATCCATGTTCTCATGTTGTCTGCAACTCATAGTTCATTGAGCATATCATTAGACACTTGACATCCATGACATCTTCAATTTACTTCTTGTAAGCATTCTTATTGCCCTTAGGTGCATTGGGAAGGGGCTCATATGGCTCTGGTGTCTATAGGACATAGAGCTTGCACTCCTGTGAGAGAATGATTCTCAATGTCCTAAACCAGTCGTGAAAGTTATTCCCATTTAACTTGTCCATATCAAAGACCAATCACAAAGATAATTTGTTGATATGTGTTGTCATTTGATTCTACAAAAGAATTTACAATTTTGTCAAAAACTCATTTTTGATTTGATTTGATTAAAGTTGACGATATTATTTAGGTCTTTCATTAGCTATATCTCTCACTATTTTATTCAAATTGATATCCCTCACATATCAATTTGGAATATAGCAGCGTACAACCTTCTAGTGAGCCAAGATCCAAAAGAATTCAACTATTACCCAATCAACGCCAACATCCATAGTCAAATGTTAGGGTAGACAACATTTTTCAATTGCATCATATGCAATTTTTGGATAGATGATATGTGAAACTACTTGTCATAGTCATATGCATGCCTCTGGTGATTAATCTCATTAAGGTCACTTAGTTAAGCTTGACCCAAAATCCGACATGATAATAATGCATCCCTCCAGGTAGGCCCACATTATTATCATCACACTTCCACAAGATAGACGACTCACCACCCTTGGGGTACCCAGGCTTAGTTGATCAAGATTTTCATGTATGATGCTAATGGAAAGCATCTTAGCTTAATATTTTATTTGAGGGAGTTTTTATATATACAAATACATATACTATATCCAATCACCACATATACATAGTATGTATCATATACAAGCTATATCCTACAATGTAAACATGCAATATAAAACAAAAGGCGATGACTATGACCATTCTAATATAATTCCTTGGATCCACAAGGAATTACCACAACTTAGGACCCACATCTCACACAGAAACCTATTGTTGGTGTAGATCTATGCTTGCCAATCTGGGTTTTTCAGTTCAACCCTTGAACTTGTCGTTTCGCCTCTGGGCCGGTCAATTGATCGTCCTAAACTATCATCTTGCCTCCTATCAACCGATGTCTGGTCACCTCCAAATGGTCAGTTGGAACCACCAGGCGGTTGGTTCGCTCCTCCTACGATCTTCTCTCCTCGATCCTCCAACTGGTCGGCTTGTCACATGAAACAGTCAGCTCGCCTAACGCTGATCGTCATCTTCATCATTACAGTAAAAGAAACTATCATATTGATGTTAAACTTATTACATGGTAATGAGAAACCTCGAGTTACATTCGAGATGAGCAAAAGTAGGAAAGAATAATACTTTTACATTGGGAAGAAGAAGGTAGAGTCTTAGTATACAAACTAAGATAAAATGGGAATACACCATCCAACCACACACATATACTAAAGGGTTATTAGCCATAACCACGCTACACATCCACCATCAAAACTCACTCTTAGGGTGACACAAGCAAATTGCATATATATATATATATATATATATATATATATATATATATATATATATATATATATATATGTGTGTGTGTGTGTGTGTGTGTGTGTGTGTGTGTGTTTGGTATTATATGTGGTCTTTGATCAGATATGCATATTAATTAGTTTAAGTATTCACATCATATGCAATATATAAATGATGAAACCAAAAAATCTGATCATATCGATTGCCCCAAAACATATTAAATTGGCGTGGTTCTGATACCACTATAGGGAATTATGGGCACATAGTACGCAATGGAAACAAAAATTTATCTATCCATATTTCCCAAAACAACAAGATTGTGTCAACAACTATGTGCTGGGAAGGATAGTCTAACACTTTCATATGTGGTCCTGGAGCAAGTGCAACAATTATAACTAGTTGCAGCAGTCAAACACTTGTAGTTGCACTTGGACGACATCTATGTAGCTTCTAGTCTTCATCATAGACTGCGGGTTGATGTTTTCCTCCTAGCGATGGGCAAAGGCCACCTCATCTCTATGACAGTCCACACAGACCACCTGGAACTCCTTTCGTTCTAGTAGAACTGATAGGAAGGATTTGTTCCTCCTGTTGGTGTACTAGTCACCAACTTGCTCTCCCACAATTGTTCTCCCTCGCTAATCCTCCTTTAGTGGGTAGGACTTTCTCAAGCTCTCTATTAGTTACCATAACTAGAGAGGACAACAATTGTCAGAAATAATTGAGTTGTATCTCTGAGAAGCCCCAGTCCCCTCTATTTATAGGAGGGTTTTGGGTCTGGGTTCCCAAACTGTGTGGGAGTGGAAGGGACCGTAAGATCATGAATTTTCACAACTTGCAAGCACCAAACTAGTCGGTTTGCAACTGAACTAGTCAGTTCACATGCGAGCTGATCGGTTCTCTCTGCAAACTGGTCATTTCATGATGTTTTGGTGTCTATCTGCCTTCTACAGTAACAATCGACTAGGGACATTATAAGAATGTACATACTCTTAACATCTGTATGATCTCATTGTTCAATTCACGTACTTGAAGACATATGTCATTGAGTGTTGTCATTCTTTAGACATCCATTATGCTTCCTCATTATCTCATAATTGAATGAAACAAAATGAATTGGAAGATTTCCTTTATTATTATTAATCAAATCCTTTAATATTCCATTAGAATCGTCATATGATTTGGTCTCAGGGCATACATACCAACAATCTTTTCTTTATAACTCTAAGGATTTCCTAATCATAGGAGGTATTTGGATTCATTTTTTATTTCCTTTTATAGTGGCATATTGTGTTAATACTATTTATTTCTCATTCATCTTGCTCTTCAAAACTCATATAGAAACATTGATTACAATTTTAGCAAATCTTTCTTGGCTTTTTCTAGTATTTGGCCCATTAGTGTGAACATAATAACCATTTTCATGATGATATAGATTTATGACACTTTCATCTTCATGTTCTCCCTCTCAACTTCTATTTTCATGTGATGATGCTTCATCCCAAAAGGACAAATCTAAAGGTCTTGGGATTTTGACTTCTAAGATAAAGGGCGTGGGTTGATGTTGTCAAAGGATCCTCTCTGTTGAATCTTTGCTGGTGGGCTCTAATGAGGAGGCCAATGAGGAGTTAGGCTACCGCAAGATCTTTGGTTGGTGGTGGGTTCAACTTCTATTACAAGTGGTTTTTTGTCATCAAGTCCTTTTTATATGTGCTATTTAAAGGGGAACCCACCCCATTTGATAATATTTGGGTCTATCCATGAACCATTTTTTGATCTAGGTACTCCTTGTGCCCAGTCTTCTATTTGTCTTAACCATTTCAGATGAATCACTATTATGATGGTACTACTTGAATAACTCATTTTTTTATGTATATAAATTATTCAATATATATACACATATATGTTGAATGGTTACACAGAAGGAAATAATACATGATTCAACCCTATTTTAGGGCTTCATCTTGTGTCATTTTGCATTTCAATCACATCTACAATTGTTAGATTACATGTTATTTCCCTCAATATGTGTTTTATTGTAAAATGAACTTATGGATGGTTTTTGCATGTTTTATAGGTACTTTTTCCACTACTTGATGGATTGGAAAGAAGATGGTTGAATATAGGGTTTCCCCAGGTTTGGAGGAGCCCAAAATGAGGCCAAAACCACTCCAAACCTACCCCAATTGGTCAAAGGATGTATTGAACCAATAACCTTCATGGATGGCCAAGTTCAACACTCAAATGTAGGGGAAGGACTCCATAAAAACTGTGCTACCATGGAATTCCGTTCTCAGACATGCCCCAATCAACAGGACCTTCAGAAAATGACTCAGAATGGTCGTGCTGGCCAGAACGGTTGTGCCAGTTCCAACCCAAAACTGACTAAAACCTTGTGATCTTGCCATTTTAATTCCCACGACCATTGTATAATACCAAGTCCATGCTCACCCCTACCCACCACAGATGTGGTGACCCACCACGGTCGTGCTACTCACAAAACCTACCAATTTTTGCACTGCTCTACCCATATTGCCCCTACTTAACCTAGTGCATCCCCCACACCTATATATACCTAGGTGGCGGCTGGGGCACGAGGTTAGATACCCTATAACCACTCTAGCCTCCCCATTTCTTCCTCCATCCACTCCCACCTCATTCCTCCTCCACTTCACCATTTCCACCATCAAAACCCCACTTGCCTTCCATTTCCACCATACATCCATGCCATTCATCTACCTTGGAGGAGAGAGATCGAGATACAACTGCTAGGAGATGGAGAAGGAGGAGTCTTCACCGATCTCATCATGGCTTTTCACTCCTCTACTCGTTCTTTCTCCTTTCTTTTTGTATTTTCCATTTCCATGAGTAGTTGGGCCGCTCTTGGGTGGGCTGTTTGGGGGAAATTATGTTACTTTGATACCATGTTGGAGGAAAATGACATGTAACCTTTTTAGTTCCATTTGTTAATGATTATGTTCTATTTCTATCTCATTCTCCATGAATTGCTTGTTGGTTTGTGTGTGGAATCACCTAGGAATTTAGGCAAATTACTTATATGTGTGAATTTTGGGATTTTCTCCTAGGTCCCATTCTTGGATCCCTAGGTTGCCTCCTATATTACTACATCCTAATCAATCTCCCTAACCTAAGTGAGAGATGTAAGTAGCTAGATTGGATAATTCTAGTTCAATTAGCATGGAGCCTTCTCAAGGCTATAATGTGGGGGAATTGGGGTCTAAAACCCTAATTTCACCTCCCCATTACTACCATCGACCCATAATTTCCCTGGGAATGCCTAATCTAGAAACCTAGACTTGATTAGAATCTAATTAAATTGAGCCTAATCCCTAACACAATTCAGCCTGGTATGAGTAGGAGGGGTTGTTAGGGACTAGTTCCCCTATACACAACCTAGCATATCCATGGTCAGTTAGTAGCTTAGGTTAATTCATTAGACTCTAACTTGTTGTTTGGTTTGGATAATCTAAATGGAATCATAATGTTCATAAGTAACCCCCCAACTGAAGTGATAGGTTCATACCCCTAAAAAACCCATACCTCTGTTTATTGCTTAAAAATCTAGTTTTGTGCTTGCCTAGCTAGTGTTAGCTTAGTTACCTCTTTTCTTGCTTAGTTAGCTTCTTGTCCTATTTTTACCTTGTTCTTTCTAGTTTAGCTCTTTACTTGCTCTTGAGCTTTTCTTTTGCCTGCCTTACTGTAAATTGCCTTTTCATACCTAGCTTGGTCTTTTCTTGCATACTTAGTCTTAATCTAGTCTATGATTAACTTAGGTTTCATTCTTGCCTTAATTGTTTGTTTGTCCATAATAGTTTAATAATCAAAACAACCTTGAAACCCTTAACCCTAGTCTCTGCAGTAGGAACCTAGCACAACTAAACCTAGCTCTAGTACCCCCTCCTTTCCCTGTGGATTGACCCTATACTTGCCACCTTACCTATACTACGACACGACCCCGTGCGCTTGTGGGTGTAGTTGGTTTAGTGTGAGTAGGTTTTAAGTTAGGTTTTATAAATATCGATAATGAATCCACTGTGTGTATATGTACATGGGGTTGCATCTATACAAACTCCAATTGAGTAGTGTGTAACACCATTGGCAGAAATGCACCAAGCTTTCTAGCATCGTTGTCGAGGAATAGAAAGCACCATAGCTACCAAGTAGTTGTGGTGTTGACTCTACCATTAGGCACCATATTTTGCCAATTTGTCTTGTTGCGTTTGAGAAACACACCAAGCTTACTAGTGTCGTTGACGGGGGTTAGAGGCGCTCAACCTAGCTAGTTAGTTTTGCTTTGACTTTTTCTACTACCCTCATCATTGCTATTCTTTATTCATTATTTTGTGTATATTAGTTTACTAACTTGCTTTCTTTCGTTTGGTTGTGCTTTGTGCATGTGACAAGCCATTCGGGAGGAAACAAGATGGAAGGCCAAAGTGCACTTCACAAGCCACTTCAAGACTACTTCATGCCTAGCAACTATAAATCGCCAATCGCTAGCAGGGTTCATCAGATGCCAGGGGAGCAATTCTCCATCCCTCCAGGTCTTCTTAGGCTCCTACCCATCTTCTACAGCTCAGAGAGTGAGAACCCCTACAAGCACCTGGACTCCTTTCTAGAAGTATGCTCCACCTTCAGGACGCTGACAGCAAGTGATGATACAATCAGGCTGACTTTGTTCTCCTTCTCCCTCAAAGACAAAGCCAAAGAGTGGTATGATTCAAGAAGGGACATCATGAGTTGGGGAGAGATGAAAAATGCTTTCTTGAAGAAATTCTACTCTATAGCAAAGTTGATGCAAATGTGGCGTGCCATAGCAAGTTTCAGTCAAATAGATAATGAGTGATTCCACGAGGCTTGGGAGAGATTTCATAAGATGTTGAGAGAATGTCCACATCATGAGATCCCTTTGTGGCACCTAGTACAGTCCTTGTACTCTGGTCTATCTCATGCAAGTCAAGATACAGTGGATTCTTCTTGTGGATGAATTTTTATGGCTAAACCTCCTAAGGAGACATGGCCCTTGTTTGAGAGTTTAGCAAAAAGTTCAAGGATAAAAGCTTCTAGTATGGTTAGTGGCAGTGACCTATCTTCTGGTGTGACATCTCCAACTCACGATGATTCAAGCCCATAATTGATGAAAATGTTTAGTGAAATGGTGAGCTTCATGAGAAACCAAGTGGCCAAACCTCCTTGTCATTCAGTCAATGCTATTGAGTTCTATGGGGAAGAAAAGAAGACACCTCACTCCTATAGCTACCAGGAACCACAAAGTCCCACATATAGCTCAAGGTTTGAGGAAGAGGTTCTCTCTATATTGAGAGTATTTGATGATGTTCAAAGAGATGTTGCAAGGTTAGAAGAGAGAACAGAGCAGCTATCTTCCCTAATTGCTCTCCAAGAAGAAAAGTTGTCTTCTAGTCCCATCATGAGCTACCATGAAGCAACTGGACTGATGCCCTCTTCTCAAGTGTTCTATAATCCACCTCCCATGCAAGTGCAAACCATATACCATTTTGAAGGCTATCCCAAGCCTTATACTCCACCTCCCCCTCCATCACCACCATTTTCTCAACAATTCACCTTCCAACCTCAATTCTCCCCTCCACCTCAATTTCAACCCCAAGTGTCACCTCCACCTCCTCCACAACACCAACTAGCTCCCCCTCTCCACCATGAGCAAGGAAGTGTTGTGATAGTTCTAAGGAGTGGGAAATCTCTTGCGTAGCTAGCAAGTCAAAGAAAGGTTGACAAAGCAAAGCAAAGGTGATATTGTGATTGATATTGCTGAAGATGATGTTGTGATACCTCATGTTGAGTTTAGGAATCCATTTGATCCACCACATATCCCTTTTGTAGGTCATACCATCCCTAGTTTTCCGCCTCAATTTCATGAAATATGGAAAAAACTAGTGATCCTCCATTCGTAGAAGCACTAGATGAGCCACCTAAATTGAAAAGGAGGAAAAAGCACAATGTTGATATTCTTGAGGTGTTTCGCCAAGTGAAGGTGAACATTGTACTTTTGGATGCTATTAAGTAGATCCCATCTTATGCCAAGTTCCTCAAGAATCTATGAACTGTGAAAAGAAGGGAAACGGGGAGGATTCCAAAGAAGGTGAGTTTAACTGAACAAGTGAGATCCATCATACAACACTCACTTCCCGTGAAGAGAAAGGACCCAGGAGCCCCACTCATACCTAGTTACATAGGGGGACATCGCATAGACAGGTCCTTACATGATTTGGGATCTAGTGTGAATTTGATGTCGTATAATGTCTATGTTGATCTGGGCTTAGGCAAGTTGAAGCTGGAACATTGAACTCTCCAGTTGGTGGATAGATCCATAAAAGTGCCTAGGGGTAGATTGGATGATGTCTTGGTGATGATAGATAAAGAAAAAGGCATAGTGTTCCCAGCAGATTTCATTATACTTGATATGGAGCCAGAGGATAGGAAGATTCCCATCATCTTGGGAAGATTGTTCTTATCTATAGCTGATGCTGAGATTCACGTATGCAGCAGCACCATGATAGTTTCATTCATGGACATGAAGATCAAGATCAACATGTACAAAACCCCAACCCAGTGGGTCGGAGATAGGGATATTGGACATGAACACTTCACAAGTCTGAATGATCATTTGAGAAAATAAGATCAAGATGGAACAATTGATGATGATTACTGTGATCAAAGGGATGAGGAAAATAGATTGAGTGCAAATGAGGGATGCATGTTTGCAAGAATGGACACATGAGAATGCCAAATGGATGAATCACTGAAGAATCACCAAGAAGCCGAGCTGAAGGCTAGAAACTCAGTTCTTGTGGGAGGCAACCCACCTAGGTTTGGGGAATTTTTCATCCAACCTCTCATTTTTGATACTTTTACTTTTTGTTTTACACAAACCTAAAAACACACACACACACTTGTGATTGATAGTTTTTGTTTTAGTTTTGATGAAATGCAGATGAGACATGTTGAAGAGAGAGAGAAGGAAAGATCAAGGCTTGGTTGGAAAATAAAATGTGTCAATAAATCAAAGTTCTTGTAAGAATTTTAAAATTTTGAGTTGGAGTTGACAAAGTACAAAAAGAAGGCGCACCACGGCCGTGGTGATTTAATTGCAAAAGTTCGAGGAAGTTACAGTAACACTGCTGATTTTGTACATGAATGGCCACGACCGTGGTGTCTACCACCGCATGGCCACATGAGGGCAGCACGGTCGTGGCCACCAGCCATGGTCATGGTTATTTGATTGCAAATGTTGAGGAAAGTTACAGGGATCTAGGAGTTTTTACACATGAACAGCCACGACCTTGATGACATGCCACGACCGAGGCAAGAGGAGGACACCATGACCGTGGCAAGGGTTGACCACCAACCATAGTAGGGTGACCTACATTTTGACGCTTTGCACCAGCCATGATCTTCACCCTACTATCCCTAAGCTCTAGTTTCATGCTGAGGACATCATGATTCAAAAGTTTGGGGTGGTAGGGCGGCATGCACGACCTATCTCATTTTCTCATTTTGATTACCTGTCTGACATGCTCTCTATTTGCTTTTGATCTCTCTAGTGTGGATTTTCTTTACTGCTTTGCATCCTTGCATGCCATGTAGATTACATTCCTGCCATTTTTGCATAATTTCAAAATTTTCCTCTTTTTTGCCATGCATTGCATATCATGTAGATTTTTGGTAACTTTAGCATGTTTTAGCTAGGATTTGCTTGTTTACTACTTTAAGTACAATAATATAGGCTTAGATGTGATTGAAGGAAATTTGGCACCATTTTGGCTAATTTTTCCCATATTTGAGATTTCTTGTCTAAAAGTGTGTTTCAACCCAATCTCTACTTTTTGGATTAAAAATGATGACCTTTGACAAATGCAAGTGACTTATCATTGTTTATTGCTAAATGGTATCAATTCTTGACTTTTTACATGTGCATCACCTCTCTTGTGTTTGTGAATGATTTGGTTGATTTGTGACTTGAGCAAGCTATGAGCGCTTAGTGTCTATGAAATCACTTGATTGAAGTATCAATTTCAAGTTGTTCATTCATGCGGTGTGACATTGTTGGATGAAGTGTTGGATTAATTTTCATACAGGAGACCTTATGTTAAGAATCACACCAATGACCCATCTTTGACCCAACTATTCACTCACCATCTTCATACCCCTCCGCCTCATGAAAGGATGCCAAAGTGTACATATTAGACGTGGCCACCTCCAAACGTTTGGGGTGGCCACATTTACATCTCGCCACTTCACTCGTATCACCATATGCCCTATCTACTCCAAGGGAAAAGAAAAAGAAAAGAAAAGAAAAGAAAAATATGCAAAAAGAAAATAAAAGATTCTCCTCTTTAAGATCATCTAAATAAAGAAAAGATGAGTGCTCTATGTAATAGCACTACAAAAATCTTACCACAATCCTTTCTTCCTTTTTTTCATACCTATTGAGCTAGGAAACATCAAACCTAGCTCATTTTGTCCTTTCCACAGCCATGAGGGTCATTTGGTGTGGTTTGAAACATAAGGTTGAATGCATGAAGGTGAAATAATACTCCTAGTCATCCTTAATTAACGCCTTTATGAAACAGTCTACCTGAACTACATGAAAGAAATATGGATAGCTTGTGTGTTTTATGCACTATATTTGAAGTTCATATGCTTTGTGTTGTTTTCATGATTGGTTTGTGAAAGCAGGAGAGGAGAGAGGTGGAATACATGTACTTAGTCACTATTGATCCTATTCAGAAATAATCATTCTTTACATTGCATTTGTCATTTTTGTCCTGTGAAAATTTTGTAGAGAGATTGAGTTGGAGCATATTTGAGGACAAGTATGTTTCAAGTTTGGGGTGGTGATTCAGCCCTATTTTAGGGCTTCATCTTGTGTCATTTTGAATTTCAATCACATCTACAATTGTTAGATTACATGTATTTTCCCTCAATATGTGTTTTATTGTCAAATGCACTTATGGATGGTTTTTACATGTACTTTGTCCACTACTTGATGGATTGGAAAGAATAGGTTGAATCTAGGGTTTTCCCGGGCTTAGAGGCGCCCAAAATGAGGCCAAAACCACTCCAAACCTACCCCAAGTGGTCAAAGGATGTATTGAAGCAATAACCTTCATGGATGGCCAAGTTCAACACTCAAATGCAGGGGAAGGACTCCAGAATGGCCGTGCTACCATGGAATGGCCATTCTGGGACATGCTCCAATCAACAAGACCTTCATAAAATGACCCTGAATGCCAGCATGCTTGTGCTAGCCAGCAAGCCCATTCTAGCCTGAGCTCAGAATAGCTGTGCTAGCCAGAATGGTCGTGCCAGTTCCAGCCCAAAACTGACCAAAACCCTATGATCATGCCATTTTAATTCCCACAACCATTGTATAATACCATGACCATGCTCACCCCTACCCACCACGGTCGTGGTGACCCACCACGACTGTGCTACTCACAAAACCTACCTATTTTTGCACTTCTTTACCCATATTGCCCCTACTTAACCTAGTGCTTCCCCCACACATATATATACCTAGGTGGTGGCTGGGGAATGAGGTTAGATACCCTACATCCACTCTAGCCTCCCCATTTCGTCCTCCATCCACTCCCACCTCATTCCACCTCCATTTCACCATTTCCACCATCAAAACCCCACTTTCCTTCCATTTCCACCCTTTTCCACCATACATCCGTGCCATTCACCTACCTTGGAGGAGGGAGATCGAGCTACATCATATTGGAGGTGGATAAGGAGGAGTCTTCACTGAGCTCACCATGTCTTTTCACTCCTCTACTCATTCTTTCTCCTTTCTTTTTGTATTTTCCATTTCCATGAGTAGCTAGGCCCCTCTTGGGTGGGATGTTTGGGGGAAATTATGTTACTTTGATACCATGTTGGGGGAAAATGACATGTAAACTTTGTAGTTCCATTTTTTAATGATTATGTTCTATTTCTATCTCATTCTCCATGAATTTCTTGTTGGTTTGTGTGTGGAATCACCTAGGAATTTAGGCAAATTGCTTATATGTGTGAATTTTGGGATTTTCTCCTAGGTCCAATTCTTGGATCCCTTGGTTGCCTCCCATATTCCTGCATCGTAATCAATCTCCCTAAACCTAAGTGAGAGATCTAAGTAGCTAGATTGGATAATTCTAGTGCAATTAGCATGGAGCCTTCTCAAGGCTAGAATGTGGGGGAATTGGGGTTTAAAACCCTAATTTCACCTCCCCATTACTACCCTCGGCCCCTAATTGCCCTAGGAATGTCTAATCTAGAAACCTAGACTTGATTAGACTCTAATTGAATTGAACCTAATCCCTAACCCAATTGAGCTGGGTAAGGGTAGTAGGGGGTGTTAGGGACTAGTTCCCCTATACACAACCTATCATATCCATGGCAAGTTAGTAGTTTAGGTCAATTCATTAGACTCTAACTTGGTGTTCGGTTTGGATAATCTAAATGGAATTATAATGCTCATAATTCACCCCCCAACTTAAGTGATAAGTTCATACCCCTAAACAACCCATACCTCTCTTTATTGCTTAAAACTCTAGTTTTGTGCTTGCCTAGCTATTGTTAGCTTAGTTAGTCCTTTTCTTACTTAGTTAGCTTCTTGTCCTATTTTCACCTTGTTCTTGCTAGTTTATCTCTTTACTTGCTTTTGTGCTTTTCTTTTGCCTGCCTTAGTGTAAATTTCCTTTTCATACCTAGCTTAGTCTTTTCTTGCATACTTAGTCTTAATCTAGTCTAGGGTTAACTTAGGTTTCATTCTTGCCTTTATTTGTTTATTTGTCCATAATAGTTTAATAATGAAAACAACCTTCAAACCCTTAACCCTAGTCTCTGTAGTAGGAACCTAGCCAAACTAAACCTAGCTCTAGTGCCCCCTCTTTTCCCTGTGGATCGACCATATACTTGCCACCTTACCTATACTATGACACGACCCCATGCGCTTGCTAGTGTAGTTGTTTTAGTGTGAGTAGTTGTTAAGTTAGGTTTTATAAATATCAAAAGTGAATCCACCATGTGTGTCTATCCGTGGGGTTGCATCTATTCAAACTCTAATTGAGTAGTGTGTAACACCATTGGCAGAAATGCACCAAGCTTTCTGGCGCCGTTGTCGGGGATTAGGAAGCGCCATAACTACTTAGTAGTTGTGGTGTTGACTCTCCCCTTTGGCACTGTCTCTTGCCAGTTTGTCTTGCTGCGTTTGAGAAACACACCAAGCTTTCTGGCACCGTTTCTGGGGATTCGAGGCTCGCAACGTAGCTAGTTAGTTTTGCTTTGACTTTTTCTACTTCCCTCATCATTTCTATTCTTTATTCATTATTCTTTACATTCTTTGTGTATATTGGTTTACTAACTTTCTTTCTTTTGTTTGGTTGTTCTTTGTGCATTTGACAAGCCATTTGGGAGGAAACAAGATGGAAGGCCAAAATGCACTTCACAAGCCACTTCAAGACTACTTCATACCTAGCAACTACAAATTGCTAATCGCTAGCAGGGTTGATCAAATGCCAGGGGAGCAATTCTCCATCCTTCCAGGTCTTCTTGGGCTCCTGCCCATCTTCTATGGCTCGGAGAGTGAGAACCCCTACAAGCACTTGGACTCCTTTCTTGAAGTATGCTCCACCTTCAGGATGCCGATAGCAAGTGATGATACAATTAGGCTGAGGTTGTTCTACTTATCCCTCAAAGACAAAGCCAAAGAGTGGTATGATTCAAGAAGGGACATCATGAGTTGGGGAGAGATGCAAAATTCTTTCTTGAGGAAATTCTACTCTATAGCAAAGTTGACGCAAATGCGGCGTGCCATAGCAAGTTTCAATCAAATAGATAATGAGTGATTCCATGAGGCTTGGAAGAGATTTCAAAAGATGTTGAGAGAATGTCCACATCATGAGATCCCTTTGTGGCACCTAATTTAGTCCTTCTACTCTAGTCAATCTCATGCAAGTCAAGCTACACTGGATTCTTCTTGTGGAGGAATTTTTATGGCTAAACCTCCTTAGGAGACATGGGCCTTGTTTGAGAGTTTGGCAGAAAGTTCAAGGATAAAAGCTTCTAGTATGGTTAGTGGTAGTGACCTATCTTTTGGTGTGACATCTCCAACTCAAGATGATTCAAGCCCATAATTGATGAAAATGTTTGGTGAAATGGTGACCTTCATGAGAAACCAAGTGGCCAAACCTTCTTGTCATTCAGTCAATGCTATTGAGTTCTATGGGGAAGAAAAGAAGACACCTCACTCCTATAGCTACCAGGAACCACAAAGTCCCACATATAGCTCAAGGTTTGAGGAAGAGGTTCTCTCTAGATTGAAAGTATTTGATAATGTTCAAAAAGATGTTGCAAGGTTAGAAGAGAGAATAGAGCAACTATCTTCCCTAATTGCTCTCTAAGAAGAAAAGTTGTCTTCTAGACCCATCATGAGCTACCATGAAGCAAGTGGACCGATGCCTGCTTCTCAAGTGTTCTATAATCCACATCCCATGCAAGTGCAACCCATCTACCATTTCCAAGGCGATCCCAAGCCTTATACTCCACCTCCCCCTCAATCACCACCATTTTCTCAACAATTCACCTTCCAACCTCAATTCTCCCCTCCACCTCAATTTCAACCCCAAGTGTCACCTCCACCTCCTCCACAGCCATAACTAGCTCCCCCTCTCTACCATGAGCAAGGAAGTGATGTGACAGTTCTAAGGAGTGGGAAATCTCTTGAGCAGCCCGCAAGTCAAAGAAAGGTTGACAAAGTAAAGCAAAGGCAGCCAAGTGGTGATACTGTGATTGATATTGCTGAAGATGATGTCGTGATACCTCATGTTGAGTTTGGAAATCCATTTGATCCACCAAATATCCCTTTTGTAGGTCATACCATCCCTAGTGTTCTGCCTCAAGTTCATGCAAGTATGGAAAAAACTAGTGATCCTCCATTCGTAGAAGCACTAGATGAGCTAGCGGAATTGAAAAGGAGGCAAAAGCACAATGTTGATATTTTTGAGGTGTTTCACCAAGTGAAGGTGAACATTCCACTTTTGGATGATATTAAGAAGATCCCATCTTATGCTAAGTTCCTCAAGAACCTATGCAATGTGAAAGGAAGGGCGACGGGGAGGATTCCAAAGAAGGTGAGATTAACTGAACAAGTGAGATCCATCATACAACACTCACTTCCCATGAAGAGAAATGACTCAGGAGCCCCACTCATACCTAGTTACATAGGGGGACATCACATAGACAAGTCCTTACTTGATTTGGGATCTAGTGTGAATTTGATGTCGTACAATGTCTATGTTGAGCTGGGTTTAGGCAAGTTGAAGTTGGCACATTTCACTCTCCAGTTGGTGGATAGATCCATAAAAGTGCCTTGGGGTAGAGTGGATGATGCCTTGGTGATGATAGATAAAGAAAAAGGCATAGTGTTCCCGGCGGATTTTATTGTACTTGATATGGAGCCAGAGGATAGGAAGATTATCATCATCTTGGGAAGGTCGTTCTTATCTACAGTTGATGTTGAGATTCACGTATGCAGTGGCACCATGATAGTTTCATTCATGGGCATGAAGATCAAGATCAACATGTACAAAACCCCAACCCGGTGGGTCCAGATTGGGATATTGGACATGATCACTTCACAAGTCTGAATGATCCTTTGAAAAAAGAAGATCAAAATGGAACAATTGATGATGATTATTGTGATCAAAGGGATGAGGAAAACAGATTGAGTGCAAATGAGGGATGCATGTTTTGCAAGAATGGACACATGAGAATGCCAAACGGATGAATGACTGGAGAATCACGAAGAAGTCGAGTTGAAGGCAAGAAATTCAGTGCTTGTGGGAGGCAACCCACCTACTTTTGGGGAATTTTTCACCCAACCTCTCATTTTTGGTACTTTTGCTTTTTGTTTTACACAAACCTAAAAACACACGCACACACTTGTGCTTGATAGTTTTTGTTTTAGTTTTGATGAAATGCAGATGAGACATGTTGAAGAGAGAGAGAAGGAAAGATCAAGGCTTGGTTGGAAAATAAAATGTGTCAATAAATCAAAGTTCTTGTAAGAATTTTAAAATTTCGAGTTGGAGTTGACAAAGTATAGAAAGAAGGCGCACCACGGCCATGCTGCATGTCACACGACCATGGTGATTTAATTGCAAAAGTTCGAGGAAGTTACAGTAACACTACCAATTTTGTACATGAATGGCCACTACCGTGGTGTCCACCACGGGTGTGGCCACATGAGGGCAGCATGGCCGTGGCCACCAGCCATGGTCGTGGTGATTTGATTGAAAATATTGAGGAAAGTTACAAGGATCGAGGATTTTTACATATGAACGGCCATGACCTTGGTGACACGCCACGACCGAGGCAAGAAGAGGTCACCACGACCATGGTGAGGGTTGACCACCAGTCACAGTAGGGTGACCTACATTCTGACACTCCGCACCGGCCATGATCTTCACCCTACTATCCCTAAGCTCTAGTTTCATGCTGAGGACATCATGATTCAAAGGTTTGTGGTGGTAGGGCAGTATGCACCACCTATCTCGTTCTCTCATTTTTATTACCTATCTGACATGATCTCGATTTGCTTTTGATCTATCTAGTGTGGATTTTCTTTACTGCTTTGCATCCTTGCATGCCATGTAGTTTACATTCCTGCCATATTTGCGTAATTTTCAAAATTTTGCTCTTTTTGCCACGCATTGCATATCATGTAGATTTTTGGTAAGTTTTGCATGTTTTAGCTAGGATTTGCTTGTTTATTGCTTTAAGTTCAATAATATAGGCTTAGATGTGATTGAAGGCAATTTGGCACCATTTTGGCCAATTTTGCCCAAATTTGAGATTTCTTGTCTAAAAGTGTGTTTCAACCCAATCTCTACTTTTTGGATTAAAAATGATGACCTTTGACAAATGCAAGTGACTTATCATTGTTTATTGCTAAATGGTATCAATTCTTGACTTTTTACATGTGCATCACCTCTCTTGTGTTTGTGAATGATTTGGTTGATTTGTGACTTGAGCAAGCTATGAGCGCTTAGTATCTATGAAATCACTTGATTGAAGTATTAATATCAAGTTGTTCATTCATGGGGTGTGACATTGTTGGATGAAGTATTGGATTAATTTTCATGCAGGAGACCTTATGTTAAGAATCACGCCAATGACCCCTCTTTGACCCAACTATTCAGTCACCATCTTCATACCCCTCCGCCTCATGAAAACATGCCAAAGTGCACATATTAGTCGTGGCCACCTCCAAAAGTTTGGGGTGGCCATGTTTACATCTCACCACTTCACTCATATCACCATATTCCCGATCTACTCCAAGGGCAAAGAAAAGAAAAATATGCAAAAATAAAATAAAAGATGCTCCTCTTTAAGAGCATCTAAATAAAGAAAAGATGAGTGCTCTATGTAATAGCACTCCAAAAATCTTACCACAATCCTTTCTTCCTTTTTTTCATACCTATTGATCTAGGAAACATCAAACCTAGCTCATTTTTCCCTTTCCGCAGCCACGTGGATCATTTGGTGTGGTTTGAAACATAAGGTTGAACGCATGAAGGTGAAACAACACTCCTAATCATCCTTAATTAACGCCATTATGAAATGGTCTACCAGAACTACATGAAAGAAATATGGATAGCTTGTGTGTTTTATGCACTATATTTGAAGTTCATATGCTTTGTGCTCTTTTCATTATTGGTTTGTGAAAGCAGGAGAGGAGAGAGGTGGAAGGCATGTACATAGTCACTATTGATCCTATACCGTAATAATCATTCTTTACATTGCATTTGTCATTTCTGGCTTGTGAAATTTTTGCTGAGAGATTGAGTTGTAGCATACTTGAGGACAAGTATGTTTCAAGTTTGGGGTGGTGATTCAGCCCTACTTTAGGTCTTCATCTTGTGTCATTTTTCATTTCAATCAATCTACAATTGTTAGATTACATGTTATTTCCCTCAATATGTGTTTTATTGTCAAATGCACTTATGGATGGTTTTTACATGTATTATAGGTACTTTGTCCACTACTTGATGGATTGAAAAGATGATGGTTGAATCTAGGGTTTCCCCAGGCTTGGAGGAGCACAAAATGAGGCCAAAACCACTCCTAAACTACCCCAAGTGGTCAAAGGATGTATTGAAGCAATAACCTTCATGGATGGTCAAGTTCAACACTTAAATGTAGGGGAAGGACTCCTGAACGGTCGTGCTACCATGGAATGGCCATTTTGGGACATGCCCCAATCAACATGACCTTCAAAAAATGACCCAGAATGCCAGTAGGCCCATGCTAGCTAGCAAGCCCATTCTAGCCAGAGCTCATAACGGTTGTGCTGGCCAGAACGGTAGTGCCAGTTCCAGCCCAAAACTGACCAAAACCCTATGATCTTGCCATTTTAATTCCCACAACCATTGTATAATACCAAGGTCGTTCTCACCCCTACCCACCACGGTCTTGGTTACCCACCATGATTGTGCTACTCACAAAACCTACCTATTTTTTCACTGCTTCACCCATATTGCCCCTACATAACCTAGTGATTCCCCCACACCTATATATACCTAGGTGGTGGTTGGGGCACGATGTTATATACCCTACAGCCACTCTAGCCTCCCCATTTCATTCTCCATCGACTCCCACCTCATTCCACCTCCATTTCACCATTTCCACCATCAAAACCCCCACTTGCCTTCCATTTCCACCCTTTTCCACCATACATCTATGCCATTCACCTACCTTGCAGGAGGGAGATCGAGCTACAACTTCTAGGAGGTGGAGAAGGAGGAGTCTTCACCAAGCTCACCATGACTTTTCACTCCTCTACTCATTCTTTCTCCTTTCTTTTTGTATTTTCCATTTCCATGAGTAGCTAGGCCCCTCTTGGGTGGGATGTTTGGGGGAAATTATGTTACTTTGATACCATGTTGGGGGAAAATGACATGTAAACTTGGTAGTTCCATTTTTTAATGATTATGTTCTATTTCTATCTCATTCTCCATGAATTACTTGTTGGACTGTGTGTGGAATCACCTAGGAATTTAGGCAAATTGCTTATATGTGTGAATTTTAGGATTTGCCCCTAGGTCCAATTCTTGGATCCCTAGGTTGCCTCCCATCTTCCTACATCCTAATCAATCTCCCTAAACCTAAGTGAGAGATCTAAGTAACTAGATTGGATAATTCTATTGCAATTAGCACGGAGCCTTCTCAAGGCTAGAATGTGGGGGAATTTGGGTCTAAAACCCTAATTTCACCTCCCCATTACTACCCCCGGCCCCTAATTGCCCTAGGAATGTCTAATCTAGAAACCTAGACTTGATTAGACTCTAATTTAATTGAACCTAATCCCTAACCCAATTGAGCCTGGTAAGGGTAGTAGGGGGTGTTAGGGACTAGTTCCCCTATACACAACCTAGAATATCCATGTCCAGTTAGTAGCATAGGTTAGCATGCAAGTATGGAAAAAACTAGTGATCCCCCATTCATAGAATCACTAGATGAGCCAGCGGAATTGAAAAGGAGGCAAAAGCACAATGTTGATATTCTTCAGGTGTTTCACCAAGTGAAGGTGAACATTCCACTTTTGGATGCTATTAAGCTGATCCCATCTTATGCCAAGTTCCTCAAGAACCTATGCATTGTGAAAAGAAGGTCAACGGGGAGGATTCCAAAGAAGGTGAGATTAACTGAACAAGCGAGCTCCAACATATAACACTCAGTTCTTGTGAAGAGAAAGGACCCAGGAGCCCCACTGATACCTAGTTACATAGGGGGACATCGCACAGACAGGTCCTTACTTGATTTGGGATCTAATGTGAATTTTATGTCGTACAATGTCTATGTTGAGTTGAACTTAGGCAAGTTGAATCTGGCACATTGCACTCTCCAGTTGGCAAATAGATCCATAAAAGTTCCTAGGGGTAGAGTGGATGATATCTTGGTGATGATAGATAAAGAAAAAGGCATAGTGTTCGCGACAGATTTCATTGTACTTGATATGGAGCCAGAGGATAGGAAGATTCCCATCATCTTGGGAAGGTCGTTCTTATCTACAGCTGATGCCGAGATTCACATATGCAGTGACACCATGACAGTTTCATTCATGGACATGAAGATCAAGATTGTCAGAAGCTGAAGAGGAAGGAACTGGTTCTTGTGAAGGTTCTTTGGCATCATCATGGTGTTGAGGAAGCCATGTGGGAGCTTGAGGAAGAGATGAGGTGGAAGTATCCCTCGCTTTTCTCTTCGTCTTTTGGGGATGAAATCCTTTTGTAGAGGTTTATGGCTTGTAAGGACCCTAACCTTCATTTCGGGCTTACCCTATTTGTTTTGCCTAAACCTTGTGCTTGGTTGCTTGCTAATCATCTTTGGTGGTGATTAGGGTTTGCTTATGCTTAGTTGAGAGCTGGAGGTGCTACTTGCAAAATAACCTAGTTAAGGTTGAAGAGCAAGTTTGTCACCTTGAGAGATGTCTTTCTCTCTCCTTGCTTCCTCTAGGGTTGAGAGGAAGGTTTGGGCTTGTGCCTTGAGTTGTATTGGGCTTGGTTGACCTCTTTTGGGCCTTGTTTTCCCTTGTTTGGGCCTTGCCTTGCTTGGTTGAGCCCTGTATCGGGCAAGGGTGTCTTGTGTCGGCCATGGGGTATCGCCCATGAGGGTGTGTCGGCCATGGAGGAGTGGTGTGTTGGCCTTTGACCTTTTTTGACCTTCTTGCCTTGGTTGTGTCACCCTAGCTTGGACATGTGGCCGATCCTTGGTTGAGTTGTGGCATGGCATGTGCATGTGTTTTTCAAGGTGGTGGAACGTGTGGACAAGTGTCCCTTGGTAAGGTGACACCTTTCCTTGGTTTAACCTTGACCCCCATCTATATATGCCTTGCCTTTCTCTTCCTTAGGATCCCTTTTAGCTCTTTGTTTCTCCTCTCTTCCTTGGTGCACGATACACCTACCCTTTGGAGTAAGTTGGCTTAAAATATATTAATCAATTACAGATGAACATATCATGTAGTTTTCCCTGGCCATAGATCCATTACCGTCAGTATTTGGTGATGGTGAAACAAGTTTATCCTGTGGGATTACCTGGAGCGCATATTGTTTAATATGTGAGGCTCCCCTAGCCTAAAATAGGAGGGTTGAGTGCAACTGTGGTTGCAGACTCTGGATATATGGAGCATGGTGAACATACCAATGGCTCAGGATATATGATGATGAGCATGATGTGTTCATGGCTCAGATGTATGTACTAGCACCTATGATGAGGTGAGCTAGAGATATGGGAAGCTTGCGGAGTTGACCCAGAGGCTGAGGTATATAAGCATAAGACTGCGGTCTTGCTTGATGATTCATGTACTGACCACGAAAAGGTGAGGTCATGGAGTCCGGATCTCCTTAGACCTGGTATGGCACCAAATTAAGCTTCACAGCCAATGGTTGGATTTGAGCATGGAAGGCTCACTTCCTCAGGGCATAATAAAATGTAATCCAACTGAATGGTATATCTTGCTTAGAGCAAAACATGGAACATTGATTGAGGCCTTGCTTATATAGATGATCTAGTTACGCCTTGCATATATGTGTACGATCCTTATATCTTGTGATAAGTTCTTATAAATCTTATCGTGTCAATCATGTTCCATAAAGAATGCTTGGTTATATGCCTTCCGGATATCTTGGTGAGCTTGATGGTAATGATAGCTTTGCTCAGTATGTTGTTCTTATTATATGCTTTATCAGTTATCTGTTGTTATCTGCTTTAACCTTCTGAGGTTTTATAGTTTCGGTGGGGAGTTATGTTTCTCGCTAAGACTGTGTGTCTCGCCCTGTTGGTTTACACCCTTTTTAGGTGATCACCCTAGACATGGTGGTGGTCGTGAGGTTGCGGCTGAGTAGTAAGAAGAGCAGTAGAAGGCAAGAGATGGACATGCTTCTATTTTGGTGGTTTTGTAGTAGAGTCTTAGAAGTCATCCCTGTACTCGCAGGTCCTTGGAAGTGTTTTGACGACGTTTCACGATGTTTAGCTACTGTAATTTTTGTATACCCAGCTGTTGGCCGTACGTGGCCGTTCTGTATGTAAAAATAGGTGATGAACTAAAATACGCTGTTGCAACAGTGGGTGACCTTAAGTGGTGGACCTATCAGGCAGGTGATCTTGAGGATATCTATATGTGACATGATTTCTTGCAGGGCCTGGTTGCAAATGTTCTGTATGTATGCTTTCCAAAATCGGTTTTAATTAACCCGTATTTTTTGGTAATATATGGTTCCGCACGTTTTCGCGTGTCATCTCATTGTCGGTGTGATGGCGGGGTGTCACACTCCCCTTTCATCCTTATTCAGAACTCCAAAGGGATTCTTGTTGCATGCCATGTTCTCACTGCTATTGCTATTGATCTCTTGTCTTCTCATTCTATTCCTCGAGTGTACAATCATCCATTCCCCAAACTTGTTCGTATTCATACTAATCTAATTCCCGTTAGTTATATTCTCCCCGTTGAAACTCTGATTGTTCACATTTCCCCTGCTTCATTCACATTGCCTCTTCTCATATGAGGTCGGTCTGAGTTGGCCTTTTTATTTGCAACTGGGCAGCTATCTTTATTGCATATCCTTGGAAGATTCTCATACATGATCCCATACTTCTTCCCATCAATACATACATCTGCCATCAGAGGTTCATTTAGATTCACTTCCACTACTATTCTTGCAAACTTCCCTCTCTGTTTCTCCTTTGTGTTAATATCCACTTTCCTTGTCTCCCCCACCAAATTTCCAATGACCGATAACACCTTCTCATCATATAACTCCAGAGGAAGATTTGGAATGCATATCCACACAACTGTAGTGTTATATTTTGGATCTATAGGTTCAAAGCATTTGCACCATGGTTTCGTGATCAGATAATCACCAAAGATCGTCCAAGGACCATCTACAAGTGCTCTAGTATAATCCTCATTGTTAGACAGTTGGACAACAAAGAATCCATTCTCTATATCCACCACATTGAACGGACCCGACAGTTTCCACAACACCCTCAACCTCACCTTCAGAATAGAGTATGGGATCATCTTGTCAACTAGGTTGATTATTACCGCATACTTCCATGGCCTCGTTAGAATCGCATTGGCCTTATCAAACAATATCAGAGATGGGGACTCACCAGATCTATCCACCTTGATGTTGTCACCTTCCAGCATCACTTCTTTCCCCATTTCTTCATCAATCTGCTTACCCATGGCCTCCAACAGAATCTCTCGGAAGTATCTTCTCTGCCTTCCCCATTGGCAGGAACTTGTTGTCTTCAAAAATCCTCTGATCTTCTAGTTTCTTCAGGTCTGGCAGCACCTTCCGCATCTTCCTTACCACCCTCATCTGTCTTCATTTCCAACTCCATGACGCTCTACCAGCGGAGGGCACCATCCCAACCCTACATTCGCCTTCCCTATCGCCCACACGATCGCCAGAGCCAAAACGGGTTTAAAGAAATGAGTTTTGTTTTGATCAAGTTCTCTGATCACGGTCTGGACTGTGGTCGCGGTATAGCCTTGCATCGCATAAGACCGCGACTCGCGGTGCCCATAACCAGACACTTAGACCGTGACCAGAGGTCGCTCTTGGAGTAGAAGAGACCGTGACCACGGTCATGCTCTGAGTACACTGTGACCGCGGTCTTTCCTTATTATAAACGAGTCACGGTCACACTAGTATATATACTCTTAAACCCCTATCTCTCAGACTCTTTTTGCTTCTAGCCTTCCCGAGTCTAAGATAAACCCTTATTCTCTAAAGAACCACTCTGTTGTGACCAACGACTCCCCGCCACAGCAAGCTCATCACCGCGCCTGCCTTCTATGATTTTGCCATCTCAACCGACGAACGAGGTAATAGGAAAACCCCCTGTCTCAACCGATTCTTTGATGTTTACCCATCGCCGCGTCGCCGCAGATGTCATCCACGCCTGAATAGTTTTTCCTGATTTGTGTGACGACGGCAATCTGTCACGCCGCCGCTGGTTGCTCGTGACCTTCCAGATACCCAAACTGTCCTAATGGCGGTGTTTGCAAACAATAACTAAAAACCCTAAAAATGCCAATAATGGGGCAACCACCCGCCGAAGAGACGAAGAGCAAACCGACGAATGGAGAAGGAAAGCAGAACGATTGGATCAAGAAGGACTGTGGTTTGCGGTCCATCTCCACTACAACTGCAACCATGGTATACTCATCAACCCGGTCGTAGTGTTCGATCAAGATTCAATTTCACACCGCAACTCGCGGTGTCAAAAAGTACTACTCGAGGTTGCGGTCCCTTCGATCGCAACCTGTCCAAAACATGGAAGAAGATCGTGACCGCTATGCAACCACGACCATGATCCCCCTCAGAGACCAGGACCGTGGTGTCCTTTGAATTACTACAAAAATGCGGGTCACGGTCACTACACACACTCTTAAAATTAATAATTAAAATTTGTTGAATACCTTCCCTAGATAATTGCAATAAGACTAGTCTTTGTTAAATCTAATGCAATGTTGAACCCTTGTAGAATGTCTTCTTCATAGAATAGTGACCCCATCTTCAAGAAGGCAACATCCCTAAAGGAGGTGGAAAAGATAGTGGAGGGCCTAACAGTAGTGATAAAGAAAAATACTTCTCTACTAGTGGCCCAACGGGTTGAGCTGCAGTAGAGGCTAAAACAGTATCAAAGAATATTGGGCCACATGACAAGAGAGGACTCTACACATGAAACAGAACAAACTGAGCAAATAGAGAACTATGAGTATCAACCAGGGGAGTCAGAGAGCCAAGTACAGGGGAAGAAGAGAAAGGTTGCACCAAGAGGAGTCAAGAGCAGCAAAAAATAAAACCATTAGCTGTTGAGAAGCCAAGGGAACTGGAGGCAAGCAAGGCCAAAGAAGTCATAAGGGAGACATCTGCGCAATCTGGAGAACCCCCGTTCTTGCCAAAGAACATCGTACACCAGTCCACCTACGACTGGATGTACCAAAACAAGGATTTCTACCCGACCCGTTACCTGGACGTAGAAGACTTCAAGAAGATGGCAATCTACGATAGGGTAGTGAAATTCCTAGAAGGTGCAAACTTACGCGCCTTATGCACACCCGAGGTGAAGTCTTACAAGAGGCTGACTGCGGAGTTCCTGTCTTTGCTAAAGAAGGTCACTACCAGTAGTGAAACAAGAAGGACAGGAGGCAGAGATTATCAACTACGAGTAAGATTAGGAGGCGAGTCTTACATAATCACAGAGGTGAAGCTGAACAAAATATTTATAGAGACAGAGGAGGAAGCAAAAGTCTGCTTCGCCGCCCCAAGAGAAAAAGAAGCAGTCACCTATGAAATAAATCAATTGTGGGAAGAGTTTATTGGAGAAGAAGAACACAGCTCTAAGAACTCTAAAGCCTCACTGATCACCTCGTGCTTCATTCGCACAATGCAGAAAATTACTGCCTACACAATTTACGCGAGGTCAGAAACAAGAACAGTTACCGAGGGGGGTCTGTTCCTAATCTAGTCGATGATAAACAGGAAGCCAATTAATATAGAGAATATATCAATTGAGCATTTATCAATGACAGTAGGCGCGGAAGTGAAGAGGAACTCTACATACTGCATGGGTGGCCAAATAATGAAGATTGTTGAATACCTAATGGACACATAAAATGTCCTAAAGTATAAGGAAATGGAGGGACAAAAAAGGATAGACGTCAAGTCCCTTATCAACATAGGTATTCTGGCACAGAAATGAGAGAAGTTGTACTTCAGGAAAAGTAGAACAAAGAGACTCCTTCCCCTTCCTGAAATGGCGTTCTATGATGCCCACAAGTTGCGGCCAACACAAGACGACATTGAAAAGATGTGCTCCAGGGCACTGCAGGCTAGCACGAATACTGACCTAGTAAAAACAACTGGAGAAAGTAGTGCCCACGCTGAATTAAAAGATAAAAAGAGCACAGAGCCACGGAAGAAGTTGGTAGTGCATAAAACAAACACAACAGATGCAACTGCACCGCCGGCTGAAAAGTCAACAGCTGTGAAACAACCCACCCCCACAGCTCCACCTCCAAAAGAACCAGTGGGGAATGCAGAACCCACACCTCTAGAGCCACACAAGGAATCGATTGTTGTGGAGCCAGAGGTAGAGAAAGAGGTAGGCACAGCAGTCGACTTGCAGCCTGACAAGGAACCAGAGGCAGAGCCAGAAGGACAAGGCTCTAAGGTCGTACCGGATACGGAGATCCATGGGGCGGAGATGGACCCACAAGAAAAATAGAAGGAAAAAAGAATAAGGTCCACCGCCACCACCTCCACAACCAACTATGCCAAGCTCATCAGAGACATGCATGGAGCATTAGCTGCACCAGCACCACCAATATGCTCCTTCCTTCAGAGGTGCATTAGGTACAAGGTTTGATGCCATGTGGGAACACATGCATCAAACCAACATAATAAATACAACCATCTCTTCTTCTTTGTATGAGCTAACAACGCAAGTACAGGTTCTTGACGAAAGGACAAGAGCACTCCTTGACTTCATCTAAGAAGTTATAAGCAACCAATGGATGATGATGGGAATGTTGAAGAACATAAAGAATAAGATGGAAGATATGCAGAAATAGAGGCATGCCATGCGAGCCGACAACGAGCATATACATCATTTCTACGACGTGGCAATGGCTAGCCTCAAAGAAGAATGCCAACGCTTAGATGAGGACCACTGGAAGCTTGAGAAGGAACGTGAAGAACTCGAGAACCGACGGAAGAAAAAGAAGGCAAAGTGTTCAACAAGCCCAGCGCATTCCACATCAAGCCCCTCCAGCCATGACGACAACGTGGGAGGGACCGGCACTGGAGCAGGCATGCTAAAAGAAGGAAGTGTCAATACAAGAACGGCACCGGTAGTTGAGTCAAAGAAGAATGAGTCGCCATAGCAATCGAGCTCCCATAATGACAAACACACGAAGAAAAACACAACATTGTCGAGGGAGCTCGACCTCAATAGCAATCCCGAAGAAGGCCAGGATGAAGCTATTGACGAAAGTGGGAAACTAGCAGAGAAGCAATTCACCTTGCCTACACATGCAATGATGCTAGAAGAATAGATTGCTACCTCCTACCGAGAAGAAGTCACCACCGAACTCAGTGCGATAGGGGCGGTGGAGCTCAATAGAATGTTAGCTGAGTTGGGTCAGCCTTGAAGAGAGCAGTGAGTTCCTCCTATTCCAATCACATCATGATCATAGTGATTATCTCTACGATGGAAAGATGGAGGCAACTCTGACAATGATGGAAGCTACCAAGCTGGGCCAAACTTCTGAGGAGAGCAATGTCAAGGACAATGTAGTTGTTGAAGCTTCCTCAGAAGTAGCAGAACAGGTGGCCGCTATACAACGTTCGGACAAAGACGTTGAACAAGTAGCCAAAACCATGCTAACCATAGATAAAACTTCAGTACATTCTGTATAGGAAGCAACATCTGACGATGAGGATGGCGGGCTGGCAACCTTCTTTACAAATGAGCCCACTAGGGAGCGGAGTGCCCCAGCCAGAACAAAAATACTTGGAGCGGCTCCCCCTCTACCATGTAAGATGAAGGAGATGGACATGACTGTAGTATCACGGATCACATGCAGAGACGTCCACATCTTGGTAGACATCCTCAGCAATGATCTACCCAGATCAGACATACTATATAACAATAAGGGTAGACGTCTATCCATAGACCACTTCCGGGGGATATTCATGAAGAAGGCGTGAGTACATAAAAGGCTATTCAAGGTACTCTATGCCACCCTCCTAGAGGAATTCCTACATCTAGACAAGCTACAGCCGGTCTTCAATGGGACAACACATCTAGCTAGCCTCCTCTACAACAAAGACTACAAGGCAGCAGATGCAGCCGAACTGAAGGCAGCAGTCCGACGAAAAGAAACAAAATATGTTGTGCAACCCATAAGGAATGTAAAGCATTGGGCACCGATAGTTGTCAGTCTGTATTTGCGGAAAACGACGGTGCTCAATTGTTGTATAGTCGAACTAGACAACACTTCTCTAGTCTATAAAAGGAAGGACGCCAGAAATGCCCTAACAATATCGCTGCGTCTGCAATGTGCAGTCAAGGATGCAGATGACAAATTCAAGGGGTTCTGGAAGTTCTTCTCAATAAATAAGAAATTCCCTCAAGAAGAGGTTGGTTCGGGGGACTGCACCTTTATAGTACTAAGGATGATGGAAGCCATCAACAAGGGCATCCCCTTGGAAGACATAGACAACAAAGACATGCATAGACTGTGGAGTGTGTACGCTATAGAGGTCATCTACGATCGTCGATTCTTCAGTGACCCGGTGATGCCCTCAGAAGTTGTACCCCGGAGACTTCACACGGATATCCCAATACCTCAAAAGGTCACCTGGAGGGAGCAACTAAAGACCATGTGGGTAGACCCAACAGAACCAGCCAGAGTTGCGGCTTGGAAAGAAGGATGGCATGAAAGCTCTAGAGAAGCTACAAAACAAGCGTCAGATGACGAACCAAAGCAACCTCCAGTAGCAGTAGTTCCTAAAGAATGGCATCCAAAGGAACAGCCTGAGGAAAGAGAGGTTGAAGAAGAAGACCTGATCGATGTAAGGTTAGACAGACTGGCAGGAGAAATTACACCATCTTTCAAGGATTTTGACAGATGGAGCTGCCTCAGTCTGTCTTCAGAAGAACTAACCATCATAATGAGTTCTTTGAAATAAGATGATTCACAGGGAGATGTCATCTTCAAGAGAGATGGCATTTGCGTGCTAAAAGATGACCTCTGAGATACACTAACAATAAGAGGATACCTTTTTGTAAGTATGATGTCAACTTACCAAGCGCTACTAGGCAACACCATGCCAAATGCCCACATTGCATACTTCTTACTGGTGGATGACATCCTAAACGACAAAAGATTACGAGAAAAGGAACGGCTGCAACAATTCCTAGCGACATCCCCACCAGACTACATTTTCTTGCCAATTCTTCATGACAATCATTAGACTTTGTTGGTTGTCAACATCATCAAAAGGATTGCAGTCCTCTATAACAGCTCAGATACAGCCTTCAGACTTAACAAGAAGACCAATATGACAACAGCAAAGACCCCCACAGAAGAAAAGGCAAAACATGCGTCGAGGCAATTGTCAACATGATAAAAAGTCATTAAAGAGGGTATGACCATACGACAGGCAAGGATTTCAAGAAAACCTAGTTCTGCCACAGGATCCCCCAGCAGGTCCCCCTATCAAATGATTGTGGCTTCTTCTATCTGGCCTGGATGGTGGCCCTAGCCACGATCAATGTCAAGGTGGAGGGTATGCAATATGAATAATACCACGTGCTACGAGGAGTATACGCAAGCATGCTTCTCGAGTCCCAGTTGTCCTCCACTAACAACAACAAAAGTAAATAAATGAAAGCATGTTTATACATCTCACTCAAATTTTGACACCCCGAGACGTGGTGCAGGATAAGTTTGGGGGAGGAGTCATAAACGGGCTACATAGGTACATTTACCATCTTATTACCTCTCTAAAAAAATTTCAATTTTTTTTGAAATTTTGTAGAAACTACCTTTTGAATTTAGAAACTAGCCTCCTCTTTTGCAAAATTTTCTGATTGTAGTGCTTTTGTCCTCTTAGAGAGAAATAAATGAGCAACATATATATGTATATACAAGTAATAAAACAATCATAGAAATATTGCTCTATCTCATTCTTGAAATAAGACATTGTATGTGTGACAACCTTAACTCATGAAACCTCTAGAGACTAGAAAAATTCACCTAGCCATTCTCATGACCAACCACCCTCACCTGATGCTTTTGACCAGAAATCCTTATCTCCATAGAGAGGGAAACAGCTTCCCTTTTCAAGGCATATCTAAAAATAGGCTTGGCCGCCCAGAAGACCAAGTAAAAATCCCTCACACCCAAGTCTGAAAGGAGATGTAAAAAGCCAAAAAGAAAGAAAAAAAAAATGAGAGTTGTGACCAAAACAATGCCAAACGTTTCCACACGGCTAGTATATTGCTGCACTCATGAATGTAGATATGTCGTGCCCGTAAGTGGAATCTTGAAGCCAAGCTTACACAAGTCCAATCTTGAATGAAAACTCACAAAACCACCTGACCTAAAGTCAGAAGCCCAAAAAGGGCAACATTGTTCTTACGACAGTTATGGGTGAAGAGTTCAGAGGGAAGAGGAAAACACTTGAAGCCTTAAGCCTACCCAAAAACATTAGCATAGGGCCAACTGAAAATAAAGAAATGGTGTGAAAGTAACCCCTGGAAAAAGATTTTGTATTAGTATGGTCATTACCTAAGGAAAGGGGTGATAAGTTGAGAAGGAGGAGCCTTTTACAATTGAAGGTAATGGCAAGAAAATGAAGGTATGCAACTCCAGTTGAGGGGGAGGAATGAGACCTAAGGGTTAGAAAACATGATACAACAGTCTTGATGTAAGAATGAGATATTTCAGTCATGTTATAATTTTGTCATCTAAGATTTCTTTTTCTCTCTCTGAGTTCTCAAACCTACACTTATCCTGAGGACAGGCTCGATTCTAAGTTTCGGAGAGTTGATAACACTCTATTTTACGTACTTTTTGTATATATTTTATATCACTCTTAGTATATATTTTGTTAGCTTTTCACATAATTTTACTACTTTTTTTACCAAAGCCTCACTTACATGGTTTCAGGTACATTCACAACCCAGGTCACAGTCTTTATCACGACTGCGGCCCACTTACACCTCAACCACGATCGCGGTTCCGGAGATCTTTTGAGATCAAGGTCATCAAGTGTTAATGATGGATTGTGGCCATAACAAAGTCACGATCACTAGTTAACCATGACCACGACATTGGTCGTGATGGGAACATGGGCCCCAATTTGGACCAGGGGTCGTAGTGTATTCAGAGACTGTGATCAACACAGACAGCAATCAAGAAGCACCACGACCATCTTGGAGACCACGGTCGTTGTTGAATCCTTGCAAACTACAACCGAATAAGAAACCCTCGACCTTGGCCTCTCCGAACACAATGACAAGCTGACCTTGATAGTGATCATCACCAGGCCGCGACTAAGTTCAACCATGGGGAAAGAATGAATAAAGAGTAGATCGCGACCATGGTCTAACCCCTCACCCAACCAAGGCTTTGACCGTAGTCTAGGATTAAGTCGGTGGAATGTGCCTATAAATAGCACACCCACCTATCTTGTCAGATCATCAGATCATAGATCGGATCCTAAGGACCACGAAGTGCTACTGCATTCCAGATTCACTCTAGACCATCCCATCCATAGTCTTGAATCTCCAAAGGCGGAAGCTGAGGAGAGCGAAGATTGAAGACTCCTTCTTCGAGAGAAGAAGATCGCCCATGCCCCCCGACGTGTTACATCTAGATCTGAAGAAGTATTGTATCGTATCACGTCTCTTCTCTCTAGATCTATCACCCCATCTCACTGTACTTCCCTCCTCTCTTCGTGGGACTTCATGTATCCATCTTTTTGTAACTCCGTTATGGTGTCCACAAGCATGAGCGGCTAAACACCTTAACTTGGGTTGGGAGCAGCCACTAAGGCTCTCCCAACATGTATATTGTCTCTTCTTGTTGAAAATGCATATTCTTATCAAGATTATCTCCCTGCACTTATTTTAATGCTTCATTTGTATGCTTAGCTATCATCTTGTGATTTTTGATAGTTTATATCTCGAGAGAGTAATATCACCTTTTATCACGTGTCATGGAGTAGTATGAATGCACGAGAGTGTTGGAATACTAAAGCTTTAAAACCATATGTTATGCAACGAGGTTTATGTGTGGTCGTCTCGAGAGAGAGGCTACCCTTAGACTTAGATCTATCCTCATCTTGAGAGAGAGTGGAATAGATGTTTTGATGGTTTCTTGTAATCTTGGTAAGAGTATACGAGAGAGAGAGAGATGATGTTGCATGTTGGTGGGAAGCCTTAGTAGGTAAACCCCATCCCAGGTTTCCTCCCATATACTTATTTTATCTTATTTCTTTTGTTTTCTTTTTTCCTTCTTATTCTTGTTTTTCTTGACTCGCCTTAGTTTGTGTACCATCGTTCCTTAGAAACACCTCTTATATACCTCTTCAGCTGGAGTATACGAGTGTTAGATTCTATTCGCTTAACACTGCCAACCTTGTCCCTATGTTCGAACCCGATCGCTACATCGGACCCCATTTATCATTGCGGGGGCCTAGGAGTTGGGTTATCTCTTTAAAAGTCTAACTACTCTGAATCCACTCCTTTTGGACGTGCAATTTAGGTCAGTCAATAAAACTCTTTAAAATATTGTTCCATGGGATCAATACCTTTCTATACTAAAACCAACTCACTTGTGAAGATCTTCTCAGAAATCAAGTTTTAGATCAATTGAAGGATACCATCATCATGGCAAGTGTAAGTAAATCCATTTTCTATCATGTAAGCATCTTATATTTGTCTACTTTTAAGAGAATTTGATTTATTTGTACCAACTAAAGTTTCAAGATGAGGTATGAACCTATGTTCATGTTTTTGTAAATAATCTTATAATAAGAATTAATGAGAACAACAAGTCTAAATTGTTTAATGTTTAAGGAGTTTTCCAAATGACGGGCCCTCACTCTACACCCAAGTACACCAACCGGGTCGACATAATACAAAGAAAGATGGAAAGGAGGGATGAATGGAAAATCAATTATACTGGAAGAGAAAACAATATGGTTGTTGATGGGTTAGGAAAATACCACTGCATGCATAAGCATGGTTGGTTTGAATATAGGAAATCCCTTGAGTGTATTAAAAAGCTTGTAGAAAAGGATATATGTAATGGTAGGAGTTCTACCATATTTACTTATTGTTCCTCTACATGTAGTTGTAACTCATGTTTGTGTTTTCTCATAAGAGAAGGGCGGGATGAATAAGAGAGTGTCCTGACTTTGCAAAGGAGTTTTTCAAATGTTTGATGAGGATGATGTGTGAATTGTTTTGAATTTCAATCTGGGAGTTAACATTATCATTGTTTTCAATAAAATGAAAGGGTTTTAGGAAACTAGGTTTTGTTTTCTCATTGGATTGATAATAAAAGTTCATATTGATACCACCAAGATCAAGAGATTTATCAGGGTCCATTTGAGATATGGCATTGAATGTCTCAAATTTAGAGATAGTGGAAAGAAATGATAAGAGATTGATGATGACTCAAGGGGCAAATAATATCCCAAAAATTAAATAGAATTGTTAAATCTCGATTTTTTTATTAAAGAGATCATTAAAATATGTTTTGATGTTGGATCTAACAAGATACTTGCTAGATGTCATCACATTGTCATGGTTAGAGTGTGAATGAAAGAGTTTGTTTTCCTAATGTTACTAGTTTTATGGAAGAAACTTGCATTTATATCCCTCTCCTTAATCCATAGAGCTTTTGATCGTTCTTTACAAAGGAATTCTTCATAAAAAGGAAGATCCTTGGGTTCCTCTCTCGTTTAAATCACAACAATTGGGTTATACTTTAAGTTGGGATCAAAGGGAGGATTTTGCTTTCAATTAGTTTGATTTTCTTGCAAATATTTCCAAGAGTAGTAGAGTTCCTAGAGATGGAAAATCTATGTCTTTTAATGTTATTATGGTGGGATAACTTGAGTTCAAGGTTAGTTGATGGAATGACCCTGCTTCTTTAAACCATACTAGGGAATGAATGATGTGAATTCTAAAATCTTTCAAGTGTACATTAGGTTTCCAAGGTTCAAAGAAGAAACTAAAATGACAGTGAAATGATTCAGAATATTATGACAAGAATCTAAGTATGACATAGGGGATAGAGATAGTCTTAGGATTGTGACATTGGGAATTTGTCCAACTTGAACTAAGACTACTCCAATTTCTAAATGAAGTTTATGTTCTTAGCCAAAAATCAATAAGGAACTTAGATTTAATAAAACTACCAAAAAGCTGATTGTTATGAAATAAGTGCAAATCATACAGTCATTGGAGATTTTTTCACAACTAGATATAGTAAGATTGAAATCACTGTCAATAATCCAACTATGGTTTTTGAATTAGACCAACATAGAAGTTGATCTCCACGATAAAGGGGTCTTTGCTATTTCCAAGCTCCATGTAAACAACAATGAAGAATAATTATCTATTATTGGTGATGGAATGAATAAGAATGATAATAGAAAACTTAACCCAGTGAGTATCAAGTTGACTGAGGTATTGAGGGTACTAGCCAATTACAAGCCCCCAGTCAGACCAAGGTCTAGTTTTTAATCCATTTGATGATAATTTTGCCATGGATGTTGTGTACATGAAAATTAAAAAGGTCAATTTTAGTTTTTTGGATGGTGATAAGATGGATTATGTTATATCGAATGAAATTTTTTATGATCATCCTACATTTATACGAGAGTGCTCCACTGATGTTTTGTGGTTTCAAGAGAATAGGAAATAATCAGTACAACTAAAGGCCCAAAAAAATTAAAATTTTATATAATAAGGGAATTTACATGGTCCTTAACATAATCTATAGGTATGATGTTTTTTCACCCAATGTTATTTTCAATTTCAAAATGAGGCAAATTAGCTTGAAGATGGTTTCTTAAATCAATACCATGTTTTAGACAATGTTTCCAAATCAATTTCATGTATTATATGAGGTAATATTCTCTAACATTTCATCCCTATCTTTGATAGATAAAATTTGAAGCACCCGTAGTAGCATTTGCTACTCAAAGGGTGGCAATTATATCAGTAGTAATTCTTTTAATTGTAACCCAAATAAGAGTCGTTTTGATCTTCAATAAGGTTAACTTCGTATTGATGTTGATAAGCCCCCAAATAGTGTTTTTGGATGGTTGTTTCTACCTGAGGAGGGAGGAAGGGGTATACTATTAGGTTTGGAGTGTTGAGATTATTAGATAATTTGACCACTTGTTTTGCACTTTATAAAAACCCTAATTACCTTCACTATTTGAGGTATGGTTGTGATCCTTCCTAATCCAGACGTTTCCTTTATCTAAAAAGAATATAGCTCATAAAGTTTGAAGTCATGTCTTGGTGGATTTTTTGTTCTAGTCTTACAAGATGACTAGGAGTTCAGGTGTTCAAAGATCTTCTCGAAGGAGGAAATCTCATTAGGTCTTCAATAGTCATATAGATAGGGTATATATGTTGTCCAACATAGAATTTGATTTTTGGAAGAAAGTGTGTGACTTTTACACTGTTATAAAATAGATCGCTTTAAGATAGTTTGTAGGATGAAGGGTTTAATTTTGGATAAATTGATGCTTAGCACCCATAGAGGAAGTATCATAGAAGGTGTCAACATCCCACAATAAGTTGGGAAAGCAAGATATGGAGAAACCACAAATCTCATTGGACCTTCTAGTGAAGCATTCATCACCATTTGAATAGAATAATGAAGCCCATAGAGGTTTTGAATGGATGTTCTCTCCAGCATGGTATAAAGGAGTTTTTCTGGGGGCATTAATTTAGGCCGATGGATAGACAAACATGAAACAAATTCTTCTAATGCCCTGGTGACATATGTGGTGTTGATATTGACGTCAATTTTCTCAAAATGGATAGTGACCAAGAAACTCTTGTATGCTAGAATGAGCCCCAATTTCATGTTATTAATAAATATACCAATGGTTAAAGATTCCTTAGAAGAATTCATATCCAACCCCATAAAAATAGGAAGGGGAGACAACTCAACATGAGAATGGTGGTGAAGATCAGAACTCTACTTGTGATTGTTTCTAGAGTTGCATTCCATATATAAGTTGTTAGATTTTTGGGGTAAAATTCCATACATTAATTATTAGGCTCATGGAGGAGATAAAAGTTAATAGAAACAACAAGAATTTCTTCACATATCCTACTAGAAGATCTTGTTGACAACAACATATTTAGAAAGAGGGTGTGCAGGATATACCTTATCGCAAAGCAAATCCATTGATGTCCCTTCACATGGTGATGTGTGTCACTCCTCGTGTGCACAGATGGTCCTCGAAACATAGACGCTCAGTGTATGTGTATCTACTTCATCCACACAGATGGATTGGAACTCCACATCACGCTTCATGAGCCAGTGGAAAGGAGAAGCCTTCTACTTGATGACATGGTAGCGTCGTAGTTTCTCTCCTTCTCTCTCTCTCTTGGGGATGATGATGAATAGGTTTCATGTACAGGAGTGTGTCATAAAATTCAGCTGTCATTCCCCTCTAAATAGCATAGGAAAGGAAGAAGGCTTTCCAAAACCCCTAGGAAAACAAAAAAGGTTGTGGTTGCGTTTAAAATGAGCTACTGGTGGACTGCTAAAAGAATATTCCAAAATCTATTAATTAATCAATTAATCGTATTAATTAATTAATTAATTTTCATCATCCATCTCTAGTCAATTGCTCAGGATTAGCCTACTAAGTTAACAATTTAAATGTAATTAATTGGCTTAAACATTTTAACCAATTAACTCAGATTATATTCCAATATTATTCTAGTAGATTACCTAAACGTTTTAGTACTCAACTTGATTCGGAACATTTCCAAATACATCCACAGTTATACTCCTATTCCAATATATCCTATGAGTGTGACATAGTCAACTCCAAATTACATTGGAAGTGATATTCATAATCACATTATGATTTCACAAGCAATGATTGGTATCTAGCAAGACTTCATTGCTACCCAAGTAATTGGAGAAGTTGGAGAACAACTTAACCTAGTATTGTGACCCGTGTTACAGCAATTGTGTAATCCCTTTGTCTCTAATATCCATGTTGAATCTGAGGCATGGAAACGTCATACTCTTAATGTGCAATCTTTGTTCCATGATCTAGAGTATACTATTGAGATACACATGAGATGAATATCATACATTGACTCACATGAGCATGGACATACATTTCATAGTCTCACTCATCAAGTGGACATGATATCACTCCAATGGGAGGGACAAATTCCATCTACGTCACTCAAAATAATATGCATGTGTCACAATGCACATGAGCACTACATGTATAGAAACCCTTTTCAAGATCACGTTGTATAGTGTTAAAGCACATTGAATAGCATGCAATTATTGTAGTGACTTCAGGTCTAAGGACCACAATCACCACTGTGACATTGAGATGTGATTCTGATTACCACCATTGGCTTCCATGTATCACACTCAAAGTGGATCTATCCAGTACACTTGTTCATAACAAGTACATATGTGTTTGGTTTGATATACAATATCATGACTAATGAAATGTAGTCATCAAACAACACACATACTAGTCTTTATGTATTATTATTATCCTAAAATACACAATAATATCCTACTAGGGACTAAGACAAGAATGAATATTCTTAAAATACACATGATCTGATATTTAGATCCTCAACCTGAATTCACATGGCATTGATTCATACATTCAAAGGACATTATTATCTCATATTGAAACAAGCATGATAATTGGAACTGCCTTTATTAATAATCAAATCAACTACTAGATGTGTTGTTACAATGATCATATGATTGGATCTCAGGGCATATCACCAGCATTAATGACTTTTATTGATTACTACAGACAACATGAAATGCCAAGACATTGTCTAAAGAGTTAGATACTCAAGAAAAAAACATATCTTCCTTATGCACTTATGAGAGGAGAGAAACGATTATTGTGAAAAAATGACAAAGCACTAAATGTTATATTAATGGGAGATGATCCCTTACTAAGGTAGTTATAATGATTGGTGTAATGGAAAGACTTCCCAGTAACCATATATGAGATAAGATTTATATGATTTATTTTGACCCAATTTGATAGGGCAATGATAAGAAAAATCGTCTCTACATAATCTGAGTAATAAATTTTGGGAAATTGAAAACCATAGTGTTTATGGTGTAGATCGTTTGAATCTATTTCAATGATATATCATGAGTGAACATGATTTTTTGTGGAGAAAAATTTTCCAAGAGTGTTCAAAAATCAAAGAAGTTTCCTTAATGCTAGTGATGTATAAATATTCTCATACAATGCCATTATCAATCACCAACTAGGAAGAGTTGATCGATATTTTACATAAAGCTAAATAAGAATAACTCACTACGTGAGGAAAATATTTATCAAAAATCTTATTGGGTTATGGAAGATGAAGAGAATGATGTAAATTCATACTTGCATCTAATGGGGGAGTACAACAAGGCAGATAGTTTCATGACGTCAAAGGTCAACTTTCAGGGCTTCCCTTTGTTGTAGCATTGATACCTAAAAAAATCATTTTGTATCTCAACCCCCTTAATGTGGTAATAAAGGCTTCTATTGATATATAGGAGGGAAAAACATACGACGTCCTCTTGGAAAGATGAGGTGGAGGAAGTACACAGTGTTCAGACTGGTCCCAACAGTGAAGGGTCATCTCGTTCCAGTTAGTGAGGCAAAAAAATGCACCATTTAAGGAAGAGGTTGAGGTCTCTCATTGGTATATCCCATCCCAAGATGAGGAATGTTGGAAATCATGTGTTGAAAATGTAGTGAAATAACTACATGTCATGGAATATAGGAATTTAGATAATTCTTAGTGTTTATAGAATAGGTGTCACTATCTATTACTTTCTCCATATGCCAAAAAGCAATTCATGTCCACCCTACACTATAAGGTAATTGGAAATTTCATCACCACACATGTCATAAATTGTGAATTAGTATACAAGAAAAATGTGTAACTCTATGACCCATGTATGAGCTAGAATTACTCTTACCATAATATCACAAATTAGTAGCCATCTATTTGACCTATGAGACTAATTTTTGACATGGGTATCTCAATTTACTATTTTATGTTATTAGTAAACTTGGCATGATCCTTGGATGATAACCTTTTAATGAAACTTGAATCCAAAGGATAAATTTAGGTTTCACTTAGTTGAACGCAATAGTGGTCTATTTTAGGATCATAAATGTATGCCTTAGGACTTACATAACCATCTTGTTAATAACCTTCGTTACCTCCTCCCATATTTTCCCCCTATCCCAACTTTTCTCCAAAGATGATAAGCCCTTCTATAGAATCTACCACTAGATTTGTTGAGTAGATCAAGATTTGTTCCAAAAAAACATGCCAGAATATTGAATATGGTAGAAATAGATCCCATCATAGTCCATTGGAGCTCCTACCTCCTCTCACATACTCACCTTGTCCTCTCGCATGCCCTCTGTATCATCATGTGTAAATAGTACTTTTTATGGTATTCCTACATCATTGAGTTTATTGTTGATGATATAAGTACTTATGTGTATTTGTGTAAAATTATCTATGAGTAAAAATTGATAGGTCCTAATAGAGCATTATACATATTAATTATTTCAAATAATATATGATGAATTCTAATTTGAACTTATAAAATCTAATGTGATCTAATGCCCCAACGAAACCTTATTTTGATTGGAAAACCATAATGTTGATTAATTTGGACTAGAAAAACCTTGTGTGGAATAATATTGCCTAAAGATTGTTTGGTTTATTTAAACCTCCTATTTATGTCTTAATAAAATGTAGTGTGACTTAATGTGGTGTATTAACTGCAAAATTGGCATTATATAACTCATTTTCAATAATAGAACCTCATGTATCCTAAATGAAAACTTGTACGCTATAAAATCTCTTATATAGGCAAATAATCCTAATAAGACTGAATTGAATCTAATCAACATAATTTGGGATAACATAACTATTATTCTTAATGAAGTCCAATGTTTATTAATTTGGCATATTTTTTAATAATAAAACCCATTTATCCTACTAAAACCTATACTGGAATAGTTTGGTCTATTTTGTACTAATTTTGTCTGACAAAACCTAACTTGTCCTATAATGTTTCCTAGTATAGCTTAGTGTGGTATAAATTGGCTTAATATGGTTTGTTTTGGAATAATATAGCACAAGTTGGCCTAATAAAACCTAATTTGGTATAACTTGGCCTATGGTGTCCAAATAAGACCTAATTTGGAAGGATACAAGGATAACAACAAAGATAATACAATACTGTAATTTAGTGATAATGATTTTATTCCATTTAATGTGTTGTTGTCTTACTAACTTTAAGTTTGGATATGTTGTTTGGATCTGGTTTGTGTCACCTTTTTATTTTGGATTCATTAGATGAAACTATTTTGAATTAAGGGATTCATGCAATCATGTTTTCTTTTTTAGTTCAAACGAACTAAATATCTTTGTACTTGAACTCATTTCCTTATCCAAGTTAACTCAAAAATAATATATATTGGAAAAACCTAGTTTGGGATAGTTATTGGCCATTTGGTGACTCTTGGGATGAGATTGTATGGTATGTTATCCAACTCTAAGGACATTTTGATAGTTTTCCCTCTGGATCTCTATGTACATATATTGTCCAGTTCGCTTTCCTACATCAGTGTTCATAGAGTACTATAGGGAAATACCACCATGAAAGATATGATATTATCATTATAAAATAGAGTATCCCAGAATGGGTTTGGTGGCATACAAAAAATACCTTATTTGTTATACAAAAAAATTATATTGGAATAATGCACTAGGTGGGTTCTTTAACCATAATGCAGTGTGTTGCTAGTCGTATAGTTATTTTTTAAGAAAAGGATCATAATTGAAAGTCATTTGATAATTACAAATATTGGAGTTTGTTTGTGGTTTTACAAATTATCTAAGTCCAATAAATTACACGAAGATAAGTTTTATTATCCATGTATGATTTTTGATATAGATTTGAAAGTTGATAAAGTTGTTGATATGAAAGTTAAATCTTTCTGACAAAATTAAAAGAAACTATACTACAAGATAATGGCATGGTATATACCTAATAAGGAATATATCAATTTCTTGACTTCTTCAGTAGAAGAAGGAAACAATGTTGAGGTAAGGAATATATCAATTTTTTGACTTCTTCAGTAGAAGAAGGAAACAATGTTGAGGTGAATGAAATTTGTAGTTACACGGCTGAGTACATTCTTGGGAAAATTATAGGTAACATAGATGAGACTCTGACATATTTTATAGACCTATCAACCATTTGGAGAAATATTTGTGGAAGGATTTCAATAATTATTCTTATTGAATGCATTCCTAATATTTTAATATTGGAAGGCCATTAATAGGTGGAGTGACAATTCCACATCTTTATTAGTTTGTCGAAGGACATGGTTTTAGGAAGTAGTGAACTTCTAAGTTTTGCATACTAAGAGAAGAATATGTTGTGTTCAATGTGTATTTAGGCTAATAGTACATATCCTTGGCCTAATAATTTTGAGTTATTTCAAATTTTAATAGTGTTCAAAGTATGTCTCCTCAAGGCACAAAAATAAAAGATCTCCTAATAAGAACTAGAAAGGTTCTCATACTATGGTCATTTGGTATCTCCATGTCAAACCTTAGCTTCAAAGCTTACTCAAAAATGTAGTTTGTGTACAAAATCTAGAATGGAACCATAAATATATTTTTTTCTATTAGTAAAAGATGAGAAAAGGACGTCTACAAATTTCCTTCAATATATGATCATAACATGGTGGATTCAATGATTTTGAAACCTCTACAAAGACATGGATTAGTATTGAACCTAAAAGAGTAACTTAGAGGGGGTTTGGATAGACCATCTTAGAGAAAAATAGAAACTAAAAAATCAAATTGTTAAATACAACTTACTTGATAAAAGATGCACAATAAACATGAAGAAAGAAGGAATTCCACCCCGCAACACAAAACATCATGTCAAGCGGTGTATACCTAGAAAGAATGCCTACATATAATCTTAGTTTCTTTTGAAACTAGTAGGATGTAGTAAATAATCTAAATTTAGAGGTAGTGGAATAATGAATTATCAAAGCTGAATTGAGGAAAAAAACAATATCATGACTCATAGGAAACCACCACATCTCTTTTTCTCATGGGCGATAAGAGGAAACCAAGTATCTTGGCCTTGGAATATCACCACAACTGAGAATGCCTTCCACAATTCACACTATACATATGTATTCTCCCTATATAAATCATATCTAGTGTCTCTCACAAACAAGGTGAAGAGAGATGGGAAGGAATGGCATGAGCGCAAAGTCTATATTAATAAGCTTATAAAAATATGTTTAAATATAGTAGAAAGAAGATTTAACTTAAGTAGTCCTAAAACCCTAATCACAATGTTGAAATGGAAACAAGTCTCTATTTAGAAATAAGTTTCAAGTGTAAACAAAAAGCATCTATATTGATCCTATATATAGAAATTGGTTAGAAATAGCTTAGGGTCACATATAAGAGCTTCTATTATAGTCTAGTGACGATATGAATGTTGAATGGTGTCAAACTCTCCATGTAATGATTAGTTTTGAAATCAATGGACTCTTGGTTGAACTTCTACTTTGGTCAAAATAAGCTTCACTCAAACAATGTCTTTAAATTTGTGTAGTATCAAGGGCCACATGCACAATGGTTGATGTATATGATAGAGATGTTGTTTGAAGACCAAAGTTTAGAACTGAATGTTTCAATTGGAATGGTGCTATATAAAATGTAGAATTTGGAAGAGACTGATCCTTTATTCGCAATGACACTTAAAACAATTCTCAGTTGAAATAAGAGTTCTACCATACCCAATAGATAAAAACAATCTTTTGATTTCTCATCAAAAATCAGTTTCCTACATTAGCCATTTTATACAAGTTAACAACATCACTACCTCCCTATGGTTAACTAAGGGTTGTCAAGGTCACTTTATCATAACTATCATGGTCATGTTCAAAGTTAAAAACATAAATGAACATATGACACTTCAAACATTGCATTTTAAATAAAACATAGTATCTTTTTGCAATTCTTATCCATTTGAGTATTCTCATAACTCATGTAAATGTAAAAAGTGTAAGGAAAACAATTTAGAAAATATCACACTTGTCAAAGAAGTTGCAAATGGATGCCCTTGGGCTAACAACAATGACACCCAAATTCATGAAACGTAATACAAACCTATCAGTAGTGATGGATGTAGAAGGTACTAGAGTAGAGACATATGTTGATGTATTGAACAAATATTATTTGAATTTATTTACATGTGAGTCATTAAACACTTCAGTAATATAATTTTGGATGTGATAAGTGTCATTGTAGTTTAGTTCTATATCAAAATAACTATACATATATATCATCTGAAATTATAGACATGCATGCCAATATATCTACACATTCAAAAGAAAGAAATCATGATTTCATTCTTATGTATTCTTTCTTGTATAACATAGTAGGGTTGAGTTGGAGTACTGAAAAGGGAATTTTTTTAATCAAGAAGAAACCTTATGACGTCATTTTTGCTCCATAAAATGTGCATTAAGTACATCCCATTGTCATTATTTTAAATAATTTACCAAATTATTTATAAATATTCTTAGCATGCACATAAAGGAGGCAACATTTCTTGTTTCTAGTGATCCATCTTGGCCATCTTTTTTGGATATATTTGGCCCTTATTTTACTCCACCTTATTTTGTTGCAATAACGGTTGTTTACATTATGTAAGTTTTTCTTGTAATCATTAAAAATATGTTCACTAGTTTCATATATGATTAAATAAAATACATCAAGTTCATCTATAAGTCTTTATAAGTCAACCATCCTGCAGCAAAAGGAAGAAAGAAATGGGGGAGAAACCTATAAAAGTTACCAAAATAATATAAGTACCTAGTTTGGTGTTCTTATATAAAAAGTTTAGATTTCATACATCAACTCTGCTTGTAAATGATAAACAAGTATATTATTGTAGCTCATTATAAAATTGTACATGATGAAGTAAATGAATATCCTATGAAAAAAATACCATACATCAATTTTGATCTCCATAAGGCATCATATTTTACTATTCAATTTGCATATTATAGTTATAGACAAACACCTTGGTAATAAGATATTACCATATTTGCAAGGTTGTGAGCATATACATCACCCTCTTGATTGTATGACTAAATAAGATATTATTAAACATATATTTTGATTCATCTGTTCTTTTAAATATATGTATTAAGGAAACACGACATGACAGTATATTTGGTTTGTTTTTTCTGACATGCAGAGCATCATAATCCACCACAATTAATATAATATTCACTATATCGCTAATCAAAATGTCATGCTTCGATTGATAAAGTAGATCACTCCTCTGTCAAAAGTGTCTACACAGATAGATATGTTTGACCAAGAAAATTTTCACACAAAAAAACTAAGTTTGGACTTATTTGTGTGACACACATGAACCATGTCTAGGTTTACTTGTTAAACTTGCTTCATGTGATTGTGATCCCTTTTGCTATGTTTTCCACTATTTAATTCTGGTGAGTCGTGAATTATTGTAGTTCTTATGCTTATGTATGAGTTGGATCTTTTAATGAATATGTAAAATGCTAAATTGATTTGGATATAATTGGACCCAATATACATAATATTCTAATAGGTTTGAATTGATAAACACTAAGTCAAGTTAGGTTTAGGGAATTAAGGGTAATACTCTCATTTATGACATGTGGATCACGTTATGAATGTATGACGAAGCCTAAAGAGATGATGTTAAATTTATGTGCTTGTTGATCTGATGATATATGCTTAGTGTCACCTTAGGGTTCTTATGGGATGATGTATGTGTACATGGTTGTGTTAGGGCTTGATGCATGTATGTGTGAATAAGGGAGTGTTATTGTATTATTCATTTTGTATATTGTAATCTCTACTCTTAGATATGATGATGTCTAAGATTTTCCTTTTTGTTATAAAATCAAATCAGTATATAAATACATTAGCTTGCTATTTCTAAGAAAGAATATGAAAAGGTCTTAGAGTCTTGATAGTATATCTTATTTTGGTTTACACGTGATATAAAAAAATTAAGTCTCTCAAAAAGTGTTGAATATGAAGTATTCTAGCCTTTTTAGAGAAAGTAAAATCTTAGTAACGTGTAGTGAGGTTGAAACTTAGCTAAACCGACCATTATTATATTGCTACATCCTAGTTTTGATATTATAGCATTATTTAATGATTAACTTTCCCTTGTACCATGATATTAAGGATATTATTAAGCTTCAACTTGTTATTATTAATTTGTAATCTTGTTATGCTTACATGATATTGTTATGCAATCCGAACACAATATTATATACTTATTCCCTTGTATAATATGTGTTAATGTATGATGAATAATGCCTATATCTAAAGGTAAAGGGTTATATTATATCTATTTAACAATGCTAAAGACTAACGTATTATTGAAGAGTTGAACCTCAAGCAGTCATTGTTAGTGATCATATTCCCTACAATATATGTGACAAGGTTGCTTTGATGTTATTTGAGACATGTGTGGTGAATACTTAACCTAAGGGCTTGTGATAAAGGTTGATGAGCCTTGTTCTACCTTGTTCAAGCCATTTACAAAATATGATTATGTTTAATCCTATGAAGTCCTTAAGGAAGATATTTGATCATAGTGAAAGCCTAAAATGATGATTCATTATTAATTAGCTTTTTATCACCGCAATGTGATTTTGCTAATGTATAAGCCTTGTTTTTGTTATATGGTGTCTCACATGAATGCATGATTAATTTTAAGTTTAAGATCCTTAAGATTAGGAGCTATGTAAAAATTGTTATGAAATAATTTACTTAATTGGCATGAACACTGTGACCCTCCCCCAAAGCTTATACTGGGGGGGGGGGGGGGGGGGGGACAATTGGCTCTGTATAGAATTAGATGAAGTATATGAGAATAAACCCTTTAATAGATAAAATGCTAATGGCTAATACGTGTGGGGGTTAGAGGAAGTTCCATAGAGATGGAAATGAGACCCCGACTCTATTTGTTATGATAAGATATGAGTATCAGGGGATGAGATACCAATTTAGAATATCTGACATGAATGATGTGAGTTTTGATATGAGATGACTAATGAGGCAAGATGTCTATGTGTCATTTGATGTGTTGAGCCCAAGCCTTGTACCAAGGTTTGAATGAAAGGTAGAGATCCTATATGTTCCTACCTAACCTTGTTGTGTACCTAGGCTTTGTGTATTTTTTTAGGGTGGCCGGATAAAAACTAAGGAATGGAGGGTGAGTCATGCACATGGGCATATCATGATGATGGCATAGATTTGGTGGGTGCAAGTCAAATATATTCAAGGCAAAGTAATAATATTGGATAAGCCTATGGTCTTGTTATGATTTTCAAATAGTGTACTTATATTTTTAATTATATGATATGTTATGATATAGAAATGCTAGATTTATGATTCTCTTTACTCTACAGTTATTATTTTGTTTCCTATTTATAGAATTTTGGCATTTATGACTCATATAGATTTCCCTTCCTTGCCAAAGTGTTTTTGTTTTAAAATTTCTATGTTGCCTAATGTTTGACTTGTGTGCTAATGAATATGAGAACTATAACTTAAACATAAGAGATATGATGGATGCTAGGATGTAGCCTATGTGGTGTATAGATTTGTGAGATTATTTTGTCAATAATGTTTGGGTTAGAGGAAGTCTCAATGTGTTTGGAGAGAGCCCTCAATACAAGGGATGGGAGTGAGATCTCAATCCCCTGCTATGAGATAGTGATGATGTGAATTGATGTCATATTGAGATGAAGTGATTAATAAAATAAAGACTTAGTATGATAGATACATTCAATACATGGTAATGGTATAAGACAAGCATAATATGTTGTATGTATAGTTTTGCATTGAATGTTTATTTACTTACTAGGTTCAAGATATAGTATGTCATGTTTACATGTTACTTCTTCATAGTGACACAAGTAATAAATATAATTATCCCTAGATATAGTTATCTACTCGGTGTGAAGTATCCACCTCATTGAGGCAGCAACAACTCATAAAACTTTATTGCCAATATTTTCCAAGTGATCAGATTTACACAACATGTGTGTATGGCTAGTGGATATTTTATGTAGGTATTTTGAGATTGATTTAGATAGATTTAGATTCCCTACAAACTTAGTCTTGTTTTGGTTTGGTTTAGATCATATGGAAGATGTTGCATCGCAAGAGTTTATCACATGATTCCATTTGTGTTGTCTATTTGGCTAGTATTCCTTGTGAGTGTATTGTAATAGAAATGAAGGCTATTAATATCATGTGCCTTAATAGAATCCTTCCTTGTTGTTATATCAGAAATGTGCTACTTGTGATACCATGTTTAGGAAATCTATTCTTTTGTGTTGTGACAAGTGTTTGTGTTAAGCAGCTCTTATGTGTTGAAACTGACATCATATCTATTGAGATAGATCGTGCTTGGTTTTTTGGATCCCATCAGTATGTTTTAGAGTTTGTGCTTATGGCTATTTAGTTTTGTTTATATAATCAAGCTTATCTTGAGATTTGTTAAGTTTTATGATATTATTTGGGGTTAGGTACCTCTTTAGACCTTCTTTTTGGGTAAATTCAGATGGTAAGCACTACAAGTTGGTATCAAAGAAAAGGTTTTGTGAATATGAATGGACATCAAGGGCATAGGATATGAGTTGGAGTAATTTTTAGGATGAAGATATGTTATGTTGAGATATGTGTCTAGTGGAGTCAGTTATCTGTGTTTTTTAATCATTAGGACTTTTAGATTTCTACAACCATTAGAGGTTGACTTTTTCTTAGTGTAAACATGGATGGTAGAATAGTAACTCAAAGAGGGATACAAATATGGATCTTTGGATCCATATCACCCTATGATGATGCTCCCTGAATAGGTAGTGGATTTTTCAGTAAATGTAGCTACCAAGTTGTCTAAATTTGTGGAACATCGAGATGTTGTGAGGAGTTATGAGTGTCTTTGCCATTTTGGGGCCACAAAATTTGTAGGAAGTGTTAATCCGGTGGAGGATAAGGTATGAATGAAGTATTTGGAGGAATAATTTCATTAATGGATACTCCAAAGGAATACAAGTTATTGATTATGTTTATCTCATGAAAGGGTGTGCTAATTTCTAGTTGTCTATGCAGGAATCCAAGAAAATGGGTTGGTATTTGACATGGAATGAGTTCAATAGAAAATTTGAGACTTTCTTCTGTCCTAGTTATGATATGAAGTGGGTGATATAATTAGTAAATGACAATAGATGAAGAGAAGATAAAACAATTTTAAGAAGGTCTGAAAGATGACATGCAAAAGCATATGGCAGTTTCAATATCTCATGAGAGGCTTGCAGTCTTTGTAGAATCGTCCAAAGAAGTTGAAAACCCTTGATGTTGAGGAAGTAGAGAAGGTTTCCAAGAAGGTTAACTTTGGTTTTGATGCACTACTTTTTTATGCTTTGTACAGTAAGGAGAAGTTTGTTGAAGACATTGTGCGTGTTGAGGTACAAGTCTGTGTGAGTGGTGGAACTACCAGCCTTCTAGTTGTTGTCTCTATTGCTAGTTGTGGTGTACATATTGTTTCTTATGTTGCTAGTGGTGGAACATTTTTTGAAATAACATTGTTAGGAAGTAATGTGCAACTTCTAAGCATAGCCACAATGGACAATGTTGGGGAGCTGGTTTTAGAGTTTGTTTCATTTGTGGCAAGTTCAATTATTTGTAGAAGGATTACACACGGAAGTCATTTTCTAAACCAAGAATGAGACACAAACGAAATTATTTAAGGGGGTGATTTCTAACAGAGGCATCTAGGTTTACTTGTTGTAACTACTTTGTATGGTCTTTATCCTTTTTGTTATGTGTAATCTAATGTTAAATCATTCCAACTTATGACTTATGTTGATGCTTGTGCTTATGTTTAATGAATATGTCAAATACCCAATGGAATTGGATATATTTAAACTTGGAATGGATATTAGGCTCAATTTGATAAACCCTGACTCCGACTATGGTTTGGGCATTTAGAGTGAGGCCCTAATTTATGAAAAGATTGAGCATTTAAGAATACATGATGAACCCTAAGGAACTAATGTTGTATGTATGTGTTGATTGATCTGATGACATGTGCTTAGAGACACCTTATGGTTCTTTTGGATGATGCATGCATACATGGACATGTTAAGGTTTGAATCATTTATGTGAGACCAAGGGAGTGTTTGACATACATCGCTTCGAAATTGTGCTTCACATATGATGTTGGTTTCCCTGACCTCAGAACTTGGTTGAGTTGAGGTTAGACCCAACCAAGATGGTGAGAGAATGTAAATGTGAATTTTGGTTTGAGAGTTTGTTTCTTTAGATAGCATTATTAGACCTTAGATCCATGATTTTATCCAATTTTAGTGCCTAATTGGTTGAGTTAGGGAAAGTCAGTTGATGAGATTAACATTTGCCTAGGGTTTTTGAACTCATATAGAAGGATGGATGAACTCTAGATGAGTATGGTAAACTCAGATCAGTTGATAAGGTATTTGTATCTGAGTTGAACTAGAGAAGGTAAAAGAGAAGATGGATTTGAACTCAGTTTGCCTTATTTGAGTTGGATAGGAATGTGCATTGTTTATGTTTGAGTTAATTGGTGGTGAAATCAAGTTGACCATGGTGGATCACAGGGTGAAATGGATTCATTTGGTCAGGTTAGATGAGTGGTGACTAGGTTGATAACTAAATGAAGAGAGAGGTAAATGAGAAGGTGAACCTGATCTAAATTGAAGCTAATTCATTTTAATTAAGGGAGTTTATTTGATGTGAATGAGATAAATATATATTTGAGGAGTAAGATCATGTGGACATAATAAATCTAGGTCCAGTTCGTTTAGTTTGGGGCAAGATGGACTAGTTTTTGTTTCTTCCATCCGAGCTTACCGGTGGGAGTGAATTTGTCTTGGTTTTCTTGAATTTGAATGAGTTTGACTCCATCTAATATGTTTAGTGAAGTAGGTAGATATGCGAGTTTGACGGGATATACATTGTAAGGATACTTCTTCAACCATAGGTTATACCCCTTTTATTCATGTTTGTAGTGTTGTAGGTCAAAGTAGCATTAGGAGAGGCAATCTTGAGGAAGTCTAGTGTCTCTAGCCTTAGAGAAGTTTGTGTTTTGGTGTATCCTGGTAGAGAACCTTGCTTAGGGTTTGGTTCTCCTCTTTCTCATGGTTCTTCTCTCTTCTATGTTCCTTTAAGTCATGGATGTTTTGTTCTTGGACTACGCTTGAGGGTTTCAAGCTTTCCTCTTCTTCTGCCCTCTTTTATTAGTTCCTTGTCTATGAATTAGGTAGGATATGACATCTTCAAGCTTGTTGGTGACCAAGTTCTTGTAGATTGTCCATGAGGAAGCTTGTTTTCTATTTTCTCCATGTTTGAGCATGAAGAAAAGGATTCATCTTGTCTTTTGAAGGTTGGAACTCAAAGTTATGAGATCATTTGGCCCTATTTGGCTTCTCTAAGTGACTGTCTAAATAAGGTAAAATGGTAACCTTATTCCTCATGTATTTTCTACTATTTATATGGCCTAAGTGTCTAGATTTTCATTATGTGACAAATGTTACACCTATGGGGTTTGTAAGGATTCTTGAATAATAAGATGAGAACTAGGTTCATGTTGCTTAAGTGTAATCTTATGCAGCATATATAGAATGAATTTTGTTTCTTATATCATGCCTAATGATGATATTACTATGATAAATAATAGTGAAAATGATATCAAATTTCCTACCTCATCGTGTATGCATTATATGGTGATTTTTTGTATATCTTGTTTTAGAGAATTCTTTATTTAGGAATTTTTTATGCATTATGTTTGGATAATGTGTCGTCGGGTTACAGTTAACCATAATGTAATATGGATCATGACACTATTTGATTAATATGAAAGTGTAAAGAATGAAGATAACTTAAATTTAAAATAGAAAATAGAATGATGATGATTAATGATGCCTTATCATAAGTAATGAATGCATGTTTAATAAATGATAAATGGTGAATTGGATATATTTAACCCTAAAATTAGTTATTGGCTTGCAAGATGTGAATGAGTAGACATGCACCTTGTCTTAGGCTGATTCTAGTTTCTTATCTAGCATCCATGGTATGCTAATAAGGATTTTTAACTATTAAAATGCTTAAGAATCTACCATTTTGTTAAGGAAATCACATCTAAAATGTATTATTCGTGCTTGTATATCCTATATATACTCTTAGACATTGATAAACTCTAAGCTTTATCCTTTTGGTTACAGTGGTAGATATGTAGCTTGATACCCTATCTTTCCCTTGCAAGAAATCATATGAAAAAATCATATAATATTTCTATTACATGTTATGCTTGTATAAACATGATGATATAGTCTTAAGTCTATGAGAAAAGGCCGAATATGAAGTATTCTAGACTTGATTCATGAAGGGAAGTCCTAGTAATGTATATTAAGGCTGAAACTATGCTAGCCTAGCCATGATTATATTTTAATATCCACGTTGTGATATTTATATTTAATTGATGGCTGGCTTGTCCTCGTACCATGATATTAAGGATAAAAGTAAGCTTTATTTGGTTATTATTGTATTGCGATCTTGTTATTCTTACATGTTAGTATTATGCAATAAGGAGTAAATCCTATATGTGTATTCTCTTGAATAACAGTCTAGGTATGATGAATAATGCATCTGCCAAAGGGTAAAGGCTAAAATATATCTATTTACATGCCCTTGATTAGTGTAGTGAGAAAGGATTGAAACTCATGGGTTCCAGCCATGGTTAATGAACATTGTGCCCTTTAATGTATGTGAGGGAGGTTAATTTCATTCTACATGATCCATGTGTGGAAAATGTAAACTTGAGGACTTGCATTGAAGGTTGATAAGCCTCGTTCTAGACTTATTGAGAAGATTGTGATGAGACATGATCATGTTTAAATCTATGGAAGCCATATGTGTTATATGTTATCATAGTGAAAACTTAAATTGTTACTTTTAGATAATTATTAACTTTGTATTTCTTCTAAGTGATGTTCCTAGTGTAGAGGCCATAATTCTTATGATGTTTCATATAAACACATGATTAATGTTTTGTTATCCATATGATGAGGAAGTTGTGAAGAAAAATGTAATTCATATAGTTAGGTGCCCCAAATACCACAATAATCCCCCAATATATATAAGTGGGTGGAGAAAGAGGTTTGTCTCACATTGGGTGAATTACATGTGAAGACGACCGAGAGTAGATTAGACGTTGAGGGATAATCTAAGAAACAGTTTAGTTCCATAGAGATGGAAGCAAGGCCCTATACCTAAGTGTTATGATGAGACATGATGATTTGGGGATGAGATACCAATCTAGGATGTGTGACATGAAACATGTGAATTGTGAAATGAGATGAGAACTGAGGCATGATTCATATGTATCATTTGATGTCCTATGCCCCAGCATTATATTGAGGTGAGAATGATAGGTAGAGATGATGCATGCCCCTATCTTGCCTTGTGGCATGCCTAGGCTTTGTGTCTTACCTTTGGGTGGTATGTCAACCCTAGGATATGGACAATGAGTAGAACATATGGGAATACTATGATTATGTATATTTAGTTGGGTAAAAGTCAAATAGGTTTATGGAAAGTAATAGAAGTGGACAAGCATATATCTTTGTCATGATTTTCTCATAGTGTAATTAGAATTGTATATGCTCTATAATGGACTAGGAGTTCTAACATTATACTCCTGAGTTGTTTACTATCAAGATAGCATGTTGTTTCATGTTTTGATATGTTGTCATTTATGATACATATAGATATATCTTCCTAAGTTCATTACTGGAATAATATTTTTGTATCTAATACTTGACATGTGTGGTAATGAAGGTGAAAACTATAATATGAACATGAGAGAGATTAAGGAGGCTAATACTTGACATATGTGATGAGAACTAAAATATGAAAATGAGAGAGATGATGGAGGCTATGATGTGATGATGAGAAATACTTGTGATAAATTATGTGATGTATAAATTTCTAAGATACTTTATGAAATTGTGTTGGGATTAGAGAAAACCCCACTACGTTGGGAGCAAGACCTTAACTCTAGGTAGGGTGTGAGATCCTAACACTCTAATATGGCATATATATGATGTGTGTTGATGGTATGTTGAAATAACAAGAGTAATAAGATGAATATTGTATTATGGGAGATACCTAAGATACATGGTAATGATATAAGACAAGCATGTTGTGTTGTATGTCTGGTGATACATTGAATTATTATTTATTTACCTAGTTCAACATATATCATGCCATGTTTAAATGTTTATATTGGTCAACAATACAAGTAATAAAAACAAACATTCCATGGCTATGCTTGACTATTGGGTGGGATGTACCTACTTGATGAGGTAGAAACAACTCATCTAATTTGTTGTCAATGTTTTTCTAGTAATTAAAGTTGCATAGTGGGTTCATATTCGATGGTGGATCCTTAGTGGTGGTTGTAGTGAGGTTTCCATCAATAATTGTAGTCTTCTCACACTAAACCTTGGTTTGGTTTGGTTTATCTCATTTGAAATATCTTGCATTGATCGAGCTTGTCACATGTTTCCTTTCTTGATATATGGTCTACTAGTATTTTTTTTAGTAAGTTGTAATAGAAAGAAATGTAATATAATATCATTTTCTTCAAGATAATCATGCATTTTTGTTGTATGAGAAATGTACTACTTGTGATACCTTATTTATGTGAGTGGTGCTCTTATGCTATGCGGACTTGGTTGTGTTCAACAGCACTTGAGTGTTGAGATTATCTTTATATCTATTAAGATGGATTGTGGCTGATTTGGGTTGAACCCATATGTGATGCTTTAGGATTTACAACTATGATTCCACCTATTTATTGTTGATCTTATAGAGATTTATTTTGATCCTTGATTAGTTTGTCAATGCTTTGGGTTTTTTATGTCTCTAGAACCACCTTCTGGGTAAGTATGTTATATGGAGTATAGGTTCTTTAGTTAGCATGGGTGAAGATGGTTTAGTGAGTTTGATGGTGCCTACATTAGGTTACTTCTAGCAGACCTCCTCATGAGGCATATGCTTGTAGAACATGGATTGGAACTTGCTACTCATCGAACTTTACTATGATGCCCATATAAGAAGGTTGAGAACAATTACGAGGGGTTGGGGCTATGCAATTTTGAAAGTGGATTCATTATGGCTCTTCTAGGTTCCTAGATAGTTTGCAATAAACTCCAAACAAGTGGATTCGTCAAGTTTTATGAGCCCAATCGATGGATATGATAAAGGATTTTGTAGGCATGACAACAATGAGATTTCCATAGTTACTTTGTCACCAGAATTCATGTTCAGAAGAAACAAAGGTCAATTTCTAGTGGGTAGGTTGTTTGAGTAGGTCCTCCAAAGAAAGTGTGCATTTTGGGAGTGGAAAGATATTTTGAGACGGAATTCCATATATCTAAAGTATGTGCACTCTTTCTCAATCCATTGGAAGCATTTAGGTGAGCACTTAGCATGTAGAACACCATTGGATTCCATGCCATTGAAAGGAGCATGTAGCACCCCAATCCTTTTTTATAAGTATGCGTGGCATGTTAGAGCATTTTGGGCTAGGTGATATCACCATCGCCCAAATATAAATGGTTGTGAAATTTGGTCTTAATACTCAGGCACCATTACTATTGATAACACTAGTCAAATAAAGCAAGCATTCATCAAATAGAGGAGGAAAGATAAGTTAAATCATCTCAAGTGTATTTCAAGAGATTATGATATTAAATCAATTATTATAGAAAACAATTTTGGCCAATATTAACAATGAGAGATACATACAATTTTGACAGCAATGATGGAGAAATAATGACAAAATAAGTTTTATTATATATAATTCAAGAGTATAATAAATGCTAGGGTTTAGACTCATAATTGGACTTATCAATGGGAAATTGGGATACAAGTCATAGTGAAATTTCCCAACAAAAAGGTTAGCAATATACCTAGAACCTAATAACTTCAAATGGTCCTAGGTCCATTATTTAGGATTTAGTTCACCTATTACCAATTTTAAATAATTTATGGTTAAATCCTAATCAATACATAAATACCTAAACATGAATTTTTGTTGGTTCAATAAGGTGGCATAACCTGGATCATCCAATATATCTTGTTATTCTGATTCTAAGATATATCATGGTATATTTCTTGTGACTTATATATTACTTACTATGATCATTGAAGTTAACTCTATTCACTAAAATAATGAAATAAAAATGACTAATGAAGTTACAGATATACCTCACATTTGAATTAAAAACATACCACGTGATAGGGGTGACTCGATCAATTTCTATAGATGAAAACAACATTTGAGATTTCAACATGTTGATGTTGAGAGGATAACAAAGCCCATGCCTAGCGTGACAAAGGCTAACCAAGCAAATTGGAAAATTTGTAAAACTGTTGCAATCAAAGTTCTTGTCATAGGAGCAAAGCACTAGGATCTAATTCTACTAGACTCTCAATTGAAACCTGATGTAAAAATGATTGAAAAACTAACACATTCGAGTCCCTTAGTCTGCCTCAGACCAAATAAGCTTTGACTCAAGTCCTAGGAGGAAAAAGATGTCTACTTCATCTCTTTTCCATTGGAGCTGAGAGAAAATAACCTTGAATCTCATTGGAAAGGGAACCTTGGTGCTAAAAAAGGAACGGTGAGGTTTTAAAAGCTCAAGGCAAAGGAAAACATGACCAAAGATGATGAAAATATGGTTGCACATCTAGAATAAAACAACATGGTTAGGTATAGGAGGAGAGTGCTAAACAAGGGTGGGAATTGGGAATCTAGTCATCTGTGAAAACTGATAGCATGGGAAGCTTCAAGAATATTTATGGAGTGGTTTGAAGTGGTTTCAAGAGTGCACAAAGGAGGAAATTTCTCAATCAAACTTGGTTGAGTGGAATAGGTAGATGGAGTAATGGAGGCATACCATGTAGAAGTTAAGGCTAAAAAAGGATTTGAAATCAATTCCATGGGGTGCGAAGAATATTTTGGGGTGGGTATACATAAATGGGAAGTCTCACCATAGTTTGGAGTTTTGGGGAAGATGGAAATAGGGAAAGAAAGAAATTTGGCATTTATGAAGATAGTTGGTGGCACAAAACCCCCATCAAATTAGGGATCGTAGAACTCTGAATTATGCTAGGAACAAGGAGAGGAAGGAAATTTGGGGCAAGAAGGGAATGAGAGAGATGATGGGAGGAGGCATTTTCATATATGTCAAGTCCAAGAGAGGGTAGAAAATAGGTGAAGAGGAGAGGCTAATAGCCCCTAGATCTATCAACTAAGAGTCATCTTTGGATCTGGAAGAGTTATAGTGAGATGGATGAAAATGAAAAAGAGATGTACGACAACAACTTAGAAAATACTCAAGAATATCAGCTATGAAAACCCAAAGTTCTAATAGATTTTGGAAAACTTAATATTGTTTATTTTCTTAAATTAGGTCAGCACGTTATCGAATTGGGTTGACAGTAGGTATCCTTGGTATTTCAACAATGTAGATGAAGATTTTGAAGTTAGGCAGATCTTTTATGATTATTGTATATGATCTCTATTTAAACTAGAGTTTAGCCCTATTATCTTAATAACCATCATTACATGTAAATTTTGTCATCAATATTTTTTGTTTAAAATTACATTTTCATTATATAATATTTAAGGGAGTCATGTCGTATTATTTTTCATGAATTCAAATATTTACTTGATTAATGCATTCATTAAGCAAATTAATTCTAATATTAGGTTGAATAATGGAACATGACTATCTACACTTACATAAAACATCCTAAGTATTATATATGTTTTAGGAATATTTTAAAAAACACTAAGTGATTATGCTTGTTGATTCACATCCAGTTACTTATTCATACCATTTAAGTCATTATGTACATATCAATAAACAATTGTATATGTATTACATTTTTCATGGCATGGGCTCATATACTAAGTCACACTAGGTTATTTGGTCAGCTTTTACTCTATTAAGATATGTTAATGTATTCCAAACTACAACCCAAAGAGGTGGAAAAGGGGCATGTAATGACCCTCCAAGCACATACATGATAGTGGGAGCAAACCCTATGTTGTCCATAACATGGGTCACTTGTTCAGAGGAACATTACAAAACATGATAAGCATTGCAATAAGATAAATGAAACGCCATGCATTAACTCAAAATATAGATTCATACATTGTTTGTTTGAAAGGGAAAAACATAAACTATCTCATCTTATTTGAAAACCTAATACATATAGGATAAGCAAATCTAAAGCATGAACTGAAACTAAACTAGATCATATATGGAGTGGTAGATGGCACCCCACCAAGCTAAAGTCTCCTTGGTGTCAGCTACACTTGAAGGGCTTGCTTCAATTCCCTCTTACTCCTTGATCTAGGGACATCTCATCCCACGGCCATGTGAAACAAAGCAACAACATAAGTAAGAATCACTATACATGTTATAAGAACTGAAAATAAGCATATTCTTGGACTAAAATAACTTGACATGAGTTAACATTAAGAATTCTCATTACACTTTAGTTTTCTTTACATCAATGAATTAAGAAACATTACTATATGCATTCTCTCCATCACTGCCCACGTGGGGCACATCATGCTCAGAAAGCCCATCATTTCTTGGAAGCCCATAACGACCATAAAGGTCCATCATTGTGAGAAACATATAATAAGTTACTTAATTCTCTTAACTTAACATTAACATCATTGTTCTTATCTTGCCATCAATGTAAATTGTCCTCATCCAATAATTACACCAAAGTGTTCATTAGGCCGATTAAGGCTCATCTTAGTTGCACCAAAGTGCTCATCAATGCTATAAAGACAAAATAACATAAAGAGGAACAATTCAAAACTTAAGTACATTATCCTAATCATCATGGGATTTCTCCCTCTTAATCTTGATATTAATATTACATGATTTACATGAGTCTTTCTTCCATTTATTAACCATTACATGATCATAGCATTAAACTAATGAGCATCATTATAAGCATAGGACTTTATGATTCTAGCAAACAATATGCAATAATAAAATTTGAGGCATTATCATTATCTTAATTTCATTAACTTGGAAATTTAAAGCATAATCCTACATCGTACATGACAAACAATTCATCCAAAATATATATGCATAGTGTCATGACTCGCTTACCTGGATTAAGGTAGATCCTAACTTAGTCTCTCTGGTCTTGAGTCAAATCATATGTTCCTGAAATTACATAATTTATATCATTTATTACTTTAAACACCATCCTAAACCCAAATCTTATTTTATTAGGAAAACATGGTCTAACCTCTCAAAATAGGGTTTGAAAACCTAAAAATTGTGTTCCTCATTGAAAATTCTTTTTAAAACATATTTTCTCATATTTTTTTGATAGATAGTTGATTTACTATCAATTTCAAAAGTATTGACCAATAGAAAATCTCCAAAAAGCCACGTATATAAGCACATAATCCAATGGGCCGCATGGTCCCAGGCTTAGGTGGCCCAATCGAAACAAGTCACACAGCTTTGACCCTGATTAACTAGTGCATAGAGAGACATAGGATGACTCACGATGAAATCCCATATTTACCCATGTCGGTGTGTGACATAGCTGCAAAGTGTTTAGGGTTGAACTGGAAAATTGCAACATGATATCTTCTTCTCCAGTTCGCAAGCGTGAACATCACAAAAACAACATAGAACCTGGGATTGAAAACTACAATAAGAATCTTTTGATGATGCCTAGAGACATTGGCATCGTCTTTGCCAAAAACCCCTTGGTTGGGTATCTTGGTGGCCATGATTCACTAGACTAGTACTCAGGGTGACCAGAAGCAGAGAAACTCGAAGATCACAGAAGAAAAAGATAGGAAAGGCAACGATTTCAGGCCATATTTCATAGGAGAAATGAGGTTTCGGGTAGATCCAAGTTCGACAGCCAAACGTTTGACAGAGAAAATGAGATATGAAGCATCGGACGGGAGAATTGAAAATTGGGTTACAAAAACCGAACTGGAGATGCTAGACAAGGGAAGGTGAGGTCTTTACCTTGAGTATGATCTTCCAACCATGCAGAGGTGATTTGAGAACTCGTGTAGGTATGTGAAGGGCAAATAGCTAGGATGGTCCTTTGAGGATGGATTCTGCATTGTTAAGATGTCTCTCAGTGGTCCCTGGCGCCGTCACAAATCGCAGTCAGTGGAGGTCATCACTAGGGACATATTTGTAGGGATGAAGAGAGTGAGAGAGATCCAAGTCCGTAGTTTGGTTTCATATTTTCTAGTTCGCTACTGATTGTTTCTGGAGTTAGACATATATAGCCAGGAGTCTATTCTGGTCAGGAGTCCATACCTGAAGAAAGCCCAACGAACCTAGATTCTAGGGGTGCATCTTGATGAAGCGAGGGATTAAAACCCAATTTCATAGTGGTGGGTCTTATCTTTGCATAAGGTAGAGGGATGTTGGGGAGTAGCAAAGTCCCAACAAAGCATGGATGTCGAGTGAGAGAGATGACTCTCGTCTCGTGAATCACAGATTTAGGAGTCCGACTCTAGAGTGGACCCTGACTAGAGTGGCCACATGATAAAAAGAAATCATGCGACATCACTTACTAAATTGACTTAAGTAAAATGAATTACATCTCATTTGGGTTTAACTATATTAAACTTCTTAAAATCATTTTAGGGGTCAAAGAAGTTAAATTGATCTCAAATTTGAACCAAAGGAAGATATAAGGGTCTAGCATCTTCTAACCTAGTTAGATTTAAGTTTTGAATATCTTTTACCTATTAATTTATATATATCATTATCTTAATGTATAAGGAAATAAAAATAATTATCCTTTATGTATATTGAATTCATTTATCATACAAAAAAGGGTACATATTGTGTTTTCTCTCTTTTTATTTCATATCTCAAAAGAATCATTAAATATTTAGGGTAACTTGCATCAATGTCTAAATTTTGAAACCAATAGTGGAAAATTTGTAATTCGGACCCTAAATTTATTTTATTTAAAAGTTGGGATGTGATAACACCAAATTTTGAGATGTTTTTGCCCTTTATTATGTTATCAAAACTACCCTTTTTTGCTACTTTCCTCTATTTTATTAGCATTTTTGCAATCATTGGCCAAGCAACGCTCTTATTCCAATTTTTCCTATCTTCTACAGAGTTTTCCTTGTTTTTGTGCAATAAGGTCGATTCCGGCCCACAATAAGTCTAAGCCCGTCTCGACCTTCCTGACGCCTGATACAACTCATCCCGACAGGGGCTGGGTGACACGAGAATGATCGGCGGAGAAGGGCGCTGCGCAAGAAGGACGTGTCGGCCGACATACCATCTACCCGACAGGGAGCCAAAGCCGCATCGACGACCAAACTCGTCGGGTGACACAGCCACCCACCGGCAGGCGTGCCGCTAGCCACGTGACCGATAGCCAGCGCCTCACGCCGAGACACACCTGTATCGGCCGTCCACATCCATCAACCGGCGTATAAGGGAGCTACGTGTTGTTTCCAGCACCATAACTCCTTCAACCGCCGCCTATAAATAGCAGCTACAGGAAGCCGAAAAGATGGGTCGGAAAGTTGGATAATTCGGACAAGACAGTTCGGAAGTTCGAGAGCCACCTTCGAAGGAAGATGTGAGAGCAAGAGTATCGCGCCCCAATGCTTGTGCCGGGCGACACTAGGTGAGCTTTCCCTCATCCCGAGAGGGAAGGGATGGTTCACTTAGTGTTGTCCCGGGCGACACTGCGGGCCGATATCGGCCAGCAAAGATGAGCGACACGAGTGCCCGACAGTAGACTCGTAGCTCTTTGCCCGACACGATATCGAACCCGATACGCTCCGCCCGTCATGCGTGCCGCCCGAGAGGGTGCGCCGCCCGACAGGAGCGTATCGGCCAGGGTCCTTGAGCGATACAGTCAGCCGTCAGTCGGCGCTGCCCAAGAGGGGGTGCCGCCTGACACTGCCATATCGGGCTCGGCTCCTGACCGGTATCGGGCAGGAGAGCTACAGTAGTCTGTCGTTCTTCTACATCAAGAAGACGACATCTATCTTTAACTCTGTTATTTAAATTCTTAGCTTATGCATTGTATTAAGACCCTTATTGCTTATGGAAATAGAAATGCTTAATTGCTATTTGTTTAATGCTTGGTGCCTTATGATTGGGTAACTGCTGTGTTGGATATCTGAACTCTAGCTTGCATGTTTTGGATCGCGTTTCGCTTAGCTACCGAATCGTCTTTCCCGTCGCAACTACTTCGAGAGTTGGGTTGTGGCTCTAGTGTTTGGTCCGGTTCTGGAGTACGAGAGTGCCCAGAACGGAGTTGTTTTAGTATCATTCCACTCTAACTTGAGCCCAGCAACCTCGAGAGGGGTGTTGAAGCTTGATTAGAGGCACCCGCTCTGAGAGGAGGGGTGCAGGGTGTTACTGCTACCACTTGTCTTACTGAAGTCTTATCCCTTGCATTACGCCTTAAACTGGAGTTTATCTTTCTATTTTATGTTGCATGAAAATTCCTAAAAACTGCTAAATGACAAAATCTTAATCTTTCTTGTAACTCCAGTTGGAGATAGTTTTCTTTGATTTAATCGTGACAGCTTGTTGTTCCCCTTCGGGGAACTTTAATATCTCTTTATACCCACCGGAGTGTAGAGTGTCGATTCAGAGTCGTCAACACGACCCACCTTGTCCCTGTGTTTGACCCCGTATGACTACTTCGACCCCGTAAACAAAGTTGTGGGGGCCTAGAAGGATTTGGGTTATAATTGTAAAGGCTCGACTACCTCAAATACGCCTCCAATTTTAGGACGCGTGATTTAGGCCGGTCAACTTTCTGGTGCCGTTGCCGGGGACAAGGCAAATGGCACTGTTGACAAATCCGAAGCCACTAACTACACTCCCGTGCCTCAAGCTTAGAAATAGGCTTGACAGCACCTCTTTTTCTTTTTCTTTTTTCTTTTTCTTTAAGCATTATTCTTTGCCGGAACCAAATAACTCTATGTTCTAACTTGATTTCTCGTGATATTTCAGGTACCCTGCAAAGCTGTAACCTGCTCCACTGAGCCTTGATACCATGCCTCGTTGTGAGCAACCCCTTTCTGAGGGCGAATGTCAGAGCCAAAGCGAGAGGGCGACGCGGCCTACTTGGGTTGGTCAGCTTTCCGCCTACATAAAAAGATAGGACACCATTATCAACCAGTTGGTACAGGGGACGTTTACCAACCCTGGATCTTTGAATTCCTTGCAACACCAGATGGCGAGTCTGCAGATGCGCCAATGGGAGGTCGATCAACGGCTGTCTCAGATGGCTGCTCTGATGAAGAACCCTGCAGGAAAAACGCTCCCTCACCCTGAAACTGCAGTAATGGCAGTGCTTAGATCAGGAAAGACAGTAGAGCGCGCTGATGAAGCCCCATCGGAACCTGAGCAAGGGCCTAAGGATGCTATTTCAGCAAGAGGCGGAGGTAGGCCTGCAGAAGCCCAAGAGCCTGCGCCAAGACCGTCCGATGAGCCATATGGTGGGAGGAATCCTTATGCTCCCAGGATACCGTTCCCGTACAAGCTGATCAAAGCAAATCTGAAAAAGCGGCACGAAAGGTTCATGGACTCGATCAGGAAGCTGCATCTTGAAGTCCCCTTCCTTGACGCTTTGGAGGAGATGCCCACATACGCCAAGTTTCTCAAAGATCTAATAATGAAGAAAAGAAGGGGAGGAAGGATAGAGGCAGTGTACCTAGCCTCTACTTCCTCTGCCTTCGTAAAGCCCAGCTTGCCAACTAAGAGAAGGGATCCCGGAGCTTTCACAATCCCATTCGCCATCGGGGACAATGTCAAGCGGAAGGGTCTAGCAGACTTGGGAGTGAGCATCAGCCTCACGCCCTTAAGTTTCGCGCAAAGGATGGGTTTGACCAACATGGTTCGAACCAATATGCGGATTGAACTGGTGGATCACTCCTTCAAAAGACATGTTGGCATTGTCGAAGATGTGCCGATTAGGGTCGGTGATTTCTTCATTCCCTGCGACATCGTCGTCATCGACACAGATGAAGAACCCAGATGTCCGATCATCTTCGGACGCCCTTTCTTGGCAACAGGGAGGGCGCTGATTGATGTCTCTGAAGGGATAATCACCTTGAGGGTTGGAAACAACCACAAGGACTTCAGGATGAAGGAGATCATGAGAGGTCCATCCCTGTCTGAATCGGCCTATTTTGCGGATAGTTACAATAAATTCTGCGAGGAAATAGAGGAGGATATCCGGACAGTGGACCCCCTCGCAAGGGCAATAAGCTGTCAGGATCCCGACCTCGAAGATCCTGAGGTCGTGAGGCATCTCGACCTTTTCAACCTTTCTGACAAAGACTTGCAAGAAGAAGAGGAGGAGATGAACTCTGCGAAGTATGCCTCCCTTGAGGGAGAACCTCAGGAGGAGACACCCAGAGCAGAGCCGGATTTAAAAGCGTTGCCTGAAGGACTGAAGTACGAATTTTTAGATGAAGAACAGAGGAACCCAGTCATCGTAAACGCTGATCTTTCAAGCAATCAGCTAGACCGGCTCCTTGAGGAGTTAAGACTCCACAGGGGGGCTATAGGATATTCCGTAGATGATATCAAAGGCCTCAGCCCCGCCCTTTGCATGCATCGCATCAACTTGGATGAGTCTGCCAAGCCTCTGGCCCAACCCCAGAGGAAGCTGAATCAGATGCTCAAGGAGGTCGTCCAGAAAGAGGTAATAAAGCTTAGGGACGCGGGGATCATTTACCCAATTAGCGACAGCAATTGGGTGAGCCCGATCCACATAGTACCCAAGAAAGGCGGAATGACTGTGGTTAAGGGTGAGAAGGGTGACGAGGTGGTGGTAAGGACCGTCACCAGTTGGCGAATGTGCATTGATTACCGAAAGCTAAATCAGGCTACAAAAAAGGATCATTTTCCGCTACCTTTTATTGACCAAGTTCTTGAAAGATTAGCGCATCACGATTATTTTTGTTTTCTTGATGGCTTTTCAGGATTTTACCAGGTACCCATCTTACCCGATGACCAAGAGAAAATGACGTTCACCTGCCTTTACGGCACTTATGCCTTTAGAAGGATGCCCTTCGGACACTGCAACGCCCCCGCCACCTTTCAAAGATGCATGATATCAATGTTCTCAGATTTTCTAGAAGACATCGTGGAAGTTTTCATGGACGATTTCTCCGTCTATGGAAAGGACTTCGATAGCTGTCTGAAGAATCTATCGTTAGTACTTCAAAGGTGCGAGGAAAACAGCCTGGTCCTGAATTGGGAAAAATGTCATTTCATGGTGCGGGAGTGCATCGTTCTAGGGCATAAGATCTCAAGGCGTGGGATCGAGGTGCATACCAGCAAAATCGAAGCTATATCTAAGCTTCCTCCACCAAAATCTGTCACGGGGATAAGAAGCTTCCTCGGGCACGCCGGATATTACCAAAGATTCATCAAGGACTTCTCAAAGATTTCCAAACCATTGTCCAATCTTCTGGTAAAAGATGCTGAATTTGTTTTCTCTAACGATTGTCTCAGTGCTTTTCAGGCCCTGAAAAATGCTTTAATATCACCACCTATCCTTCAAGCACCAGATTGGGGTTTACCCTTTGAGCTAATGTGCGACGCTAGCGACTACGCAATTGGAGCAGTCCTGGGGCAAAAGAAAGATAAAAGGCACCATGTGATCTGCTACGCTAGTCGCACGTTGGACGAAGCACAGGTAAACTACACAACCACCGAGAAGGAGATGCTCGCAATCGTCTTCGCGTTTGACAAGTTCAGGTCGTATCTCATCGGATCCAAGGTCAAAGTATACACAGATCATGGGGCAATAAAATACTTAATGCAAAAGAAAGACGCAAAGCCCAGATTGTTGAGATGGGCCTTGTTGCTCCAAGAGTTCGATCATGAAATTATCGACAAGAAGGGAACGGAAAATGTGGTCGCAGACCACCTATCGAGGATAGTGGCTGAGGGACAGAGAGGGCCACAAATCGACGACGACTTTGCCGACGAAGCTCTTAAGATGGCTAAAGCTCAAGAAGAAGGTTTGCCCTGGTTTGCAGACATCTGCAATTTCCTTGCTTGTGGAGAACTGCCTCCTGACATCACCTACAATCAAAAGAAGAAGCTATTCGCGGATGCCAAGAATTATTATTGGGATGATCCTCTCCTGTTTAGAAGATGCGCAGACAACTTGTACAGGAGGTGCATCCCAGAAGAATAAACCGCTGATATCCTGAAGGGATGCCACGCCTCCCCCTATGGTGGACACCTGGGTAGCGAAAGAACAGCGGCGAAAGTGCTACAATCGGGTTTCTACTGGCCCTCCTTATTTAAAGATGTTGCACGATTTGTAAAAGTTTGCAAAGAGTGCCAGTCAACGGGAAATATAGGGCAGAGGAATGAAATGCCAATGGCAAGCTGGATCGAAGTGGGAATATTTGACGTATGGGGGATTGATTACATGGGGCCGTTTCCCCCATCCCAGGGGTATCAATACATACTAGTGGTAGTAGATTATGTATCGAAATGGGTAGAGGCGGTAGCCACCCAAACATGCGACGCCAAGTCGGTTATCAAGCTTTTTGAGAAGACCATCTTTCCCCGTTTCGGTGTACCGCGCACCGTAATAAGCGACGGCGGGTCACACTTCGGAGAAAGGCAGTTCGAAGCGCTCTTACATAAGTATGGAGTGAAACATAAGATCGCTACGCCCTACCACCCACAGACGTCGGGGCAGGTAGAGGTCTCAAACAGACAGATCAAGCAGATCTTAGAAAAGACTGTCAGCCGCACGCGGAAAGACTGGTCTATGAAACTTGACGACGCATTATGGGCCTACCGTACTGCTTACAAGACGCCCATTGGAACCACCCCCTACCATCTTATATACGGAAAATCCTGCCATCTGCCTTTGGAACTAGAACACAAGGCCCTTTGGGCGATCAAGTTCCTAAATATGGACCTAGACAAAGCAGGAGAAAAGAGGTTTTTGCAGCTTCAAGAGCTCGAAGAGCTGAGGATTCACGCCTACGAGAATGCAAAGATCTACAAGGAAAGAACAAAAATGTGGCATGATGCCCACCTTAGGAGAAAGGATGTGAGCAAAGGGGATAAGGTCTTGTTATTCAAGTCCTCCATCCGTCTTTTTCCTGGGAAATTACAGACAAGATGGTAGGGACCGTTTTCTGTGTCAAAGATATACCCATCAGGAATGATGGAGCTCCGCGACAAGGATGACCCGACTAAGATCTTCAAGGTGAACGGGCACAGGGTGAAAAGGTTTTATGAAGACGAAGCTTTTGTCAGGAAAGTAGAGATTGACTTGCTGGATGTGGGTACAACCGAAGAGCCTACATCGGCCGAGCTGGCGACGGAAACTTCAGCACTCCTCGGGAGGCAGCCCGAGTCATAGATTAGGATGCATTTCTTTTCTTTGTAAAAACAAACATTATGGACTGTAATAAGGCCCGAGTCAGTGCATGCGCACGTGCGCTGACTCTTTTTGTTTTATGGGCCACCGTTGTGTTTTGCGGAGCATTGAGGAGTAATATCATCTGAGGTAGGAGATCCTTCTCTGTACCAATGATTTTTTTACCCTGCAATGGCCTTTTACTTCACCCAGGTTTAGTTTTGGCCTTTTGACCGCCCGCTTTTCTACCGTGTCGACCAGCTGGGCGCAGAACCGCTTGTATCGGGCAGCCTCGCCCCGGGCATCGCAAGGGCAGCGGATGACCCTTGGACTGCCCGATGGGACTGCGCGTCTCGGGAATAGCGTGACTAAAACACCCGAAGCGCGCCTTGTTTTGCACGTTTTACCCCCAGCTGGGTTCTCTATAAATAGCGTGGAGGTTTCTTTGTGTCGGACTATCATTTTCTCCTTTTTGCCACCTAGAACGCATGCAGTGATCCTCCCTTTTGCTCGTGTGTCGGCCATCTTGCCTTCGCCCTGGTATCGGGCGATGTCTCTTGAGAGCAAAGGTATAGCCCGACAAACCTTTTGCCCGACACATTATCTCTCGCCCGGCACCGGTTTTGTATCGTGTGAGGCGTATCGGCCGGCTTGTTGTTTTCTTACCGAACGACATGGCTTGTCACCCGATAGGTTCATGGACCGACACGTTTATCGGCCGATAACCCTGTCGCCCGATGCCAGTATCTCTTATCGAGTCGCTTATCGGGTTCACATGACCTGCAGATTCTCTATCGCCCGACATGCTTTCGCACGACGCGCCGGCCGACAACGTTCTCCCTGATGTCGTTTCAGGCGACATACTTCTCACGGCGATGTCATGTTTTTGCTTCATGTGACCTCGTATCGCCCGATACACCTGTGTCGGGCGTCGAGTCATATCGCGCGACAACATCGTATCGTCCGATCCCTTATCGCCCAGTTTTAGTAAGTTTTTCTTTTCATCTTCCTTGCCTAACGGATGAATAAATTCCAAATTTAATAACAGGTATGGCTCGTATGGAGCAAACCTCCGGCCGCGCCAACAAGCACGGCGGGGGAAACAGCAACCACAGTCGGGCAGAAACGGAAACAACAATGAAAGGGGAGATTTTTCTTGATTTGGTAGCTCTAATAAAGAGTCACCTAGTTATCAGCCTGTCTTTCGCGTGGCTCGGGACCATCGCCAGAGACGGCACGAGTACGGAGACCAAGGCCTCCGAGCAAGTTCAGGGCGTTCAGGTTCCGTCCTCTTAAGGGAAGAGGCCCACCCTGACTACACACTCCTGGGACTGAACTAGGACTGATAATCGGTCCTTTTGTTCATGTATATCTGGAGAAAGGGAGGGCCAGAAGTGAATTTTGAGGGTTACGCTCACACTCAACCGCTACACCGCCGAAGCGAACCCGCTAGACAACCTCCCAATGGCATGCTGCAACTTCGTAGGAGCATTTTGCAGCACATCAGCAAGCTAACCCTCACTGGCTAAACTTTACCTCGCTTTTGCTTTCTTCTCTACTTCTGGGACAGAGTAGGAAGTAAGTTTGGGGGGTATGCCAGTGAGGGAGGTATAAAAATTTTATCACTTCAAGCTTTCTACGATATTCATTCTCTTTTACCTGATGTTCTCTTATAACTTCCTAAATATCTGATGTACGCATGCATGCCATATAAAAATTTACAAAAATCTTTCCTTTGCAAATTTCTGTCCCTATGCATATGTACAAAGTCATTGTAATAATAATAAAAACATGTTGTGACTTCTTGCAAAGTTTACTTTCTGTATATTTAACGAGTTACAAGTTCTGCCATATCTTTTTGATAATGCTGTCTCAAACAAACAAAAGATTGTGCCTTGCCATCCAAAAATTTTCGAAAAATAATAATCTCGCAAACAGCTAAGAGACGAGTATGGAGAAGGAAAAAGCTACCCAAACAGCATATATCTCTTTTGTTTTCCCTTACCCAACAAAAATCCCAAAAAGAGAAAGAAGCCTTATGAGTGTGAATAAAAGCATGAGAGTTGTGCCCAATAAAAGAAAAGAAGAAAAATATATATATACACACTTGTTTTCCAAAAGTACCCATCTTTAGGCATGGTAGATCCGGGGCACTGGTACGCAGGATGTGAAATCACTTCTCTAAAGCCAACTGGCTTGGGCTGCAGGGACCACTTGCCCGTTAACGGACCCTTACCTGGATGGACTGGTGGGAAACAAGAAGAAAAACCCAAAAAGCCTTAGCCTACCCTATACACAACTTTCTGCCCCTAAAATAAAGTTGTTTGGTGTGGAAGCTAACTTCGGAATCATACACCAAAGTCTCGCTGAAGCTGTGGAGAAGAAAAATTTTACTCAAACAATAAGGCAAGTAGGACAAGGTCTTTTGTTCGCATTAAGATAGCATTACCTCCAAGACATCGCAAATCCTGTGCTACCCTTTAGCCTTAAAGTTTTGATGTGCAAGAAGAAGCAACACAAAGTTTAGTTTAAATATTGATTGAGGACAATCAAAAAGCTAAGTTTGGGGGAGTTGATAACACCAAATTTTGAGACGTTTTTGCCCTTTATTCTGTTATCAAAACTACCCTTTTTTGCTACTTTCCTCTATTTTATTAGCATTTTCACAATAATTGGCCAAGCAACGCTCTTATTCCAATTTTTCCTATCTTCTACAGAGTTTTCCTCGTTTTTGTGCAATAAGGCCGATTCCGGCCCACAATAAGTCTAAGCCCGTCTCGACCTTCCTGACGCCCGATACAACTCAGCCCGACAGGGGCTGGGCGACACGAGAATGATCGGCGGAGAAGGGCGCTGCGCAAGAAGGACGTGTCAGCCGACATACCGTCTACCCGACAGGGAGCCAAAGCCGCATCGACGACCAAACTCGTCGGGCGACACAGCCACCCACCGGCAGGCGTGCCGCTAGCCACGTGACCGATAGCTAGTGCCTCGCGCCGAGACACACCTGTATCGGCCGTCCACATCCATCGACCGACGTATAAGGGAGCTACGTGGCGTTTCCAGCACCATAACTCCTTCAACCGCCGCCTATAAATAGCAGCTACAGGAAGCCGAAAAGACGGGTCAGAAAGTTGGATAATTCGGACAAGACAGTTCGGAAGTTCGAGAGCCACCTTCGAAGAAAGCTATGAGAGCAAGAGTATCGCGCCCCAGTGCTTGTGCCGGGCGACACTAGGTGAGCTTTCCCTCATCCCGAGAGGGAAGGGATGGTTCACTTAGTGTTGTCCCGGGCGACAGTGCGGGCCGATATCGGCCAGCAAAGATGAGCGACACGAGTGCCCGACAGTAGACTCGTAGCTCTTTGCCCAACACGATATCGAACCTGATACGCTCCGCCCGTCATGCGTGCCGCCCGAGAGGGTGCGCCGCCCGACAGGAGCGTATCGGCCAGGGTTCTTGAGCGATACAGTCAGCCGTCAGTCGGTGCTGCCCGAGAGGGGGTGCCGCCCGACACTGCCGTATCGGGCTCGGCTCCTGACCGGTATCGGGCAGGAGAGCTACAGTATTCTGTCGTTCTTCTACATCAAGAAGACGACATCTATCTTTAACTCTGTTATTTAAATTCTTAGCTTATTCATTGTATTAAGACCCTTATTGCTTATGGAAATAGAAATTCTTAATTGCTATTTGTTTAATGCTTGGTGCCTTATGATTGGGTAACTGCTGTGTTGGATATCTGAACTCTAGCTTGCATGTTTTGGATCGCGTTTCGCTTAGCTACCGAATCGTCTTTCCCGTCGCAACTACTTCGAGAGTTGGGTTGTGGCTCTAGTGTTTGGTCCAGTTCTGGAGTACGAGAGTGCCCAGAACGGAGTTGTTTTAGTATCATTCCACTCTAACTTGAGCCCAGCAACCTCGAGAGGGGTGTTGAAGCTTGATTAGAGGCACCCGCTCTGAGAGGAGGGTTACAGGGTGTTACTGCTACCACTTGTCTTACTGAAGTCTTATCCCTTGCATTACGCCTTAAACTGTAGTTTATTTTTCTATTTTCTGTTGCATGAAAATTCCTAAAAACTGCTAAATGACAAAATCTTAATCTTTCTTGTAACTCCAGTTGGAGATAGTTTTCTTTGATTTAATCGTGACAGCTTGTTGTTCCCCTTCGGGGAACTTTAATATCTCTTTATACCCACCGGAGTGTAGAGTGTCGATTCAGAGTCGTCAACACGACCCACCTTGTCCCTGTGTTCGACCCTGTATGACTACTTCGACCCCGTAAACAAAGTTGTGGGGGCCTAGAAGGATTCGAGTTATAATTGTGAAGGCTCGACTACCTCAAATACGCCTCCAATTTTAGGACGCGCGATTTAGGCCGATCAGGATGTTACAATTCTACCCACCTTAAATAAATTTCATCCTCGAAATTTCCATATACTACCCACATTAGGGTTTTACTTACTCCGTGTATTCTAATCTCTAACATCATCTTAAACCTCATTATCATACTTAGGATATGGCCTTCTCATGGTTAAACACTATCTAAACCTCATTATTAAAATCAACATGTGGGTATACTATGAATGAATATATCTCATTTTTACTGACATGAAAAGGGACCTTTCTACCTCTTCTATAGGGGTTTTGGTTCTACCCTAGATCTAACTTATCTATGTCAAATTATCTACCCTTTGTATGCATGCTTCGTCATACTATGTATCTGATTAGGCTTAGGTGACTATATGTCTCAAACTTTCAATGCTAGCTCTTATTTTATTTATCACCTTTGGATACATGTCGATCGCTCATGTATTCAGAGGTGACATGTTTTATCTTGCACCTCCCTCATGCACGTCCCATTCCACATGCACTTGAAAGAACAATACAAGTATGATTATGGATATAACATTCTCTCTACAAAATCCCATAAGTTTGTGTCCCATACCACAAAGATGTGGGAAAGAGACAGAGCATGCTATATACAATTCTAGAGTTAACATAAAATTCTAAAACATCTAGGCACATAACTCTAATCCTTATTTAAACCTTTGTCTCATATCTAAATCTCTACTTTGGTTTCCCATATCTTTAACTTAGTCTTCTATACCTAGGTCTTAGAACATGTAAATCTTAAGCTTAGTGGCCATCTACTCATTGCTCTGATACTATATTGTAATGCCCCTCCAAGCACATACATGATAGTGGAAGCAAACCCTATGTTGTCCATAACATGGGTCACTTGGTTCATAGGAACATGACAAAACATGATAAGCATTGCAATAAGGTAAATGAAACACCATGCATTAACTCAAATTATAGATTCATACATTGTTCTTTGAAAGCGAAAAACATAAACTATCTCATCTTATTTGTAAACCTAATACATGTACGCTAATCAAATTTTAAAAGCATGAACTGAAACTAAACTAGATAATCTATGGAGTGGTAGTTGGAACCCCACCAAGATAAAGTCTCCTTGGCGTCAGCTACACTTGAAGGGCTCGCTTCAATTCCCTCTTGCTCCTTGATTTAGGGACATCTCATCCAACGGCCATGTGAAACAAAGCAACAACATAAGTAAGCGACACTATGCAAGTTATAAGAACTAAAAATAAGTATATACTTGGACTAAAATAACTTGACATGAGTTAACATTAAGAATTCTCATAACACTTTAGTTTTCTTTACATCAACAAATTAAGAAACATTACTATATGCATTCTCTCCATCACTACCCACGTGGGGCACATCATTATTGGAAAGTCCATCATTTCTAGGAAGCCCATAACGACCATAAAGGTCCATCATTGTGAGAAAGATATACTAAGTTACTTAATTCTCTTAGCTTAACATTAAGATCATTGTTCTTATCTTCCCATCAATGTAAACTGTCCTCTAATTGCACCAAAGTGCTCATCAGGCCGATTAAGGCTCATCTTAGTTGCACCAAAGTGCTCATCAATGCTATAAAGACAAAATAACATAAAGAGGAACAATTTATAACTTAAATACATTATCTTAATTATCATGGGATTTCTCCCTCTTAATCTTGATATTAACATTGCATGATTTACATGAGTCTTTCTTCCATTTCTTAACCATTACATGATCATAGCATTAAACTAATGAGCATCAGTTATAAGCATAGGAATTTATGATTCTAGAAAACAACATGCGATAATAAAATTTGAGGCATTATCACTATCTTAATTTCATTAACTTGGAAATTTAAGGCATAATCCTAAATCGTACATAACAAGCAATTCATCCAAAATATATATGCATAGTGGCATGACCCACTTACCTGGAGCAAGGTAGATCCTAACTTAGTCTCTCCGATCTTGAGTCAAATCCTATGTTCCTGAAATTACATGATTTATATCATTTATTAATTTAAACACTATCCTAAACCCAAGTCTTATGTTATTAGGAAAACATGGTTTGACACTCTCGAAATTGGGTTTGAAAACTTAAAACTCATGTTCCTCATTGAAAATCCTTTTTGAAACATATTTTATCATATTTTTCTGATAGAAGGTTGATTTACTATCAATTTCGGAAGTATTGACCAATAGAAAATCTCCAAAAAGTCACGTATATAAGAACATAATCCAGTGGGCCGCCTAGTCCCAGGCTTAGGTGGCCTGATCGAAACAATTTGCATAGCTTTGACCCTGATTAACCAGTGCCCAAAGAGGAATAGGATGACTCACAGTGAAAACTCATATTTACCCATGTCGGTGTGTGACATAGTTGCAAAACGTTCAGGGTTGAACTAGAAAATTGCAACATGGTATCTTCTTCTCCCACTCGCAAGTGTGAACATCACGAAAACAACATAGAACTTGGGATTGAAAATTGCAATGAGAATCTGTTGATGATGCCCAAAGACAGTGGCATCATTTTTGTCTTGGAGGCCACGATTCCCTGGTCTAGTACTCGGGGTGATCATAGGCGGAGAAACTCAAAGATCACAGAAGAAAAAGATAGGAAAGGCAACAATTTCAGGCCATATTTTGTAGGAGGAATGAGGTTCTGGGTAGATCCAAGTTTGATAGCCAAATGTTTGACAGAGAAAATGAGATATGAAGCATCAGACTGGAGAATTGAAAATTGGGTTGCAAAAACTGAACTGGAGATGCTAGACAAGGGAAGGAGAGGTCTTTACCTTGAGTATGATCTTCCAACCATGCAGAGGCAATTTGAGAACTCGTGTGTGAAGGGAAGATAGCTAGGATGGTCCTTTGAGGAGGGATTCCACATCATTAAGATGTCTCTTAGTGGTCCCTGACGCCGTCACAAATTGTGGTTAGTGTAGGTCGTCACTTGGAACAGATTTTTAGGGATGAAGAGAGTGAGAGATATCCAAGTCCGTAGTTTGCTTTCAGATTTTCTGGTTTGCTACTGATTGTTTCTATAGTTAGACATAAATAGACAGGAGTCTTATCTAGTCAGGAGTTCATACCTAAAGAAAACCCAATGAATCTGGATTCTAGGGGTGTGTCTAGATGAAGCAGGGGGTGAAAACCCAATTTCATAGTGGTGGGTCTTATCTTTGCATAAGGTAGAGAGGATGTTGGGCAGTAGCAAAGTCCCAACAAAGCACGGATGTCGAGTGAGAGGCATGACTATCATCTCACGAATCACAAATTCAAGAGTCTGTCTCGGGAGTGGACCCTGACTAGAGGGTCCACGTGATAAAAAGAAATCATGTGACATCACCTACTAAATTGACTTATGTAAAACAAATTACATCTCAATTGGGTTTAACTATATTAAACTTCCTAAAATCATTTTAGGGGTCAAAGAAGTAAAATTGATCTCAAATTTGAACCAAAGGTAGATATAAGGGTCTAGCATCTTCTAACCTAGTTAGATTTAAGTTTTTATATCTTTTGCCTATTAATTTATATATGTCATTATCTTAATGTATAAGGAAATAAAATGAATTATCCTTTATGTATATTGAATTCATTTATCATACAAAAAAGGGTATATATTATGTTTTCTCTCTTTATATTTCATATCTCAAAAAAAGTATTAAATATTTGCGGTAACTTGCATCAATGTCTAAATTTTGAAACCAGTAGTGGAAAATTTGTAATTTGGACGCTAAATTTATTTTATTTAAAAGTTGGGATGTTACATGGCAAGCCAACTTAAACCATATTCACACAGCACCACATCTTAAACACTACTCCTTATACAAGTCTAGGATTCAAGGGTTTTATCTACTAGCCTTATGATCCTTTGCTATGGGGTCTCACTACTACTTTTCACTTCAGCAAGTGATGACTTGGATCAAGATATCACCAAAAAAAATAAAAGAAAAATTCATATATCTAATATTATAATGGAAAATATTACAAAAATAACCTTTATGATTATAAAACCAAAAATGGTGCCAGAATCAATGTCAGAACCAACTAAACAACTAATTACTATAAAATCATCTTTACTAACCACTTCATCATCCATTCTTTCATACAATAGAGTCAAATCTTGAAGCATCTAGAAGGACCTTAGACAAGCATCCTTAGCTTTGCATCATAGTAAGTATGTATAGGGATATAAGTTCCTATATGAGTACATTCTCCACCATATTTCATTCATCCTAAATATCACTTTCCCAAATAGGGACATAGTACATCATCGTGATAAGTTGTATAATTATATAGTCATCTTACCTCATAGGAAAGAGGATAGGATTTCTCATCCTTGATGATTTATTTTATAATGTCTCTATGAGACATAAGGGAACTACATAGACATCCACCACCATCACTTGGTTCATCTAGGTAGCCTCGTATTCATATCCCACAAATGGGGTTATGTAGTAGTCCTACTAATATTGTAAAGACTAGAGGGATTGATTCCTAAAGAATTTTAATGTATATCATATATCATTCCTTAAATAAATATAATGTAGGAGGACGACTCATGGGGAATAGTCCCAATGATAGATAGGGTTTATATCAACTTGACTAGAACAGATACATGTTAAAGGAAAATCTGCCTAAGTATCATGAAGTCATTTCTAGATACCACTAGTTAAAGTGTTATGATGCCTATATATAATAAGGTGGGATTCAAAGTCATTTTCTAGGCATGCTCATCATCAAGGAGAACTCAGTGGAGATAACACTTAGAAAGTAACAAGAAAGAGGGTTAAGACAATAACTATGGTTAAACATAGATAATTGCATTCAAGATAGAATCATATACTTTGTATCATTTAGAAAGTTTAACAAGAATTTCCTCATTATAGCTCGACATAGAATCTATCATGGAAAGATTAGATCTTATTTAAAGGATATATGTAGTAGTAGGGAGCATGTAGGGGTAGTTGGGGCTACCATAGTATGAGTCCCAGTCTTGAAGTTTTTTTTGGAATCATAGGGACCAGATCATGAAGGGGTTGAAACCTTATATTTTAATCCCACAAGTCACCGGGTAGAACACTCAACCATTTGACAAATCTATCTAGTGCCAACACAAGGTAAGGGTATAGGATCTAAAAGGATAACTTGAAATATTTAGCATTACATATTGTTAATGCTATGATATCATACTTGTAGTAAGTGGACCTAAGAGGGGAGTGTATAAAGTGGACCTAAGAGAGGAGTTCACTCATTACACAAACAACTAAAACACATCCATTCCAAAACACACCACATAAATAATATGATAGAAGGATGTAGCCAAGTTCGAGTATGAAATATGAATTTGTATCTTAGCATGGTGGAAATAAAAACTAACTATCAGATATTTTTATTGAAATTAAATCACCCACTTGGGTAGCATGGATAATAAATAGAGACTAAATTAAAACGTAAGAGGGAAACTATCCATCTCAAGATATCCTAAAACTACTTTTTGGAACTAGATACTCTTCAATCTCATGTAACGGCATACCTACACATGGGTGGCTTGGGAACAACATCCAACAAGGAGATAATAAAGAGACAAACAATAAAATTGGTATGTGCTAGATAGTCAAGTATTAAGAAATAAATGAACAAGATTAAACAATATAGTTGTTTCCTTTTAAAATATGGTATTGAAGTGGAAGATTAGTTACACAAAAGCATGATTAAGAAAAGAGTGATGAGGGTTCTCGAAAAGACCATATAATCACAACAAGATTCTTGCCTTAATATAATATTCAATAATGGAAAATTATGAGTTTGCTTTCATATTATAATAAGACAAAAAATATCTTAAATTAGGGCAAGAACACCATTCAGTTTCATGACATAGGTAGGGGGTGACAACTACCCAATCATATATATATATAACTTATCTAAGTAGGTGAGAGAACATGTGGATATGTGAGAGAAGCATCGCCCAAAATGGTTGTGACATTGGGTCACAACACTCGGGCACCAATACTATAGATAATACTCGAATAGTTGTAAGAATCCAATAGATAAGAAAACATAGTCAAATCAACTTTAGTATCTATCAAGTAATAATGATATTAAATTAATTAGTATAGTGAAAAGTGTTGTGGTGATTTTGAATAATGGAAGATATAAGAAAAATTCAATGACATTCATGGAGAAATTGGAACAAAACATGATCTCCCGAAGACAAATCAAAAACATAATGAATGTTAGGGTTTCACATCATCAATGGAAAATTAGGATCATAGACATAATGAAATTTCCCAATTGGACCGATTACCCAAGGTTCTGGTAGAGTTTCAAGAATAATGATTGGCCCAAGAGACAACCATTGTCTTTAACAGTGTACTTTGTCCTCACTCACGCACAAGTCAGTATCAACTTCCCAATTATTCACCCATCCTAGTTCTATTCCAAGTCAAACATGCTTAACTTTGGAGTTCCTAGTGATGGGCTCCCTGAAAAGGAGATGCACCTTGGTGATATAGGTAGTCCAATCATTCCTTTTTAGATTATTTTATCTGAATCCTCAAGACTTGGGACGTTAGAATCTCCCCCACTTAGACTCTCGACGTCCTTGTCAAGGCTCAACTATAAGGCCTCATAATCATTCCCCATTTCAATGTAGACCCGTAATGACCATGTGCACCCAACTCCCGATCACAAAATCCAGCGCATGGGTGGCTACATCATCATATATAATCATTTTCAACTCCCTAGACCGCATGGCACAAAACTAGCATCCCACATGTGCATATGGGCCCCACCTAATGTAGGGGTTTTGGCTATGATACCGTTTGTAATACGTGGTCCCACTGTCTAAGGCTCTAGTAGAGTTTCAAGAGTGACAATTGGCCCCACAAACCACCATTGGCATTTACTGCACGCTTTGTCCTCACTCACGCATAAGCCTGGATCAACTTTCTGGTTGGTCATTCATCCAAGTACTACTCCAAGTTGAGTACGCTTAACTTTGGAGTTCTTAGTGATGGGCTCCCTGAAAGAGAGGTCTACCTTGGTGATATAAGTAGTCCAATCATTACTTTTAAGATTATTTTATCTGAGGCCTCAAGACCTAGGAAGTTACACTAGCAATGTACTTGGTCAAGTGAACCTAATAATTTCCAGTAGTCCTAGTTCCACAACTCAAGTTTTAGTTCAATTATTAGTAGATTTAAATAATTTAGGGTTTAGTTCGAATCATACATATAATCCTAAAAGTAGAATTTTTATTATAATTGAATTGGGATACAAAAACTAGACCAATTGATAGATTATTTTTCAGATTCCAAAACATATCTTATAATATTTTTTGACTTATAGATTAATTAGTTTTATAATATTTTTCTAACTTATAGATTAATTAGTATTAACCAGTTGTTTTATTTCTTCAAATATAGATTAGCTTGTACAATAGAAGAAAAAAAAATAGGATATAGATGGTGGCTAGGGTATAGCCTACGGAGATGGAGATCCTCCACACTGATCCGACAATTCCATTCCTCTCAGCTCCTCGGGGTTAAGTCTCAACTATTTGAGAGGCAAACAGAACCCACCATTGTAGGGGACTCCTTCCAGTTCTATAGACGTAGACGTCGCCGCTTCTGCGGTTCACTTTCCGCCCTTGGCCGGCAATGCTCAGGACAGTCCAGAAAATTAGCAAGCCTCCCGTGTTTCCTACAAAGACTCTATGGGGAAGGGGCCTCCAGGAAACCCGCATAACTTCATCATGATTGACGTGGATACTTGTGGTATCAATCTGCAATCCTCAGATATCAAAGTCTCCACAGAACAAAGCTTTCCTGCTTTTCATCTAGGGAACCAAGTCAAGGAAGACCTTCTGCACCCCTGGAAATACACCGCCATTGTAAAAGTACTTTCAAGGGAGATTGGATACCTCACTCTCAGGGATCGTATCAAATTGCTATGGAAGCCACTGGGTGGATTCAATCTCATCGATGTAGCAAATGACTTCTACATAGTGCAACTCCAGTCGGAGGAGGATTATATTAATGCTTTGGTCGGAGGCCCTTGGCCTATTTTTGGATCTTATCTGAAGTTCCAGCTCTAGTTTCTCAGCTTTTCTCCAGACATTGCCATGCCCCCTCGAGTGGTAGCATGGATCCGAATTCCTAACACGTTGATACACCTGTACCAAGAGGTCCTATTGAAAGAAATTGGAGACTAGTTGGGGAAGAATAGGTCAATATGAACACCAAATTACAAAGGAGGGGTTACTTCTCATGTATTGCGATGGAACTAAACATGGATCTCCCATTAACTCCCTTCATCTTGATCGACAGGATTAAGCATAAGGTCGAGTATAAGACCATACCTTTTATTTGTATGAACTGTGGTAGAGCGAGTCACACTGAAAAGGACTGTAAGCTTAGAATCGAAGCAGAAAACGCAGCTAGGAGGACCAGTCTGGAAGAAGGCAGACTTATCCCGGATGTCCAACAAAGGCGTGATGGCTTCTCGGAAGCCATCCATGCCCAACCACTTCTGAGAAGACAAAGGAAGGCCGCCACTAGCAACACCCAAAAGTGGACCACTCAAGTGAGCAAGTTCCAAAAACTACAGGACCATGAGGAGGAGGAGGCTGTAGAAGTTATTGATGCAGGCAATGTAGCTAAACCGGTGATGAGTGGTATTGATTGGAGTCAAAGAAAGAATCAAGGGAAAGCCTCCAAGACTTCCGGAAGCACCAGCAACACCCAGAAACATCATGACTCTTCTCCTCACCCTAAACCCCCCAAGTCCACCCAAGCAACATGCGCCAACCTAGACCACATGGTGGTGATCCCGTCTGGGGATGAAATACTATCCGGAAGGGAGTCATAGGTCCATTCCATCCCACCCTTTTCCATGGGAAGCCAAGCCACAGGAACTGTGAACTACATTAAATATCAAAGCCCAACCAAGTCCATGCATTCACCTCCGGAATAGGAAGGTGGCTCAAGCAGGGGACCCGGGTAGAGAATCTACTAGAAAGTGAGAAAAAACATCCCATATCCATGATTTGGAAAGGGAGGCACAGTAATGGGGAACTCCACTATGGAAGAGAAGGATCAATGAACATCATCAGCTGAAATGTTCAGGGTATCTGTGATGTGGATACCAAGAACACTTTCAAAGATCTAGTCAGGAAATATCACATTTTGGTTGTTGGTTTGTATGAAACCCGCTCTAGGAGACCCAGAGCAGTTTCTATCTTAAATTCTTTAGGTTTCGCACAATACCACCCAGTGGAGGCGGTGGGTTTTGCGGGCGGGATATGGGTGTTGTGGAAAGAAAATGTCACCCTTGAAGTCATCTATTCTCACAAGAAATTTATTCACTACAAGGTTAACAACAACTTTTTCTGCACTTTCATCTATGGTGGCACGACGAGAAGCAGTCGGCACTACCTATGGCACCATCTCACATTGCTTGCTGCAACCATCACCTCTCTGTGGGTTGTGGTGGGGGATTTCAATGTGGTAAAATATCAATTGGAGAAATTTGGCAGCACTTCCTTCGATAAAGCCAACAGCAAAGACTTCATTGAGGCCATGAAAAAGTGTAATCTCTATGACTTGGTAGCGAATGGGGCTCGAACCACTTTCAGAAGGGGTTTGCTCCATGAACGACTGGATCGGGCATTCAACAATGATGCTTGGTTGGAGTCTGCATTGGAGAACCCAATCCTGGTGCTTGAACGGATCTATTCGGATCATGCACCTCTTCTCATCACCGAAACCTACTCAAGGAAAGCCCTACCTCTTAACCATTCGTATTGCTAGCTGGGAAGCGACGAAAGGCTTTAAACAGTTCCTCCTACAGAACTGGAATCTTGGTTCCTCCTTTAGCAGTGCGGGAGCAGCCTTCCTAGAACGTGCATCCATATGGGCTCAAAAACAAAAGAAAGTAGACAGAAGGGAAAAGGATCGGCTTGGCAACAAAATCAAGTGGAACCAACTCCAATTATCCTTCAGGTTCGATCACGATCTGGCTCAGGAGACTGTAAATTTGCAATCCAAGTCATAATCCATTCTCAGAAGAGAGGAGATGGACTGGCGCCAAAAGGCCAGATGTGTGTGGGTCAAGCTAGGAGATAAGAATTATAAGCATTTACATTCTCTCATCAAAGAAAGAAGAAGGAGGGAAAATATTCTTAAGTTGAAGAATGTGAATGGTGAATGGGTGGAAAATGACGTGCAGCTCAAGCATCCTGTATTGTCCTTCTTTTCCAATGTGTACCAGGAACATGCCTTCAGGGAGCGCCAACAGGCCAGTGCATCCTTCATTGATGTCTTCCCATCCCTCTAGCCTGCCAAAGTAGCAAACATTGCTAGAGTCCCCTCACACAACGAGATTTGGGGAAATATGTCCCTCATGGCTCCGTTTAAAGCCCCTAGGCCCGATGGCATTGATGCCTCTTTTATTCAGAATAACTGGAATCTTCTCAGAACCTATGTATGTGACTTCATTAAATATACCTTTGAAGGTTTTCCCATTGAGCGGGGATGCACAGACTCGACCTTGTTTCTCATACCCAAGGTAGCTTCTCCTGAGACTTGCTCACACTTGTAGTGAATATCCTTGAACGATGTTTGTTCCAAACTCCTATCAAATGTTATTGCATACGAAATCAAGCCTTTTCTCAGCTCCTAGATTTCCCCCTTTTAGTCCAGCTTTATTCATGGTCGCAATATAGGCCACAACATAGTTCTTGTGGGAACCTGTTACACTAAACAAGATTACTCAAAACATAAAACACAATCAATCACTAATTAATCACATACCCAAAAATATGGGTAAATTAAAACCAATTTCAACATCAACACCCGCTCAAAAACATTTGCATAAGAGCCCAACATTTTTCTTGTATCCATATTATGCCAAGAATTTGATACAAATTGGTCTATCACCTTAGCCACAACATATATACATAGGAGAACAATATTTGTATATGTCACACAAACAAGCATTAACATGCTAACCAAAGTCTGATTCATTTAAAACACCATATACAAACTTTTCCTGCCCGGACCTGGGAGTACATGGATGACTCTATAACACACTAGACATCTAATCGACTTTCTCAAAGATTCATTACTATAGTTCCTCTTTACTTCCATAGTTCTGTTGTCGACATTGAGGATTTTCTAAAAAGATGTGGCGAACCACAAGGGTGAGACTCATGTCCCAGCAAGAGATATAACCTCCAACAACGCTTATTAATTGCAACATTTTAAATAGTAGATAACTAAGAATTGGAGTATTTAATAATCAATTGAACAGATTGAACAGTTCAAGTATACTAAACAGATTAAGCAAATCATCTTAGCAACAAGTATGATCATCAATGCATATATAGATAACAAATAAATCCATTTCTTTGGATAGATATCTACTCAAATATCATCAAATTGCATCTAATAAAAATCATTATCATTAATCTGACTATCATCATATTCCTTGCTAACAGTACAAGCAATCTAGTAGCATAAGCATCCCTAACATCATATATATGTCTAGTAACATAACATGGCTATCAATATTGGCATCTCAAATTAAGGGAACAGATCTATATCATAAGTAGAACTAACATCATAACACAATGAACTACATAAGCATGATTAGTAGTTTAAGCATTTCTAATTACATAGACATGGCTAGCAATATTAAACATAGCTAGCAGCAACATCTCAACCATCAGTGTCAATATATTTGACCACATAAGTATGTTTACAACATGAACATAACTATAGGATAAGCATATTTATTATCGCTTATTGTACTATACATGATCTCAGTGAAAAGAAAGCAAACAAGGGTTTTCATCCAATATGAAATGTTGTGTATAACACTAAACAAATATGCTACACGGCTATTTTACATCTTTTATTATTATTCCCTGAGGAATTTTAGGATACCACTCAAAATCCAACTAACCACTGCTAAGTCGAAATTAGTTTCATACAAGATCTAGGAAGAGTCGGACTCCTAAGATCTTCTCTGCCCCCGGTCATTACGGTTCCGCAATAGTGACACGTAAGGTCAAGCTACTAACAGCCTAGTCTGTCCTTGGTACAGGTCACGGCACTAGTGAAAGGAGGTGGTACGCATACCCTAGCATCTGAGGTACAACCTCAGTTGTCATCCAATCTTGTCACATTTATAATCACTGAGACACGACCGCAGCCGTTCTCAATCACATTAGATGTATGAGGCATGACCATAGCCATCCTCCACAACCTACATTGTGGATGACAAGGATATATCCTCAACTTGCCACCCCCACATACTCAACAATATGCACTCTGAGTTTCCCTTAGGAATACTCGTTTCACCATCTGGCAAGTTCTGACACTCAGATGGATCTACGGCACAGTGCACTACATGATTAGAGTTTTACTTGATTAGTTATGCCAATTGGGTGAATTAAGGTTGCATCAAACAAGTGGACATACAAACCCTAATTCACTTATAGCAAGCATATAAATATCACAACTTTTAAAAGAAATAAAACGTATGAAACATAATTTCTCATCTCATCATCACATGGTACTATTCACTTTCCATTCATGAGACCACACTAGTCATCATACTATCACAAGATATAAATCCTTTTCACAATATCACAAGGTATCAACCCTTATCAACACAAGAGGACTACACCTCATTCAGGGCTCAACCATGCTTAAAGGTCATTAAGACCATCATACTATCACAGGATATAAATCATTTTCACAATATCACAGGGTATCAACCCTTATCAACACAAGAGGATTACACCTCATTCAGGGCTCAACCATGCCCAAAGGTCATTAAGACCATCATACTATTCCCTATAAGATCATCATTATCTTTGCATGCCTTATAACAAGGATCAACAACATCACTTACATATAATAAACTGGATCAACATAATATTGCATTAATGAGCTAGGATATATTCATAAACAATCATAGTAGGGTTATATTAACATTAACAGCATTCCTTTATTATGTCAACATGCAAGGAATCTAGATATGATTAACCCTCATCATATTCATATTGCACATGTTTAGCATAAGAAAGTATCAACCATGTGGCTATGATAACTACCAATTAACATATTAAGGTTATGATCATACTAAGGAGGTTATTTCACCATCATTCCATCATATAATAATGTTAAACATGAATACTCATCTTTATCTATTTGAATTAGAGTTCGTTCAACAAGATAAATTATATTAATGTTACTAATCAGCACTTATACCCAAACCCTAACTCGCGACATCCCTAATATATCATGGATACATAAGGTGAAGCATCATCATCACATTCCATACTATTCTCAAGTATGAACCCACACATAAATAAAGGTGTAACCATCATGTTATAGCATACTAGGGTTTCAACAACAATAAGAGAGCACTCCATGATTGTATTAATCATTCAAGGACTATTCATACCCAATTACCATCATTAAGTTATATTAAAGCTAGGTATAACAAGCTATACCTCATTAGGGTTACATATCAAGACAATATGGTTATCATCCCTTCTATTTATATGAGTGAATAGGTAATACTACCTTATCAAGGGTAACCCTCCATTTGTTCCATCATCATTCAACCCATATCACCATACCACAATGTCACCCAGAACTATTGGATGTTTAAAAGGTAAGACTATTGGTTGTTTACATAAGTAAACACCTTGTTTAAACTACCCATGAAGTCCTTTATTTGTGCTCTAGAAAGAGTTACCATCTAACCCTAGACATCCCTTGATTAACACAACAAAAAGTTCCATTGAGAGTAGGGTAAAACCCACAATCGACTGTTCATTTAAAACAAGCCATCTATTGTAAACAAGTAAGATCCTTAAGTTGATCATATAAAGGAAACCACATAAATCACATTATTAGGACCAACATATTACATTAGCCATCATTCTACTTTATTGGAGGAATAAACATTAGATCTTGACCATTGGGTCAAGTTCGTGTTAAAACCATCAATTACAGTATAGGTTCAGCCATTGCATCAAGTGACCCAAGAAACCATTAGTCTAAGGCTTAATTGATGCTACAACTATATTAACTCACCATAGGTTTTGGAGAACGGATACACCATTATTAGTGACCATTAAGTCACCATAGGTTGTTAGATCAGCACTATATTCATTAATCAACATCAAATATCAAACTAATATAACCACTGATCGATAGCATCCTTAGGGTACTTAGTTGTTAATCACTAGGCTTCTAATTAGGCCAAAAAATGATAAAAGGGGTGAACGTAAGTTGACACCCTTGGTTACCACCATCAATTGTCATGAAGACAACACCACAGGGTTGTTGCAATGGTACCATCATCGGGTCATGGGTTTATAGAAGAAATCAGCTTAAAACCCTAAAATTGACCATTGGTTGATAGGTGCTTAGCACCATAGGTTGTCAAACCAACCTAATCCAAGTCATATTATACCTTAGGAATAGCATACACATGATCACATGTTCATCCAGAACTTAAATTAGAACAGGGAACATTATAAAAATTGAAATCTAAGTCAAGCATAACTTTTTAGTGCATGAATTATCATTTAAAAGCAAGAACATGAGCTAGAAAGTTTATGGTAAGAAATAAACATGGATAAATTTATAAAATTTGCCTCTAATTAGAAGATAAACTCCCAAAAAGAAGAAAATATGAGCAGGTAGGGTAGGAAATCCAAGCATAAGTTGTAAACTCGTCCATCTAGCACCTTTCTTCATCAAATGAGCAAACCCTAAGCATAAGGAGCAAGAAAGGTAGGGTTTTAGAGCTTTAGAGCAATTTCTACCATGGAACAGCAAGGTTCAGACCTGGATAAAGGTAGGAGGAAGGATAACAAAGAAATAAATGGAAGGAATAAGGGGATTCTTACCCTTTTAGGTCAAGATCACTAGAAGGAAGCTTTTCAAACCCTAAAAGGAAGTCAATTGCAACCCTAGATTCTTTTTCCAATAAGATCCCCTCTTTCTTCTTCCTTGGATAGGAAATTCATAGTAGAACAAAGGGAGAATGAATTTCATATAAGAAGGGAAGTGGTGGAGAGCAAATGGCTCATTTTGGTGCTTAGGGATAAGTATATGAAACTTTAAGATAAAGAAAAAGAAAAAGTTGAAGTTCTAGTATCTTTCCAAGTGTACATCCATAGAGACATGATTATCCCTTGTTTCTTGAATTTCCAAGCAAAACAAATAATTCATTAGTTGATAGCTACTAAAGGTAGCTCATCCATGAAGGGATAAACCCTAAAATACCCTTAAGGAAAACACCTTCAAACCAAGGTTTAAATAGGCTCCCCATGGATAAAAAAGATCAATAATGATGAGAGAATATCCAAGAAACATAATGCAAGAGATAAATTGAAAAGAAAACCTCTCAATTGGGTAAATTGTAGAAAAGTCCAAAATGTGCATAAAATTGCATAACTTGCTCAAACAATGTCCAAATTGGACCAAATTTGAAACTTAAGCTTGTCTTATGATTTAAAAGCATATCATAAGATTATATTAGGGTTATAATAATTAAATTAGGATAATTAAGTTTTTTCAACACTTTAAGCAAGGTTAGGGGTCTCACAGTTCTGGTTCAAGAGATCATACATTCAATTAAATCAAAACAATGCAAGAAATGATTTCTGGTCATGAAACTAACCTCGTCAAAGCATTTGATAAAATGAGTTGAACCTTTATTGAGGGCATGCTACTCATAACTATGATCCCATGCAATATCATCAACATCATAATGCATCTCATAAGATCTAGGAAAACTTCCATCATCTGGAATGGTGAGATGATCGGTTCCTTCCAGCCCTCGTGTGGGGTTAAGCAAGGGGACCCACTTTCCCCATACATGTTTGTTCTTTTTCTGGAGAGATTTAGTCAGCTAATCAATGAGGAGGTCTCACTAGGCTCCTAGAAACTGGTGGTTCTTACCAAGCATGGGTTGCAATTCTTGCATGCAAGCTTTTTTGATGATATAATTCTATTTGGAGAAACCTCAGTTACTCAAGCAAAAACCATAAAAAGATGTTTGAGCCTCTTCAAGGGGGCTTTGGGACAATTTCTCTCCCACGAGAAATCTTCTACTTCTATTTTGTCAACAAGCTAAGGTCCCTCAGGGATCACATTTGTAGAACTCTAAACATCCAAGAAACCTCTGATCTTGTTCACCACATGGGCATACCGATCATCCACATGAGGAAGAGCAAAGAACACTTCCAGTATGTATTAGAGAAAATCCATAATCAAGTCATGTGATGGCAGCACAGGATCATATCCATGGTTGGCCATGTAACTCTAGTGAAATTGGTTCTCCTCTCTCAGTGATGTTACACAATGCAAACAATCATTCTTTCTACCTCCATTACCATATGAATAGACCAACTTACAAGAAACTTCTTATGGAATGGTTCTCATGCATCTAAGGGATTTAACCTGGTAGCCTGGAGAAATGTTTCCAAACTGCTCCATCAAGGCATCCTCGGAGTAAATAATGCCAAGGACTTTAACAAAGCTCTATCTTTGAAACTAACATCGAACTACACCCAGGAATGCCATGTCCCTTAGGTGTCCCTTATGAGAGCTAAATGTGCAAGACAAGGCACTAATAACTCATTTGGTTCTCATATATGGCATGGATGTCAGCAATTTCTAGTATAAAGACTAACGTATGGACAGAAGCTTGGGTGGGCAAAGGTCTCATCCCCACTTTAAGACTTGATTGGCATATTTCTGAGGATATCCAAGACATGAAGGTCGACTGCTTAGTCTTGGATGATGGGAAGTGGGACACCAGCTTCCTGGACTTCTGGTTCAGTGACGACACTATTCAAGACATTGCTAACATGCCAACTCCTCAACACTACTATGGAGAGGATAGGAGGGTGAGGCTACACTCAACATATGGCAACTTCACCACCAACTTGGCCTATAGAGTCATCATGAGTTCCTCCAATTCTGAAAAAAAAAGGATTGCTATGCCGATATATGGGTGCTAACCATCCAACAACGGATGAAAATCACTCTTTGGTTAATCCACCATAACAGATTACTTAGAGATGATTTTAGACTCAAGCCCAAGATGACTATCAATCCATGCTGCCCTAGGTTCCAGAGCCCGGTGGAGACAATATGGCATGCTATTAGAGACTACCCAGATGTTGCTCGAGTGTGGAGGAGACTTATTCCTCAGGAGGCCTCCCTCTTCTTTCATATGGCCTCCATTCCTTATTGGATACATTATAACTTGCACTCTAAATAAGGTGGAGGATTGGAATTCATTATTGTTATTACATGCTGGAGGATTTGGAAGGAAATAAATCTACACATTTTCGAAGAGAAGTTCACACCTCCCTCGGTTGTAGAGGTCTCCTACAGATCAAAACTCATAGTGGTGAAGGCTTCCTTTTAGAGGGAAGAGAACCCATCAAAAACTCTAAACACATCAAATATAATAAGAGTTTTTCTAGCCTCCATAGCAACTATACTCCACGTAGACACATTAGTTAACAGAAATGTAAATGTCAAGGTCACGAGCTTAGTCTCAAGAGATATCAATGGTTAATGTCTCTTCAGAAGGGCCAAGAAGTGGTGAGGGTCAGATATTGTGGATGGGGAACTCAGGGCAATCCAGGATGGACTTGATTACACTAGCCAAAATCGGTGGGTGGGCATCATTGTCAATGACTCCTCCAAGGCGATAAAGTGGATTCAAGATCTGGAAGAAGTTCCAACAAAGCACTATCTCTTGGTCCAAACAATCACTCACAAGCTCTGGTCAATCTCCATCAATGTCGTTCACATGAAGAGGAACCGGAACAAGCTGGCAGACCTGCTGGCTAAGTACTACCTCAAGCAGCCTGACCATGAACTAGCTTGGGACCCCTGCCCTAGTTTTATGGTCTCCAAGTACTTAGAAGAATTAGCTGCTTTTTTTTAAACTTTCATTTCTTTTCCTAACCTGTAGTCAGACGTGTTGACATTCTATAAAAAAAATAGCATTAACCAGTTCAAGTTAACTCTATTTATTAAAATATTGAAATCGAGTACAACTTGTGAAATTCGTGGTGTGTGTTGACTTGAGAGTTATACATTGCTCATATTTTTATAATGACTTAACCATTCCATTCATATGTATCTAATATGTTTGTTCAAGATTGATTTCAGGCTTTAGGTATATGAAAAGGATCAAATTATACAAGTCCTAGCTTGTTCAAGTTCAAGTCAAATTCAATGCAAGTGTGCAATTTAGGAAATCACTCCAAATGACCTTAAATGATTTTTGTAATCACTTGTATTGATGATATGACTTGTAACTAAGATGAGAAAAATATTAGGGACACTTAATACCAAGGTTTAATCACTCAAAAGTCAACTTAGAAAATTTGTCATAGGTTGTTCATCGGTCTAGTTGGAAACTCGGCCGGTCCTATGATGGATTTTTTGAACATGACCCATCGGTCGAGTTGTACACTCACAGAACTTGATCGACTGACTCACTGAGCAAATCTAATTTTGGCTCATCGGTCAAGTTTACCAGAACAAAATTGGCTGATAATTTGAAAATTGGCTTTGTCATTTAGTTGATTGGTTGAGTTACCTTTATTGAAACTCGACTGAATGTACTATACAGAAAATGTAGAAAAAGTGATTATAACCATTGGTGAGTTGTTTTGGGTGAAAATAGATCTGTTGCATTGTTAAAAATGGCTATATTTACTCATCCCAGGTAAGATGAGTCGCGAGAGAGGCGGAAAAGTCGAAAGAGGTCACGGGAGGGGCAGAAACCCTAGGGGCGGCGCCATCTCGGGGACAAGGATCCTATCACGAGAACCAGATTCAGTTCCTCCTAAATGCTCAAGCATGGCGGATGGAGTGGAAGGGACCCCGTGATCTTAGGTTGGAGGCAGTTCAGAGGCAGCGGCGTCTTCAACTAAACCTGTAACTCCTTCTACCTCGCCATCTCAATCGCCTAAGGAGAGTGGAGATTCGTCCATTGGTAACAAGGAACTTGACTGGTTTTCTACCAGTAGACCTGGATTATCATGCAAGGACATCTCCACTGTTGACTTCATTGAGACGGAGGTCATTGATGGAATCAAATGCTTCTCCATCTCGAGCGAGGAAGAGCCTATTCCGTCATGGCAGGAGTATGTGTCGATCAGATTCACGGGGAGGAGGCCTTTCCGGAGTCAGCTTCATGAGTGGATCTTTTGAGATCATTGCAGAGGAAATGGAGGGATTTGTTTTGAAGCTTCCAACGGCAAAGGAAAGGGGGAGGATTCTCAATGAGGCACCGTGGATGATGGATGGCTCGCTAACCATTGTCCATGCATGGGAACCGGGTTCTCCTCTCCCGGCCCTCTCCTTCCCCAAGCTTCCCGTGTGGGTCAAGCTCGAAAACCCAGGGCTACACTGGATATCAAGGAGACTCAGTGGCGTTTCTAGTCTCATTGGTAAGCCCCTTGACGTTGAAGATTCTAGCTTCTCCGTTCACTACTTGGGTGAAGTTGCGGTGTGTGTGGATCTCTCTACCTGCTCTGGTTTTCCGAGGTCAGTGAAGGTCAACATAGATGTGAAACCAAGAAACCTGAAGGTTATCTACTTAGCGAAACCTCAAGTGTGCTCCGGCTACTCTCAGTTCGGCCATCGTTTGCCCTCTTGCCCCAAGGTTATAGGGAGCAAACCGATACCAAGCCAGATGCAGTTAAGGGTCGGGAAATTCAACAGCAGTCAAGGTGTTTTACGGTCTGTCAGGGTGAACACCTCCACTTGAGAAGATGAACCTGGGGTAATCCCAGAAGTGGAGCAAAGGAGGGATGATGATCCTCAAAAAGTCCAGTCTGAACCTGACATGAAAAGCAGCTCACCAACAGAGATTGAGGGGGCATTGAATTTGGATTGGGAGATCTCTCTGCCCAAATTGGTTGCTACCCCTCCCTTTTTGAAACAGCTAGCACAGGACACTGGTATTATCTTGGAATATCACCATAGGTCTGCTTGGAACTCATATGAAGCTTCTTCAGTTAGCTCCCATGATCTAGATCAGGAGGTAACGGACGACTTCAGTGTGAATAAGGAGCCTAGATCTAAGAAGAAGAAGAAAAAACACAGAAGAAATGGTACTGCAGAGATTCCCATATTAGGATTTTCAGAATCCATATAGGACCTCTTCGGAGCATCTCTCTATGGTGTGTGTGTTGGTTTCTGTACAGACGTTTGCTTAGGAGGTTGGAGAGAGTTTCTTCATTATCTTCCCTAGATTGGATGTGACTGTTCTTAAGTCTTGGCGTGTAACACACCTTGTGGGTGTTCTGATTGCCAGTGTTCTTGACCTGATGACGAGTGGTTGCTGAGGTTTGGGGTGGTCATGGATGGGCTCTTCCCTTCTTCTTAATAATGTCTGCCTAATTACCTGCTTGTGGTGGACTGAGTCATGAAGTGGCAGTTCGTGCTCATTCGAGGGAGGGTGCAAGGAGTGGTAGGTCGCGCATTCCCTTTAGTCCTATGCGCTATTCCCAATTCTCTGTTATCTCAAGTTATCAAGTCGGAGACTTATCTTGGTGATTAGTCCTTAGTAGAGTAGCAAGGTTTTTCTCATGGATATCTTTGTGGGTAGGGTTTAATATTTCCATGTGACTTTCCTTCTTCTTTATTTAGTCTGATCTCCTTTTTAATCTCCTTCTTGTCCTTAGATTTCGTTTACCTGGGGTTTATTTTCTTGTGTATGATCTGTTGTGTCATCCCTGTGTGGAGATACATAGATCTAGTTTCCTTCAGAGGAACTTTGTACCTAAAGTTTTTGGTTTTCTAGTAACACATTTTTTTGCTGACCAAAAAAATGGCTATATTTCAACCCTAAGTGATCCCACACTCAAGGAAACACCCCTAGCTATAAATAGGACCCCTTGAGTTCATTCCAAGTTTGCTCATTCATGATATTCTAAGTCCTTGCTATAGTTGACTATGTTACAACTCCTTGATCCCCTTTATCTCTCTAGTTTACACTTCATTTTGTAATTATGAGTGAGATAGGCATGTTGTAAGAAAGCTACTCCCTTGTTCATGTAAAGTTCTCATCTGCTTCGTCTTCCCTACCCCCTTTCCTCCATGAAGAAAAGGTGAAGCAAGATACTCCGAGTGAAGGTGGATTTGTTGCTGGTCTTCTTCAAGTTTGAAGAAGAGGTGAAGAGCTTCTCTAGGAGAAGGAGAAGGAGAAGGCAAAGGCTAAAGATCCAAGAAGAGTAGAAAAGTCATCAAAGGCTGAAGACTTGTGCTAGAGTGGGTAAAACCTTGGAGAAGGCTGAGGACTTTTGGAAAAGTGGGTAAGTCCTTGGTAAGGTGGAGTACTCTTGGTGCTTGGATGGGTAAGTCCTTTGGTGGTCTTGTGTTGTAACTCTTATTGGTGATAATATAGAGAAATGTACTTGCAAAGTCCTAGAGGATAACCTCTCTAGGTAGTGGACTGACTCTCTCCTAGTTTGGAGAGTGGAACCACTCTACATGACCTTGTCAAGTGCTTGCTATCAATTCCTCTCATCCTTTCTATGCTTGTTAGTTAGGACTTCAAATTGCACTTAAGATATTGGTTTTAATTTGATATAATTTGAAGGTCTAATCTCTCTTATGAGAATTTTTGAAGCTCTATTCACCCCCCTCTGGAGCCCTAGATCCAACAAGTGGTATCAGAGTCAAGGATCTTCTCCAACAATCTCCCATGAGATGAGAAGATGGGTGACAACCTATTTGGTTCTCTCAACCTAGAGGGAGGCTTCTCCATGCGTCCTCCAGTCTTTGATGGTACCAGCTTCCTCTATTGGAAGAGGCATATGCAGTTCTACATTCAAGGCATGAACTTTGACATGTGGAAGGTGATGGCCACACCTTACAAGGATCCAACCGCAGCTATTGCAACATAGAGTGAAGTTGCTCTCAAAGAAGCCCAACTCAATGCCAAAGCCATAAGCATCCTCTATACAGCCCTTACCCCAACGGAGTTAAACCGGATCTCATCTTGGGACACCACCTATGAGATTTGGGACAAATTGTGCATCACCTATGAAGGCACAAAACAAGTCAAGGAGGCCAAGATCTACATGTTGAACAACCTTCTAGAGAACTTCAAGATGGGCAAGAAAGAAGAGATTGTTGAGATGTACTCAAGACTCAATGTCATCATCAATGGGTTGGCTGCTTTGTGCAACACTTTGGATTGAGGTGTAATCAACTCTAAGATCTTAAGAACTCTACCAAAGAGATGGGAGTCAAAGGTCACCTCCGTTGAAGAAGTGAGGAGCCTTGGTGACATCCCAATTGAAGAGCTCATTGGCAACCTCCAAGCCCATGATCCAAGGCTTGACAAGCAAGAAGAAGAAGCCAAGAAAGAAGAGAAGAAAGCCAAGAAGATCAAAGATAGTGCTTTCAAAGAACAAGTGGAGGCGGTCGTCCTTCAACAACAAATTTCTTTTCAGACCTCTCCTTCCTCCTATAGTGAAGATGATGGGCCAAGTGAACATGAAGCCAACTACATTGAGGGCAAACACTTCAAGGGAAAGCAATCCTTTTCTTCCACACCTAGACTCTACAAGTGTGGGTAAAAGGGACACCATAAGAGTGAATGTCCCAAGTCCAGAAAGTCGCACCATAAGGGAAGCTCAAAGAAGGAAGAGGAGTACAAGGAGGAGAGAAAGTACAAGAGTAAGGACAAGAATGAGAAAAGACTGAAGAATGCAGCTCATGCAGCTTGGGAAGCTTCATCTTCAAGAAGCTCAAGCTCCAAAGAAGATGGAGAGAGCCACCTTGCACTCGTGGCCTCTACTAGTACAGAAATCGGTGAGGTAAGTGAGGTAAGTTTGCATGAGTTATCTAAGGAATCTATTATTGTCATGCTTATCTCTACCCGTTCATCTTTTGCTAAATGTAAATCTAAAAGAAAATGGTTAGGAAAAATCATTGATGATCTACATGCTAAACTTGAAATTATTGAGCTGAATGAGAAATCTAATCTTGAGAGTATTGATAATTTGCAAGGGAAATACCTTGATCTTGAGCTCCAATACAATGGGGCTGAAGTTGAGAATGGTATCTACCTTAAGAATATTGAAAATCTTAAGGAAGAAAATCAAAATTGCCTTAAAGAGCTTGAAATAGTTAAAACTAAAAATACTGAATTTAAGCTCCTTATTGATGCTCATAGAGAAGAAAGAGATGTCTATCTTAAAGATATCAAAATGCTTAAATCTGAAAATGCTAGGTTACTTGGTCAAGTAAATGATCTATCTTCTAGACCTTTATTGCCTAGTTCTAATGTTGCTTCTATCTCTCTTGAAAAGGATTCATATTTAAATAAAGCCTTATGTCTTGAGGCTGATCTTGTTCATGATAGGGATGGAATAGCCAGCTTATATTCTACCATTATTTCTTTAAATGATGATAACCATAGATTGAGAGCATCCCTATAGAAATTCCTTAAAGGGAAGAACTCCCTAAATGAAATCCTTGACCACTCTACCAAACAATGTGGTCCTAGTGGTTTGGGATTTGTAGGAGGGGCATCAAAGGGCAAGAACAAAGCCAAAGGTAAGAAAAAGAGCAAGGAGACCTCTTTCTATGTAGGAGAGTCTTCCGGTACTAAGAATCCTATGGTTTGTTCTTATTGCAAATGTGATGATCATTACTCTACTTATTGTCCTTACAAGCCTAAGGGGACCAACCCAAAGATGAAATGTGTCCGCAAGCTAACCCCGGATCCCAAAGTTTGAGTTGGGAACCAACATTCTCCTTTCTTACATTAAAAAGGAGATGGATTGTTGATAGTGGTTGCATTAAGCATATGACTAGTGATATAAGCCATTTCAACAACTTCACCAAAAAGAAAGGAGGATCAGTCACCTTTGGGGACAACAAGAAAGGTAAAGTCAAAGGTGAGGGTGATGTAGGTGAATCCTTTTGTATCAAGAATGTTCTTTTGGTGGATGGCCTACATCAAAATTTAATTAGTGTTAGTCAACTATGTGACAATGGTTACCTTGTGCTATTTACTTCCTTTGAATGCTTGATTCTAGATTCCCTCACCTACCAAGTCATATATAAGGGAACTAGAAGTAGTAATCTTTATGTTATTGTTCTTTCCTCTATTAAGCATGTTGTTGGTAGATGCCTAGTAGTCAATTTGAATGATATTTCTCTTTGGCACCGATGGCTTGGTCATGTAAATATGCATTAGTTGAAGAAGTTGAGCAAAAAGGATCTGGTCAAGGGACTTCCTAAATTGGATTTTGAAAAGGATGAGGAATGCCAACCTTGTACCCAAGGAAAGAAAACCAAGTCTTCCTTCATATCCAAAGGAGTCCTTAGTACTAAGACAGCTCTTGAGCTTCTTCACATTGATCTATTTGGACCAATGAGAACTCAATCGCTTCGTGGTTCCAAGTATTTCCTTGTTATTATCGATGATTTCTCTAGATATACTTGGACCTTCTTTCTCATTTCTAAGAGTGATACGCTTGATGTTTTCTCGAGCTTCTATAAATGAGTTGAGAATGAAGCTTCGTGCCACATTGTTTCCATCTGTAGTGACCATGGGGGAGAATTTGAAAATGAGTTTTTTGAACATTTTTGTCAAGAATATGGTTATGCACACAACTTCTCTTCACCTCATACACCACAATAAAATGGGGTTGTAGAGAGGAAGAATAGGTATTTACATGAGATGGCTAGGACCATGCTTCTAGAGTATGATACTCCAAAGAAGTTTTAAGCTAAAGCTGTTAGTACCTCATGTTTTTTGCAAAACTGAGTTTTTACTCATCCTTCTTTGAAGAAAACCCCCTATGAGCTATGGCGTGGTAGGAAGCCTTATATCTAGTATTTCCATGTTTTCAGATGTCCTTGTTTTTTTATTAATACAAAAGATTCTCTCGACAAGTTTGATCTAAAATCTTACAAGGCTTTCTTTCTTGGATATAGCACTACTAGCAAGGCTTATAGAGTTTTTAATGTTGATCTTGTTGAAGTAGAAGAATCTATAAATGTAAAGTTTATTGAGACTAACCCCTCTATTTCCAAAGATATTGTTCCAAATGATGATGTTGCAGGTGAAGTAAATCCTATTCTAAAAGAGCTCAACATCACCCAAAAGGGAAAAGAGGTAGCCACTCAAGAAGAAGAAAAGGATGATGAAAAGAAGGATCCAACCCCCCAGTTTGCTAAGAATCATCCAAAGGATCTGATTTTAGGTGATCCATTTGAAAGAGTGGAGATGTGGGATGCATTCAACAAAGAACAAGCCAACAGTGCCTTCATCTCACAACTCGAGGCTAAGAATGCCAATGAAGCTCTTAGGGATGATGAGTGGATCCTAGCTATGCAAGAAGAGTTGGAGCAATTTGAAAAGAACAAAGTTTGGACCCTAGTGCCAAGACCAAGTGATAGAAAGATCATTGGCATCAAATGGGTCTACCGCAACAAGCTTGATGAAAGCGGCAAAGTGGTAAGGAACAGAGCAAGGTTACTGGCTCAAGACTACAATCAATAGGAAGGTATAGATTTTGATGAAACATATGCACCTGTAGCTAGACTTGAGTCCATTCATATGTTGCTTGCATTTTCTAGTTATAAAAACTTTCTTTTGTATCAAATGGATGTTAAAAGTACATTTTTGAATGGTACAATTGAGGAGGAAGTGTATGTTGAATAACCTCCGATCTTTGAACATGATAATTTACCTAACCATGTTTATTTGTTGCAAAAAGCTCTCCATGGACTCAAACAAGCACCTAGGGCTTGGTATGAGAAATTAAAGAACCTTTTGTTAGATCATGGCTATATCATGAGCAAAGTGTATTCTACCTTATTTCTAAAGCACACTTCTAACAATTTTCATATAATACAAATATATGTTGATGGTATCATTTTTGGCGGAACTAACCTTGATCTTTGCAAAGAATTTAGTGATCTTATGCATAGTGAATTCGAGGTGAGTATGATGGGTGAACTCATGTTCTTCCTCGGCTTTCAAATCAAGCAAATAAAAGATGGGAAATTCATCAACCAAGGCAAGTATACAACTGAACTACTCAAACACTTTGGGATGGAGAACACCAAGCTGATGGGCACACCCATGTCAAACACCGCCAAACTTGACAAAGATGAACAAGGTGAGAAGGTAGATGAGAATCTATATATAGGTATGTTAGAAGTTTATTTTACTTAACTACCTCTAGACTTGATATAATGTTTAGTGTTGGCTTGTGTGCTCGCTTTCAATCAAACACTAAGAAATCACATCTTATAGTCGTTAAGAGGATTTTAAGGTACTTAGCCAAAACCCAAAATTTTGGACTATGGTATTCCAAGTCAAGGGACTTTACTCTTACTACTTATAGTGATGTGGATTATGTAGGGTACTTGATTGATAGAAAGTGTGCAAGTGGCACTTGTTTCCTCCTAGGACCATACTTGGTGTCTTGGTTTTCCAAGAAATAGAGCACAGTGGCATTATCAACCATAGAGGCTGAATACATTTTAGTTGGGAGTTGTTGTGCCTAGGCCCTATGGATGAAGCAAATGCTCCAATACTTTAACATTCATTTTGATACTTCTCCTATCTATTGTGATAATACTTGTACTATTAACTTGTCATATAATCCTATCTTGCACAGTAGAGCTAAAAATATCGAGGTTCACCATCATTTTATCTGTGATCACATTGCCAAGTAGGATATCTATATCACGCATATGGATACGAAAAATCAGTTGGCAGACATTTTCACTAAACCTCTAGCTAGAGAGCAATTTAACTTTATTAGATCAAAATTGCTAACAACTGCTTTGAATGAATCTGATATGCCTTCTAGCTAGTTGTCATCTATCCTATTGTGTTGCCTCTATTTTGATCATCTTTTCTTGCTAATATGCTAAAATCAGTTTTTCGTGTTCATTTTGCCTTGTTTTTCTCTTGTTTTTGGGTATTTTTCGCAAATGCATGTTTTACAGCAAAATAGTACCCAATGATGAGTGATATGTGCCTAGTATGTTAAAAATACATAATGGACTAGAAAAATAAATTTAATTAGCACTCAAATGGATAGAAACTAAGTTTCTTATGTTTAGGTCAAGTTGACCATCGGTCGAGTTGCCAACTCGACCGATCGGAGGCCGAGAGCTTTCTAAAAAGCCTATCAGTCGAGTTTCCGAGTTCACAGTACTCAACAGATGGCTGGGCTGGAGCAATCTTAAGTTGGTTTTGGCCGACTATTCTCCCTCTCAACTAGAGAAAAGTTGACTGATTCCACCTCCATATGCCCTAAGCTCTATACCCTTTCCCTAACCTTCCTCAACCTAGCCCTAATCCGACCTAGCTAGACGACCCTTGACCTTCCCCTTTGCTAACCTAGGTCTTTGGACGTGTTTAGTGGGAGTTTTTAGCTTTTTCTCTCTCCTTCCTCTCTTTTTTGTCTCTATGGAATCCAATAGGAAGAAGAGAGCCACCCCAGCTAATGCACCAACTTCTTCATCCTCCTCTTGCTTGATTCCTTTTTATGACACTCTTTTTGTCTCAAATGAGGTTGTAAATAGGTATAAGGAGCTCCTTCCCCAGAATACTTCCCATTTTGCGCCTTTTTTGAGCCTAGACCTAGAATCCAAGAGGTCATAGATCAAGTAGCGGAGTTTCTTAATGTTCACCATCTCTCAACCTTGGGTGTTGAACACACATGCTATAACAATTCCATCACTAGCACAAAATTGATTCATGAATTCTACACTAACTTGCATTGGAATGGTGACTCCCTCGTACCCCCATTACGACACCCTCATACCCCCACCTAATACTCAAGTAGTCCTCATGTACATGATAGCTGGGAAGAAATTCCAAGTCTCAGAGGATACCCTGAACATCTTCTTCTCAGGTACCGATGAGACTATGATGCGATGATTTTGAGTCGCATTTATAAACATATTTTACTTGTGTTTTATGCATCTATTGGTCATTTTGGTGGTTAATATTGCATGATTCATTTACTTTGGTCTATGATCTTTCTCAGTGTCAAATCTCCCTTATTTTGGTATTTTGAGCATAAATGATTACAATAATATGTTTTATTCCGGTTTATGTGGTTTTGTGTTGCAATTTTAGGAAAAATGAGTATCTTCTACTGTCGATACCATCGACAGTGGTCGATACCATCGACACAAGCACAGGTGGCCAGCCGCAAGGAGAAGCACAGAGTCGATACCATCGACGGCGAAGTCGATGGTAGCGACGAACCATCAGGTTGTTGGTGAGAGGGCAGTTGATACTATCGACCCTAAAGTCGATACTATCGACACGAGGAGTTTCAGCGATGGAAAAAGACAAAAGCGACACCTAAGAGAGTCGATACCATCGACCCTCGTCGATGGTATCGAGTTAGCTTCAGTCACGACAGAGAAAAGAAAAGAAGATCAGCTGATACCGCACAAGGTCGATACTATCGACTCACGTCGATAGTATCAACGCCGTCAGATACAAGTTGGTTTTAGATTGATCTAAATCGGACGGTTGTGATATTTTGATGACCTAACTCGGTGATTATACCTAATGACGGCGGCTAGGAGCAAAGGAGAACGTCATTAGCCATTACACACGTCCCGAGAAGGTGTGGAGAGAAGAACGGAGCCCAGAAGCACGCCCCAGCCATTCCAGACGCCGAAGAAAACGTTTTCCACCACCGAAAGGTGGGAGAACGTGTATTCTACGCCAAGGAGTGCTTGGATCTTCTCCGTTCAGGGGTTTCACCACTCAATCACGTTTTTCTCCATGTTTCCCCTTTTCTCTACCATGTTTTGCTCTGAGATGAACATGCGGGGCTAATCCCCTTTGTCTTTAGGACCGGGAGTAGCCCGGGAAATCATTGTATGACAATTTTATCATAGTAATTCATCATTTATCTCTTAAATATGTGGTATAATTTCGTTTTCTCAATTATATTGTTATGCTTGATCACCATAATAATAATATAATGCCCTTAATTACTTTGAAAGAAGAATTAATGGTTGAAAAGAGACAAAATTTACATTAATTGACAAATCCCTTGAATAAGGTGGTGTAAGGTTAATGGTGGATATCGAGAGATCGACTCTAATGCACCTAGTTTAGGGTATAGGTTGCTACGACGGTGGAACCGACCTAGACATAGGTAGTGAATTGTACCACGACAGTGGGCAATTCTGATATCAGGCCACTACCCAGATAGAGAGATAAATCTGAGTGACTAAATAGAAATTCATACAATGAAAACCCATGGTGAAACCGCAATCCTAAAGATTCCCACTTGAATTGATTAAACTAAACATTTAATTGATTGCTTTGTTTTGTTTTATTTTATCTTCTTTTAATTTTACAACAACCTCCAACTTTTTAACCGGTCTAGCTGATTGTGAGTAGTTAGTAGTAGTCTCCGATAATTCACATGTCCCTGAGTTCGACTCGGGCCTCACAAAGGCCTATATTACAGTGACGCGTACACTTGCATTTCTACACACGTAAAAAGCGTGTCAAGTTTTTGGCACCGTTGCCGAGGACACGGCAATTGTCGGCACTACGAGTGCTGCAAGCAGCCACTCTAGGCCATTTTTTTATTTTTTTTATTTTGAAATCATTTCCAAAAAATTTATAGCTTATCTTTCGCATCTTGTAGTTGTCTAGCATGGTACTGAACTTAATTTACCATTTTGCAGGTACTGTGTATGGTGCAGACGCGTAGTATCGACTACACGCAACAGGAACCAGAGGTTCCACTGCCAGGACCTGACGACGAGGAAGATTACAATCAAGACCACTTGAAAGAAATAGATTCAGAATCCGAACAAGAAGAAATGGCAGAGGAACAAACAATATGGGAGAAGATCAAGGCTTCTTCTTCATCTGCTTCAAAGGGGCCAATCAAGAAGCAGGCGATCAACATTCCAACTTACAAGATTGATCCTGCGTTAATCAACTTGGTCAAATCGAATGCTTTCCATGGGCTCAAGAACGAAGACCCAGTCACGCATATAAGCCAATTTGTGGAGAATTGTGACATTATAAAAATTGACAGATTTCCACAAGAGACGCTCTACTTGAAGCTATTCCCGAGTTCTCTAGAAGGGAACGCATGAGAGTGGTTGCACAATCTGGACGATGAATATGTGGAATCATGGAACCACATGGTGGAGGTATTCTTTGAAAGGTTCTTCCCGCCCGAGAAGACCAATGACATGATCAGGAAAATCCACAATTTCACCCAGAAGGTAGGAGAGACCTACTCTGAGACCTGGGAAAGGTTTCAGATCATGCTTAGGCGGTGCCCGCATCACGGGCTTGACAAGGAAACACAGGTCAAAATCTTCTATTTTGCTCTCTCTGAGCATGATAGAAGTAACCTCGATTCAGCAGGCTCGGGATTCTTCTTGAACAATACAGACACGAGGTGTTGGGAAATCCTTAAGAACATGGCCAAGAAGCAATCTTGGGGCGACAGGGACGCCGTTGAGTACGTTCAAGTAGTAGGGGAGTCTAAAGCAATCAAGGAGATGAATGAGAAGATGGACCTTCTCGCGAAGAAACTGCTTGCAAAGGAGGATATTGAATCCGAGGATGAGGCTCAAGTCAAATTCATGAGGCAGCAGCAAGGTTACAGAAATAACGATTACTCATGGAGGAAGGACAAGAAGTTCTCTTGGAAGGATCCGAACAACTTTTTGCAGGACCCCGATGCAAAACCCCAGCCAGTAGCGGAGGACAAGAGCACGGAGTTTCTCAACCAAGTGATAAAGCAAAACCAAGATTTGATGACTACTTTTGGCCAGCAGCTAAAGCAACAGTGGGAATTTATGAATCAGTTCGGGCAGACATTGCGGAGCCATGGGGCTCATATGAGGACAATAGAGACATCTCTGGCACAAATGGCAGTTGAGATAGCCAATCTGAAGAAGTCGGCGCAGCAAGGTTTTTCGGGCAACACAAATATTCCAGGAGGAAACCAATAGGCAAAGGAAATCTTGCTAAGGAGTGGCAAGAAGCTTTTAAACCCCAGGGCCGATGAACCAAGCAAACCCCAAGCAGAAACCGAAGGTGAAGCCACTGAGGAGGTGCCACTCTCAGGCATAGAGCCAGTTGAGGAAGTCGCAGAGGATGTCACTGTAGAGCCCATTGTTGTTGAGGAAGAGACGCAAAAAAGGACACCATATGTGCCACCCCATCAAAGGGCACAGGCTGTCCCGGTTCCATATCCAAATAGTGCAAAGGCAAGGAAGGTGGACGCATAGTTTAAGAAGTTTCTAGATAGTTTCAGAAAGCTCTCCGTCAACATTCCGTTAATAGAGGCAATAGAGCAAATCCCTTCTTACGAAAAGTTTCTTAAAGACATCATTACTAAGAAAAGGAAAATCCCTGATTCGGAGGTTGTAGTTCTCAAGGAGCAGGGTGAGTGCCTTCATCATGGGCACATTGCCACCTAAGAGGCAGGATCTGGGCTGCTTCAATATTTCATGCTACATTGGTAAGGTGAAATTTAGTGAAGCGCTATGTGACTCCGGGGCAAGCAGAAACTTGATGCCCCTCTCTACATTCAAGAAACTGGGATTAAAAGAGTCAAGGCTGAGCAACATGACAATACAACTGGCGGACAATTCTGTGGTGAAGCCATACGGTATATGTGAAGATGTGTTGGTGAAGGTAGATCGTTTTGTATTTCCAGCAGATTTTGTCGTAATGGAGATGCAAGATGAACAAGGCAATGAGCTACTACTCGGACGACCCTTCCAAGCTACAGCTGACATGATACTTGAGATGGGGAGAGGTCGTTTGACCTTGGGCATCGCTGATGATCATTTTGAGATGGTCATGCCTTCCAGCACCACGTCACCTAAAGCCAAGGAGCAGTGCCACATGGTAAAGCATTTTGATCACAATATCTCACTTTGTCTAGGGAAGCCATTTTTAGATATGGCTCATGTAATGACCAAGGTGGAGAGAGGGACATTGGCTGTGGACATCATGGAGTAGACCAAGGTGGTATCCCTTAGCAAGGCTGTAGGTTTTCCGAGTGATGAAGAGGAGGACATTCCCCCTTCCACTAAAAATGAGGCCATAGCAAATTCGGTTTTTGACGCATATACAGAATTACCACTTGAAGCCTATTTGGTCAATATCACACATGATTGGATGAGAAGAAAGTCACTGCAGGAGTGCGCCAAGATGCTTCAGTTGCTTCCATGCTTTTATGCTAGGTACTATGAAGACCTAGGCGAACTCCCACCACCACTTCAATCGTCCTTAATCAGCCCGCCCGATTTGGAATTGAAGTTGTTGCCACCACACTTGAAGTATGCATTTCTGGCTGAGGAAGAAAAGCTGCCTGTGATTATATCGGCTTATCTGAGTGCCGAGGAGGAGGATTAGCTGCTTATTGTCTTGAAGAACCACCGAGGAGCATTCGGGTGGTCGGTTGCAGATATCAAGGGGATCTCCCCTACATTGTGCCAGCATAAGATTCGTCTCGAGGAGGGAGCTAAGCCGGTGATTCAGCCACAGCATCGACTAAATCCTAGCATGATGGAGGTTGTCAAAAAGGAGGTGATCAAGCTCCTTTCTGCATGTATCATCTATGCTATTTTTGACTCGACGTGGGTGAGTCCTACATAGGTAGTCCCTAAAAATGGGGGAATCACAGTTACCCATAATCTTCTAAATGAACCTGTCACCACCCGCTTGGTAACCGGGTGGCGTGTTTGCATAGATTACCATCGATTGAATGCCGCTATGCTTAAGGATCACTTTCCTCTTCCATTTATTGATCAAATTTTAGAGTGTTTAGCTGGCCGATCGCATTTTTGTTTTATGGATGGTTATTCGGGGTACAATTAGATCTCGATTGATCCTAAGGACCAAGAGAAGTCCACCTTCACTTGTCCTTATGGAACATTTGTGTTCCGCCATATGCCTTTTGGGTTATGTAATGCACCGGCAACCTTTCAGCGTTGTATGCTCGCCATTTTTTTTGATATGGTAGAATGATGTCTAGAAGTTTTTATGGATGATTTCTCTGTCTATGGTGCATCTTTTGATGAGTTCCTTTACAATCTGGATAAGGTCTTACAACATTGTGAGGACACAAATTTGGTCCTCAATTGGGAGAAATGCCACATGATGGTGAGTGAAGGAATAGTGCTAGGACATAAAGTGTCTAGCAAAGGTTTGGAGGTAGACCCGGTAAAAATTGAAGTGATTTCCAAATTGCCCCCACCGAATTCGGTTAAAGGGGTACGGAGCTTTTTAGGTCACGCTGGCTTCTATCGTCGTTTTATAAAAGATTTTTCTAAAATCGCCAAACCTTTATCTGAGCTGTTAGAAAAGGATGCTATTTTTGACTTTAATGAAAAATGTCTACATGCGTTCAATGTGCTTAAGGAAAACTTGATTTCCGCACCAGTTGTGCAAACACCGGATTGGACTAAGTCGTTTGAACTAATGTGTGATGCATCCGATTTCGCGGTTGGGGCTGTCTTGGGACAACGGGTGGACAATAAACCCACTATGATTTTTTTATGCTTCCAAAACTTTGTATGATGCTCAACTTAATTACACGACAACCGAAAAAGAACTTCTTGTCGTTGTTTTTGCTTTTGAAAAATGTCGGCAATATCTTGTTGGATCAAAAGTCGTGGTATGGACGGACCACGCCGCCATTAAGTATTTGATGGATAAAATGGATGCCAAACCTAGATTGATTAGGTGGATCTTGCTTTTACAGGAATTTGATATTGAAATCAAAAATAAGGCGGGCATTGAAAATGTGGTCGCGGACCATTTGTCTAGGTTGGAGAGGGTAGATGAAAAGGATTTGCACATACCCATTACCGAGACATTTCCGGACGAACAGTTTTTGAAAGTGAAATCGAAAGACCCGTGGTTTTCTTACATTGTTAACTATCTTGCTTGCAGAATCATCCCGGAGGATTGGACGTACCAAGAGAAGAAGAATTTTTTTCATTCTTTACATTATTATTTCTGGGATGAACCTATTCTTTTGAAGCAATGCAGAGATGGTGTCTTACGTAGGTGTTTACCTGAGGAGGAATACGAAATAGTTCTTAGCCATTATCACACACTACCGACGGGGGGCCAACATGAAAGCTCTCGCACTGCAGCCAAAGTGCTTGAAAGTGGCCTATACTGACCTACCTTGTTCAGGGATGCTTACGAGTTTGTGCGTCAATGTGATTCCTACCAAAGGGCGGGTAACATTTCGAAAAGACAAGAGATGCCCCTTAATGTATTCCAGGAGGTTGAGGTATTTGACTTATGGGGCATAGATTTTATGGGGCCCTTTGTGTCCTCAAATTCTAATTTGTACATTCTTTTGGTTGTTGATTATGTGTCGAAGTGGGTAGAGGCAATACCCACAAGGACTAATGATTCCGCTGTAGTGTGCAGGTTTGTCAAAGAATGTATTTTCTACAGGTTTGGTGTACCAAGGATGATCATAAGTGATGGAGGTACACACTTCCAGAATCAAAAGTTCACGGCACTGTTGAGAAAGTACGGGGTCAAATACAACATTGGTACCCCGTACCACCCGCAAACTCAAGGACAAGTGGAGGTCTCCAATCGGGAGATTAAGAAGATCTTGGAGCATATTGTGGCTTCCATAAGGAAGAATTGGAGTACCCTACTACCGGATGCGTTGTGGGCATACAGGACGGCGTTTAAGACACCTATAGGCACTACGCCTTTTAGGTTGGCTTATGGTTGGGCCTGTCACTTACCGGTGGAACTGGAGCATAAAGCACATTGGGCGATGAGGAAGCTAAATCTGAGTTATGATGAAGTGGGAAAGAAGAGGTTACTTGAACTCAATGAACTTGATGAGTTGCGAATGAATGCATATGAAAGCTCGCAGATCTATAAGGAGCGCACAAAGTTGATTCACGATCGCCATATTCAAATGCGCATTTTCAAGAAAGGAGATTGTGTCCTATTGTTCAACTCCAGGCTGAAGATGCATCCTGGGAAGTTGAAATCCTGATGGAGTGGACCATTCATAGTAGAGGAGGTCAGACCACATGGCATGATCCTGGTGTGTGATGGCGAGACCACATTCCTGATCAATGGACAATGGTTGAAATTATATTTTGGTGAAGATTACACAAGGAAAGTGAATGAGGTCAAACTCATTGCACTTCCAGATGCATGAGGAGCTTCATGTCGTCTAGCCTAAGACGTTAAATAAGGATGCTTGTTGGGAGGCAACCCATCCATCGGTAGTTTAGTTTCTTTCACATTCGTACTTTGGTTTGTTTTGACTTTGTTTTTAGTGTAAAAAAGGTATTGTGATCGTTTGGGTAATGTGCAGGACTGAGGCAGAGTCGATACCATCGACCCTTGTGTCGATGGTATCGACCTAGGTACAGGTTGGCGACTGCAGAAATCGCTCTGCATCGATACCATCGACGGCCTCGTCGATGGTATCGACACACCAACAGGTTGATCGCAAAGTCGAGGTCGATAGTATCGACATGCAAGTTGATACCATCGAGATCTCTGAAGATTTTCAGAAGAAATCGTCTCAGTGAAGTTGATACCATTGACGAGCATGTCGATGGTATCGACCCAGTTACAGGCAGAAAGCGGCGGCCGGGCCTCGCGAGGGTGTTGCCCTAACCAGAAGTTGATACTATCGACGCGACACATCACCGATCCACGAGAGAGAATCTACGGCGATCGCTGAAACCAGAAATTCGATCTGGGGGACGGGTCGATACCATCGAAACATGTCGATAGTATTGACACGTCATCGATCTGGGTCCCCACATCCAGCCATCGACGACCGTCGATACCTACGGCAGTACGGATTGTGCTACGCGTGTCGATACCATCGACTTGCGTCGATGGTATCGACGGGCACACAGCAACGCCGACGTCAGTTATATAAGGGAGGGCTTGTCGTCATATGACGTCACACCTTCAATGAGTTCTTCCTCTACTTGTGTCGTGCGTCCTCCAGAGCAATCTGAGCCCAGCTACGAGTATCCACGGAGTGTGTTCTTCACCAAGCGGAGATAATCTTCTCCAACCTGCACCGAGCTCCTTCTTCTGTTTCTTCTTCTTTGACAATGGTGCACACCGCTGGTGCATCTTCTTCCCACGCAACACTGATGGAGATCCCGGTGTTCGTTCCTCCACCGACTACATCCATTCCACATCTGCGGATTGTCCATCCATCTGCGGAAGTCAAGAAGGTTTATGAGGAATTGATGAAGCGCAAGATCGAGCCGACCCGTTACGTCGAGCGCGACATGATACGTAATATGGGGTTCGACGCTAATCTCACCTACGTCTTGAAAGGGCAGGCGAGGCACATGGGCAGGAGGCCTGATGAGATGGAGTTCCATGCCAACGGCCAGCAGTTCTTCGGTGAATGGCCGACATACAAGGAGCTAGTCGCCGAGTTCATGGCGTCGTTGGACATCTGTGTCGTGCCAAACGACATCATCGCCACGGATCGGGAATGGATCAACGGCCGTGTTTCTTTCCGGCTGTACAACATTGACTACACTCTCACCCTCAAGCAGTTCAACTCCATCTATAATTGGAATCACGGGAGAGAGCAGTACCGGCAACCAGATAACAGGACTGACGATGACGCGATCTTCGCCGAGTTAGTAACTGTGCCGTCGGGCAAGGATGTGAGCTACCACAACGCGGCGGTGGCGGATTTCGAGCATCCGTTCGTGCGGGTTCTTCACCGCATGTTGTGCACCACTCTCTTTGCCCGTGGTGATCTGTCTCTTAGCAAATTCCAGGAGACGGACTTGTTTTTCTTGCATAAACTCCTGAAGCACCAAGAGTGCGACTGGGGAGCATTCTTTCTGCAGTGGGTGTTGGCGGTAAAGCGGAGTACGTGGAAGGCTCCAATTCATTTTGGAGGACTCATCACACCGCTGGACCACTATCTTGGGCTGAACTTCTCAACCTTGACTCCTCTCTCCAACAGAAGCAAGGTCAATTTGCAACATCTTCACCGATCAAACCTTATCTTTCTTTGGGATGGTTTACCTTATGCTCACTGCCATGTAAACCACGCATATCAAGAATGCTCACTTCCCGACCCTATCTTCCACATCGAGGGTGCTCAACATTTCTGATGGCCCATCATAGCCATTGCTGACTCCGATGAAGACGGCGGTGATGACAACAATAATGACGATGAGTCTGAAGAGGAAGAGGAGGCCTACACTCCTCTTCGGGCACGAGTAGCACCTAGGAAGCGTCCTCGCATGCATCCAGGTGCATCTTCATCTTCGCAGCCTCCGCCACCACCACCGCCCTTGCAGCCAAGCGAGGATGTTTATTCGATGCAAGGAATGTATGCCATGCTGCAGGATATACAGCAAACGCAGCAGCACCATACAGCAGTGTACACCGGTGTTTAGGAAACGACGAACCGGTTACTTGACAATCAGAGGGCTATCTTTGAGAATGAGTGCCTCCTCCTCGACAACCAACAGCAGATTCATGACAGGTTGCATAGGATGGGGATGCAGCAGTAGCCCTTTTATGATCATTACTGGAGCCAGAACTACTTTGGGGGGTATCCACAACCTCCACCCATGCCCCAGTATGATCCTAGCTTTCAGGGGCTGTACCCATCCTGGGACCCCACGGCCCCACAGTACCCGCCTCCGCCAGAAGAGTGATCGGTACCTCTGTTCCAACCTTTAAGATTGTTTTTGACTATGAGGCCATAGTCGAATTCAAGCTTGGGGGTGTTAGAACAGCTCTATTCTTTAGTTTTCCTACTTTTTAGTTTTTATTGTTTTGTTTCTTGTCATTTAGTTTTTGCAATCTTAGTTTGTTTGTAGGATCCACACTCTATCTAGTGTAATTGTGGATGTCTTAAGTCATGTGTCATCTCATTTGCTTGTACATGGGTTAAGGGAAAATTAAAAATTTGAGTGTTCGCAAGTTTGTGTTGTTCAACTTTGAGCACATAACTTAAGAAAATGATTAGTTTTGTCAACTCAAAAATAGAATATCACAACTGTACATTCCTAATGATTCATGAAAAGTGGATGGATTTGGTTGTGTGGCCTAAACTGACCAAATGATAAGGAGACTCTAATTTGAAGTAAGAGAGAGAAACCTCTTAACTACTACATAGGTCAGTAAGGAGGGACACATAATAATTTTCAAAGGTTCAGTCAATTAGTCTTGTGATCTTTCCACCTCATTGTTTTTCACAATCCACCATAAGAATTCGAAGTACATTACGGTTTTAACCTTTTTGATTGCATCTCATGTAGATAGGTCTTGCATTGCAAAGTATTCTCACATGTATTGCATGAAAATATAAAAAAAGGAGTAGTTATGCATGCACATTATCCTTAGGTGTGTGTCATTTAGCTGCATATTCATAATATTTTTTATGCATACAGTACGTCATGTATCTTATTTATTCTTTAAGGGTGATTAACATGTTCCATACCTTCATAAATGCTTCAAATATTTGAGCTATGCAGAAAAAGTGAGCCCAACAAATAATTCATTATCATTTATGGATATAAGGGCCTAAAAAAATGGAAAAAATGGAAAAAGAAAGAAAAAAAAGTATTGAGAAGCAAGTAGAATAAGAGGGAGAAAGGAACATAGTCTCACCTATATTTTAAGATGAGTAAATACATGATGTAGCTCAGTTAGATATTCCATCTCATTTTGAGACGGGATGTTAGTGCATGCATCATTCCACCCAATCTTAGGCATTAGGGCATGTTCATGTGCAAATGCATCATTTAGGGCATTTTTGTTTTATACATGTTGAAACCGTATAATGCTTCCATTTCTTCCATTTAGCTACCCATTCCATCCACATGTTGCTCGAATTGGTAGGCCACCGTGATTTTCTCCTCATTTGTGAATATCAGGAGAGATGCTTCCATGTAGATGGTAGTTAGGGCGAGCAACGTAGTATAGGAGGTCACAAGATGCACTGAGTCTGGACCAGCAAATTTTATTATGTTAACTGCCTTATATGATAGTGTTCATCAGTTTTGAGGTAGATATCTTTTATGGATGATTAATGTCGCCTTTAGGGTAATTATCATTCCGTGGTTAGTGAGGGACGGGATGTGAATGTCCGGTGGGGATCATATGGTAATGTCGTTGTGATGATTTGTTCTTTAGTTGGCCCTAGCAATTCTATTCTAAGGTTTTGTTGCTCGAGGGCAAGCAATGTTCAAGCTTAGGGGAGTTTGATGCGATGATTTTGAGTCGCATTTATAGACATATTTTACTTGTGTTTTATGCATCTATTGGTCATTTTGGTGGTTAATATTGCATGATTTATTTACTTTGGTCTATGATCTTTCTCAGTGTCAAATCTCCCTTATTTTGGTATTTTGAGCATAAATGATTACAATAATATGTTTTATTCCGGTTTATGTGGTTTTGTGTTGCAATTTCAGGAAAAACGAGTATCTGCTACTGTCGATACCATCGACAGTGGTCGATACCATCAACACAAGCATAAGTTGCCAGCCGCAAGGAGCAACACAGAGTCGATACCATCGACGGCGAAGTCGATGGTAGCGACGAACCATCAGGTTGCTGGTGAGAGGGCAGTCGATACTATCGACCCTAAAGTCGATACTATCGACACGAGGAGATTCAGCGATGGAAAAAGACAAAAGCAATGCCTAAGAGAGTTGATACCATCGACCCTCGTTGATGGTATCGAGTTAGCTTCAGTCGCGATAGAGAAAAGAAAAGAAGATCAGCCGATACCGTGCAAGGTCAATACTATCGACTCGCGTCGATAGTATCAACACCGTCAGATACAAGTTGGTTTCAGATTGATCTAAATCAGACGGCTGTGATATTTTGACGACCTAACTCGGTGATTATACCTAATGACGGCGGCCAGGAGCAAAGGAGAATGTCATTAGCCACTGCACACGTCCCGAGAAGGTGTGGAGAGAAGAACGGAGCCCAGAAGAACGCTCCAGCCATTCCAGATGCCGAAGAAGACGTTTTCCACCACCGAAAGGTGGGAGAACGCGTATTCTACACCAAGGAGTGCTTGGATCTTCTCCGTTCAGGGGTTTCACCACTCAATCACATTTTTCTCCATGTTTCCCCTTTTCTCTACCATGTTTTGCTCTGAGATGAACATGCAGGGCCAATCCCCTTTGTCTTTAGGACCGGGAGTAGCCCGAGAAATCATTGTATGACAATTTTATCATAGTAATTCATCATTTATCTCTTAAATCCGTGGTATAATTTCATTTTCTCAATTATATTGTTATGCTTGATCACCATAATAATAATCTAATGCCCTTAATTACTTTGAAAGAAGAATTAATGGTTGAAAAGAGACGGAATTTACATTAATTGACAAATCCCTTGAACAAGGTGGTGTAAGGTTAATGGTGGATACCGAGAGATTGACTCTAATGCACCTAGTTTAGGGTATAGGTTGCTACGACGGTGGAACCGACCTAGACATAGGTAGTGAATTGTACCACGACAGTGGGAAATTCTGATATCAGGCCGCTACCCAGATAGAGAGATAAATCTGAGTGACTTAATAGAAATTCATACAATGAAAACCCGCGGTGAAACCGCAATCCTAAAGATTCCCACTTGAATTGATTAAACTAAACATTTAATCAATTGCTTTGTTTTGTTTTATTTTATCTTCTTTTAATTTTACAACAACCTCCAACTTTTTAAATGGTCTAGATGATTGCGAGTAGTTAGTAGTAGTCTCCGATAATTCATGTGTCCCTGAGTTCGAATCGGGCCTCACAAAGGCCTATATTATAGTGACGCGTACACTTGTGTTTCTACGCACGTAAAAAGCGTGTCAGACTGACACCTGGTATAAGGATTACCCTGAGTATTTTGACCTTGTTGAGCCTGAGGCCTTCTACAAGAAAAATGATCTCACTATGCATGACATTTATAGATTCTTGAAGAAGCCTCAATTTCCTTATAAGAAGAAGTCCACCCTTCCCTCCTCTGCTTTGGATCTCAAGAGACGCATCCTCACCCTAGTTGTTAACTACGATATCCACCCCAAGAAGAATCAAATGGAGATTCTAGAAAACATTGTGGTGATCATGTATTGTCTCTTAGAGAATGTTGGAGTCAAGTGGTCAAGATATATCCTCCACCATATGACATGCTTTGACTAAAGAACACCCGTGGCACCCACCCTCCTTACCCAGCCCTGATTTGTGGTCAATTCCAGTTTGCCACTGGCAAATCTCTTTTCCATGACTTTCATTACAAACCTACCCAGAAAGGAGTTTGTATTAGTGAGACCACTCTTCAGAAGTCTGTGCCTATCCTCTACTCCACCACACCTAGTGCCTCTACCTCTACCTCAACCCAAGCACCTCCACTGCCTCAGCCCTCCCGACCTACTTGTGCCTTGTTTCATGTATCAAATGAAACCCTTATGGGCTACATGATGCATCAACAGGTATACTGTTGGGTTTTAGGGGAGATAGAGAAGGCAGCGGAAACAAAAATTTTCTCCCCCAACCCATACCGAGGAAACGCGTCAACGTCTATATAATAGGAAAAGATGGTTTGTGGAATCATACCTTGTCCCGAGGCTTGCTCGGCGACAATACCTCGTGCAATGTGCGGTCTTCAACTCCGGTCTTGCACGGTGTCTGTGTAGCTCCTGGTCGCACCGGGACTGACGACTCCTCCTCCTACCGGACTGTCGGATGACAGTTGTCCTCCTGAGCGGCAGTGTCCTCCCGCCTCTATAGTAGTCCACACGGACCACCTGGAACTCCACACTCCTTGTCCCACAAGGAAAAGGAAGGAGTCGCACCCTCCTGTTGACGTACTAGTCGCCAACACACTCTCCTGCTACCAGTTGCAACTGCAGTTGTCCTTCCCTTGCTGCACCTCCCTTTTACGGGAAGCACTTGCTCGCGATCTCTCACGGTTACCAAAACCAGAGAGAACGACAACTTTGCAAAGCAACCGGCTTGCATTGAGTTGTACTTTGAGAAGCCCCCAATACCCCTATATATATAGGCGGGTCATGGGATAGGGTTCTCTGTGCCCGGCAATACGAGACTAAAGCAGGAGTAGAAGGGTTCGAGAATTTTCCACAAAAAGCAACCGGTTCGCAACTTGAAATGATCGGTTCACAACTGAACCGATCGGTTCGGCCATTGAGCCGATCGGTTGGACCTGAGCCGATCGTTTGGGGCACTCCAACCGATCAGTTGGTTCCTTGAACCGATCAGTTCATGGTCCTAATCCGGCTCAAAAAGACTTTCCTTGTTTCGTTCTCAATTGGTATCGAATACCAATGTTATTCCCAATCGAATTGGGCAATTTGAAACCAAAGGAAAATTCTTGCCGACATGACTTTCCCAACTGATCGGTTGCACCAGTTGAGCCGATCGGTTCAACTCTTGAACTGGTCGTTTCACCCTGGGCATGATCCGATCGGCCTGGACACTCCAGCCGACCGGTTCAGCACCTCAGCCGACCGGTTCATCACATGAGCCGATCGATTGGGAGCACAGGTTAGGCAAAATCAGTCAATTGTGATTTCAATCAATTTGATACTCCAATCAATGCGTCCAACACCTTGAACCATATGATATTGAGCTATCAACTGATTGAGTGTTTAATTGAACTACTAAACTCCTTTAGTAATCAATCTAAACATTACTTTGTGGACAAAACTCCTCTTCCAGGTTAAATCCTATGTGTGTGACCCTGCAGGTCCATTTCACGTTGGCAGTGAAAGTCCATAACACTTATGACTTCACAAGCAAAGAGTGGTGCCTAGTCACACATCATTGCTACCCAAGTGAAAGTAGAAAGTTGGAGAACAACTTTCATCCTACAATCCGTGAATGGTGTTACAGTGAATGTATAATTCCTTTGTCACTGATATCCCGAATGAACTCGAGGCATGGAACAGTCATCCAGTCAACGTTCATTCACTTTCTTGATCTCAGAGTAGATTGAACGAGATATGTATGACATCAATATCACATACTGATTCACACATGCGTGCGCACGCCTATCTCAATCCTACTCATCAAGTGGCCTTGGATATCAAACTCCCTCAGGAGGGACAAATCCCATATCTATCACTCACCCCTCAAAAGCCCCATGTGTCAAAGCCACTCAATCATCACCTTTATAACAATCCATGTTTCAGGACTGCGTTTGATGATGTCAAAGTGTGCCCAACGACATGTGTTGAGTGCAGTGATTTCAGGTCTAAGAATCACACTCACCACCATCACTATGAGTACTGACTGTGACTACCATCTTATGGTTCCATGTGTCAAACTCACGGTGGGTCTGTCTGGTACCTTGTTCTCTAACAAGTACCTATGTGTTTGGTTTGATATCTCTATATCATGACTAATGAGATTCTGTCATCAACCAACACCACAATCTAGCCTTGTGTGTCATTGCTGTCTATTTACCTTCCACAATGACATCTGACTAGGGACATAACAAGAATGTACAAACTCTTAGCATCTGTATGATCTCATCGTTCAGGTCCTTAACCTGAAAGCATACGTCATTGAGTACTGTCATTCTCTAGACATTCAATTTGTTCTATCACTATCTCATATGACTGAACCAGAATGAATTGGAAGCTTGCCTTTGATGTTTATCAAATCAATCTTAATGTATCCCACCAATCATCCCATGATTGGCTCTCAGGGCATACATACCAACAGACTCCCACTTGCACTGCGAGCCAATCACTCTTGAATCATATTCATAGTGATCTTCAAACATGTCCCACATGTTACTATGCTCTAGTGCGAACATAGTGAGTAATGGCAACACATTGCCAAAGTCAGTATAAATTGCATGTCTCTCATCTATTCGCTGTACGTCACACGTATGAGATGGAGTTGCCGTAATATGCGATCTAGTATTCCATTGCTAACCTTTAGCCACATTGCATGATCAAGGATTCCAGACTTGTCATCAATGAGTGGAATATAAGTTCATCTCATGAACTTTTAGATCCATATAGTATCCACTGATGTTCTCTAACACACAGATACTCGCCATTTCCCTTTTAAATGGTTTTATTGGAACACTTCCAATTATCAACAAACTTTCACTTTTATACATCCTATGTATATTTTGCGATTAATTTTCTGTCCTTTCGGAAGTTCGCATCAATGTAACTCTTTACATCGAACTCTTCCTTATCTCCATAGAACTAGTACATCCCAAGTACTTATCAAGTTCTTATGGTATTCCAGTAACCCTTACTGGAAGTAGACAGACATCCACTCGTCATGTCTTGACCGGCCTAAATCGCGCGTCCTAAAATTCGAGGCGTATTTGAGGTAGTCGAGCCTTCACATTTATAACCTGAATCCTTCTAGGCCCCCGCAACTTTGTTTATGGGGTCGAAGTAGTCATACGGGGTCGAACACAGGGACAAGGTGGGTCGTGTTGACGACTCTGAATCGACACTCTACACTCCGGTGGGTATAAAGAGATATTAAAGTTCCCCGAAGGGGAACAACAAGCTGTCATGATTAAATCAAAGAAAACTATCTCCAACTGGAGTTACAAGAAAGATTAAGATTTTGTCATTTAGCAGTTTTTAGGAATTTTCATGCAACAGAAAATAGAAAGATAAACTGCAGTTTAAGGCGTAATGCAAGGGATAAGACTTCAGTAAGACAAGCGGTAGCAGTAACACCCTGCACCCCTCCTCTCAGAGCGGGTGCCTCTAACCAAGCTTCAACACCCCTCTCGAGGTTGCTGGGCTCAAGTTAGAGTGGAATGATACTAAAACAACTCCGTTCCGGGAACTCTCGTACTCCAGAACCGGATCAAACACTAGAGCCACAACCCAACTCTCGAAGTAGTTGCGACGGGAAAGACGATTCGGTAGCTAAGAGAAATGCGATCCAAAACATGCAAGCTAGAGTTCAGATATCCAACACAGTAGTTACCAAATCATAAGGCACCAAGCATTAAACAAATAGCAATTAAGCATTTCTATTTCCATAAGCAAAAAGGGTCTTAATACAATGCATAAGCTAAGAATTTGAATAACAAAATTAAAGATAGATGTCGCCTTCTTGATGTAGAAGAACGACAGACTACTGTAACTCTCTTGCCCGATACCGGTCAGGAGTCGAGCCCGATACGGCAGTGTCGGGCGGCACCCCCTCTCGGGCAGCGCCGACTGACGACTTACTGTATTGCTCAAGGACCCTGGCCGATACGCTCATGTCGAGCGGCGCACCCTCTCGGGCGGCACGCATGACGGGCGGAGCGTATCGGGTTCGATATCTTGTCGGGCAAAGAGCTACGAGTCTACTGTTGGGCACTCGTGTCGCTCATCTTCGCTGGCCGATATCGGCCCGCAGTGTCGCCTAGGACAACACTAAGTGAACCATCCCTTCCCTCTCGGGATGAGGGAAAGCTCACCTAGTGTCGCCCGGCACAAGCACTGGGCGCGATACTCTTGCTCTCACAGCTTCCTTCGAAGGTGGCTCTCAAACTTCCAAACTGTCTTGTCCGAATTCTCTTCTGACTCTCTCGACTCGTCCGACCTATCCGACCCCTTCCAACCCCGTCTTTTCGGCTTCCTGTAGCTGCTATTTATATGCGGCGGTTGAAGGAGTTATGGTGCTGGAAACGCCACGTAGCTCCCTTATACGCCGGTCGATGGATGTGGACGGCCGATACAGGTATGTCTCGGCACGAGGTGCTAGCTATCGGTCACGTGGCTGGCGGCACGCCTGCCGGTGGGTGGCTGTGTCGCCCGACGAGTTTGGTCGTCGATGGAGCTTTGGCTCCCTGTCGGGTAGACGGTATGTCGGCCGACACGTCCTTCTTGTGCAGCGCCCTTCTCCACCGATCATTCTCATGTCGCCCAGCCCCTGTCGGGCTGGGTTGTATCGGGCGTCAGGAAGGTCGAGACGGGCTTAGACTTATTGTGGGCCGGAATCGGCCTTATTGCACAAAAATGAGAAAAACTCTATAGAAGATAGGAAAAATTGGAATAAGAGCGTTGCTTGGCCAATTATTGCGAAAATGCTAATAAAATAGAGGAAAATAGTAGAAAAGGGTAGTTTTGATAACAGAATAAAGGGAAAAAACGTCACAAAATTTGGTGTTATCAACTCCCCCAAACTTAGCTTTTTGATTGTCCTCAATCAATATTTAAACTAAACTTTGTGTTGCTTCTTCTTGCACAGCAAAACTTTAAGGCTAAAGGGTAGCACAAGATTTGCGATGTCTTGGAGGTAATGTTGTCTTAATGCGAACAAAAGATCTTGCCCTACTTGCCTTATTATTTAAGTAAAAATTTTCTTCTCCACAGCTTCAGCGAGACTTTGGTGTATGATTCCGAAGTTAGCTTCCACACCAAACAGCTTTATTTTAGGGGCAGGAAGTTGTGTATAGGGTAGGCTAAGGCTTTTTGGGTTTTTCTTCTTATTTCCCATCAGTCCATCCAGGTAAGGGTCCGTTAACGGGCAAGTGGTCCCTGCAGTCCAAGCCAGTTGGCTTTAGAGCAGTGATTTCACATCCTACGTACCACTGCCCCGGATCTACCATGCCTAAAGATGGGTACTTTTGGAAAACAAGTGTGTATATATATATTTTTTCTTTTCTTTTATTGGGCACAACTCTCATGCTTTTATTCACGCTCATAAGGCTTCTTTCTTGTTTTGGGATTTTTGCTGGGTAAGGGAAAACATAAGAGATATCTGCTGTTTGGGCAGCTTTTTCCTTCTCCATACTCGTCTCTTGGCTGTTTGCGAGATTATTATTTTTCAAAAAATTTTGGATGGCAAGGCACAATCTTTTGTTTGTTTGAGACAGCATTATCAGAAAGATATGACAGAACTTGTAACTTGTTAAATATACAGAAAGTAAACTTTGCAAGAAGTCACAACAGGTTTTTATTATTATTATAGCAACTTTATACATATATAAGTATAGGGAATTATAAGCAAAAAATTTCAAAGTTTTCAAGACTTTTAGTAAGAAGGAAAAAGGTTGTGTAAGAAGTTATATGTACACTAAAAAGGTTATATGTACACTAAAAAGGTTATATGTACACTAATTGAATTGGATAGGATGAGGGGGATCAAAGGAGAAAAGTTTTGTACCTCCCTCACTGGTACATGGTACCCCCCCCCCCAAACTTACTCCACACTCTGTCCCAGAGTTGTGAAGTAGATGAGGTAAGGAAATGTTAATCATTGAGGGTTAGATGATCAGCGCGCCTGGGCTAGATAAGAGCTCCCACACATATTCTCCTCTTTTGCTGTGATAGTCGATGTGGAGGAGTTGATCAGGCGTTGCCTCGTTTGCCATCCATTCTAGGATGAAGATGTCGCAGTCGTTGGATAGTTGAATTTGATGCGGGCTGCGGTGGCAGAACTGGAGTTCATGCCAGCTTCTTGCTTGCATTCCCAGGAATGGTTGTATCAGCGCTGCTATATCGATAAAGTACTTTCGTACTAATCGTTCGAGAGATGTCAGCGCTGTCGATGTACAAGGCACTGGATGGTCTTTGTTGCTGTCTGAGCTGTTGTAGAAAATCCCTACTCGTTGTTGGGTGTACACCGTTAAGAGCGTCCAGTGGTTGTTGTGCAGGATGGGAAGGAGAATGGTATCCGGGACTCTGCATTCCAACTCTTCTAGGAAAGCTTCCTTCGCCCCTTGCTCATCGTCTAGGCAAATGTCGTTGAACAGCATTGGATCTGCTATGCATGCGTGTTCAGACTTGTTTCGTAGTATCTGGATGTAGGCGACTGCACAGATAACGCCAGACATCCTCCCTCTTTTACCATGTCCCTTAAGTCGTCAATCGGGACTATGGCATCTCCTGCCGAGTAGGCTACGTCTGCCGGGGTGGAGTCAGCCAACTTCATGTGAATTTCATTGACCTGTTCCTGCGTGAGGGTAGCGCATGAGAAACGGTCGAAGTTGTGGATCGACTCCTCCTGGTTCTGGGGCGAGGCTTGTTCGTCATGTACGAAAACTTGTCGCAAGATGTTTATCTGTTTGCCTGCCCCACATACGTGTGTCTCTGCTTATGCTTCTTTTTCAGGAGGGCTGCTGTGTTGAGATGACTCCTCTTCTTGTTCACTATCCAGCAGCTCTTCTGGTATCCCCGCGTCTCGGAAGTAGCGCTTGTCCTTTATCAGCAGCAATGCGTATTTGCTTCTGAGACTGTAGAAGTTATTACTCTGGAGTTGCTTGAAGTATCTGAAGATATGTATCATCTCCATGGCTCTGAGGACTATGAATGCGCTATTTCCACTTCCCTCCTCTTCTTGGACTGGGAAGTCCCTTAGTGAGTAGAAATTCCAGACACCGCTGTGGCGCTGGACTCCATACTTGATGACCCGGTGGAGACGTAGCGGCAGCAGTCTTAGCCTTACGTCCTTTGGGTGTAGGAACGTACTTCCTGTGTGCGGGACCTCTTTGCTGCAGCAGCAGTGCAGTTGGACATCATGATTTCGGAGGTCGGAAATGCACATGAACCAGTTGTTTCTGTGTTTGTAAGGGGCCAGCACCAGTTTCGGATTGTGCACTTCAATGTAATCCAACATACTTTCTACCTGCGTAGAATTGTACAACCCCATCATTAGTCTTCTTGCTAGGGTCGGGGTGGCAGCGTAAACTGTATGTTGGCCTTTCTTCTTGTCGGCGCTTTCTATAATGGCCCCTTGTAGTACTCTGAACAACCTCTTCCCTACGACGGCCTTGGCGCGGAAGATGTTTCTTAGAGTTCCCCGTTGCACCGAAAAATAACCATCGCTCCAGAGTACCTCTTCCTCGTCGGCTTGCGATCTCAGGATCATGTTGAGTAGTTTCTGGTCTCTGATTGTTAGATACCCTATGACCCTTCTGTCAAAGTCAGTCATTTCGAAGGAAGGTATCTCTGTCGGTGCGGAGAAATCGGTGAGGTCAGCCTTTGAACTCCTTCCTCTGGGGAGGTGTCTTTCGTTTGCAGTGCAGATGTCCCCCCTTCTCCCTCGGATTCATTAGAAGAGCCCTCCCCGACGCTAATATCTTCGTCGTTATCCTCAGCTTCGTCAAAGGGGGCTGAGGGAGTGGCCTCATTCAAGTCAAAAGGGCTTCCTTGTCTTGCTGGAGCTTCATAGCCTTGCCCTTGTGATGAAATTCCTCCGGTTGCTGATGAAGATCTGCCGGAGGAGGAGGTGGATGATGACGATCCTGACGACGCTCTTGATGATGAGGATTGAGAGCCCAGACCAGGAGGCGACGGCGATCTTCTCGGCTGCCTTGGGCGTGGATGGTCGTCCTCCCTTTTCAGCCTCCCCTCGATCTCGCTAAGGCGCTGCAGAACTTGTTGTAGTGTGGCATTCACTGCCTCTAGCCGGCCAGGTAGGCTGGCCAAAGCCAGCAGCTCTCGTTCCTGGCTATCCAGCCTTTGTTCGAAAAACGACAACTTGCGGGTTAGGGAAAGAAATGTAGTAGAATGGTTTTCTGTTACCTCCCGTAAGAAATCGAGTTCTTGTCCCAGCATCATTCCGAGCGAAGGAGGGTTTTCCGCTTGTCTCCCCTTCGACCTCGAAATGCTCCTCCCACATGATGGTCTGCATGACGAGGCAGAACCTACTTCTATCATCTGCGCGGCTGATGCTTCTGGGTGAGGTGTCAGTGCTGCCCCGCCCTCTTGTTGTATCGGAGGAGACCGTGTTGTGGGGGACGGATGCTGCCCCATATCGACGTTGTCGACGATCTCCTCAACAACTGCTACAGGTGACTTTGGTGGTGGTGTCGGCGTCACCTGTGCTCCTTCGAGCTCCATTTGTAGGATGTCGGCGAATAGCTCATCGCTGACATCCGGTTGTACTTCATCAGTTGCCCCTAAGGGTGCAGCAGAAACTACGGGGACTACAGCCGTCTCTCTCGCTGCAGTTCCAGTTCTTGTCTCGGCGACCTCCACGATCGCCGGTTCTTCTCTTGCCACCACTGGCCTTGTTGTTGTGGCTGTCATTGGTGGCTCCAAGGCAGTGAGCCGCTCGGCAGGAGCTGTTGAAGATACGTCCTGTCGAGTACCCAGCGGGATGGGCCCTCTAGTGATTCCCCGTTCTTGGCTTATTGGGGGTGGAGCGCAGCTTGCGCCTGCTACCACAGCCTCGATCTCGGCTGTGGTGAAGACTAGCTTTTCTGCGTCGTAGGCGGCGCAACGAGGAAGCGGGAGAAGGATCTTCGTCCTTGTGAACTTGTAGAAGTAACTCCGCCCCTCCTTCTTTATTATACCTGACCTCATGAGGTACTTGAGGTCGATCAACTCGTCCCCTCTTGTTCTTGAGAGGCTGCGCGGCTCGCGCGGGTATCCCAACCCCACCGCGATTAGGTTCACGATGCCACCCATGCAATATTCCTTGGTGGCATCCTTTATTGGGTGCAGCCTGTTCAGCAAGAAGCACCCCAAGTTGATAGTCCGGCCCTCCATCATGTACCACATGACGTGGAGTTCCTCAGAGTAAATGTTGCTGGACTCGTTCTTGCTGAAGAGGAGGCACGCCATCAGCTTGTGCATTATCCTCCAGAAGCATGAGTGCACTGCCGCCACCTTGCTCCCGGGTTTGAAAGATGACTCCCCGGTTAGCTTTTCCCAGATATCTACGGGGTTGAACCCGTCTCCTTCGGTGATCCTTGCACCGTTATCTAGTCTCCCTCTCTCCTCTTCGCTGGAGGAGAAAATCTGGTTGAGTAGCTTCTCTGAAATGACGTGCTCTGCATTGTAAAGCCGCCCCTGGAGTCTGTCTGCTCCGCCATACTTTCTGGCTTCAGCAGGTGTATTCTTTACTCGGTGAAGGGACGCCATGAATTCCTTCGTGAGCTCGGTGTAGGAGGCGGATAGGCTGAGGCAGATTTGCCTCAGACCTGCTGCGGCAAGCACATTCTCCATTCTCTCAAAGATGCCCAACTGCATGAAGGACGACTGGTGGCAGAACCTGCTTGGCCTGTAGAGCTTGGCCCCTAGCTCAGCATATCTGCATCCATGCTCCTCATCCCTTGGCACGAACCTTCCTGGTGTGTGATCCAGTGGTTCTTCTGTTGGGGCGGGTGCTGTAGCTGGAGCGGCCACTTCTTCAGTTCTCACCCTCTTTTCAGTCGTTGAGGGCCCAGCGACCTCGGGATTCGGGCGCTTCTGCCCGATCGTTGCCATCTCTGCCTCTGGCTCGGTGATGATTCTCCTGCCTTGCTCATCAACGCGTCTGGAGGTTTGCTTTGTGCGTGCCATCCCTATTATCAATTCAAATGTACTTTTGTTATCAGTGGGTAAATTAATAAAGGGAGAGACACCCGACACGACTGTATCGGGCTTCAAGACAAAATCAGGAGAAGCTTGCCTGATACAACTGTGTCGGGCGATACGGTCAAAAGAAACTGAGCGCCCGGCAGGGTCTTGAAAGAGCGCTGCCCGATACAAGAATAAACGGGCGATACGGTCGCTGCCCGACACAGCTGTATCGGGCAGGAGCGAGAGAAGCGTGTCGCGCGATAACAGTATCGGGCGACAAGAAAATCAACATAAAATCCTCGCCCGATACATCGCACGTGATAAAGGTCCGTATCGGGTATGCTCGGGCGATAGGGCTGTCGCGCGATACCTTTGTTTTCCTTAAGGTTTTGCGCGTCACGTGATCGGGAGAGGTCTCTGCGCGACACGGGAGTGGAGAGCAAGAAAAGTACTGCGCGATACAGTAGCTGAAAAAGGTAAAGTCTGGGAGCGCGACACGGTAAAGTTTTTGCCTTATATATAGCGGCCGGACGTCGCGGTAAAACCATTCCCTCCCGAGACGGGCGCAATCTGTATGTCGGTTGGTGTGCCTCCCAGTCTGGTCTGGGAAAAAAAAAGGTTACTAGGCCAGACTTCGCCCGACCGATACAAGATTTTTTGGGACAAAACTCCGAGGTAAAACCCACTTAAAGAAAGAGGCGACAGGCGGGTAAAACATCATTGGCCTGAGGCTAAACCCGGCCTCAGATGGTATTTACCCATCCTAGCAAATAAAACTAAAGCGGTGGCCCTTAAAACAAAAGAGTCAGCACACGTGCGCATGCACTGACTCGGGCCTTATTACAGTCCATAATGTTTGTAATGTCTGTTTTGCCGAAAAGTAAATAACGTCCTATACTAGGGAAATAAAAGCACGGGCTGCCTCCCGAGGAGCGCTGCGTTTTCCGTCTTCAGCTAGACGTCTTTGGCTTCTTTATCATACTTTATCACTTTGCTGGTTCAGTGTTGGACGGGATCTTCCCCGAAGGATTCTTCACAATCTCGGCGAGCTGTGCGAGCTGCTGATCGATTTGTCACTGATGTATTTGCATATCTACCAATTGGACTTGCAGTGAGTTCAAGACTCCCGAATTTGACAGCGCGCTCTATGCTAACTGGTTATTGATGCAATCTTGCTTCTTGACAAAGTCAAACAGCTGAACGATCACCTCAGATTGGCTTGCTCCCTTCTCCTGTTCACGAGATGGGCCTTGGTATTTTTCTGCTACTTGGAAATTGCCTTTTACTGGTTGGAACTGGCTATTCTTGTTATACTGCCCGGATCCCCCTCTCTTCTCGAAAGGTTGCACTGGCCTGGCCGAGGTGTGCAGCTGATGCGAGTTTTCGGCTGCGTCCTTGTTGCCATAATTAAAACCAGGGTGGCCTGGTCTCTTGAAGTTCATGTAGGATACATTCTCGGTCCTTTATTCTTCCGAGTCGGAGTCGCTGTCGGTGCCGGGTTTGGTGTAGATGCAGTTGTCTACCCCATGTCCTCCTTCACCGCAGGTAACACATTTCATGACTTTCTCAACTTGCTTCTTCCCCTTTCCGCCATGATCCTTCAGTTGTTTCACATCTGTTGCTATCCTTTGAATCTGAGAAGTAATGTTTTCTAGAGCCTTGGACCCAAGAGAGGTTCCTTCCCCTGCCTTCTTTGCCTGCCCTCTATCGGATCTATCATAGTCAACATCAGCCTTCAACTCAGCCATGTTCCTAATGATCTTTTCAGACTTGCTTGGCTTTTTCCCTAAGAAGTCACTTCCTGCTCCCGCATTCAGTGATACCCTTTCATCGGGAGTTAGCCCATTGTAGAAGGTGGAGACCAGGAAGCCCTTCTTGAAATTGTGGTGAGGGCAGTCCTCTGATATTCCAGATATCGTTCCCAGGCGTCGTGGAGGTTTTCATTTGGCTTTTGCGTGAAAGACGTGATTTTTAACTTGTTCCTCATCGTCTTCTCAGTGGGGTAAAACTTGTTTACAAATGCGTCACCCAGTTCTCCCCATCCATTTAGCGCTTGGTGGGGTAGCCCAAGGTACCATGATAGAGCCTTATCCTCCAAAGAGAAGATGAAACCCTTGCAGTAAATGACCTCTTGGGGAACCCCTCGCATCTTTATGGTGTCGCAGATATTTTTGAAAGCATCAAGGTGATGGTAAGGGTTGTCACTCTTAGAACTCCCCCTGAAGCTTTTATTTTGAATCATGGAGATCACAGATGGCTTGAGCTCAAAGTTTGTAGCATTGAACCTTGGGATGATAACGGGGTACCTCGATCTATTGGCCTTTGTAGAAGCCAATTCTCTCAGAGTTTTCTCTTCTTCCTCCGAGTCGTCACTGTTGCTGGCGTCTCGGCGTCGCTCCCGGTTATCATGATTCCTCCTGTGTCTCCGACGACGTCTATGCTGATGATGTTGGTCCTCATGCCCTGGTGATTCTGGATCTTCTTGCCGCTCATTATCACTATACCGGTCGTTGTCTTCCGGTGGAGGCAAAACTGGCCTCCTTCCTTGGCTTTCGTTTCCAGAAGGTGGCTCTACGCGAGGAGGCATGGTTGACAGTCTCAGTGTTCAGTAGATCAGAGTACCTGAAAATCGCATAAAAATCATGTTTAGAAAATTATAATTGGGTAAAGAATATTGCTTAAAGTAAAAGAAAAAGAAAAAGAGGTGTTGTCAAGCCTATTTCTAAGCTTGAGGCATGGGAGTGTAGTTAGTGGCTTCGGATACGTCAACAGTGCCATTTGCCTTGTCCCCGGCAACGGCGCCAGAAAGTTGACCGGCCTAAATCGTGCGTCCTAAAATTGGAGGCGTATTTGAGGTAGTCGAGCCTTCACATTTATAACCCGAATCCTTCTAGGCCCCCACAACTTTGTTTACGGGGTCGAACACAGGGACAAGGTGGGTCGTGTTGACGACTCTGAATCGACACTCTACACTCCGGTGGGTATAAAAAGATATTAAAGTTCCCCGAAGGGGAATAACAAGCTGTCACGATTAAATCAAAGAAAACTATCTCCAACTGGAGTTATAAGAAAGATTAAGATTTTGTCATTTAGCAGTTTTTAGGAATTTTCATGCAACAGAAAATAGAAAGATAAACTGCAGTTTAAGGCGTAATGCAAGGGATAAGACTTCAGTAAGACAAGCGGTAGCAGTAACACCCTGCACCCCTCCTCTCAGAGCGGGTGCCTCTAACCAAGCTTCAACACCCCTCTCGAGGTTGCTGGGCTCAAGTTAGAGTGGAATGATACTAAAACAACTCCGTTCTGGGCACTCTCGTACTCCAGAACCGGACCAAACACTAGAGCCACAACCCAACTCTCGAAGTAGTTGCGACGGGAAAGACGATTCGGTAGCTAAGCGAAACGCGATCCAAAACATGCAAGCTAGAGTTCAGATATCCAACACAGCAGTTACCCAATCATAAGGCACCAAGCATTAAACAAATAGCAATTAAGCATTTCTATTTCCATAAGCAAAAAGGGTCTTAATACAATGCATATGCTAAGAATTTGAATAACAGAATTAAAGATAGATGTCGCCTTCTTGATGTAGAAGAACGACAGACTACTGTAACTCTCCTGCCCGATACCGGTCAGGAGTCGAGCCCGATACGGCAGTGTCGGGCGGCACCCCCTCTCAGGCAGCGCCGACTGACGACTGATTGTATCGCTCAAGGACCCTGGCCGATACACTCATGTCGGGCGGCACGCATGACGGGCGGAGCGTATCGGGTTCGATATCGTGTCGGGCAAAGAGCTACGAGTCTACTGTCGGGCACTCGTGTCACTCATCTTCGCTGGCCGATATCGGCCCGCAGTGTCGCCCGGGACAACACTAAGTGAACCATCCCTTCCCTCTTGGGATGAGGGAAAGCTCACCTAGTGTCGCCCGGCACAAGCACTGGGCGCGATACTCTTACTCTCACAGCTTCCTTCGAAGGTGGCTCTCGAACTTCCGAACTGTCTTGTCCGAATTCTCTTCTGACTCTCTCGACTCGTCCGACCTATCCGACCTTCCGACCCCTTCCGACCCCATCTTTTCGGCTTCCTGTAGCTGCTATTTATATGCGGCGGTTGAAGGAGTTATGGTGCTGGAAACGCCACGTAGCTCCCTTATACGTCGGTCGATGGATGTGGACGGCCGATACAGGTATGTCTCGGCGTGAGGCGCTGGCTATCAGTCACGTGGCTGGCGGCACGCCTGCCGGTGGGTGGTTGTGTCGCCCGACGAGTTTGGTCGTCGATGCGGCTTTGGCTCCCTGTCGGGTAGATGGTATGTCGGCCGACACGTCCTTCTTGCGCAGCGCCCTTCTCCGCCGATCATTCTCGTGTCGCCCAGCCCCTGTCGGGCTGGGTTGTATCGGGCGTCAGGAAGGTCGAGACGGGCTTAGACTTATTGTGGGCCGGAATCGGCCTTATTGCACAAAAATGAGGAAAACTCTGTAGAAGATAGGAAAAATTGGAATAAGAGTGTTGCTTGGCCAATTATTGCGAAAATGCTAATAAAATAGAGGAAAATAGCAGAAAAGGGTAGTTTTGATAACAGAATAAAGGGCAAAAACGTCACAAAATTTGGTGTTATCATGTCTCACATACGAGTTATCAGGATGAGCACATCATATTGTCATGTCACACATACATGATGATGAATGCATTTTATTCTTTCCATGTCAATACATGCAAGATAATGGGATGATTGCATACATGATAGATCCATATCTATTCTTAGTGTTCCCATTCTTCATAAGAATTGGACACTTGGCCTTGGGATACTAACTCCATGTAGCATGGATAAGTTTTCTCCCATTGAATATGTGCATACTGAACACTTCAGTACAGATTGCCAATGTATGCTCTCTCTTTTCAGGTCAAGAGGTTTTTCGAGAACGATCTCTATAGATCTCTATTCCTATCATATAGGAAACATCTCTATCTTCCTTAAATATAATTTCCACTTTTGGATTTCCATTCTAGAACAATTCCATTTCACATCAATATGTGGAATGTGAATACGCTCCCACTAAATCACAGATCCCGTCTTTATCTTTGACATATCAGTCAAACCCTTTGACTATATCATCAAAGTAAAGATCCAATTTTGAGTTGCTTGTACTCAATCAATCACAATGATTAGTCCATTGTAACTTATAGACTTCATTTGCATTAGTGGATTCATAAACCTTATAGGTTGTGTCACGTACACATCCTTGTTTTATTCCTCATAGGAATGTGGTTTTAGTATCCATATGCCAAATGTCTCAGTCATTAAGTTGCAATCAACAAGCATCATCCTTCTCAAAATGTTATCCATGTGTCTTAACACTTAAGACTTATTTGCACTTATGGATATGATCCAATGAGTGCTACCATCAAGGTCATACCTTATGGTTCACACGGATGTCATTTAGGATGTAATGGTTTTATACCATAACTCAAAATCTGATTCCTCATATTCATCTAGATAGTTGACTCATCATATGAACAACTCATCACATAGATAATTGAGGTGTATCTATCAAGAATATAGGAATTCACAACCCTTGTGATTCTTAATGTCCTTTATTAGTGTGGGGTATTCATTTATTAAGAAGAATTCAGTTATTTGATAATCATTCTCTAACTCCTTAGAGTATGATTCCTTCTTGATTTAGACATCACCATGCCTTAATCATGAGTTCACTATGATACACTATCATAATCACTCATAAGGATCTCAAACATTTGGTCCAAGTATTTCATTCATTGATCTCATCAAGAATTAATACTTTACCAAATTTGTACTTCATCTATGACAATCTTGAACACTTCAAGATGTTCATATTGGTATTTCTCTAAACACCATTTGAAGTATTAGCATTTGTTCCAATTGGTATGTAAATACATCACATGTATTATACCTAATAGGATAATCACTCTCCCAGTACCTTTAGTGAAGATTGATTAATCATGTCCAAGATATTCATGTCTCTTAATGATTCTCTAACCAAAAGAGTCTAGGTTTATCCATCATATGGAAACTAGAAATGAATTTCTCATGATTGATGCTAATTTGATTGTTTGAGTTATCAATAACTTTAGGTATCATTTTATCTTATGCATACCATGTATCACAAGATAAACAAGGCATTGCCACAAAGATCATATCTTTAAGATTGAAACATCAGCTTTATTAATTGCCATCATTGTCATACAATATGCAATAATAAAGTGTTTCTATCTATTGGCAATATATGAAATAGCAGTTCTCAATTCTATTTCGTGCCCTTTAGGCTGAAATAAACTAAAAGATACTCCTATCTATGGCCGCAACACTTGCTCCAATGATGGGTACTTCTTTCTTGGTCCTTTCACAAAGGCCATCACTTATTTGCGGATATTGCATATCATATATGACATATCCATATCTTGGTATCATATACCTCGGATAAAGAAGTGGTTCATTTCATGATACCTTAGGTGGAGATCTCCATCCCCTCCTTCATCTTCTTTTGTTCTTCCAGATATAGAGGGCAGTTCCCTCATACACCCTTTCCCCATGTGCCTTGAGGCTGAAGACGGCTTGGATTGCTGGCTAGCATCAGAACACTTCTTAGCTTTGCCCTTTCCCTTGCCCTTAAGACTTACCTTTTCTTTGATCACATCAAAGATTATGGTTTGTCTTTCTTCATCTTTGCCTCTACTATCCTCAACATGTCCAACAACTCTGTCAACGCTTGTCAAAGTTGTTCATGTTGTAGCTTATCATGAATTGTATGATTCTCGCAACATTTGTAGTATCATACCAATAGCCAACTCTTGGCTCAGATGGAATCCTTCTTAGTCAGGTCTTTCCACATACCCAATCACATTGAGTGTGTGAATACCTTACTGGATCTCCTTCTGTCATGACATACTAGGACAGTATCTTGGAGACATCATATGTCTCATGCAACTCATAGTTCATCAAGCACTCCTCATCAATGTCATCCTCGGTATGCTTCCATAAGCATACTTTCAGCCATTGATGTGGTGGGATCGAGTTCATCTGGTTCTGGTATAACTAGGACTTAGAGCTTCCTCTCTTTGATTGAGAACACTTCTCATCATCATCCTAACCAGTCGTGGAATTATTCCCATTTAATTTGTTGGTCTCAAAGACCGATCGCAAATAAAGTGATTTGTTGATTAACCATTTATATTAACAAAAGGAAATATATGCAATTTTAGTCCAAAAACTCATTTTTGACTTGTTTGATTGATTTGAAAAGTTGACGATAAAATTAGGCCTTTAATTAATTATCGCTCCCACTATTTTACTTCAAATTGAAGCCTTCACCATCAATTCGGAAGATTGCAGCGTACAACCTTCTAGTGGGCAAGATCCTGAAATCCTCTAAGCCATGGACCAGCTCGGGCTGTCACCCACAACATAGATCTCTCAGGTAGGCAACTTTTGCCAATTGCATCATATGCAACTCTTGATAAGATGTCATATACAACTCTTTGCAATGATCATCTCCATGCCTCAAGGTACTAAATCCCATCCAGATCACCTTGTTAAGTCCGACCCAAAGCAAACACGATGAACATGCACCCTGCTAGGGCAGACCCACACATTCATCCTTCACGCTTCCACGAGGTAGACGGTGCACCGCGCTAGGGCGTGCCCACACTTGGTCGAACAAGCTTTTCACGTGTGTCGCATTTGGAAGGCATATAAAACTTAATATTTTAATGAGGGATTTGGTTTTATATACATATACATATCCAATCACCACAATACATAGTATGTATCATATACATGTTATATCCCATAGAAAACATGCACAAACAATAAAAAGCGATGATTATGGCCATCCTAATGTGATTCCTCAAGCCAAGAGGAATCACGGTCATCTAGGTCTACATCACATGCAACCTTTACAAGATGAACTTTGTGCCTTGCCATCTGAGTTGATCAACTCATCACATGAATGATCTGTACTCTCCAGCCGGTCGTCTGGGTGCCACCAGCCGATCGGTTGGCTCCTCCAACCGATCGGTTCGCCTGGTCATCGTGCATCTCGTCATGTCCGCCACCCGCTCGTCTCGCTCCTCGAATCGGTCATCAAACGATCAGTTCACTCCTTGAACCGACCGTCTGGAACGTCAACCGATCATTTCAGCTGTCGTCTTGATGTCCGCCGGTCTTCGACATAACAGGAAATAAAATCTATCCTAATAATTACATTGCTTTAAAAGGGAAACCCCGAGTTACATTCGGGGGGAGCAAAGGTAGGAAAGAATCTCGAATTATTTCGAGTTACATCGGGAATAAGAGAGGGAAGATCGGTGCGCAGACCGAGATGCAAGCAACCACAAACAACCACACACAGATAGGGGTTTATAGGCCATAATCATGCTACACACATCCACCACAAAACTCGTTTAAGGGCGACGCGTATCAAGTGCATTAATAATACATATCATATATGTAATTAGGGATTTGTGGATTTAGGATTGGACATGCATAAAGCCGATATTATTCACATCGTATGCAATAAATAAAGGCGACAAACCAAAATCGATCATATCGATATTCCTAAAATATAGAGCAGCTGACGTGGCTCTGATACCACTGTTGGGTTTTAGGGGAGACAGAGAAGGCAGCGGAAACAAAAATTTTCTCCCCCAACCCATACCGAGGAAACGCGTCAACGTCTATATAATAGGAAAAGATGGTTTGTGGAATCATACCTTGTCCCGAGGCTTGCTCGGCGACAATACCTCGCGCAATGCGCGGTCTTCAACTCCGGTCTTGCACGGCGTCTGTGCAGCTCCTGGTCGCACCGGGACTGAAGACTCCTCCTCCTACCGGACTGTCGGATGACAGTTGTCCTCCTGAGCGCCAGTGTCCTCCCGCCTCTGTAGTAGTCCACACGGACCACCTGGAACTCCACACTCCTTGTCCCACAAGGAAGTGGAAGGAGTCGTACCCTCCTGTTGACGTACTAGTCGCCAACACACTCTCCTGCTACCAGTTGCAACTGCAGTTGTCCTTCCCTTGCTGCACCTCCCTTTTGTGGGAAGCACTTGCTCGGGATCTCTCACGGTTACCAAAACCAGAGAGAACGACAACTTCACAAAGCAACCGGCTTGCATTGAGTTGTACTTTGAGAAGCCCCCAATACCCCTATATATATAGGCGGGTCATGGGATAGGGTTCTCTGTGCCCGACAATACGGGACTAAAGCAGGAGTAGAAGGGTTCGAGAATTTTCCACAAAAAGCAACCGGTTCGCAACTTGAAATGATCGGTTCACAACTGAACCGATCGGTTCGGCCATTGAGCCGATCGGTTGGACCTGAGCTGATCATTTGGGGCACTCCAACCGATCGGTTGGTTCCTTGAACCGATTGGTTCATGGTCCTAATCCGACTCAAAAAGACTTTCCTTGTTTCATTCTCAATTGGTATCGAATACCAATGTTATTCCCAATCGAATTGGGCAATTTGAAACCAAAGGAAAATTCTTGCCGACATGACTTTCCCAACTGGTCGGTTGCACCAGTTGAGCTGATCGGTTCAACTCTTGAACCGGTCATTTCAACCTGAGCATGAGCCGATCGGCCTGGACACTCCAGCCGACCGGTTCAGCACCTCAGCCGACCGGTTCATCACATGAGCCGATCGGTTGGGAGCACAGGTTGGGCAAAATCAGTCAATTGCGATTTCAATCAATCTGATACTCCAATCAATGCGTCCAACACCTTGAACCATATGATATTGAGCTATCAACTGATTGAGTGTTTAATTGAACTACTAGACTCCTTTAGTAATCAATCTAAACATTGCTTTGTGGACAAAACTCCTCTTCTAGGTTAAATCCTATGTGTGTGACCCTGCAGGTCCATTTCACGTTGGCAGTGAAAGTCCATAACACTTATGACTTCATAAGCAAAGAGCGGTGCCTAGTCACACATCATTGCTACCCAAGTGAAAGTAGAAAGTTGGAGAACAACTTTCATCCTACAATCCGTGAATGGTGTTACAGTGAATGTATAATTCCTTTGTCACTGATATCCCGAATGAACTCGAGGCATGGAACAGTCATCCTGTCAACGTTCATTCACTCTCTTGATCTCAGAGTAGATTGAATGAGATATGTATGACATCAATATCACATACTGATTCACACATGCGTGCGCACGCCTATCTCAATCCTACTCATCAAGTGGCCTTGGATATCAAACTCCCTTAGGAGGGACAAATCCCATATCTATCACTCACCCCTCAAAAGCCCCATGTGTCAAAACCACCCAATCATCACCTTTATAACAATCCATGTTTCAGGACTGCGTTTGATGATGTCAAAGTGTGCCCAACGACATGTGTTGAGTGCAGTGATTTCAGGTCTAAGAATCACACTCACCACCATCACTGTGAGTACTGACTGTGACTACCATCTTATGGTTCCATGTGTCAAACTCACGGTGGGTCTGTCCGGTACCTTGTTCTCTAACAAGTACCTATGTGTTTGGTTTGATATCTCTATATCATGACTAATGAGATTCTGTCATCAACCAACACCACAATCTAGCCTTGTGTGTCATTGCTGTCTATTTACCTTCCACAATGACATCCGACTAGGGACATAACAAGAATGTACAAACTCTTAGCATCCGTATGATCTCATCGTTCAGGTCCTTAACCTGAAAGCATACGTCATTGAGTATTGTCATTCTCTAGACATTCAATTTGTTCTATCACTATCTCATATGACTGAACTAGAATGAATTGGAAGCTTGCCTTTGATGTTTATCAAATCAATCTTAATGTATCCCACCAATCATCCCATGATTGGCTCTCAGGGCATACATACCAACATATACAACCTACATGTTCAGGAGTACCTACATCAGGACTTATGTTCAATCATGTCCAACATGAACATGTCATGTGCACATCCCTACCCAGCCTACCAGCCCTACCCAGGAGGTGATTATGCATTCCATGCATATAATTACTTTTACCTAGCCCCTCCACCTACTCCTTTTGATACTACACCCTCTACTACTGGTGGATCTACCTCTGGTGTGTTGTCTCTACCTACTAGCCCCTTAGCCACTCTTCTTGCCCGCCTCGGTAGTTCTTCTCCTTCCTTCCCACAGGCCAATGAGCTCCATGCTCTTAGAATGTCTTGGGATGAGCAGAATGCTCATTGTCCTGGTCGTGGTTTTGGTCCCTCTGCTGATGAAGGGATGCCAGACCAGGCTGATGAGGAGGTTGCTGATGCTGATGAGGCTACTAGTGATGATGAGGATGATGGTGCTACATTTGATGATGATGGCTCATATGGCTTTGTTTGTGACTCCGGTGATGAAGGTGTTGTTTCTACACCTTCAGATGGAGATGATGACTACGAGCCTGATGCTTCTGCTGTTGATGATGATGATGTTGTAGACATAGATAGCTTCCATGTCTAGTTGCTCTTAGTTTTTAGTCTAGTTTTTAATCATATATATCCTTCTAGGCTATTTTTCATTAGAAACATATGGGCACATGTTCTAAGCTGTACTATTTTATCATCTTAACTATCGTCATTTTGGCTTGTAGCTATTTTATGAGAACTTGCTTTCTGGGTTGTAATCTTAATTAGCGCACACTTACTCTTTGATTTACAATATCTCATGAGTTGGTGCCATGTTTTACCATATTTTGATTATGACTTAGATTGTTTGTTTCTCTCGTCTCTGTTTGGTGTATGCTTTGAGTTTGCATGTTATGGGTGTATGTTTGGTTGTGCTTAGACAAGACCTATTTTTATGCTCTTCTACCCCCCTTCCTTTTTGATAATGTCAAAAGGGGGAGAGAAATTCAATGTTTTAAAGCTCAAACATATTGCTTTTATTGCCTATTTGTTCCTTTTCTTGTTCATTATATGATTTATCATGTGACTTGCTAAAGGACCATATAGTTTGTATGTCATGTTGCTTTGTGTAGATAAACTAACTATGCAGGTTAGAGTAAGCATAGATTGAGGGGGAGCAATTTATATTGTTCAAATCTTGAATCCCCTTATAGTTCACAAGGAAAAGGTATACTTTCAATATCCTTTTCAATGTGATTAAGGAATGGTTTGTCATTGTCAAAAAGGGGAAGAATGTTGACTTGATAGTTATACATTGCCCATATTTTGATAATGACTTAACCATTCCATTCCTATGTATCTAATATGTTTGTTCAAGATTGATTTTAGGCTTTAGGTACATGAAAAGGATCAAATTATACAAGCCCTAGCTTGTTCAAGTTCAAGTCAAATGCAATGCAAGTGTGAAATTTAGGAAATCACTCCAAATGACCTTAGATGATTTTTGTAATCACTTGTATTGATGATATGACTTGTAACTAAGATGAGAAAAATATTAGGGACACTTAATACCAAGGTTTAATCACTCAAAATTCAAGAAAATTAGAGATACAAAAAATTGTGTGGATTTTCTAAAGATGACCCATTGGTCGAGTTGTACACTCACAGAACTCGACCGACCGGCTCACTGAGCAAATCTAATTTTGGCTATTCGGTCGAGTTTACTAGAACAAACTCGGCTGATAGTTTGAAAATTGGCCTTGTCTTTTAGTTGATCAGTCAAGTTACCTTTATTGAAACTCGACTGAATGTACTATACAGAAAACACAGAAAAAGTGATCATAACCATTGGTGACTTGTTTTGGGTGAAAATAGATCTATTGCATTGTGGAAAATGGATATATTTTGACCCTAAGTGATCCCACACTCAAGGGAATACCCCCAGTTATAGATAGGACCCCTTGGAGTTCATTCCAATTTTTCTCATTCATGCTATTCTAAGTCCTTGCTATAGTTGAGTGTGTTGCAACTCCTTGAGCCCCTTTCTCTCTCTAGTTTACACTTCATTTCCTGATTATGAGTGAGATAGGCATGTTGTAAGAGAGATGCTCCCTTGTGCATGTAAATCTCTCATCTTCTTCATCTTCCCTACCCCCTTTCCTCCATGAAGAAAAGGTGAGGCAAGCTACGCTAAGTGAAGATGGAGTTGTTGCTAATCTTCTTCAAGTTTGAAGAAGAGGTGAAGAGCATCTCCAGGATAAGGAGAAGGCAAAGGTTGAAGATCCAAGAATAGTAAAAAAGTCTTGAAGGTGGAATACTTGTGCTAGAGTGGGTAAGACCTTGGAGAAGGCTAAAGACTCTTGGCAAAGTGGGTAAGTCCTTGGTAAGGTGGAGTACTCTTGGTGCTTGGATGGGTAAGTCCATTGGTGGTCTTGTGTTGTAACTCTTATTGGTGATAATATAGAGAAAAGTACTTGCAAAGTCCTAGAGGCTGACCTCTCTAGATAGTGTACTGACTCTCTCCTAGTTTGGAGAGTGGAACCACTCTACATGACCTTGTCAAGTGCTTGCTATCAATTCCTCTCATCCTTGATATGCTTGTTAGTTAGGACTTCAAATTTCACTTTAGCTATTGGTTTTAATTTGATAAAATTTGAAGGTCTAATCTATCTTGTGAGGATTTTTGAATCTCTATTCACCCCCCCTAGAGCCCTAGATCTAATAGTATGTCCCCACGTGTGATTCAAAATCATACCATGCAATAGGGACAAGTCAATATATTTTTATGGATGACAATAACGTGCTAGAGTTCAACAAGTCAATTTTGAATGAGCAATGAAGTCCACGCCTTCAATGACAAAGATAAACCAATACAATGGGAAATTCATGAAATAATTTTGTCTATAGGAGAAAATATTTGATATATTGAGACTCTAATCACTAGATTCTCCCATGAGTTATACTATAAAAGTTAATGAACAACTAATGCATTCAAGTCCCTCACTCTTCGCTAAAGCCAAAGAGCTGGACTTGGGCCGTGGCAAGACTGGAGTCATATCTACCAATAGAGATGAGAGAATAGTACCTTGAAGTTACTAAAAAGGAAATCTCAATGTGAAGAAAGGATTGATGAGGCTTTGAAACCTCAAGGAAAAGGAACTCACCGCCAAAGTTGGTGTATATATGGACTGACACTTGAGAATCAAATCATGAGTTCAATAATAGAAGGAGAGTGATCAAAGGGGGATCTCAGGATTCTACCTCATCTATAGAAATTTATAGTGCAAAAATATTAGTGAAGACTTGGAAGTGGTTTGGGTCAAGGATTTGTGAGCACGTGCAATAGATGAAGTCCTTCTACCAAAAATCAGGTTCTAGAATACTTAGACATAGTAAGGGATGTGTTAATGCGTCATTTAGAACTTACAATCACTAAGATTATTATCCTAGAGTTTAATCCTTTTCTACTTCTGATTAAGGCTAGTATAGAAGGGTCGATCCCACAGGACAACTTTTTAAGATTGCATCATTTATCCCAATTAATTTTTGAAGAACTATTTTATTATTTTTTGTATTTTTAGATTTTAAACGGAAAGTAAAGATCGGGATGGGTGTTTGGTTGATTACACTAAAACGAGAAATAAACACAAAGTAACAATGTAATAACAAGAATTTATTTTTCCCCTGTCACAAGGAAAAGAAACAAATAATTGTTAGCACAAGTAGACTATTGTGAATGGAAAAGACTAGAGGTAAAGAAAGCAAATCAACGAAGGTTGAAATCAAAGGGAGAGAATCGAGGCTCTTGGGGTTTTCACCACCTTATCCTAGGCAAACGATTAATCCTTAAACAACGGGTTCAATGAAGGAAAGTGAATTAGAAATCCACTAAAGATGATCTCCACATGAGCCCATTGGTCCTGGTGCTCATGTTTCTTAGTTCATCATCCTAAAAAGAGAAAATCCACAGTTGTTTCAAAACTCTTATGTGATTGAGATTGTCGTTCTAAACCTGAATTTCCAAGGTCATATCCATTCGGATTAACTTTTGATATTATCAATTAATCACTTTGATATATCAACTAGTTATCAATCTCAAAAGCCATCTAGAATCATTTAAGGAGAAATTGAAAGTCATAGCTAAGGGGTTATTCCCCTTACCTCGATAAAGAACTACTCACTCATGGAAAAGGAGCAAAGAGAGACGGAGGAAGGAAGTGATCTAGCCATCTTTGAGTCTTACGACTATTGATCCTCAATTAGAGACAATGAAGATGACTGCCTCTTCCTACCTTGCTCGATTGCTCAAGAGAGGGGAGGAGGAGAAAAGAAAGTACTAGATCTAAACACAATGGAATAACGGAATAAAAAATAACATGTAACAAAATTGCAAGGCTACTTTATTTTAGAACTAGAAGAATACAATTAAATTTTCTCCAGAATGCTAATACAAGAGAAACCCAATATGCCCCTGGAGGAGGAAGTGCCCCTCCTTTTATATGAGAGGGAGGGGGCACTTTTACAATTAGGGTAGAAAGTTTTGAGGCTGGATGCTGGTTTTTCAACTGTCTGCGTGCCGCCAACCGACCGGTTCAGAAGTGAACCGATTGGCTGGATGCTGGTGGAGGGCGGCTGCTGAGCGATCGACTGCCAACCCTAATTAGGGTGGCAGCGCAATCAAAACCTCTCGGTGGTACGAATATCTTCCCATCATTAGGGATTCAGTTGAGCGTTTGGTTGAGAGCAACGATCAACACTGGAATACAAGACGAGCAGTTTTATTACTCAGACGATCGGGTCGAAAGAATGAAATGATTGGTTCGTAAACCCAGACGATTGGCTCAGGTTCTGAAACTGCAATAAAATGCACAATATTGTTAGATTTGTGATAAAAATGAGAAAATATTAAGTTGTGAAATTTCAAGAGATGAATTGAGTATTTTTATATGACAGTCTTAATAAATTGTAGAAAAGAAGTTCTAAAATAGCACTCATCAAAATACCGTGGACTTCAATTTTTGCTTGTCCTCAAGAAATTGAAAAATCAAAATGATTCAAAGATTTTGGAATAACAAGTTCATCATCTCTAGATTAGCAATTCTTCTATCCTTTTCATGGCCAAGCGACCCATCTCCTAGAACCACAAATTGCAAGCTCTATGTTTCTTATGAAAAAAAAATTCATAACTTAATTTTTTAAACTTATACTTTGTAAAGATAGTCTTGATCTAACTTGGGCTTCGACACTCAATTTTAATTTTTTTTTAATTGGGTTGATTGTTGCACGGGAATAGAGAAATTTGAGGTGTGACGAAAGAATCCCTCCTCTATTCGACTTGGGATATATTATTTTATGGACTTGTGATTACATTGACCACAATTTTTTTTGTACTCTTTTTTTTTGGTATCTTTTGATGGTATGTCCCTTTGTGGGGTATGGAAGAAGAGCATGCCAACCCGAACTTAGAGTTTGGCGTGCGATTTATTTTTCCCGTGCAACAAAAAACACTTTTTTTGGTGTCATTGCATAAGATAGAAAAGACATGTAGCTACATTATATGAGAGTAAAAGGAATAAGTTAATCTAATGCTAAAAATAAGAAAATCTACATTTGATTCTATTTGATACTCTAAGGCTTGCCACCGTTTCCAAGAATTACTTTCATGATCAGATGGAACTTGATATTTCAAAGTTTTTTGAATAAATTTGAGAATGCAATTGTTTTAACAAATTTCATTTTTGAAGATAAAATACAACATTCGGCCGACTAGATAAAGGCCTATGTTTGAAAGAAAAACAATGCAATACAAAATAAAATGCAAAAAGAGATGTTGAAAAGGGAAGATAGAGAGTGGATCGCGTACCACCCACCCGCACCCCGGACATAGAATATTGCTCGGCCCGAGAAAACTCTTAGAACGAGATGGAGGGAAGAGTCACTGTGGTGGAGGGTGTTGTTGGTGGGAGGAGTAGTAGTGTCCCCAATAAGGAGAGTCATGACTTGGATAACTCTGCTGCGCTCCATACTCCTCATATGCTGGTTGAGTAGGGGCATAGTGATTGCAGTCAACATGCCAAGACTCATGTGAATGTTGCATCAGGTACATGTCATTGAGCGGGTGACCTTGTCTCTGCTGCTCTCGCTGAATCTCATCTAGCTGAGTTTGAACCTCGTAGAAGCCGTAGGGGCCGGCGTCGTCGTCTGATTGTCGCCTAGTGCGATGTCTGGAAGGTGGTGGTGGCGGTCCAGTGTCCTCGTTGTGAGCCTCTAAAGAGAGGCTCCTCCTGTGAGGCTGTGGCTCGAGGATGGTGTCTGGGTTTGGATGCTCCATATTGAATCTCTGTATATGGCTCGGTAGATCAGTTAACTCATAGATGTAGTTTGCTACCGCAAACCGCGAATGTAACGGTAGCTAGAGGACCACCTAAGTGTCTTTAAACAAAAGGTAATAAATGCCCTCGGTGCCCAAACGGATAAACCTACTATTCTTCAAATACTGAGTGTTGATGAGGTGGTTTTTTAGCTCATGCAGAGGAAAGGCGATGTGGGTGTAGCCCAAAAAGATTGCGAGTTGGGTGACATAGTGGCTGATACGAAAAGAAGAGGAAGTGGCTCGGCTGGCTTGGGTACCAAAGTGCTCAATAATAGCATTTCCCCAGTTAAAAGGCTCTTCATGTTAAAGACACCAGAGAGCATAAAGTTCTACCTAAGTGATTGCTCCCTGAGTACCTTCCCAATTGAAGATGGTGCAGGCTAAGATGCGGTGAAGGTAACGGACCACCGGGTTGTGGATGCAAGAGGCCTTGGGCCCATTAGGAAGACGGGGTAGAAGCCCGGTGATCTCAGCCTAAAACTTGTCTCTGTCATAATTGTCTGGGTAGGAGTCATGAGAACGCGCCATACATCATTCTAGCCAATAATCATCTCTGCCATCGAGGATAAAAGAAGTGATTTGCCTGGCAGAGGACTCCAGATTTTCCCCAAAAATCTGGAATTTGCAACTTGAGTTTCCAAAAGAACAGTGCAACCTGCGGAAATTGCTCAAAAACTTGAGGGTAAGATCACAGTATACAGAGGTGACATGGTAGGGAGAGATAAGGATGTGGTTTCTATGGAGGATAGTGTTGGTAGTGTCGCGGATTCCCAAAGCATCTAGGGTTGTGCCGCATGCCCAACGGGGAAGGGAAACACCGATTGCGTACATCTCCTCATAACGTTGTCGGTGATCGGCGCTAGTGAACTGCTCATAGCTACCCGGAATGGGAGCTATATGGGGTGAATGGGGGGTGGTAGAGTCCAGATCATTGGAGGCATTCTGAGTGCCCTCCATCTCCCGGAGAAGCTCATCTGCCTCATCGATGTCATGGCACATCTCTTCGGCCAACTCGGGGGAAGACTCGCCAGTAGGGGAGGGCGTGCGGAATTGGATTCTGGGATGAGAACTGGAATGGCGAGGAGGGTCTCTGGAAGAAGACGCAGAGGCCTTACCCTTTCCCTTGCAAAAACGGTTAAACATAACCGTTGCAAAGAATGAGTCGATCGGTTTTCTGCTGAACTGAGCGTCCGGAAAAGATGAAACGATCGTCTAGACTGAAAACTGAGCGTTTTGATGGCGTCAAGCCGGGCGTCTGGAAGACCCAAGTGGGCAGCTGAAAGTGACCCTGAGCACGCAGAGGAGCATGCCGATGGCCGACTCATTGAGGAAAAAGGGGCGGTGGTGATGCACCGCCAGTCGCTCGTCCAAAGCAGCCGCCAGTTGGGTGGAGATAGAGTGGGCGGTTTAGTAGCCAGGCAAGTGACTGTGTGGTCGGAAATTGGGAGGACGGCGGTGCGGGCTGGGCGTCTACGGTTGCAGCTGTGCGAGTGGGGGCGACGGGGCTGAGCAGGCGGGAGAAGCTTGTCGGGCAGCTGCTACTGCAAGCGAGCGATGGCTAGGTGAGCAGATGGCCCGAGCGGCTTTATGGCTAGGTGTCCGGCTGGGAGCCACGCCGATCGTCTATAGAGCTAGGCTCGAGCAAACAGAACGGTGGCTAGGTCGAGCGAGGAGTGAGCAGGGAGAGCGGCGGCTAGGGCATGCGAATGAGATGGGGGAAGTAGTTTGCCTCAGCTGCTTTTTATGGAATGATGAAAACTTTGAGTCATTCGGTTGAATAACCAACCGATCAGTTGGTTCGCCTTGGGCATCAATCAGGAGAAAATAAAGGGCGGAGGCTGCATTAAAGTATTGGGGAACGGTCGGGGAGCGAGCCGAGTGGCTAGATGCCTAGTCGGTCGTTTGAGATGTCGAGGCATCCAAAAATCAAGCTCGAGCTGAGCATCTAGTGGTGGTATTCGGTCAGTTCAATAACAGATAAGAAGGAAAACAGAACGTAAAAAGAAAAAAAAAACGAAAAAGAAAGAACAAGAAGGGAAGATATTGTTGGGCTGCCTCCCAACTAGCACCTTATTTTACGTTGTGGCTCGACAAGGATCAGATTATTTAGATTCCAGGGAAGTTGCGGGGTCGGTTAGGTTTAGGTCTTCCAAGGGTGGATACTTGGTTGAGTCTGAGGCGACGACATCTTCAGTAGTGATGTATCTTTTAAGATAGTGTCCATTGACCTTAAATTCACCCAAAACTTTATCCCAGAGAAGAAAAGCATCGTGTGGATACGCACACTTGACAACGTAAGGGTCATACCATCTCGACTTGAGTTTTCCAGGGAAAAGTCATAATCTTGAGTTAAAAACTAAAACTTGATCCCATTCTCTAATGTCTTTGCACTTGATATGACCATCATGCCACATTTTGGTTCGGTCTTTGTAGATTCTTGCATTTTCATAGGCACTCGTCCTAAGTTCATCAAGCTCATTCATTTGGAGAAAACATTTCTCTCCAGCCCTGGAAAGGTCAAAATTCAAACTTTTGATGGCCCAACTGGCTTTGTGCTCTAGTTCTATTGGTAAGTGACATGACTTACCGTAGATCAGTCTGAAAGGGGTGGTACCAATGGGCGTTTTATAGGCAGTAAGATATGCCCACAGAGCATCATTGATTTTTAACGCCCAATATTTCCTAGTGCGTCCAACAGTTTTTTCTAAAATTGAATTGATTTGTATGTTGGATACTTCTACTTGCCCACTAGTCTGAGGATGGTAAGGAGTGGCGACTTTGTGGTAAACTCCATATTTTTTCAAAAGAGCCTCAAAACTTTTCTCCAAAAAATGGGATCCCCCGTCAAAAATGACGGTGCAAGGGACTCCAAATCTAGGAAAAATGATATCTTTAAAGAGTTTCTTAACTTGTTTAGAATCACAGGTTTTAGTGGGTATGGATTCAACCCACTTTGACACGTAATCGATTGCAACTAAAATGTAAGCAAACCCATAATAAGAAGGGAATGGGCCCATGTAGTCGATCCCCCAAACATCAAATATCTCTAATTCCTGCCAAGAAGTGAGAGGCATTTGGTCACGCTTGGAAATGTTACCCGTCCTTTGGCATTGGTCACATGAGAGCACATAATCATATGAGTCTTTGAAGATGGTGAGACAAAAGAATCCGCATTGTAGGACTTTTCTAGCTGTTTTTTGGGAACTCATATGACCACCATAGGGGCCAGAATGACATTGTTCCAAAATGGTGATGCTTTCTTCGTGGGAAACACAACGACGGTATAGACCATTGGCACAAAGTCTAAAAAGATAAGGTTCATCCCAATAATAATTTTTGACGTCATGTAAAAATTTAGCTTTAGAGTGTCACGTATACTCAGGATGCAATACACCTGTAGCTAAATAGTTTATGAAATCGGAAAACCAAGGGAATTGGGAGTCTACCTTAAGCAATTGGTCATCAGGTAAGGATTCATTTATGGGGTTATCATCAATGGGGCTATATCTAAGTCGACTTAGGTGATCAACCATGACATTTTCAGAACCCCTCTTGTCTAGGATTTCTAGGTCAAATTCCTACAATAAAAAAATCCATCTTATGAGTCTGGGCTTGGCATCTTTCTTGGTCATGAGGTAGTGAATGGCTGCATGATCAGTGTAAACAACAACCTTTGAACCAACAAGATATGAGAAAAATTTATCGAATGCATAGATAATGGCTAGCATTTCTTTTTTAGTGACTATGTAATTTTGCTGAGCTTCATCTAAGGTCTTGGATGCATAATAAATGTCGTGGTGTTTCTTGTCAATTATTTGTCCTAAAATGGCACCTACAGCAAAATCACTAGCATCGCACATGATTTCAAAGGGTAAGGCCCAGTCAGGAGCATGGATGATAGGAGTGGTGGTGAGAGAATTTTTCAAACATAGAAAGCTCTTCATGCATGCCTTATCAAAATGGAAAGGCACATCCTTTTGAAGAAGATTGGTGAGAGGTTTTGTGATTTTGGAAAAATCACGGATGAATCGTCGATAGAATCTGACATGTCCTAAGAAGGCTCAGATGTCTTTGATTGAGGTTGGGGGAGGCAGCTTGGTGATGACCTCAATCTTAGCTTGGTCTACTTCAATGCCCTGGTTGCTCACCTTATGGCCTAGAACAATACCCTCCTTGATCATGAAGTGACACTTCTCCCAATTAAGGACTAAGTGTGATTCAATACATCTATCAAGGACAAGGGAGAGGTTTTGAAGGCAGGAATCAAAACTATCTCCATAGATAGAGAAATCGTCCATGAACACTTCCATGACAGTTTTAGTTAACCCTAAAAAAATAGCAGACATACATCTTTGAAAAGTGGTCGGTGCATTGCACAGGCCGAAGGGCATTCGTCTAAAGGTGTATGTTCCAAAAGGGCATATGAAAGTGGTTTTCTCTTGATCTTCAGGATGGATGGGAATCTGATAAAAACCTGAGTAGCCATCTAGATTAAAAAAAAGTATTGTTGATGAGCTAAACGTTCAAGAACTTGATCTAAAAAGGGAAGAGGGAAGTGATCTTTCCTAGTAGCTTTGTTGAGCTTCCTGTAGTCAATGCACATTCTCCATCATGTGACTGTGCGAGTGGGAATGAGTTCATTCTTCTCATTATGAATGACAGTAGTCCCTCCCTTTTTGGGAACAACTTGAACTGGGATGACCCATGGGGAGTCAGAGATGGGATAGATGATTCCTACAGTTAAAAGTTTGATCACCTCTAGACGGACTACTTCCTTCATATTTGGGTTGAGTTTTCATTTTGGATCTCGAGAAGGTTTGTGGTCTTCTATCATAGGGATTTTGTGGATGTAGATGGATTGATCTATTCCAACTAAGTCTGTCATTTTGTACCCCAAGGCAGCTCCCTTTTTTCTAAGTTCACCCATGAGTTTGTTTTCTTATTCAAGTGGAAGGGAAGAGTTTATGATGATCGGGCACAGTTCTAGCTCATCAAGAAAAACATATTTCAGACCTATGGGGAGAGTCTTCATTTCTGGGGCCTTTGGTGGTTCAGGTTTATCTTTTATGGTGGAGATCATTTTAAGGTCCTCAATCACAGCACATGGGATTTCCTCAAAGTTATCCAAATGAATTTTGAGTTTATTTAATGATTCATTATCAAAATCACATTCGGTGGGGATAGTGAGAGCGGTGTGTAGGGGGTCATCAACTAATTCCCATTCTTGCCTTAGTTGGGATAATTCATCAATGCAATCAAGGAGGTAGACTTCTTCCTCAACTAGATCCCCTCATGCTTTCAAACACCCTAAACTCAAGGTTTTTCTTCCCTAGCCTTAACAAAATGGTGTCAGCCTCGACATCAATTAAGGCACGGTCAGTGGCTAAGAAGGGACGTCCGAAACTAAGAGGGTATCATAAATCTTCCTTGATGTCCATGATCACAAAATCACAAGGGACATATGCATCATTTCCAACTTTTACTGGAATGTCTTCTATGATTCCCATGGGTTTGGTTGTGGATGAGTCTGCTAGTTGGATGGTCATGGTTGTGGGTAACATGTCATTGAATCCTAGTCTTTTGCAAAGGCTATAAGGCATGATGGATATACTGGCCCCTAAATCTGCTAACCCTTTTCTACAAGCATTGTCACCCAAGTAGCATCCTATTCCAAAAGAACCTGGATCCTTCTATTTTTTAAGCATCTTACTTAGGATAATGTCTGAAGTGGTCCTAGCAAGTTTAACAGTCTCGTATTCTTTAGTAACATACTTCCTAGTCAAGAGAGATTTCATGTACTTGGACCACGCGGGCATGTCAGCCAAAGCATCAAGGAAGGGAATGTTGACATGTATTTTTTTTCATAGCATCCCTAAATTTCATGAAACGGGCATCAAGTCTTGTTTGTTTGAGGCGGGCTTAGTAGGGAGGTTGGGGTTTGTAGATTGGTTCTTTGTCTTCTGCCTGAGGGGTTTCGAGGGTGGGGTGGATGGTTTGAATGTAGCTTCAGGTTCTACAACGACCATGTCCTCATCCTCGAATTCTAGAGGTGGGTCTAGATATTTTTCAGGAGGTGGAGGAGTTTGCACTTTTCCCGAACGAGTAGAGACAACCTTGAGTTGTTTGGGATGTTTGGGGTTGTTTTCGGGCTGCCCTGCAAAAGTCCCGACAGGGGGTTTCTATTGGGCAAACAGACGGGCTAGTTGGGCGTCCGTCGCCTTTTGATGAGCTTGTTGAGCAACGATGATTTGCTCCAAGGCAGCTATCCTTTCATCAGATGAAGGGGTGGTGGTAGGGACATTTGGTTGAGGGGGTGGTTGATTGTGGTTTTTAGGAGGAAGGTTTAAATTTTGAAATTGTTGTCCTTGATATGGTGGTCGGGTTAGATAATTTCCTTGGTTTCCAAAGTTCCTTTGATTGTTGTATGGGAATCTAGGTGGTGGTAGATTGTTACCTTGAGGGTAGGGAGGCCTTTTTTGGTTTTGGAGTTGTCTAGAGTTCTCGGCACCAGAAGGGTTCCCATATTGAAAACCAGGGTGGTTTCTAGTTTGTTTGGGATTGTAGTAACCTTGGCCAGGTATGGTATGGATTGAATTGAGGTCCTCTGGTTGTTGTCCTATTTCAGGTTGCATGGGCATGTTGTAGAGATATTGAAAGTGAATGGTGGTATGGTCGTATCCTTGACAAATACCACAAAGAGAATCCATGGCTTTTAGTTGTTGGGGTGACTCCCTAAGGGTGACCAAGGATGACTCTAACTGAACTTGTTTTAAGGCAATTAATTTGAGGCTTTTTGCTATGCTTTGTATATCATTATTAACTTCTACCTTGGCTACCTTAAGGATTCCACCAATTCCTCTTCTAGACCTTGTTTCGAAAGCCCATTTGACTACTTCCCATGTGCTAGTCAAACTTGGATGCATGAAATTTCCTCCAGATGAGGAATCGAGAAAGAATTTGGTATCATCATCAACACCACGGTAGAAGATCTCTATGAGTTGGAATTGAGAGATATCATGGTGGGGGCACTTCGTAAGTAAGTCTTTGAACCTCTTCTAGGCTTCTCCTAAAGACTCTCCTGGGGACATGGAAAAGTGAGTTATTTGACCCCTAAGTTCGTAGGGGAGAGACGGGGGTAAAAATTTTCAAGAAACTTGTTTTGTAGAACTTCCCAAGTTGTGACATGGTCTTCGCTCTCCATAGTGTTGTACCAGCTACTAGCTTGGCTGGAGAGGGAATACTTGAACAACCTAAGGTGGATGGCATCTTCATAGACACCAGGAAGTTTATTTAGAGAGCAAAGGTCAATGAACCTTTGAAGGTGATCTTGGCAACTTTCTCCATTGTTGTCTGAGAAGGGGTTGGCTTGCATCATGGTGATCCATTGGGTTCGGATCTCAAATTGAGGAGCAATAATGTCAGGAGGTATGACCAGATGTTGTGCGTAGGCGGTTTTGGGAACAGAAAAGTCCTTTAATTGTTTTTGCCTTTTGGCTTCCCTGCTATCGGCTTCTATGGTTTCTTGTTCAGCCCTATAGGCTACTCATAAAGCGGCTTCTCTGTCTGCTTGTTCAGCTTGGATGAGCTCTCTTTGAGCTGCGAGAGCTTGGTCGATCCTACGAGTGACTTATTCTTCATTCATTCTTGCTAGATTTTTACGATTTAAACGATGAAAATTCCATTCTATTTCCGGATCAAACGATTGAAAATCAACGTTTGGGCGTCGCATGCACAAATGAAGCAGTTAATCATGTGTAGAAAAAATGGACCGCCGGAATGGAAACTCAGCAGAAGGAGGAGTAGCACTTCCGGAATGTTACTCGAAAGGCAAAAAAAAGGAAAAAAAAGTGTTTCAAAAAAATTTTGGGGGTTCGAGAAAACAATTTGTTGTCCCCGGCAATGGTGCCAAATTGTTAATGCATCGTTTAGCACTTACAATCAATAAGATTATTATGCTAGAGTTTAATCCTTTTCTACTTCTGATTAAGGCTAGTATAGAAGGGTTGATCCCAAAGGACAACTTTTTAAGATTGCATCCTTTATCCCAATTAATTTTTGAAGAACTATTTTATTATTTTTTGTATTTTCATATTTTAAACAGAAAGTAAAGATCGGGATGGGGGTTTGGTTGATTACACTAAAACAAGAAATAAACACAAAGTAACAATGTAATAACAAGAATTTATTTTGCCCCTGTCACAAGGAAAAGAAACAAATAATTGTTAGCATAAGTAGACAATTGTGAATGGAAAAGACTAGAGGTAAAGAAAGCAAATCAACGAAGGTTGAAATCAAAGGGAGAGAATCAAGGCTCTTGGGGTTTTCACCACCTTAGCCTAGGCAAATGATTAATCCTTAAATGACGGGTTTGATGAAGGAAAGTGAATTAGAAATCCACTAAAGATGATCTCCACATGAGCCCATTGGTCCTGGTGCTCATGTTTCTTAGTTCATCATCCTAAAAAGGGAAAATTTGCGGTCATTTCAAAACTCTTATGCGATTGATATTGTCGTTCTAAACCCGAATTTCTGAGGTCATATCCATTCGGATTAACTTTTGATATTATCAATTAATCACTTTGATATATCAACTAGTTATCAATCTCAAAAGCCATCTAGAATCATTTAAGGAGAAATCGAAAGCCATAGCTAAGGGGTTATTCCCCTTACCTCGATAAAGAACTACTCACTCATGGAGAAGGAGCAAAGAGAGACGGAGGAAGGAAGTGATCTAGCCATCTTCGAGTCTTATGACTACTGATCCTCGATTAGAGACAATGAAGATGGCTGCCTCTTCCTACCTTGCTCGATTTCTCAAGAGAGGGGAGGAGGAGAAAAGAAAGTACTAGATCTAAACACAATGGAATAACGGAATAAAAAATAATATGTAACAAAATTGCAAGGCTACTTTATTTCAGAACTAGAAGAATACAAGAAAATTTGCTCCATAATGCTAATACAGGAGAAACCCAAGATGCCCCTGGAGGAGGAAGTGCCCCTCCTTTTATAGGAGAGGGAGGGGGCACTTTTACAATTAGGGTAGAAAGTTTTGAGGCTGGCGGCTGGTTTTTCGGCTGTCTGCGCGCCGCCAACTGACCGGTTTAGAAGTGAATCGATCGGCTGGATGCTGGTGGAGGGTGGCCGCCAAGCGATCGACTGCCAACCCTAATTAGGGTGGCAGTGTAGTCAAAACCGCTCGGTGGGACGAATATCTTCCCATCATTAGGGCTTCAGTCGAGTGTTTGGTTGAGAGAAACGATCGACGCTGGAATGCAAGATGAGCGGTTTTATTACTCAGACGATCGGGTCGAAAGAATGAAATGATCGGTTCGTAAACCCAGACGATCGGCTCAGGTTCTGAAACTGCAATAAAATGCACAAGATTTTCATATTTGTGATAAAAATGAGAAAATATTAATTTGTTCAATTTCAAGAGATGAATTGTGTATTTTTATGTGACAAGCTTAATAATTTGTAGAAAAGAAGTGTTGAAATAGCACTCATCAGGAGGCATAGAACATAGTAATGGAGGATAAACATGGATAAAAATCAATTACTCATGGTTTCCTATATGTTTTGGGTGGTTGTATATAGATGGGAACTCTGGGGATATGTAGGTGTTCTGGAGAAGTCAGATATTGATAGGAAAAAGGAAACTAGACATCAAATACTAAGGTTTATTAAGGTGCCATCTTATACTTCACAACATGAGTTTGTTTCACTCTCTAGACATGCTATTTATAAAATCCATATAGATTATTTATATGACTATTATTTTTCTTCTTATCATCAGCCATGATCTCATTAATATCAAGTGAGATAATGAGAGCAAAATCATAATTTTATGGATTTAACCTGATTAGAAACAATAATCTCAGTTGTTTTTAGTTTTTTATTGGATCCAATGTGCATAGTAGTGAAGAGTATTAATTGTATTCATGTATATTATGCATTATATTGGGAATAAGGTTGCATCATATGTTGTCGTGCATTATATTGCCAAATGTTTAATGTGGTACTTTGGTTATCTATATGACTACATTATTGAAAGTAACATTTTAGATATGTAAACTTTTGGTCATTACTTAGAACTATTATCTACATGTTAGTGTTTAATAACTATGTCTAAACCTGATTGGGGAAAATTAAACAAAAACTTAAAGCATTCATCATAAATATAGTCAACCATAGAGTTATGTTACTCATTAAGAAAATAATTAATATGGTACAACTCTTTACACTTAAAAGGATTGCCTTAGAGACAAAATACAATCTAAACAGGAGGAAAAGGGGAAAGACAACTTAAACTGTATTCACATAGCACATCATCTTAAACACTACTTCTTATGCAAGTCTATGGTTCAAGGGTGTGATGTACTAGTTGCGGTCCTTCTCTATGGGGTCTCTCTAGTACTTCAGACATTCATCAATTGGTGACTCGGTTCAACTTATTACCAACAAAATACAATAACATTTTGTATACATACAATATTATAATTGAAAATAATTCAAGAGTAAAATGTTTCTATGAAAAAATAAAAATGGTGCAAAATTTAAATGTGATAATCCAGTCAACAACTTATCACCGTAACATCATCTTTACAAACCACTACATCATCCCTTTTTTCATCCAACAAAGTCAATTCACCAAGCATCTAGAAGGGCATACCATAAGCATCCCAAGATTTGAAAAATAGTACATGTGTATAGGGAGCCCAAGGTCCTAGATGAGTACATTCTCCACCATTTCTATTTCATCCTAAACATCACTTGTACAACCAAGGATATAATACATCATCATGTTATATTGGAGAATCACATCGTCATCTTACCTCATAGGAAAGAGGATAGTGTTTCCCATCGCTGGTGGTTTACTTAATAATATCTCTATGGGAAATAATAGAACTACATAAATCCATCTTTGTCACTTGGTTCAACTAGGTAGTCATGTCTTCTTCATATGGAAGAAATGGGATTACCCAGGAATCCTATTTATATTGCAAAGATGATACGAATAGATATCTAAAGACTTGTAATAGATACATACATCATTCCTCAACTAACTATAATGTATGAGGAATCTAAGACTTGGTGGGAAGTGTAACTAGTCCCCATGATATATGGATCTTATACCAACTTGACTGGGACAAATCCAAGTTAAAGGAAAATCTTCCTAAGTATAATAATTTATTTCTAGATACCACTAGTTAAAGTGGTACCATAAATATAAATGTCAAGGTGGGACTCAAAAGTCATCATCTAGGCATGATCATCGTCAAGGAGAACATGTTTTAGATCACACTTAAAAATGAAACAAGGATGAGAGTTAAGACAGTAACTATGTCTAAACCAAGCTAAAGGTGTTCAAATAGCCTAAACTTTATGTCGTCTATAATATTTAACTACAATTTTCCCATTATGCTTGGAATCGAAGCTACCACATGAGTATCAACTCGTATTCAGAGGAAATTACCACTGCTATGGAGTGTGTAGGGGTAGTTGGGGTTACCATGGGATGTGTCCCAACTACTAAGTCTTATTGGGAATCTAGAGAGACCAAATCTTGAAGGGGTTGAAACCTTAATTGGTCATCCCGCTACCCAAAGGTATAACACTGAACCACTCGACAAAGCTATCTCATGCCCGCACAATGCAAGGGTATAGGATCTACATTAGAATATATGAAATGGTTAGAATTACAAACAATTCATGCTTTCATGTCGTACTTATAATAAGCGGGACCTGAGAAGGGGATGCACTCATTACATAAAGAACTAAAAACACATCATGTTGAAAAACACATAAAAAAAGCATATAACACAAAGTGTGCAGCCAAGTTTAAGCATGAATCATTAGTTTGATGTCTTGTCATAGCATAAATAAAACCCAACTATTACTTAGTTTATTGAAAGTATGACCATCACCCACATGGGTGGCATATATAAGAAATAAGAGACTAAATGAAAACATATGGACCAATTTTAGAGGGAAACCTATCCATCTCAAGCTATCCTAAGACTACTATTGGGAATTAACAACTCTTGAATGTCCTCTCCTTGTATACATGCACCTGGATGGTGTAGGAAAAACACCCAAATAGGAAGATGGTATGAAAGTGTCAAATAGGTAATACAACAAAAGGATATAACAAATAGTGATGAGGGCTCTCAAGGAGATCATATAATCACAAGATTCTTGCCTTCAAATAATATTCAGCAATAAAAAATTATGAATTGGCATAAAGATTATTACAATACCAAACTATCTAAAAGTAGGGAAGGAACACCATTGATTTCCATTTCATAGGAAGGAGATGATAGCTAACAAGTCATCTATTTAAAGGTAAGAGTGCATGGGGTTAGGTGAGAGAACCTCAACCAAATATAAATTGTTGTGACATTGGGCCCCAACATCTAGGCACCACTACTACTGATAATGCTACTCAAGTAGATATAACATGGTTCCAATAGAGTAGGAAAGATAGTTCAAACATATTAAGTGTTATTCGAGGAATGAAGATATCAAATCAATCAGTATAAAAAAGTATTGTGGAAAATATGAATAATAAAATAAATAAGCAAATGCAATGGCAATGATACGGAATGTGAGGGGGAATATAATTTCTCAAATATAACTCAAGATTATAATAAATCTTAAGGTTTATATAGATCAATGGAAAATTAGGATCATATTCATAACAGAACTTCCAAATTAAATAGGTTTATCAACATATTTGGTCAAGCTAAGCTAATAATATACAATAGTCCTAAGTATAAAATGTAGTGATCGGTTCACCTAATACCAAATTTAAATAATTTAGGGTTTGATTATTGTATATTTTTCCTTGTTTTAGCCACATTTTCAGCATACTTTTGCATTTAGATTTCATATTTTCTGTAGAATTAGATTTTGCTTAGTTTTCCTTGGTTTTATGCTAATTTGTTAGAAATTTGAAATAAACACTGATATCATTGCATATTCAAGATATGATGTCTACACAAGGAATCCAATTTTTATCCATGATAGAGTGTTTGTTGAATGGGTACCTTATTAGATTCCTCATATTTCCCATTGGGCTCCATAGATTTCTCATTGGTCTAAAATGTAGGCCTAACTACACATGCCAATCCCCCTCTCATATTCCCATCGGTCTGCTATGTCATTGTTTTTTGTCAACATCGAGCAATGGGATTCCTACTTGATGACTCTATGGAACTACGATGTGTTAAACCTGACAATGAGCCTTCTTTCTAATGGCTTTCTTGACAAATGAAGCCACAGACTGACTAGAAATCAGTGACAGGTCACGAATATGCACATGATGTGGTTTTGTGCATTAATCACCTATCAAGCAATGGCCCCACAGCCCGACAAGTATGCTATGCACTTGGCAACTGATGAGGACTCTAGAAAATTGTAGATAAATGGAACACAATGATGGGGATTCTACAAGCAAGGAATTCCAAAACTATAATCAAATCCTATAAGTATGATCTCCATGGCATGTAGGATCATCTTTACTACATTTCTATGTTGTCAAACTCCATTTCAAGTATAGACCTTCAATTTCCATCTATCATCTATATTAATTGATGGACCATATCAACTGACAAGGATGTCACCTCCACCAGGACTCTAAGCCTCCATACATGATCCACCAACTCCTCCTTCATAAGTATGAGTTCCAACCCAAAAAGAAGGAGATCATCGAAGAACAAGCCCACCTTCAACAAACGTCAAAGGGTGTACCTTTCTTCTTCATCAACCGCCCTTGTAACTCTAGGGCCCACTGTCCAAGGCTCTAGTAGAGTTTTAGGAATGATGATTGGCCCCAAAGACCACCACTAGCCTTAAATGTGTGGGTTCTCCTCACTCACATGAAAGACAGAGTTCTTTAGTGATGAGATCCCTAAAAAGGAGGTGCTCTTTGATGATATGGGTAGTCCAATCATTCCTTTTAAGATCATTTAATCCAGGGACTCAAATGCTGGGACATTACAATCTCCCCCACTTAGACTCTTGATCTCATCGTCAAGGCTCAACTATAAGGCCTCATAATATTTCCCCATTTTAGTGTAGGCCCAGAATAGCCCATGCACACCCAGCTCTCGATCATGGAAAACCAGTGCAAAGGTGGTTACATCACCATGGACATCCCCTTCCAACATGCCTAGACCCATGTGGGACCCACTACTAGGGAAACTGGATCTGATACCATTTGTAATGTCTGGGCTGACTTCCTAAGGCCCTAGTAGAGTTTCAGGAATGATGGTTGGCCCCATAGATCTCCACTAGCCTTAACTGTGTGCTTTGTCCTCACTCATGCATAAGCCAGGATAACATTTCTGACCGGTCGCCCATCCTAGCACTACTCTAGGCTGAGCATGCTTAACTAGAGAGTTCTTTAGTGATGGGATCCATGAAAAGGAGGTGTGCCTTGGTGATATGTGTAGTTAAATCAATCCTTTTAAGATCATTTTATCTCAGGCCTCAAATCTTGGGACGTTACAATCTCCCCCACTTAGACTTTGATGTCCTCCTCAAGGCTCGACAATATGGCCTCACAAACTTTTTCCCATTTTAGTGCAGACCCAACATGGCCATGTACACCTAGCTCCCGATCATGGCTACCAGTGTAAGGGTGGCTCCATAAACTAGGATGGCCCTTTCCAACATGCCTAGACCACACAACTCGAAGACTAGCATGCCATAGGACCATGTGGGCCTCACTTACTGGTGGGGTTTTGGCTCTGATACCATTTGTAACACTCGAGCCCATTTCCCAAGGATCTAGTAGAGTTTTAGGAATGACAACTGGCCCCACGGACCACCACCAGCTTTAATTGTGTTCTTTGTTCTCAGTCACACGCAAGTTGGGTTAACTTCTCGACTGGTCACCCATCCTAGTACTACTATGGGATGAGCAAGCTTAACCATAGAGTTCTTTAGTGATGAGCTCCCTAAAAAGGAGGTGCACCTTGGTGATATGGATAATCGAACCATTCCTTTTTAATATCATTTTACCTAAGGCCTCAAATTTTGGGACGTTATATCCCTCGTATCCAATTTTATAATGCAATTGCAGATCAGGGCTATATCTTCATCTTCTAGTATGACAAGGGCCTTCTTCCTCTCTTTTCCTATTAAACTTGTTACATCAATGAAGAGAAAGTAGACCCCTTGATAGGGTATGGGTAGTAGCCTCACTACTCATTTTTGTTCCTTATTGTTGCATCTATGCTTGTATGAACTATGTTTCATGATAGAGTATGAATAGTAGCCCTGATACCCATTTTGTCCTTATTGTTGCACCTATGCTTGTATGAACTATGCAATGTTTTGAAGCAAATCTTTAATGCTTGTAGATCTTATTTGGTCAATTTTTTTGCATGTTCATTATTTCTTGGATGTTGAGAACCTTGAAACTAAGATCTAGGATATCACTTATTCTTGTTAAACCATTGATGAGATATTCACATAGGTTTTTTTCTGAGACAATGGACATGAACTTTAGGTAATGTGATGGTGTGTCTAGAACATATGACCGGGTTAAATCCTAATTCCAAAAGGGTGGATTTACCCATCCTAAATGTTAATATGTTCATGCTTGTTATGATGTAGTGAGAGAGTGAAAATAGGTAGCAGTGTTGAAAACCCATCCACACTAGTGTTTGCATCATGTAATATTTGGAAACTTAATCCAGTTTCACTATTACTTCAATATTTTCATAATCAAGTAACAATCAAATTTTGTGATAAATATTTGTTCTTGTGTGGTTACCTTGATAAGATGATTCCCTAATGTGTTACACTTGAGGCTCAATCACTATATTTTGGTATGATTCGTTCATTTGTAGGTGGTATTGTTGTAGTTGGATTAGGTAAAATCTAGGTATTTCAACCCTATATAACTTATTGTGTGACAAAATCCTACATTAAGGTTTACTCCATACTAAAATTCAATTTTTAGTATAGTTGGTTTCGATAAAGAAATAGGTAATTTTTAGATCTTATTTTTTTATTTCAAAACATATCTTATAATACTTTTTAGGCTTATAGATCGATTACTATGAACTAATTGAAGATAAAATGATTTATTGAATATTTAAATTAAGAACAACTTGTTAAAATAGTGATATGACCGACAACATATGATGCTAGCCCATACCATGTGATAGGGACATGCCAGTACATTTTGATGGATGCAAATAACGTGCAAAAGTTCAACATGTAAATGTTGAATGAAAAATAAAGTCCATGCCATCTGGGACAAAGATAAACCAAACCAATGAAAAATTTTATAAAATTATAGCAATCTATGATCTTCGTACATGAGCAAAATTTTGATATATTGATGTTATGATCGTTGGATTATCAAATTGACTTTTTATTAAAATTTATGAATAACTAGCGCATCAGTGTCCCTTTTTCCTCCATAGATCCAATGAGTCCTAACTTGGGTCTTGGGAAGACCATAGTCCTATCCTTCAATCGATCTAACAGAATACCACCTTGAAGCTAACTGAATAGAAAACTTGAGTGTGAAACAAGGATCCATGAGACTTTGAAACTACAAGGCAAAGCAATATACGACCAAAGTTTATGATAAGATGACCCGACACTCAAATATCAAATTATGAGGTTAGGTATTTAAGAAGAGTGCTAAAAGGGGAGAATCAGGATTCTACTTCATATAACAAAGTTGGTACACAAAAAGCTTTTTGAAGACATGTGAATGGTTCAAGGTTTTTGCGAGATTGTATGAAGCAAGAAGTCCTTCTTTTGGGACTCAGGTATCTAGGATATGTAGACATAGTATGGGAGGTATAACACATAGCAAGGCTAAGCATAGATTGGAAGTTGATTCACTACAATTTTGTGGAGGTTTTAGGGTGGATATATATATATATATATATATATATATATATATATGGCAACGATCTAGTGAGAAACATATATGGTGAGAGCATGAGAGGCATTTGAATAACTCTCCACATAGATCAATTTTTCATAATCCAACCGTATAGATTACAAGTACACCTTAATATCTACCTTCCTATACAATTTTATCACCATCCAATTTGTAGATCATTCACAATAACCAAATATTTTTCGACGCTCTATATTGAATTTTAGTCTGACCGTTGGATGTAAAAAGTGTATCTTGTACATATGGACATGTAAACAATGTCTGATTGCAATGATTTTTTGCGACAAGGTAAATGAAATGATGCTTTTTCCATCTATACGGTTGGATTTTAAAAAATAGTTACTAATTTGTAGATATTCAAATGCCTCTCATTCTCTCGCCATAGGATGTTTCTCACTGGATCGCTACCCTATATATATATATATATATATATATATATATATATATATATATATATATATGTGTGTGTGTGTGTGTGTGTGTGTATGTGTGTGTGTGTCTATGTGCACGCACGCACGTGTGTATGTGGGGGGAGTTTGGGGATAGTTTGGTGTCTTAAAGAATGCAGATGTAGTGGAACAAAGGGAATTAGTCTAGCAAAACTTATTCAGATGGGTTGAAACTTGGTAACATCTTCAATCCAACTATGAAGACTACAAACTTGAAATAAGACTCATATTTTAGGACTTCATATATGTATTCAGACTAAACTAGTGTTTAACCCCTATTGTATCAGTACCCATCATACTATATCATCACTATCATCAATAAGTAGTTAAAACCAGCATCATTGCATCAATAATAGAGTAATTTTGTATTATATTGTACAATTTCCAAAGTTTTACTTACTTTCCATTAAGTCCATCAATTCTAATATTAAATAGAATGATGGTAGATTGATTATATTCATTTATATGAAACATCTAATCATAATTATTATATATGCAATAAGCACATTTTAATAAACTAAATTCTTGTGCATGTTTATTCACATCCAATTATGTATTCATCCCATTCAAGTAATAGTGGGCATATTAATGAAAAATGTGACATGTATTACATATTAAATGACCTCAAATCACATATTAATTCACACTAGGTTATCTAGTCCACTTTTAGTTAATATAGTTAAGTTAATGCATTACAATCATATATAGTAACCAATGTATCATGTATGGTATTATGAATGTACCTGTTAGCGTTAGTCGACTAAAACTTAAGGTTTAGGTCATACCATTCATGATTTACCATATAAACTTATTTAAATATATTCTAGGTTTAAAGTTACATTATAAAAATAATTGTGGTATACGTATATAAGTCTTATCCAATCCATATGTACCCAAATCTAGGATTTACACCAAAGCTAGATTTTTTCACAGATTCCAGGTTCATCATGTCAAATGAGGTATAAGAAAGTGCACCTTGCACCACATTTGGTGGTTTGTAAAGAACCAAGCATATTCATATATGGTTCATGATATTAGGTTTTTTAATATTAGCATGTTAGGATTTAGTATGTCACAATAATATACAGAGACCAATCTCTTACGTAAGCATATGTTGGCTAATGTTCATCCAATCAAATTTCTTATTTTTGGGTAGGATTCTTGAAGAGGATGGTAGTCTAGTTTTTCTTTTGAAAGAAATCTTTTAGCATTAGGAGTTTTCTACAAAGTTATAAGAATTCATAATGGTATGAATTTTTGGGGGGAAATTATCTAAAAAATAGTTTTGAATATTAACATATAATTAAATAATTTTTCAAGTAGGATGTGTATGGAACTAATTTCATGCATATTAAAAATAGGGTACAAAGGGAATAATTATATGTTATACCTTGGGGATAACGAATCCCCACAGTACGATAATACCATGACATTTAATCTTGATGAAAATAAATGTAGCTTTTTGCATTAATATTTTTATTTGTGGATATAGAACTATTGTTTATAATTCTCTCCTCCTTCCGTCACTGAAAAGCTTCTACATGGATAGAACTACTCTATTGACCAACAATAAAATTATAGGGACAAAAACATATGTTGTCTATTATAAGAATTCACAACAAATTTTATTCAACACTAGTGTTGGATGTTGATGTTGTTTCCCATATGTATTGAGAGAGAACCTTATGATAAATGAAGGGGGGGATGGAAACTTTAACTTTTACATTCAAAGTGTTGCATGCTAGAAGGACACTGAATTACATCACTATGTTGATGTAGAAATACTCCACAACCAATAATATATCTTGTTGAAAAATAGAATATGCCTCAACTTTTTCTATGCCTCTCAGTTGTTGGCCTTACCTAGGACATACCCCTTTTTAATATCTTTTGGATATTTATACAGTTTGAAGCTCCAAATGTCATTTTCTAATGGTTCATACACTAAATTTTACCACAACACATTGGGTGGGTTTGTTTGGTTTGGTACCTTGGGTATATTGTATGTCTCTTCAAATAGAAATTCAAGATGCGTGAGTGTGATGACAGAGTCATCTTAATTCATCACAAAATTCCAATTTGAGAAGAGATTGTGATAGTTTTAGAAAAAGTGGCTCCACTCTTCATTAGGGCAACATTTTAGTGTACATTCCATTTATGGCAACTTGAAACCCAAAATAGAACATTAATGTGGTATCCAAACCTGAGGTTGGCACATAAAACCAAAATCAATTCACTCATAACAACCATGACTAAAAAATACACCATGTGAATATTGCAAATTATTTTTTTCAACAATATTTCGATCATGAATCATAATGTAAGTAGTGGGACCCAAGAGGGGATACACTCCTTACTTAACTTGATGAATAAACCCATCCAATCCAAGTAAACTTATAAGTATACCAGAATAGGTGTATTTTTTTCATTCCTCAAAAGAATGGTATACAAGAATAGTAGCAGAATAAAATATCATGACCATTTTCAATTTACTAGATTACATAACAATCTACCACAATGAATTTACATGGAACAAACAACTCATTCACTAAGTAGAGGGATCCTCAAACTTTCCCAAATCTGTATCCCAAGAGTCAGATCCACTAATCCAAGCTCAGGCCGTCATGTCAAGCTTTCCATACCCTTCACCTTAGGGGTTAGAAGCATACCCCACAAGAGAAGACAAAGTTGAAGTTGTCAACAAAAAAATGTTGATATGTGCATAAAAATAGCAATTGAGCAATACTAGGAAAAAGGACAACAGTTAAACTTTATCAAGACTTCCAAGATCAAGAGGGAGAAAGAGTATCCAAATAGATATTGTAAAGAACATTTTAAGAAGAAAATAATAAGAGGGTTTCTTGACTTAAACAATATCTCAAAAAAATATTAGAATCATAAACAGTCATAAATATTGCATGTTAAACAATTAGACTAACATTATTTAAGCAGGACTGAGACCCATAAAACTTCAAGCCCACCTTGGGTGGAATATGTTTGCCCTTTATATATACACTAGTGGAATACGCACACTCAGACCAAAATATGCATATCTAAATATTATGGACATACAAAGGTACCTCTACTATAAATAAGTTTATTCTATTGTACATGCACAAATGTAGATGCAAGAAATAAGTTTAGTCAAGCTTCAAATAAGAGGATGACAAATATGAGAAAGGCTTCCATGTGTTTTACATGTAACATTACTAGAACAATATAAACATGTTGGTAGGAAATAATACATCTATCATGCTTCTCTAACACTATCACTTGCCAGAATTACCACCCTTGCATTATCAAGTGTGGTAACTTACACGTCCACACAAAATCACATGTGTCATAATATACTAGTAGTCACCACGTGATGCATACCAAAAGGACAAGCCAGATCAATTCACACTATGAGGGATGAGAGAATCCATACAATATCAGGTAGGGTTAGAGAACCCATAAAGGAAGACCCAACATTTTCATTCATGAAAGAAAAACAATCAAAAGGTATCTTTCAAGAACAATCTCAAAAGAGATATATGTAGAGATCAAATTAGGGTTTTGAGTCTTCAAGTATATCAAGAGATATAAAAAAGGTGATTGCTAAATTTTTAGAAGTAAGGTGATGCAATATACCTCAAATTGAGTCTATATGTATACAATGTCAACCCTAGTTCCACATTAGGGTCACAATCTGCCAAGTACATGTATATACGAAATTAGGGTTAAGTTCATAATAATTGTGTAAACCATAAAAGTGACCTTTTTATTGTTATTGAATTAGGTTATCAAGATTACACTATATTGTAGATTATATTTTAATGAGTTCATGTCATATATTACTCTATTTTTCTGACTTACAGATTATTAGATACAGTTTTTTGAAATTCTATCCAATTAGGAAAATCCTTAAAAATGGTATATTCATCATATGGAATTAGGTAATAAAACTTATATCAACTCATAGAGAAAACTCTCATGACTCCAAAACATATATTTTTTATTTTTTTGAGCTATAAATAGTTTATTATGAATGTTATAAATACAACCAATCAGAAAATTCTAGAAATCCATGTATAATGCATTATCCATTTTAAAACAAAAACCCTACTGAGGTGGCCCTATCAAGATTGGCCAATTGTCCTAAGCTTACCAAATCAAGAGCATGGCCTAGAGTTGAACATTATGATCAGAGAAGAGCTCGAGAAGAAAAGATGAAAAAACCCAAATCAAGCATGACAATTTCACATCTAGATAAGGGCAAAATTATAAAACCACAGTATGGCATCATTATCTTCAATTATGCAAAAACCAAAACATCTAGAAGCTTGAATTTCCAAATCTTTAACTTTAGCTCTTTCATCTTTCTTGGCCTCAAAAGACATTCCTAAAATGTTCCTCGCACTTTGTCTAACCCGACTATACCCTGAATAATCATGGGGTGGTCCAACAGGTTTGGAACTCCTCCCACCATGACTCTGCCAGGCCACTCCCAAAACCAAAATAGAAAAAGGGACATCACTACAGAACATTAGATGTTAGGATGGGAGACAAAGACGAAACAAAATAGGCTCCTAGATTTAGATAACAAGGGCAATGGCAAGAAGCAAAAGACTCATCGGAGATGCTCTCGGACCATGGCTAAGCAAACATGAATAGGAAAACATCTAAGGAAGAAGGAAAACGTGGAAGTGAAGGAATGCCTACAAAAGAGGAACACTAGGGTGGTGGATGAATTTGCATAATATCCTCGAGCCTAATGGTGCATCTCTTGCTCTCTGATATGCTCCTAAGAGTCCCTAAAAATCAACTCCGTTGACCAGGGAGAACCCGAGATGGAGAGACCAGATGATCAAAGCCTAAGGGGTCTTAATGTTCCATTTGAGTTTGTATATCTAGGTGGAATGTATAGGTTCAATTTATTAGACTCACCCAATATATTCGAATGAAAACCTATCTCCAAATGATTAGAGGAAGATGGAGTTTGTCTAGTTGATGGGAGGGGTTCATGTAGAAATTGAGGATATAGGAGAGTTCCTTAGAGTCATTGATGCTTATAGAGGTGCTAGTTGTATAGGTGACCATGTGTGGTAGGGTTTGCAAACCTTTGTCAAGATATGGAGTTAGGATGATTTGGGGTTTTTCCTTTTGGGGTATATATAGGGTTCCATCCATACATGATTGGATTCATAGTCTGAAAAGGAAATTGATGGCGAAGAAATCTCTAAAAATCATCAAGAGATGAGGGAGATATGGGTGAGAAAAGATTGAAAAGGAAACAAGGTTTATATTTGTGAGAAAAATAAATAGATCCGAGGTGGGAGACGACCTTCACATCCTTAAATCTTGATCCAAAGGTTAATATAAGACCTCACTTTGAGTAAAGTTTAGGTTTCCCAAAGATGGGTCATGTGATAACCCGGATCTCCCCTCTCATACAACTGATGTACATCTTGACTCATTAAATACTATATTATATTCAAGATCCACTATCACCCTCACTTTGATTATGTTGAATCACACTATGCCCAAATTATGCAATGGAATCGATTTAATATCATTTTGTACTTATATATGACTTTATATTGAGTTTTGGACTAGGTCTCAAGCTATTTGTGTATCATAAACTTGTAATCAAAATTGAATTGCTTTAGAAAACTCTCATTGCTATGAAATGTGTGCCCTATTCTAGAGGGTTCAATTACGTATCCATCGCCAATCGCCTCAATCGAACCATCATAGCCCAAATTTTGGATATTTAAATATCTCTAATTTTATCCTTGATTTAAGAATGTTTCCTCTCCTTTTTTGTGTTGGGTCGACCATTTGTAGGCCCAGTTGGGCATGTGAGCCAGGTTAGTTGAGTGCCTACTTTGACACTTGATCGGTCCCTTGTGCTCATTTTCATCCAATCACTACCCTTGGATCTAAACACTCAAATCTAACCTCTAATCCAATGGCTTGGAATTTGTCTCCAACCTTGGTCCGTACTGTAGCAGTTGCTACAGTAGGCCCCTTTTACGACGGACAATAAGTGTCGATCTTAAAGGAATTTGAGCGATTGGAATCCATTTTGAATTCTACCTGACCCACACTTTCTTTTCCTGTCATTTCCCTTTCTCTTGTGTACCCTATCTATGCCTACGCCCTTCTCCTTCCTACCCCTTTGTCTATGGCACTGCTGCCATGTCCTTTGGGTGTATGGCCTTCAAACCCCCTCATCAAGATCCAAGGCCACCAATTGCTCCACTGGGCCAAGTCAAACCTGGGCGGCATGTTTTGCAGCCTCACCTCCTCCTCCTTCTCCTGCAATCCCATGCTCCAGTGAGTTGCATCAAGGTCAGCCATCATGGCTAGGGAAGGCTTCATGTAGATGTGTTAATGGGTGGGCGACACACCCTGACCATCAATATTCTCAGGACCATCATGGCCCTCATCATGAATGGCCCAGATGGCATGGGCCCTCACTTCCCCTCTCTCTCCTTTTTGGCTTTGACCGGTCAAAGACATGGAGTTGTAGCCCCTAATTTGGGTGGAACATGTGGCTTGCTAGCACATGCATGGCTCATCCCACCAATAGCAGTGCACCATGTCACCCCTCTTCATGAGGTATATGTCTCTCTCCCAAATGTATATGCCTAAACCTTGCAAATGTCATATAAAATGATTTATAAGGTCAAATTGGAAACATTATATATGAAAATTGATCTACTCAATGTGATATATCTAATGAATTAAGTTTTAGAGGCAATTTCCTTTCATAGCACTTGTTATGTTGAAAATGGCATCAAATGCATCTCTTTTACATGTTTAGTGATGATTAATGCTCAACCTTGACCATAGCATGATCCCACCTGATTTTTTATGATCCTAGTTAGTATCTTATATTTTCTTATGTCATACTTGACCAAGCTTAGCCCATTTGATAACTCGATTGTATGAAATGTGCCTGTAATGACACTTAATATGATATTTTGTGCTAAAATGATGAACTGTGGGCATCAATATAATCCTATGACCCCCATATCTTCATGATAACTATATATTGGTAATATTTGATGCATGTAGTTCCAAGAATAGTTTATGCACATACTTGAACTCTATTGCATCTTGATGTTATGAAATATGCCAAATAAAAGTTATATTTGTGAACTTTTAATGATGATACTCAACCTTGTCAAAATGTTGATTTTATATGTTCAAATATACTTTGTGGATATAAAATCGGTAAATTACATGCTTTAAATCACCTAAATGACTTATGATGCACTCTTGTTCACTTTTATGCCTATGTGACCTAAACATGACATTGAATGTGACCTATTTTGCATGATGCTAAATCGAGATCCATTTTCTTATACAAATCTCACCCTAATGGTCGCCCATGCTATTTGATATCTTCAAATACATAATTTGTTGATGAGTATGACACTAAATCAATCTTGATCGCTCTCATATTCTAATGATGACCATATCTCATAAAAATGACTTGACACGGCTTAAATTGTTGATATGATGAATAAGTCACTAATATTATTCAAATCTTATGATTTCCCTATTAAGATGATGAAATCTAAGTTTAAAATCCCTAGTCTAGTAGTGATGTGTCATTCTGTGCTAAATGAACCCATGATATACTATGTATCTTCATAATGATAATGCACGACCTAGTTTGGGATATTGAAAATAATGTTGAAGGATTTGAGTACATAGGCTTAAGTGACACATACAAGCCCCATGATATGTTTAAGATAGCCTAAGTCTTGTGTTTTTAATCTAGTCACACTCATTTGTAATGTCAAGATCTTTATGATGACCCAATTTTCAAGATATAGTCAAATTGCTAATTATGGTTTTCAAATCAAGTTGTTAATCTTGTCCTCTCTTAAAGGTATGATTTATCCTCCTATTGGCCATACTAGTGGTACTGAACTTCATTGTATGAATGTATGCTTCAATTGCTTGGATTTATATACTTGTTTCAGCTACTTGTTCCCTATCATTAGTACATTCATTTTGTTTGAAATACATTGAACAAATCTTGAACATAATGTAAAGGAATCCATTATATAACCTTGTGTACCTGCCTAAATTCTTGGGGTTAGGGAACAAGGCACGAATGAAAAAGGGTTGGCTAACTTGAGCACCCTTATAGACCCTTACCTTGAGGAAGTTAGTGAATGGCCATATATTGTTGTTAACTATAATGAAAATATGCCTAAAATATGGTTACATGTTAATAAGAAAGTCCTTAATGTTTTTTACTTCTTTCTTGATATCATATTAAGTTTTTCCAAGCATATTGCTTCTTAAACCTGCAAGTTTATGTATTTTGTAGCATACTCAACACAGTTGTGCTAATGTGTACCCTTTTTATGATTTTAGGTAACATATACACTAAGACTCCCATGTTATGATTGTTTCTTCTGCTATATTATGATAATATGTTGCTCTTCCTCTGGTAACATCTAATGACATGCAAATGGAATTCTTATGGGTTAACATATGGGACTATGATCTTGTGTCAGGTACTAGTTTAGTTTCCTTTTATGGCATGTTGTCTCTTATTCTATTCTTCTTAGTGGTTTTATTCATGAATATGTTATGTGATCCATTCTAGGGGTGGATGCCCAAGTCCAATCACCTTTGTCTATGTATCCATTAGGAGTCTGGACTTGGGATAATAAATGATTTCATGAAAAATGGTATCAGAGCAATCACAAATCCTCTATGCATGTTTTAAAACCCAATTACACATAAGTTAGAGAGTCTTATAGCATCTCATCTCTTCTTTAAGGACAACCCTAAGCCACCCATTAGATGATTAGTTAGTCTTATTATCTCCTCACGTGATTATTCTCTCATGACTATTAATCACATGAATTCTCAATTTTGGGTAGCTTATGCATGGGAAAACTAAAATTTATTTGAAATGATGGATGATGATTAAGATGATAATGTCATGATCTGATCTTAAATTGAAAACCCTATTTTTCATATGAAAGTATTCTTATAGTTAACTACTCATGTATGACTCCTCAGATCATGTTAACTCAACTTTACCAAATCTAGACCACATGTTGTCTATGTTTAAGGTAAAATGATATCAATCTTAATGAGTTGAGATAAGGAGAATTTGTACTTTATACCTCATTGTCTATGAGGTCCCTATTTGATTGAATCTATGTTGTCCCTATTTTGATCAACCTCAAACATAAATAAGCAAATATCTCCCTATTGATGTATGTTATGCCCATGCTCGATACGACTATGTCTTTTAACCCCTAGATCATGAAGTGAAGACTTGGATACAAGAGGCTTTTCCCTATTGACTTATATGCCTCTTTTAAGCTAAATTTTGAATAAATATGATCGACATGGATCTCACTCTTGACATTTTATTATGTAACCCTTGAGTTTTTAAGTTGACTTTTTGATTTCCAAAATACACCACTTTCTTTGATTTGTAGAAGGAAGAAAGCAATATTCGACCCTCAACTCACTCTTAGGGATTGTGTTCCAACCTAGGATGGGTCACCCTAAGCATGGGGAAAAGGACATAGGGGGAGGCATAACCCTAGACGTGTGGGATCAAGTTGTGATTAGAAAGTCCAACCTCCTCTTATGGGTCAAGAAGGCATCCTAGGTTAGGACCTCCTCTAGAAGGGTGAGTGAAGCAATCCACTTAAGGATTGAGGTAACGTGGATGTCACCTAAAGTTTTAAGGATTTAGTATACAAATAATAAAATAACATATTTGAGTATAATTCTTTGATCCCAATTATGCCATCTCTGAGGGACATATAGAAGAGTCACTGAGGAAGTGACTGACACTATGTGACTAAGCCCGGGAGGGAAGGTCACTAAGAGGCCAAGCCCAAGCCCAATGGGGGGAGGCCATTGTGAAGCCCATGCCCACGAGGGAAGCTCACCAAGAGTCCAATACTAGGGGGGAAGGCCATAACAATACACAAGCCCAGGAGTGAAGGTCACTAAGAGGCCAAGCCCATGAGGGAAGGCTATCATGAAGACCAAGCCCAGGAGGGAAGGCCACCCTAAAGACCAAGCCCAGGAGGGAAGGTCACCAAGAAGACAAAGCCCAGGAGAGAAGGTCACCATGAGTCCAATGCTAGGACATAAAGTAAATCATGTGCACCCTAAGAGGTGGACAAAATCTGGGTTAACAAATTATACAGAAAATAATATGCTTGATTTTTTTAGTTAAACCTTAAGAAGAATGTGTATGGCATCTAAACAAAACCTTAGGAAGGGTAGAACTCTAAGGTCTAAAATAGGAATCAAAATCCTATCTTTGAAAGGCTTGGACATATGACTTTAATGTCCAAACTTGACTCTCTATATTGAATAATGAAATCTTGACACATGATTAATGATATTGATATTGATTTGACTCCTATGATCACCCTATTTAGATCTTTAGGTCACCCTTGATATATGATTAATGACTTCCATGTTCCCAAACCTCAAAATGTAAAATGATGATTATGTTAACTCTCTTTCTTTATGACTTAGTGTAACATCAGGGCCCACTGCCCAAGGCTCTAGCAAGGGTTCAGAAATGACGACTGGCCCCACAGACCACCACTAGCCTTAACTGAGTGCTTTGTCCTCACTCACGCGCATGCCAGGATCAACTTCCCAACAGGTCACCCATCTCAGCACTACTCCAAGCTGAGCACGCTTAACTATGGAGTTCTTAGTGATGGGCTCTTGGAAAAGGAGGTGCACCTTGGTGATATGGGTAGTCCAATCATTCCTTTTAAGAGTGTTTTATCTGAGGCCTCAAATCCTAGGATGTTACACTTAGGGTTAAGCTCCATGTAGACTAGGATGGACCTCCCATTAGTTTTGAGCATGAAATAAGGATGTTGAAATATGAAATTTCTCTCGAACTGTTGAAATATGAAATCTCAATCATGGATGTATAACCCCACCTAGGACAAATGTAGAATCTAGAACCCTAAATGTTGGTAAATGAAGTCATGCCTTTACTCTTGAACCCTATTATATTAACTTGAAATCTGATCTCTCTAAATTTGGTGTTATATAGGATAATCTCTCCAAAAATTGTGACTCATGTGATGATACTTCCAATTTGATGATCTATCTGACTTTGTGTTGATCATGGTGCTTGATTGTTCAATTTTGGAATAAGATGGATATTGTAAGTGGTGAGGATACCTGATGAAATACTATGATGATCTTGAATTTGAATAGAAAAACTCAATCTCGATTGATGACTTGATTCAATTTTGGGGACAAATTTCCTTTTAAGGTGTGGATGATGTGATAACTTGGATCTCCCCTCTCATTCAATTAATGTACATCTTGACTCATTAAATGGTATATTACATTCAAGATCCTCTCTCACCCTCAATTTGATGACTTTGAATTGAACTATGCCTAAATGATGCAATGGACTCGATTTAATATCACTTTGTACTTATATATGACTTTCAATTGAGTTTTAGACTAGGTGTCAAGCCTTTTATGTATCAAAAACTTGCAATCAAAATTAAATTGCTTTAATGAACTCTCTTGTTATGAAATGTGTGTCATGTTCTAGAGGGTTTAATTTCATATGCAACAGCACAAAAATCGCCTCAATCAGACCATCATAGCCCAAGTTATGGCTATTTAAATATCCCTAATTTTATCCTTGATTTAAGAATTTGTCCTCTCCTTTTTTGTGTTGAGAAGACCATTTGTAGGCCCAGCTAGGCGCATGGTCTAGGTTAGCTTAGCACCTATTTTGACACTTCATCGATCCCTTGTGATTGTTTTCATCCTATCACTCCCCTTGGATCTAAACACTCAAATCCGACCTCTAACCCAATGGCTCAGAAGTTGTCTCCAACCTTGGTCCGTATTGTAGCAGTTGCTACATCAGGCCCCTTTTGTGACGGCCAATTAGTGTTGATCTCAAAGGAATTTGATCAATTGGAACAAATTTGGAATCCACCCCAACCCACTCTCTCTTTTCCCTATCATTTCCCTTCCTCTCTCGCACCCTAGTTGTACCTACACCCTTATCCTTCCTCCCCCTTTCTCTGTGGCACCACCGCCAAATCCTTTGGGTGTATGGCCTTCACACACCCTCACCATGATCTAAGGCCACCAACTAATATGTTGGGCCAAGTCAAACCTGGGTGGCATGTTTTGTAGCCTCACATCCTCCTCCTTCTCGTGCTACCCCATGCTCTATCGAGATGCACCAAGGTCCACCATTGTGACAATGGGAGGATTCATGCATGCATGTTCATCGGTGGGTGACACAACCTGACCATCGATCTCCTCTGGACCATCATGGCCCTCATCGTGGATGGACCAGATGGCGCAGGTCCCCACTTCCCTTCTCTCTCCTTTTTGGTTTTGACCAATCAAAGACATGGAACTGTAGCCATTGATTCACATGGACCCCACGGCTTACTGGCGCATGTGTGGCCCATCCCACCAATAGCGGCACACCATGTCACCCCTCTTCATAAGGTATATGTCTCTCACCCAAATTTATATGCCTAAACATCACAAAATTCATATAAAATGATTAATAGGGCCAAATTGTATATATTATATATGAAATTGATCTACTCGACGAGATATATCCAATGAACATTTTTTAGAGGTAAACTCTTTTCGTAGCTCATGTTATGTTGAAAATGGCATCAATTACATCTCTTTTACATGTTTGATGATGATTAATGCTCAACCTTGATCATATCATGAGCCCAGCTAATTTTTTATGATCCTAGTTAGTAACTTATATTGTCTTTTGTCGAACTTGACCAAGTTTAGCCATTTGATAACTCGATTGTATGAAATGTTCCTCTAATGACATTTAATATGATCTTTTGTGTTAAATGAAGAACTATGGGCACCAATATGATTATATGACCCCTATATCTTCATGATCAGTCTATATCAATAATATTTGATGTGTGCTTGTTCCAAGAATCGTTTATGCACATACTTGAACTCTATTACATCTTGATGTTATGCAATATGCCATTAAAAATATGTTTGTGGACTTTTAATGATGATACTCAACCTTGTCAAAATATTGATTTAATATGTTCAAATCTACTTTGGGGATATCAAATCAGTAATTTTACATGCTTTGAACCACCTAAATGACTTATGATGCACTCTTGTTCACTTCTATGCCTTAGTGACCTAAACATGACATTGAATGTGACCTATTTTGCATGATGCTAATTCGAGATCTATTTTCTTGTACAAATCTCACCCTAATAGTCACCCATGCTATTTGATATGTTCAAATTAGTAACTTGTTGATATGTATGACACTAAATAAATCTTGATCATTCCCATACTCAATGATGACCATAACTCGACATGACTTATATTGTTGATATGATGAATAAGTCACTAATCTTATTCAAATATTATGATTTCCCTATTAAGATGATGAAATATAAGTTTAAAATCCCTGATCTAGTAGTGATGTGTCACTCTAAGTGCTAAATGAACCCAAGATGTACTATGTATCTTGATAATGATAATGCATGACCTAGTTTGGAATATTAAAACCAATGTTGTAGGATTTGAGTACCTAGACTTAAGTGACACATACAAGCCCCATGATATGTTTAAGATGACCTAAGTCATGTGATGTTAATCTAGTCACACTCATTTATAATGTCAGGATGTTTATGATGACCCAATTACTAAGATCTAGTCAAGTTGCTAATTATGGTTTTCTAGTCAAGTTGTTAATCTTGTGCTCTCTTCAAGGTACGCTTTATCCTCCTATTGGCTAGACTAGTGGTATTGAACTTTCTTGTATGAATGCATGCTTAAATTGCTTGAATTTATATACTTGTTTGATCTACTTGTTCCCTATGACTAGTACATTCATTTTGTTTGAAATATGTTGAACAAATCTTGAACATAATGTAAAGGAATCCATTATATAACCTTATGTACATGTCTGAATTCTTGAGGTAAGGGCACAAGGCACGAATGAAAAAGGGTTAGCTAACCTTGAGCACCCTTACAGACCCTTCCCTTGAGGAAGTTGGCCAAAGACCATATATTAATGTTTAATTATAACAATAATACGCCTAAAACATGATTGCATGTTAATAAGTAAGTCTTTAATGTTGTTTATTTCTTTCTTACTATCATATTAAGTTTTACCAAGCATATATGTTTCTTAAACCTATGAGTTTATGTATTTTATAGCATACTCAGCACAGTTGTGTTGATGTGTACCATTTTTATAATTTTAAGTAATAGGTACACCAAGACTATCATGCTATGATCGTTGCTTATCCTATATTATGATAATCCGATGCTCTTCCTCTGGTGACATCAGATGACATGCAAATGTAATTCTTATGGGTTAACATATGGGACTAAGATCTTGTGTCATGTACTAGTTTAGTTTCCTTTTATGCCATGTTGTCTCTTATCATGTTCTTGTTTGTGGTTTTATTCATGCATATATTATGTGATCCATTCTAGGGACGACACCCAAGTCCACTCGCCTTTGGCTATGTAGCCATTAGGAGTGTGGACTTAGGGTAATAAATAGTTCCATGACAGGTCATGGCAACCATTTAATCTGTAAATATAGTGTGACAATGAGGCAAATTCAAAACTTTAGGAAATCGAGTTCCTTGAATAAAGTACCAATCATAGTAATGTAATGTAACCCCTCCTTTTCTTTCTATTTAATTTAGGTATCGAGAAGTCTCCAATTGTGATGATAATTAACATCTAGGTCAATTTTGGTATGTAGAATCCAATTTTCATATTAGTTTCCACTCATGGGGTAAACTATTATATAATTTAATATTTTATGTATTAATTTATGTTTTCTTTTCTTAATGCAACTAAGGCGTATAGGATAGTGCTTTTGATGTGAAACTTGGAAACTAGGCTAAAACTTGGAAGCTAGACTAATCAATACATGAGGAATCCAAATCGAGTACTTTCTTTCTTATTTTTGAGATAATTTGATGGATTATTTAATATATAAAATTATTTGGATAATATTAAAACATAAGTCATTATAATGTATTTTGCATTACTATATTGGGTATTTACAATCTTTTAAAAATTTCAACACATGATGGAAGTATTTAATATATTATCTTTCCTTGTCTTCCTCAATCTTACTTTGATTATGTTTAAGTTTATGTATTTGGAATTTCTTCTAAATTAATATAACTTGGTTTCCCAATTTATGTTAATTGTTGCCATAATACGAATATCATCCTCAAAAGGCAACTAAGAAAGGCAAAATAGAATTATCTTACTAATTTCCACTTTTGAAACTCCTAATCATTATTTCACGACATATGCTTCAAGTGTATATCTAATGTAACTATTGTTTCTTTAAGGATCAATAGTCATATCTTACATTCACTTTTACCAGTATCTAAAATCTAGGAAGATTATATATACCTTATTTAAAAGTAAAATATATTAAATAGAATTTGCATTCTAACATTTTACTAAAAGTATGAGTGGTCTAATTACACCAAGACCACCTAGGAAATAACATTTAGTTTAAACACTATGTCTATAGGTATCCCTTTTACCATCTATGCCAGGTATGAAAGGGTTATACCCAACTCTATAACAAAAGGGTGTAGGAAATTTAGAGTTAGGTAAAATACTTAGATTTTTGTATGAAACACACAATAAGGATCAAACATATTCATTCATAAGCGTGAAGCTATACATAGTTTCACATTGGTCTCATGCACAAACCTATTTTACTCAAAATTTGATCATACTTATTTGTTCAATCATTTGCATTAGATACATCATCATGGTGCAAAGATTGAGTCATAAATACATAGATGCATGAAACACCTTGCCCATGACCCGAGTATATAAGGATGAATCTAAAGACTCCACATACCAATTGTCACCTCCTCTGTCTATTACTACTCCTGAGAAGGGGAGTCCTCTTCAAGATGTCTTTGAGAGATATGTGAGCATCCAAAGATTTGTTTCAAACTGGGAGAGTGAGACCAAATTTCCAAATAAAGGATAAAGCACCTATTAAGAGAGAATAATATGTAATATATTTATATCTTCATTCATGAATTCTAATATCAAATGAACATTCTTATCAATATAATATGAACATCATAACTACTATAAAGATTGGAACCTACACATATAATGCTACTCAGTTTGGTTAATCATTTTATTGTTATGCCCTAGTTAACTTGGAATGTAGCATGAAAGTTAAGATTGTAGTTAGTAACTACTTACCCACCTAAAAGGATATTAGGATTTCTGGTCTAATTAAGAACTTTCCATGTCTTTTTTATTTGAGTATGAAAATTAGAGGAATATATATTTGACCTACATGAACATCATTTATGTCATAGATACTCATATTGTGGTACCTCATCATATCACAATTAATCAGTATCACATCTTTGTGTTTCATAATACAAATAGAATTGTTCTATCATAGTTGGAGATATTGTATCCACTAATATCGTATAAATGGGTGATCTCAAGGTACCAAGGAGGAGCTTAATGTTGGTAAGGTATGCCCAGAGAGCCAATCATGTGATGATTGACATGGCATGAACCATAAAGGGTTTGATTAATACTCATAACAGCAAGCTTCTAATTCATTCTATTTTATTCAGTTATCAGATAATGAGGAAACACTATGAATGTCTAGAGAATAATATTACTCAATGACGTATGTCTTCAAGTATTAGCCTTGTGGAAATGAGATCATACGGATGTTAAGAGTACATATGCATATTCTCATTATGTCCCTAGTCAGTTGTTACTGTTGAGGGTGGATAGACACCAGTGACACATAAGATTGGAGTGTGAGTTGGTTGATGACTGAGTCTCACTAAGTCATGATATGGCAATATCAAACCAAGCACACAGATAGATCTTAGGGAACGGTGTATCGTACAGACTAAACCTGAGAGTAACACATGGAAACCAATATGGTAAGTCATAGTCAGCTCTCATAGTGAAGGTGGTGATTGTGATTCTTAGACCTAAAATCACTACACTCGTCACATGTTGTTGGGTACGCTTTGACATCATCAAACATAGTCCTTGAAACATGGGTTGTTATAATGGTGATGATTGGGTGACTTTGACACATGGGATAGAATATGAGTGATAGATATGGGATTTATCCCTCCTATTGGAGTGTGATATCCTGGCCACTTGATAAGCGAGACTGAAAAATGCATGTGCATGCACAGTGAATCAATGTATGATATAGAGGTCACATTATCTCAGATAGTCTACTCTTAGTTCAAGGAACATGGATTGAATTTGACAGGGTGATCATCCATGCCTCAAGTTCATCCTGGATATCAAAGACAAAGGAATTATACAATCATTGAAACACCTTACACAAATTGTAGGTTGGAGTTGTTCTCCAAATTTTCATTCACTAGGGTAGCACTGATGTGTGACTAGGCATCGCTCCTTGCTTGTGATGTCATAAGTTAGTTATGTACATTTACTGCCAATATGATATGGGACCTATAGGGTCACACACAAAGGAAGTCATCTAGAAGAGGAGTTTATCTTGAATAACAAATGGATTGATTACAAAAGCATTTAGGTATTCAATTCATGCAATAGATTGACTGATTGGTTGACTAGGTCAGCCAAACAAACATCTCATTGTGTGAGATGTCATTTGGGTATCCATACGAGCATCTCAATTGTTGAGATAGTCGTTTGGTTGTCTGGCTAATTAGAGTTCGAATTGGCTAAAGTTTTGCCCTTGAACTGACCGGTTCAATGTGATTGAACCAACCGGATCAACTCAAACTCACTAGATGACCATCTGGGTGAGTGAGACGGGTGTCTCACTTGTGTGACATGGCTCAGTTGGGCCGATAGAATATTATGGATGTTTCTCAAATATTTTCGATTCCACATTACTTGGGGTGCAAGGAATTAATATGTGATATTAATTGGAACCAAAATTGCCAAATTTGTGTATAATTAGAAACTACTAGACAGTCATTTGGTAGTGTGGGATGATCATCTCGTGTGACCAAAAGACCGTCTGGGTCATCAGACGGCCATTCTGTCTATCACAAGTTGTGAAAATTCAAGATCTTCCGGTCCCTTTCACTCCCACACAATCTCGTACATACTGGGAACCCTGACCCAAACCCTTCCTATAAAAGGAGGGGTACTGGGGACTTCCTTCCCAAACCCCACCTATAAAAGGAGGGGTATTGGGGACTTCTCAGAACATAAAATAGACAATTGATAATTAGTTCCTCTGAAAATTGTTGTCCTCTCTGGTTGTGGTAACTGAGAGAGCCCAAGCAAGTCCTACCCGACAGGGAGGGATAGATATAGGAGAGAAACAATTGGTGGCCATTGTTGGTGGGAGAGAAGGTTGGTGACTATTACACCAATGGGAGGGACAACGCCCTCCTGTCCATTCTTGGTGAATGACGGGAGTTCTAGTTGGTCTGTGTGGACTACTCTATAGGAAGGAGTCCTTTGGTTGTTGTTCGGAGAGTAAAGTCAGCATGCAGCCTGTGGCGTGACCACCAGAATCATTGTAGAGGTTGCACAGATAGTTGTTCGTGGTGAAGACCAGGAGCTACATAGCCACCATACAACAGCAACTAGTCAATAGTTGCAAAGAAGTGATTCGTTGTCGTTGCACTTGCTCCGGGACTGGGTATAACTCGCTAAAACCATCCTTCCTATTTCACAGTAGTTGACACGATCTTGCTGTTATGGGAATACATATAGATAAAAATTTTGTTTCTGCTCCTATACTTTGTGTTCATATTTCCCAGTATTGGTATCAGAGCCATGTCAATTTACTATGTTGTAGGATAATCAATATGATCGGATTTTTGGTTTTATTGCATACGATGTGAATATTCAAACTATCTCAAATGCATATCTGATCAAAACTAGATAATCCCAAACTAATATATATATATATATATATATATATATATATATATGCAATTTAAATATATATATGATATGATATATATGTAATTTACATGTGTCGCCCTAAAAGCAGTTTTGATGGTGGATGTGTAGCATTATTATGGCCAAAACCCTATATTTGTGTGTGGTTGGATGGTTTGGTTCATGTTTATCTCGGTCTATGTACCGAGACTCTACTTCCCTCTTTTCAATGTAAATTTAATGCTTTCCTACCTTTTCTCCTCTCGAATGTAACTCAAGGTTTCTCTTATTCAATGTAATAAAGTAGTAGTAGGATGGTTTATTTTATTACAACGATGAGGAAGATGATCATCACCGGATGAGACTACCAGTTCATGAGACGAGCCAACCGTCTGGTGGACTCAACTGACCATTTGGAAGGAGTCAAACATCATTTGAACAGGAGGACCAACCAACCGGCCAAGAGGTGAGACGGTCGGTTCAAGGGTTGAACCGATCTACCCAAATTGGAAAGCATGGGTCTACACCAACAGCAGGTTCATACATGTGATGTGATGATTGACCGAAGTGGTAGTAATTCCTTGTAGCTCCAAGGAATTATAAGTAGACATGGCCATAACCATCACTTTTTGTTTTATATTGTATGTTTACATTGTGAGATATAGCATGTGTATGATACGTACTATATATGAGGTGATTGGATACAGTATATGTATGTATATATATATATATATGATCTCTATAAATCCCTCAATCAAGCATATTAAGTCTAAGATGCTTTCCAATAGCAATACACATGAAAATCTTGATTGACCAAGCGTAGATTTGCACAACTCATGGTGCGTTGTCTATCTCGTGGAAGTGTGATGGTAGATATGTAGATTTGTACAAAGGATGGTACATATTTATTGTATTGGATATTGGGTCAGGCTTAACTGGTGACTTGGAGAGCCCAAGCCTAGAGGCATGCTGATGATCATGGCAAGGTGTTGCATATATCATCTATCCAAGATTTGCATGTGATGCAATTTGCATGATTTTCTACCTAAATAATCAAGTTGTGGACAATCGGCAAAAGCTGACTCATGATTTAACAAAATATGAATCTTGGCTCATTAGAAAATTGTTCGATGTAGTTTTCCAATTTGATACTTGAGGGTTGTCAATTTGAATAAAATAATGAGAACAATAATTAAAGATCTAATTACTATTGCCCAAATTTAATCAAATCAAATCAAATCAAAATGAGTTTTTGACAAATTGCAAATTCTTTTGTAGAATCAAATGGAAACAAACAACAATCACTTTTCTCTACAATAGGTCCTTGAGAAGGAAAAATAACTGGGAAAAACTTCCACGAAGGATTCAGGACGCTGAGAATCATTCTCACACGGGATCACAAGCTCTATGTTCTGGAAATGCCAAAACTAGAGAAACCACCTCAAAATGCGCCAAAGGCTGACAAGGATGCTTACAAGAAGAATACTAAAGACGTTGTGGGTGTCAAGTGTCTTATTCTATGCTCCATGAACTATAAGTTGTAGAGGCAGCATGAGAACATGGATGTGATTGAGATGGTCACACATCTCAAGAACATGTTCTAAGATCAGGCAAGACAAGAGAGATACGATGTCTCTAAGGTGTTGTTCAAATGTAACATTGCAGAAGGAGATCCAGTAGGCCCTCATGTGATCAAGTTTATTGGGTATGTGCAAAACCTTGATAGAATCGAATTCCCCTTAGGTCAAGAGTTGGCCATTGACATGATTATGCAGTCCCTGTCAGAGTCATATAGTCAATTTTTCATGAACTACAACATGAACGACTTTGACAAGTCATTGACAGAGTTGTTGGGTGTGTTGAGAATAGTTGAGGGATAGATGAAGAAAGACAAGCCCAAGTCTATGATGATGATCAGCAACCCAAAGGGGGAGTCTAAAGGCAAAGGAAAATCTAAGAAGAGTTCTAAAGCTAGCCAGAAGTGCAGGTTTTCATATCTCAAAGCAAAATGTGGAGTGAAGAAAATAAGAGGCAATTGTCACCATTGTCACCAGCCTAAACATTAGAGAAGAAATTGTCCACTCTGGTTAGAGGAATTAAAGAAGTAGAAGAAAGAAGGAACTGAGGTCTCAACTTTAGGTATAAACATTATAAGATAAATTTGATTACTTCTTCCTTTTGGTATGTAATACCAAATAAAGATCTGACATATTGATGTGCAGGATTTGACAAGAAGTAAAGACCTTCATGGAAGGACAATGATGGACAAGGCAGACCAAGTGTTGCGGAAGCTTTGGTCTACATTTGGATTTATCTTAGCCCGATGGGAATGTAATAGAGTTAGTTAAACTGCTATTTCATTATGCCATAAGAAACAATTTACTTTAGAGTATCTTGTATGACAAGGATGATATATCAATAAAGTATGAGATTATTGTTTTTGTTTCAAAAGATATGATCTTGTATGTCAATGCCCAAATATCTAATGATCTTTGTGAAAAAGACTTTAAGATGAGTTTTTATAATGTTAATACCAAAGGATTGTAATTGATAACGCAAGATTATTATTAGCGTGTCACACTAACGTACATAAAAGAAATGCATATCTAGAAAACATATTGATGTTAATATAGACTCCTTTGGAAACTGAACCTAAGGAAATATGTGATTCTTGCTTGTACATAATGTGACATCCTTCACTAGATGCAGTAGGAGGATAAACTTTCATTAGGCTGTATACATGTGATGCACGAAGATCTTATGGAATGAATGCTATAGATGATTACTTGTACTTCGTTTCTATTACTGGTAATATGATGACATGTACTCAGTAAAATAGAAACATAAATCTCTTGAAGTGTTCAAGGAGATTATAAATGAAGTATAACTTTGATGAAATTATTAAGAAACTTTGATGAGATCAAATGTTGAAATACTTTGCATCAATACCTTGAGTACCTTCAAGAAATAATTGTGATAATGTATCATAGTTTAAATCCATCTGAGCATGATGATGTTTCAGAATGAAGGAATTGCATTATGATGGGTCGTGATATAATTATCAATCAATCTAATCTTCTTATCCTCATATATATATATATATATATATATAATCACTAAAAGATGTACCGTCTAAATGGTTTATAAGACATCATCTTTGATATGATTTGGGAATGTCCTAATATGTCTAAAGGATTGAAACCTACATTGAGAAAGTAGTTTCTTGAAGAAGGTATATCCACAAACCATAATTTTTTTATCTTACTATTAATCCCAATCCAATAACAAAAGTGTTTTGCTGGTAGGATAACTGAGTTCCAAAAGAATCAGTGGGAGTAATAGTATAATTTGAAATGTTCAAGGTCAACAAAGAAGTACAATGAGAAGCAAGAGAATCACAAGTTGTTGTGGAGTCTCAGGCTCATCATATAACATAGAATAAAATAGTTCTAGTAGGATACATCTAAGATTAGAGGATTGTGAAACCAACAATTTAGATTGGTTGGTCATAATAGGATGAGCCAACTAGTCAACTAGAAGCTATTTCTGAGTAATATGGAAACCATGTAAGCTAACAAGGTAGTACATTGATAGCGCCTCCTAAAGGGGTAATACCTAAAGGGTGTAGTAGGGTCTTGTGGCAAAGACCTACACGGATAACATAAAAGGACAGATTGGTTGAATAGGTTTTCAAATCAGTTCAAGTTGTTGAACATGATAGAAATTCCTTTACCAATATCATGCTTGTTGTTGTAGTTAAAATAGGCTAAGAGATTTGGCATATGAAGATAAAAGTGGATTCCTTAAAAGGAATACATCATAGAATGTGTACGTGATACATGCTAAAAGGTTTTGTAACTTCAAGAATGTAAATAAAGTCTATAAACTATAAAGTTCAATCTGGGATTGAGACAAGCATCTCAAAAATGGGATCTTTTGATTGATAGTTGAAAAGTTTGACTTGAATCAAGATAAAAGATGAAATCTCTGATTTCAAAAGATTTAGTGGGAGCATAAATGAACATTCCACATGTGATGAGGAATAACATCTCAATATTATGAATGTCGAGAACTGGCATGAAAACACCTTTACTAATGAAGGATAAGGTGAAATGTCTTATAAGATAAAGACCAAGACCTATGAGATAGTTCTTGAATGTTTCACAATGGAAGTTTGAACATGTACAATAGCAATGTGTTGAAAGAGTTCAACGTGAATGGATTCAATAAGGGATAATCCATATTAGTCTCTCATGAACCATATGTTCCAATTCTTGTGAAGAATGGAAACAATATGATTACGATACATAGGTTGGTATAACAATGGATCTATCATGAATACTATGAATGTACTTATCCCATATAATATTGTATTTATTGGACATGACAAGATGATATAAGCTCCAATAAGGGTTATTTGAAAGTCATTGAAGATATCCATTAGTACTTGAGAAGTACCTAAGGATATAATGCTAATCAATGAGGATAGCAATAAGAGGAATAGTTGGATATAAAGAGTTGCATCGATGCAAGCTTCCATGATGATAAAAATGATTGCAAATTAAAATATGTTTGATTTAAAATGAGAAGTGTTGATTAGTTGTAAAGGTTTTGAACTAATATCCATTAATTCTATTCTACATTAGAAGCCAAGTATACTTGTATTGTGAACACAGAATGATACTATACGGATCTATAAGTTCATATGATGAACTTATAGATGTTCCAACCATTGATGAATTAGTAGTGTACTATAACAACAATGGAGATACTTGTTAGGCAAGGAACATTAGATACCATATTACGATAGTTTCATCTCAGAGTGAAGAGATGAGAAACATGCAACATACTAACTAATAGCAAAATGTTGCTAACCCGCTGAATAAGCACTTGTGCAACAAAAACATGGTGGGCATGTTTGGATTACCAAGAATAAGATTTGTGGGTGATTGGCTCTAAGTGCAAGTGGGATTATGTTGGTAAGGTATGCCCAGAGAGCCAATCAAGTGATGATTGACATGGCATGAACCATAAAGGATTTGATTAATACTCATAAAGGCAAGCTTCCAATACATTATGTTTCGTTCAGTTATGAGATAATGAGGAAACACTATGAATGTCTAGAGAATAATATTACTCAATGATGTATGTCTTCAAGTATTAGCCTTGTGGAAATGAGATCACATGGATGTTAAGAGTACATATACATATTCTCATTATGTCCCTAGTTGGTTGTTACTATGGAAGGTGGTTAGATACCAGTAACACATAAGATTGGAGTGTGAGTTGGTTGATGACTGAGTCTCACTAAGTCATGATATGGCAATATCAAACCAAGCTCACAGATACATGTTAGGGAACAGTATATGAGATAGACCCACCTTGAGAGTGACACGTGGAAACCAATATGGTAAGTCATAGTCATCTCTCATAGTGAAGGTGGTGATTGTGATTCTTAGACTTGAGATCACTACACTTGTCACATGTCATTGGGTATGCTTTGACATCATCAAACGTAATCCTTAAACATGGGTTGTTATAACGGCGATGATTGGGCGACTTTGGCACGTGGGGATAGACTGTGAGTGATATATATGGGATTTGTCCCTCCTACTAGAGTATGTTATCATGGCCACTTAATAAGTGAGACTGAGAAATGCATGTGCATGCACATGTGAATCAATATATGATATTAAGGTCACATTATCTAAGACATTTTACTCTTAGTTCAAGGAACATGGATTGAATGTTGACAGGGTGACCATTCATGCCTCAAGTTCATCCTGGATATCAGAGACAAAGGAATTATACAATCACTGCAACACCTTACATAGATTGTAGGTTGAAGTTGTTCTCCAACTTTCCATTCACTTGGGTAGCACGGATGTGCGACTAGGCACCGCTTCTTGCTTGTGATGTCATAAGTTAGTTATGGACATTCACTGAAAATGTGATAATGGACCTATAGAGTCACACACAAAGAAACTCATCTAGAAGAGGATTTTATCTTGAATGACAATTGAATTGATTATTAAAGATGTCTTAATGGATTGGCATAATTTTTTTTACTGCATGTACATTGCCACAATGACGAAGAGAGGAGGAAAAATAGAATTTGTGAGGAGTTCATGCAAGAGATTGACTGATTGGATGACTAGATCTGCTAAATGACCATTTCATTGTGTGAGACCGTCGTTTGGGCAGGCAGACGGGCATCTCAATTGTTGAGACGGCCATTTGGGTTGTCAGGCTAATCAGAGTTCAAATCGACTAAAGTTTTGCCCTTAGAATGAACAGTTCAAGGTTATTGAACCAACTGGCTCAACTCATATTCACCAGACAGACGTTTGGGTGAGTGATACAGGTGTCTCGCTTGTGTGAGATGGCTCAGTTGAGCCGAACGAATATTCTGGATGTTTCCTGAATAGTTTTGATTGCACATTACTTAGGGTGTAAGGAATTAATATGTGATATTAATTGAATTGAAATTGCCAAATTCTTGTGCGATTAGGAAACTACCAAATGGCCGTCTGGAAGTGTGAGACGACCGTCTTGTGTGACCAGACCATCTTCAGGGTTCGGCTGTCACAAGTTGTAAAAATTCATGATCTTCTAATATCTTCCACTCCTGTACAATCTCATAGAGATTGGGAACCCTGACCCAAACCCCGCCTATAAAAGGAGGGGTACTGGGGGGTTCCCAGAACACAACACAGACAATAGAGAATCAGTTCCTCTAACAACTGTTGGCTTCTCTGGTTATGGTGACCAAGAGAGCCTAAGCAAGTCCTACTCGACAGGGAGGGATAGCTACGGGAGATAAACAACTGGTGATCATTGTTGGTGGGAGAGCATGTTGGTGTTTAGTACACCAACGAGAGGGACAAATCCTTCTTGTCTGTTCTCAGTAAATGACAGGAGTTCTAGTTGGTCCGTGTGGACTACTCTAGAGATAGGAGTCCTTTGGTTGCGGCTCGGAGAGCAAATTCAACCTATAGTCTATGGAAAGACCATTAGAATCGTTGTAGAGGTTGTACAGTCAACTGTTCATGGTGAAGACCAGGAGCTGCACAGCCACTATCCAAGAGAAACTAGTCAATAGTTGTAAAGAATTGAGTCGTTGTCACTGGACTTGCTCCAGGACTAGGTATAACTCGCTAAAACCATCCTTCCTATTTCATAGTATTGGATGCGATCTTGCTATTATGGGAATACTGATAGATAAAAATTTTATTTCTGCTGCTATACTCTATGCCTGTATTTTCCAACACTTAACCCATATGATTTCTTGGTCACCTAGATATACTCAATGGTATATGGCTATGAACAACTTAACACATGATGTTGATCTTAACAAGTATACATTGTGAACACCAGGAAAACCCTTCTAGATCTTGAGATTATTAGGTTTCCACTTGTTCATTAGTCTCAATACTCATATTTTATGTTAAAGGATTAATATGTTATCATCCTTCAAGGATTTTAGCAAACTGGGGGATTAAGAAAGGTGATACCCTAATTTACACTTCATTAGGAATGTGCATAGCTAATAATGTCCATCTTTGGACCATGAGCATATAATTTCACATTTTAGGTTCAGAATCGATCACATATTACTAAAATATCACAATGTACAATAAGAAACATTTTTGGATAGTTTCACTAATGAATTCTAATAGATAATCTCATATGATCAAAACTTTTGTATAGAACTCGAATTGAAAATTTGGAGTAATTTCCATGAAAGGTAGATAACTTAATTATATAATAAGGATATCATACCATAACCTAGAATTTGGATTGTAAAATACTATAGGGAAATAGCAAAGTTTAAAATTGCACATATTTCACCTCCAAGCCACCTTATAATCCCAACTTTAGCTCAAAAAGAATGAAAAATGGTGAGTTTAGAATATTAGATATAAATTGCAGCATGAAGATATCTACAATAGAAGATAAATAATTCTATTGAAAGAATAACGAGACCCATATAGATGAAGTCATGCGATCAAGAACCTTCTTCACCAAAAGCTCCACAAATGGTGGTTCCAACTACCAAAATGGCATGCATCAATTAGGTCAGAGAATGACAATGGTGAAGGAAACTAATTTTAATTCACAGGTTATGCAGAACTCCCTTTAAGAGGGTAGAGAGGAGATTTAGAAAATGACTATATAAGAAAAGGGAGAGGAAACTTACCAAGATTAAGCATCTCCAGGGTTAGGAAGTTGAATACTAGATTGGAACATGCAAAATACAATAAAATATCCATCATGGACTTGATCTCTAAGAGAATCCACCTCCCTAGATATGAACTATGGAAAATAGGGTTTGAAGCCTTAGGTAGATATATATAGCATTTGTGTGGCACCAAGATTGGATCTACATCCACTTGCAATACATTTAGCATAACTGTGCATTCAATGGATGGCTTGTGATTATTTGTTGTGAATAATGGGCTTGACCAACTTGTGTATCCAAAGGAGGAATCCAACTAATGATCCTACCCTATGATGTTATTGGCCCATTACTTTGTGTCAATAGAGACATTAACAATGATGACTCTAAAATAGGAACACCAACTACTGATAACACCCAAATTCAGGCATTTGTGCTAAGCATTTATTTATGGTTTTGTGACAACATAGCCTTAATATGCCCAAAATAACCCAACCAAGATCCTTTCTTTTAGTATTTTATATCATTTTAAAGATAGAGTTGCTCAACTAGCCATTTTTGGGACTTGTAGGAACCAAACTCAAGAAGACATCAATTCTCTAGATTCTAACCCACAAGCATCGCGTTATGTGCACCAACTTAGGAGTTGGTGGTCCCTCTAACTGACCAGTGGGTCCAAGAAACTTTTAATATCTTAGACCCTATTTTTTATGGTCAATCCTTTATCAGAAAGCATCCTCATCAATCAAAAGGTTCATCCACGTGGGCCCATAGACTGCCAGTAATAGCCCCCCCCTCCCATTAGGGGGGTTGTCTCTAAGGATCAAGGGTCGTGACCGCTACACCATCTCGACTGCTACACCATCTCGACCATAACACTCAGTATGTCCGGGCCCAATCTGACATGGTCTGGCCAAGGTCAAGGTGTAGCAACCGCTACACTCGTCGTGACTGCTATAGGGCTTCATGGCACACTACAACCACAACCGCAACAAGACTGTCGTGGCCTCTACACTTATTGCTACCAAATCACATATGCCACGATCAAGACGTCTAGTACGGCCAAGATGAGGATAAGGGCTAGCAGCCATCTCGATCGAGATGTCTGTCTCGACCGCAACAACCGTCTCGACCATGACATCTGTCTCGACTACTACAAGGTCTACGTCCGTGACATCCATCTCGACTACCACATATCTTGACTTCTACACCCTACATAATCGTGTCGAGACAAGTATAGCAACCGAGATAGGTGTCACATTTACTTATTACACACACTCTGCCTTCACCTATAAATAGTCACCCCTCGCTACCTAGAGAGGGGTTCCGAGAATTTTTTTGGTTGCACATTTTGGTTCTGCACCTTTTGGTTTTCAAAGCCCCGTGGGACCATTCCATGGTCTGAAAGGGCTGAAGTGCTCATCCTACATCCATCCCTTCAGTTTTCTTCCATTTACCATCATTTTTCACCACCATTCACCCATTTCCTACCATTTCCAACCATCTTCTACCTCCATACACCCACCAAGTTGTTGTTTGGGGTAGAATCAAAGAGAAAGGAGGCCAAGAGTTCAAAAGACCAAGGAGGACAACCCAAAGACGAGATCCAGGCCATACAAAGGCTAAGGAGCGAGAGCCACCTCTCCTCTATGGGTTAAATCTCATCTTCTTCTCCTTTCTTCTACTATTCTCTTTAGTTTCTGTACAAATGATGTTCTACCATATTTGTTCGGTGCCAACTATGCTTGTCCATGTCTAGTTGAAATCCTTGTTGGCTATGTAGCCTGTTTTGGGCATGTTTATGTACTTTTACCACATGTAGGTTAATGAGGGGTCGGGGAGTGGAAGTCTCCTTGATGACTCATTTTTTTATTGCTAGTTTGGTTGATCTCTTCTTGCTTGAACTTCTATTTCTTCCTTTATTAAGAGATTCATTATAGAAATGGATAAGAGAAGGTGGTCTGGATCGGAATCTAAAAAGAGGATGGTTCAAGGTGATCTGTGCAAATCCATAGACCCAGACACGGTCGGTCCAGCCTAGCACAGTCGAGCCCACTACCAGGTTCTTCCCAGACCACACATGTTCCCATCATCTTAGAATATTCTAGACTTGAGAGTATATCTAGAATATTCTAGGGTGTTGATTTGTCATCCTCGAGAGAGTTCTCATGTCACTGATGGGTTATAGTCATTACACCACATGAACAATTAGCAAAGTACGTACTATGTTTGGATGTAGGTTGCTTACTGAGGTGTTTGAGGGTTTTCTATGCCCGAGAACGGGTGCATAGACTGCCCAACTTGTGGTTACATAGCTAGGAACTCCTTTTCCTTGAATAGTAGAATCTGATGGACTCTATTTTGTTTTCTTTTCTTTGTTTTGATTTACTTTGTGACATTTTGCTAGACCATTTCTAGTTCCATACTTTTATCAACTATTAGATTGGCTTAACTAACTTAAGAGTGAGGTACATACCCACGTCCATGTGTTCGACCATATATATCTACTTTGACCCTGTAATAAAGTTGTGAACGTCTTTGAAGGTTTCAAGTTATAAATTAAAAGTCTAATCTTTCTGAATTTGCCTCCTTTTAGGTGTGCAATTTAGGTCGATCAAGTACCCTGCTATTTTCCAGCTTCTTACTTTGTCTAAATAGTCATTAGATGGACCACAAATGGATCTAGTAGGAAAATTCTTAGATATAGATGGCATTTAAGGATGTCATTGACCCTATCAAGATTACTCAGCCAACTAATCACCCAATTTGTTTGACTATGGGTCAAAAGTTAGCAAAAATGTAGTTAAGATCATCTAGCAATCCAAGAGGGCCATCTTAGCGACTCTTAAGGGTTTCCAAAGTCTTATTAAGGTCTAAAACCCCATCATCTGTGTTCAACTCTCCTGACATCATACATAGATTATTTTAGAAGTAGTGCATTGTTATGAAAAGATATAAGTACCCCTAGAACTTGAATTACTCATATTACATGCTAATCATACCAACCTCTAACTATCTTTTCCAAAATATGTCTAGTTGGGTGTATGAAGCGTTAATTAAGATTATCAACACACATTTAATTTGATGTTCCTCAATTTTCATTGCCTTGACCATGTATGTGAGGTCCATATTGAAACTCTTCACCTCAATGAGAATCCCAATTCAAACTCACACACTAGTTGAAGAAGAAGGAAATTAGAGGAAGTCAAAGGAAACAAGAGTAGCACATGCACATGAACGAAAACAAAACATAACCACAAGCTTACCATTCAACATATAATTACAAAACGAATTTTACATCATTTGATGTTGCACATTGAACAATATACTTTTACATATGCACATACTAGATCTACACATGATCTTTAGATAATAGTTACACCTATACATTTGCTCGCCACATAACTCCCAACTATCCATAGTCTTCAAGACCATATATCAACATCATCTAAGGAAGAGATTACAAGTGATACACGTTAGCACAATATATAATTTTTATAATGTATGAACTAGGATCTATTTTAAAGGTACACCTTTACCTCTTTATGACATAATATGGTTATTTTATATGTGTATAAAATATTGGGCAAATGATAGTTGGATGGAATAAATGTCTTTGTATGTTACCTTGCTTGATTTTTAGTATATATAGTTCTGATCACATGAAAATAATATATTTATTTCATTATATAAAAGCACTTCAACTCTTTGGTAGTGAAGTGTTGGAAAGTAAATTACTTCAATTCTTTGGTAGTCAAATACTTTAAAATGATCCAACTCTTTGGTAGTATGATCACACTATGAAATGATCCAACTCTTTGGTAGTCGATCATAAGGCCTTTAGTGCATTCAACATTTGGTGGTCAATGCATGGATATATTATGAAATGTGTGCTTAAGATATGTGTTCTCTTTTGCTAATTAATATCTTTTATCAAGTATGTTGTTATATTTCTTTATACTACTACCAAGTGTTAGATTTATCTTATTTCCAAGTCATAGTATTAAAGAGGTATATGATTTTTGTAGTGTACTGAGCATAATATTTTATAATATTGTGTCGGTGTGTACCACTTGTAATCTCTTCTTTAGGTGATGTGGCTATGTTGAGACAGATGTACAGGTGGATTTATTGTCTAGAAGTTCCTATTGTAGTGGTACTTTGTGCATGTGTAAAAATCGTATCATTCAATGTGTAATATCAATTTGTAATAATTCCTTATATAATTATATTGTGAATGGTGAGCTTGTGGTTATGCTTTGTTTTTGTTCATGTGCAAGTGCTACTTTGGTTTCCTTTGACTTCCTTTGACTTTCCTATTCTTGACCTAGTGTGTGGGTTCTAAATTGGGATCTTCACTGAGGTGAAGGTTTCAATTTGGACATCACACATGTGGTAAAGGTGTAGAACATCTGGGGACATCATAAGTAGTGTACTAAAACACGATTAGGATTAAAATATAAAATTGGGTCTCACAACACACTTCTTCTAAATATTTCACCCATACAATCCTAGAACAAAGATGGGGACTAATTATGCATCTCATCTTTTAAATTCCATGTAACCTCCTCTTCAACATGATGATGCCATAACACCTTCACCAAAGGTGTATCCCTCTTCCTCAACTCATATATCAACATTTATAAGATCTAAACATGTCCTTCTTCATGTCTAATATCAACTAATAACTTAACCTCATATAAATGCAATGTTTGTCCTATATGAGGATGGAAATTCCTTAGCATGTAAATATGGGTAACTCCTAAAACATGCTATCAGCTACAATAAGTCCCCATATACCTTTAAGAAGACTATCATTCTTATCAAGCCTTAGATCTCCCTCACATGGTGAAACCCTCAGGTAGCCATGATCTATGACTTTCATGTCAAGCACTCTTGTGTGTTTATCAATATATGATTTCTATATAAATAGTGTCTCTTTCATATGTTTCTTGATAATGTGTATATCCTTAGTTTTGCATTGTATTAACTCATAACCCAAAAGCTAACATTCATTAGTTTTGTAGTAACATATATGAAATAAGTAATAACTATCTTATAAAGATCAATTTTTTTTCATATTTATTCTCATTTGATAGCTTTCGTGTAGGAAAACCATGTCACACTCAGATTTACAACCCAAATTTCAAGGAATTATAAAATGTATAGCCTTAAAAAATGGTCAATGATTTGTGTCATTCTCTCTAACCACCTGCTAGTTTGAGAGTGGAAATATATGTTAAATGTTAATTTTATGCCAAGAACTTCATGAAAATAGTCCCAAAACCTTCTCATAAAGTAATATCATCTTTCTTACACTATATACAACAATATCACACATAGATAGAATATTTCATAAAAATATATTTTAGTTAACTTATCATATGACTAGGTAGTTTTGGCCGGTACTAAGCATGTTGGCTAGGTTAAATCAGTCAACAACCAACCAAATGGAATAATATCACATGGTTGTCTTGTGAAAACCAACCACAAAGTCCATATTGACATGATCCCATTTACAATAGGGTATAGGTAGGGAATGCAACAACCCTACAAGTTTCTAGTAGTCTACCTTGACTTGTTAACAAACATGACATGTAGATACAAACTATGTTACATATACCAATAGAAAAAGTTTAGAAAACCACATCCACACTCCATCATACTATTGATTCAAAATTGAATTGATATATCATTCACATGTGGTTTGGTTGGTATTGGATGTTTGAAATTGGGCGTCCTTAGGGATATGCCATCATTTGATCCATTTTTTGCACACAATGTAGTAGGTGATAGCTCTTCAAGCACGTACAACAAGGCACATGGCATTTACCTTTCATCACCATTGTTGTATGTCCCCCCACTTCCATTATTGTATATTCCTCCATCACATGAAACCATTTTTGGCCATCCATTTGTCAGAAAAAAACTATATCTCTCTAAATTCACCCCCACTCTTGTGCAAAACACCATTGTGCTCCTCTTCTACATTCATATCCTATAGAAATTGCACAGAATGCATGGCAACCCTAGGAAAAAACATAAAGATGTGTAATGGTTTAATAATAAACCCTTACATTCATACAAGAACAAGTAGAGATGCCTACTAGGATGTCACTATCCTCCCAGTCACCAATGGTAAAAACCTTCTAAACATACTTGTGATTGTTCCTCATTCTGCCTTTATGTGTATATCTAGGGTAAACCTCCTTGATGACTTCATCATAGGTATAAAATGTATGCTTTAACCAAGATCAAAATTCCATTGAGACTTTCATCATCTTTGAGGATCATCAACAATATTGTGATCTTCCTCCTATCAAGTGCTTCCAATGGGTCATATTCTTCTGAGATGTGCCAATGTATTGATTATTGCTCGATGAAGTCTGTTTTGGCCCTGAAATCATTGTTGCACACCCTTCTTGGCTTGTTCATCTCATGTGAGTCATTATTAAGAAAATAAGGCAAGGTGGAATGAAGATTAGCACAGTTGTCCCTTACACCATGTTGAAAACATATGTCTACAAGTAGAGACACTATAGTTGGACAATGTCTCTAAACGGATGTAAACTATGAAATCCACACATTTTTAAAGCCTTGAACTCTTGTGAACATACAAATTGATAGCCTCTTCTAAATGAGAATCACAATTTTAGATATTGCACACTAGTCCAAGAAGAAGAAAATCATATCAAGTCACAAGGAATATCCATATCAAAATACAAGTATAACAAGAAAATCTACAGTAAAATAACCAAAATCACATGCTCACCATTTAATATATAGTTAATTGTTAGTAAAAAAAATTGTTAGTATTACAAATAATTACACATTAATATTAAAATTTCACATATGCACATACTACATTCTATAAGAGGATCTCTAGACAACAGGTCCACATGTACATCTTCTTGCCACACAAGTCTCCATGTATATCAAGCATCGTCATGTTCATGTTGTGACATAGCCTAACATCATTAGAATTGGTACATGTCAGTACAATCATACTAAGTACACATCAAGTAAAATTGTAAATTAGTATTTAATATAGGACTTGGAAGTGTATATATAAAATTAATGTGACTTGAAGTGTATCTGAAACTCACTATGGCTATCCCTAGTCTTGCCTAACTACTGATATGAAAGATCACCCGCAAGTGGATGTATCTTATGATAGTATTCTTTAGATTGAATCCCAAAGGATAACTTGATTAAGATCGTATTTATAACTTGATTATTTATAACCAATATTATTACAGTTGGTTGATTGGTTTAATTATTATTAATTGTAATATTAGCAAGCATGATAGAAGTTTGAATTATCAAATGATTAAAGGAACAATGGTAAGGAGTTTTAAACTACACCACCCCAGTCATTCTCTCTATAAAAACATATGTTTAGCATGAAAAAATAATTAGTGGGGATGGAGCATAATTAGATCCTTTTTGAAAAGGGAATTGACTATGAACAAATATCACTACAGTCATGCTATCTTTTTAGGTCATCCATTTTTTGCCTCAAAGAGTGTCCACTCAAAGTTCTCATCTTGGAGTTAATGTAGAGCAGTCGACATCCTTATCTCAACTCACAAAACCTAATAAAGAAGCAAATTTATGGGCCATAAAGAATGCGAGATAAATAGACAAAGGTTCTATTGAAACTAAATCAATCATACAATTATGGATGAAATTCAAAATAAAATAATGGATAATAAGGATACTCCTCATGCCCTGCTAACTCATTGTTCATGATAGAGAATTGAAAACTAGAATAATGGGATAGGACATCGTCATCACAAAATGGTGGAGAACAACAATTGTCATCTACATCAATGACTCCTAGTTATTAGTTGATGAAAACTCAAATGTGGCAGCGGAGATGGTCCTCGATGGTCTTTGGAGACTCCTCTTGCTCCATCATGTATCTCTCCTAGAAGAAGGATTCAACTTGAATGAAAAGTGGTCATTTAGTCAGATATGTGTTTGCTTTTATACAAAATCAATGGACCCACCATTTTTTTGCATAAGTGGTGATGATACATATTTTCTTTGATCACAATGGCATATATGATCAACTATATGACTAGCTAGCTAGTATATTTTCTACTTATGTTTAGTGATGTTAACAAGTCATTTCAAACAAACTTAGAAAATTATAGGTTTGTAGCTCCCAGGTAGCAAAGCTAACACGTCAATTGCTTCGCATCCTTAGCTCAATGAAGATTTTCTATTGAGTCAAAGAGATGTTGTAGTTGATCGACTTCTTGAAAGTCAAGTGGTCCTATTGATGTTATAGTTTTCAGCTAGATCTAACTAAATAATTGTATTGTTCATGAAGATCTTTGAATCCTAAGTAGTCGATCGATCAGCTCCACTAGTTGACCTATTATAAGTTTGTTTGCCTCTTTGTGATTTTACATATGCTTAATAGCTGACCAATTAGCTGATCTTACTGGTCAACCAACTCAGTTGGTTTTCCCCTTCAGTTGGAGTTGGATAACTGTTGGCTACAACTATAGTCGGTCGACTAGCCTACTCTAAAGATTCTCCAGTAGGAGATTGTGAATGATAACATCATAAACCCAAATGTGAACTTGTGATTGGAGACCTAGACATGTGGAAATTGTTTATTCAGAATAACCTAAGAGATTGATCATATACATCTTAGACGTGGTCATTCCTACAATTAAAATACAAATTTTATCAAAAACTTAATGAATCACATAAATTACTTAAATACCCATTTAATAGGACATGTAAGTAAAATGCATCCAATAAGTGTTAAATTGAGCAGGAAATATAAATACAACTAATACTGATATAAATTCATCAAACAACCCTGAACTTGTACATTGTTTGTCCTTGAGTAACTCAAAATCATACATATTTTTTAAATACTCTCGACCGATGCAATTGCCTGACCTTCACTTCATGCTTAGTTCCCTAATTTTGGCATGGCAAAGCTACCCAACTTCCTGGTATTATAGAATACGACTATTTGTGCCAGACTTATTTCCCAAAATTGCTTTCTCACCATGATCCTTGATATCACATGTCTAAGAGTTTCATGAAAAAATTACCTTCATAATTTATGAGCAAGCACATAACTTGAACACTAGGTTATGGTGAATTAATGTTAAATGGAGCCATTGTCTTCAGCTTAGGTGGAAAATATAATGAATGTGGCATGAACGGAGAATTCACATCTCTTCACATTTAACTTGAAATTGTTTATTTCCTTTATTCCTTGATAATTAAAAACAAATCATGCCTGTTTTTTACATTGACATATCTTGAATTTATTTATTTTATGGTAAGCTCCTATTACATAGAGAGGGTGTGAAGAAACTAGTAAGCTGAGGGGGTGTGTCACCCCAAACTTAGGGTTTGACACTCTTTTTGGCTTTTTGTTTGTTCTTGGTGGATGTAAGATAATAAGGTGGGGTAAGAAGTGCATAAGATGGCTTGGATCATTGTGCAAAACATGATATTACAATTTCCTACATCAGGTTATCCGTCTAGTCCCACTATACTCCAACAATGATGTGGCATCCGGAGATTGTGATGATTCCATGGAATTGTTCTACTAATCAATTGAGGAACATCACATTTGATTCCTCTTATTTCCTCTAATACCTACCATCCTTTCCAGGGAACATGACACTAGGGTTCCCCTTGGCTAAAAAGTGTAAATTATAGCCATTGGTCTTTTTTAGAAATCGACTAACTTCAAAGAATTTATTTAGTCAAGGGGTTGTGTAATATAACTTAAATGGAATTCACATAATTTCAAATTAGTAAACGAGTCTAATATGATTGTTTAGTGGATTAATTAACTAAAAATGACAAAAGAATCAAAATATGAAGAAAAATACTAAATGCAATGATGACATCCAGTGATAAAATGCAAATTCAAAGATAAGACTTCAGAAGTAGATAGTAATGGGAAATAATGAGGTGATAGGTACAATATTGAAAGCAATGAAATTTTCTAGCTTTCCCATAAGCAGATCTTGTCAACAATGGTGTATCAGGAAGGAAGTGGTGAAACATGCCATGTCATGGAGTAGTACAAGCATCATTGCTCACAAGGGGATATGTAGAGCTCATGTGGCGCACATATGGATGTTAGTGACATCCTCCCAACACAATCACAATGTCTCTATATATTCCATGTGGATGGTAGGAACTAAATTTCATACTACAAGAGTCACTGAGGAAGGATCATCCTTATCTTTGGCATCATGCTAGTGTTGCGCTCTATCTGTGGGTACTAACATCTGGGTTTCATGTGATAAAAGGTGTAGCCAAAACCCTATCCTTCATTCCCCTTTAAATAGGGGAGGAAGACATCAATATTTCTAGAGCCCAAAGAAATGGAAGGTAATTAGTGATAGCAACTAAGTTGCCACTTGCGCACAGTCAGTCTATCAACTAGCCATTCCAGTCAGTTTATGAGATTGTATTAGAACATTTTAGAATTATTAGTTGACTTATTGATCTTGTCTAGATGATAGAATGGACTTCTAATCAATCGATTGGGTTGATCATGTCTAGTTGATCGATTAGAGCTTCTGGTGATTGACCACTTTGATCATTGTTCGATCAGTTGATTAGACTATCTAATTGTTCATTTGGGATGATCATGACTCAATTGACCAATTTGACTTTCCAATTGAGTCGATCGATCTATCCATCTAACTGATTGGACTTCCCAATTGATTGATTTGGCTTCAAGAAAGTCTAACAATGCTCTAATGTTGACTAAATTGGACATTATCTTCTCTTCTCTTTTGATGATGACAAACACTTCTTACTTGGGGATCTAACATGCTACTTTAAGTGTTTTAGGAACCTCTTGGCAAACTCAAGATTGGAATATCAATTCTTTGAATAAAGTATTTATATGTGCTTATTTGTATTTCATGCTTAGAACTCATGTAAAATCAAGCTTTGGACCAAGCCCACCTATCCCAAAATTATTCATATGTAAATATCAAATGTCTTAGATAGGTAGGTCACACTAGATAAATCATTAGATAACTGATTCAAAGTTTATCCATCTTTTACAGCTTTTCGGTCAAAATCTTTGTGGACTGAGCCTTAAGTCGGTCAAAGAATTTGTCGACCGAGACAATTCTCGGTCGAGGACTCAAGAAATCAAATTTCATATTGCATGAGTCAAAACAAATTGTTGACCTATACATATTCGGTTGAAAACATTGTCAATCGAGATATACCTATTGTAATATTTAAGAAATTTGACTCTGAGATTTACTCATTGTAACTTTGACTAAGATATTTTGACTAACTTATAGACGTTGGAGTTGTGTCACATCCATCCTTGGCTCAGTCAAGAAAATTGTCGACTGAGTTCCAGTTCGGTCGAGAAAATGGTCAACCAAGGAAGTTTCTAAAATATATTTTTTCATTCGTCCAAACCAGTCATTGTATCTAAATTAATTTTGTTCAAACAGCTAGTTGATTCTCTAGAACCCTCTAGACTCTCCCTAAAGATATCCTAGCCACTCATACTACATTCCTATAGATAGTGGTGGTCTAGGGGCATCCAACACACACTTCCATACTTGCATAGATTACATCTTGAGTAATAAGAGTTGTAGCTATCCTTTTAGAAATTATTCACAACAAATCCTTTCATGTCCTTACCATTAGCTTAGCCTACCACCATCCTTCAACCTTGATACATCCTCAAGTGGTTTGGTTCATAAGCTTGATACATAAAGACATTGCAGAACTTACCTGGTATATTTCCTATTCCTTTCTTATTTTTGTAACGTGTGGTTCTCTTCCTCGGCCCTCATTGCATCCGTAAAAGAAGAGGTGTGGCGGTTCTCTTCCTTGATCCTCAGTGACTCTATAAAAGAAGAGGTGTGGTGGTGCTCTTCCTTGTCTGTCGGCACGTCTACAAAAGAAGAGGTTTGGTGGTGCACTTCTGTATCCAGTAAAGAAGAGGGATTTATTTGCAACAATTATCTTGTAATTTGTCTCACCGATAAATTAATAAAAGTGTTTGTTGCAAATCCCAGTTGGAAACAACTAGGCAGTGGACTGATGTCTTAGATGGAACCACTCTAAATCTTGTCTCTCTCTTTTGGTTGCCTCTTTTATTTCCATTACACTTTAAATTTGTTTAAATATTTTATATAACTCTATTCACCCCCCACCTAGATCTTTCATTTGGTATCAGATAATGTCTTAAAGGAGCCATCCCTGATCTTGAAGAATAGGGGAGGGCATACTTGGCAACCTCAACATGGAAGGCACACACGTAAAGAAACCACTCATGTTCGATGGAACAAACCATACTTATTGGATAAGGAGGATGTAATTCTATTTCCAAGGATTAAGCTTTGACTTATGGAAAATGATTGGCAGATCTTACAAGCTTCCAACAACTAAACTAGAGCAATGGGATACAGAAATGGTAAAACAAGCTACATTGAATGCAAATGTTGTAACCATACTATACTATTCATTATTTGTAAGTGAATTTAATCATATATCCACTTGTGATACCATTTATGAAATATGTAACAAGCTTTCCATAACTCATGAGGGTACCACAGAAGTAAAAAAATACTAAGATTGGTATACTAAAATATAAATTTGAATTATTTCGTATGCAACCTAATGAAAGTACTACAGAGATGTATGCTAGATTTTCTAACATTGTAAATAGCCTAAGCACCTTGGGAAAGAACATAAGTGAAGAAGATCAAGTATCAAAGATACTTAGATCACTACCCACAAAGTACAAATCCAAGGTCACTACCATTGAAGAAGCCAATGACCTTACAAAACTCAAAATGGAGCAGCTCATTGGAAATCTAGAAACACATGAAGTGACTCTAGAAGAAGAAGAAAAGATTGAGTCTGAACAATAAGAGGAGAAGAAGAAAGACATTTTTCTCAAATCCACCTCCAAGTCATCATTAAAAGTCACTCAAGAAAATGGCAGTACAAGCAGTGAAAATGAGGAAGATGCTTTAATTGTAAATGGTAAGAAATATAAAGGTATTCGTTCTTCCAGGTGTTTTTTTAGTGTGGAAAGAAGGGACACCTAAAAAGTGAGTGTACAAAACTCAAGAAAAAGAAATCCTTATCAAAGAAGACGAATAAGGGAGAAAAATCCTACAAGGCCGCTTGGGACCAATCAAGCGATGAAAATGGGAGTAGTGAAGAAGAAGAGATAGAATGTCTCATGGCAAAAGGAAATGAACAAGAAACAAATGAGGTAGATATTTTTGAATTGTCCAAGGATGAATTAGTAAATAGTCTTAAAGAAATTCATTCTAGTACATTGATTACAAGAAACAAAAGAAGAAACTTTCAAAAATCATTGATGAACTTTATGTTGATTTGGAAAATATTAGTTCTAAAGATGATACTCTAAGGTACTCAAATAATGCTTTAAAAGAATTTGTAGAGAGTTATAAGACTAAATTGCTTGCTCTTGAAAATAAAAATAGTCTTTTTATCTCAAGAAAAAGTTGACATGCTTGCTAAACTTAATGATTATCAAACTCAACATATTATGTGCAATCATGTAGAATATGACTCTTTAGTAAAAGAAAAAGATGCTTTACTTTAAAATCTTGCTATGTTGAACTTAGATCTAAATAAGAAGATTGCCGAAAATGTTGATATGAAAAAATGAGTTTCTAGATTATTGCAAGGAAATAGAAATCTTGATAATGTCTTAGTAAATACTTCCAAGCAAATAGGAAGAAGAAGTTTAGAATATGTGCCTAAGAATCAACACTCACATATGCCTAGAACCAAAAACAAGTATTCTCCAAAGACTAGAACTATATATGTGCCTAAAAGTAATATTGTGGAAATGAGAAATGAAATATCTTGTACATTATGTCATTATTGCAAACATTTTAATCAATACTCTTTTGCAAGTAAATATATGAAGAAGGGAACAATTGGCATGGTTTTGGTTCCTAAAACCCAACTTAGAATTAAAGGAACATGTTGAGATATGACCTATTTTCAATATGACAAATTTTTCTTCTTATCTCAACACTAATTTGATACTCATTTGCAAATCTTTTATATTTATTCCTATAGAAAATGTATGGCTAAATAAATACAAGTTATATGCATACTTACTCTAACTGTCATGGACTCCACTTGGGTACCAAAAATATGTTATTCTAGGATTGGGTAGTTGGTAGTAGATGCTCCAAACATATGACTAGAAACAAAAATGCTTTCAAAACACTTCAAAAGAAAAAGGGAGGATCAGTCACATTTGGAGACAATGGGAAAGGAACCATCACTGGAATAGGTAATGTTGGAACTAATCTTACTATTAAAAATGTATTATTAGCAGATGGATTGCACCATAACCTGCTAAGTGTCGGTCAATTGTGTGATAGTGGGTATGATGCGCTCTTTAACAAAACTTGTTGCAAATTGCTTGAAGAAGACATTAATAAGGTAGTATATGAAGGAAAAAGGATAGGAAATCTATATATTCTTAGACCTAACTCTATGATATCAATCCTTGGAAAATGTCTTATTGCAAATGATGATCAAAATCTATGGCACAGAAAATTAGGACATGCTATCACTCATGTTATTAAGAAACTAATTAAACATGGTCTTGTTTGTGGTTTGCCTAAAATCTCTTTTGAAACTTCTGAAAATTGTGAACCTTGCACCATAGGAAAACAAGCTAAAACCTCTTTTAAAGCAAAACAAATCCTTAGTACTTCCAGACCTTTTGAATTTATACATATGGATTTGTTTGGACCTATGAGAATAGAATATATATGTGGAAAGAAGTATTGTTTTGTTATTGTTGATGACTATAGTAGATTTGCTTGGGTACATTTTCTTTCTGGTAAAAATGATACTATTGAAATATTCATTAAGTTCTGCTTAAAAATTGAAAATCAAATTCAAAATAAAATTTGCATCATTAAGAGTGATCATGGGGGGTTGAAAATCATGTCATTGAAGAATTCTTCTCATCTAAGGGATACACTCATAATTTCTCTTCCCCTCACACTCCACAACAAAATGGTATAGTTGAAAGGAAAAATTGTTCTTTACAAGAAATGGCAAGAACCATGCTTTTAGAACATAATACACCTATGACCTTTTAGGCTGAAGATCTTAATTATGCATGTTATGTTCAAAATAGAATATCAATCCATCCTCAACTTAAAAAGATTCTATATGAAATTCTTATTTCTAAGAAACCATGAGTAGATTATTTTCATATGTTTAGAACACCTTGCTATATTTTAAACACCAAAGAAGATCGAGACAAATTTGATCCTAAATCACAAAAATGATTCTTCTTAGGATACTCAAGCTCGATTAAGGCATATAGAATCTATAATACAATCTCTAAGAAAATGGAAGAGTCAATACATGTAACCCTTCATGAAAATCCAACTAGCAACGAAATAGAAAATGGTCTTCCTCTAGTATTTGAAGATTTAACTATATCACCTAAAGATGTGGAAAATGCTGAAAATGAGTCAAGTAAAGATCAAAATGAAGATTTACGTGAAGCTATTCCAAGAATAATCAAAGACCATCTAGAAGATCTTATTATTGGAAATCATTTTGATAAAATGAAAATGTGATCATCTTTGTATCCATGATTGAACCCAAAAAGGTTGATGAAGCTATAAAAGATGATTATTGGGTAATTGCCATGCAAGAAGAATTAAATCAATTCACTAAAAATGATGTATGGGATTTAGTTCCTAGACATAAAGACAAATCCATTATTGGAACTAAATGTGTTTTTTGAAACTAGTTAAATGAAGTCGGGGAAGTAGTAAGAAACAAAGCTAGATTAGTTGTCCAAGGCTATAACCAACAAGAGGGAATTGTTTTTTGATGAAACATATGCTCCTGTAGCTGGACTTGAATCAATTCGAATGCTATTAGCTCTAGCTGCACATAAAAACATTAAAATCTTTCAAATGGATGTTAAAAATGCATTTCTAAATGGAATAATTCAAGAGGAATTTTATGTTGCTCAACCTCCCAGCTTTGATGATCCAACACATATCGATCATGTATACAAGTTAAAGAAAGCTCTATATGGTTTAAAACAAGCCCCTAGAAATTGCTATGAATGACTTAAAAATTATCTGTTTGAAAATGATTTTTCCATGGGCAAATCGGATCCTACTTTATTCATTATAAGGTATGAACTCGGATTTTCTTATTGTTCAAATTTATGTCGACGATATCATATTTGGTGCTTCAAATGAATATCTATGCACACACTTTAGTGATATCATGCAAAAGGAATTTGAAATGAGTCTCATGGGTGAGTTAACATTTTTCTTGGGTTTTCAAATAAAACAAACTCCTCGTGGTATCTTTCTTAACGAAGAAAAATATACAAAAGAACTTCTCAAACACTTTAATATGGAAAATTGTAAGCATGCATCTCCTCCTATGGGTACTTTAGCTAAAATAGATAAGGATGAAAATGGTGAACCAACTGACAATTCTTTATATAGAGGCATGATTGGTAGCTTGTTATATCTGACTGCTCCTAGACTTGATATTATGTTTGTTGTTGGTTTATGTGCTCATTTTCAATCCAATCCTAGAACTCTCATATAGTTGTTGTTAAATGAATTTTGAGATATCTAGCTGGTACAACTAACTATGGCATCTAGTATCCAAGAGATCAACCTTTTAACCTTAAAGCTTACACTGACGTTGATTACGCTGGTTGTCATCTTGATTGCAAAGGTATGAGTGGTGGTTGTTTCTTGCTCGAGGAATCACTTGTCTCTTGGTTTAGTAAGAAATAAAATATCATTGCTTTATCCACCACCGAGGCCAAATACATGGCAGTTGGTTCTTGTTGTGCATAAGTTTATGGATGCGACAAGTACTAAATGACTATTGTTTTTCTCTATCATCAAATCCGATTTTTTGTGATAACACTAGTGCCATAAATTTAGCACATAATCCTATTTTACATAGTCCAGCAAAACACATTGAAATTTGTCATCATTTTCTTTGTGGTCACATTGCTAAAACTAACCTTTGTCTTCATCATGTGGATACTGAAAATCAATTGGCCAATATTTTCACAAAACCTCTTGCTTTGGAACAATTTCGAGTTATATGGTATAAATTATACATTGTTCCTCTTGAGGGTGTTTATTTTGATCTCTTTGCAAATTGATGATTTTCTTTGATACCTTATCAAGATTCTCTCTATGCTTTATGGCATCTCTACATCATGGCAGATTTAACATTCCTGACCATTGGATTAGAGTATTTTTTAAAAAGATTTTTTTTCTTTATGGTATTCTTTTTGTCATGAAGGACTTAACATTCCTTTCATTGGCAATTAGAAAATCTTATCTCATGATCATACGCCTAAATTTGACATTTGTTTTATGCAGATCATATTAAGCGGGAGTATCTCTCTTAGGGGGAGTCATCTTCTCGTCACATGGTTTACCTTTTTGAGATGACAAAGGTGGAGAATATTTTCTATGCAAAAACCTTATATCCTTGAGCATGTCATTTGAGCTTTCACACTTTTACGAGACACTCTGGCATATATTAATTGGAGCACTTCACTTTGAGAGTTGGATGATATGTTCCATACTTCTCAAATGTGAATATGCATATATTTTGAAGATACTCAAGGAAAACTTCACTAAGGTATGAATATTTCTTTTTGAGTTTTTGCTTATAATTTGAAATGTTTGTCATCTTCAAAAAGGGGGAGATTGTTGACTAAATTGACATTAGATTATCTTCTCTTTTGATGATGACAAACATATTTTACTTGTGGATATAACATGCTACTTTAAGTGTATCAGGAACCTCTTGACAAATGCAAGATTGGAATATCAATTCTTTCAATAAGTATATATATATGCTTATTTGTATTTTATGCTTAGAACTTATGTAAAATCAAGCTTTTGACCAAGCCCACCTATCCCAAAACCATTCACATGTCAATATTGAATGTCTTGGATAGGTAGGTCACACTAGATAAATCATTAGATAACTGATTCCAAAGATTATCCATCTTTTACAGCTTTATAGTCGAAATCTTTGTGGATCGAGCCTTAAGTCGGTCGAAGAATTTTCTGACTGATAAATTGCTCGATCGAGATATCAAGAAATATATTTTCATATTGTGTGAGTCAAAACAAATTGTTGACCAATACATATTCATCCAAAAACATTATCGGCCGAGATATACTCGTTGTAATCTTTGACTAAGAAATTTGACTCCAAGATTTACCCATTGCAACTTTGACTAAGATATTTTGACTAACTTATATCCATTGGAGTTGTGGCGCGTCTAGCCTTGGCTTGGTCAAGAAAATTGTCGACCAAGTTCTAGTCCAGTTGAGAAAATGGTCGACCGAGGAAGTTTCTGGAGAATATTTTTAATTCTTTCAAACTAGTTGTTTTATCTAAATTTAATTTTGTTCAAACGGCTAGTTGATTCTCTAGAATCCTCTAGACTCTCCCCAAAGATGCCCTAGACACCCATACTCCATTCCTATAAATAGTATTGGTTTTGGGGCATCCAACACACACTTGCATACTTCCATACATTACATCTTGAGCAATAAGAGTTGTAGTTATCCTTTTGCAAATCATTCACAAAAAAATCCTTTCTGTCCTTACCATTAGCTTAGCCTACCACCATCCTTCAACCTTGATACATCCTCAAGTGGTTTGGTTCATAAGCTTGATACATAAGGACATTGCAGAACTTACTTGGTGTATTTCTTCTTCCTTTCTTATTTCTATAACTTGTGGTTCTCTTCCTTGGCTCTTGGTGCATCCGTAAAAGAAGACATGTGGTGGTTCTCTTCCTCGGCCCTTAGTTCATCCCTAAAAGAAGAGGTGTGGTGGTTCTCTTTCTCTTCCCTCAGTGACTCTGTAACAGAAGAGGTGTGTTGGTTCTCTTCCTCATCCGTCAGCGCGTTTGTAAAAGAAGAGGTTTGGTGGTGCTCTTCCGTGGCCAGTAAAAAAGAGGGATTTATTTGCAACAATCATCTTATAATTTTTCCTCACCAATAAATTAATAAAAGTGTTTGTTGAAAATCCCAATTGGCAGTAACTAGGTGGTGGACTGACGTCATAGATGGAACCACTCCAAATCTTATCTCTCTCTTTTGGTTGCCTCTTTTATTTCCATTGCATTTTAAATTTGTTTAAATATTTTATAAAACTCTATTCACCCCCCCCTACATCTTTCATCTAATTGATCGTACCCCTATTCAATGTGCTCCAATGTGTGATGTCCCTATAGGATCCACACTACATTGATAGTGATGTTTATAATCATATTAAAACTTGAAAGAAATTATTGGTATCTAGAAAGACTTCATTGACACCAAAGTAATATGATAAGTTAAATATATCTTCAACCTAGTGTATTGAATAATGTTACATTGATTGTATAATCACTTTGTCATTGATATCTATATTGAATTTGAGGCATGGAAACATCATTGTTTAAGTGGCAAATCTTTGTTCCTCGATCTCTGGTAGAATATTTAAGATATATGTGAGCACAATATCATATATTGACTCACACAAGCATGACCACACATTTCATGGCCTCACTCATCAAGTGGTTGTGATATCACATCAATGGTAGGGACAGATTCCATTTGCATCACTTGCTATAATCCACACGTGTCACAATGCACCCAAACATGATTTGTATGGAAACCCTTATTCAAGGTCATGTTATGTGATGTCCCTGAACTTTCAATGACCTTGGCCACACATGTGACGTCCAAATTGAAACCCTCACTTCAACGAGAATCCCAATTCAAACACTATGCACTAGGCCAAGAAGAAGAAAAGTAAGGGAGTCTGAAGAAAACAACAGTAGCACATGCAAATGAAAAATAAAGAAACCACAATAACACAATCTCACCACTGATACACGTCGTTTTGCACACCAATTTACTAAGATGAATTATCCTAGAGTTTAACCTTTTTTACTTTTCTATTAAGGCTACATAGAAGGGTGGATCCCAAAGGATAACTATTTAATATAGTTTCTTCAAACCCGATTGATTTTTTAACTTCATTTCTTTTTTTGGAGGATCTTTGAATAATTGAACAAGATAGTAAATTCTGAGATTGGGGGTGATTACACTAAAACAAGAATGTAAATTGCAATGGAATAAAATATTACACTAATAACAAAGAAATAAAATGATTATGCTAAGGCAAGAAAAGAAAGAAGATTGTTATCACAAAATAAAGGAGAATTATCTAATAGTAAGAACTAAAATGCAAGAAATGAAAAAAAGGCAATTGGAAACAAATAGTTGAAGGAAATAAATCAGATGGGAAAAGTATCGAGTCTTAGGGGTTTCACCACCTTAGCCAACGTGAATCAAAACCAACAAAATCATACGATAAGTAAGATAAAGGAATGCATGTGAAACATTCATAAATGAGTAAAGATGAACTCCTCATGAACCCATTGATCCTGGTGTTCATGGATCCTAGTTAGATCATCCTAATTGGGATTTTTTTGAGGTCTCATCCAAATCCATATGTAATCGATTTGGTCATTCTAAATCTTAGGTTCCATGGTCACATCCGTCAAGATTAACAAGCAATAAAAATGAGAGATCCCCTCATTAAAATCATAAATTTCCAAAACAAAACCATTTATCTAAAGGAATCATATAAAACTTTGATCAAGAAACACATGGCTAAGGGTCTACTCCCCTTGCCTCGATAATAGAACTACTTGCTAGTCATAATGAAGAAAAGGGAGGCAATGGAAGAAAATGAGGAAGTCATAGAATAGAACGTAGAATCCTAAAGGACCGTATGCTAGTGACAATTAAATGGCCGCATCTCTTAGTTCATTGCTCCAGAAGAAGAATGAGAATGAAAAGATGAGAATTGGAGATCTTGAAACAAAAACCAACTTTATTAAAGAACTAGAGTGTTACACAAGCAAGAATGGAAATAACAATGCTCAAAATAAATGTGCAAGTACAAAAATATGGATCCCCTTATTAGTGGAGTCCCTCCTCCTTTATAGGGAAAGGAGGGGTGGAAAGTCTGAAAAGAGGGGAGAAGAAAAAAGAGAGGTGGCTACTGACTTTTGTTGTTTGCGAGCCACGAAACGGTCATCTCATTTGGTCAAAATACCCATCTCATTGATGATGTGGCGTGGCTGAAAGGGAAGTGGTCAAAACCCTAATTTTGGAGGTAGTGGTGCCTTTGCTTCAAATTCTTGGTCTTGAAGAAATCTTTGAACCGATCGTCTGAATGCGAGATGCCCAAGTTGGATCTTCCTTACGCGCGACCAAGGGTTGGAAACCCTAACTTGAGTGACGATGCTCCTCTTATCTGACTTGGTTCTTAAAGTCAGCTCAAGGCAATTGTTTGGTGAGTTTGGTTTGATCGTCTAAGCGAGTCAAGACGGGCGCCTGGTGAGAGGAAAGCTTCAGTTGGATCCTTGGGGGAAGGTTGAGCCAAAGACCAAAATGGTCATTTGGCTCTGAGGCATGGAGCTTTCTGGGAGACGAACCAACTGCTTGGTACAGAAAAATAGTTGTCTCGTGTGCGCAGGGGTCAGGTTTTTGCTTTGCAAGAAAAGCCTACAAAAAGTGAAGGAAAATGTTAAATATCTGCACAATTAATCAAAAAATGGGTAAATTTCACTTTGTCTTAGAAAATTAGTAAAAAGAGATAAGTTCTAATAAAAAACACTATGAAAATTATGCAAATATATATGAGTATACATTCATCAAAATACCTCAGACTTGAATTTTGCTTATCCTCAAGCAAATAAAATCACAAATAAATCCAATTTATACTAGCAACATGTCTATCCTCACCCTTGTAACATTATTTTATTCCTTACCTCCAAACTTGGCCAAGCAACCCAAACTCCTAAAACCACAAAACACAAAATTCTATATTCCTTATGGAAACAAATATCATGTCTTGTTTCTAAATCAAGATTTTGTAGAAAAATAGGCTTCATCTTACTTCTGCTTTGACACTCTCATTTATTTTCTTTTTTTGTGAGTTGTTGCCCAAGAACAAGACAAAGAGGGGTGCAAAAGTTGATGATCCCTCCTATATTCGACTCAGGATATATTTAATTGATGGAACATTGGTCACAATTTTTTTTCATGTGCTGTTTGACATCTTTTGATGGTACGCCCCTTTAGAGGGGTATGGAAATTATGATGTGGGAAGCATGCCACGCCGAACTTGATTTTTTCTGGAGGTGATTCTTTTCTTCTCTTTTTTTGAGAAGGAAAATAAAGGGGGGGTATCCTTGTGCTTATAACTTCAATTTTTTTTGAAAGTGTCATTGCATCAGATACAAAATATTCATGTCAATCACATTATACAGATTTATATCAAGTTAATACATAGTTTAAAATAGAGAAAAAATGTGTTTGGTTTTGATTGATTCCATACGACTTGCCAACTTTACCAAGGAGTGATGTTGTTTTGGGGTCCTAGGTGACATGGTGGTTTTAGACATGGTAATTTGTAAAAGTTTCTTCAAAAGATTTAAGAAATTGAAAATGAGTACAATGATAGACATCTATTCATATCGGCTGACTAGATAATGGCCATTATGCAACTAAGTAAAATAAAGGCACGGCCCACTAGATAAAGGTCATGAAGCAAAGTAATATCTTCCCAAAACTTCTCCATGAAGGTAGTGAACCGATGGGTTGTGGATGTTGGATGCCTTGGGGTCAGAGGGGGCAACTTGGGTGGAAGGTTGCTAATATCTTCCCAGAACTTCTCCATGTTGTAATTATCGGGGTAGATGTCGTCGTGGTGCCCCATGCAATGAGAGAGATAGTAGACATCCCCTTCATCAAGTATCACAGATGTAAGCTTTCTGGCAGAGATCTCAAAATATTCACCAAAAACTCGGGCCTTATAGTTGGATTTGCCCCACGAGTCATGGAACCAACAGTAAGTGGTGACAAACTCTGGGGTGAGTCACTATACATTAAAGTGACATAGTAGGGGAAAAGGAGAATATGATTCTTGCGCAAGATGTTGTCGACAGCTTCCCTGATGTTGAGTGCATTAAGGATAACATTGCAAGCCCAGTGAGGAAGTGAGATGCCAAGTGTGGTTGTCTCCTTGAATCTGTAAAAAAATTTAGCACTGACGAGCTGAGCATATCTCCCCGGAATAGGGGCTATGCGAGATGGATGTTGTATGGTGGATTCTGAATCATGTCAAGATGCAGACTGTCCTGTCTAGGTCTCTTGGATGAACCTTTCAACCTCATCGATGTCATGTTGCATCTCCTCAGGTATCTCGAGTAAAGACTCGCCAATAGGCTCTCGGAACTGTATGTCAGCACCCAAGGTAGAGAGGCAAGACGACTAGCAAGAGATAGTTTTTTTCACGGGCTTCTTACCCTTACGGAGGCGGTCAAGGAAACCATGATGTGACCCTCCCTCGGACATTGCGCCTGGCTATAGGAAGAGTGAAATGATTGTTTGGGTAGAGCGAGACAGTCGTCTGGCAGACAAAATGGTTATCCAGGAAGAACCAGACGAGCGTCTGGAGTGGGAAAAAATGACATATGAGGTGATTGAAGTGTTCGATTGGCGGTCCAACCAGTTGTCTCATCTAGGCATGTGAGGACACTTGAACTTGGTGAAGAGGGTATAAGGGTAGGATGGTTGGTGATGAGATGGATGTGAGATGGGTGGTTGGGCCGGTGAGGCAGACGCCTGGCTGATGCTAAAGGGAGGTGAAAGTAAGAGGCAGAACTGTTGTCTGGGCTTGGTGAGACGGCCAGCTGGAAGAAGCTCACCAGCAGGGTAGGTCAGTGGACGATACAAGGAAGAAGGGGGCCGAAATGACCGGTTGGGCTAGTTTGTTGGAGAAGGATGACTGCTCCGTCATTAGAGACAGTTGTCTAGCAGGGGCGTCTGTCTAGCGGTGCCAAAACAATCAGATGGAGTTTGGGCACAAAAGTTCTCTGATGAGGGTAGCTATGGCTAGGGGAGGAGGGAGAGGCTCTCAAGTGAGGATGATGTGTGAGTACCCCCCCCCCATTCTACTTATTTTATAAGCCAACTTGAGTAAGCGAGATGCCTATTTTGTGTCACCCAACTAATCAGTTGGCATGTCAGGGGGAAGTTGGTTCCCCTCCCCATGCGGTCTTGTGTTTGAATCTCACACTTGAATGTGTCCCTTGGTCGACAAACCGACCATTTTCTTAGTTCCAAATGATCAGTTGCATGGTTTTGGGCGGCGTTTCAAATTTCAAAATTTGAACGTTTGCCAAAATGGAACAGTCACCTTAAAGGCCAAGATGACCATTTTGCTTTCATCAGAAGGGCATTTCGCTTAGTGGGATGCCAACGAGTCATCAGGTTGGGTAGCCCAACATTTTTTTTACAAAAGAACTAATCTAAAATTGAAACAATAGAAGTTAGCTAAAACAATTTAAAAGGAAATGTAAAGTAAAAATTGATTTGCCTCCCAATAAGAGCCTATAGTTTTATGTCAAAGGCTCGACACATGTGTATCATGGATCCATTTCAGGCTCGGGTATAGGAGGGGGTGGGGGTCTTTCAAGTCAAATTCTTCGAGTAATGAAAGTTGATGTGCCTCAGAAGTCAAAAAGTCCTCAATAGTAATGTTTTAGCCTATGCCCATTGACCTTGAACTCGCCTAGCACCTTGTCCAAAACCAAAAAGGTGCCATGTGGATAGGCACAATCCAGAAGATATAGTCCATACAATCTAGATTTGAGTTTTCTAGGGAAAAACCTTAACCTAGAGTTATAGACAAGGACTTGGTCACCCTCTTAAATATCCTTGTGACTAATGTGGCCATCATGTCATAATTTGGTTTTTTACTTGTACATTATAGAATTTTCATAGGCTATAATCTTGAGTTCATCTAACTCTTGCATTTGAAGAAAATGGTTTTCACCTGCTACAGACAAGTCGAAATTTAGAGTTTTGATGGCCCAATTAGCCTTATGTTCCAATTCTATGGTAGATGGCAAGATTTTCCATAAATTAACTTGAAAGGAGTGGTGCCTATTGGAGTTTTGTAGGAAACTTTGTATGCCCACAAGGCATCATTAAGTTTCAAAGCCCAATCTATCCTAGTGTGATTGATTGTTTTCTCTAGGATGGACTTGATTTGCCAATTCGAAACCTCAACCTGACCACTAGCCTGAGGGTAGTAAGGGGAGGTGACCTTATGATGGACTCCATATCATTTTAGTAAGTATTCAAAACTTTTCTCTAAGAAATGAGACCATCCATCAGAAACCATGGTATGAGGTACCCAAATCTAGGAAAAATGATGTATTTGAAAAGCTTCTTCACTGGTTTGGAATCCAAGTTTTGGTGGGGATGTCTTCGACCCATTTAGAAACTTAGTCAATAGTCAAAAGGATATATTTGTACCCACAAGAAGGGAATGGACCCATATAATCTACTCCCCAAACATCAAAAATTTCAATCTCCTTCCAAGAAGTCATGGGCATTTGGTCTCTCTTAGAAATGTTTTCGGTTCTTTGGCATTCATCACAAGAAGAAGGGAATGAACCCATATAATCTACTCCCCAAACGTCAAAAATTTCAATCTCCTGCGAAGAAGTCATGGGAAATTGGTCTCTCTTAGAAATTTTTTCGGTTCTTTGGAATTCATCACAAGTAAGAACAAACTCATAGGAATCCTTGGGCTAAAAGAATACGGACTGTAAAACTTTCCTAGCTATTTTCTGAGAGATCATGTTCCCTTCAGTGGGGTCAGAATGGCACTGGTCAAGAATGTCATGAGCTTCTTCCTGAGTGACACACATGCAATAAAGTCCATCAGATCATAGTAGGGGTCATCCTAATAGTAGTTTTTTACAGTATGTAAAAATGTAGCCTTCGAATGTCCCTTATATTCAAACATATGTAGCCAGATAGTTGACATAATATGCAAACCAAGGATATTAGAATTCCATTTTTAACAACTTGTCATCATGGAGAGAATCATTGATGGGGATACCATCATCATCAAACAAGTCAAGGCGGCTAAGATGGTCAGCAACTACATTTTCACAACCTTTCTTGACAAGGATTTCTAAGTCAAACTCTTAAAGTAAAAGGGTCCAACAAAGAATATGGGGTTTGGCATCCTTTTTGGTCATCAAATATCTAATGGTCGCTTGGTGTGTATAGACAATCACTTTAGACCCTACCAAGTAGGAATGAAACTTGTCAAAGGCGTAGATAATGGCTAACATTTCCTTTTCAGTGGTGATGTAGTTCCGTTGGGCATCATCTAGAGTTTTGGATGCATAGTAAATCACATGGTGCTTTTTATCAACACGATGTCTAAGAATAGAACCAATAACAAAATCACTCGCATCACACATCAATTTGAAGGGAAACGACCAATCAAGGGGCCGAATGATAGAGGTGGATGTGAGGGCATCTTTCAAGTACAAAAAGTAGCCATGTAAGCTTTGTCAAAACAAATGGGATGTAACTTTGAAGGAGGTTGATTAGGGGTTTGGTGATTTTTGAAAAATCATGAATGAATCATTGATAAAAACTCACATGCCCAAGAAAGGCATGAATGTCTTTGACAGAAGAAGGGGGTGGGAGTTTGGAGATGACCTCAATCTTGGCTCTATCAACTTCTATGCCACAGTTTCTAACTCTATGTCCTAAGACAATCCCTTCTGTCACCATAAAGTGACATTTTTCGCAGTTTAAAATCAAGTGTGCTTCCTCAAACTTTTCCAAAATGAGAGATAAATGTCTAAGACAAGAGTTAAAGCTTTCTCCATAAATGGAGAAATTGTCCATGAATATCTCCATCACAGTCTCAGTCAACCCAGCAAAGATAGCGGACATGCACCGCTGAAAGGTGGTTGGGGTATTGCACAAACCAAAAGGCATTCTCCTGAATGCATAAGTGCCAAACGGGCAAATGAAGGTTGTTTTCTCCTGGTCATCGGGATGGATGAGAATCTGATAAAAACCTGAATAGCCATCAAGATAACATAAATAATGTTGATGATCCAGGCACTCTAATACTTGATCAAGAAAGGGAAGAGGGAAGTGATTTTTCCTAGTGTCTTTATTCAGTTTTCTATAGTCAATACACATCGTCCATTAAGTAATAGTACGGGTAGGGATGAGTTCATCATTATCATTTTTCACAACAATGGTTCCCCCTTTTTGGGGGACAACTTGGACAGGGCTAACCCATGGTGAATTGGAGATGGGGTAGATGATTCCTAAAGTCAATAGTTTGATAACCTCTAGGCGCACAGCCTCTTTTATGTTTGGATTTAATTTTCTTTGAGGGTCTCAAGATGGCTTGTATTCCTATACCATAGGAATTTTATCCATGCAAATAGTTTGATTGATCCCTATCAAACCAGCCATTTTATATCCTAGGGAAGCTTTCCTCTTCCTAAGCTCAATCATGAGCTTGGATTCATGTTCATGGGTAAGATCGGAGTTAATGATAACAAGATAGATTTTTTCCTCATCAAGGAAAACATATTTAAGTCCTTCCAAGTGGGGGTTCATCTCAGGTGATTTAGGGGGTTCAGGTTTTTCATCAACGAGAGAGATCATTTTGAGGTCCTCAAATCCTTCATCATGGATCTCCTCAAAGGTGTCTAGATGAAATCTATATTGTTCCAATTGCTCATCTACAAAGACACATTCCATAGAGGCCATGAGGGCGTTCTGAAGGGGATCTTCAACAAGCTCCCATTCTTGTTTAAACTGGTGGAGATTCTCAACACAATCAAGGAGATAGACCTATTCCTGGAGGCTTGGTCCCCGTATACTTTTGAACACCCTAAATTGGATCCCCTTATACTTTTGAACATCCTAAATTGGAGGGTTTGTTTTCTTAAGTGTAAAAAGATGGTTTCAGCCTCGATGTCAATCAAGGCTTGAGTAGTGGCCAAAAAGGGATGGTCGAAGATTATGTGTTAGCGTAAATCTTCCTCTATGTCCATGGTGACAAAGTCAAATGGGACATAAGCTTCTTTCCCAAGCCTTACAAGTATGTCTTTAATGATACCCATGGGTTTCATCATAGATGAATCTACCAACTGGATGGTCAAGATAGTAGGAATCATGTCAACAAATTCCAACCTCCTGCAAAGACTATAGGGCATGATAGAAATACTAGCATCCAAATCTGAAAGTCCTTTCATGCAAGCATTATCACCTAGGTAACATCCAATTCCAAAGGAACTAGGATCTTTCTTCTTTTCAGGCATTTTTCTTTGAATGATATATGAGTGGTTCTAGCAAGCATTACTATATCATGCTTTTCAGTTGTATACTTCCTAGTCAATAAGGTTTTCATGTATTTGGACCAGGCAGGCATATCAGCTAAAGCATCTAGGAAAGGGATATCTACGTGCAACTTTTTCATGGCATCCCTAAATTTCATGGAACTAGTATCAAGCCTAGTTTTCTTTAGGAGGGCTTGGTATGAAGGGTGTGGTTTTTAAATCAAGATTTTTGGCTTGTCAATCTCCATTGGTGAGACTACCGAAGCATGATGGTAGGTTCTGGTGAGGGTGGAGTTCTAATGATCACTGTGTCTACATCCTCAAAATCTAAGGGTACAAGTGTGGGTTATTCTGGAGGGGGAAGGGGTATGAGTCTTCCCAGAGTGGTTGGAGACAACCTTAAGTTGTTCAAGGTGTTTTTGGTTTTTTTTTTGTTGTACAACAAAGGTTTCAACGGGAGGCTTTTCTTGAGCAACAAGGCGAACTAACTAAGCATCAGTCACCTTCTAATGGGCTTGTTGAGAAAGAATGATTTGCTTCAAGGTAGATACCCTATCATCAGTTGAGGGAGTGGGGGCATTTTGTTATGCTTGAGGTTGAGGTGGTGGTTGGGTAAGGTTTTGATATTGATGCCCTTGGTAGGGGCCACAGTTTTAGAAAGTGTCCCTGTAATTTCCTTGGTTCCTAAAGTTCCTCTGATTGTTGTTGTATGGGAAGCCTAGTGGTGGACAGTTGTTGCCTTGAGGATAAGATGGTCTTTGTGGAGGATGGAGTTGGGAAGAGTTTTCAGCTCCTGAATGATTTCCATATTGGAAACTGAGATGGGTCTGGCTTGATTGGGATTGTAGTAAGCCTGACCATGGATACTATGGATGGAGTTTAGGTCCTCTATTTGTTGACCAACTTTAGACTGCATGGGAGTGTTACAGAGATATTGACATTGAAGGTTAGAATGATCATACCCTTGGCAAATCCTGTAGAGGGATTCTACAACTCTAACTTGTTGAGGTTGCCTCTCATAGGCGTTGAAGGATGACTCTAGATGATCATGTTTCAAGGAAATCAGCTTAAGGACTTCAACGATGTCTTTGATGTCGGGGTCTCCTTCAGTCTTAACTACCTTGAGGACCCCATCGGTCCCTCGTCTTGCTTGGGTAGTCTTTTAGAGGTGTGTTTTACAACTCCCCAAGCACTATCTAGGCTTTGTAACATAATATTTCCTCCAAATGAGTAATCAAGGAATTGTTTGGTGATATTATCAACACCATGGTAGAATATCTCAATGAGTTGAGATTGGGTAATGTCATGGTGAGGGAAACATTAGAGAAGCTCCCTAAATTGTTCCCAAGCCTCTCTCAGAGTTTCACTTGGGAGCATAGAGAAGAGAAGAATTTGTCCCTTGATTTCATAGGTGAAGGAAGGGAAGAATTATTTATCTAAGGACAGTTTGAAGTGCATCCCAGGTGGTGACACGTTCTTCACCCTCCATGGCATTATACCAAGTGCTTCACTTTTACTAAGAGAGAGTATTTGAATAGCCTAAGTCTAATGGCGTCTTCAGAAATGCATGGGATCTTATTCAAAGAACAAAGGCCAGAAAAACGTTGGAGGTGATCTTGACAACTCTTGCCTTTGTTCCTAAAAACGGGTTATCATGAAGCATGGTGGTCCATTGGGTGTGGATCTTAGATTTGTGGGTTGTGATTTTGGGTGGCACAATGGGATGTTTTACAAATTTAATGTTGAGTATAGAAAAATCTTTCAAATGTTTTTGTCTTTCAGCCTCCCTCTGAGCGGCTTCTAAGGCCTCTTGTTCGGTCATATAAGTTGCACACAAAGTGACTTTTTGAACCTCATATTCAATCATCATGGCCTCTCTTTTAGCAGTGAGTGCTTGCTCAATCCTACACATAAAATCCTCCTCGTCCATCCTAACTCAGTTTTGTTGGTTCATATGATGGAAGGTTCTTTCTGGTTATGGGTCAAAAAATGGTGGCGTGAAATCAACATTCGGCAGGCGTCGCATGCACAGTTAATATTTGAACAGATATATCGAGTGCAGAAAAAACATATTGTTGGAATGGAAACTCAATAGAAAGAGGATCTAGTACTTCTGAAATGGTACTCAGAAGGCATAAAAAGAAAGAAAAAATTTTGTTCAAAAAGTTTTTCGGAGTTTGACAAAATGATCTGTTGTCCTAAAAACACCGTCAAAATTGATACATGTCATTTTGCACACTAATTCATTAAGATGAATTATCCTAGAGTTTAGCCTTTTTTACTTTCTGATTAATGATAGTATAGAAGGGTCGATCCCATGGGACAACTTTTTAAGACAGTTTCTTCAAACCCGGATGATTTTTTTACATTATTTCTTTTTTTGGAGGATTTTTGAATAATTGAACAAGAAAGTAAATTCTGGGATTAGGGGTGATTACACTAAAATGAGAATGTAAATTGCAATGAAATAAAAGATTAAACTAATAAAAATGAAATGAAAGGATTATGCTAAGGCAAGAAAAGAAAGAAGATTGTTATCACAAAATAAAGGAGAATTATCTAAGAGCAAGAAATAAAATGCAATAAATTAAAGAAGGCGATTGAAAACAAGTGGTTGAAGGAAACATATTAAGTCAGATGGGAAAAGTATCAAGGCTTAGGGGTTTCACCACCTTAGCTGATGCGAATCAAAACCAAAGAAATCATACAATAAGTAAGATAGAGGAAGGCATGTAAAACATTCGTAAATGAGTCACAAAAGATGAAGTCCCCATGAACCCATTGGTCCTGGTGTTCACAGATCCTAGTTTAATCATCCTAATGGGGATTTTTCTGAGGTCTCATCCAAATCCCTATGTAATCATTTTGTTCATTCTAAATCTTGGGTTCCACAATCGCATCCACCAAGATCAACAAGCGATAAAAATGAGAGATCACTTCGTTAAAATTGTCAATTTCTAAACCAAAAACCATTTGTCTAAAGAAATCATATAAAACTTATATCAAGAAATACATGGCTAAGGGGCTACTCCCCTTGCCTCAATAATGAAACTACTCGCTAGTCATAATGAAGAAAAGGGAGGCAATGGAAGAAAGTGAGGAGGCCATAGACTAGAACACAAAATCCCGAAGGATGGTATGCTAGTGACAATTAAACAGTCGCAACTCTTAGTTCCTTGCTCTTGAAGAAGAATGAGAATGAAAAGATGAGAATTGGAGATCTTGAAATAAAAACCAACTTTATTAAAGAACTAGAGTGTTACATAAGAAAGAATGTAAATGACAATGCTCAAAATAAATGTGCAAGTACAAAATTTTGGATCCCCTTGTTAGTGAAGTCCCCCTCCTTTTATAGGGGAATGAGGGGTGGAAACCCTGAAAAGAGGGGAGAAGAAAAAAGAGAGGTGGCGGCTGACTTTTGTTGTTCGTGAGCCGTAAAACGGTCATCTCATTTGGACAAAATTCTCATCTCTCCAGTGATGCGGTGTGGCTAAAAAGGAAGTGGTCAAAATCCTAATTGTGGAGGTGACGACGCCTTTGCTTCAAATTATTGGTCTTGAAGAAATCTTTGAGCCGATCATCTTAATACGAGAAGCTCAGTTGGCTCCACCTTGCGTGTGACTAAGGGTTGGAAACCCTAACATGAGAGACGACACTCCTCTTGTCTGACTTGGTTCTTGAAGTTAGCTTGAGGCAATTGTCTAGTGAGTTTGGGTCGATCGTCTAAGCAAGCCGAGATGGGCGCTTGGTGAGAGGAAAGATTCAGTTGGCTCCTTGGGTGAAGATTGAGCCGAGGACCAAAACAACCATCTGGCTTTGAGGCATGGATATTTCTGGGAGACGAACCGACCGCTTGGCATAGTGAAATGGTCTTCTCATGTGCTTAGGGGTCAGTTTTTTCTTTGCAAGAAAAACCTACAAAAAATAAAGGAAAAAGTTAAGTGTTTGCATAATTAATTGAAAAGAGGGTAAATTTTAACTTGTCCTAGAAAATTACTAAAAAGATATAAGTTCTAATAAAAACACTATGAAAACTATGCAAAAAGTTACATGAATATACATTCATCAACCACTCAACATATAATTACAAAAGAATTATTACAACTTTTGAGGTTACATATTGAACAACAAACTTTTAAATATGCATGTGCTACATCTACAATAGGATATTTAGATAATAGGTACACATGTACATCATCTCGCCTCAGAACTCTCAATTATCCCGATTCTTCAAGAGCATATGTCCACAACCTATACAAAAGATCATAAGAATTAAGTGATGACTTTGACAATATATCTAATTAGTACCAAATATCTTACAATTTTAGGAATACAAAGGTATCAGTGAGGAGCATCTCTAGACTCTCCACTTCTGAGTAAAAGGTACACTTTACCTCTTATACGACCTACTAAATAGTATGCTTGTCTTATACATGTACAAAATTCTTGGCATATGATATTGGATGAAATAATTATTATTGTATGATCCTTGCTTGATTTTACATATACATAGTTTTGAACACATGAAAAGATAACATATTTGTTCCATAATGTGATAGAACTAAATCTCTTTGGTAGAATAGTGCATTATTGAAAGTACTAAATCTCTTTGGTAGAATAGTGCATATGATTGATCAACTTTACATATAATGAAAAATCATGATAAAAATATGTGTTCTGTTTTTGTGAACAAAAATGACCAGCTATTATGTGTTTTTCTTATACATGTTACTTTCAAGTATTAATTTTATATTTTTGCCAAGATTATCATAATGAGAGGTATTATAAATCATGTAGCGTACTCAACACAATATTTTGTTATATTGTGATGATGTGTACCAATTTCAAATGTTTTTAAGTTCTCTTACTTATGATTATGATGATGCAACTCAGTAGGATGGCTTAACAAAATTAGAACTTCATGGGGTTGCTAAAGTAAATGGGACCCTTCGTTTAGGCTTTACTTCTTCTGCAAGTAGTTTCTCATGTATTAAGTTTTCTTCTTTAGTACTCCTAGCCTTCGGACCCCTATGTACATAACACTTGGTTTATTTATGGAGACTTTGTTATTTGGTGCATTTATATACTTATGTGTTTGATCCATGCAGGGACAGGAAACCTTAATCCCTTTGTACATAATTCCATTTTGGGGTCTAATGTGTGGATTGGGATTGGTGGATTTTAAACTTGTGACATGTTCAGTATTGTTGAAGCACACTAGGCAACATGTCATCATTATAGTGCCTTTAGGTCTAAGGACCAGAATCACCACTGTCATATTTAGATATGACTCTTACTGCCATTTATGGATTCCATGTATCATACCCAATTTGGGGGTGTCTAGCATACTTGTTGATAAAAAGTACCTATGTCTTTGACCTGATATCCAATATTATGCCTAATGTGACGTAGTCATCAATTAACATATATACTAGTCTTAATGTATTACTGTCGTCCTAATTTCTGCAATAATATCTAATAGGGACTTAGACATGAATGAATACTCATAGAATGCACATGATCTCATTTTCATGTCCTCAACCCAAAATCATGTCTGAATCATACATTCTTAGACCATTACTATATTCATTCATTATTCATATTGAAGCAAGCATAATAAAAGGAATTTCATTTATTAATAATCATATTAATTACAAAGTGAACATTACAATCATTTTATGACTGGATCTCAGGGCATACTACCTACAGTCTCCCACTTTCACTAGAGCCTATCACTTATGAATCTAAATCCAAGAAATTTAACATGACTATCATGCTTTTGTTGTGAATTTACTTTTGCCGGAGGATTAACAATATTGATTTTGGTTGGTACTCTGTAAATGTTCACATCTCCTTGTATGATCATTCATATGAGATGGTAGTGCCTTAGTATGTGCTTGGAACACTGATGTGATCTGAGTTCCTTAGCTTGTGTAATGGCTCCATTGTTGTCACAATATAGCCCTATTGTAGCGTCAATGGATGGGACCACCTATAGTTCACCAATGAACTTCTTAATCATACATCTTCATTTGTTGTGGCAGAGGCCTTAGTGTACTCAACCTCTACTATAGAATCAACAAGTGTATCTTGATTGGAACTTCTCCATCTTATAGTTCCGCCTTGAGGGAGAACACAAAAATTGATTGTGATCGGTAGTCATCCTTATCTATTTGTAAGATTTTGTCAATGTAATCATTTACAACCAACTCTTATAAACCTTCATAACTAAGGAATTGATCCTTAATTCTTCTCGAGTATACAAGGATATTCTTTACGACAGTCTAATGACCTTTACCACAATATGACTGGTACCTACTGGTCATGCTCAAAGCATACAAGACATCAAGACATGTATATAACATCGCATACATGATAGATCCTATTGTAGATGCATATGGAATCTTATACATGTTTGCCCTCTCTTTAGAAGAGATGGGGCATTAAGCTCTAGAGATACTTATACCATGAGACATGGGTAAGTTTACTCTCTTAGACTCTTGCATGCTAAACATTTTTCAACACTTCATCAATGTATGTACTTTGACTTAGATTAAAAAGCCTTACATATATATGTTTTTAGATCTTGATTTCTAGAATATAGGACCCATCTCCTAAGTCCTTCAAGGATAAAGTGCTTCCCAACCATGTTTTTACCAAGTGTAGGGTAGGAATGTCATTACCCCATCAATAATATATCATATAGATACAATATGAGGAATAAAATTGTGCTCCCACTAACCTTCTTGTAAACACAAGGTTCATCTTCATTTTGGATAAAACATTCATCCAGCTCTGATATGCTTGATTTAATGTATAGATTGACCTTTGTAGCTTACATACTTTTCTGGATTCATTTAGAGTGAAACCTTCACGTAGTGTTATTTACACATCCCCAAGGATAATCCTGATAAGAATGTGGTTTTAATGTACATTTACATATTTCATAGCCATGATAAGCTAGAATGGAAAGCATTATCTTGATGAATTTAACCATGGCAACATGTGAGAAGGTGTAATCATAGTCAATATCTTGAACTTGCTTGAAATCTTTCGCAACCAATCTCCCTTTGTATGTGTGTACATTACCGACCATCTCGGTCTTCTTTTTGAAGAATCATTTGCATCCTTTGGGTTTCACCCCTACAGGTGGATCCACCAAGGTCCATGCCTTTTTGGTATATGTCACATCCCAAGATTTGAGGCCTCAAATAAAATAATTTTAAAGAATGACTGGACTACCCATATCACCAAAGTGTGCCTCTTTTTTAGAGAGCCCAACACTAAGAACTTTGTGGTTAAGCAAGATTAGCCCAGAGTAGTATTGGAATTGGTGACCTATTGGGAAGTTGATCTCGGTTGTGTGAGTGAGGAGAAAGCATGCAACCAAGTTCAGTGATGGTCTGTGGGGTCAGTCATCATTACTGAAACTCTACGAGAGCCTTTAGTGGTGGGCCCATGAGTTTCCAATTGTATCAAATCCATTTCCGCTCTAGTAGGTGGGTTGTGCATGTAAAACCCCAGTCTTAGAGTTGTGTGGTCCATGCATGTTGGAAAGGGCTATTTAAGCTTATGGATCCACCCTTGCACTGTTGGTATAGTATGCCCACAGAGCCAATCATATGATGATTGCAATGAGGCATATGATACTTGATTTGATAATGATAAAGGTAATTTTGTCTATTATGTTTGTCTCACTCATGAGATGATGACACATACATGATAGATGTCTAAAAAATGATGTGACTTGATGACATATGTCTTTAGATTGAGGACCTAAACAATGAGACCATATGTATGATAAGAGTACGTACATTCTTGTTAGGTCCCTAGTCAGATATTATTGTGGAAGCAAAATAGAAAACAATAATACATAAGACTAGAATGTGTGTTGACTGATGACAGAGTCTCATTAGTCATGATATATGATATTAAGTCAAGCACACAAATATATGTTAGAGAACATTATATCAGACAGACCCATCGTGAGAGTGATACATGGATACCATGGAATGGTAGTCACAATCGTCTCTCATAGTGATGGTGGTGATTGTGGTTCTTAGACCTAAAATCACTACACTCATCACATGTGATTGGGTACACTTTGACATCATAAAATGCAGTCCTGAAACATGGGTTGTTATAACGGTGATGATTGGGTGACTTTGGCACATGGGGACTTGACTGTGAGTGATATATATGGGATTTGTCCCTCCTACAAGGAGTATGATATACAAGGCCCCTTAATAAGAAAGAATGAGAATTGTATGGCCATTCTCATGTGATTCAATATATGATATGTGAATTCACATGCATCTCAGACATTCTGCTCTAGGTCAAGGAACATGGATTGAATGTTGAAAAGGATGACGTTCCATGCCTCGAGTTTAATTCGGATGTCAGAGACAAAGGAACAATACGATCATTGTAAGCCTGATCACAGATTGTAGGTTGAAGTTGTTCTCCAACTTTCTGAGTTACTTGGGTAGCAATGATGAGTTACTAGATTCTGCTCATTGCTTGTGATGTCATACGTTGTTATGAACATTCACTGCCAATGTAAATTAGAACCTACAGGGTCACACACATAGGATACCCCTAGAAGAGGAGATTGTCCATGAATGATGTTTAGATTGAGATTGAAGGTGTTTAGGTACTCAATTAAACATACAATTAACTGACTGGACTCAGAACTATCAAGTTCAAGTGTTGAACTAGCTGGTTAGAGTGTCACGTCGATTGGAGACTACATTGGCCATGTCAAGACTTCCAACTAACTGGTTCACCCTTGTGAGCCGATCGGCTGGTGTGAGCCAACCGACCAGTTCACTTGGTGAATTAGGCGGCTCACAATCCTTTCACCTGAGGAAATAAGGATTTGCCCGGTTGGAAGAAAACTTTCACATTTCACTTGTTCAATTCGATTGGAATAAGGATTAATCTTTGCATTAATTGGAAACGATTGAGGAAAGTCAATTGTGGGAAAGTCTGGGAAGTGAAACGACTGATTCACTGGGTGAACCGGTCGGATCACCTACCCAAATGACCGGTTCAGTTATGAATCGATCGGCTCACCTGCCCAAATGACCGGTTTAGTTGTGAACCGATCGGTTCACCTGTTGTAATACAAACTATTCATGGAATTTTCGGATCCCTCTACTCTCGAACAGAGTAAGAACCCTGACCCTGCCCTCTACTATAAATAGAAGGGGTACTGGGGGCTTCTCAGAACACACAACTCAGAACATCAGTTGCTCTGCAAAGTTGTTGTCCTCTCTGGTTTTGGTAATCGAGAGAGTCCGAGCAAGTGCTACCTGACTAGGGTGGCACAACGAGGGAAAGACAACTGCAAAAAAGCAGTCTGAGTTCGGGAGAGCGGGTTGGTGCTAGTACACCAACAAGAGGGATGTCTCCTTCCTGCCAGTTCTTCTAGAATAGCAAGGGTTCCAGGTGGTCCGTCTGGACTATCTGTAGAGGCAGTAGATGTCTGCTGCTCAGGAGAACACGTCAGTCGTAGTCCGTGGTGGAGGCCATAGTCCATGGTGAATACCAGGAGCTGTACAGACACCATCTAAGACATGGAATTGAAGACCGTACATGGTTGTGAGGTATTGTCGTTGGGCAAGCCCCAGGAATAGGTATATCTCACTAAAACCATCCTTCCCATTAAATAGTTGTTGATGTGATCTACTGTTATGGGTTAATGGCCAGTAAATTTTTTGTTTCTGATACCTACTCTGAGGCCATAAAACCCAATAGTGGTATCAGAGTTGTGTCAACAAACTGTGTTTTGGGATAAATCAATATGATCGGATTTTAGTTTTATCGTCATTTATTTATTGCATACGATGTGAATATTTAAATTGATTAATGTGCATATCTGATTAAACACCACAAATCCCTATATACATATATGATATGGTATATATATGCAATCGATACGCGAACGGTTTTGATGATGGATGTGTAGTGTGGTTATGGCCTATAAGCCCCTATGTGTGTGCTTGGTTGGTTGTGTTTGTTTGCATCTCAGTCTATGTACTGAGTCCTTTCTTCCATTTTGGATGTAACTCGAGCCTTCTCTTCTGCCTTTGGTCCCCCCGAATGTAACTCGGGGTTTCCCAAAGAGATATGTAAAAGTAGGATAGTTTTATTTCCTATTATGTCAAAGAACGATGGGTTCCCAGACGAGCGATTGGAGGACCAGTTGATGGTGCAAGACAAGCGGTTGGTGGCTTGATGAGGAGCACGACGATCTGATGAACCAACCGTCTGGAGGTGCTAGACGATCGGTTGGCAAAAACCAACCGACCGGCCAGGAGGCGAGCCGATCAGTCATAGGATCAGTTGATCAACCCAGAGCGGCCCAAGCATAGATATTCATCAACTACAGGTTATTGCATGTGATGTAGACCTAGATGACCGTAATTCCTTGTGGCTCAAGTAATTACAATAGGATGGACATAATCATCGCTTTATCGCTTCGCATGTTTTCTCGTGGGATATAGCATGTATATGATAGATACTATGTGTGTGTGGTGATTGGATATGTATATGTATATAAATATCAAACCCCTCAAATATAAATATTAAGTTTAATATACCTTCCAAAAGCAACACACATGAAAAGCTTGATCGACTAAGTGTGGGCACGCCTTCATGTGGTGCACTGTCTTTGCAGGGTGCATACTCATTGTGTTGGCTTCTGAGAACGGACTTAACAAGGTGATCTTAATAGGATTAAGCACCTTGAGGCATGCAGATGTTCATGACAAAGAGTTGTGCATAACATCTATCAAGAGTTGCATATGGTGCAATTGGCAAAAGTTGCCTACCTGAAAGAATCTAGTTGTGGGTGACAACCCTCGTTGGTCCATAACTTAGAGGAAGTCAGGATCTTGATCACTAGAAAGTTGTACACTACAATCTTATGAATTGATACATGAGGGTTATCAATTTGAACAAAATAGTGGGAGCGATAATTAATTAAAGGCCTAATTAATAGCGTCAAATTTATCAAATCAAACAAATTACAAATTGTTTTGAAAAGTTGCAAAATTCTTTTGTAGAATCCAAATGGCAAACACAAATACATTATCGTTGCGATCAGTTCATAAATGGGATAAACTTCAAATCTGGTTTGGGACCTTTGAGAAGTGTTCTCAATGGTGAGTGTAAACTCTAAAGTCCTTGAAAGACTAGTGTTACACCCCGATCTCACAATTTCCACAAATCATGAGATTAGGGTATGACTATGAGGATTACACTTAATACAAAGAACACCCTTAACTTTTTCTTTTCTTAATCACTTAAAATTAACTTAAAGAAAAATCTTATAACTTGGATAACACCGAATTGTATTTACTGTGGAAGCAACTTACCATTTACCTTACTAGGAAGATAAAACAGATTTACACATCATATTACATTTTTCATGCAGAATATAAAGCACAACAGATAACTTAAAACTAGTTTACATGTTACATTACATTCTCTCTCTACCACACCACATGCCCAAGGACTGAGAGGAAAGGACTAAGAGACCTCTATCTAACTACGAACTACCTTCTAAGAACTTGGGTGATATGATCCTTCAGCTTCCTCGTGCTGACGCTGACCTGAAAAATGTTTCAGTAGGTTGGTGAACTACTGGCTCAGTGAATAGAATTTCACCCAACCATCACAGATAACTCATTTTATGTTTATTAATTGGAATAAAATACAAGATAATACTATACTGAGCAGATCTAAACAATATAATTTAAATGACATGAGATGTCAACATTTCATTAAGATAACAACTGTTGCAGGGATGTGATATGATTAAATAACAGAGAATACTGAAATTTCATTTAAAGGATAACTGATGTAAAACTAACTCAAATCTTTCTTAACTCATTAACTTACAGGAAACTCTATGAACCTATATGAACATATTTTATCTTATTCCCTGATCATATGCAGTGTACTCTACATATGAAGACTCGTAGCGAACTACGATCCCACCGTACAAGAATTAGCCGACACCCCAGGATAGCTAAGTCTGACTACTCTCCTAGGGAAACTGGCTCTCTGGCCTCGGCACTCCTATTGTGTCGTAAACTGGACTCCTCCTCTAACCTGAGCACACAGGCAGAGAGTCAAGCCACCTATTGGCTTTTCTATACTCTAGTGCCACCAGGACTTCTGGTTGATGTTGGACATGCTTTTCTGTACTCCAGTGCCACCAGGATTTCTGGTTGATGTTGGACACTACAAACTATAATTTAAGAAGACTTCTACTAGGGCTTTGTCCCCTATGCCACCTGATAGCACGTTCTGACCCCCATATACTGGACGCTGCCAGGGTTAGGTCGTTTCACCCCTAAGGCGCAGACCTCACATAGGGGTTCTACAGTGTCAGGGCCCTTAAATCTATAATTTTATTATTTCCTAGAAAACTCTTACTATGTTGAACATTTTTCTTACTTATACTTGACTCTGGTATTTCTATGGCATATCGCCTATTTAATTGCAGTTCAAATCACAACATGAATATCATTCTAGACCTGACAGAGAAGTATACTCAAAAACATTGTAATTTACTGAGTAAACCATATACCATGACTGCAAGCAGATTGAAATTTCTTAAATAAACTAAACCCATGTCAACTTGGCTCATATATGCTGGAATTATACAATTGATCATCGTAACACACTAACAAGAGTTAATTAGTCGATATATTAGAAATCGTCAGTAGCACTTGTAAATTATCTGTAATTCCTCAAAAATTGAGCACATCAACCCAAATTCTAAGTTATGCATCACATAACTCAATTAAGTTTTAATTACTTATCATGGCATGGATTATTAATAATAATTGGAAATTTCAAATGATATCTTTGAGGAACGTGTCAATTTGTGTAAATATTAAATCATTCACCTTAAATATAACAAAGAGTGTACCATTAGGTTTTCTTTGAATATTTTTCATGTCATCGTCATTTCTTTGAAACCGAGCATCTATTAACTTACTAAAAACGTACAGCCTATGGTTTATACCCAAACTGTGTCGAACTGGTCATGTGCTACTGAGTTCAACATTTAATCAAGCAATTTAAGTTTCGATCAATCGTGTATTTTTATTAATCCAAATCACACATATCAAATAACTAATTAGCGTCGTGCAAACATTAATAAATAAAACGTGCAATTAGAAATCAAGCGGCGTCGGCACTGTCTGACACCTGAGTAAACACTGATATCTGCGAATGATACTGATTTTAACCAAAACGTCCGATTATTAGAGTTATACTTGCGTTAGAGAGTGAAATTCTACTCACAGTGGGTCGAAGTGGCCGAATTTCAACAAAAAATCCATCCAGATCCTGGTTTCGGGCATCCACTGGGCCGTCATCAACCTTGGGCGCCCTGGGACAGACGTGCTTCACGCACAGGTTGAAGACGAGGGCTAGTTGATCGCTAACACTTGGCTAGGGTTGTGGATTCTTGCATGGACTTCAAGGTCGAAGTCAAAGCCGTCGTTCCGAGTTCTTGCTTGCGCCAAGCTACTCCTAGTTCGGACCTGCTGCAAACAACAGTTGTTTTTCTTACGTACAGGTAGGAAACGAGATCGGCTAGGAGCTAAATCAAAGTTGGGGGCTATGGATTTCGGTTTGGACCTCAAGGATGAAGTCGAGGTGGCATTTTTGTGGTACTGGATGCACCCAATCGAGCTCTTGGCTACTGTTGTGGTTGCTTGGCCAGACATTGCTGGGCGCCGCCCTACCAGGTCAGGCGCCACGCTTGGGGCGAGGTTGGGGAAGGAAGAAGAAGAGGAAGGGTGGAGAACAGAGCTCGGCTTCTAAAACGAGGCTAAGGGCCATAATCGCCCACCCTAGGTCCCCCTCTACTGCGGTCGATCGAGTTGCTGGATGGGTACCGCTGTTCAAGCGGTTCTGGAATCAATCAGGCAAGAAGATAAGGGAAGGGGGTTATTAAGCTAATATTTGAAAAAATTGCAAATTCAACCCAAGAACTTCAAATCATCATAACTTTCTCTCTGTAAGTCTGAATTGCATGATTTCTTTTGCAAATTTTCAAGCACAAGATCCACTACAACCTCAAGGCATAAAAACACAACAACTAGACCATCTTAGCAAGGTTAATTATCTTAGGTAATTAACTTAACGATTAACATTGCACTTAACATTAATTACCTCAGATGAATCAATCTCGACTATTGATTCACATCTTAGCTTATCTTGATTAACCATGATGTTTAACAAGGTACTTAGCACTAATCAAGGTACTTCACGCTAATCGAGGTACTTACTGACTAACCTCAATGTGGGTTGTAACAATCTCCCTCCCCTATAAGAATTTCATCCCAAAATTCCTAAAAGAGAAAAGGAAACTTGTTATGCATTTCAGACTCAAGCTCCCACGTGGGCTCCTCTAAGTTGTGGTTCCTCCACAGAACTTTCACTAATGGTATCTCTCGATTCTTGAGTTTCTTGATCCTTTGATCAACTATTTGAACTGGTCCTTCAACATAGGACACATCTTCTCTGAGATGTGCAGGTTCTGGGTCCACTATCTTCTCTGTACCAGGGTAACACTTCTTCAGCATCGATACATGAAACACATCATGTAAATTAGCCAACTCGGATGGCAAATCCAACCTGTAGGATACAGGTCTGATCCTCTCAATGACAGGATATGGGCCCATAAACCTAGGAGTCAGTTTGCCTCTCTTGCCAAACCTCAACACTCCTTTCCATGGTGAAACTTTGAAATACACTTCATCACCAACCTCAAACTCAAGAGGTCTACGTCTCTTCTCAGCGTAACTCTTCTGCATGTCCTGTGCAGCTTTCAACTGTTCTCTGATTACTGTAATCTTTTTTATAGTCAAATCCACTATCTCTGGTCCAAGAATCTCTTTTTCACCCACCTCGTACCAACATACGGGTGATCTACACTTTCTGCCATACATAGCTTCATATGGGTCCATACCAAGACTGGAATGGTGACTATTATTGTATGCAAACTCTATAAGGCTCAAGTGTTCTTCCCAACTTCCACTGAAATGCAAGACACATGCTCTCAGCATGTCCTCAAGAGTTTGAATGGTCCTCTCTGACTGACCATCCATCTGCGACTGAAAAGCTGTATTGAACCTCAACTTTGTGCCCAAATCACGATGCAACTGATTCAAAAACCTGGATGTGAACTTAGAATCTCTATCTGATATAATTGAAATTGGGATACCATGCAGCATGACTATCTCATCCATGTATATCTTAGCCAACTTCGGGACATCAAAGGTTGACTTAACATGAAGAAAGTGAGCAGACTTAGTCAGTCTATCCACAATCACCCATATCGAGTCACAACCTTTAGGTGTCTTGGGCAACCCTACCATAAAATCCATTATGATATGTTCCCACTTCCACTCAGGTATAGGAAGAGATTGCAAGGTACCTGTAGGTTTCTAATGCTCAACCTTAACCTGTTGGCACACACTACATCTAGCCATGTACTCAGCTACATCCTTTTTCATACCTAACCACCAGTACAACTCCTTGAGATTCCTATACATCTTAGTGTTACCTGGATGCATAGCATACATTGATGCATGTGCTTCCACAAGAATCCTTTCTTTCAAATCACTGTCTCCAGGTACACACAACCTGTCATGCTGATACAACAAACCATCATATGAAAACCTAAACTCTGGTCTCTTTCCCTCTGTCATATCATGCATGATCTGCTATAACTCACTGTCACTACACTGAAGTTCCTTGATCTGATCATAAAAAGTAGGCTTGACTTGCATCTGTGCAATCAAACCACTCTGCGCTGTCACCCCTAAGTCTAAGTTCAACTTCCGCATCTCTACTAGTAGGTCTCTCTTGAAGCATGTCGTAGAGAATACATCTACTATTGAACTTGACTTCCTACTGAGGGCATCTTCTACCACATTCACCTTTCCAGGATGATAATCTATCATCACATCATAATCCTTGATCAAATCTAACCATCTTCGCTGTCTAAGATTCAGATTCTTCTGAGTGAAAATATATTTCAAACTCTTATGATCCGTAAACACCTGACATGCCTCACCATAAAGATAGTGACGCCATGTCTTAAGAGCATGAACTACAACAACTAACTCCAAATCATGTGTCGGGTAATTCTCCTCATTCTTCTTAAGTTGTCTAGATGCAAAAGCTACTACTTTTCCTTCCTGCATCAACACACAGCCTAAGCCTCTCCTAGAAGCATCAAAAAATACTGTGTAACCTTTACATGTCTCAGGCGGGATCAGCACTGGTGCTGTAGTCAACCTCTTCTTCAAGATCTGAAAACTCTTCTCACAGTTGTCTGACCAGACAAACGGTGCATTCTTTCTCGTTAAGCGTGTTAGAGGTGACACTACAACACTAAAGTTCTGAATGAACCTCCTGTAGTAACCTACCAATCCTAAGAAGCTTCTGATCTCAGTAGGAGTCTTAGGTTGCTCCCACTGTAGAACAGACTCGACTTTCTTAGGGTCAACACTTACTCCATCTCCTGAGATGACATGTCCAAGAAAAGACACCTCAGCTAACCAGAGCTCACACTTACTGAACTTAGCATATAACTGGTGTTGTCTCAACAACTATAACGCTATCCTCATATGTTGCTCATGCTACTCATCATCTCTGGAATAGATCAAAATGTCATCTATGAAAACTACTATGAACTGATCCAAAACGGCTTGAAAATCCAGTTCATCATATCCATGAAAGTTGTTGGGGCATTAGTCAATCCAAACGACATGACCAGAAACTCATAATGCATGTATCTTGTTCTGAAAGCCGACTTAGGAATATTTGAAGCCTTTATCCTCAACTGATGATATCTAGATCTCAAATATATCTTAGAAAAGATCGTCGCTCCACGCAACTGATCAAACAAATCATCTATCATTGGCAATGGGTACTTGTTCTTGATGGTGATTTTATTCAACTGTTTGTAGTCTATACATAACCTCATAGTACCTTCTTTCTTCTTCACAAATAAGACTGGAGCTCCCCATGGTGAAGAACTAGGTCGAATGAAACCCTTATCCAGTAACTCTTGTAACTAGATCTTCAGTTCCTTCAACTCTACAGGTGCCATTCTGTAGGCTGGTAGTGCTATAGGTTGACTACCTGGCAACACCTGGATCTCCAAGTCTATCTCTCTTTCAGGAGGTAGACCTAGCAACTCGTTTGGGAAAACATCTGGGAACTCATAGACCACTGGCACATCCCATAGGCTGATTGTGCTCTTCTCTACCCTGGTATCTACTACATGTGCCAAGAATTCCTCACAACCTTTCTACAACATCTTATCGGCTACAGCGGCTGATATGACACACGTAGGCAAAACTTTCCTATCTCCAAAAAAGACACAAGAAAATCCACCATGTTGAAAGACAGCCTCCTTCCAACAGTCGAGCTGAACTCGATATGTCTCTAGGCAATCCATACCCAAGATAACTTGAAAAGAGTTAACATCTAGGGGTATAAGGTTAACCACAATGGTGTAACCACTAAAAGTCAACAAACATCCAGGACAAAGCTCTGTCAACACTGTCGGTTCACCTAGAGGAACCCTCAACAACAACTCAAACAGTAACTCCTGGGTTAACAGGTTAAGCTCACAAGCTAAGGAACATTGTATAAACGAGTGAGTAGAACCCAAATCTATCAAAACAATGTCCCTCGCCAAAGGTGCAGCGACCCTCACTAAAGGTGCAACGACCCTCACCAAAGGATACCGGTTACAACCAACCCTATAGGTATCGACTAAAGGCAGCTGGCCACATCTAGCTGTGTCAGCCATCACTATCGGCCAACACCCATATCGACAAAGCACCTAGCAAGATGATAACGATAGCACCTTCTCAAGTGTAATGCCCAAGACACCATGTCAGACAACACTCTAAGAACCAACATATAACGCCCAAGCGACACACCCCTGTCGCCCATCCAGATCAACACAACAACATATCGGGCAAGCATCATGTTGTGCAACACTGTGTTGGGCGACGCTATATCGGGCAACGCCCCAAGACGGGCAACGCTCAAGAGGCTAGCTCATCCAAGGTCCATATCGGGAAGCACTACCCAAGGGGGGTATCGTGCAAAGCAGCAGGCCATGTCGCCAAGTGCAACGTCTTATCTTCTCATTCAGAAAAGTAGGCGGGTAGTACTTAAGATGGAATTCATCAACGAAATCCTTCCAAGTCAATACCGTGTCTCTCCTTTTATCTTCCACTCCACGCCACCAGAGCTCTGCATCACCTTTAAGCAAATAAACTGTGTGATTGATTTGTCTTTCCTCAAACATCTCCATCAGACGGAACACTTTCTCTAACTGTCTCAGCCATTCATTTGCCACTATAGGGTCCATAGTTCTAACAAACTTGATACCTCCAAGCCTCTTAACCAGCTCATAGGATCTCATCAGGTCCTTGCTGCTCGAGGTAGAAGCTCACCTCTCTATCTTATACTGTGACACCTCATCACGCTAAATGAGATTACTCAAAACACAAAACACAATCAACTACTAATTAATCACATAGTCAAAAATGTGAAACAATTAAAACTGATTCCAACAATGTAAATAAACTCTAGAACATTTACAAAAGTTCCATCATTCCATTCTCATATACTTTAATAAGCATTTGCATATGGGTCCAAAGACCTCGGTCACATCCTGCATACAAAAGATATTTCACATGTCCGTGCCATATATTTACAAACATTGGCATAATACCAAAATCTCGTGTCGATACAAATATATCATCTAGAAAACACATCCCATACCAGGACCTAAGAGTATAGGGATGACACTAGGACTCTACTACTAACATCTATAACTAACATCTACAACTAACCAACCTTATGAATCTATTGATCACCATGTTGGTTCTCTTCCACAGCACGACCTCGACCTCGTTGCCCGCGACCACCTAAAAAAATGTGGTGACCCACGGGTGAGACCCAGTCCCAGCGAGAGATATAACTCTCTCCAACATATATTGATTATAACATTAATTAACAGTAAATACATTGAGCAGTTAGGATATTGAATAAACAATATGAACAGATTGAACAGTTTAAGCATACTAAGCAGTTAAGCAAATAAGTTGTAACATCAAGTAGAATTGTACAATTGTCATAGGTCTGCATCATGTAAGAACTATGTAGTGTAAAGACAATACAAGGATTAATCAACCAATGTGATACGTATTAAACCCTAGAAATTATACTACACGGCTGGTATTATATCTTTTATTATTATGCCCTGGGGAGTTTGAGTCGTACCACTCAAAATCCAACTGACCACTGCGAAGTGCTATTCAGTTCCGTATAAGATCTAGGAGTGCCGGTATCCTAAGATCTCTTCCCCTAGGTCAGTACGTGTAAACTGCAGTGACATACCAGTCAAACTGCCAACAGTGACATATAGTCAACTGATAACAACTAGTCCATACTTGGTACAAGTTACGACACTAGAAAATAGGGTATACAAAACCCTCTAATCCGAGGTACAACCGCAGTTGTCCTCAATCACATCAAATATCTGAGGCATGACCATAGCCATCCTCCATAACCTGCAATTGTGAATGACAAGTATATATCCTCAAATTGCCACCCCCGCATACTCAACAGTATGCGCTCCGAGTTTCCCTTGGGAATACTCGTTTCACCATCCAGTAAGTTCTGACACTGAAGATGGCTCTACGGCATAGGGCTCTACATGATTAAGGTTACACTTGATTAATTACTGCCAATTGAATGCATTAAGGCTTTATCATACAAGTGGACATTCAAACCCTAATTCTTTTCTAACAAGAGTATATGTATAACAACTTCAAAAGATATAAAACATTTGAGATATAAATCTTAATCACATTACCACATATATCATTCATTGCAAATTAACATACCACACTTATCACCATACTATTGCAAGATACCAATATCTTATCACAAGTTCCAGGGTTTTAACCCTTATTGGAACATGAAGAGGATTTCACCTCAATCATGGATTCAAAATCCCAAAGGTCTTTAAGACCATCACATTATTCATAGTAAGGTTATCATCATCATTCCATGCCTTAAACAAGGCTCAAAAGATCAATAGCACATGTATGTCCATAGATTTTAACATGGCAAGGCACTATGATATTCAAATAATACTACATTTTGGTTTCAACATAAGAAGAGTGTAATTCATTATCACATTAATCATTCAAGAGTTCTGATTATAACCAATCAACATCATATAATTACATTAAGGTTATGATAATAGGCTAGATCACATGGGAGTTACGTATCCACTCATTACATTGATTTATCAAATATAATTATATAATGGCAAAGGAAAGACTACCAATTAATGGTATTGAACCATTGAATTATCTTCACTATGACCCACATATAAAACCATGTGATTTATTCTAATCCATTGGATGTTAAAGCATCCAATATTATTCATTGGATCAGGTTCATTGTTCAAGGTTATCAATCGAAGTATAGGTCTAACCATTAGATCAATTGAACCAAGGAACCATTGGTTCAAGGTATAGTCAAATCTACAATTTCATTCCTAATTCATCATATATGGTGATGACCTGATACACCATTACTTGTGATCATTAGGTAACCATTGGTTTCTAGATCAGTAATACATTCAATTAACATCATCAAATAATAAGCCAATATCATCATCGATTGATAACATCATTAGAATACTTAGTGGATGATAATTAAATGTATAATTGAGTCAAAACCTGAACTAAGGTGGTGACCATAGATTGTCACCATAAATTGGACACTCTTGATCATGAACATCAGTTGCCAAGATAGCAACATTATTGGTTGTTGAATGGTATGACAATCAGTTATGTGATAGGGAAGGAAATAGCTAGAAAACCCTAATTTGAACCATCATTTGTTTTGTACATAGCACCATAGGTTGTTGCTATCAACCTGTCCCGGATCATGTTACACATTATAAAGGATGTAAACATATTTACAGGTTAATATAGAACTAGAATAAAACAAGAAACACCATAAAATTCGTAATTCTAAACAAGCATAATTTCTCTATGCTTAGATCATCACATTCAAGCATAATCATGAACCAACAAGCTTCTAGTAAGAAATATAAGTGAAGAATGTTATATAACTCGCCTCTATAGAGTAGGTCAGATATCCAACAGCAAAAATCTCAAGCAAATAGGGCAAGGAAACCTTGGATTCAGATCTGAACTTGGCCAACTATGCAATTATCTTCACAAATAAGCAAAACCCTAGAAAAGAAACAAGAAGGAAGGAGTTTTGAGTTCTAGGGGAACTTTCACCATGGAAAACCATGGTTCCGACCTAGAGAGATGTAGGAGGAAGAGGAACAAAGAATTAAACGGATGAAATAAGGAAAAACTTACACTTTTAGGTCAATATCACTAGGGGGAAGCTTCATACACCCAAAAAGAGAATCAATTTCAACCCTAGAATTTGTTTCCAAGAGGATCCCCACCTTCTTCTTCCTTGGGCAGCAAAAATCGCAGCTGCACAGAGGGAGTACGAAGCTGGGAGAAGGAGAGAGATAATGGAGAGGAAATGGCTCGTTTGGGGGCTTTTGGATAAGTATATGACACTTTAATATTAAGAAAAAGAAAAGGTTGCAATTCTAGTATATATCCATGTGCCCATGGCTTTAAATTATAAAAAAATACATAAGCACACACACACAAGCAGCTCTCCCACCGTCCCTCTAGACCTGCTTGGCTTTCCTTTGTCAAAATTCCCAGCCAATCACATAATTCCTTAGTTGATAGCTACTAAAGGTAGCTCATCCATGAAGGGAAAAACCCTAAAATACCCTTGATAAAAACACCTTCAAACCATGGCTAAACTAGGAGCCCCATGGCTCAAAAATCTCAAGAATGATAATATAACAACTAAGGAACATAATTTATGTGACAAATTGCAAAGAAAACCCCTCAATTGGGTAAATTGCATAAAAGTCCAAAATGTACAGAAAATTGCATAACTTGCTCAAACAGTGTCCAAATTGGACCAAATTTGAAACTTAAGTTTTTATTATGATTTAAAAAACATATCAAAAGGTTATATTAGGATTCTAAGCATTCAATTATGTTAATTAAGCTCATTCAACTCATTAAGTAAGTTCAAGGGCCTTACAACTATAATCCCCTAACAAGGATTTCTCCCCGAAATCCTAAGCAAAAAGAGATGGGTATTTTCTACACATATCATTCTCTAGTTCCCATGTGGCTTCCTCTATGCCACGATGATTCCACAAAACTTTCACTAGTATTATATCTTTTCTCTTCAGCTTTTTCACCCTTCTATCCATGATCAACACAGGACCCTCAACATAGGAGACATCCTCATCTAACTCAACCTCTACTGGTTGGATTGTCTGGTCAGTATCTGGATGGAATTTCCTCAACATAGAGATGTGAAAGACATTATGCAATCTATGTAGCTTTGGCGGTAGCTCCAACTTATATGCTACCTTTCCAACACGAGCTAGGATAGGGTATGGTCCCATAAATCTAGGAGCCAACTTACCCTTCTTTCCAAACCTCAACACACCTTTCCATGGAGGAACCTTAAGATATACTCTATCTCCCACTTGGAACTCAAGTGATCTGCGTCGGTTGTCTGCATAAGATTTTTGCCTATCTTGGGCTGCTTTCAACTGTTGTTGTATCACTTTAATCTTTTCTGTAGTCTGTTGTACTAGCTCAGGACCCAAAAGTTGATCTTCACCTGTCTCATACCAGTAAAGAGGAGACCGACATCGTCTCCCATACAGAGCCTCATAAGGAGCCATATCTATGCTTCTTTGATAGCTATTGTTGTACGCAAACTCTATCAGAGTTAGATGTACATCCCAACTACCAAGAAATTGAAGCACACATGCCCTCAAGAGATCCTCTAAAGTCTGAATAGTCCTTTCAGACTGGCCATCGATCTGCGGATGAAAAGTTGTGCTGAATTTCAGTTGTGTTCCCATTGCTGAATGCAGACACTCCCAAAAACGACTTGTAAACTGTGGACCTATGTCAGAAACTATAGTCACTGGGATGCCATGCAAACGGACTATCTCATCAACATATATTTGTGCCAATTTCTCTGATGTAAATGTCGTCTTAACTGGCAGAAAATGAGCTGACTTAGTCAATCTGTCTACTATCACCCATATGGAATCATGACCCTTGGTTGTCCTAGGAAGACCAACCATAAAGTCCATAGTAATATGATCCCATTTCCATTGTGGTATTGGCAAGGGTTGTAATGTCCCTGCAGGCTTCTGGTGCTCAGCCTTCACCTACTGACAAACTGGACATTTGGCAATGAACGTTGCCACATCACGCTTTAGAACTGGCCACCAATACATGTCCTTCAAATTTTGGTACATATTGGTACTTCCAGGATGCATTGCATACATGGAGGAGTGAGCCTCCTCAAGTACCATCTTCCTCAACCCATCAACATCAGGAATTACTATCCTATTATGGTAACAAACTATACCATCATCTGCCTCATGAAAGCCATCATACTTTTCACTGCCAATCCCTGATTGGATATTCTATATCATAGTATCATTTTGTTGTGCATCATGAATTTGTTGTCTCAAGGTAGGTTTCACTTGTAACTGTGCCAACAATCCTGCCAATAAGGAAACTTCTAGTTGTACATTCATCTGGCAAAGAGACACTAGCATATCTCTCTTATGGCACATCAAGGAATTTAATTGTGCATTATCTACCATTGATGATGAAGATGACTTTCTACTCAATGCATCAGCTACCACATTAGCTTTCCCTGGATGGTAGTATATTGTGCAATCATAATCCTTAATCAACTCCATCCATCTCCTCTGCCTCATATTCAACTCCTGTTTTGAGAAAATATACTGTAGATTCTTGTGGTCAGTGAAGATCTGACACTTTTCTCCATAAAGATAGTGTCTCCAGATCTTTAAGGCATGGACCACTGCTACAAGCTCTAGATCATGTGTTGGGTAATTCTCCTCATGTTTCTTAAGCTGTCGTGAAGCAAAAGAAATCACATTTTTATCCTGCATCAACACACATCCCAACCCATTCTTTGAAGCATCACAAAAGACAATATAGCCTTTTCCTTGCTCTGGCAGTACTAACACCGGTGCACTAGTCAACTTTTCTTTCAAAAGCTGGAAGGAACGTTGACACTTGTCATTCCAAGCAAAAGGAACATCCTTCTTGGTTAATCTAGTTAGGGGTAATGCTATAGAACTGAAGTCTTTGATAAACCTCCTGTAGTAACCTGCCAGACCTAGGAAACTACGGATCTCTGTCGGTGTCTTTGGTTGTTCCCATTCTAGTACAGATTCCACTTTCTTGGGATCAACACAAATGCCTTTTGCATATATAACATGGCCCAGAAAAGACACTTCAGATAACCAGAATTCACACTTGCTAAACTTAGCATATAGTTGATGCTGCCTCAACAATGTCAGTGCCTAGCGAAGGTGTCGCTCATGTTGTTGACTATCCTTTGAGTATATCAGGATATCATCTATGAACACAACCACACACTGATCAAGATAAGGTCTAAACACCCTATTCATCAGATCCATAAAAGTTGCAGGTGCATTGGTTAGCCCAAACGGCATAACCACAAACTCATAATGACCATACCTAGTCCTAAAAGCAGAATTGGGTATGTCATTAGCCTTAATTCTCAACTGATGGTAACCTGACCTCAGGTCTATCTTTGAAAACATAGTGGCACCTCTCAACTGATCAAAAAGATCATCAATCCTCGGCAAAGGATACTTATTCTTTATTGTCGCCTTGTTCAACTGTCTATAGTCTATACACAACCTCATTGAACCATCCTTCTTTTTAACAAACAACACGGGAGCACCCCAAGGGGAAGTGCTCGGCCTGATAAAACCCTTCTCTAACAATTCTTGTAACTGTTTCTTTAACTCCTGCATCTCTGCCAGTGCCATCCTATATGTTGACTGTGCTATGGGTTGTGTTCCAGGAACAAGATTGATCTCAAACTCAATCTCTCTAGGAGGGGGAATTCTAGGAAAGGCATCCTCAAATTCTTGCACCACTGGAACCTCCTGGATACTAGGACCTACCGCCTTGGTATCCACAACATGAGCTAAGAAAGCCTCACATCCTTGTCTCATCAATCATTCAGCTGTCATGGCTGACATCAAACATGTAGGAAGAATCTTCCTATCACCCTGAAAAATCCACTGTACATCTCCATCATGGAATGTCACCACCTTAGTACTACAGTCCAATACTACCTTGTATTTTTCCAAGGTATCCATTACTAGGATTACATCAAAACCATGCATGTCAAGTGGCAGAAGATCCACTTGAATGTTGTGTCCAGAAAAGGAAAGAACACAAGAAAGGCACACTTCCCACAATTCAGCAGAATCACCCAAGGGAGTCTCCAGTCGCAGGCTATCAGATCTAAGACTAACAGGTAGATAACAACTATCTATCACCTCTCTAGTGATAAAAGAGTGTGTTGCACCTGGGTCTAGTAACATAGATACGAAACAAGAAGCAGACATATCAGAATGAAATAACTCCATCTGACCTGTCACAACTCGAGGATTGACCACTGCTTCTGGCTGGGTCATGGCATAGAACCTTGTTGTCGCCTGCTGTCGTCCACGTCCTCTACTTGCTTGTCCAGAGGATCCTGACTGGGATGCCTGACCACGTCCTCTTCCACTGCCACTACTAAACTGTCATTGTTGTGGACCTTGTTGACTTTGCCTTGGCTGCTGAGTCACCTCCTCATCTTTCATAGGGCAATAAGGTCTTGTATGCCCAACTTTCCCACACTTGTAACATATTTTGATGCCCTGATATGGCCTAAACGGACCTGTCACTGAAACTGATGAGGTACTGTGGGCTCCAGACAGTGGAAAATTATGACCTCTACCCTGACTCGGGGTCCACTGTGATGGTGCATGTGATCTTGGTTCAGTGAAGGTTGACCTTGGTTGTGATAGTGGTGGGAAAAACCTTGGCTTCTTAAAGCCTCCAGATGATTGCCCTTGGAACTGCATAGGTCGCTTCTTAGCATTAGCTTCACGCTTCTCTATGGCAGACCTCTCAATCCTCCTGACATATTCCACAAAGGTGGAAAACCTTTCCCTGTTCTCCAAGGCTGATGTTGTAGTAGTCAACTCCGTACTCCGGCCCTTCTCAAATCTCCGGATCCTTTCCTTGTCTGTTGCTGCCATGTGCGGGCAGAACCTCAGAAGTTCCATAAACTTTGATTCATACTCATTGATAGTCATAGCTCCCTGACAAATCTTCTCGAACTGAGAGATTTTCTCATCTAGGTAGGTCTCTGGAAAATATCGACTAACAAATTCCCTTCGAAACTCTTCCCATGCTATCACAACTCCTGGCCTTTTCTCCTCTTCTATGGCCCACCAGTGGCCAGCACTACCCTTTAACAAGTATACTGCATGCTTAACTTTATCTTCTTTAGTGATGTTTAGGATTTTGAATGCCTTTTCCAGCTCAGTCAACCACATGTCAGCGTCTGCTGGATCAGAAGTACATGCATATTCAATTGCCCCAACACGTCTAAGACGTTCAAATGTCTTCCTGACACCTTGGGACTCCACAGTAGAGGCGACTACCCTAGCTTGAGGTGTTGGCGCTCTGTCAGTAATATGTGTAATTGTGGCCATCATCTATCTAAACATAGACTGAAACTCAGGATTGGCCATCATTGTCGGGTCTAGATGAGGCATTGTGGGCTGCTCTGGCCCTGCTTCTGGCACTCTCTCATCACGTGCCTGCCTCCCTGTACCTCCTCCTGGTGCAACATAGCTACTCTCAATGTGTTCTTCATGTCCTCCAGACATATCTGCATAAGCATAAACTATGATCAGATATGTTGGATACATAAGAACAGACTCAAACCTAAGTCCTATGTCCCTATAGACTCGATAAACCTAGAGCTATGATACCAATTTAACTATGACACCTCGTCACGCTAAACGAGATTACTCAAAACACAAAACACAATCAACTACTAATTAATCACATAGTCAAAAATGTGAAACAATTAAAACCGATTCCAACAATGTAAATAAACTCTAGAACATTTACAAAAGTTCCATCATTCCATTCTCATATACTTTAACAAGCATTTGCATATGGGTCCAAAGACCTCGGTCACATCCTGCATATAAAAGATATTTCACATGTTCGTGCCATATATTTACAAACATTGGCATAATACCAAAATCTCGTGTCGATACAAATATATCATCTAGAAAACACATCCCATACCAGGACCTAAGAGTATAGGGACGACACTAGGACTCTACTACTAACATCTATAACTAACATCTACAACTAACCAACCTTATGAATCTATTGATCACCATGTTGGTTCTCTTCCACAGCACGACCTCGACCTCGTTGCCCGCGACCACCTAAAAAAAATGTGGTGACCCACGGGTGAGACCCAGTCCCAGCGAGAGATATAACTCTCTCCAACATAATTGATTATAACATTAATTAACAGTAAATACATTGAGCAGTTAGGATATTGAATAAATAATATGAACAGATTGAACAGTTTAAGCATACTAAGCAGTTAAGCAAATAAGTTGTAACATCAAGTAGAATTGTACAATTGTCATAGGTATGCATCATGTAAGAACTATGTAGTGTAAAGACAAGACAAGGGTTAATCAACCAATGTGATACGTATTAAACCCTAGCAATTATACTACACGGCTGATATTATATCTTTTATTATTATGCCCTGGGGAGTTTGAGTCGTACCACTCAAAATCCAACTGACCACTGCAAAGTGCTATTCAGATCCGTATAAGATCTAGGAGTGCCGGTATCCTAAGATCTCTTCCCCTCGGTCAGTACGAGTAAACTGCAGTGCATACCAGTCAAACTGCCAACAGTGACATATAGTCAACTGATAACAACTAGTCCGTACTTGGTACAAGTTACGACACTAGAAAACAGGGTATACAAAACCCTCTAATCTGAGGTACAACCGCAGCTGTCCTCAATCACATCAAATTAATATCTGAGGCATGACCATAGCCATCCTCCATAACCTGCAATTGTGGATGACAAGTATATATCCTCAACTTGCCACCCCCGCATACTCAACAGTATGCGCTCCGAGTTTCCCTTGGGAATACTCGTTTCACCATCCAGTAAGTTCTGACACTGAAGATGGCTCTACGGCACAGGGCTCTACATGATTAAGGTTACACTTGATTAATTACTACCAATTGAATTCATTAAGGCTTTATCATACAAGTGGACATTCAAACCCTAATTCTTTTCTAACAAGAGTATATGTATAACAAATTCAAAATATATAAAACATTTGAGATATAAATCTTAATCACATTACCACATCTATCATTCATTGCAAATTAACAAACCGCACTTATCATCATACTATTGCAAGATACCAATATCTTATCACAAGTTCCAGGGTTTTAACCCTTATTGGAACATGAAGAGGATTTCACCTCAATCATGGATTCAAACATTCCCAAAGGTCTTTAATACCATCACATTATTCATAGTAAGGTTATCATCATCATTCCATGCCTTAAACAAGGATCAAAAGAACAATAGCACATGTATGTCCATAGATTTTAACATGGCAAGGCACTATGATATTCAAATAATACTACATTGTGGTTTCAACATAAGAAGAGTGTAATTCATTATCACATTAATCATTCAAGAGGTCTGATTATAACCAATCAACATCATATAATTACATTAAGGTTATAATAATAGGCTAGATCACATGGGAGTTACGTATCCACTCCTTACATTGATTTATCAAATATAATTATATAATAGCAAAGGAAAGACTACCAATTAATGGTATTGAACCATTGAATTATCTTCACTATGACCCACATATAAAACCATATGATTTATTCTAATCCATTGGATGTTAAAGCATCCAATATTATTCATTGGATCAGGTTCATTGTTCAAGGTTATCAATCGAAGTATAGGTCTAACCATTAGATCAATTGAACCAAGGAACCATTGGTTCAAGGTATAGTCAAATCTACAATTTCATTCCTAATTCATCATATATGGTGATGACCTGATACACCATTACTTGCGATCATTAGGTAACCATTGGTTTCTAGATCAGTAATACATTCAATTAACATCATCAAATAATAAGCCAATATCATCATCGATTGATAACATCATTAGAATACTTAGTGGATGATAATTAAATGTCTAATTGAGTCAAAACCTGAACTAAGGTGGTGACCATAGATTGTCACCATAAATTGGACACTCTTGATCATGAACATCAGTTGCCAAGATAGCAACATTATTGGTTGTTGAATGGTATGACAATCAGTTATGTGATAGGGAAGGAAATAGCTAGAAAACCCTAATTTGAACCATCATTTGTTTTGTACATAGCACCATAGGTTGTTGCTATCAACCTGTCCCAGATCATGTTACACATTATAAAGGATGTAAACATATTTACAGGTTCATATAGAACTGGAATAAAACAAGAAACACCATAAAATTCGTAATTCTAAACAAGCATAATTTCTCTATGCTTAGATCATCACATTCAAGCATAATCATGAACCAACAAGCTTCTAGTAAGCAATATCAGTGAAGAATGTTATATAACTCGCCTCTATAGAGTAGGTCATATATCCAACAGCAAAAATATCAAGCAAATAGGGCAAGGAAACCTTGGATTCAGATCTGAACTTGGCCAACTATGCAATTATCTTCACAAACAAGCAAAACCCTAGAAAAGAAACAAGAAGGAAGGAGTTTTGAGTTCTAGGGGAACTTTCACCATGGAAAACCATGGTTCCGACCTGGAGAGATGTAGTAGGAAGAGGAACAAAGAATTAAACGGAGGAAATAAGGAAAAAATTACACTTTTAGGTCAATATCACTAGGGGGAAGCTTCATACACCCAAAAAGAGAATCAATTTCAACCCTAGAATTTGTTTCCAAGAGGATCCCCACCTTCTTCTTCCTTGGGCAGAAAAAATCACAGCCGCATAGAGGGAGTACGAAGCTGGGAGAAGGAGAGAGATAATGGAGAGGAAATGGCTCGTTTGGGGGCTTTTGGATTAGTATTTGACACTTTAATATTAAGAAAAAGAAAAGGTTGCAATTCTAGTATATATCCATGTGCCCATGGCTTTAAATTATAAAAAAATACATAAGCACACACACAAGAAGCTCTCCCACCGTCCCTCTAGACCTGCTTGGCTTTCCTTTGGCGAAATTCCCAGCCAATCACATAATTCCTTAGTTGATAGCTACTAAAGGTAGCTCATCCATGAAGGGAAAAATCCTAAAATACCCTTGATAAAAACGGCTTCAAACCATGGCTAAACTAGGAGCCCCATGGCTCAAAAATCTCAAGAATGATAATATAACAACTAAGGAACATAATTTATGTGACAAATTGCAAAGAAAACCCCTCAATTGGGTAAATTGCATAAAAGTCCAAAATGTACAGAAAATTGCATAACTTGCTCAAACAGTGTCCAAATTGGACCAAATTTGAAACTTAAGTTTGTATTATGATTTAAAAAACATATAAAAAGGTTATATTAGTGTTCTAAGCATTCAATTATGGTAATTAAGCTCATTCAACTCATTAAGTAAGTTCAAGGGCCTTACATATACTTTTCCCTAGTCTCAAGAAACATCATGTACATCATTGATGCCTCATCCACATCATCTCCACCACCTAGACCCATCTCCTGAGGATCAGGTCCAATGTGGCTATTAGCTTGGTCCTCATGACCACATCCTCTTCCTGCCATCTGCAATAGTATAACAGAACACTTCCTGTTAGAAAATTGTAGTTAGAAGGAAAACACCTAAGTCCTAATCTTGTTGGTCTCTTATCGTCCCCTGACCTTGACTTAGAGTAACTACTCACTCAACCTATGGTCTTAAGACGTTGCTCTGATACCAAAATCTTATCATACCCTGATCTCATAATTTCCACAAATCATGAGATTAGGGCATGACTATGAGGATTACACTTAATACAAAGAACACCCTTAACTTTTTCTTTTCTTAATCACTTAAAATTAACTTAAAGGAAAATCTTATAACTTGGATAACATCGAATTGTATTAACTGCGGAAGCAACTTACCATTTACCTTACTAGGAAGATAAAATAGATTTACACATCATATTACATTTTTCATGCGGAATATAAATCACAACAGATAACTTAAAACTAGTTTACATGTTACATTACATTCTCTCTCTACCATACCACATGCCCAAGGACTGAGGGGAAAGGACTAAGAAACATCTATCTAACTACAAACTACCTTCTAAGAACTTGGGTGATACAATCCTTCAGCTTCCTCGTACTGACACTGACCTAAAAAATGTTTCAGTAGGTTGGTGAGCTACTGGCTCAATGAATAGAATTTCACCCAACCATCACAGATAACTCATTTTATGTTTATTAATTGGAATAAAATACAAGATAATACTATACTGAGCATATCTAAACAATATAATTTAAATGATAGGAGATGCCAACATTTCATTAAGATAACAACTGCTACAGGGTTGTAGATATGATTAAATAATAGAGAATAATAAAATTTCATTTAAAGGATAACTGATGTGAAACTAACTCAAATTTTTCTTAACTCTTTAACTTATAAGAAATTCTATGAACCTATATGAACATATTTTATCTTATGCCCTGATCATATGCAGTGTACTCTACATATGAAGACTCGTAGCGAACTATGATTCCACCGTACAAGACTTAGTCGACACCCCGTGATAGCTAAGTCTGACTACTCTCCTGATCTACAATAGGGAAATTGGCTCTCTGGCCTCGACACTCTTATTGTGTCATAAATTGGACTCCTCTAACCTGAGCACATAGGTAGAGAGTCAAGCCACCTATTGGCTTTTCTGTACTCTAGTGCCACCAGGACTTCTGGTTGATGTTGGACACGCTTTTCTGTACTCTAGTGCCACCAAAACTTCTGGTTGATGTTGGACACTGCAAACAATAATTTAAGGAGACTTCCACTAGGGCTTCTTCCCCCGTACCACCTGACAGCACGTTCCAACCCCCGTATACTGGACGCTGCCAGGGTTAGGTCATTTCACCCCTAAGGTGCAGACCTCACATAGGGGTTCTACGGTGTCAGGGCCCTTAAATCTATAATTTTATTATTTCCTAGAAAACTCTTACTATGTTGAACTTTTTTCTTACTTATACTCAACTCTGGTATTTCTATGGCATCTCGTTTATTTAATTGCTATTCAAATCACAACATGAATATCATTCTAGACCTGACAGAGCAGTATACTAAAAAACATTGTAATTTACTGAGTAAACCATAGACCATGATTGCAGGAAGATTGAAATTTCTTAAATAAACTAAACTCATATCAACTTGCCTCATATACGTTGGAATTATACAATTGATCATCGTAACACACTAACAAGAGTTAATTACTTGATATATTAGAAATCGTCAGTAGCACTTGTAAATTATCTATAATTCCTCAAAAATCGAGCACATCAACCCAAATTCTAAGTTATGCATCACATAACTCAATTAAGTTTTAATTACTTATCATGACACGGATTATTAATAATAATTGGAAATTTCAAATGATTGAAAAACACTAGAGGGGGGTTGAATAGAGTTTTTAAATAATTTTAACAATTTATTTAACTCAAACAACCACAATTAAAAATTAGAAGAAGGAGACAGGTGTTTAGAGTGGTTCCAACTTTAGCAACTACTAAAGTTGTCAGTCCACTACCCGGTTGCTTACCCAACCAGGATTTTGAAAGTATTTATTTTATTACCTTCTCAAGGATTTATACAAAATACAATACTTTCCTTTACACCCTTTGAGCAGCCTTCATTTGAAGTAGGTGCACCAACTTTGAGGTAGCCTTCTTGAAGTAACTCCAAGCTCCCCCTTGAAGTAGCCTTCCTCTCTAGAAGTAACCTCCCGTTGCACCAGCCTTCTGAAGTAGCTCAAAGTCACCTTCTTCGCCAAGAAGAACTCCACCCTCTCCAATACACAGCCTCCAACCTAGGAGTAGCAAGGAGAGTACAAACAGTAATAAAGAACAAGAAAGAAAAAGGAAATTACAACTTATCCTTTGTAGCCCAAGGCTTGATTTGCCTAGATCAAGCGTATAGATCTCCTAACCAAGTGTGTGGACTTGTGATTGCAGTGGGTAGGAGATACTAGCCTATAGGACACGAATTATGAGCTAAAGAAGGAAGTAGCCAATGTTCACAAAGCTCAATTTGCTCATAAACAGATTGCTCAAAGTATGCTCAAGGATTTCTTAAGTGTAGCAAGTGTATTTGAGTGTCCTATGGCTTGTCCTATTTATAGGAATGGCCTAAGGATGCTTAAGGATGTTCTAGACAACTTCTAGGGGTTTCTAAGTGCTTAACTAGCCGTTAGGTACAAAGTTGTTGCTTTAACAATGGCTAATTAATTAATTCTGCAGTTGCTGTCAGAGATCATCTCGGTCGAGGAATGGTCGACCGAGACACCTACTCGGTCGAACTTTTGTCGACCGACAGGCACTCTGGAACAAGTGATTTGCAACGTCTTTCTCCAACTGCCAACTAACTGGTCTGTTGTGTCTAACGGCTACTTTGGATCTTTCTCGGTCGAGAAGATTGTCAACCGAGAGTGTCTCGGTCGAGGAGTTTGTCGACCGAGATTGATCCTGTTTCAATGTTTCAATTTAGGCACTAACTATATGTATGAGTGTGCAAATGTGATCCTATTTGAAGGGAATGACTTATCTAAATGTGGTGTTTAGCTAGGGAGAATCTAACGCTTGATTTACATGCAATCTAAGTACTTGTACATTATATATTTGTACAAGTTTTTACAAAGCGATTACATTGCATGAAAACATAAACATGTAAGCATATGGATTTCCCTAGTTGCTTTGTCATCCACCTTAATCCTGCACACTCAAGTAGCTCGTTAGATCAATAAGAATGAAATGTTTTTCATAATCAAAACAAAGGGATTTTATAAATGTCCATTTATCCAACAATATCCCCCTTTTTGAAGATGACAAACATTTCCAAAAATATCAATAAAGGAAATATAAATCATATGAGTTTCATACCTGAAAATTTACCTTTGTAGCCATCTTTGATTTTGCAAGTGACTGCTGGCCAAGATTTATAAAACTCATTTTAATTTTATGTTTGTGATTTTATATTATTTTTCCCCCTTTGTCATTTCAAAAAGATATCCAATATAATCATGTAGTATGACTTTGTGTCTTCCTTTTTAAGCTTTGCTCCCCCTTAAAGAGATATCCAATTAAAATCAAGGGATTTTTATTGTCAATAATTTAGCCATAATTTGTTTCTCAATCATTTGCAAAGGATGTTAAGCCTTGAAATGATATGAGTTTCTTTTAAGTTTATGGCCTATGTGTATTGATTTCTCACCCATTTTACAAGGGATGTTAAGCCTTAAAAAAAATGAAATGAGAATCCTTTAGTTTTAGAGTGCATAAAAATGTCTCTTAACTAAATGCATGGGATGTTAAGCCCTGATTTGTTTAGAGAGTCCCTTTAAGAACAATATATATCATTTTTATGAAATTCATAGATTTCTTCATAACCAAGAGTAAAAATACTAAGGTCGTAACAAGCTCCAAATGATGTTTGCAATGTTTTTGTAAGCTTCTCAATCAAATAATCAAATTTGTTTCTATGAGCTCCCCCTTAATCTTATATTATGCTCCCCCAAGATATAAGTATTTTGTAATAGATGTCATTTTAGCCATAACTTGAACTTTTAGGTATTTGCAAAGATGTTCATCCTTTTTGATTTACTTGTATTTATTACTCCCCTTATTTTGTATGCTCTACAATAGTCTCATAAACCAAATTCAAATGATGCCAAAAAAATCCATTATAAAGATAACTAATTTCATTACAAGCATGAAAAGATAGCCAAATCATGTAAAGATAACCCATTTATTACAATTTTGCAAAGATTCCATTACAACTAATAGAACTCCACATCTCACTGGAAAGACTTAAGAATTACATCAACATCAGGGTCTTTCCCAAGAAAAGGCTCAGCTCCATAATACTGGACCAACGTTTGCCACTCCAGAGCACCTGTCTTGGTTAAGGCATATGCCTCCAAGAAGGTTGGAACACGATCAAATCGGAAATGAGCAGCAATATCTTGTAGTTGCATTGATGAAAACTGAGTATGCGTGAGATCTGTAGATGGTGGAGGTGGAGGTTGATAGTAGTTGTAAGATGGGTTATATGGATTAAGCATGCCAGGATTTAAAGAGTAGGGATATTCATCTGGTTGGTTTGGAGAAAGAGTTTGCATTCTTTGGTTTAGATAAGTCATGGCATGATGGTTATAATCTAATTGTTTACTAAGATGATATTGTGACCCAGCAACATAGGTTAGAGTGTTTTGGATGGGGTCATAGGGTAGGCTGGTAGGAGGTGGTGGGGGTGGTATATCTTGAGTGGATGTCTCTCCTTCTACCCTAGCCCTCTTATGACCGAAATCAATTCCCATTTTTTCTACAGTATTCTTACTTATTTTTTGTGGTCTATGCTCCCATGTATATCCCATATCCTCAAGTTGGGTCTTAAGGAAATGTTGAGTAATTTGGCATACGAAATCAGCATATGGAGGATTGCCAGAAAACTCAAGCATGTTTTTAAGAATGATGCGGATAAAATTTGTGGGAATGCGTTGGATAATGGCATATATTAGACACATACGAAAAATAGGAACTTCAGATTTATTGGCTCTAGGATGTATGTTTGTTGAAACAATAAGGTTTACAATTCTAGCAGCTGGTTTGAGATTTATAGCATAGTATGTGCCTCTATCTTCGTGACAGGTTGTATTGGATTGAAAAATGGTCCTTTTGATGTCACTAAGACTAACGGTATGGTCATCTTGGGCAAATTGATTAAGTGGGTTTCCAGAAGTAAGGTCAAGGGTGTCTTGATATTCATCTATGTCAATATCTAGCATGTCAAGAATATCCCCTTCAGTAAATCGGAAGCTATGCCCGTTGACCATAGTATAGAAGAAGATGGTTTCATTTTCAGAGTGGGAGATGAGGTTAGCATAGAATTCATTCACTACCTTGATGGAATAGGAAGGAAAAGAAGGGTTGATGAATTCTTTTAACTTTTGCACCTCGAAAAGGTCCTCCAAGTCGACGATGTTGAGGAAGTCCATTACTTCAACTGGTCGTCGTGGGAGAGGAGCTTTGGAGGAGAGCCGTAGGTACCGATCATCAGCATCGCCGTCGACGAAGGCAATGTCGTTGATGATCGTCAATGGTGGAGTAGCCTCCCTTTGTTTCCTGCCAGCGACCTTCTTCTTTCCACGAGCAGAGGATGATGCCATTGTATTGCTTGAAGGTGGAGAAGAAGCAAGGAAGTCTTGGGGATGAGGATGCTAAAGATTTGCACAAGAATTCACTAGGAAGAGCCTATGGAAACAAGAATAAGAAGGTGTGAAGAAATGACCCGTTTTTGCTCCTTTTATAGCAATCCAGTGACCGGGTCGGTCGACAATTTGTCGACCGAGCGTCCGCAATGGTCATATTCCAGACGCGCCACTTCGGCCGTCCAACGGTCGACTTGCAACGGTCGGCCGTTAACGGTAATGGTCGGATTGCAACGGTCATTTTCCAACGGCTCTTTCTCGGTCGAGCAATCGTCGACCGACACTGTCTCGGTCGAACAATTGTCGACCGGAAGTGTGTCCAATGCTAGGTCTGTCTAGATTTTGTCGGTCGAGAGAGGTGGGCAGACCGAGAGGTTTTCGGTCAAAGATTTGTCGACCGACAGACTTACTGGGTACGAATTTTTTAAGCTTATTTTTAATGCAAATGATAAACTGAATTTGTAGAGCATATATATTTTCTAAGGGAGTAATATTGAAACAATTTTGTGATCATAAATTGATTTTACTTTTAATCACAATAAAATGATATTCAAATAATTATTGTGTCAAAACTTATTTTAGGTCGATTTTGACTACGAACACAGCGCCCCTTGGTCAAATTTCATTTTAACCAAGAGGCAGATTTGCAGATTTTTCAATTTGAACATTATGAAGTATAACATCTGCATAAGATTTGATTAAGTATTAAGTTGAAGCATAATACTTAATATGAAAAACATTTGTCCTTTAAAATATAGGCTTTGCTGTAGTAATATGAATATCAAATTTCACGTTGTTTAGTATCCTCATAAAATTCTTTACTGAAGGCACACTAAATATCAATTGAAAAACACTAAGTATCTCAATTGAAAAGCACTAAATATCTCAAGTCTTTTTGAGAGATTTTATCTTATGTGTTGCAAGCATAACATATTACCAATAAAGCATTTGCTTGCCTATCATGGATCCATGTAGACAATTATCTATCAAGCTAATCTCAGTACCAAATGGTGAAAGCATATCCATGATGTAATAATAACGGTAAATAATCGCATGATTTTAATCACATGATTTCTATATGGATAGACCAGAAAATAAGGAAATCATGTGAATAATGATAGAAATTTTCTAAGCATAATTTGGTTTAAATTATTTAGGGAATAAACTAATATTAATTTAAATTTGGATGATTTCCAAAATATCCAATCATTAATCATGAATAGATAGCAATTTCATCAATTTCAAAGAAATGTAGCAATTTTTTACAACATACTGGAAATCAGTGACATGCTCGGTCGACTATTGCTCGACCGACAGTGTCTCGGTCGACAGTCTCTCGACCAACAATATTTCTGAAACTGTTAATTGCTTCCAAATAAAACATATGCAAGTTAAATATTTAGATACTTAAATTTATTGGTTATCCCATTATGTTGAGTTGAGATAGACGTAGAAATATGCAACTAAGGTCCTTGGTCATATCTCAACTTGATTCTGTTCATTTAGTTTGGAGGTTTTGGAACCCAAACTAACTCGACATCTTTTCTTTTGTAAGGGCATGAAAAAGAATAGTGACCAAGGCGCAAACAATAATGACAGCATATCGAGTCAACCTCATATCTTTTTCTATGATTGTGTTCTGTGTTGTCCTTGGGTGAAGATGTTCCTTTAGGTACATATATAGATTGATGGGTTTGTGACTTTCTCCAACTAGGTTGTTGATAGGATTTCCCTTTAGGCTTGTAACCTAGTCCTCTTCTCCCAATTTGATGATAGGAATTATCTAAGATTTGATCAAGAATGCCATTATTATTTAAATTACTAACTTTTTGTTGTAACTTAGCAATCTCTTCCATTCTTTTCTTGATATCTAGTTTTGCTTGATCTAGATTAGATGACAATGAATTTCTTTCTTTGACAATAGAATCATAATCTAGATGGTTGCATAAAATGGGTTGTTTTTGAAGATCATTCACCTGACTTTGCAAATTATTCTTCTCTAAAGAAAGTAGATTACAATTTGCCTCTATAGATTTTATCTCAATATCATGATCTTCAATGATCTTTTTAAGATCTTCGTTTTCAGATGTAATAGCAAGAAGCTTAGCATGTAATTCATCATTTGCTTTATTTGATTTCTTTAATTTCTTCTTGCATTCAACATACTTAATATGTGTTTCTTCAAGGATAGCAACTAGTTCTTCTTTGGATAAATCAAAAAGACTTACCTCTTCTTCTTCTTCCTCGCTAGTTGTAGCAATGAAACAATCTTTGTTCTCATCTTCCTCCTTTGATCTCCATGGACATCTAGTTTTTGTGTGGCTTGTTCCTAAGCACCAATTGCAACATGTTATAGTTTTGTCCAAGCAGCACCTTTTGTTGTGATTGTAATCACCATTACCCTCCATTCTTCAAGACCTGATTAGGGTTCCTTGAAGCCTGCTCTGATACCAATTGAAAAACACTAGAGGGGGGGTGAATAGAGTTTTTAAATAATTTTAACAATTTATTTAACTCAAACAACCACAATTAAAAATTAGAAGAAGGAGACAGGTGTTTAGAGTGGTTCCAACTTTAGCAACTACTAAAGTTGTCAGTCCACTACCCGGTTGCTTACCCAACTGGGATTTTGAAAGTATTTATTTTATTACCTTCTCAAGGATTTATACAAAATACAATACTTTCCTTTACACCCTTTGAGCAGCCTTCACTTGAAGTAGGTGCACCAACTTTGAGGTAGCCTTCTTGAAGTAACTCCAAGCTCTCCCTTGAAGTAGCCTTCCTCTCTAGAAGTAACCTCCCGTTGCACCAGCCTTCTGAAGTAGCTCAAAGTCACCTTCTTCGCCAAGAAGAACTCCACCCTCTCCAATCCGCAGCCTCCAACCTAGGAGTAGCAAGGAGAGTACAAACAGTAATAAAGAACAAGAAAGAAAAAGGAAATTACAACTTATCCTTTGTAGCCCAAGGCTTGATTTGCCTAGATCAAGCGTATAGATCTCCTAACCAAGTGTGTGGACTTGTGATTGCAGTGGGTAGGAGATACTAGCCTATAGGACACGAATTATGAGCTAAAGAAGGAAGTAGACAATGTTCACAAAGCTCAATTTGCTCATAAACAGATTGCTCAAAGTATGCTCAAGGATTTCTCAAGTGTAGCAAGTGTATTTGAGTGTCCTATGGCTTGTCCTATTTATAGGAATGGCCTAAGGATGCTTAAGGACGTTCTAGACAACTTCTAGGGGTTTCTAAGTGCTTAACTAGTCGTTAGGTACAAAGTTGTTGCTTTAACAACGGCTAATTAATTAATTCTGCAGTTGCTGTCAGAGATCATCTCGGTCGAGGAATGGTCGACCGAGACACCTACTCGGTCGAACTTTTGTCGACCGACAGGCACTCTGGAACAAGTGATTTGCAACGTCTTTCTCCAACTGCCAACTAACTTGTCTGTTGTGTCTAACGGCACTTTGGATCTTTCTCGGTCGAGAAGATTGTCGACCGAGAGTGTCTCGGTCGAGGAGTTTGTCGACCGAGATTGATCATGTTTCAATGTTTCAATTTAGGCACTAACTATATGTATGAGTGTGCAAATGTGATCCTATTTGAAGGGAATGACTTATCTAAATGTGGTGTTTAGCTAGGGAGAATCTAACGCTTGATTTACATGCAATCTAAGTACTTGTACATTATATATTTGTACAAGTTTTTACAAAGCGATTACATTGCATGAAAACATAAACATGTAAGCATATGGATTTCCCTAGTTGCTTTGTCATCCACCTTAATCATGCACACTCAAGTAGCTCGTTAGATCAATAAGAATGAAATGTTTGTCATAATCAAAACAAAGGGATTTTATAAATGTCCATTTAGCCAACAATGATATCTTTGAGGAACGTGTCAATTTATGTAAATATTAAATCATTCACCTTAAATATAACAAAGAGTATACCATTAGGTTTTCTTTGAATATTTTTCATGTCATCGTAATTTCTTTGAAATTGAGCATCTATTAACTTACTAAAAACGTACAACCTGGGTTTATACCCAAACTGTGTCGTTACTGGTCATGTGCTACTGAGTTCAACATTTAATCGAGCAATTTAAGTTTCGACCAATCGTGTATTTTTACTAATCCAAATCACACATATCAATTAACTAATTAGCGTCGTGCAAACGTTAATAAATAAAACGTGCAATTAGAAATCGAGCGGCGCCGACACTGTCTGACACCTGGGTAAACACTGATATCTGCTAATGATACCGATTTCAACCAAAACGTCCGATTATTAGAGTTATACTTGCGTTAGAGAGTGAAATTCTACTCACAGTGGGTTGAAGTGGCTAAATTTCAACCAAAAATCCATCCAGAGCCTGTTTTCGGGCATCCACTGGGTTGTCTTCAACCTTGGGCACCCTGGGACAGACTTGCTTCACGCACATGTTGAAGACGAGGGCTAGTTGATCGCTAACACTTGGCTAGGGCTGCAGATTCTTGCATGGATCTCAAGGTCAGAGTCAAAGCCGCCATTCCGAGTGCTTGCTTGCGCCAAGTTGCTCCTAGTTCAGACCTACTACAAACAACATTTGTTTTTCTTACACACAGGTAGGAAACGAGCTCGGCTAGGAGCTAAATCAAAGTTGGGGGCTGTGGATTTCGGTTTGGACCTCAAGGACAAAGTCAAGGCGGCGTTTTTGTGGTGCTGGCTGCACCCAATCGAGATCCTGGCTGCTGCTGCGGTTGCTTGGCCGGCCGCTGCTGCTAGGCGCCGCCCTAGTAGGTCGAGCACTCTACCTGGGGTGAGGTTGGGGAAGGAAGAAGAAGAGGAAGGGTGTAGAACGGAGCTTGGCTGCTAAAATGAGGCTAAGGGCCAGAATCGTCCGCCCTAGGTCCCCCTCTACTGCGGTCAATCGAGCTACTGGATGGGCACTGTTGTTCAAGTAGTTCTGGAATCAATCGGACAAGAAGATAAGGGAGGTGGTTATTAAGCTAATATTTGGAAAAATTGCAAATTCAACCCAAGAACTTCAAATCATCATAACTTTCTCTCCGTAAGTTCGAATTTCATGATTTCTTTTGCAAATTTTCAAGCACAAGATCCACTACAACCTCAAGGTATAAAAACATAGCAACTAGACCATATTAGCAAGGTTAATTATCTTAGGTAATTAACTTAATGATTAACATTGTATTTAACATTAATTACCTCAGATGAATCGATCTCGACTATTGATTCACATCTTAGATTATCTTGATTAACCATGATGTTTAACAAGGTATGTATCACTAATCAAGGTACTTCATGCTAATCGAGGTACTTACTGACTAACCTCAATGTGGGTTGTAACAACTAGAGCCAGTTAAACCACTCCAAATGCATCTAAGGCTAAAATTGGATGCTTACTTGAAGTATGCCAATGATGCCTAAGACATCAAGAACCTTATGTTGAGCTATATGAACTATGAGTTGCATAAATAGCTTGAAGCATGGACATTCTTGAGATGGTTATACATCTTAAGAATCATGTAAAGTGTGAAAGGTATAATGTCTTCAAATCGATGTTTGAGTATAATCAGACAGATGGAGATCAAGTATAATCTCATATGCTCAATATGATTGTGCATATAGATTAATAGTGATTTCTGATATGTCAAGAGTTGACCAAACACATGATTCTACAAATCGTTGTGTGAATCATATAGCCAGTTTATCAAATGTTGAGAAACTTGACCAAACCACTGTATGAAGTGCTTGGCATGTTGATGCCAAAGCATGAATGAAGAAAGGACAAAACCTGTGATAATGATTAGCAGAGTGAAGTCCATAGACTAAAGCAAGGTAAAGAAGTGTTCTGAAGCCAAGCTTAGGTCCAAGTCTTCATCACTCAAGATATGGAGAGGGGTAAGTAGGAAAGGGAAATAACCTCTTTATAAAGGATCTCGGAAAGATGATAGAGATAGAGATCTCTACTTCAGGACCTAAGAAGAAGTAAGATAGAAACTATGTGGAGCAAGAGTTGCTACCATTATAGTTATAATATGACATTCATGGGCACGTAATAGAATTAGTGAATTGCTATTATACATCTGTCATCCATGAAATTGTCATACATCTTGTATGGACAAGAATGTAATGGACTGATATTTCATTTTAAAGATATGATCTTTGATGGCAATGTCTATGTCTCACTAAATATACTTGATAGTTGAAGAGACAAATGTGTATGACACATATAATGAATGACATGATAACTCAAACTTGAATGCCTATAGCATAGTCATCTAGAGCGCATAAATGGGAATTGCATTTCTGGAATCCAAATGATGGATATCTAGACTATTTTGGTTGTTGAACCAATAGAGACATGCTAATCTCATTTATTGTGTAAAATTGACAAAGGTTCTTCACTAGAAGTAGCGGGAGAATGATTATCCTATTAAGGATAATACATATTGATGTATATAGACCTTTCAGAATAATTGCTAAAGGTAATCACTAGTACTTCAATATATTTACCAGATGACCTCAGTAGATATGATAGTTTGTATTTAGTGAAATACAAACTTGAATCTTTTGAAGTGTTCAAGGAGATCATAAATGAAGTACATAACAAACTTGGTATAAGTATTAAATTTCGATATGATCGATATGGAAATATTATGAACCTAGAATTTAGAAGCCTCTAGAAGATCATGATAATGTATCATGATGGACTCCATCTGAAACATAATGATAGTGTATCATGAGAAGTGTATCAGAAAGAAGGAATCACGCCTTGATAAGTCAGAGTGTGATTACTAGCTAAAACTTCAAATTTCCTTTTGGGCACATGCTTCACACTGGGAATAAAGAGAATCACAAAATGTTGTGGAATCTCACAGTTCCTTAAGTAGCACACATAACTCAAGGTTCTGGTAGAACATGCCTAGATCTTGAATGATATATGATATCTTATGGACAACAAGGCAACGAGTTGATCATATGATGAGTCAAAAGTCTACCTAGAAGCTAATGAGAACCAGAAACTGAGATATGGCTTGAAGCCATGAAATCCAAGATGGACTCCATGTACATCAACAAAGTATGACCTTGGTTGATCTACCTGAAGGGGTAAAGCCCATAGGGTAATTTTGGTCTTTCAGAAGAAGACTGACATGGAGGGTAAGTTGGTTGAAAAGAGTTTCTAATAAGTTCAAGGTGTTGAAATCTTTTCAGCGGTTACCATGGATAAATCCATCTGGATAATGCTTGCAATTGTAGCTTAATATGACTATGAGATTTGGCATATGGATGTTAAAATCGCATTCCTCAAATGGAATATTGTGCAAGATGTGTATGTAACACAGCCTAAAGGTTTTATAAATCCAATAATGCAAATAAAGTCTATAAAGATGCATAGATCAATCTTTGGATTGAAGCAAACACCTCAGAACTGGATCTTCAATTTGACAAGATAGTCAAAGAGTTTGAATTGAGTCAGATTGAAGATGTAATGTGTGATTACAAGAATTTAGTGGGAGCATATATATATATATATATATATATTCCACATATTGATGGGGAGTATCATCTTTATATTACAAAATTTAGCAACGAAGTGTATTCCAAAAGGTTTTTTAGAGAAGCATCCTATATGATAGGAATCAAGATCTATAGAGATAGATTAAGAGGGCTTCTTGTCCTAGGAAAGAGAACATACATTGGCAAGATGCTGAAATGGTTCAGCATGATGAGAAGAAAACTTATCCATGTTCCATGGAGTTAGTCTCTCAAGAGACAAGTGTCCCAATTCTTATGAAGAATAAGGAACACATGGATAGATGCCATATGCATTCGCAATTGGATCTATTACGTATGAACTCATCTTGTTATCTTGTATGTATTGGACATGACAAGAAAATATGAACTAATTATCTTGTATGTATTGGATATGACAAGAATATACAAACTCGTCATCTTGTATGTATTGGACATGACAAGAAGATATGAAATCATCATCTTGTATGACTAGATGATATAAATATCTAGTTATCTCGTATGCATTGGACATGACAAATGGATATCTATCAAACTCCAGTAAGAGTTACTGGAATACCATGAAGGACATCTTTATGTACTTGTGAAGTACCAAAAGGATTAGTTCTTTTGTTATGGTAATAAGGATGAGTTGAGTGTAAAGAGTTACACCGATGCAAGCTTCCAAAATGACAAAATTGTGTTTGAACTTGGAATAAGAATTGTTAGTTGGAAATGTTCCAACATAAAATAATTGATTAATTCTACAATAAGAATCTGAGTAAGTGTTATGAACACTATAAAGGATATTGTATGCATCTAGAAGTTCATATGGATAGTATGCCCATAGAACCAATCTTATGATGATTGCAATGAGGCATATGATACTTGATTTGATAATGATAAAGGTAATTCTATCTATTATGTTTGTCTCACTCATGAGATGATGACACATACATGATAGATGTCTAAAGAATGATGTGACTCGATGACATCTGTCTTCTAGTTGAGGACCTGAGCAATGGGACCATATGTATGATAAGAGTACATACATTCTTATTATGTCCCTAGTCAGATATTATTGTGGAAGCAAAATAGACAATAATAATACATAAGACTAGAGTGTGTGTTGACTGATGACATAGTCTCATTAGTCATGATATATGATATCAAGTCAAGCACACATATATATGTTAGAGAATAGTATATTGGACAAACCCATCGTGAGAGTGATACATGAATACCATGGAATGGTAGTCACAATTGTCTCTCATGGTGATGGTGGTAATTGTGTTTTTTAGACCTGAAATCACTGCACTCATCACATGTGATTGGGTACACTTTGACATCATCAAACACAATCCTGAAACATGGGTTGTTATAATGGTGGTAATTGGGTGACTTTGACACATGGGGACTTGACTGTGAGTGATAGATATGGGATTTGTCCCTCCTACAAGGAGTATGATATCCAGGGCCCCTTGATAAGCGAGAGTGAGAATTGTATGTCCATACTCATGCGATTCAATATATGATATGTGAATTCACATGCATCTCAGACAGTTTGTTCAAGGTCAAGGAACATGGATTGAATGTTGAAAATGATGATGTTCCATGCCTCGAGTTCAATTTGGATGTCAGAGACAAAGGAACTATACGATCAATGTAACACTAATCACATAATGTAGGTTGAAGTTGTTCTCCAACTTTCTGAGTTACTTGGGTAGCAATGATGAGTTACTAGATTTTGCTCATTGCTTGTGATGTCATAAGTTGTTATGAACATTCACTGCCAACATAAATTAGAATCTATAGGGTCACACACATAGGATACCCCTGTAAGAGGAGTGATTGATGTTTAGATTGAGACATAAGGTGTTTAGGTACTCAATTAAACATACAATTGACTGACTAGACTCAGAACTATCAAGTGTTGAACTAGTTGGTTAGAGTGTCAGGTCAATTGGAGACTGCTTTGGCAATGTCATGACTGCCAACCGACCGGTTCACCCTTGTGAGCCAATCGGCTGGTGTGAGCCAACCGACCAGTTCACTTGGTGAGCCGAGAGGCTCACAGTCCTGCCAATTAAGGAAATAAGGATTTGCCCAGTTGGAAGAAAAATTACACATTTCACTTGTTCAATTCGATTGGAATAAGGATTAATCTTTGCATTAATTGGAAACGATTGAGGAAAGTCAATTGCGGGCAAGTCTGGGAAGTGAAACGACTGGTTCACTGGGTGAACTGATTGGCTCACCTGCCCAAATGGCCATTTCAGTTATGAACCGATTGGCTCACCTTTCAGTTGTGAACCGATCGGTTTGCCTGTCGCAGTACAAACTATTCATGGAATTTCTAAATCCTTCTACTCCCTAACAGATTGGGAACCCTGACCCTGCCCTCTACTATAAATAGAAGGGGTATTGGGGGCTTCTCAGAACACACAACTCAGAACATCAGTTGCTCTGCAAAGTTGTTGCCCTCTCTAGTTTTGGTAACCAAGAGAGCCCGAGCAAGTGCTACCTGACTAGGGAGGCACAATGAGGGAAAGACAACTACAAAAAAAGTAGTCTGAGTTCGGGAGAGCTGGTTGGTGCCAGTACACCAACAGGAGGGTCGTATCCTTCTTGCTAGTTCTTCTAGAATGGTAGGAGTTCCAGGTGGTCTGTGTGAACTATCTATAGAGGTGGGAGATGTCTGCCGCTTAGGAGAACACATTAGCCACAGTCCGTATTGGAGGCCAGAGTCCATGGCGAAGACCAGGAGCTGCACAGACACCGTCCAAGACATGGCGTTGAAGACCGCACATGGCTGTGAGGTATTGTCGCTGGGCAAGCCCCAGGACCAGGTATATCTCACTAAAACCATCCTTCCCATTACATAGTCGTTGATGCAATCTCCTGTTATGGGTTAATGGCCAGTAAATTTTTTGTTTTCGCTGCCTACTCTAAGGCCATAAAACCCAACATGCACTAGTAGCATCCAAGCATGCTGGAAAGGGCTATCCGAGTTAATGGAGCCACCCTTGCAATGGTAGCTATGAATGGGAGTTGGGTGTACATGAGCCATTTTGGGTCTGCACTGAAATAGGTAAGTATTGATTAAGCCTACAGTTGAGACTTTAAGAGGGCTCAAGAGTATAATTGAGGGAGAGCGTAAGTCCCAAGATTTGAGTCCTAAGATAAAATAATCTTAAAAGGAATGATTGACTGCCCCTATTACCAAGGTGTACCTCCTTTTTAGAGATCCCATCACTAAGATCTTTTTGGTCAAGTGAGTTCAGCGTGGAGTAGTACTAGTATGGGTGACTTGTCATGAAGTTGATCCCAGCCTATGACTGAGTGAGAAAAAAGCACACAGTCAAGGCCAGTGGTGGTATGTGGGTCCAATATTCATTCCCTAAACTTTATCATAGCCTTGGGTGGTAGGCCCAGGCATTATAGTATACATGGAGTCCACCTTAGATCTCATGTCTTCAAGCAATTTCTCAGAATTGGGTTCCTCAATGGCCTAATTGTAGGTTGTTGGATCATCATCATACAAGACCAACATATTGTCTTCTCAAGTCATGAGAAATCCAAATATTTTTGGCTAAATACATGCCCTACTAAACCTTCCAGGTTCTTGTGTTATAAGAGGAACTTGAAATTCCATAATGGTTTGTGATTCCTCTAGTTCCTTATCTAACTCCATAGGTTCAATGTTATCTTGTTGGTATCAAACTTACTATAGTTCTATTTCCTTCCATTGATTCCTCTAGAAATATATTCCATTTTGAAAAGTACAACAATTATGGAAACTAGAACATTGTTGATAGATAGAGTAAAGAAGTTATATCCATTGGTTTCCTTAGTATACACAACATAATAACATTTATTTGATTTGGGTCCAAGTTTTTTAGAAATTTATTTATTGACATAAGCTTCACATCTCTATTTTCTTCATAAAGGATATATTGGGACATTTCCCAGTCCTTATCTCATATGCGGTCTTTTTATCCTATTTCAAAGATACATGGTTATGTGTGAACAGTAAGGTTTCTAAAGCATATCCCAGAAAGAAGGCAGACAAGTAGAAAAATTCATTATTGATTATACCTACTCTGATAGTGTATGTTTGCTTCTTCCAATACAATATTATGTTATGATATTCCAGGTAGAGTCCATTCTGATATAATACCACAACCTCTCCAAAAGACCTTAAATTATGACTTAAGTATTCACCACCTATATCTAATCAGAGTGCTTTAATATTCATATTCTTGCCAACTTGATTTTGTACTTCATTCATAAATTCCTTGAATTTTTCAATGGATATCCTCTAACATTTGTACTAAAAGGTCCACACACATCAATATGTAAGATTCATAATAAGTTAATTACCCCTTTTTTACCATTTAAAGTTACTTTATTCATCTTGCCTAATAAATAAGATTCACTTATCTCAATTGATTCAAAATCAACTAAGTCTAGATATCCATCATTATGGACTGTAGAAACACACTTCCCATTTATATGACCTAGACAACTATGCCAAAAATAAGTTTCGTTTGAGACGTCGAGTTTAAGCTTCTTAGTGTTTATGCTATAGACATTTGTCTCAAGATCTAATAAATAAAAAACATAACACATAGGGGCACTTTCATAAAAGATCTCGTCTTCATCAAATAGAATATCACCCATTGTTGATATATAATTCAAAACCATTATTATCTAAAATTGAAACAAATGATGTTCCTATTTATGGTAGCTACATAGCAATATTTATCTAACTCTATTACAAGTTCAATGGGCATAGATAAACATTCAGTACCTACAGCATTAACTCTTACTCCCTTTGTGACGCATAATTAAACCTCTCCCTTCCTCAAGGGTCTACTTCATTTAAGATCATGCATATTTGAACATATGTTATATCCACATCCGGTATATAATACCATGATGAAGAAGTAGAGACATTTATCTCTATACCATATAAACCTAAAGTGGAGATCTCTATCCCTTATTCTTTTTCTTTGGTTCCTCTATGTGGTGATGATAATTTATTTTCCAACATTCGACATGGTACAGTGGTGATTGCCTTCTTTACCCACTCCTCTTCTTGCCTTAAGTGCAAAAGACTTAGACTTCTGGTCAAACAAAGAAATTTTCTTGGGTTTACCTTTGTTGTTAGACTTTTCTCTTCCTTTCTTTACCATAAACATAGAGTTGGTCTCGTCTTTCTTCATTTCTCCTCAACTATTCTTAACATGCCAAGTAGTTCTGACAATAGTTTGAAAAAGTTGTTCATGTTATAATTAATGACAAATTGTCCGTATGAATCTGGAAGCGATTGCAAGATCACATTGGTGGTCAACTCTTGGCCAAAAGGAAATCCCAGTCGCTTTAGCCTTACCACATACCCAATTAACTCAAGAACATGGAGCCCAACTAAACCATATTCTGCCATATTGCACTTTGGAGGCATCGCATCTCATTTCCTTTCTTGTTCTTGGTACATGTTATTGAGATGTGTTACCATCTCAAGAACTCTCATGTTCTCATGTATCTTCTGAAGTTCATGATTCATGGAGCACAATGTGAGATACTTGATGTCCATGCTAACATCAGAATGCTTATGATAAGCTTCCCTTTTCGTACTAAGTGCATTTAGAGTTGGCTCATCTAGCACTGATCTATTCAGTACATAGAGCATACACTCATATGTGAGAACAATTCTTAGAGTCCTAAACCAATCATGGAAGTTATTTCTATTAAGTGTTTCCTTCTCAAGGTCCAATTACAATGAAAAGCGGTTGTTTTTATTTACCATTTCATCTATAAGAAATATTTGTAAGATTTGATATTTTGATTTGAAAAGGTTACATCAATATTAGTTTGTTTGTTAATTAACTATTGTTGCCACTATTTTATTCCAAATTAATATCCTTACTATTAATTTAGAATATTACATCAAACAATCTTCTTATGGATTAACACTTGTATGTCATCAAGTCATGAGTTAGCTTTTGTTGATCACCCACAACTTGATTGTTTAGGTAGGCAATGTAAGTCAATTGCATCTATATGCAACTCTTGATTAGGTGGATGCACAAAAAACTATCATAATCATATATATGTTTCAACATGCTTAATCCTATCAAGATCACCTAGTTAAGTCTAACCCAAAGGCCAACACAATAGAATATGCAACATGCTTTAATAGACACACATATATATTCTCACACTTCTTCAAGATAGACAATGCACCACACTTTGGCATGCACGCGCATATTTGACCAAGGGTTCGATGTGTGTTGCACATTGGAAAGCATCTAAGACTTAAAGTTTTATATCAATGGTTTTGTTTTATATATATATATATATATATATATATATATATATATATATATATATATATATATATATATATATATATATATATATATATATATCCAAACACCACATACTTACAATATGTATCCCATACACATTATATCCACAATCAACAGTCACAATTCACAATAATACAACATGGTTATGGACATAGTAATGTAATCATTTAGATCCACAAAGGATTATTGTCCATTTCCTAAGGTCCTTTGCATCTTATGCATCATCAACCTGTGAACTCCCATTGTAAACCTACATTTGTCCTATACCATAGTGAACGGGTCTATGAATTCTTCTTAGATCTTTGTGGATACTTTATCACCCCAAGTTTGACAAAACTAATTCTATTCCTATATGACATTACATGATATATAGAACCCTTGATCAGATTTAAAGGGGATTAAGAAGGAATGAAGATAAATACATATATAATAAAATGAGATGAGGCTCAGAATGCAAGCCATATACATAACTAAAGATCCAATCACATCTATTTCCAACATGCACACAAAAGGGGGTCCTTGGCCATAACCATGAAAATATCCATCAAACAAAACATATGTAAAAGGCAACATGTATGATTTTATAGGTATAACATATCATATACTTGTATATATTAAATATTGTAGCTTTTCATATAGGAGAATGCCCAAGAATTATTCTTGACATCCACACATACTAGGCAACTTATGCAGGGGAATCACCCCTACGTGGGGATCCTACTGTTCGTTTGATAGGTGGGGGTAGAGGGGATACCACCCCTCACAGGTCTCTGGGTAGTGCCCCTAAAAAGTATATAAAATTTTACCTTTGTGTATTTCCATAGTTGAACCAATCCAATATATCAAAAATATAGATATGTGATGTATGTGGAATTAAACAAGATATGTATATTCACTATATCATTTGCAATCAAATGTAACAACTCAAAATGGTATAAATAAATTATAGCATATCAAATTTAGGTCCTAATACACTATAGATTGATATGAATTTGATACCACTATTCGAAATATAGAGCCAACTGGAGCATCAAAACAAAAAAAAATCATTTTCTTAATGAGTAGATCTTGTCAACAATGATGTATTGGTAAGGAAAGGGTTAGATATACCTTTTTGTGGAGTAGATCTGAAGACATTTCTCACAAGGGGATACACACCACTCATGATGGTTCATATACTATGTCGATGACGTCCTCCCAATGCAGTCACAAAATCATCTATGTCTCTATATAGTCTAGGTGGATGATAGGAACTCCGAGTTGAAATGTAAGAGTTGACATGGTAGGAGCATCCTTTCTATTGGTGACATACTAGCATTGCACTCTATCTCCTTATCTCTCTTCCTTGTGAATAATGACATATGGCGTTCACATGTCAAAAGGTGTAACCAAAATCTTAGCCATCATACCCCCATAAATGGGGGAGGAAGGAATCAAGGTTTGTAAAACCTAGAGAAACAAAAGGTTATTCGTGGACGCAATTAAGTTACCGCTTATGGATAGTGGATGTAATTAAGTTACAACTTATGGATAGCCAATCAGGTGATTAGGCTATCCAATCAGTCAAATGAACCACATTAGAACATTATGAAACTTATCAGCTGAGTTCTTGATCTTGTCAGAATGATCAATTTGGCTAATCCTATCCATTTGATTGGTCAATTCTTTATCCAGTCAACTGACTGGATTATCTAGTCATATGTTTGGGTTGATCTCAATTCAGTCGACTGACTAGACATTCCAGTTGATCGGATGATACATCCAATCAGTCGAATGAACTTTCCAATTGATTGATTGGGCTTCTGAACAGTTTATCACTACATTAATTGATTATACTCCTTTTCCATGTGCATCCTATGCATGTGAATCTATAGGATCTATGTTATGTTGGTAATGATGTCTATAATCATATCATGACTTCACAAGCTATGATTAGTATATAAGAAGACTTCATTGCCATCCAAGTAATTGCATAAGTTGGAGAAAATCTTCAACCTAGTGTAGTATTCAATGTTATAATGATTTATAATACCTTTTTGGCTGATATCTAGATTGAACTAGAGGCATGGAAAAATTATCCTGTTAATGTTCAATCCTTGTTCCTTAATCTAGATTTGACTATTTGAGATACACATGGCCTAAATATTATATATTGACTCACATGAGCATGTCCATGCATTTCACTCATCAAGTGGTCAGGATATTATCCCAATCGAAGGTACAAAGTCTGCAACATCCCTCTTTCAAATGCTTACGAAAGCATATTTCTCAAGGGGATGTCACAAACATGATGATCATCACAGTAAAATATAATTTCATTCAACAAACACATGATACAATTAATATTTCTCATGTCTCAAAATTCATTATATATAAATGAATACATTGTTCTCATTAGTTTAGGGAAAACTAAACCAATATTTTATTATAGTTCAGACCCTCCAGGTCCTTCCTTTATATGTCCTTCAGCTAATATGTACATGTCAGATGGCTCTACTCTTGCTCCTTACATGTGGGCATCACATCCCCAACCATGCATAAAATATTTTGTAAGTGGAATTGAACATATTATAGCATAAGAAAGAACATGTAAACTAAAAATAAACATTAAAACACTAAACACAAGCTACTTTTAAATCATTGTGTTTTATTTTAACTTGTATAAGAATCCTCAGGGTTGCATCGAACTGCCTCTTTTATTTGCACTAAAGTGCCTCTTGGGTTGCACCGAAGTGCTTTTTCTCTTTGCACTTAATTGCCTCTTATTTTGACCCAAGGAGATTCCTAGTGAGGGTGTTATATAAGTTGTTTTTTATCTTTCTCATAATAGTGAAACTCTTACATCTTTTTCTTATATATTATTCTTAATTCCATTATAAATATGCATGAAAAGTGATGTAATAAATATTGATAGTTAAAAAAACATACAATTTGATGACCGATCTAACACCTTTTATGTTTAGAAGAAATTGAAACATAAATAATAAATTCATATCATACCATGTACATGGTACATAATAGCATGGAAGCATCTAATAACTATGTTCAAAGTGTATGGATGATATAGGTTATTTGTAGAGTTCTTAATATGGTCCCGAGTCACTGGTTCACAAACTTAATACTAATTATGTTCGAAGTGCATGGACCGCTTCTGTTATTTGTAGAGTTCCTAATATGGTCCTCAGTCACTGGTTCACAAACTTGATACCCTACTTTAGATCGATCACAACCACCAATTTGAGTTTCCAACGAGTAGGATTAGTGGGCGATCCTTTTCTTTTTCCTTGATTGTGTGGTCGTGAGGGAATACTTTCTCTAACTTTGAACTAACATCCATGAAATGAACAACATAGTCTTCTTGACTCCAGCCTTCAGAATTAAAAAAACCCAACTCAACCTTTCTTTTGGTTGTCATCCAGTCTTCTTCCTCTATTTTCCTCTCCTTCGATATTCTCATCTTCTTCTAGAAAGTCTAGTATTGATTCATGGATGCCCCTCATCTTGGAAACTAAGACTTTTCCACTACCTATTTTCTAGATCTCAATAAGATGTTTTCCAGAGGACTCTGGCCAAGTCCGCAAGAATAGGGAACCCAACGAATTGTTTCCCTCTTTCCATTTTCTTTTTAAATTACATATTTATCCATATTTGACTACTAGTCAGACTCTTAAAAAATTATCCAAAAATTGACAAAAAAATTCATTGCCTTTTTTTTTATAAACTTCATTTATGCTCTTGAATTGGACCCAGATCCTCACCAAGTTATTAATAATTATGTAAACTTGCCAATAGTTATCAACATAAATTCATTAAAATCATTACTAAACATGCTCGTAAAATTCCTGATAAATCTTCAATACTCTATACCATCATTACACATATACCTTCCAAATTTAAGATCCACCTCTCATAAATTTCTCCAATTATGATTAAAATCAACATCTTTTAGTTTTTCTCAATGTTTGAACTTATATACCATGATTATGTTCCTACTTTTAATAACATGACAACTTAAAACCTCCTAAAATAGGAGACATGGCCTCATCATTTTATAATAATCCTAAAACATTTCTTAATTTCTTATACTAAAAGATATATATATATATATATATATATATATATATATATATATATATATATATATATATATATATATATAGACACACACATTATATGGAGAATTTGCATAAAAGATCCTAATGTTCATGATTTTGCATTAGATTGTGTATTCTAGCCAAACTTGAGTCAAGGTTTGTTCTAAGAATTTGGGATGTGACAAGAATATTCTTAGCCAATTATTTTTGGTTTTTTTATTAACCATTACTAGAATATTGTATTAAATGGATAAATATTGTATTTCCTTCTTTGTGAATTGATTTTAATGGTCAAACAAGGTCATAATGACCTCAAAATTTAACCACAAGCTAATTAGAAGGTATAAATTTTCCCAACCAATTATATGAGTTTTAGGATAATCATTAGCCATTATTTCTATATATGGATTATCCTTGATATATATGTATTTGAAAGGTTGGATAACTTGAGATTACTTTCCATTGTCGGTTAATTGAGTAAAAATGTGATCAAAGATGTCCATCTACTTAGAGACTTTCCCTTTAACACATTTTGAGAGGAGTTGTCTGGAGGAGAAACGAGAGAAAGTGATATCATTTCCATCATATGTTAAATGTATATCAAGGAAAAAGGAAAGTAACACCATAATGTCTTGTTCCAGCGAGTATTTCTTTCCATGTATTCTAAATCATGTTATTAAGTGGATTATCATTAACTTTGTTTCTTTTTAGAACATGAAAAGGATGAGGAGAGAGAGAAAGAGGAACATTAATTCATATCTTCCTTCATTAAACATATAGAAATGAACTAAAAGTTGGTTTCCATGCGTCTTGTTTACTTTACAATGTATTAAACATCAAAAGATTTTCTTTTGTAAATCACAAAGGAAGGGAGAGAAAGAGCAAAAAAAGTTAAATTAGATTCTTCATATCATTTGAGATAAGGAAAATTTATCAATGCATACAGGGAAATAGAAAAGGTATTCCAATTCTTTATCTTTTATCTCATACTTCAAGTGGAATATTTGTTGTTTGGTCTATTTCTAGTGTGTCCAAAACTTAAGTTTTATAGTAAAAATCCAATAAGAATTCTTAATTATATATATAAATTTTAAAAATATTACAATTCTACCCATGTTAAATAAATTGTGTCCTCAAAATTTACTTTAGTTTACTACCCACCTTAGGGTTTTACTTACCCTTAGTTGGTGATAGTTAACTTATCAAAGTTCACTTAGGTTCATAATTTTGCATGAAAAAGAGGTATGTATTTACATGATATCTAACTATATGTAAGAGGCTTATGTGAACATGAATTTAATATTACCTTGGTGTTCTTCTCAACTTATACTTAGTGTCATCTAACATTGACCTTATCATGACTTACTAACACTAGGTTGATATGACTATCTAATCTTAGGTCTTTTGGTATTTCCTACATTTCTCGATATGGGGTGATCATACACATACCCAGAGATGTGGGTCATGTCATGCTATCTCTCATCAACCTACCAGTACACATGACCCATACCATACAAAGTAAGAAAGAGAAGATGCACAATAAGTTTTTTTATGCGCTTTACATTTCTTTTACGACTCTCAGTCGCCATGCACCAACCATTGAGAAGGAGAGTACACATGATAATAGCTATGACAAAGTTAACAAAAAGGACCAAAATTAGATAAACTACTATTCTTGATGCATGTGTCCCCACATAAACCTATAAGGTTGTAGTTTATTTAGGATTTCTACCACTAACATTCCTCAAGACCAAGGGATATACATCCTAAATGCTTGACCACATGCCCTCTATTTATATGTTTTCTACCATCTAGTAATGGATGTAAAAATTACATAGGTAATGATGAGAAAAGCTTGGTGGTCAATTATATTTTTGGTTCTAATACCATATTGCAACATCCCACTTTTCAAATACTTAACGGAAGCATAACTCTCAAGCAGAATCTCACAAATATGATGATCATTGCATTGATATATAACTTCACTCAATCAACACATGATACAATTAAAATTTCTCATGTCTCAAAATTCATTATGTAAAACTCACACATTTAAACTATACATGGTTCTCATTAGTTGAGGGAAAACTAAACTAATATTCTATGATAGTTGGCTCCCGACCATGTCCACTCTTCAGAAGTCCTTTAGATAATCCTCTTGCATATCAGATGATTCACTCTTGCTCCTTACCTGTGGGCATCGTACCCCAAGCCGTGCATAAAACATGTTGTAATTAGAGTTGAAAATATAATAGCATAAGAACATATGAACTAAAAATGAACATTTAAACATTAAACATAAGTTTCTTTTAAATCACTGTCTTTTATCTTTACTTATATAAGAATCATCACGGTTGCACCAAAGTACCTCTTTTCTTTGCACCGAAGTATCTCTTGGGTTGCACTAAAGTGCCTCTTCTGTTTGCACCAAAGTGCCTCTTAATTTTCTCCAAGGAGCTTCTTAGCGAGGATCTTAATATAAGTTGTTTGCTTTATCTTTCACTTTGTTTTGAAACTCTTACATCTTGCTCTTAGATCTTATTCTTAAATTTATAATATGCATGAAAAGTGATACAATAAATGTTGACAAGTAAAAGGACACATATTTTTATTATTTATATAATACCTTTTAACTTCATAAGAAATTGAAACAAAAATAATACATTCATATCATTTCATTTATAGTGTACACAAAAGAATGCAAGTATCCAATAATTATATTCAAAGTGCATGGACCGCTTTAGTTATTCGAAGAGTTCCTAATATGGTCTTGAGTCACCAGTTCACAAACTTGGTACCCTAGTTTAGATTGATCACAACCACAAGTTTGAAATCCAATGAGTAGGATTGGTTGGCACTCCTTTTCTTTTTCCTTGGTTGTGTAGTCATGAGGGAAGTCTTGTTCTAGCTTTAGAGTAACATCCATTACATGAAAAATATAGTTTCTTTAGAGAACCCCAACTCAACAACTCTCTTGGCCACCCTCCAGTCTTCTTCCTTTGTTCCCGTCTTCTTCGATCTTCTCATCTTCCATAAAGCCTAGCATTGACTCGTGGATGCCCCTACTCTTGGAAACCAAGTCTTTTATACTACTTCTTGTCTAGATCCCAGCGAGATCCTTTTTGGAGGACTCTTATCAAGTCCGCAAGAATAAGGAACTCAATGGACAACCTCACTTTTTCCTTCTTTTCTTTCCAACTTTTCTCTTTGTCCATTTTTTACTACTAGTTAGACCCCTAAAAAAATCTAAAAACAATGGAACTTTTTTCAACATTTTTTCTATCGGTAAACTTCATATATGCTCTCAAACCAGACCTAAATCCTCAACTAGTAATTAACTAGAATTATCTAAACTTACAACATCATTTTCACTAAAATTATTACTAAATATGCTCATAAAATTCCCAATAAATTCTGTAAATTGTATCCCATCTTTACATATATACCTACTAAATCTGAGATTGCACTCTCAAATTATGACTAAAACTAGCTTCATTTAATTCTCTTCAATATTCTAACTTATTTACCATCATTATGTCTTTCCTAGTTTTAATGGAAAGACAACCTCAAACCTCCTAAAATTGAAGACACTGCCTCCTCATATCGTAATAACCAAAACACATTTATTAGTTTCATAGTTTAAAAGATATATATACCATTATATGGTAACTTTGTATTGAATTCCTTCATCATCTCATATTGAAGCAAATATAATGAACTTATTTCCTTTATTAATGATCAAATTAATTATAAAGTGTGCCATTGTAATCATCATACGACTGACTCGTAAGACATACTACCCACAAATAGGTCTGAATGGAATGAATTAAATAATGCATAATTCTGCACCTCGAGTTTAAACATTTACTCATCTTGAAGTATAAACATTTAAGGTCCATTTAGGACCTCCATCTGTACTCATCCATACATTTTATTACAATATGATCCATAATACCATTTAAGTAATAGAAATAATATGTATTCTAATCGTTAAAGCATTTCTTTCCATTTTTAACTGAATGACTTAACAAAACAATTTGTCGAGGTGAAAAATCAATAGTTATCATCTATTTAGTTGTCGTGGTGAAAAATTGGATATGTTTGGTAGGTTGTACTCAGAAGACAAATGCCATGTTTGCTTTCATGTACTTTACCTGTTTAAATTGCATTTGTTGGAGACCCATTAGAGCAAAGTCTATGCTTGTCTAATAAGAGTTGTAAAAAGTAAGAAATACATGGCATTTTGTGATAAAAAGTTTGTAGAATTATGAGTTCCATTTCAAAAGGACTAAACTCTGTGCTTCTGTTAGGGTTTGTGCTCATCTCACGCCCCATCGAGCAACAAATTAATTCTTCATCGGCAGCTGTAGATGCTCTGATACTTTGTCACTTGATACAATTAACCAAGTAGCTCGCCTGAATTTTTGAAATCTGAATTATCTTAATCATGCATTTGACGAGTATATGATTTCTTTAAATCGATTCAAATTAGGCGAACCAAATATGGCCAAAGTATAAATTTGCAATGTATTTTTGCACAACAAAATCACATTTTGCAATCTGCTACAACCACCAAACTAGTCTTAACACATGAATTAGTACTGGTTCCAAATATGACAAGTGGGATGCTAGCTGCGATCTCATACTCAATTTCTCATTGTTGTCAACTATAGTTTGGTTAGATTTACTCGGATGTAGTTCTCTGAGTTTGCAATATAGAAAATACTTCAAAATTACAATTTGTCATCCGACTACAACCTACCAAACATGCCTTACGATCACTGGTTACTTACTTCTTCAATGCCGCACGAACGGGCTGGAGTAGGGTTGGCTTAGGTTGACTATTTTTGATACTCAACCAAATATTTTATGATGGTTGCATGACGATTTTTGCTACACCTAGGATCATGGCAAACGTGGGCTAGCTAAAGGACCCAACCATGATTTTATATAGACTAGGCTCCCTACCAAACAAGGCCTCAAATGGGCCCAAACACGCTATATGAAGATGACATCATCCTTTTCTATCGTCGTATCTCCGGCCGTTTCCGTCTGCGAAGGCCTGTTAGAGTCTTCTACACAAACATACGGTCTAGTTGTTGTCACTGCCTAATCGGGGTGGACGAAGAACCGTTCTAGGGTTCTCTCCTTGATCGACAACCAGTGCTCGAGGTGAAAAAGAAAGGAGCTTGACGAAAATGGCAGGTATGGCATCAAGCGGGCTGTTTAAGTCCTTGCGGCCCCGGCTGCAGTCCTCGGACATTACTGCGCTCGCGGGATGGGGCGTCGCGGGAGCCACCGGGGCCCTCTGGCTCGTCCAGGTTCAGATCACTAATCGCCGCTACTTCTCATTCTCATTTAGCAGATTTGATTCCTTTCTCATATAAGCTCGTCGATCTGTACTTTCTTAGTGTGTGATTGGTCTTCTACCCATCTGCTTCTCTATTTACGGTAATCATAGCTCTGTTGATAGAGGATATATCATATCCTTATTTGAGTTCGTCCCTTCGGGGAACTCTAATTCTCTGTCGTTTCTGTATGATATAGTTGTTCCGGACTCAGAGAAATCTGATATCCGAGATCATGTCTTGCGCTTCCCTAAGGCTGCGTTTGTTAGGTGGTGAATCACGGGGAGGAGAATGATGGTGAAATAAAAAAATGTTGTTTGTTTGCCATGGTGATAGGAAAGGAAAAATATTCTACGGTGAATCCATGGTGAAATTTGGTCTGTTTTCCCCCATGGAAAAGCATGGTAGATCATAGTGAAAGAAGTTTCTTTCAAGACTCCACTACTTATTTAGCCACATGGAAAAAAATTATAATAAATATGATTCATACTTGTGTGGGGTGTTTTTTATAAATAATAATTTTCCCCTTTCCGTCTCTATAACCACATAACAAACCACATTAAGTTTTTCCCCATCCCTATCCCTATCACCATGTACATGCTACCAAACAACACATTTTAACAATTTTTTCATCACCGTGCCGACCTCATCACAGTCTCCATCTCAATTACCATCATTTTTTTCACCACGTACCAAACTCAGCCAAAGGAGAGTATGATCACCATTTTAGTTTCGGTGCTTGATTTCCTATCGCATTGAACCTACTAGATTAGCATCAAATTTTTGGTTGCGTTAAATGTTTGATGTAGCTGGGTCAATTGATGATCTCTCGCATAAATTATCAACAACAAATGATATGTTAATAGCCACGGTCCCGATACAACAAATCATTCTAAGCTGATACTAAATGCGAATCCTATGTATCAATGTGCAAAAGTATTGGTGTGGGCGAGATTATAAGAAAAGTTCGACAACAGGGTCCACCCAATTAATGAATCTATTTTAAAGATTGAAACAACATCATATAGGGTGGACAAGTATTTCTGATTGCTCTTAAACCTCTTGTCTAGTCTCTTTTCTTGCTGTCGTACCCTTCCCCTACTTACCTACACCATTGACACCCTTGCTTATGCCTTTTCCCTCACTTCAATCTTATTTCGTACCCCATTTTGCATATGTTGTATTTTCATATATGTGGGGGGGATGAAAGGAGCAGAAGCAATAGAGGAAAAAATGACCAACTTGCAATCATTTGTATCTCTATTGGAGTTTCCATCCATAGTTCTATGGTGCTCCATACTTGTCAAGGCGGCCGCCTAAGCGGCAAGGCGCCCCAGGGCTGCGCCAAGGCGAGGACGCTTTATTTATAATGCTACAGTGACCTAGTTTTGTGGGTCTGGTTGTATATTCACTTATTTTAATGTTTGATATGGCTACACCAATGTTCAAAATTAATAGTGTTGCTTATTTTATGTGCCAAATATCACTTTTAATTGGATCTAATACTCTTTTTTGGGTTTGAATGGATCTAATACTCTTTTTTTGTTTGACTGGATCTAAAACTCTTAGTACACATTTGATTTTTCTTAGTTTGCACCTTCAATTCAGATTGTACTAAGTAGCTATGCTATGAAGGATAGTGATTACATTGCTTAATACTTGTAGCTATGCATGACAATAAATATATATTTATTTGTTGATCACTCTCTTACATTCTTTACAATAATTCTTTTTGTGTTCTTGACATTATTGTCAATGGTAATTTATTAGAAATGTAATTGGTTATTTTTTCATACAATAATATATATATATATATATATATATATATATATATGGGGAGATCGACTATAAATATGTAGCTAACTACATATATAACTATACAATGTGTGTACATGAGTGGGGAAAAACCATGACACATGTATATATACATAAAATATATACATATTTTTTTTAAAGGTCGCCTAGGCGACGCCTAGTCGCGCCTTGGCGCAAGGCGTCCGGCCCCAACGCCGTGTCGCCTTGCCGCCTTAACAAGTATGTGGTGCTCCCACCACTTCCTCGATATTCTGCCGTTACTTTATTACTCTTTCACTGACATCTCCTCTCCATCCTCATAATTCCCTTTATGGAAAATTAGATGGAGGCTAATGAAATAGTTCTTATTGATCATATACATAGAAAAGGAGAGAGTACAAGGAAGCAGACTTTAACCCTAATCGGTCAAGAGAATCAAACCCATATACCATAATAAACTAGTTAATTAACTCTTAACACTCCCCCTCAAACTGGAGTATGCATGAAACACATATCCAAATTGGATTTTAGGACTCAATTAGACGAAATGACAAAGACAAAAAAATATCACTCCCCATACAAGATTTTCACTCCCCCTAAAACATGACTCTCCAACTAAAAAAAGACGTCATGATGCCTCGTTTGAAGTTATATTCCACATGTTAGAAAGACTTGAGCTTTGGAGAAGATCTTCTGAAGTGCATATGGAATGAAGAACATCACTAACAATCTGCAGCAGACGATCAAAATACCATGACTATGACATCTTTACTGGAAAGAAATGCGTGATTCCAATAAGCACAATCAACACATCCAACGATGTAGTAGTAGAGGTATCTTTAAACATAGTATCTTCAAACATAGATATGATGAGGCAATGATGACTGTCAAATTGGATCCATTTGGAGTGTGACTCTATAGGGCTTGACGGGAATGGACACCATCAAGCTAGCCCAAGTATATCACTACAAGAACCATCTTCTAGGAAGCACAGATACTCCAAAATAGATGCCGTACCCGTATCCGATACGTATCGGATACCAATACTCCATGGATACACCTAAATACGTATCAGATACCTCTCCAGCCGTATCCCCTTTTTTTTTGCTTTTTTTGCCTGGATACGGCCTGGATACATTTTGGATACGGCCCGGCCCAATTAAGCCTTTTTACGGATTGACCTGTGTTTTTATTTTCACAAGGTGCAAATCAGTATAACGGCTCCTTTGGCTTGTGCGATACATTTGAAGCTTGGTTTTGCTTCAGTCCACGTCATATTTCTATTATTGTGCGGTTTGTGCCTCTTCTCCAATGGGCTATTGGTGGTTAACATACAACCTTTGTGCCTCATCTTCTAAAGGGATTCAATTTTCTATTGGTGGTTACAACCTATAGCCTCTGAATTTCTACCTTAACTCTTTTTGGAATTCTATTTTGGCATGGTCTTTGTTCATCACTTTTGAACGTAAGCCTCTCTAGCTTTCTCTAATTTTGTTGTTTAGTAGTTCTGATTTTCTCACCGTGTCTTGCTGTTAATATACCTACTCGTCTATAATTGCCTCTGCTATTTCATATTTCAGTTCATTTTTTTCAATTTTGGAATTTGGATATACTTCTTGTATACATAAATATTTAATTACTTCTTATAGACGAAAGAAGATGGTTTGGTGTCACAGATGATATGACACACTTTACAACACAAAATTAAATGTTACATGAAATGTGAATGGTTTAGAATATGATTTTATGACGTCTTTTGGTAACTTTTATCTGACATTAATATGAATGAAAGACCCCTTTTATATCATTGTTCGATACTATGGAATTGGTTTCCATTTTCTTTAGATATATTGTGATTTATAAATGAAATTTGACTGCCTTCATCTATTTTTAAAATAAATATGCTATTTTTTTTGAAAATATTTAAATATATATTTAAAAAATTGCTGTATCCATGCCGTACCCGTATCCTATATTTTCAAAAATTGCCGTATCCCCGTACCCGTACCCGTACCCGTATCGGAAACGTATCCATATCCGTGCTTCCTAGACCATCTTAGCTCTTGAGAAATGACAGATGTAACTTTGAGAAGACATTGAATAAAAATGCTCAGTGAGGATAAAATTTAGACGAATATCAACCTTGCATGTGCAATATTTGTAGGTTTGATATAGACGAGTTTCTAAAGAATAACTATCTACTTTATGAGATGCAACGGATTGCCAAGAAACTATTATAAAAGAGAACAAGAGGTTGAAATAAGCGCAACAAGTTATGTCCCAACGTGTGTCAATGATATAACTAAAAGCCTCAACTTGCATAAAAGTGGTAGCCAATTGGAACCATAGTCACGACATTCATCTTTTTTTTTTTGGAAAAAATGCTTTTAAACACGTATATTTGAGTTGTCGTATGTGACAAACATATCAAACTCCAGAATGAATAATACGTTTTATTCGAGTTTGTACGTGTTTTATAACTTTATTACATTTTATTCCCTTTTTTAACTATTTTGTACAATTCTTTTGCCCCTTTTTGGTTTGCAGTAGGGTTTTTCTAAACCCTTCAACCTTCCTCCTTGAGCCCTCTATAGAGCCTGATTTAGGAGAAATTGCCAATGATAAAGCATGGAGGAGCTTGGACAACTTCCATTTTGGCAGCGGGGCGACGGATCTTGATGGCTACATCTCGGCAACAACTTTCTTCTACAAACTATAGCTACTTCCCCGTCTTCCTCTTCCATTGACCCCCCCCCCCTAATTCTACTTGCTTGCTGCTTCCACTTGTTCCCCTTGTTCCTCCCTCCACTGTCCTTTGACTTCTCCGTGTTGCTTGCTACTTTCACCTCCCTCTTATTCCTGCTCCACCATCTCCTCTTCCTCCCCGTTCCTTTCCCACTTCATCCCCTTCTTCCTCCATCTTCCCCCCTTCCTGTACAATTTCTTCCTGCTGCAGTGACTTTGACTTCTTCCCCTATCTTCCTATATTTCCTCTTCTTGCTAATTCCAACTTCCACGTCCACTCCTTCCTCCTTCATTGTCCCCTCTTCCTCCCCGATTTCTTCTTGTTGTAGCATCTCTTCTTCTCCCACTCCTCTTTCATTGTCCACTCTTGCTCCCAATTTTCCCTCTTGTTGCTTACTGTTTCTGGCTTTCAACTTCTATGTTCCACCTCTCCTTCCTCCTATCTTCTCTTTTTGATTTTTGTCCTAATCGGCTAATTCCTCCCTTCTCTATTCTTCAATTATGTGCCCTTCCTCTTTCTTCATGTTTTCATGTTCCTCCTTCCTCGTCCCCTTTTTCTAACTCTCCTGCTTTCTTCTTCTTTCTTGTTAGACATCTATATCCCCTTTCTAGTTTCTACTATCACCCTCCTTTATTTATTCTCTTCTCTATCCTCCTCCCTTCCTAATTTCCCGATTTCCTTTTTCTTTTGTTTCTACATATCCTCCTCCAACATCCTCATTCCCGTTCCTACTATTTTCTTCTTTTAACTTCTTCCGGTTTAATTTTTCATTCTTTTTTTTGTTGCTCAACGGGGCTGGGATTACTGGGTGTGTGATTTTGACACAAGTCACACAACACTCAAGCTCAAGAATGGTAATAAGTTTGCCGAACCCTATACACAATCATTGAGCTCGTAACCCTTCTTCCTTTTTGTTTTTTTTTTCTTACTCGCAATTGCTATTGCAACCAATGCATTAGGCGATTGTCTGAATTTTGTACATTTATAAATTAGTTTATCTTTAGATATTAGTGTAATCAATTTAATGTTAGTGCAATCAATTTAATCCATTTGATATTTCTTCATCAATTCAGTCTTTATGCGTGTATGTATAGATATGTGTATGTATAATATTATCAAGGAATTAAATGACCGATACCGACGCCGTTTCGACAACTTGGGTATAGATATTTACAGGTATACCGACGGAAATATCGACAGATGCAATCCTGGCCATATCGACGCCAAAATGAACAAATTAAATCATGAAATTTTACAGGCGTGGTCTCAACACCTAGATGCAACGTTTTATGCAATAAAATTCTATATTGGGTATGTGGGGGGGTCAATCATGTGTGAGTTAAGGAATATGTCCTGTTTTTTGGAGATTTCGATGAAGGATATCGATGACAAAATGCAAGAATTAAGATCTGAAATTTTACTAGCACAATCTATAAACTCATGTTAACACTTATGCAATAATATTCAATTTACAACAAACATATAACAACGTAGTAAATTACTAACTCACATCAGTTGTATGTTGAGTGGCGCGCTGGTTCTCTATACAATATGTTGTTCATATGGTCCACATATTGCTCCCATGTCATGTAACTTCTGTAAGACTTGTTGTATGAAACATGTTCCTCATACACTTCAGGATTGGCAAACTGCATCATCCCAAACTTCGGAAAATGTTCTTCCAAATCTTTTAGATATTTTTCCTTTGTTGCTGAAATGGAGGGAGGTTGAGTACAAGTAGGTGGAGGTGCCCTTGCTCGAGGAGCTTGAGGTTGAGTAGCTGTAGAGGCAGGAGGAGCCCATGTTTGAGGAGCTTGAGGTTGTAATGGATAACCAACAATAGGATAAATTGTAGTATGCCCACCACTCCATGTTTGACCTCCATCACCAAAGTATGCTTTGGTGTTCACCCGAAAGCATCCATAAGGGCTACAGACAGAGTATGCTTTGTGATATCCCATACTAAGTCCAAGTTCTAATTGTAATCTTGGTGGTGGTTCAACATGATATCCATGATACCCATGTTGGGGCTCAGATGGGTATGGAAGTGTCTGCCCAAATAACATATCTCCGAATGAATGTTGAGATTGAGAGTCAGATATGCTCATGTTATCCATTGAATAAGCAAGATCAGAATGATAATCACTTTGGCTATGATATTGTGGGTATGGGCTTGTAGTTGTGGGCATTGTGGCACTGACATGTGGTGGAGGTGCACCGTTGTAATCTTTCACAGTTCGAGTTTTCTTCTTTGAAATGTTTTTTCAGCCTCGAGATTTCCTTGTTCTTGTGGAGGTGCAGCCCTAGTAACATGACTAACATAAGGCCGGTCGTCATTTCGAGGATCAACAGTTGGAGGATATTCTGGAGAGCGTTGGCTGCGATTATCACCATCATTGCCGCCATCATCAGACTTAGATTTAGAACCAGATGTAGAAGAAGAAGAATCTGAGCTACCTAATTGTTCTTCCACTTCTCTATTGATTTCCATATCAGTATCAACATGTGCAACTTCAGGATCAAGTCTTTCAGGCGGGGCATCAATAATATCATCACCATTATTTGCATCAAATTGCTCTTCTATATATGGATCTGGACGTCCATCTAAAACTATCAAGAACAGGACGGCCTATCTCATTCATCCATTCCTCTAAAGGATTTTCTAAATCATCCTCCAGTCCTCTACGTTTTTCAGTATTAAAAGTATATGCGGTGTCAATGTGATCGTGGACAACAACAAAATCCACTTCCTTGTAGTTGGCATCACATATTGCTCTAGCCCTCAACCGCATGTTGTAATGAACATATACAAGATCCCTCAACCTGTTTGCACCAAGTCTGTTCCTTCTCTTGGAGTGTATCAGATTGAAAGCGCTCCAGTTTCTTTCACAACCCCCTGCAGATGTTGTTTGAGAAAGGATGCGAATAGCCACTTTTCCTAAATGAGTGGCACCTGTTCCATTCCAAACCCACCACTCACAAGGATCACCTGCATCGCGGTCAACAACCACATTTGGATGGCCAAAGCATCTAGTGCTTTCACAAAACTGGCGCAACTGCAAAAATAATATATACGGTATTAAGATGATGAAATCAAAGGAAAGAATAATGAGAAATAAAGAATGTAACTAAGTCAATAAGTCATATAGTTATATACCTCTTCCAATACTAGCAATCGCTCTTCTGGAGAGGTAATGAACTTGTTAGTGACTTCTCTCACTGCATTCATTAGAGTCGCATTCAAGCCTAGTGTTTGTGAGTATTGGAACCTCAGATTCAAATAGTAAGCTGTCACAAATATAAATAAGGAAATTAGAATGACATTTTATTGTAGACAAGTATGAATTAGACGAATAACTTAGAAGTTAGAATATAATTGAGTCATTGAGAGAATCATATACCTGCTTTATGCAATGGATGCAAAATCATATTTGTCCAACGATTCTTATAAATTTTAATGTATTGATTGGACCTAGGAGCTGCTTCTTTGATATTGTCCACCATTGAGGTCATTGCATCATAAAGGAAAGGCATTGTTGCAGTTTTGTCACCATCTACGAGCCTCAATACTTTGACAATGGGTTCCATTATTTTCAGCACTCTAGTAACCTTATCCCAAAAAGGTCGGCTGGCAATCAACTCCTCAATTCTTTTGCCAACAGGGGTGTTGTGCTCTTTCATGGAGGTCCACTCCACTCCATTGAAGAGCCTCCTAAGTCCATCCTTTTTGAACTTTTAACGATTGTAAGGCAAGAAAATTTGTTGCAAATCTAGTTGCCCCTGTTCTAATAAGATCACCACCACAGTACTCAGGTCGCCTCATGGCATTTAGCAGAAAAGAATGGTTGTAGATGAATCCCGTTATCAACCTACCATCAATGACAACAGATTTGATGAAATTAATTGATCCCATGTCCTTCAGAATGAGATCTATGCAGTGGGCAGCACATGGTGTCCAGTAGACCGGATATTTCTTCATTAAACTCTCGCCGGCCTTCTTAAAGGCAGTAGCATTATCAGTAACAATCTGCACCACATTCTCTACACCGATTTGCTTCATGTATGTCTTCATTAATTTCTTTAGGTATCTGTGGTTCCTGACCTCACCTGAAGCATCAATAGAATCTAGAAAAACTGTGGATCCATGACAATATGCAAGAAAGTTGATAATTTGTCTTCTATTTCCACTAGTCCACCCATCACACATAAGCGTGACGCCATATTCAGCTAACATGTGTTTTTGGTCTGCAATCCATACTTGTAGATCCTTCTCTAGTGGAAGATACTTGTTCATTAATTCATATGAAGTGGGGGCCTTGATGCCCCTACCAGACTCCCCTATCACATCTACTATATGCTGCAGATAGGGTTCAGTTGCAACATGTGTAGGTATACCATGAGCAAAGAACTTACCCACTGCCTTGCCAACCTTTTCTTTTGCACCAGTAAACATTGCTTTGAGGCTTTTTTGCCTAGCCTCAGGCTTCCTAACTCCTGGTTCGTCAACATTCCTCAATCTCACACTTGCAGAACGGAAAAGTGTATCAATGCCTCATTTCTTCCTTTTACCATAACCAACTTGGTCTTCATCGTCGTCATCTAGGTCAACAACAGGAATACGTGCAGTCCCACTGCCTCCACCTGCACCAGATGGCCCATACCTCCTTGTAATTCGAGCTGCCTCCTCCCTTTCCCACTCACTTCTACGAGAATCTCTAATAGCACGTCTATACATACGACGTGAATAAGCTGTATCACATTCAGGAGGATATCCAATATCATCATCAGATTCAACAGAAGAACCTGTGGGCCTAACATCAAATAATGCATATGTATAAGCCCTTTCAACCTCCTTCATCTTTTGTTGTTTTTGTTTCTTTGTGCCCATCAATTTCTTGAAATCATCTCTAACACTTTGGGGACACCTTTGGCACATTGCCACATTTTTGTCACCACCAGTAATGTGACGTTCAAATCTAGTAATCCCCCCTCCACCAAGTGTCTTCTTGCAGTAATTGCAAATTATCTTTCTCCCGTCAGCAGGCGTGCAGTGATTCCATGCAAAATCCACATCCTTAGCTCCAACATTACCGGCCCCAACAAAAATTAGGTGTATGAAATTAATAACCCATTAAGTTGCAAGAAATGAAGAAATTATTCTATTTTATGTATTATAGAATAAAAAACAACACTTTAATTGTATAAATGTTACATGTATCTATAGAAGCAAACACAATATTTTTTAAGATTTTTATTAACAAGAAAAAAGGGTTAAATAAATAAAAAAGTCTGAAATTATTTTAAAAAATAAAAAATCTGTCATTTATCTAGTATTAAGGCAAGTGATGTGTTACAAATTACTCATTCCATCTTATATTACACTAACACACATAAATCTGTAGAAAAAACAAAAAAAAATGCATTTTTTTAATTTTCAGCATTTTTAATAAATTTAAAAACGAAAAATATATTTATTTGTACTATATTTTTGTTTGTATTTGTTCATATTAGTAGTTGGTACAACTTTTTCTACTAAACCTAAGTTAGATACCTATTATTAATAGTACTTATTGTATTATTACGAATTTTATATTAATTAGTGAAATTATGTGATAATATTAATTAATAGTAGTAGATCTAGTGATACATTAGTATATCTACATAAAATAATCATAGATCTATTGTTAAATAGCATTAATCCTAAGTTTTTAGGAGTAGATCTAGATTTTGGGTGTATTTAGAGAATTTTGGAGAAGTTCTATGGTGAAAATAGAAGGAAATAGAGAGGGGAGGGGTTAGAGAAGATGAGAAATGAAAGAAATTAAGAAAACATACCTTGATCAGGGCTGATTCGAGCTCCAAGGAAAGAAATCGCCTCAAATCTCCAAGAAACTCCACTCAAATAGCAACAGCAAGCAACATGTTCGCGTAAATCGGCATGTCGGGCGGCATACCGCCTATATCGCTCTAAAGTTGGGCTTTTTGCAGCGGTAACCCTCGGTTTTCGATGGTAAGTGGCGGTATTTACCGGTAAGTCCACCGGTATACCGATATTTGCGGTACCAGCGGTAGACTTGCTCAAACCGATGCCCGATGACATCGGTATCGGTATTTTGACCGGTATACCGACGATACCGACGATATCTCATTCATTGAATATTATATAAATATGTTTTTTCATGAACTTTTTCTCGAATAGTTAACCATACATTGACCGATTTTTATTTGAATTTTCAGCACAATTTCGAAATTCTAATTTTTTTAGCTTAACCGTATGTATCATGAATACCGAACTTGTGACTGTGACTAGAATAAGCAAAGCGCAGATAGCCAACCTACGTGCATATCGTGGCACAAACATGAAGAAACACAGTGTCATTGGGAAAGAGATGCACCAATGACACATTGGAAGCACGATGCTTTGTGAGGACGAAGTGCCACAAAGACATAAAAAGATGGATGTCTGTAATAATAAGGAGCTCCATGAGACCAGAATATCACATATAATCTCTCATATACTTTCTCCTCGTACTCCCTCTTTATACATTCTCTCTCCTTCCTCATACTCTGCTTCTCTATATATCCCTTGCACACGGATTACAGTGATTGAGTGGTTGATGTGGAAAAGAGACAATACAACCAATACGTAGAAAGGAATGCACACATCAGGGGTGGTAGGGGGCATGAAATTGCCAAAGATGATGAAGAAAAATTAGAGCGTTGCTATTTTCTTGGTGACTTATGAAGTAGCATGTGATCTATTGTTTTTCAATATGCTGTAGATATAGTCGATAACGCGGTCAGTGTGCTACATGACTCGATTAGACAGTTCCGGATAGAAAAACAAATTAATCTTTGTGCGATCTGAAAAGGCGAGGAGGCGGAGCCCCCACGGCATGAATTATGCCAAAAATCAGATCTGATTAAAGATCTAATTGATAATAAGCACGTTTATTGAATTGCATCAGTCGGCAAATGCCAGGGAAACTCGATGGCATGTGACCCTTCTCATGTAGCTACCTAGGGAATCCACAGGGAGGGTCAGTCGTTTGCACCCTATTTTGTAATTCTCGCACCAATTCATTATTAATGTGGTTTTGTTATTGTCATTATCTACTTGACTAATATAAAACATAATTAACATATGAAAGATCTATACTTAATACCAGACATTGTTGTATCAAGGATCCTAAGCAAGACTTACATATATGATATTGCCTTTGCTATAAGTATATATATGATTATTGATGATAGTGCCTTGTATAGAATTTTATGGGTATTTTTATTTTTCTTCTCATATATATGAAATAGACATCAATCTTGTAGTCTTCATTACGCCTCATGTTGTATTAATTTATATAGCATGACAATCGTATGTTGAAACTGCGTATACCAAGTTCACCGGTGTAATAGGACCTACCTAGTATGTCAATGTGATGTCCATAACAGTCATAATTGTTCTCCATTTTTAAGAGATGCTTTGTAACCAAAGGGGAGAGAGAACATGGATGTTAGTGGTTTGAGTGTTTGTGAACCCAACCAAACAAGGTCAAACTGAACTCGAGTTATAAAATGTGTAACCCTAATCTGCATCGACTCAGATAGGAACCGGCCCAAAGATGTTTAAATTTAACTTTATTATATATTCTGGCATGTAAATATGTTGGAAAATGTAGGTATACTTGAATGCAGACTAGACCCAACCCGAATTGGAAAAGACCTGACGCTACCCAAAGTAAACCTAATTTGACCCAAATGGAATTTAATCTGAGCCAAAACCCAAACGGTCACCTAAAAACCCTGAATTTTGGGTTGGGTTGAGTTGGGCTAGGTTGAGTTCTTTTTCCATGCTTAGAAAGAGGGAGCAATTAGAATCAATTTGGGGCTCAACAACCCCGTAGCTACATTTTTGATGTAGAAAGAATCGAGCAATGTGCTTTGCCTAGCTCCTCCACAGTGTTGTGGATGGAAGCCACTCTTCTATCGAGGGGGTGGCCCCCTTCTCTACATCTTAGCGGTGGCCCAACACACCTATGACTATTGGGAGGTGATGAGGTGTGGCCTCCCCGCAACTTGGCTTTCTATGAGTAAAGGAGGGGATTGTCCATAACTCCTCAATAGATCATTGGTGCTTGGAGAGCACACTTAGCATTTGCTAGGGGTTCCAATGACCAGGGAGGATGGTTGGTCAAGAAGAGAGTTGAGGAGGGAGCCGCAACTCCTTTTACTGTGAGCCTAGTATAGGTTTTTACTAAAGTACCCTTAGTTTAGTAGAGGGAGGGTGATAAAAAGCCTAGGAGGATAGGGCTGCACACTAAAGGAGGAAGAAAGAAGAGTAGTAGGGAAGTGGGAGGGCCAACAATGACGATAAAGGTACTTTTTTTGGGGGGGGACAATGTACTGTGAGATGGGGGGAATGACTTAAGTAATTCAACTTACGATTTAGATCTTAATGGATGGTCTGGATGATCCTTAAGCGCAGGTTTTAGGAAATAATGATGGATGATGTCTCCTAGAGCCGACCTAGTGTTTATTACTTGGGCTCTAGTACAAACTAATGCATGACCTATTTATGAAATAACCAAATACAATAATGAAGCTGCCTGGACAAATACTCCACAAATAGTATTTATGCTCTAATGACATGACAATTGTGACTAATCACCTAACTAACAACCAAATCAAATGACATTCGATATGAAATAAAGCAAAACTTCAAACTAATAGTCTCCTTGAAATAACAAACAAGTTCTTGGATACCATAGTCACAACTTTGGGATTCAGGATTCATTCGGCGAGGTCAAAAAAATCAACATTTACTAATTATGCAATTTTTTTGAATAGATGGTAAAAATTCGATAAAACAATCTAGGGAAAAAATTAACAATGTTCGGACAATACAATATGAATCTCTCTTTCTCTCTCTCTCTACACATACACAACTATTATATACAATATGTATATACACATACACGTACATATACACATGTAAACACGTGCATACCCACAAATCAAGGTTTTCAGACTCGAACCGGTGAGGCCTCTGGTTCCCGGTTCACTGGTTCAACCAGTGGTCTAACCGGTTCAACCGGTGACGTCAGCATGACGCCTCTGATAGTTTTAAAACATATAAATGACTTTGATACTCATAGAAAATATCCCTCACAATAACTTGATAAGCAAGCCAAATAACAAACATTATTCTATTCATGGACATTTATATACCAACATTTATATTGTATTTAATATTAATTAACAAAAAATAGCAGCAACAATACATTTACTTGCTAAGATAGAGAACCGGCCGGTTGGGCTCAAACCGGACCAGTTCGTCGGTTCAACCGGTCGGTTCACCGGTTTGATGCCGGTCTGACTTCATTTCCGACTTTGGGAGGGAACCGACCCGGTAGAGTGACCGGTTCCCAGTTCAACCGGCCGGTCCGGTTCGGTTCTGTTCTGATAACCATTCCACAAATATATGTATAGACTCATGGTTCAAATATTCGTTCACTATTCACAAAGATTATTTAGCATTTCTTTTTGCATAAGGAAATCACCCATGAAATTTGGTAATGATTGTGAAATTCAGGGATAATTCACAAAGTTTATGGAATGTGGGAATCACTTGAGTTTCATGTGCAATTCGTTTCTAGCATTGCCGGATGAGAGGTTTGTGAGTTGTTCGCGCATAATTTGAAAATTCAGAGGATTTTGCGAATATGCTGGTTACTACTAACAGGTCTTGGAAATTAAGAAAAAACCAAAATAGCTAAAAGAACTTCTAATTGAGCCTAATCGGGCTCTTGTTGGAGCTTCTATTCTACAGTAATAGGTTGGAATATAGGAACAACACCACAGCAGCTCAACAACGGGCATGTGACTGTTCTTACATGTTGGAAGTGGAAATTTGGATTGACCCTTCTAATGTCAGCACACTTCCATAAGGTCCTAGTATCAAGACCACCCGATGCATGAGTGTCCCTCGTGTGAAGGTATCAATAATGCTCGTGGTCAAAGGTGATCTAGACATGGACTTCATCAGCAGAGATAGTTGTTGATCACAGTTAAGCCCTTTGTCCTATGTAGCTACTCCCGTCCTCCTCCGTTGTGCCCTATGTAGTTGTTAAGAGAGGCAATCTTGTGAGATGCCTTTGGCCATATCAATAGTTGTAGAGGGAGAGCGGCAATGAGGGGCTGTCACAGATGAAGAGAGAGATGATCAGCCACCTCTAGCCTTTTGCCTTCGCTGGCATTTCCTCAGGGATGAAGGGTTTTTCTGGATCCCTTATTGATAGCTATTGGTAAAACATCATGGAGCTGTCAAGGTGGGATGGGTGCCGGGATAGCTGGTCCTTTTTCTGCTTTTATGACTGAAATAGACCTCATTAACTAGTTGAAAACTCTCCTACTAGTTGAATTTTGGAGGAGGTTTGATGAGATAAGGAAGTTGACTCAATGATAACGTTGGGGATGATATCTGGGCATGGTTTATGTGGTTGTCGCATAATTTGGGGCATGAGCTTAACTGCTTTTCCTTCTTTTAGGAAACAAAACCTACGGTGGACCTATAATTGAAGCTTCAGGTTGTTCAGGATCCTGATCCTGGAGGTACACTCATGGGCTTTGAAGCATGGGTGGGGGGGGTGGACTGGTGGTTGATGGCTAGGGGCCTACATTCCTTCCTCCAGCGCGTAATTCTATGATCTGTATTTGAGGCTTAGGGCTGACCAGAAACCTTAACCCTAGAGGTTCACTCATGGGTTTTGAAGCGTGGGGGTTGGCACTGGTTTATTGGTGGTGGCTTTGTATCCGTATCCATACTCTTTTGGGTTGAATCTATGATATATGTCATAGCCTTGTGAATTTTAGATGCACTACAACTACATTGGGAGCTGCCATTGCATTGTATCAGTGAAGCGAGGAAGGAGAAATCCCCTGGGGTTTTAGATGTAGTTTCTGTGATTATTGTCCAGCTTAATGTTGAACCTATATTGAACATCCAAATTCGTGTCACCATAGACATGGTTTGACGTATTGGTCTTCCGTTCTTGTGCTTAATGAACATGTGGATTGTGTCACCTTTTGGGTTCTGAAGCCTAGCTAAGGCCAAAAGCTGGTCCTGTGTCAGTTGTTGAGATTTGAAGAGGGGAGGGGGATGGATTCGGCTTCTTAAAGGTCAAACACACATTGCATTGCTTTCCCCATCAGTGATAGTGATAGGATGACTGCTGTGTGACCATTTCACTTAAATAAACCCCTATGACACTCACGATAGAGGCCTTTGTGGTCAACAGGACGTTGCAGCTTGTGACTTTGGCAGCTGGAATCTTGAGTGGTATTCATTGTCACACCCTTCTGAGCATAGTCACAATATACTCCGACTTTTTGAAAAAGTCACGTTTAAAACACGAATTTTTTCCTAGACGTATGAAACGGCCAAATAAATCACAATTCCCAAATACTACATTTTATTTCTTTATTATTTGTGAATTATTCATGTTTAATGTTTTTTCCCCATTTTATATGTTCTTTTCCCACATTATACAAATTAAGATTAACATAGTTTATTTGCATATATATGTGTTTGTGTATGTAAAATGTAAACACATATGTGTGTGTATGTATGTAATATATGCATATGTATAAGTATGTAATAGTTATAGATATATGTACGCAATATATATGTACATATATATGTGACAAACATATATATACTTATAAGATGTATGCAATATATGTATATATCCTCCGGATTTTTCCCATTTTTTTTTTGGAATTATTGACCGTAGGTTGACAGCTTTTTACCCAAATTTCCCTCATAATTACCGAATTCCGATTCAACTCAACCGAACGTATCCTGAATACCGAATTTCTGACTAAGCTTCTGGGAGCAGGTGGTGTGGATGACCCTGCTGCTGTCCTGGTGGTGGTGGGGGCTTCAAATGATTTTGCTTTTCTAAGGACAAACCTTCTGTAGGATAGTTACAGTCTGGGAAAAATATCAAAATAATGTATTCATCTAGAACAAACACATAAATTGCTCTAGGTGGATTATCCTGTGGAGCCCCCTCAAATGTTCTGAGGTGTATGAAGATTGAGTCTTTGGCATCCATGAAATTAGGGATGGCAACTAGTGATCAGTGCTTGTCAGAGATCTTGAAGAGTTTGAACTGGATTCGATATACAATGAGTGGAGGCAGTGAGCATCCATGAACTCTCTGTACAGAGTAGCTCCTGTATCTGGGTTGGTGGTGTTCTTTTGCATTATTGACTGTGAAGGATTGTTTAAACTTGGCAACCCTGGCCAGGCTGAGTTTGTTGAGGCATCAGAAACTTATGGGTCAAAATCTACGGGCTCATCTAGTGGAAGTGGAACCACCTATTGAGTCCAGTTCTAATACTTGGCTCCTCTATATCGATAGGAACTGGAAGGCAAGAATAGAAGATCTCGATGTTGATGTGTGTGAAGTCAATCCTTCCTACACTAGAGGCCTGGGGCTGGGATAACCATTTTGCATTGAATCTGGGACACAAAGGAAGAAAAGGGATTCCTGTTGAAGGTAGGAAAGAACAGGTGCCTACATGGTTGAGTGGGAGGTCAAATCCATCCTAAACAACTTGGCATAATCATTTTGCAGCGGATATGGGAAACGAGGAAGTCAGGGAAGTCCTAAAGTTTGAGGATTGGCGAGGGAGGCACTAGGTATACTGTGATGAGGGAAGCACTCTGTATAGTTCTCTGCTCCTCTTTCTGAGGGTTTGAAGGTTGACAGGCTTGAGCTAAATGCTTTTTGGAGGGTTTGCCCCTTGGTATGTACAAGGTTGCTCCTTTGTAAATCATGTCTTTTTGCCCTTAATTAACAGAATCGAAAAGGAAGGGTCTCACTTCTTTAGACCTTTTGATTTTGAGGTGTATTGGAAAATCTTGCTAAAATTTTGGAGCGTCAAACATAGGCATTATTAAACCGAGCTGATAGCCTATCAATCACAAGGTCCATGACCAAGAGATGTCATTCTAACTTAGCTTGGCCTCGGGTTTACCTATTCTCAGTGTTCCAGGCCCATTGCTTGATTCTGTAATATTTTGGTACACTCTCCAAACACTAGATGCAACTTCATTTGAACTATGATGTTTGATGAATTAAACAGAGTTGGCATAACTTTCTTACAAGTAGCAATTGAGTGTGGTGGCCTCGGGACTGTCTTTCTTACATGCAGCCTTTTAATGTGATTGCTGTTCTCTATATGTTTACCACAGCTACACAATTTTTGTTTATATAATTATCACTACGGAACTCATCTTTTGATCTACTTGGAGCTTTATGGTTGCACAAAATCCCTCTTGCAGTTCTCAATCTTGTTCATTTGACTCATCCTATTTGGTAGCTTAAATATCTTGGTGTAATTCTACTCCTGTTTTGGGTTGTTGATAAAGGTTAAACCAACACCAACAGACCGAAAGGGACATCTTGGCAATGCAAAACTCAGTATAACCAACAGCTTTATCTCTATGAAGCAACATCTCTCTCATGTTAAAATTGTTTCAGAATATCCACTTCCTCTTGCAGTACTCCCAGCCTCGTCTTGCTTCCGTCCATTTGGTAATTTGAAATAGTCAGGTGTGCATCCACTCCTATTTCACTGTTGATGAGGTAAAATACCAATGCCATCGGCCAAAAGGAACATGTTGATGATGCAATATTCAGTATAGCCAATTGCCCTTTTCTATGAAGTGACATGTATATTTTCTTATACTTGCTTTGGCGTATTTATCCCCAATCATGCTACACATGCTATCCATAGGAAGTATGATGTATATAATGGACTGACCATCACTTTACGTTGTAACAAGTGTTCTCAAACATAACTGTTTTACATGTAGCCTTTCGGAGATGGCTGTTATATACAACTTGACCACAAACCAAGTGATTTTCTTTTTGTTCACCATATCACACAAAACATACCTTTTGATCTGTTTGAGCCTTGGGCCCTGTGTGGATGAGCTCTTCTAAAATCCCAGTACTTACTATATAAAAAACTAGTATAGCATATCAAATTTGGAACTCATAAGCTTAGAGTAAGGCGGATACTTCTGTAATCACCTTGACATCGGAAGGACTGAGAACTGCAACATTCCTCTGTTATCTCTTCTCTTTTTGTCGGGCTTGCACAGGCAGCAGCTCCTCACACTGCCACCCCCTCTGACCACTGGGATTCAGGAAATCAGCGCCCAAACCACTCCTTATGGTTGCACAAAATTGCTCCTGCAATTCTGAATGTTCATTTTGCTAATCTCTCACCCACAAACATTCACCCACCTGAAACTTTGGAATATTGCGCTAATAGTCCCTTATAGATGGTATAAATCTCACTTTTTATGTAGTCATCTGCTTTCTAAAGGCAAGTTTATAATATTCTAGTGCCTTGCTTTGTTGTGCAGCCTAGTGTCACACTTTTGTTTGGCTGGATTTTTTTGTGCTTATGGCTACCTTTTATTTTCAGCCATTTGATTGGATAAAGAAGACTTTCTTCGAGAAGCCAGAACCTGAACAATGAGATGAATTGGTGCCACTTTGAGGCGTTATGAATGCAAATTGATTTTCTGGCTCTTCTGGGAGTTTGTCTTTGCATGTAATGGGGGCGCAGTTGCGTCTTGGAATAATTCTCTTCTCATTTTGTATGTTCTACTTACAAGAAAGAAAAACATATCCAACTTCCAGTTGTTCGAATCATGCAGTTTTTTAGTTACGAAATTGCATTTGTTCTTGACTAAATTTTGCCTGCCTGTTGTCATTCTTCTCAATACGAGTATTGATTTCTCAGAGCTTGTCCTTTATTTTATTTTTTCTGGTTTGGGTCGTATATTTCTTGAAAGAAGGCATTGTTTTCCATAATATAAGCCTTTGACGTAGGCTTAACAGAATTTATATGCTAGAACTATGATTTATATTCGTCGAAGCATCCATCATCCAAATTTTATCTACTTTTTCGAAACAAATATTGAGTAAAAAATATTGTGACAAGATCTAATGCATGACGTGTTTTCATCCATCGCATATTTGGAGAGATAGTAGTAGTTATTTTGGTGGTATGAAAATAGTTGTAGACAGATCTATGTACGGTTCTACAGGCATCTTGAAAAGCCAAGACAATTGATATGATTCATTCCATTAGCATAATCCATTTGTATGCGATTTAAAGTAAATCAAGTCTCCCAGTCTCAGTTCACAAATCAATGAACTTTTCTATAGACGCCTTGAACTTTGATGTGATTCATTCCATTAGCATACTCCTTTTTATATTTATTTAAAGTGGATTGAATCTCCTAGTTCACTTAAATGAATCATCTGTGGGCATATTCCTCCTCACTTCACTAGTTGCACATAGTTGCTGTTCTAGTATCAACCTTGTCTTTCTGTTCTCCATCCTAACACGTAATGAAGTGGATCTAGTAGGATTTGTGGCACATCTGGCATGCTTTCCTAAGAGGAAGGGAACAAAAGAGTTTTTGATGACCAAACTAACGCAAGGAACATGGGAGGAGGATCAGTAAGGGTGACCATGTCAACTATGGGCGATGAGTGCTTAATCCTTTCATTCATATTTATTTTCATGATTGTTTGAGCTAATACAAAGGAAATGAGTGGCAATGCCTTAATGTGCAGTGGCTTGACATGCCAACTATATGTTCGTCTTTGGTTCGTAACTTAAAACACAAATGGAGCTCATGATCAATTTTTCTAAGATGGTGGAAGGCTGGAAGCAAACTTAATGGGTCCGTTGGCTGCTAGCTTGTGACTAGATCTGTTAGGGAGGGTTTCTGCTTTTGTTTCCGTTATCTAACAGACGTGTACCATGTGTGGGTATCGCTTAAAAGTATAGATCAATATTGCTAACAAATAATTAGATGTAAAAGTTATTTTCTTTGTATGCTTCGCATGTCAAGAAATTGTTTCTATTTTTGCCTGAATAAACTATTAAGGTATCAGGTTGGAATGGCTATGGACTAATGGATAGCTTATGCGAGTTAGGCTGTGTTGGTACGTGGTGACAAAATATATGGGAAGGGCAAAGGGCCATCCCGACTAGGGAAAGAGAATTATTAGAACTTGATGTTTGGTTACGTTTGCATGAGAAAGAAGATAGGAGTGAAAATATTTACATTTTTTTTGGCTGAGTGCGCCGCTTCTTTTGTATTGCATAAGGTTTGTATGTGCCAGATACAAACTAGGTATAAGGAATAAAAGATAAAGCAAAAGCTACATTAGCAAAAAAGAAGAAGAGATAAAGCAAAAGCTATCTGTCAACGAAATAGAAACTATCTGCCGAAAAAGCATATTCTTGTTGGCCATGAAACTCGCTCACACAACATCGTCATCCGTTTACGTTCCAGAAAAAAACTCCTCATATTCCTTCGGTTGTCACACAACATCAATTAACGTAGTAGTGGTCAACTTGGTCTCTTTTCTAGTATTCAATAGATCCAGCCAACAGATGATCCTCATCCCATAAATACTTTCGAAATACTTCCACAGTTATATAGAGAACGGGCAGTAGGAAAACAGGTGGCTATGATCTTCTTCATGTTTGCAACATAGGATACACCTAGAGTGGTATCAGAAACCAAACTCCTTAAGCACATCTTGAGTGTGTAGGTGATTCCGAAAGCCCTTACATAAGAAATTAACAATTGTTCTTGGCAAATTGTTGGAAAGCACATCTTGAGTGTGTAGGTGATTCCGAAAGCCATTCATACAATCTGACTTCATCAACTTGCTTCCTACAAGCATTCCAAGCATCTTTGAACGTCACCTTTTCTTTTCGTTAAAATAAGACCGTATCTGGTTCTTCACTAGAAGAGCTCATCCTATTACAAAATTGGATAGCATCACTAGATCAGCGAATGTTAGGATGTTTCAATGTACTATCCAGGATACATTCAACCATCTTGCAAAATCCCCCTTTCCCAAACTTGATCATGATTTGACTTCCCGGGGGACTACACAAATCTTTCTCTCCAACACACCATGGATCTTTCGATGAGAAGATTTTGACCATTCCTAACTTTCAGCTCAAATCAACCATGTATTCATCCCTAACTGCAAGGATCCTCTTCACAACCAGGAGTACCCGACTTAGCTTTACATTACTAGATAGATGCCTTCATTATGAAGCTCTCATGGATCCGCTTATCCCCCATAAAGAGTCCTCATTCAAAGCAACGTTTTGGAGATTCTTAATTAAGCTAGCATTCACCTGATCTTAAATATGTTGATTCCAAGCCAACTTCCTTCTTCATTTTATAAATTTCGTAGTAAGTAGTAGTGTAAAGTCTCTTCTTTTCCTCAACACCCCCCCCCCCCCAAAAAAAAAGAAATAGAAAAAGAAAAAGAAGAAGCTGCTAGCTCCTGAAAAATCTCTCCAGTTCCTTAATAGTTGACTTAGGAATAGGAAATGCAATGGACAAGAAAATGTAAAATGAATCGAAAGTAAAGTTAACTAACTCCACTCAACCATCCATAGAATAAATATCGTTCTTCTAGGAGTTCAACTTCATATTGATCTTGTCCACAGTTGGTAAATAACTATTTTATCTTGACCTTCCAGATAATAGAGGTAGTCCCACATATCTAACAGGGTGAAGACCTAAAGTTATATTCAGGATACTCAAGACCCTATTATTAGTAACATTCTTGCTAAAAAAACTAACTCCTATTGGGATTCAAGTCCAACCCACAGGCCTCACCAAACATACACAAAACCTCCTAATAGCTTCAACAATACTTGCACTGCCTTAGGTAGAGATTAACAAATCATCAACATACATTAAGAGAGATACACCAAACCCTTAATGCCCTCAAAGGTTGAATTTTCCTACCCTCGATAAAAATATCATCAAGGAACTAAATCCCTGCATAGCAATTACAAACGAGTAAGGTGTGACAGGTTTAGTTTGTTGTATCCCATTTGAGGCTTTGAATGGTCTAGAAGGAACTTCATTTCTTAGACTTTGGAAAGAAGAAGATTCAAATCTTGAGTCAATCCACTAATTCAACAGTTAGAAAATCCCATTTTCATTATCATGAACAAAATCAATTTTCTTTCCATAATATCATAAGCCTTAGATAGGTCAACCTTCATACACATCTTAGAATTGCCATATTGATTAAAAAAATGAGCTAAGAACCTTGTTAGCAAGAAATAACGCATCACCAATTGTCACACCCAGATTCCACAGTCACAGATAGATCATGAAATTAGGGCTTAACCTGAATTCAAGCAATTAAAAACTGATCTTAACCTTTTTTCTTTCTCTTTTTGAAACCTAAACGGTATATGAAACACTACCAAAAGAAACAACCTACATAGGAAACAACACCTTTCTCTTTGATCCGATTTCAAACATAAAATAACATGATAAGGTATCCATACTATCTTTCAACATTACATGATTGTTGGCTGGACTATCAAATACAAACACTATCATGATCAAACATTATTACAAATTCATTCATATATAACTGTTTATACTTCTAAACAAGGACCTAGAGTGATAGAGACTGACAATCTGAACCTCTCTAGCACCTGATTTGCGGTAGGACTTCTATTATACATTTAGATCTACATAAGCTCAGGGTGTACCCAAATTTTATGAGAGTGAAGTGATGAGTTACTCTCCCAGTGAATAAGTACTTGTAAGAAATAGTGTACCACACTGAAATAGTTAAAGGATATAATCTTGAGCAACTGAATTTGTTATAGAAAATAAAGAACAAGAAAGAAACTAGTCATTCACAAACATATAAATTGCATGATTTCTCTACGTAACCACAAGGAATATATCAATATCTGAACATATATGATTAATATCAAGGGGAACTAGTCATTTGGAAACATAAAAATTGCATGTTACTGCAGATAACTACATATAGTAAATTGATAATTGAACACACTTGATTTATCTCTTATTCATCTTATTATGCTCTAACCCACTTGAATTGTACCATGACATTTAGAAGTATAGTAGCAAGCTACGATATCACCTTATAAGACTTAGAGTAGGCTTGAGACTGTATGGCTGCTAACTAGCTACACAGTCTACAATGAACCTCACCACATCTTGCCTTAGCAGATAATTTCAGTGGTTGGATAAACTAGACTTCTCCTCTAAACCTGGATACTTAGGAGGAGAGTCGAAAACACTCTCGCTAAAATTGTCTACTCTAGTAGTTCCACACGGGCTGACTCACTGAGTAGTAACTAAATTAGATACCATCATGATCTCTGATAAATGTTGGGTACCTAACTGGAATTATATCGAACTTAAACGAGTATCACTGAGATCTCCAGTTAATGTGGGATATCCCTATGTTTTAACGAGTCCTTCCACATTGGGTCTAGAATTTTGTACCCCTTTGATACACTTCAACTACCTCATCTTGGACTTTGCCAGTCGGAATGCTGTTTCCTTCACTGTGTTGTTGACCTCCACATGGAATCTTTGGTGTTCAAGACATCTAATGTCTAATTTCCTTTTTAATTTCACTATACAATCATCAGATCCACATTAATTAACTTAACCTTTTATACAATTCATTAGCCTTTCTGTAATATATACTAAGATTGAGCTACTGACTACTTCACTTATCATACCTAGGAATACTAAAATCAAAATATTTGATTTACTAAATATCCTATTCTTAGGGTTTCATTGGCTTCATTGAGTACTAACATGACAAACATAAGAATTTAATGCATCATAAAATTTAATTGGTAAAGGACTACTTCCACTAGTTCATATACAATTAAACATTCATATGAAACCCTAGTATGAAACTAAACTAGGGTTTATACACCATTTAGAGAAATATCTACATCAAGAATAAATTGATCAAATAACCTAAAATTATTCAAAAGAATCATATTTACTACATTTTATTCTGTTAATCCACTAACTCCTAAGTTATCTCTCGTCTAGGGTTTCACCCTCTTTTTTTGGTATCAAGAAAATATTGATTATTTCAATTAATCCTAAAAATATTTAGTGTATCTGTACTAAACATTCATATAAAATAATGGATAACATATAAGAAGACTCATATTATAATGCTTTTTACTTGTTCATATTGGAAAATTCAGATATAATTTGAAATCCTAGATTTTGCGTATTTTTCTCATCACTCATGCAGTAACATTAGGATTTAGATGATTTTATCCGTTTCTATTATCATTTCATCATATGATATTCATTTAATCAAGAAATTATTCATGTCTTAATTATCTTGTGAAAGCTATACTTAAATGCATATTTACGGTTATTGTCACATATATATTGAACTGAAGATTCTAATGAACTCATTTCATTTTGGTGCAATCTACTACTCAATGGAAGTACCCATTCACATGTGTAAGAAACCATAAATTTCTTTGTCTAACATCCAAACTTTAATCAATTTACCATTTTCTTCTTCCTTCCAACTCAGAATCCCTAGGAATTGTGAATTGTAGACAAAGAATGAGCAAAAAAGCCGATTTGATTCTATTTTGAACCAAATCAAGGGAGGGACGATATGCATGTTAGAGAAGAATCACTAAGAAAATATATCTAAAGGAGATCAACTTAGTCAATTTCATCAAATCTAGGAAGAGAAACCCCTAGATCGCCATATTCACCTTTTACCATCCAAACCCTAACTCTCCCTCACTCTCTATAGGATTTCTTTTCTCTGAAATGAGTCACAAATATGTGATTTACTAGTGTGTTAGGTTACTCATATAGATCAATTACAGTGCTTGGGATAATTGTAAATAAACCCCACCTTATATTTTATTTTATTTTAGCCGATTTTTTTGTCATAAAATGTTACAGAAAAATGTTTACTGAATAGATCAAAACTCCTCCAAAAATTATGAAAAATTATCATGTTGTCTGACATAAAATTTTAGATCTCTTCTAAAATTTTTAGATCATTTATACTTACCAATAAATAAGTAAAAATCAATCACGACACTGCTATATTGTAATCTGCATCATGGCCGATTGGATTGTAATTTGACTGACTAATGGAATCAAAGAACGTGTAAATATTTTGAAAATTTTCATTAACACGTATAATTGAGTTATCTAAATTATATCCAAATTTCATGTAAACCAAAATTACACATAAAATACTAGAAATAATTTACTATACCATTATTTTTATCAGATTATGTATTCATATCCTATCAAAACTCTAATTTTAGCTGACCAGGGTTTATATTTATCAAATTCTTTATTCAAAATAAAACATGATTAGATTTCCTCCTTAAGTTTAAAATATCATAATTAGGCATCTCATTATTAATCAAGGCTAAATAAGACTCATTGTAGTTAAGCATGTAATTATCCATATAAACTCTAATTAAATGCCAAGATAAAACTGGGTCATAAAGATCCCCACCCTTAAAAAGGTTTTGTCCTCAAAACATAAACATGCAAGAAAATGCATTCAAGGTTTCTTAAATTTTGAAATCTTTTATTTCACTTACTTTTGTTTTTCTTATCTGAATATCGAATTCAACAATGTGTCCTTTGTTTATCTTCCAATCACCAATGATTTAAAACAAATTTTTCTATTTATGGAGAAAGAGTTTTCTATGTCAAAGTCAATTACTAGGAAAGAGAAAGAAGAAAAAACCATGTTAAATCCTATCATACTCTCTTGAGGTGCGACCCTAGTACTGGTAATTTGACCCAACTATCTCAATTTATACAGTTCAACATGTACTACTATTCTATATTACATCTGAGTTACTAAAGAGAGTTCACTTTGCTATTTTGTAGTTTACTATTATGCTACTCCAATATCAAAGCATTCATAAGTTGCAAGACTAAAATTAATAACAAATGTACAATGTTGAACTAGACTACTGGTATGAACGACTAGAACTATCACTTTCTTTTCAATTTAATATACTACTTGTACAACATCTGGAATCATATGTAAACAAAAGTACATCTTGAAATGCCTTTAGCAACTTATAATTCTGAAAACAAATTCATATATTATTGAAAATCACTTATTTTCTCTTACTTCTTTCTTATTCATGATTACTTATTATTATTAATCCTTCTCATTGTTATCATATAAATATTTTTTTTCTTCTAATATTAACAATATCCAAGGTTAGAACAGATTATCCATCATCCTTGCTATCACTACAAAAAATATTTCAGATCACAGTTCTTACATTTCAAATCTATTTCTAATCCATCTTTCTTAGTCATTTCTATATTGTTAATCTATCTCTCATTTTCTACCTCTAAACCTTGGGTTACTATCATTGGTAATTTACTTATCATATTGCTAATCATAAGATTTTGTTTTATAACATTATCAGTACTCAAGGTCAGATCACTAGTGACACTGTTGAAGTGATATAACTACAAATGTTCTAAGATGTGATCCTTATTAACAACATAATCTTATTCTGACATGGTTTTGCTCCCTAAATTTGAAGTTAAACTTCAAATTTCTTGAAGTTTACTAAGATCTTTCTTATCTTTAGCACTTGAATTTCTTTTCTCTTATTGTCATTTTTGGTAAGTTACTCACTTAATTTACCCTGTTGGGATTACATCTTCCTATATTGTGTCATTTTTATATTCAAAAGATGTGTCACTCATTATGGTTATGTATCATATAGAATTCCTTTTCTTATCACTTCATTCCATGTCACTCTCATCAAGGAAGACACAAAAGAGAAGATTATTTTGAGATTTAGAACTCTAATCTTAAAGTATTTACTTAACACATTTCTCATATCTAGTTCAATTACTTATATTAATGGGAACTTGATTATTTGTCATTTTCTTACATCTCACAACTCTTTTTTTATCATTAATATTACTTTCTCATGTTTCAAAATCTTCATTATTTTCTATCATCCTCTTCTCGAATGCTACTCTTTCGGCTATCATCATCAAATTTTATTTATCTCTTTCAATCATGTTGCTCATTCATGTGTGTAATTATGCATTTAATGCAATTTGTTTCTTAATATCCCTTGACTTATTCTCAAATCAAAATTTTGAATCAATGTGTCCCCAACTAGCTTCATTTTATGCCTAACATATTACATGTTCTTCAGTCAATTTCAACCACTAATGCAAAGTTCAAGCATAATTTTTCTTATCAAGATTTTCTATTACGTATATAATTCACCTTAATATGGCTTATCCATTTGTTTAGCATCATTTTTTTGTTCTTTAATTATTAGTTTCATTTCACCACAAAGAACTTATTGAGTACACCCGATTGAAACTAAGTACTTACTATGTAAGAAATTTGAATTCAAACATAAGGATGAAAGCATTAATTTCATTATATAAGTACACATTTAATGTTCCATATTACATCACATAACCCTATTTCCTTAATCAAGCTCACCATTTCTATTCTTTCCCTTAATTTCATCTTAGTTTCTTGTCCAAATCTTATATATACATATTCATGTATTTCTCTTTACTTTAATTCTTCTAATAACTCTTCACTTCGATATACCTATTGTATACTTTAAAGACTTCTGTTAATCTTTTGTTTGTTTCAAAGTACATAAATGCATTTTACTCAATTGTGTGATCCATTCATTGTTAGTGATTCTTTATATCTTTGCCTTATACATAATTTTTCTCTTTCCTATCCCATATATCATACAACACTGATCATTAAACCTTAATCTCAACTTTATATCATTTCCTTTTGATTTCTTTCTATTATATATGTTTGTTTGATATATTTAATTGTCGTGAGGTTTTCACAATGATCCATCTCTTGTAAGTCTTTCAATAAAATTTAAATCCTTTATTCTTTACTTTCCTTTGTTCTGAATTGAATAAAGTGATTCTGGGTCTCTTTATCCATTATTTCTTCTTTATTTTGTATGCTATATACTCATCTATGCCTTCAATCTATATTCCTTCTTCCTTCATTGCAAAATTATGATTTCTTGTCTGAGGCCTAAAGCTTGATCATAGATATCAATTCCAACTGATTCTTAGTTATTCCAGTATTTCCCTTATATCTCGATATCTTAGTGTATGTACATTCTAAATAAGTTATGTGTTTAATTTATCTAGAGTTTAATCTTATTACAATGTTAATAGGATTCATTAGATCCTAGTAACACATCCTTCCAGCCGGGCCAGGCCAAACATGTAGTTTTGAAGCTAAGAACTACTCTTGATTAACCAACTCCTATTTATCTCAAACATGTGAAAAAATATCCACTTAGGGAAAATCCAATTAAAGATAATTTTTGGTCTACTTGATACAAAGAATGTAAACAATAATTGAAGTAGCTCCTTATTGTACAATAATCTTAAAGTATCCTATATATATTTGTTAAAATTTAATATCGAAACTAAATGTATAAGAGCATTTATATTCATATCCAACTAAAACAAAAACAAAAAATAAAAAATAAAAGTTGTATCACATTCTGTGTTTATGTTTCTTATTTTTAATTACTTTTTGATCTTCTAACCCTAAATATTTCTAGGGTTTCTCTCTAGCCCTTCCTCCCTCTGCATACCTAGACAAGGCATCCAGAGATACAAAGTAGCTCGATACTGGTCGACCTAAGTATTCACATACAGGACCAAGGTACCAAATGCTCATGCTTCCCAGAGCTATAGCCACATCATCTCCTAACTACCACACTTGTCACTCTGATTTACTAACTTAATGATCCCTGATGAATCAACCTAAGATATGATACCAAAGCTGTCAAACCAAAATTCCACAATCACTGATAGATCATGAAATTAGGACACAACCTAAGATCAAGCAACGAAACACCGATCTTAACCTTTTTTTTCTTTCTAAAACTTGAACTGTATATGAAATACAACCAAAAGAAAAAACATATATAAGAAACAAAACTTTATCTTTGATCTGATTTCAAACATAAAAGAATAGATTAAGGTACCCTTACTATATTTTAACATTACATGATTGTTGCCTGGACTATCAAATACAATCACTGTCATGATCAAGAAATATTACAAATTCCTTAATATACAACTCTTTATACTTCTAAACAAGGGCATAGAGTGACAAAGGCTGGATATCTAAAACTCTCTAGAATCTTACTTCTGTCATGGCTTCTATTATACATTTAGATCTCCATAAGCTTAGGGTGTACTTCAAAATTTTGTGAGTAGAGTGATGGACTACCCACCCAATTAACGAGTACTTCTAAAAAATAATTTTAAGCACTTAAATAGTTGAAGGATATAACCTTGAGAAACTAAATTTGAAGTAGATCAATAGAGAATTATAAAGAAACAAGTCATTCACAAGCACATAAATTCCATGATTGCTCTAGATAACCACAAGGAATATATCAATATCTGAATATATATGATTAATCTCAAAGCAAAACTAGTCATTCAGAAACATACAAATGACATATTTCTCCATATAACTACAAATATTAAATCAATAACTAAAAATACTTGATTAATCACTTATTCATCTTATTATTTCCTGAACCCACATGAAGTGTACTGTGACATGTGTAAGTATCAAAACAAGCTACGATCTCACCGTATAAGACTTAGAGAAGACTCAAGACTCTAAATTTTCTAACTATCTATACAATATGCAATGTGCCTTTCCACATATGGCCTCAACAGATAATGTCAGCGGTTGGATAAACTGAACTCCTCCTCTAAACCTAGGTACTTAGACAAGGAGTCAATAGCACTCTGGAAAAAATAGTCTACTCTACTGGTTCCACAAGGACTGACTCAGTGAGTAGTAACTAAAATGAGTACCATTGGGATCTCTATGAATTGGGTACCTTGATAAAACTGTACGAAACTGGAATGAGTATCACCTGGATCTATGAAAAATGTTGGATACCCCCATATTTTAAGGAGTCCCTCCACACTAGGCTTAGACTCCGTTATCCCTCTAGTACACTCAGACTACCCCATCTTGGACTGTGCTAGTTGGTTAACGTTTCCTTAACATGCGATGCAAATCTCTACAGGGAATATATGGTGTTTAGGGCATCTAATGTCTAATTTACTCTTTATTTTACTGTACAATCATCATATCAACATTTCTTAACTTAATCTTATATTAAGTTCTCTTCATAGCTTTTCTTTAATCTGTAATGTACAACTTAGCTACTGAACTACTTCACTTATCATACTAAGAAACAGTGAAATGAAAATACTTGATTTACCAAATACCCACTATTCTTAACGTTTCATTGGCTTCATTCACTACTAACATGACACACATAAGAATTTAATGCCTCATAAACTTTTATTGGTAAAAGACAACTTCTTCTAGCTCATATACGACTAAGCATATGGAACCCTAATATGAAACTAAATTAGGGTTTAATCACTATTCACTAAAATATCATACATCAAGAATAAAATAATAAGATAAAGTATTATTCTTCAAATGAATCATCTTTACTGATTTCCTTTCTATTTCTTCACTAACTCCCAAGTTATAACTCGTTATAGGGTTTCATCCTCTTTACTAAGATATCAAGCAAACATTGATAATTTTTATTAAAACCATAACAAATATTTGGTATAGCTGCACTAAACATTCAGATAAAACAATTGAATTATATTCAAGAAGATTTAGATTGATAATATTCTTTACATGTTCAAATTGCAAATTCAGGTATAATCAAGAACCCCATGTTTCAATATTTTTCCCCTAACTTGTGTAGTAACCTTAAAATTCATATTCTAGATTATTTGTATCTATTTCTATTATAATTTCATCATCTGAAATTCATCAAATCAAGAAATAATTTATTTTTATATCATCTTGTAAAAGCTAGAATTTATATCTATATCCATTTTATTTTCGCATATAGATTGAACTAAAGATTCTAGCGTATTCAATCCATTTAGTGCAATCTACTATTTAATGGAATTACTCACTCACATTAGGTATAAAAACCTTAAATTTCATAGCCCAACATCTGGAATTCTTAAAGTGATATCAAACTTCAAACTGTTTACTATTTTCTTCTTCCTTCCAACTTAGAGACCCTAGGAAAGGAGAATTGTAGAGAGAGAATGAGAAAATAGGGAGATTTGGTGTTGTTTTGAACCAAATTAGAGGAGGAACGAAATATATACATTTGAGAGAAGAATAACCAATAAAATATATATAAATAAGATCAACTTACTTGATTTCATCAAATCTAGGAAGAGAAAATCCTAAATCGCTATCATCACCTCTTTCTCCATTCAAACCCTAACTCTTCCTGTCTATCTAGGATTCCATTTCACTGGAATGAAAAAATAAATATGGAAGTTACTAGTGTGTTAGTTTTCTCATATATAGCAATTAAAGGTACTTGGAACAATTGTAAATTAACCCTAATTTACATATTCTTTTATTTGAATTTTCTATTATGAAACTTTACTAAGCAACATTTACTGAATAGGTCAAAACTCCTCGAATAATTATGGAAAATTAGAATGTTCTATAAAATAGAGTTTTACAGATCCCGTAACTTTTTAGATCATTAGGAGGTACCAATAAATAGTTCAAAACCAAAACTATACTGCTATATTGCAGTCTATTACATGGTCGGTCGAATTAAATTTCACCGACCAACAGACACAAAGAATATCCAAATATTTCAAAAATTTTCACTAACACGCATAATTGAGTTATCCAAATCATATGCAAATTTTAAGTAATTCAAAATTATACATAAAATACTAAATATAATATACTCTACCATGGTATTTATCAAATTTTGTATTCATATACTATCAAAATCCTAGTTTTAGCCAACTAGGGTTTATACTTATCAAACCCTAATTATTCAAAATAAAATTATCATTAGATTTCCTCATAAATTTTAAAACATCATAATTAGACATCTCATTATTGATCCAGGTTAAATAATAATGAGTGCAGTTAAACATGTAATTATCCATGTAAACTCTAATTAGATGCTAAGATGAAATGTCCGACCATAGTAGCCCGAGTGGTAAGAGCTCGGTAAGTCCCAATGAAGGACCCGAGTTCGAATCTCACTGAAGGCACTTTGCAAACGGCAATCCACACTGATTAGGCATGAGAGGGGGGGGGTGACCGGACCACACCCTCTCATGCCTCAAGAGTTTACCATGTCGGCTTCGTCCGGAATGGGTTCTCTCGGTCATAAAAAAAGATGCTAAGATGAAACTGGGTCATAACACCAATCTTCCTATCTTTGATAAACTCCACCTAGTTTGAATCAATTATAGAAGGGAAACACATTATAATCTATATAATCCACGATTTCAATAATTATTTTGCAGATATTATTCACACCCTCTCATGCCTCAAGAGTTTACCATGTCGGCTTCGTCCGGAATGGGTTCTCTCGGTCATAAAAAAAGATGCTAAGATGAAACTGGGTCATAACACCAATCTTCCTATCTTTGATAAACTCCACCTAGTTTGAATCAATTATAGAAGGGAAACACATTATAATCTATATAATCCACGATTTCAATAATTATTTTGCAGATATTATTACACAGTGAGATAGGTCTCCAATCTTTAATAAATTCAGCCTCATTATGGGAATACTTAAATTTTTATTTGTTACATGGGTATGCAGGTGGGAGAGAGATTCTTTTATAAATAAAATTCCTTATAATTATAATTTGAAATTATGATTTTATTTTTTTAATTAGTACAAAAACTCAACATAAATTGTTTTTTACATAGTTAAAACATTCTCTCATTTTGATAGTTACTAATGTGGCTTGAAAAGTTTAGGGAAAAATATTGTGATGGGCATGCACCGGAGAGTAATTGATTCTTTGGCATCTACACAACATTATTAATATAGTAAAGCATTACAATATATATTTGATTCATTTTACAAGTTTACATAATAAGACGTCACTAATTACCTTGATAATATGGTAGGATGTTTTTTTGTGGAGGGAATTTGGTAGGTATAGACTTGATCGAAAGCAATTCTCTGACATCTCTACATTAATTTGGATAGGAATTTTTTGAATGATATAGATTTGGTACATTGCCCAATTTTTATATAAGAAGATTCCACTATGAGTTGGACATAAATTAATTTGACAATAAATTTTCTTGAGGGGATAAAAGTTTGGTGGAAAATTATTCAGTTAGAAGGAACCCATTATTGAAGGAAGGGGAGGAATTCTTTACTTTAAGAAATATTGATTTCTTAACAAGAAATTTGATTAAAATGAAATATGATTTTAGGGGAAAAGTTTATAATGAGGAGGAAATATTTTAGTTTAGAAAGTTTGACTTAACAAAAGAAACAAAATATTAGAAGGGAATAAATTCAACATGAGAGAAATAAGAGAGATAGATAGTAATTAGAAGGAAATAATTTCTTGATGAAAAATTTAAATGGATTTTGAGAAAAAATTAGGGAGAAACTTGTTCACATATAGAAGGAAAATATGGAGAATCTATTTTACAAATGCATCGAAATTGTTAGTAAAGAACTAAATTTTAGCGAGGAAACTTCTACTATGGTCATTCACCATGCTTTCTATGGGCACAAAAATTATACCATAATTTTCAAGAAAAGTTTCCCCTTTCCTATCACTTGACCAGATAATATTTTAAATTTCCCCACTATTCCCCTCCCAACACTCACCATATACCAAACATAGACTTAGTGAGGAAACTAAAATTACATACAACTTCACAATGACAATATTCCTGTTGACTTGAGAGTTATACATTGTCCATATTTTGATAATAACTTAACCATTTCATTCATAGTATCTAATATGTTTGTTTGAGATTGATTTTAGGCATTAGGTAAATGAAAAGGATCAAGTTACACAAGCCGTAGCTTGTCAAAGTTCAAGTCAAAAGCAACACAAATGCACTTTTTTGGAAAACACTCCAAACCACCTTAGAATATTTTTGTAATCATTTATATTGATGATATGACTTGTAACTAAGGTGAGAAAAAACCAGGGACACTTAATTCCATCATTTGATCACTTTAAATAATTTGTCACAACACTTTAATTGGACAAGTTTGAATCTCGACCGATCAGTGATGGATTTTTAGAAATGGTTGCATCGGTCGATTTGTACACTCATAGAACTCGAACGACTAACTTACTGACCAAAGTTGATTTTAGCTGAGTGGTCGAGTTTCCCCAGGACAAACTCGACCAATAGTTTGAAAATTGGCTTTGTCAGTTAGTGGATCGATCAAGTTACCTTTATTGAAACTCGACCAAATTACTATACAGAAAACACAGATTAAGTGATTCCAACCATTGGAGAGTTTTTAGAAATGAAAATAGACACGTTGCAAGTTTTAAAACAACTAGTTTTCATTGTTAAGTGATCCCATACTCAAAGGAACACCCCATCTATAAAAAGGACCTCTTGGAGTTCATTTTAAGGTTTCTCATTCATGCTATCCTTGGTCCTTACTATAGTTGAGCATGCTACCATCCTTTGAGCCCCTTTCTCTTTCTCATTTACAAAGCATTTTGTGATTATGAGTGAGTTAGGTATGTTCTAAGAGAGCTACCTCATTGTTACCTTGTAAAGATCTCCATCTTTCCATATTTCCAATCCCCTTTCTCAAAGAGAAAAGGATGAAGTGATCTTCTCTGAGTGAAGGAGGAGTTGATGTTCTTCTTCAAGGTTGAAGAAGATGTGAAGATCCTCTCCAAGTGAAGGAGAAGGACAAGGTGGAAGATCCAAGGAGCTTGTGGGTAAATCCTCAAGGCTGAAGACTTGTTGCAAGGAGGAGATGTCCTAGGAGAAGGAATCGAGCCTCTTGTAAGAGTAGGTAAGACATGTTGTGAGATAGAAGACTAGCTCTTGGATAGGTAAGCCCTTGGATGTAAGGTGATCTTCTTGTATATCTTATAATAGAATATAAGTATACATGGGTTGCAAAGTTCTAGAGGTTGACCTCTCTAGGTAGTGGATTGACGATCTCCTAGTTTGGAGTTTGGAACCACTCTAAACACCTTATCTAGGTGTTTGTTTCAATATGCCTCATCCTTGCTATGCTTGTTTAGATAGGACTTCAAATTCAATTTTGGTATTTGGTTTCAATTGATATGATTTGAAGGTCGAACTATTCTTGTGAGAATTTTGAAGCTCTATTCATCCCCCTCTATAGCTCTAGATCCAACAAGTGGTATCAGAGAAAGGATATTCTCCAACAAATCTCCTATGAGATGAAAAGATGGGTGAGATCCTACTTGGTTACCTCAACCTAGAGGGAGGCTTCTCCATGCACCCCCCAGTCTTCAACAAAAATGAATTCCTCTATTGGAAGTGATGGATGCAATTCTACCTTGAAGGGGTGAAATTTTATATGTTGAAAATGATGATTGCACCCTGCAAGGAGCCAACCAGAGCTATATCAACTTGGGATAAAGCAACCCTAAAGAATGCACAACTTAATGCCAAAGCAATTGGCATCCTCTATGCAGCCCTCACTCCCTCCGAGTTCAACCGCATCTCCTCATGAGATACAACCTATGAGATATGGGACAAGTTGTGCATCACTTATGAAGGAACAAATCAAGTGAAGGAGGCAAAAATCTACATGTTGAACAACCTCCTAGAGAACTTCAAGATAGGGAAGAAAGAAGGAGTTGTCGAGATGTACTCAAGGCTCAACATCATCATCAATAGCCTAGTTGCTTTGGGACATACTTTGGATAGAGGAGCAATCAACTCAAAGATCTTGAGGTCTCTTCCAAAGAGATGGGAGTCAAAGGTGACCTCCATTGAAGAAGTAAGAAGTCTTGGTGATCTTGCAACTGAGGAGCTTATTGTCAATCTACAAGCTCATGAGCCAAGACTTGACAATCAAGAATAGGAAACAAAACAAGAAGAAAAAGAATCGAGGAAGATCAAAGATAGTGCCTTCAAAGCTCAAGTGGAGGCTCTTATCCATCAACAACAACTTTCTTTCTGGACCTCTTCCTCCTCCTCAAGTAAAGATGATGGCCCTAGTGAGCATGAAGCCAACTTCTTCAAGGGAAAGAACTTCAAAGGAAATCAATCTCCTTCATCCACTCCAAGGCGCTACAGGTGTGGTAAAAAAGGAAAGTAAAAGATTGAATGTCCTAAGGCTCAAAAGTCACACCACAAGAGCAACTCCAAGAAGGAAGAAGATTACTAGTGTGATGACCCAATATTTGAGGGAGTTTGATACCCAATATATTTGTTGATGACAATCATGGAGCAAATTAGTTTAATTATGTATCATGATGTGTATATGGGTCACCGAACAATGTATTGAGGTTCATGTTGATTATTCACAAATAACTTTATTTGATGAGGAATGGATGAGGTATATTTATAAGTATATGGATTAAATGGTCATAGGATTGAGCCTTTTCAAAGAATTTATGTGACTAGTCAAACACATGTATCCTAAGCTCATTTTAGGTTAAATACTAGAATTGCCTATGATAGAGCTATATCAAAAATTGTTTCCTATTTAGGGGCTGCTTTTAAGAGACATTCATGTTTAGATTTTGACTAAATGAATAATGTTTCATATGATTTTAGACATAGGTTTATTTACAATGTGTCTCACAACCACTTTGGTAGGATGTCTCCGTGACTATACTAAAACCACAGTTTGTTTTAGACTCATGGAACCATCCAAATCCTAGAGTAAGTAATGTAGTGTCATGCCTTTATCTTCTACATCCGTTTCTTACGAAGAAGCTGGTACATCAGAGACCGAGTTCCCTGGGGCCATGCATCCTAAGTAAAGGGGAAAATGTCTGAGAACTAGAACAAGTCACTAGCCCCACCAAACTAGGATCCTTCCAACATGACCTAATAGTATACCTTTTGCCTTCAACCTCTAACTTATACAGAATGAGGGACCTTGACCCATCCAACTGCGATCACAGATATACCGGATCTTAGAGATGATTATGAGATATATCAAGAATTCCTGTTGCTTGGCAGCTTGCCTTAGATCAACCTCTCACACCAATCCTTAGTCCTGCAACTACAAAGTCCAAACCCTCATGGACATGCCCTCTCCAACCACAGTGGTAGGTGGAGGTTGGGTGAAGGGAAGCCAGGAAGGCAACTGAGAGATCGAGAATGTCTGGAGATGGTCACACTAGTGACCTAGACTAAAAGGTTGCCGATGTGCTGGAGAAATCATAACTCCACACCCCCTCACCTCACCGACCTAGACTAAAAGGTTTCCGATGTGCTTAGGGTTCAGACATAAACCAACAACTCCCTCTTCCTCTTACCCACAGAGGCACTTCATACCTCCAAGATCCATGCCAACTGACAACTTTGAAGAGGGATGGAGTGAGATTCAAACCTCCTTCAACCCTAGTGCTGGGGATGCTAGCATGATGGTGCTTGTGTGGTAATAAAAGGAGATGGAAGTAGAGAAGATAGAGGTAGGCGAGCCGAGCCAGTGTCCAGGTGGGGTTGGTTAAATGCTGGGGAAGAGAGATTGGAGGAGGCTATGTGCAACACTGTGGCATCCAATCACCGGGTTGACAGGGAGTCTGCGGGCTGTATTTCTTCTTGCTTCATCCTAGAAACAAGAACTTTAGGAATGGAAGATCCGTTGAAGTGTTAAGATCCATGCGACATGATGGAAGGAGCCACTCATTGCTTACCAAAGAGATGGATTATGATGGCAGACCCGGGAGCCAGAGGTCGACGAAGCTTCGCACGTCTGGGAAGGCATTCAACGCGATCGGGACTTGCAAGAAGAGAAGAGGGTGGTGGCTAACTGGATCTACCTACCCATGGATCCCTCATGGGATCCACGACCTACATGCCCAAGGATCTAGTGGTGGGGCAAAGTGGCAGGGATCTAGTGCTGCTAGATCTGTGAGTCCGACGACTGCAATTAACCATAATAGGTAAATCAACTTTAAACCCCAAAGATACCAATACTCTTAGAAAATAGATTACAATTATCTCCATGGGCCAAATAATGCCTGAAAAATACCCCTAGATTTCAGAAAAATGTACACTTTATTACTGGACCCCTATATCAGACCCTTGAACAACTTTTAATGATGATGTTTAATTTAGAGTACAATTCTCCTTTTTAGGGTTCATTAAATTAAACAAATGGTATCTAATTGATATTAATTCTCATAAAAAACATCTTTGAACCTTAATGATGATTTAAGTCTAACTGTGAAATCTGATCTGACTATTATGTCCAAATTATAGGTCATTTCCCATTAAAACCCAATCCCATGCTTTTAGCCCCATTTTAATTTTAGAAAACAGACAGTGTAAGAAAAATATGAAATTTGTACTAGATTTTAATATTGACTTATAGATCATAATAAAAGTACCAGACACCATTTTAAGATCATATTGGACCTAGGTTTGACCTAAATCCTAATTTGGACCTAAAATACTTAGAATTTGATGATCATTTATTAACGATGATTAATTTGTTATTAATCGGATTATGAATTGATATGTAGATGGTCAAGCAGTATAAGAAATCTATGAACTAAACTACGTGGGTTTTATTAAGTATACGACTAGTTTTCATGAATGCATAATGATATGATGTACTTTGGATGCTTGTATTTGCATAAATTCTTAGATGTATATTAGTAGTATATGCTTCACCAAACATAAAAGAACATAAAATCAAATATGGATGGATTGTATCTGCTAAGTGTTACATTCTCTCTCTCTCTCTCTCTCTATAAATATAAGGTCAGCACAACCCCATAGCACAAGGGGAGGGGATCCTCATAGCCCAAGGGGCGAGGAAATGTGACATGCGACACCACTGAGTAGTACAATCACATCAAAAGACTGCTAAAATATTTGTCTACCTGATTATCACATTAAATAATGTTTTCTTTTACTTTTTTCTTCAAATATTTCATTATGCTAGTTACTATACAAGTATTTCACCCACATACACAACTTTTGTTGATTTGTTTGTTTCACATATTTTCTAGGTTCAGAGCTAGTATGGGAGAAAAGATAGAAAGTGAGCTGTTGTACAGATTCACCTATTGTGTAGATCCTAGTTAGCATACATGTTCATAGACGTATAGATACTTCATTCAATATGTATTTTTTAATTCATGTTGTAATAACTCATTTTGAAATATACTCATGTTGAATGTTGAGAATGTTATGGTGTATGCTTATGATTGTTGTTCATGTATGCATATGTCACTTTCACATCACACTTTGAAATGATAGCCTAACATTTTCATATTTGTCCTCTCGGGCCATCCAAGACTCGAGATAGTAGACTCCGAGGGCATTACAGTTGGTATCAGAGCATGAACAATAGCTACATCTAACAATTGCTCATCATGAAATGCAAACTAAATTTCATCGTTCACTTTAAACCCTAGAAACTTAGTAAGTTGATCTATAGGATTAAGGTTTGACTTAGCCTCTAAGTTAGAACCTAGATGTTCAAGAACTAGGTTTAGACAAGTGTGTGAAATCCTTTCCATATAGAGCTCATATGTTTTGGGTATATACACTAGTCTGCACCTTGGTGTCACCATTCCACCAGGTGACATGTCACTAAACTATCTACTGTGTGTGGCACACTCATTTTGCTAATTTGGTTTTGTTTTCCAATTGTATTCAGCCTCGATAGTTATCTATGACGTCTGTCTTCTCGGAGAAAAACTATATAATATTTGATTATATACGTAAATATGAAAAATGTGTCCCTCACACATGAGAGTAGTAGGTATGCATGCGATCTAAGTGAAAGGGAGGGACATCAGCCTAGAAGAGAGAGTAGATATCGATTAGATGTCTAGAGCCTTATTGGATATGTGACACTTAGGGTAGATGATTTATTTATATATGAAATAAGCATGTAGAATCTTATGTAAGTTTGATCTTTGATGGTATACTTCCTTCATAAATGAATTTAAGTTGTACGTGAGTTGAATCCAATTTTGAAGAATCTAATCAAAATTTTGATGATGAAAGTACCTTCTCTTTTCTTACTTAAGATGAGCTAAGTTAAGCTAAAGTTGAATATGCTTGAGACTCAAACTCTTCTACAAAGGAGGACCTCGAGTGATAGCACAAGATACGTGGTGAACTCTAGAGAGAGTGAGATCCACAAGGAGAGGGTAATAGGATTTACCCTAAAATATATGAAAAATATGAGATATATGTGAAATGATGTGTCCTAAGCTGGATTACTCTCGAGTAGATGAGTTGAGTCCTTTTGCATGATTCAATCCAATATGTGAGAGTTGGGTAAAAAATGATGGGTGGGTGACTCGTAATGAGAAAGGCAATCCTTTTGATTGAGTTATGTCCTAGCTTGAGTGACATATGTTTGTGAATCCCATCATTAGCTGTGAGTGAGGTGATATATGAACTATGGTTCCAAAAGTAAAATGCCTTGGGCATAAGATACTCATAAACAAGATTCCTCCCACTTATCTTTCTTAATATATGATACTAGAAAGCTCAATTGAGCTATATAGATGATTTATATATGAAGAGTCACTCATATACGATTGACCTATTCTATATTCCCTTCTGATATCATACATGTAATATCCAAGTTTCAAATAACGATAAGACTGTCTTAGCATATTCTCTTTCCCTCTATATCATGCATGAAAGATATAAGTTTGAAATCATGAAATAGAAAAAAGATATCTTTGGATCATAACTTACATGATAAAAAATATAGTTCTTAACATTAATCCTTCTCAATCTATGCTTCTAAGTTTGATAATAACTCTCACCCAATAGGGTGAAACCCTAATAGGTAAATATGAAAAAAAATCAAGCCCTTCTCTAATGATGAAATTCTAGTATGATGTGATTATAAAATGAAATAAGGATGTTTAGTGTGTTAACTTTATTATACAATGACATGAAATCTTCCTAAAACACTGCACAAGCCAGTAGGGTGGAAGATTAGACCCCGCATAATATCTTCTCAAACCAAATGTGTGATCAAACCCTAATTCTTAAGGCAATGAGGGATGTAAATCCTAAAATACTAGAATGTCAAGTTATGATCAAACTATGTAAATGATGCTTCCATTTACATAAGGTGGGGTGGGTACCCCTATGTGCTCAAAAACCTAAGATGACAAACTAGGGTTCATTAAGTACTATGATAGCCTTGGCATCTATAAATGTTGACCTATATAAAGTTTGACTCTCTGCTATCCCCTCGAGTACGAGGCTAGTTGAATTTCGAGGATGAAATTCCTTGGAAGGTGGGGTGAATGTGATGACCCAGAATTTGAGGGAGTATGATACCGAATATACTAGTTGATGACAAACATGGAGCAAAATAGTTTAATTATGTATCATGATGCGTATATGGGTCACCAAACAATATATTGAGGTTGATGTTGAGTATTCACAACTAACTTAATTTGATGAGCAATGGATGAGGTATATTGATAAGTATATGGATTATATGGTCGTAGGATTGAGCCTTTTCAAGGAATTTATGTGACTAGTCAAACACATGTATCCTAAGCTCATTTTTGGTTGAATACCAGAGTTGTTTATGATAGAGCTATATCAAAAATTGTTTCCTATTTATGGGCAACTTTTATGAGACATTCATGTTTATATTTTGACTAAATGAATAATGTTTCATATGATTTTAAACATAGGTTTATTTACAATGTGTCACACAACCACTTTGGTAGGTTGTCTCCGTGACTATACTTAAACCACCGTTTGTTTTGGACTCATGGAACCATCCAAATCCTAGAATAATTAATGTAGTGTCACACCTTTATCTTATACATTCATTTCTTAAGGAGAAGCTGGTACACCGGAGACTGAGTTCCCTGGTGCCATGAACAATAAGTAAAGGGCAAATATTTGAGAACCGATACAAGACACTATCCCCACCAAACTAGGATCCTTCCAACATGACCTAACCGTATACCTCTTTCCTTCAACCTCTGACTTATATGGAAGGAGGGACCTTGACCCATCCAGCTATGATCACAGATATACTGGATATTAGAGAGATTATGAGATATCTCAAAATTCCTGTTGCTTAACAACACACCTCAGATCCCACGAACTCTCACACCAATCCTTAGTCCTGCAACTAGGGAGTCCGAACCCTCATGGACCTTCCCTCTCCAACCATAGTGGTAGGTAGAGGCTGGGTGAAGGGAAGCCATGGAGGCAATAGAGAGATGGAGAATGTTTGAAGATGGTCACACCAGTGATTCCTTGCTGGAGAAATCATGACTTCACGGCCCCTCGCCTCCCCGACTAGACTAAAAGGTTGCCGGTGTGCTTAGGTTTCAGATAGAAACTAGCAACTCCCTCATCCTCTTGACCACAGAGGCACTTCATGCTGCCAAGATCCATTCCAACTGACAAGTCTGAAGAGGGATGGAGCAGATCTGAACCTCCTTCAACCCTAGTGTCGGGGATGCTAGCACGATGGTGCTTATGTGGTCATAAAAGGAGATGTAAGTAGAGAAAACAGAGTCATGCGAGCCAAGACATTGGTAAGGTGGGGAGGGTCCAAGGCTGGGGAAGAGAGATCAGAAGAGTATGTGTGCATCACTATGACATCCATTCACCAGGTTGAGTGGGAGTCTGGGGGCTTTATTTCTTGTTGCTCATCCTAGAAACAAGAAATTTAGGAATGGAAAATCTGTTGAAGTGTCAAGATCCCTACACCATTATGGTAGGAGTCACTTGTTGCTTTTTAGAGAGATGGCTCATGATGGCAGACCCAGGAGTCGAAGGTCGACAAAGCTTCACATGTCTGGACAGATAGTCAGTGCGACCTAGACTTGCCAGAAGAGAAGAGGGTGGCGGCTAATTGGATCCGCCTACCCATGGATCCCTCATGGGATCTGTGACCTTCAGGACCAAGGTGCTAGCGTCAGGAAAAGTGGTAGGGATCTAGGGCTGTTAGATCTATGATTCCAACGACTATAATTAACCATAATAGGTAAATCAGCTTTAAACCCCAAAAATACCAATACTTTTAGAAAATAGATTATAATTATCTCCATGAGCCAAATAATGACTCAAAAAATACCCCTAGACTCATAAAAATGTATACTTTATTATTAGACCCCTATATCAGACCCTTGAACCACTTTTAATGATTATGTTTAATTTAGAGTACAATTCTCCTTTTTAGGGTCCATTAAATTAAACAAATGGTATCTAATTGATATAAATTCTCATAAAATTTATCCTAGAACCCTAATGATGATTTAACTCTAATTGTAAATTTTGATCTGACTATTATGTCAAAATAATAAGTCATTTCCCATTAAAACCCAATCCCATGGTTTTAGCACCATTTTAATTTTAGAAAACAGATAAATTGTCTGAATAATATGAAATTTGTACCAAACTTTAATAATGACATATAGATCATAATAAAAGTACCATTTTAGGATCAAATTGGACCTAGATTTGATGTAAGCCCTAATTTGGACCTAAAATACTTAGAATTTGATGAACATTCATTAACGACGATTAATTTGTTATTAATCAGGTGATGAACTGATATGTAGATGGTCAAGCACTATAAGAAATATTTGAACTTAGGTACATGGGTTTTATAAAGTATAAGACTAGTTTTCATGAATGAATAATGATATGATGTACTTTGGATGCTTGTATTTGCATATAAATTCTTGGATGCATATCAATAGTATATGCTTCGCCAAACATAAAAGAACATAAAAGAGAATATGGATGAATTGTAGTTACTAAGTGTTACATTCTCTCTCTCTCTAAATATAAGGTCGACACAACCCCATAGACCAAGGGGCGGGAATCCTCATAGCTCAAGGGGTGAGAAAATGTGAAGTGCGACACCACTTAGTACAATCACATCAAAAGACTACTAAAATGTATGTTTACCTAATTATCGCATTAAACAATGTTTTCCAAATCTTTCATTATGCAAGTTACTATACAAGTATTTCACCCACGTATACAACTTTTGTTTATTCATCTTTTTCATGTATTTTCTAGGTTCAGAGCTAGCATGGGAGAAAAGATAGAAAGTGAGCAGTTGTACAAGTTTACCTATTGTGTAGATCCTAGTTAGCATACATGTTAATAGACTTGTAGATACTTCATTCAATATGTAATTTTTAATTCATGTTGTAATATACTCATGTTGAATGTTGAGAATGTTATGGTGTATTCTTATGGTTGTTTGTTCATGTATGCGTATGTCGCTTCCACATCGCACTCTAAAATGATTGCCTAACATTTTTAGATTTGTCCTCTCGGGCCTTCCAAGTCTCAAGACGGAAAAATCTGGAGACAATACAACAAGAAAGATAGGAAATACAAGAGGAAGGACGAGAAGGAGATGAGGCTCAAAGATGCAGCTCATGTATCTTGGGAAGGACCATCCTCTTGTGGATCAAGCTTCAATGAAGATAGAGAGTGCCACCTTGAACTCATGGCCTCTACAAGTGAAGATATTGGTGAGTTAAGTGAGGTAAGTTTTTATGAGTTAGCAAAAGAAACTCTTATTGACATGCTTGTTACTACCCGTTCTTCTTATTCCAAATGTAAATCTAAAAAGAAGAGGTTGGGTAAAATCATTGATGACTTGTATGCTAAACTTGATATTCTTGAGTAACATGAGAAAATTCATCTTGAGAGCATTGATTCCTTGAAAGGCCAATTTATTGATCTTGAGCTCCAATACATTAGAGTTCTAAGTAGAGAATGGTGTCTACCTTAAGAATATTGCATCTCTTAAGGAAGATAGCCAAAAGCGCCTTAATGAGCTTTAGTTACTTAAAACTAAAAATGCTAAACTTAAGCTTGTTAGTGATGCTCATAGAGATGAGAGGGGTGCTTATCTCAAAGAAATTCAATAACTTAAATCTAAAAATTCTAGGTTACTTGGTCAAGTAAATGATTTATCTTCTAGACCTATTTTGCCTAGTAATTATGTTGCTTCCATTACTACTGAAAAGGATTCTTCCTAAAGCCCTATGTTTAGAGGCCGACCTTGTTCATGCTAGATATGATCTTGCTAGCTTGTATTCTACTGTTATATCTCTTACTGATGACAATCATAGACTTAGAGTCTCTCTATAGAAATTCTTCAAAGGGAAGAACTCCCTAAATGAAATCCTTGATCACTCTACCAAACAAAGTGGTATTAGTGGTTTGGGATTTGTAGGGGGAGATCCCAAGGGAAAGAGTAAGGCCAAAGGTAAGAAAAAGAGTAAGGAAAATCCTCTTTTCATTGGAGAGTTTTCTATCTCTAAGAACCCTTTGATTTGCTCTAATTGTAAAAGTGACGATCATTATTCTACTTATGGTCCTTACAAGCCTAAGGGACCAACCCAAAGATGAAATTGGATGCCAAGCTAACACTGGGTCTCAAAGTTTGAGTTGGGAATCGACATTCTACTTTCTTGTAGGAAAAGGAAAATCAAATGTTGATAGTGGATGCCCAAAGAACATGACAGGTGATATAAGACATTTTGAGAATTAGTAAAGAAGAAAGGAGGTTCGATCACTTTCAGGGACAACAACAAAGGTAAGGTAAAAGGTGAGAATGATGTAGGTGAATCCTTGTGTATCAAGAATGTTCTCTTTGTGGATGGCCTACATTACAATTTAATAAGTGTTATTCAATTATATGATATTGGTTATCTTGTGCTATTTACCTTTGTTGAATGCTTGCTCTTATATTCCCTCACATACAATGTATTATATAAGGGAACTAGGAATGATAATCTTTATGTAATTGTTATTGAATCTGTTAAGCCTATTTTTGATAGATGCCTTTTAGTAAATTCAAATGATATTTCTCTTTGGCATCATTGGCTAGGTCATGTAAATATGCATCAATTGAAGAAGTTGAAAAAAAAGGACTTGGTCAATGGAATTTTCATATTGGATTTTGAAAAGGATGAGGAATGCCAACCTTGTACCCAAGGAAAAAAAACCAAGTCCTCCTTCAAATCGAAAGGAGTCCTTAGCACCAAGAGAGCTCTTGAACTTCTCCATATTGATCTATTTGGACCTATGAGAACTCAATCGCTTCGTGGTTTCAAGTATTGTCTTGTTATTATCAATGATTTCTCTTGATATACTGAGACCTTCTTTCTTATTTCTAAGAGCAATACTCTTGATGTTTTCTCTAGCTTTTGTAAATGAGTTGAAAATGAAGCTTCTTGCCGCATTGTTTTCATTCATAGTGATCATGGGGGAGAATTTAAAAATGATCTTTTTGAACATTTTTGTGAAGAGTCTAGATATGCACATAATTTTTCTTCACCTCGAACACCTCAACAAAATGGGGTTGTTGAGAGGAAGAACATGTCACTACATGAAATGGATAGGACCATGCTTTTAAAGTATGACACTCCGAAGAAGTTTTGGGCCGAAGCCGTTAGTACCTCATGTTTTGTGCAAAACTGGGTTTTCACACACCCTTCTTTGAAGAAAACCCCCTATGAGATATGGCGTAGTAGGAAGCCTTCTATCGAGTACTTTTAGATTTTTAGGTGTCCTTATTTTTCTTTGAACACAAAAGATTCTCTTGATAAGTTTGATCCGAAATCGTACAAGACTTTCTTTCTTGGTTATAACACTATTAGCAAGGTTTTAGAGTGTATATTGTTGATCTATCTGAAGTATAAGAATCTATTAATGTCAAATTAATTGAGACTAATCCCTATGTTTCTAAGGATATTGCTAATGATGATGTTGTAGAAGAAGTAATTCCTATCTTGAAAGAACTCAACATCACCCAAAAAGGAAAAAGAGGTGGCCACTCAAAAAGAAGAGATAGATGAAAAAAAGAAGGATCGAACTCCAAGCTTTGCAAAGAATCATCCTAAAGACCTAATCATAGGTGACCCTTTTGAAAGAGTGAAGACACTGGATGCTTACAATAAAGAACAAGCCAACAATGCCTTCACCTCACAACTCAAGCCAAAGAATGTCAAAGAAGCTCTTAGGGATGATGAGTGGATCCTAGCCATGAAGGAAGAACTGGAGAAATTTGAGAAGAACAAAGTGTGGACTCTAGTGCCATGACCATGTGATAGAAAGATCATTGTCACCAAGTGGGTCTACCAAAACAAGCTAGATGAAAGTGACAAGGTGGTAAGAAACAAAGAAAGATTAGTGGCTCAATGCTACAATCAGCAAGAAGGTATAAATTTTGATGAAACATATGCACCTATAGCTAGACTTGAGTCCATTTGTATGATGCTTGCTTTTTCTAGTTATACGAATTTCCTTATATATCAAATGTATGTTAAAAGTGCATTTTTGAATGGTACAATTGAGGAGGAAGTGTATGTTGCACAACCTTTGGAATTTGAACATGATAATTACCTAACCATGTTTATCTATTGTAAAAAGCTCTCTATGGCCTCAAACAAGCACCTCGAGCTTGGTATGATAAATTAAAGAACTTTTTGTTGGATCATGGGTATATCAATGGCAAAGTAGATTCTACCTTGTTTCTCAAACACACTTCTAACAATTTTCTTATCATTCAAATTTATGTTGATGATATCACTTTTGGTAGAATGAATCTTGATCTTTGCAAGGAGTTTAATGATCTTATACAGAGTGAATTCGAGATGAGCATCATGGGTGAGCTTACATTCTTCCTCATCTTTCAAATCAAGCATACTAAAGATGGGAACTTCATCAACCAAGGCAAGCACACAAGTGAGCTACTCAATCACTTTGGGATGGAGAACACCAAGATGATGGACACACCATATCAAACACTGATGGAGTTTTGCAAAACCACTAAAAATCCCAAGGTGATGAATCCTTAGGTTTAGCCTTGCTAGTACTATGGTAAGGACTCCACCCACGTGTGTTAAGACACGCGGAAGTCTTATCGTAGTATAGTTAAGGGTCGAATCCTCGGGACAACGGTCTTGACGAAGTCAAGATGGAAAACGTTTTAGCTCTACTTAACTACTTAACAGTTGATATTTAGATCGGAAGTTTGATGTTGGTTTCAAAGCTAAATGCGAGGAAAGCAAAGCAAGAAGGTAAATATTAAAGTTGTAAACAATTGATAAAAACCACTAGGATGTTATCGGGTTTCACACCACTACACATGGATCAAGTCATGCAACATAATAAAACAACCTGCAAAAAGGGTCAAATCAGTTAGTATCTTGTAGTCCTAGCTTCCTTTCAGATAACTAGCTACGAGAAGCGTGGAGTATTGCAATGCCAGCCTTCCCATAATGAATGGTCACATGCCTTGCATTACTCCTTCATGAAATGTGTTCCTCGACCATACCAAGGTTGCACTTCCATACGTCAACTGATTCCATTTCATAGTATGAAAGTGCAACGATGGGGGTGAGTTTACTCCACTCCTGAAAACACTTCTAGACACCGAAACAGACGTATGATGACTACATACATCCATAACCAACATTCAATCGATATATAGATCTAAGGGTACAAACGTTGACAATTCATACCAAAAGACAATATGTAACACAAGTTGATGATCAAGCAACTAGTATTCATTAAGCGATTGAAGTCAAACTGAAAGGAAGAGTATCTTTGTTACAAGTTATTGAATTACATCGCATGAAATGAAAACATGGGTAGCGGGGCTACTCCCCGCACCCTAGTGAATGAAACTACTCGCTCATGGCAAAGGAGGTGAGAAGAGAGAGAAAGAACGTCATCTCCACGGAGGAGGGAAGGTTGAACCCTTGGTGAAGAGAGCAACGATCTTCACACTTCGTGGTTGCTTTGATGAAGGATTTTCTCTTCCCACCTTCTCTGTGGAAGAGATGTAAAGAAGAGAGAGAAGGAAGCTTGATGATGAGCACGGATCTCAAAACTGGCAGCCTTGGGGCAGTGGACGGAAGATCAGAGTGCTCTGGGTCTGGAGAGGCAGCCTTTGGGCGTCTTGGAATCCGATCCCCTTGAAGTGGCCCTTGAGGTCCTATTTATAGGCTTCAAGTTGAGCCCAAACGGTCTTGAGACCGTTTGGTCTCAAACGGTCTTGAGACTGTGAGGCTTCTCGCGGTCTTGGGACCGTGAGGCTTGTCGCGGTCTTGGGACCGTGAGGCTTGTCGCGGTCTTGGGACCGTGAGGCTTGTCGCGGTCTTGGGACCGTGAGGCTTCTCGCGGTCTTGGGACCGTGAGGCTTGTCGCGGTCTTGGGACCGTGAGGCTTCTCGCGGTCTTGGGACCGTGAGGCTTGTCGCGGTCTTGGGACCGTGAGGCTTGTCGCGGTCTTGGGACCGTGAGGCTTGTCGCGGTCTTGGGACCGTGAGGCTTCTCGCGGTCTTGGGACCGTGAGGCTTCTCGCGGTCTTGGGACCGTGAGGCTTCTCGCGGTCTTGGGACCGTGAGGCTTGTCGCGGTCTTGGGACCGTGAGGCTTCTCGCGGTCTTGGGACCGTGAGGAGTCTTTGTGAATTTTTTTTGTGTTTTCTGTAATGAAAAAGAGGAAAAGTTAGTTTATTGATGTATCTGCAATAAAGTAAGAAGGTTTAATGATTCTATTTAGTTTATCTAAAAAAGAGTATGGAAAACTAAAGATAACTAATAAGATAACGTCACAAAATGAGAGGTTATCACCCCCCCTAACTTAGAGTCTACCTTGTCCTCAAGTTAGATAGAGCTAAGGCATGTAATGGCGAGGCGATTTTATTTGATTAGGGTTTCCATACTCATGCTTCAATTCTAGGTCAGAGATCTACCGAGGTCTTATCAGGGCTTCTGCTTACACTAACTCTTTCGAGTATCAAAAGTTGCATGGATCTCAGGTTCCTTTTATATCGTGAGTCTCGCATTGGGACCACCTTTCTTAATGTGTGCATGTCATCGACTCGAATCAGTTTTATACTTCTTTGGAGAAACCTACTGGTAGCTAGAGTGGGTAAGAGGGCTGGCTTAAAAAGCTTATTGTGTAACTCCCCCTTCAAGTGGGGAAAGGTTTGTCTATGCTTTTTAGAGATTCACTACCGGGCACGACACATCTGCCTTCGTGAGGGTAGCTGAATGTACCGGCCGGGTGAGCTCTTTTATCAGCCTTATCATATATTAGGAAACCTTAGGATCTCTTTACCGGGCACGACACATCTGCCTTCATGAGGGCAGCTGTATGTACCGGCCGGGTGAGATCTTTGTTGGCTCTTCATATAGGTCCTTATGCATGGCACAACTCTCATGTTTTTATTCAGCACTCTGGCTTTTATTCGAATCTCACAGGCTTAGGAAGTGGGTTTTGTTAGGGTTTTTGATTGGGCGGCCAAGCCTCTTTTATTGAAAGAAGAAAACTGTTCTTGGGGTTCTTGACATGCACTTGGTGGTCTGCTCGCGAGATTTTCTTGATTTTGGATTTCCCTGATTTCCCTCTTGACTTTGAGAGTATTCAGTTCGCTTTGGCCCTGAAGTTGACCTGTGAAGAGTCTGAGATAGAATTGAAGCAAAAGTATAGAAACCAATAGTGAAAGAATGTTATGGATTCGCCATTTCAAGCTTATAAGCTAATCTTAATATTTATATGAGGACTACTTCATCTCTAACTTAGGTAAGGGTGATACTTTTCATGATGAAAGTTATACTTAGAAGTTGTTTTATTGAAAAAAAATACTGGAAAAAGTCTAAGTACGAAAAGAAAGTTTGAAAACAAAGTGCGGAAAAGAAAAGAAAAATGAGTTAGAAGAGTTGGAGAAGAATGATACCTCGCCCTTGTCCAGTGCACTCCCCCCTAACTTATCACGCACTCTGTCCACAGAGTGTCAAAGGGATAGGATGAGAGGTGCATGGACAAGGGCATTTAGGCGTCAGCTAATCCTGAGCTTGCCCCTGGTGCTTGGAGGAGCTTAGCTGCGAACTGTCCACGCAGGGCGTGATAGTCTACGTCAGTCATATCCTCTACTGGTTTCTGAAGAACTAGGATGGTATACATCCAGTAGAGGACATGGAAGCCGCAGTCGTTGGATTGTCGGATTTGCTGGGGACACTTGTGGCAGAAGGAAGGGCGGTGAAAGTGTTCTTTGGCGTAAGCTTTTGTGTGCTGACTAAGGAGATCAATTAATCTTTCAGCACATTCTTTTGCCACTACCTCTGTGGGTGTTTTTGGCGTTACGACGTAAACTTTCTGTCGTGGGTTGTACTGGCTATCGGAACTGTTATAAATTGTAATTGTTCCATCCGGTAGGTTTGCTGCCAGAAGTAGCCAGTGTTCATGGTAGAGGAAGGGTAGCATGATGAACTTCGGCGTTGTGTGTTGTAGATATGAGATTAGTGTTTCAGCTGCGCCGAAGTTCTTTAGCTTTAAAAGATCATCCTTCAGATATGGAGACGCCATGTATGCTGTGGGGTGATCTTGTCCGATTAGAAGCTGATAGGCGGACATAAGGCCAACAGAGAGGGATCCTTTAATTTGTAAAGATTCTTGTAGAGTGTCTGCCATTATAAGAATGTCACCAGACATGAAAATGAGCTCATCATTCTCGGCAGAAAGCTTTGACATAATGAGACGTAGTTCGTAGCTGGATAGGCCTTTGCAAGCACTGAGATCGAAGTCTGGAAAAGATGATGTGATGGCAGACAACGGGTTTTTGGCGTCTTGGCTTTGCTCGGTAGCGGAGGCCGGTCCTTTTGATTTCTCTGAATCTTTTAGAGCTTGGCGGAAGGGTCGCCGCTGTGGTCGCTGGATAGCAGAGAAGAGGTAGCGAGGGACATCATCTGGTGCCATCGTTTGGTCTTTGAAGAACCGTCTGTCGCAGATGAGTTCCATCGCATAACGTCCTCTCAAGGAATGAAAATCTTCAGTGACCAGGGCAGAGAAAGGGATTTCTTGGTTCAGCGCTTGGATGTGACGAATGGTGCAGAAAGCGCAATCCCCGGATCCTTCTGTGGCTTGAACTGGTGGGTTTATAATTTTGAACCAGGGCTGGCACCAGTCTTGGCGGAGAGATGGGCGTGCAGCCCAAATTAGCTTAAGCAGCCGAAAGGGTATGCATCTTGCTTCGCCGGCTGCTTCACCCACAAAGTTTATCGTGCCGGCGGGTAGCTCGGTGCTGCAGAAGTTATAAACTGTGGCGTCCCGAGCTTCTGTATCGACAATCATAGCTAGCCAATGGTTTAAAATTTGGAAAGGCACAGTAAGATAACGTGCTCGTCGTGCTAGCCCGATACGCAGACGTTCGATGGATTTTTCTTGGATATCCTTGTATAGGAGGCCCAAGGATAGGGCGGGTGAGGCATTGAAGACAGGCTGCTTCCTCTTGTGGCTTCTGTAAATTTCGATACAGTTGGCGAGGAGGACACGGAAGATGGACATTGGCATCGTCGACCCAGGTCGCAGGATTTTGCGAAAATCTTCACGTGTCAGCTTGCGCTTCGTTTTAGTGTTGTGATAGATAATATCGTCTCCTGCCTTTGTATCATCCACGATAGTATTCAGTATAAAGATATCCTGGGCATCTAAAGTGGAAATGGCCGCCATATCAAGGTCATGCATTTTGTGCGGCAGGGGTGGTGGTGGGGGAAGCTCCTGTAGAGGGGGGGAAGGATGTACTTCTGGAGCTTCCTCAGAGCCAATAGTATCGTTGTCTGAGTCCGAGGCAGAATCGAGCTCTTCATCAGTATCCAATTGCACTCGTTCTGACTCGTACTCGTCGAGGGGTGAGTTTTCCGTCGTGGTGGCCGCTGAGAGGGGCAAGACAGCTGTTGTAGGAGGGGTGGCGGAGATTCCGATTATGCATTGGTGGAATTCGGCGAAGGCTGCTTCTTTAGCAGCTTCTCCGATGGATCCCATAGCAGAGTAGTCAAGAAATTGATCCCCATATGATATATTAACATTATCATGGTGTGGGGAGTTGGGATCCTTATCACCGTCATGGTGATCTGTTTGTTGTCTGGGTTCTGCTCCTTGGCTTGGACCCTCCCCAGCATCAGCTGGTTTGTCAGAGTTTTCATCTGAGGAGGTACTGTTGGTGGAGTCTGCTGAAGAATCAGAATCGTCATCATTATCATCATCATCTTCGTCGTCGTTAGTTGTCTTCTTTTGTGCTTTCTTTTTGCACAGACGATGGATGGATTGGAGTTCATCATAAGCCACTTGCACGTGCTCGTGTGTTTCGAGCAGTGCTTCGTGGGTTTCTTTAAGATCTAGAAAACGTTGTTCAGCCGAGAGGAGTCTTGCTGTGAGATCTGTTACTTGAGCTCTTAGCTGAATGAGCTCATTATTTGATGACTCCTCCTGGTGATTATGTAGCTGCGTGAGGGTGGTGGTGATGTCGTCCAGGCGCGTGCTGAAAGCTTGTTGTTGTTGCTGCAGCTCGCGTAGGGTCTCTGGCAGAGGTAAAGTCTGCGCGGAGATCCTATCGACTTGTGTTGCCAACACTTCATGCTGGCGTTGTACTCCCTGGATCAACGTGGGCAAGTTGTTACAGTGGCCGTCGATGTGGTCGACTTGCTTGGCCACTGAAGCTTGACGTTGTTGGATTCCTTGGAGGATGGCTGGCATGGTGCGGTTCTGCTCGCCGATCTGGGCAACCTGCTTAGTTAGACCCTGCACACATGAAAGAATAGAATTTAAAATGTTAGATGGGTCGGTGAGGAGGTTTCAGATGGTGTCAAATTGACGTCCGAATTCCTCACCGACGTTAGTAAAAGGGACCCCAGTGATTGAAGGGTGAGGTGGCTGGGGTTGGGGTGGAATGATTGTGTCATGCGGAAAAGACACAGTTGATGGACCCGCGAATTGCGTGGTGACTGTAGATGGAGTCACTAGCGATGTCGGGGTGGTGGAGGATGGAAAAAATGGTGGCATTCCCAAAGATGGAAATGGATTCGGGAATGTTGATGGAAAGTCGGTGGATGTGAAGGAGGAGAATGCGGGCATTGTGGTGGAGAAAGGGGTGCCCGAAGTAAAGAAAGGTGGAGGTGGTGGAGAGGTGGTGAAGGAAGGTGGAGCGGAGGAAGATTGAAGGGTGGTTGATGGTGGTGGGGTGGTGGAGATTGGGGTGGTGGAAGGCGGAGAGGTGGTAGTGAGCTCAGCATTTAGACTCATTATAAAAGAGTCTAGTGATGAGGATGTAATATGTTCTTCGGGGAGGGGGGGTTCAGATTCAGGATTAGGTTTCGATGTGGGTGTCCCGGACAGCTCATGAGCTTTGACGAGCCTTCTGGAAGGTCGTTTGACTAGGAGCTTTGCTGTTTTAGCTGTCGGGGCAGTTATACTAAGCTCAGCCTGCCCTGCCTTTGCTTTCTTTTCTCTGGCTTTGACTGAAGCGATGATTGTGGCGATCTCATCTTCAGTGAACAGGAGCTTGTCTTTATCATAGTTGGCAAGCTCAGGAAGTGGCAGCAGGATTCGTGAAGATTTTGTGGGGCAGAAAATGTAGTGCAGCCTTCCATCCTTTTCTTTTAAGATGTAGGAGTTCTTTAGTGTCTGTTCATTGGTAAGGATGTCGCCTTTTATTGGGCTGCATTTGGGTAGAAGTCTATCCATTTTGAGATATTTGATGATAGATGTGATATGACCACCCGTGCAGATTTCTTTCCCGAGGGCGAAAGCTGAGAGCTTGATCAGCATGTGCCGTCCAATGTTGACAGGCAATCCATTGAGGACTGACCAGAGGACAAAAAGGTCAGATATGAGAATATTTCCCCCTTCGGATCTATGGAAAAGTGCGCCGACGATAATTTTGTATAACGTGCGCACTAGGCCAGAATGAACGTTGGAGGCCTTGCTTGTCCTTGCATCGAAGGTTGGTAACCCCGTTAATGACTTCCAGAAGTTATGCTTGTTGAAACTGGGGTGGTCTGTGCCAGCAGCTGTGGCTTTCTTCAGCTGGTCTTTATTGTCGATGAAAATTTCGTTTAGGACATTTTCGGTGATGACTACCTCATTGTTGAAGATTCTGGAGGTTATTCTACGGTCACCACCGTCCCTTTCTTTATGCAAGATGTCCACCACTTCTTTGTTGAAGTATGTGAAGAATTCAGTAGTTGGCTCAGAGTAGGAAATTTCCGATACAAAGCAGAGCCGGGAAAGGTTGGAATTGTCAAGAAGAGTGAGGATTCCGTGGTAGATCCCCATCTTCATCAGTATGCTGGGGCAGGCATACTTGGTTGGTTTAAGGAGTTGGCTGATAGGGGGAATGATTTGGAGGTGAAGGTTCTCGGGTGGTGGTGCTGTGGTGGTGATGGGAGGAAAGATAGGAACAGTTATTGTGGCAGGGTTGGTGACGGTGGTGGAGGGTGGTGGGATGTACCCTGCTAAGATTTGTTCTCTTGCACAGACAGGGTGGACCTGCTTCCTGGCTCTCTTCTTAGATGTGGGATCAGTTGTTGGTTCTTGAGCCAATCTCTTCCCCTTAGATTTTGTAGTGGGGGATTCTTTCTCAGGGGAAGGCTGGTATTCGGAGGCCTCGTCGGATGAGGTCTCTTCGACCTCCTCGTCAGAAGGTTCTTCATCAAGGCAGCGGTTGATTCGCTTGATGTCCTTCATGACAGCAGTCAGGTTTACTTCTGCTGGGACTTTTCCAGTCCTTTTGAAGTCGTCAACTAGGCTTTGCAGATTTGCTCGTTCAGCAATGAGCTTCTCTTTTGTCCAGAAGGGAGCGTCTGTTGGTCCGTGCTTAGCAGGTGAAGTCATTCTGAAATAATTGATAAGAAACAAAAGTTAGAAATCTTAAATTTTGAAATTATAACAAAGTAAAATTATTTTGAATTTGAGTTTTATTAGTTTGATTTAGTTCAAACGATCTTGAGACCGTTTGGTCTCAAACGGTCTGGAGACCGCGAAGATCCAAACGGTCTTGAGACCGCGAGGATCCAAACGGTCTTGAGACCGCGAGGATCCAAACGGTCTGGAGACCGCGAGGATCCAAACGGTCTTGAGACCGCGAGGATCCAAACGGTCTTGAGACCGCGAGGATCCAAACGGTCTTGAGACCGCGAGGATCCAAACGGTCTGGAGACCGCGAGGGTCCAAACGGTCTTGAGACCGCGAGGATCCAAACGGTCTTGAGACCGCGAGGAAGACGAACCGCGCGGGAGACGAACCGCGCGGCCGTTCGTTGGCTAAGAGCTGCGGAAACGATGACGGCGACAACGGCGGGAGGGGGCTCGAACGCGAGTTTGAAATGGTGATGCGTCAACCTGTCGCTGCGGTCGGTGGGTCGGCGAAGGGGTAGCTGCTGCAGAGCTGTCGATAAGCCGGGAGCGACGACGAGCTAGGAACGACGACGACAAAGTCGAGAACGACGGCGACGAAGCCGAGTCGTCGGCGAAGCACTTGAAACAGCGACGCGCGGGAGTGTAGAGACGAAGGTCAGAGCGGAATGAAACAGGAGGGTTCGAGAATTCGAGAATCAAGAAGAGGGGCGCGTAGGTGGGGGAGGGGATATTTATAGGTTTTTAGGAGCCCTCTCGGTCTGGAGACCGTGAGGGGCCTCACGTAATTTTGGGAAGTTATTGAGGGTGACCTTTTTGTCCTCTGGTCAGTCCTCAACGGATTGCCTGTCAACATTGGATGGCACATGCTGATCAAGCTCTCAGCTTTCGCCCTCGGGAAAGAAATCTGCACGGGTGGTCATATCACATCTATCATCAAATATCTCAAAATGGATAGACTTCTACCCAAATGCAGCCCAATAAAAGGCGACATCCTTACCAATGAACAGACACTAAAGAACTCCTACATCTTAAAAGAAAAGGATGGAAGGCTGCACTACGTTTTCTGCCCCACAAAATCTTCACGAATCCTGCTGCCACTTCCTGAGCTTGCCAACTATGATAAAGACAAGCTCCTGTTCACTGAAGATGAGATCGCCACAATCATCGCTTCAGTCAAAGCCAGAGAAAAGAAAGCAAAGGCAGGGCAGGCTGAGCTTAGTATAACTGCCCCGACAGCTAAAACAGCAAAGCTCCTAGTCAAACGACCTTCCAGAAGGCTCGTCAAAGCTCATGAGCTGTCCGGGACACCCACATCGAAACCTAATCCTGAATCTGAAGACAAAGTTCGTTCCCCGGCAACGGCGCCAATTTTTGATGGAGTTTTGCAAGGTAACGACCAATCTGGAGCTCGTAATATTGGTGCTGAAATCAGGGCATCTTTCAGAATTGTGAAACTTTGCAAGCATTCTTGGTTAAAGTTGAACTCTGTGTCCTTGGTCAGCAGTTGTGTCATGGGTTTTGCTATTTTGGAGAAATCTTTAATAAATCTTCTGTAAAATCCAGCATGTCCTAAGAAGGCACGGACTCCTTTTACGTCTTTTGGTGGCATCAATTTTGAGATAACGTCAATTTTTGCTTGATCCACCTCGATCCCTCTGTCGCTCACTCTGTGTCCTAAAACAACACCTTCTGTTACCATAAAATGGCATTTTTCCCAATTTAAAATGAGGTTTGTTTCCTCACATCTTTGTAGGACTTGAACCAGGTTGAGCAGACAGTTTTCGAAGGAGTCTCCATAAACTGAAAAATCATCCATGAATACCTCCATTATAGACTCTGTCAATCCCGCAAAGATAGCGGCCATGCATCTTTGGAAAGTAGCTGGTGCATTACAGAGCCCGAATGGCATTCTTCTGAAAGCGTACGTCCCAAAGGGACAGGTAAAAGTAGTTTTTTCTTGATCGTCCGGATGTATCGGGATTTGGTAAAAGCCGGAATATCCATCGAGGTAACAAAAGAACTTCTGATGAGCTAGGCGCTCGAGGACCTCATCTAGGAAAGGCAGGGGGTAGTGATCTTTTCGTGTTGATTTATTAAGTTTCCTATAATCAATGCACATACGCCACCCTGTAACGGTTCTAGTGGGCACCAGTTCGTTTTTGTCATTAAGAACAACGGTGGTTCCCCCCTTTTTAGGGACCACCTGCACTGGGCTTACCCACTGAGAATCAGAAATTGGGTAGATAATGCCTGCCTTTAGAAGTTTGAGGACCTCGAGGCGAACCACCTCTTTGAGGTTGGGGTTTAACTTTCTCTGGTGTTCTCGCGATGGTTTAAACTCTTCAACCATGGGCAGTTTGTGCATACATAGAGCAGGGTTTATGCCCGTCAGATCAGTCATTTTATAGCCAATTGCTTTCTTATGCTTCTTCAGTTCATCGAGGAGTCTGTTTTCTTGATCATCCTCCAGAGTGGAGCTGATGATTACTGGACAGAGCTTCTCATCATCAAGAAAAACATGTTTAAGTCCCTCGGGTAAGGCTTTCATTTCTGGAGCCTTAGGTGGCTCAGTGGCTTCTATAATTGTGATGGCTTTAAGTTCTTCAAACGTGGCTGTCGGAGCTTCTTCAGCTTTTTCTAAGTATTGCAGGCACTGTTGTACTAGTTCACTGGCCGAGAATTCTACATCCGGATTTGTAAGAATATTTTCCAATTCGTCGGATGGTTCAGACATTTCTAACTGGGACATTTGATAAATAGCATCCAGGAGAAAGACTTCCTCTTGAATGCTTGGACCTTTCATGCTGTTTAGAACTCTGAACTGGAAAGCCTCCCTCCCAAGTCTCAGAATAATAGTTCCTGCTTCGACATCAATGAGAGCTCGGGCGGTAGCTAGGAAAGGTCTTCCAAAGATTATCGGATATCTCAGGTCTTCTTGTATGTCCATAATAACAAAATCACACGGGACATAAGAATTTGTTCCTATTCTGACAGGGATGTCTTCGATAATGCCAAGAGGGGCAGTTATGGTAGAGTCGGCTAACTGGATTGTCATAGTCGTAGGCAACAAATCAGTGAAGCCTAATCTTTTACACATTGAATAGGGCATAATAGATATGCTTGCTCCTAGGTCTGCCAATCCTTTCTTGCTGGAGCCATTTCCAATGGAACACTGAATGCCGAAGGAAACTGGGTCCTTCTTTTTCTTTGGCATTTTATTAAGCAGAATATCTGAAGTGGTCTGAGCAAGTTTCACTGTTTCATGCTCCTCTATCATATACTTTCTCGACAAGAGGGTTTTCAGGTATTTTGCCCAAGCGGGCACTTCGGAAAGGGCATCAAGAAAGGGAATATCAATGTATAACTTTTTCATAGCTTCTTTAAATTTTTGGAACCTAGTGTCCATTTTGGTTCCTTTTAGTCTGTCTGGGTAAGGAATTCGTGGTGGGACTTCTGAGATTGGTTCCTTTTCCTTTTCGTTCTCTGTAGAATTTTCTGTTTCTCTGCTTGAATTCCCTGTTGGGGAAAGGATGGCTACGTTATCATCATCATGATCGATTCTTGTGACATCAGGCAGGACACAACCAGACCGCGTGGTGACGGCATTAAGTTGTTCTGGTATGTTTGGGTTATGACGGGGGTTTGCCTCTGGTTGCCCAGCATAAGTGCCGGCTTGAGGTTTCAATTGAGCGGCAATCTGCGCCAGTTGGGCTTCTACGGCTTTTTGTTGAGCTTGTTGGTTTGCAAGCATGGTTTGTTGCGATTGAAGCATTTGTCTAATCAAGGATATCTCATCAGATGATTGGGGAGGAGCACCCCTTTGTTGATACTGAGTGACTTGCTGTCCTGGTTGTTGTAGAGGTGCAGTTAACTGTGGTTGCAGGGGCTGCTGCAACTGGGGTTGCTGTGGCTGCTGCAACTGGGGTTGTTGCAACTGAGGGTGCAGTCCTGAATGGGCATATTGGTAAGAAGGATTCCTGGGATAGTTAGATCTTTGAAAACCTTGTCTGTAATTCCCTTGATTGAAGTTATTCTGAAATCCTGGTGGTTGTCTATTGAAAGATCCACCTTGTGCCTGCTGCTGTGGGTTGGCAGTCCCTGCAGGATTCCCGTATTGGAAACCAGGATGGTTCCTTGGTTTGTCTGGGTTGTAATACACTTGGCCAGGTATTGAATGTATGGAGTTAACTTGCTCTGGCATTTGATCTTCGGGATGCTCGATGATGGGTTCATATTGCGGCATAGGTGGTTGTAAATCCATCATGACATTGTACAACAATCCACATGATAATGTGGGATGATCGGATGCATGACAGGCTTCACAAGTTCCAGTAGCTGCCTTAACTTGTTGAACCTGGGAGCTTTTCTTCTTATCATATTCCCCAAAAGAGGTTTCGAGGGCTTGTTGCTTGCTAGAAATAGTCTTCAAAGCCTCAGCAATGGCCTTGAGTTCCATGGATTCTTCCGCTTTGTAAACCTTGAGAACGCCTTTGGGTTGGTTAGATGACCTTCCCCAATTGGATTGGTTCTCGGCCCCCAGCGTAACTATATTCCAGGCATCTTCATAATTCTTTCTCATAAAGTTTCCTCCAGATGAGGAATCTAGGAATTGCTTAATATCATCACTTACTCCTCTGTAAAATGTTTCTATTAGTTGATTTTGAGAAATGCCATGGTGAGGACACTTTCTCAGGAGTTCTTTGAATCTTTCCCAAGCTTCAGCAAGTGTTTCTCCAGGTAGTTGGGAAAAGTGATTAATCTGTCCCCTAATCTCATAGGTTAGCGAAGGTGGGAAGAATTTCTCAAGAAACTTCTCTTCTAAGGGAGTCCAGGTAGTGATGATGGGGTGTCTACCCAAAGCGTTGTACCAGCTTAGTGCTCTTCCAGATAAGGTGAAGTGGAAAAGGTGTAACATGATTGCTTCCATTGCAATTCCTGCTTGGGGTACAAGTCGGCAGAGTGACTTGAATCTCTTAAGGTGATCCATGCAATCATCTCCGGGTGCCCCGGAGAAAGAGATGCCTTGCATGATCTGGATCCACTGCGTCCGAATTTCAAAGTGTGGTATGTTAATAATCGGTGGTCGGACAGGATGATCGTCTTCATAATTCTTTGGGACTGCGTAGTCCCGAAGTTGCTTGTTTCTTAACGCAAGTTGAGCAGCAGCATGTTCTGCTTGGATGCGGGCTTGTTCCTCAGCTCGGATCTCAGCTTGCACCTGAGCACGAGTGTCGGCAATAAGTTGTGCTCGTTGTGCTGCTATGGCGGCGTTGACTCTTTCTGCAACAAGGCGTTGCTCTTCGGCCATCTGTCTGGCTCTTTGGCGGTTAAGTCTATTCCTTCGGTGAAAACTTCTTTCTACCTCAGAATCGTATTCTGGTTCAGGGGAGAATCCGATGCTATGCAGGGGTTGCATACACGTTTTCTACCTGAGTAGAAGGAAAATCACACGTTAGGATAATGGAAGGAAATGAAAAAGATCAAGAAGTATTGGAGTTGTTATTAAGAAAAAGTGTAAAATCCTAATCAACCAAGAAGTTGGTAAGTAAAAACTAAAAAGTTCCGTTGTCCCCGGCAACGGCGCCAATTTTTGATGGAGTTTTGCAAAACCACTAAAAATCCCAAGGTGATGAATCCTTAGGTTTAGCCTTGCTAGTACTATGGTAAGGACTCCACCCACGTGTGTTAAGACACGCGGAAGTCTTATCGTAGTATAGTTATGGGTCGAATCCTCGGGACAACGGTCTTGACGAAGTCAAGATGGAAAACGTTTTAGCTCTACTTAACTACTTAACAGTTGATATTTAGATCGAAAGTTTGATGTTGGTTTTAAAGCTAAATGCGAGGAAAGCAAAGCAAGAAGGTAAAGATTAAAGTTGTAAACAATTGATAAAAACCACTAGGATGTTATCGGGTTTCACACCACTACACATGGATCAAGTCATGCAACATAATAAAACAACCTGCAAAAAGGGTCAAATCAGTTAGTATCTTGTAGTCCTAGCTTCCTTTCGGATAACTAGCTACGAGAAGCGTGGAGTATTGCAATTCCAGCCATCCCATAATGAATGGTCACATGCCTTGCATTACTCCTTCATGAAATGTGTTCCTCGACCATACCAAGGTTGCACTTCCATACGTCAACTGATTCCATTTCATAGTATGAAAGTGCAACGATGGGGGTGAGTTTACTCCACTCCTGAAAACACTTCTAGACACCGAAACAGACGTATGGTGACTACATACATCCATAACCAACATTCAATCGATATATAGATCTAAGGGTACAAACGTTGACAATTCATACCAAAAGACAATATGTAACACAAGTTGATGATCAAGCAACTAGTATTCATTAAGCGATTGAAGTCAAACTGAAAGGAAGAGTATCTTTGTTACAAGTTATTGAATTACATCGCATGAAATGAAAACATGGGTAGCGGGGCTACTCCCCGCACCCTAGTGAATGAAACTACTCGCTCATGGCAAAGGAGGTGAGAAGAGAGAGAAAGAACGTCATCTCCACGGAGGAGGGAAGGTTGAACCCTTGGTGAAGAGAGCAACGATCTTCACACTTCGTGGTTGCTTTGATGAAGGATTTTCTCTTCCCACCTTCTCTGTGGAAGAGATGTAAAGAAGAGAGAGAAGGAAGCTTGATGATGAGCACGGATCTCAAAACTGGCAGCCTTGGGGCAGTGGACGGAAGATCAGAGTGCTCTGGGTCTGGAGAGGCAGCCTTTGGGTGTCTTGGAATCCGATCCCCTTGAAGTGGCCCTTGAGGTCCTATTTATAGGCTTCAAGTTGAGCCCAAACGGTCTTGAGACCGTTTGGTCTCAAACGGTCTTGAGACCGTGAGGCTTCTCGCGGTCTTGGGACCGTGAGGCTTGTCGCGGTCTTGGGACCGTGAGGCTTCTCGCGGTCTTGGGACCGTGAGGCTTCTCGCGGTCTTGGGACCGTGAGGCTTCTCGCGGTCTTGGGACCGTGAGGCTTGTCGCGGTCTTGGGACCGTGAGGCTTCTCGCGGTCTTGGGACCGTGAGGCTTGTCACGGTCTTGGGACCGTGAGGCTTGTCGCGGTCTTGGGACCGTGAGGCTTCTCGCGGTCTTGGGACCGTGAGGCTTCTCGAGGTCTTGGGACCGTGAGGCTTCTCGCGGTCTTGGGACCGTGAGGCTTCTCGCGGTCTTGGGACCGTGAGGCTTCTCGCGGTCTTGGGACCGTGAGGCTTCTCGCGGTCTTGGGACCGTGAGGAGTCTTTGTGAATTTTTTTTGTGTTTTCTGTAATGAAAAAGAGGAAAGTTAGTTTATTGATGTATCTGCAATAAAGTAAGAAGGTTTAATGATTCTATTTAGTTTATCTAAGAAAGAGTATGGAAAACTAAAGATAACTAATAAGATAACGTCACAAAATGAGAGGTTATCAAACACCACCAAACTTGATAAAGATGAAGAAGGTGAGAAAGTGGATGAGAAGCACTATAGAGGTATGATTGGAAGCTTACTTTATTTAGCTTCCTCTAGATCTGACATAATGTTTAGTATTGGCTTGTGTGCTTGCTTTCAATTAAATCCCAAGAAATCACATCTTATAGTTGTTACGAGAATTTTAAGGTACTTAGCCAAAACTCAAAATTTTAGACTATGGTATCCCAAGTCAAGGGACTTTACTCTTACTGCTTATAGTGATGCTGATTATGCAGGATGTTTAATTGATAGAAAGTGCACAAGTGGCACTTGCTTCCTCCTAGGACCATGCTTGGTGACTTAGTTTTTCAAGAAATAGAGCACAGTGGATTTATCAACTACTGAGGCTGAATACATTGTAGTCGGGAGTTGTTGTGCCCAAGTTCTATGGATGAAGTAAATGTTCTGAGACTTTAACAATTATTTTGATACTTCTCCTACATATTGTGATAATACTAGTGCAATAAATTTATCTTATAATCCTATATTGCTTAGTAGAGCCAAACATATATAGGTTCTTCATAATTTTCTGCTTGATCACATTGCCAAAAAGGATATTTATATCACGCATGTAGAGATGGAAAATCAATTGGCAGACAATTTTTACTAAACCTCTAGCTAAAGAGAAATTTAATTTTATTATATCTAAACTTCTCATAACTACTTTGGATGAATCTGATCTGCCTTCTAGTTATTTGTTATCGATCCTATATTCTTTGCTCATGTCTTGATCACCCTTTCTTGCTAAAGTGCTAAAATTTCATGTTCTTGTGCCTTGATTTCCGCTTGTTTTGGGTATTTTTCACAAACACTTGTTTTATCACTAAATAATACCCAATGACGAGTGATATGTGCCTAAGTATGTTTAAAATGAAAAATGAACTAGAAAAATAAATTTAATTAGAAATCAAATGGCTAGAAACTAAGATTTCCAAGTTTGGGACATAACCTCTGTCGGTTGAGTTGCCAACTCGACCGATTGGTGGTCGAGGGCTTTTATAAAAAGCCGTTCCGTCGAGTTTCCATCTCACAGAACTCGACCGATGGCCAGGCTGGAACAAAACTTAAGTAGGATTCGTCCGACTATTCTGCCTCTCAACTAGAGAAAAGTCAACGGATTCCTCCTCCAGCTCCCTCAAGCTCTCAACCATAGCCCCGACCTTCCCTCTCCTAACCCTAACCAACCCTCATTTAACCTTCCTAACTCCATTGCCTATGAACCCTAGGGGGTTAAACGACCGCAAGAGGTGATATTCTCCAGTTTCATCTCCCATTCTTCTCCATTTCGACTCCATGGCTTAAAATAGACTAAAGAGGGCCACCCATGTTGGAGTTCCTTCATCCTCATCCAACTCTCGCCTCATTCCTTATGACGATACCTTCTTTGTCTCAACTAAAGATCTAAACCAGTACAAGGAACTCCTTCCTACGACCCCCTTTCCCTTCCGTGCTTTGTTTGAGCCTTGCCCCTCTAAGCAAAAAGTCATATATGAGGTAGCCAAGTTGCTTTATGATCATCACCTAGCTACCCTAAGTGTCAAACGTTAGTGCTTTCACAATTCCATGACAAGCACTAAAGTGGTTCATGAGTTCTACGCTAATCTGTCGTGGAATTATAACACTCTTTTACCCCCTCCTAATACTCAAGTGATTCTTACTTCTATGATTACTGGTAAGAAATTCACAATCTCAGAAGATACCTTGAATATGTTTTTCAATGGTACTGAGGTAATAGACACATAGAGGAAAGGCTATCTTGAGTATTTTGACCTCCTTGACCCTGAGGATTTCAACAAGCTATATGATATCACTTTCCTTGACATACATAAGTTCTCAAAGAAGCCTCAATTTCCCTATAGGAAGAAATCCACCCTACCTTCCTCTGCCTTGGATCTTAAAAATTGCATTATCACTTTGGTAGTCAACTACAATATTTACCCCAAAAAGAATCAAACTAAAATTGTAGAGAATACTATAGTGGTTATGTTTTTCCTATTGAAGAACATCAGAGTCAAGTGGTCTAGATATGTTCTCCACCATATGACCTACTTTGACTCCGGGAAGAATACCCAAGGTACCCACCCACCCTACCCAACCCTGATTTGTGGTCTTTTCACCTCTGCCACTAGAAAGTCTCTTTTTCATGATCTTCATTACAAGCCTTTTAGAAAAGGAGTCTGTATCAATGAGATCACAATCAAGGAAAGCTTTTTGCCTACATTCTCTTCCACCACACCTGGATCCTCTACCTCTACCCATGCACCTCCACCTCCACCACCTACCCAACCTACCCATGCTTTGTTTCATGTATCCAATGAAGCCCTCATGGGTTACACGGTGCATCAGTAGGCGTACAACCTATAAGTTCAAGAGAATCTACATCAAGATCTCTGTTCTATCATGTCAACAATGAACCTTTCCTGTGCCCATCCTTATCCTGCCTTCTAGTCCTACCAAGCTTGTGATTATGCTTCCTATGCATATAATCACTTCTACCCTGCCCCTCCACCTACTACTTCCATAGATACACCCTATGCTACTGGTGGATCTATCTCTGCACCTATCCCTGGTGTGCTACCTCTCCCTGCTGGCCCCATAGCTACCCTGTCACGCCCCGATCTCACATTAACCTCAACACACGAGATTAGGGCACGACGGAGGGATTTACACACAAACCAAACCACTTATAGGTTTTTAAATATTTTAAAGACATTAAAAAGATAATCTGATTTATGCTGTAAAATGAAGCTAAACAAACTGCGGAAGCATTTCTATTAAAATGACTAGAAATATAAACAGAGTCTACAACATATTACATTATTCGACATAAGGTAAGCATACCAATTAATTTACATCTTTATACACATTCCACATACACATTCTCTCTCACCCACACCATGTTCCAAGGATTGAGGGGAAAGGACTAAGAGACCTCTAACTAGACTAACTACAAACCTTCTATAGACTAGGCGTTAGGATGAAACGATCCTTCCGATTCCTATTGCTGATGCTGACCTGAAAATGTTTGAGTAGAGGAATGAGCCTACTCGCTCAGTGAATAGCATTTCATTTAGCTATCACTAAATAACTCATCAATTATATAAAGTTGAAATAAAGCATAAGTGCAATATTAAATAGGGCAGTTCTAATGACACAACAGATTTACAGATAACTATCTCATTACTACGCAACATCAGATGTCTTAAACAATTAAACAATTATAGAGAAATGGCATAGAAGTTCAAATCTCTTAACATATTAAATTTACTGCGATCCTATGTGATTCATATTTATATTTTTATTATGCCCTAATCATATGCAGTGTACTCTACATATAAAGATCCGTAGCGAACTACGATCCCACCGTACAAGACTTAGTGACACACCCGGGAAATGCTAAGTCTGACTGCCAGCCCTGGTCTGCTGTAGGACTCTCAGTCTCTCAAGGCCTCAGGCTCACAAGGCCTCACTACACTCTCAAAAGAGTGAACTCTAGACTCCTCCTCAAACCTGAGCACACAGGCGGAGAGTCTTACCGGGTTACCACCGTGACACAAGCACGGATTAATGTTGAATAACCCCTATTTTCCACAATGCCACCGTGACACAAGCACGGTTCTTGTTGCAACACTGTCTCTCTCTATCCTCGTGCCACCGTGACACAAGCACAGTTATTGTTGCAACACGAGTTTCACCCCCCTGGTTGCAGACCTCTCAAAGGGGTTCTACGGTGTTAGGGCACCTAAGTCTATTAACTGATTAACATATAAACACTTAAATAGGAAAAACACATTTCATACTTATTTCACATTTTGAACATCTCTTAAAAACTCATATATATATCATCTGTCATCTATTAGCATGACTCAATGCCACTTATTCAAATTCATTGCTAAACAACCATCTTTATTCAGCATATGCATTGCAACTGTAAAACAGGAAATTCCATCTTTTTCATCAATCATATTACGTATCTCAAGTTCCATTGAATCTATAATAAACTATTGTATGTGCTAAACTGTTTAGAAGTTATACCAACTGATACTAAGCAATTAAGCACTTAAAATGAGTTAAATAATGATTTCTGAATGAACTGCCACTCACACTCTGAAACTCGGCCGATCACTCTGGAACTCGGCCGATCACTTAACAGTTTTTGAAACTCGGCCGACCAACTTCGGCCGATCAGCAGGAAACTCGGCCGATCCACTGGGAAACTCGGCCGATCGAAACACAGCTCGTTTACCTACAAAAGAAACTCGGCCGATTCAAGACCAAACTCGGCCGACCAAAACGCTGTTTGAAATCCTAAACAAGGAACTCGGCCGACCAAAACACGAACTCGGCCGAACCGCGCACAGACAGAAAATAAAAATGGACCTGCAGATGTCGATTTCACTCAAATCGACGGGCAAAACCCTCGATTTGGGTTGCAAATCACTTGCAAAAGGTGCACACCACCAGGGACTAGCTGGAGGGGGAAAGAAAGACGAGCTAGGGCTGCTCTTGCACCCTAATCTTCATGCTATCTCCTTGCAACCGCAGCTCCTGCTGCTAGATGGATCGATTTGATGGAGAATAAGATGGAAGGAGGGAAGAAGGAAGGCCGCAGCTGCAGGCCGGAGCAACTCCAGGGCTCCAAGATGTCCTTCCCTTCTCAGCTCCCTCTCTCTCTCTCTCTCACGCGAAGGAAGAAGAAGAACGCTTCTGCGTTCTCTCGTTTCTAAAAAAAATGAAACGAGATAAGTGAGAAAGAATAGATAAGGAGGAAAACCTAGGGGCCAAAATGCAAAGTCCAAGAACTTCCAAAAACTACAAACGGGTCCCTACAAGCCCAAAAACATGCAACTTTTGACTCGAAGGTCGGATTCGAACGATTTCTCTGGAAACGCTTCAAGCGTAAGATCCTACACGTTTTAAGAGCTAGGATTCAAACTAAACACATATCGTATCCGTTATAAACATTATTAACAAAAACAAGCTTACAGCTTAGCAAAGCAGCTAAAACACATGCTTAGCAGCATACTTACAGATTAAGCTCGACGCGGGTCGTAACAATCTCCCTCCCTTATAAGAATTTCATCCCGAAATTCCTAAAAGAGAAAAGGAAACTTGTTACGCATCTCAGACTCAAGCTCCCACGTAGCTTGTTCAAGGTTATGATTCCTCCACAAAACCTTCACTAAAGGTATCTCGCAGTTCTTAAGCTTTTTGATTCGGTGATCGACTATCTGCACTGGTCTTTCCACGTAGGACACATCTGTCCTAAGCTGTGCCAGATCTGGATCTAATATTTTCTCTGTACCGGGGTGACACTTCTTTAGCATAGACACATGAAACACATCATGAAGATTTGCCAACTCAGACGGCAAATCTAACCTGTAGGCTACAGGTCCAATCCTCTCAACAATAGGATATGGGCCCATAAACCTAGGGGTCAACTTGCCTTTCTTGCCAAACCTTAGAACTCCCTTCCACGGTGAAACTTTCAGATACACCTCATCACCCACCTCAAACTCAAGAGGTCGACGTCGTCTCTCTGCATAACTTTTCTGTCTGTCATGTGCAGCTTTCAACTGCTCCCTGATCACAGATATCTTCTCTGTAGTTATATCAACTATCTCAGGTCCAAGAATTTCCTTCTCACCAACCTCATACCAACAAACTGGTGATCTACACTTCCTGCCATATAGAGCTTCATATGGGGCCATTCCAAGACTAGAATGGTAGCTGTTGTTATATGCAAACTCCATCAGGCTTAAGTGTTCTTCCCAGTTACCTCTGAACTGCAGAACGCATGCTCTCAGCATGTCTTCAAGGGTCTGAATGGTCCTCTCAGATTGACCATCTGTCTGCGGGTGAAATGCTGTACTGAACTTCAGCCTTGTGCCCAATGCACGATGTAACTGATTCCATAATCTAGATGTAAACTTTGGATCTCTGTCAGAAATAATGGAAACTGGAATCCCATGTAATCTGATTACCTCGTCCACATAAACCTTGGCCAACTTTGGAACATCAAAGGTCGACTTGACAGGAAGAAAGTGAGCAGACTTAGTTAGTCTATCCACAATCACCCATATCGAGTCTGAACCTCTAGACGTCCTGGGTAATCCTACCACAAAATCCATCGTGATGTGTTCCCATTTCCATTCAGGTATAGGAAGCGACTGCAAGGTACCAGCAGGTTTCTGATGCTCAACTTTAACCTGCTGACACACTCCACATCTAGCCACGTACTCGGCCACATCTCTTTTCATACCAGACCACCAATACAGCTCTCTGAGATTCCTATACATTTTTGTGTTACCTGGATGCATAACATACATAGAAGCATGCGCTTCTTCAAGAATCTGCTCTTTCAGCTCACTGTTCCCAGGTACACACAACCTGTCATGAAGATACAACACACCATCGTCAGAAAACCTGAATTCTGACCTTTTACCTTCTGACATATCCTGCATAACCTGCCACAACTCATCATCACACTGTTGCAACTCCTTAATCTGATCATAGAAAGTAGGTTTGACCTACATCTGAGCAATCAACCCACTCTGTCCAGTCACATTCAAGTCTAAGTTCAACTTTCGCATATCTACAAGAAAGTCCCTCTTGAAACATGCCATAGAAAATGCATCTGCAGTTGAACTTGATTTTCTACTCAAGGCATCTGCTACAACATTTGCTTTACCAGGATGGTAATCGATTGTCACATCATAATCCTTGATCAGCTCAAGCCATCTGCGCTGTCTCAGATTCAAATCTTTTTGAGTGAAGATATACTTCAGGCTTCTATGGTCCGTAAACACCTGACATGTCTCACCATACAGGTAGTGACGTCATGTCTTAAGAGCATGAACTATAGCAGCTAACTCCAGATCATGAGTAGGGTAATTCTCTTCATTCTTCTTAAGATGTCTAGATGCGTAAGCCACAACTTTGCCTTCTTACATCAGTACACAGCCCAAGCCTCTCCTGGAAGCATCGCAGAACACTGTATACGCTTCTGGCAAAACCAACACTGGTGTTGAAGTCAACTTCCTCTTTAAGATCTGAAAACTTTTCTCACAGTTATCAGACCAAACAAACGGTGCATCCTTCCTCGTCAAGTGTGTCAAGGGTGATGCTAGCACACTAAAGTTCTGTATAAACCTTCTGTAATAGCCTGCTAATCCCAAGAAACTTCTAATCTCAGTAGGAGTCTTAGGCCGTTCCCACTGAAGCACAGAATCAACTTTCTTAGGATCAACACTAACTCCATCTCTCAAGATAACATGTCCAAGAAATGCTACCTCAGCCAACCAGAACTCGCACTTGCTAAACTTAGCATACAGCTGATGTTGTATCAACAACTGCAACACTACTCTCAGGTGTTGTTCATGCTGTACATCATCTCTGGAGTAGATCAGTATATCATCTATAAAGACTACAATAAACTGATCTAGGAACGGTTTGAAAATCCGATTCATCATATCCATAAAGGCTGCTGGGGCATTGGTCAGCCCAAACGACATGACCAAAAACTCATAATGCCCATACCTGGTTCTGAAAGCTGTTTTGGGAATATCAGAAGCCTTTATTCTAAGCTGATGATATCCAGATCTCAAATCTATTTTAGAGAAGATCGTCGCTCCACACAACTGATCAAACAGATCATCTATTCTCGGCAATGGATACTTGTTCTTAATAGTGATCTTGTTCAATTGCCTGTAATCTATACAGAGACGCATGGTACCATCCTTTTTCTTAACAAACAGGACTGGAGCACCCCACGGTGAAGAACTGGGTCTAATGAAACCCTTATCCAGCAACTCCTGCAGCTGCACCTTGAGTTCCTTCAACTCTGTAGGTGCCATTCTATAGGCTGGCAGTGCTACTGGATGACTACCTGGATATACATGAATCTCAAAATCAATGTCTCTGACAGGAGGTAAGCCTGGTAACTCTTCTGGAAAAACATCAGAAAACTCACGAACCACAGGCACATCATAAACACTGGCGGTGCTCTTCTCTGCTCTGGTGTCAACTACATGAGCAAGGAACGCTTCACATCCTTTCTGTAACATCTTATCAGCTACAACAGCTGATACTATGCACGTAGGTAGAACTTTCCTGTCTCCAGTAAAGACACAAGAAAATTCACCTTGTTGAAAGGTAGCTTCCTTCTTCCAACAATCGAGTTGTACTCGATATGTCTCAAGACAATCCATACCCAGGATGACTTGAAAAGTATTGACATCCAGGGGTATGAGATTAGCAGCAAAGGTATAACCTCTAAAAGATAACAAGCATCTGGGACAGAACTCAGTCAAAACTGTTGGTCCACCTAGTGGAATCCTCAACACTAACTCATCTACCAACTCTTGAGTTAACAGATTAAGTTTACCAACTAAAGAACGTCGTATGAAAGAGTGAGTAGCACCTGGATCTATCAAAACTAAAACTGGTATACTATTAAACAAAAGCATCTCTCCTGTAACAACTTGTGAAGAAATTATACCTTCCTGAGGTGTCAAAGAGAAGAAACGTGCTGAAGCTCTCCCTCTGCCACGCTGTCCTCTCTGACCACTCCTGCCACTAGGCACTCCACCACCTCTAGAACCAGAAGCCACATAAGAACTCGGAACATCATGGTACTGAGGCTGGAAAGCTTGTGATGCTGCTTGTTGAAGCTGAGGACATTCCCTTTTTAGGTGTCTTATTTGTCCGCAGACATAACAACTTGGACCCCAACACTGACCAGTATGTGGTTTTCCACATTTGTCACATGGTGGTATCCCTTGTCCCTGGGGACCTGTCACTGACATTGACGATCCAGAAGACTGTCCACTAGAGGCACTACCCCTTCTCTCTGGGTTGTATCTCCCTCTGCCTCTAGAAGAAGTAACATCCTCATATCTCTGTCTGTTGAAACAGCTGAAGCCACGCCCAAGTTTAGAAAAGAAACCTCTACCTCCACCTCTGTATCCTCTACTGGACTGTCCTCTACTGAAATCTGCAGATCTCTTCTTAGACTCAGGCACCTTGTCAGCATTCACAGATTCCTCAACCTGTCTAGCAGCCTCAACAAACTCACCAAAGTTCTCTCTGTTCCTCCTACTAGTAGCAGAAACTGTATGCCGAATCTATGGCCTTATCCTTTCTTGAAACCTTCCGCATCTTTCTATGTTGTCGGGAACAAGTTGCGGACAGAAGTTCGCTAACCGGGTGAAAAGCGCTTCATACTCAGTAACTGACATGTTCCCCTGCTTAATGTTCTGTAACTGCCTGATTTTCTCATTAATAAAAGTGGGTGGATAGAATTTAAGATGAAACTCCTCAGAGAAGTCCTGCCAAGAAAGCTCTGTACCTCTCCTCTTTTCCTCCACACCACGCCACCACAACTCTGCATCGCCTGTCAAAAGATAGACTGCATGATTAATCTTTTTCTCTTCTGAAAGCTCCATCAGGCGAAAGACCTTCTCTATCTGTCTCAACCACTCATCAGCCTCTGTTGGATCTGTAGTACCACTAAATTCTGTACCACCAAGCTTTTTCACAAGCTCATAAGATCGCATCAAATCCTTACTGCTGGTAGAAGTAGAATCTCGCCTATCATCCTTGTACTTCTCCCAGGTCTCCAGAAACATCTTATACATACGAGATGCTTCATCCACGTGGTCACCACCACCTGGACCCAAGTACAGAGGATCCGGGCCAACATGACTCTCGGCCTGATCATCACGATCAAAGCCTCTTCCTGCCATCTGCAATGATATAACAGAATATTTCCTGTTAGAAAACTACAGATAGAAGAAAGACACCTAAACCTTAATCCTATTGGTCTCTTATCGTCCCCTGACTTGGACTCTGAGTAACTATGTACTCAACCTAGGCTCTGATACCAAAAATTGTCACGCCCCGATCTCACATTAACCTCAACACACGAGATTAGGGCGCGACAGAGGGATTTACACACAAACCAAACCACTCATAGGTTTTTAAATATTTTAAAGACATTAAAAAGATAATCTGATTTATGCTGTAAAATGAAGCTAAACAAACTGCGAAAGCATTTCTATTAAACTGACTAGAAATATAAACAGAGTCTACAACATATTACATTATTCGACATAAGGTAAGCATACCAATTAATTTACATCTTTATACACATTCCGCATACACATTCTCTCTCACCCACACCATGTTCCAAGGATCGAGGGGAAAGGACTAAGAGACCTCTAACTAGACTAACTACAAACCTTCTATAGACTAGGCGTTAGGATGAAACGATCCTTCCGATTCCTGTTGCTGATGCTGACCTGAAAATGTTTGAGTAGAGGAATGAGCCTACTCGCTCAGTGAATAGCATTTCATTTAGCTATCACTAAATAACTCATCAATTATATAAAGTTGAAATAAAGCATAAGTGCAATATTAAACAGGGCAGTTCTAATGACACAGCAGATTTACAGATAACTATCTCATTACTACGCAACATCAGATGTCTTAAACAATTAAACAATTATAGAGAATTGGCATAGAAGTTCAAATCTCTTAACATATTAAATTTACTGCGATCCTATGTGATTCATATTTATATTTTTATTATGCCCTAATCATATGCAGTGTACTCTGCATATAAAGATCCGTAGCGAACTACGATCCCACCGTACAAGACTTAGCGACACACCCGGGAAATGCTAAGTCTGACTGCCAGCCCTAGTCTGCTGCAGGACTCTCAGGATCTCAAGGCCTCAGGCTCACAAGGCCTCACTACACTCTCAAAAGAGTGAACTCTAGACTCCTCCTCAAACCTGAGCACACAGGCGGAGAGTCTTACCGGGTTACCACCGTGACACAAGCACGGATTAATGTTGAATAACCCCTATTTTCCACAGTGCCACCGTGACACAAGCACGGTTCTTGTTGCAACACTGTCTCTCTCTATCCTCGTGCCACCGTGACACAAGCACAGTTATTTTTGCAACACGAGTTTCACCCCCTGGTTGCAGACCTCTCAAAGGGGTTCTACGGTGTTAGGGCACCTAAGTCTATTAACTGATTAACATATAAACACTTAAACAGGAAAAACACATTTCATACTTATTTCACATTCTGAACATCTCTTAAAAACTCATATATATATCATCTGTCATCTATTAGCATGACTCAATGCCACTTATTCAAATTCATTGCTAAACAACCATCTTTATTCAGCATATGCATTGCAACTGTAAAACAGGAAATTCCATCTTTTTCATCAATCATATTACGTATCTCAAGTTCCATTGAATCTATAATAAACTATTGTATGTACTAAACTGTTTAGAAGTTATACCAACTGATACTAAGCAATTAAGCACTTAAAATGAGTTAAATAATGATTTCTGAATGAACTGCCACTCACACTCTGAAACTCGGCCGATCACTCTGGAACTCGGCCGATCACTTCACAATTTTTGAAACTCGGCCGACTGACTTCAGCCGATCAGCAGGAAACTCGGCCGATCCACTGGGAAACTCGGCCGATCGAAACACAGCTCGTTTACCTACAAAAGAAACTCGGCCGATTCAAGACCAAACTCGGCCGACCAAAACGCTGTTCGAAATCCTAAACAACGAACTCGGCTGACCAAAACACGAACTCGGCCGAACCGCGCACAGACAGAAAATAAAAACGGACCTACAGATGTCGATTTCACTCGAATCGACGGGCAAAACCCTCGATTTGGGTTGCAAATCACTTGCAAAAGGTGCACACCACCAGGGACTAGCTGGAGGGGGAAAGAAAGACGAGCTAGGGCTGCTCTTGCACCCTAATCTTCATGCTATCTCCTTGCAACCGCAGCTCCTGCTGCTAGCTGGATCGATTTGATGGAGAAGAAGATGGAAGGAGGGAAGAAGGAAGGCCGCAGCTGCAGGCTGGAGCAACTCCAGGGCTCCAAGATGTCCTTCCCTTCTCAACTCCCTCTCTCTCTCTCTCACGCGAAGGAAGAAGAAGAACGCTTCTGCGTTCTCTCGTTTCTGAAAAAAATGAAACGAGATAAGTGAAAAAGAATAGATAAGGAGGAAAACCTAGGGGCCAAAATGCAAAGTCCAAGAACTTCCAAAAACTACAAATGGGTCCCTACAAGCCCAAAAACATGCAACTTTTGACTCGAAGGTCGGATTCAAACGATTTCTCTGGCAACACTTCAAGCGTAAGATCCTACACGTTTTAAGAGCTAGGATTCACACTAAACACATATCGTATCCGTTATAAACATTATTAACAAAAACATGCTTACAGCTTAGCAAAGCAGCTAAAACACATGCTTAGCAGCATACTTACAGATTAAGCTCGACGCGGGTCGTAACATACCCTGCTCGTAGGACTTGGCACTTCTGCTCCCACTTTCCCTTAAGCCCATGCGCTACATGAACTTGGTATGTCTTGGACTAAGAAGAATGCCCTATGGCCCAATCACGGTTTTGGTCCTTTTGCCGATGAGGAGATTCCCAACTAGGTTGATGAGGAAGCTGCTACCATTGATAGAGGAGCCATTTGATGATGATGGTGGGGATGGTTCTGATGATGGCTTTGCTGGTGCATTTGGTGATGAAGGTGAAGTTGTTGCCTCTGATGCACCTTCATATGGAGATGAGGACTACGAGACTGAAGTTTCTGATGATGATGCTGATGATGACCCTTTGGACTTAGATAGCCTAGACATTTACATGTCTTAGTTTTTAGTCTTTAGGCTACTCATATATATCTTTCTGGACTTTTTTGTACCTAATACATCTGGGAACATTATTTGAGTTGTACAATTTAATATCATCATGATTGTTTTCATCGTTTTGGCTTGTAGTTGCTTTGAGATCATGATTCTTTGTTGTAATATTAGTCTTCTGTATCATAACTCTATGTATCTTCTATCATGTGAGTTATTGGTATGCTTTTCATATTTTGATTGTGACACTGGTTGCTTGTTTCTCTCTTGTCTCTGTTTGTTGTGTGTTATGTGGTTGCATGTTTTATCTAGTGGTAGGATGTTTTGGTTGTGTTTGGAGAAGACCATTTTTGTGTTCTTCTACCCCCACTTACTTTTTGATAATGCCAAGAGGGGTAGGGAAGTTCAATGTTTTGAAGCTCAACCATATTATTTTTACTACCTATGTGATCCTTTTCTTGGCTAATATATGTTTTATCATGTGACTTGCTAAAAGATCATGTAGTATATATGTTATATAGCTTTGTGTAGAAAGACTAACTATGGAGGAAAGAGTGAGCATAGATTGAGGGGGAGCAATTCACATTGTTATAATTATGAATCCCCCTACAATTCACAAGGCTAAGGTATAACTTCACATATCCATTTTAATATGTTGAGGAATGGTTTGTCATTGTCAAAAAGGGGGAAAATGTTGACTTGAGAGTTATACATTGTCCATATTTTGATAATAACTTAACCATTCTATTCATATGCATCTAATATGTTTGTTTAAGATTGATTTCAGGTACTAGGTAAATGAAAAAAATCAAATTACGCAAGCCCTAGCTAGTTTAAATTCAAGTCAAAAGCAATGCAAATGCACTTTTGTGGAAAACACTCCAAACCACCTTAGAATATTTGTTTAATCATTTGTATTGATGATATGACTTATAACTAAGATTAGAAAAAACTAGGGACACTTAATTCCATCATTTGATCACTTTAAAATCATTTTGAAAAATTTGTCATAGCACTTTAATCGGTCGAGTTTGAATCTTGACCAACAATGACATATTTTTGGAAATGGTTGCATCAGTCGAGTTGTACACTCACAGAACTCGACCGACCAACTTACTAGCCAAAGTTAATTTTAGCTGATCGGTCGAGTTACCCCAGGACAAACTCGATCGATAGTTTAAAAATTGGCTTTGTCAATTAGTGGATCGGTCGAGTTATTTTTATTGAAACCTGACCAAATGTATTGTATGGAAAAAACAAAAAAAGTGATTCCAATCCTTGGAGAGTTGTTAGAAATGAAAATATATCCATTGCTAGTTGTAAAATGACTATTTTGCATTCTTAAGTGATCCCACACTCAAAGGACCCCCCAACTATAAATAGGACCTCTTGGAGTTCATTCCAAGGTTGCTCATCCATGCTATCCTTGTCCTTGCTATAATTGAGTGTGCTACAACCCTTTGAGCCCCTTTCTTACTCTAATTTACAAAGAATTCATGATTATGAGTGAGTTAGGTATGTTGTAAGAGGGATACCGCATTGTTACGTTTTAAATCTCTCCATCTTTCCATCTTCCTAACCCCTTTCTCAAAGAGCAAAGGCTGACCTGATCTTCTCTGAGTGAAGGAGGAGTTGATGTTCTTCTTCAAGGTTGAAGAAGGTGTGAAGATCTTCTCTAAGTGAAGGAGAAGGACAAGGACAAGGTAGAAGATCCAAGGATCTTGGTGGGTAAATCCTTAAGACTGAAGACTTGTAGCAAGGAGATATCCTAGGAGAAGGAATCGAGCTACTTGCTAGAGTGGGTAAGACCTATTGTGAGGTAGAAGACTAGCTCTTGGGTAGGTAATCCCTTGTATGCAAGGTGGTCTTCTTGTATCTCTTATAATAGAATATAAGTATACATGGATTGCAAAGTCATATAGGTTGACCTCTCTAGGTAGTGGATTGACTGTCTCCTAGTTTGGAGATTGGAACCACTCTAAAAACCTTGTCCAAGTGTTTATTTCAATATCTCCCATACTTGCTATGATTGTTTAGATAGGACTTCAAATTCAATTTTAGCATTTGGTTTCAATTGATATAATTTGAAGGTCTAACTATTTTTGTGAGAATTTTGAAGCTCTATTCACCCCTCCCCTCTAGATATCTAGATCCACAATTCCAATTGTAATATATTTAAGCAATGATAAATTCAATATGCAACAATATATTATTATGTTGAACTAAACAATTTTAGTGTAATGATGGGAGTTTCCTATCAAGTACATGGAATGGTTTCACCAGTTTTGATAATGCAAATAAAAAGGAAATGATAAAAGACAAACATAATAAATATCACTATTCAAAATAAGCTTGGATTACAAAATGAAATATTATACTAATATTAAGAAAACAACAACTTAATGTTGTTTTATATAATGTAAAAATATGGTTACAAGATGTGCGGGTAGCTATTTTATAATACCTATGCACATCTATATTTGATGTATGCATAATACATTGTTTCATAATATTAAATACAATATAAAGTATGCTGAAAATGTAAGCTATATCTAAAATGTACATGTATTTTTTGATTGGTACAAAATGATCAAGTCAATGATGTCTGTGCACGCACACCTCAAAGTTTTACTATATGCACAATCTTTCTCCACTATATAACTTTAACTACTTTGTTTGATTGATATTTACCTTACCTTCTCAATATGATAATGGAAATTATGTAGGTAACATTCAAGTAACTTTTAACAATTTGAAGTATATAATAAGTGTGGAAGCACATTTTTTATTTTATTTTATCTTATACAACATGATTTAGATCTTAATTGTTCATGCATAAATTATCTGGAATAATGTGTGGGGTTGACAACTTGATTTTTTGTCAAGTTAGTATAAGAAATAAATATTATGATGTATTATTTCTTTTGAAATGAAAAGAATTTTGATTTTATGACTAATGTTTAAGGTGGTATATAGCTTTTTTTCCAATAGAATCAATAATGTATTATATTTTAGAAAAAAATTAAAATATATGAGATTGATAAGATGTCTGTACAAAATAGAAGAGAATGTACATATGTAGAGTACATTATAACTATTTTTATTCAACTTGTAGAATATGAATCTAACAATTTTGCTACATATAAAGTTTTGTGCAAAAGTTGTTATGTATGTTTCTCTACTATTTCATCATTTTTGGTCTTATCTAGGTGTTGAAGAAAATAATAATGTCATATATTGTAAACAATAGATAGATACCAGCGTTATGAATTTTTTGTATATGAATTTGACCTAGCTACAATTGTCAAAAGTAGAGCCGTTATATATGCTGGTGATGGTGACAATGAACTAAGAAAGCTACAAATGAATTTTGAATTGACGATGATATAACTACAATGATCGATCTCCTATGTTGTGAGACTAAGCAAGGCTTGGACAAGGGTGTCTATGGCTCTTCTAGTTGCTACTCATGGTGATATAAATATATAGGCATATAACATACTTGTTCTTAGCCAACAAACTTAGAAATGTAGCAATGACATGTTTTGGCATCTTATTTGACTCAAAACCAACTACATGAAATCCCCCCTCTTCTAATTCTATATCCTCAAACTGGTTTAAATATGTTTATTCATAATATGGTAAGTCCTTTGGTGTATTTCTCCACAAATTATTTGAAGCTATTCTTTGGACAATATAAACTACCCTACTCATTTCGATCCCTATCCTTAATAAAATCAAGTCCAAACTTGTGACTTATAAAACACTCTTTCTAGAGTTGGTCATTTAAATGTCATGAATCAGTCCTTGAACTCATATTATTAGTACATTCATTTTCCCCCCATTTCTATTCACTTCCCTATCAAAATCATACGGTAAGATCAAGGAGGAATTTTCCTTGGGTTCTACTATGAAGAAACATAGATGTACATTGTTGCATGGGACACTAATTCCAATCCCCATGAATGAAAATGGTTGTTGGGTACGGTCCATGTGGAATCATTGAGGGTGCATCTTGTAGGCCTGGGTTGAAAAGAGATATTTTTATATGAGTATCCAAAATGGTTACCCAAAATTTTCTATGCCAACCAAAACTTGCCACAATTTTTTCTCAAATCAAATGTCAAAATTTTAGCCATTTAAACTTGTAAAGAAAGTTGAAGCTATATTTTAGTTTATGTTTCTCATAAGGGGCATGCCTTTTTATATATGTTAAAAAGCCCTCTTTACTACTATTAAATTGATAAATATATGGGAAGTCTAAGAAACATAAGTACAATAATAATACAGTGAATGTATAGTAAGGTAATTGTTATAAATACTAATTGATAATCAAACAATAATGAAAACTAACATGCCCCTACAAACTCAAGATGGATTTTACATCTAGATTTTGGAAATGCAAACTATGTTTAGGAAATGGAATGCACTTCATAAAGAAGTGAATAATTTAGTATACTGATGGTCTATGAGGTAAATATATTACACTGACACACAATTTTCCTTAAATGAAGTAAAAATGCAACCTCAATTTGCTTAGGTAGATCATGAAAGACCTATTTCACAATGTAGAAGGAACTCTTTTTGTAAAAAGAGTGGAGTACAATTTGTATGGTAATAACAACTTCCATCTTAGCAAGTAGTCATCTTAAATGAATGTCATCAACTACTTCCATAAATAGCTCTATATTTCTTCATATATGGATCTTAACAGTGACATCTTGCTTTGTGTAGTGACATCTTGCTTTGTATTGTGTTAACAAATAAGTGACAACCCTAAAAATAAATGGAATCCCATCCTAGAGTGTATGGTAGTTGGGAATCCAACCCAATTTGAATCTAAATATGCTCTAAAGTGAGATCTAAAGTGCTTACAACATCATAAGTGGTCTTTGTATTACCCCCTTAAAGAACAAGGAACCCTTAAAAATACTGAGGTTGACAAGGAACACCTTATTAATAAACGAACAATGCTCGATGCATAAAAATGCAAGGTCCAAAGTTTTTCATGTAGTTATAACCAACCCATATGTATCTTATACCATCAACTATAGGTGCCCCATCATTGTACCAAGTGTTCCACATAACTCAAGTGGGGTCTTGACTCCCTATCATATAAAATCATTCCCCTTGTAGATTTTTCATATGCATTCTTTTGTTTATATACATCATTGCCTAAATAATTTTCTTAAATGTCAAGAGAAAGAACTACAAGAGACCTACTAGAGCTTTCATTTAAAAATTGCTTGTCTAGAACTTCTACAACTCAATGATGCCAATATTGTCATCTCCCAGTGATGATCATGTCATCAATAAAGGTAAGAAGGATAACTCATACTCTAATTAATGTCGTATAAGATGTTGGATGATCATATATGACTTGTATTTATTTACCTATTTCATATCTAACAAAAGTATTCAAAACCAGGCTCTAGACCTTTCTTGACCCCATATATGGATCTTCAAAGGTAACATACATGTCTTGAAGAAACAATAAAATCCAATGGATGATACATGTAAATTGCCTTTGTAAGTGCATAGTTAAGAAAAAAACAAATTTTCCTCCATATAAAATAAATACCATATGTGAGAATATACAACTTTTTAAGAAGGAATTGTAGTCATATGAGAAAAATTCCTCATAATCTATGCCAATATTTTGTGGAAATCACCAACCAATAAGGCCAGAATAGTATCTGTCCATTGTTCCATCTAATTCTTACTTAATTTATTTACCCATGTATAAATAATCAATTTTATTGACACGTGAAACTACTTTTGAGACACGTTTGGTCAAATGCAAGGGAATCATCAACCATGGCTTGCTACCACTTCGACTTCGTATGGTTGCTTCTTGTTGATAGTTATAAGGCTCACTATTTTCATAGAAAACAATCACAAAAGCTACAAACTCGCCACTAATATGACTATTCAAGGACAAATCTTTGTATTAATAACTACTATTGATGTGTGCCACATAGGGCTCCCTCTTACTCCCAATCATGTAGATACTTTGGGTCATAGGCATCATACCTGAATTAGATGACCCACACTAAGGTATGTATATGAGTATGTTAAAGAATCTTATGATGCACCTGAATAGGTGGAAACACCTTGTTAGGGTCCAAGATGGAACTCATAATCATATATGTGACCCTATTTGATGAGTTCAATGCATCAACACTTGTTCAGTCACCAACCCATACAAACTAACTAGCATGGGAGGTCAATAAGGAAGACCATATGTAGATAAAATTGGTAAGTGATCCAAGTGAAAAATAAGGAGTGTTATCAATGAGTGGGAAATGCCTAGATGTGATCATGCATCTAGTAGGATGGTGATGGAAACAAAAACACAATAACCAAACTTGGGTGATAATCTATCCCTCTTATGTCTAAGAAGAAGGATGAAGACAATGGATAAAAATGATCTGAAAAAGGATGAATTTGGAGTAAGAACAAAGAAACACTCAAAGGGAGAAACAACACTCAAAGTACAAGTATCAATCCAATTGATGATGTAGTTAGTTATAACAAAAACCTATTTCCAATATGATTAAGGAGAAGAAGCATAAAAAAGAGAGGCAATATCTATCTCAAGAATGCGAAGATGTTTCTTGTTACCCACACCATTGATATAACGAGTGTATGAATTAAAACCTTCCATTAAGTGTCATGGTCCTGCAAGGAGTGCATATTTGAAGATCTATATTCACATGCATTATTAGATCTAAAACATTAATACACTAACAAGTATTAATCAAATTAATAAAAGTGGAATATAAAGAAGGTAACTATAAATGACTCTTCAATATGTAAAGGTATACCTTGGAAAGTCATCCATAAAAATCAAATAATGCCAAAATCACTAAGAGAAGCCATTGGTGCTGGATCCCAACTATTAAAATGAACTAAATCAAATATAAAATATGTTTACTTAATAATTTTGGAATGATGTTGCAACTATTTTGTTGTAAGTGATACATGGACTTAAACTGAAAGTTTAAAAATAGGCCAAGTCTACTGGCTCAAGAAGATATTTCAAATGTGACTCTAAAATGTGTCCCATATATCAATGACAAAAGAACACTAAAAATGAAGTGAAGTAGTGGTTTTAGTAGATTAAAGATGGTTTGGAATGGACCAATCAATCAACATGTTATAAATATTCCATCCAATGTGCTCGATCCGTGACCTACTCAATGGTTAGATCATGCTTAATAAGAATAGTAAAATTTCACTTCATAACCAAAATCACATGTTAAATATACAAAATATAAAATCATCTTGAGATTTAGTATGCATAGAATAAAATGAGAGTGCATTTTCCTCTAGTGTCATGAAGTGGCCTAATTTTTTCATAGAAAAGTTTTCTTCATTAACAATCTGAACATGGCCCATATGAGTATCAAGAGTGCATGTTATAAGGAAGTAGAATCATGAAGCACACGTTAGATACCTCAAAACCACATATCAAATAATAACAATCATATCATGTTCTCTCAAATATTTCAATGATGCTAAATCAATTTGAAAAGAAGATTACACACATTAAAACTTCTAAAAATATCTATTGCAAGTCAAGTGAAATCCTGTTGATAAAGAGGTGAGGAGTACACTTCCTAAAATAAATTATATGTTCTCAAGACATACACTCCAACAACTTGTCTTTTCTTGACCTATTAATTTCTTCATGTTATCCCTTTTGAAGAGGATACTATATGAACAATCATCAAGACAACATACTTAATAGTATATATAGGAGCATCATGGATCTAACAAAGTTCTACACTAGAGGCGGCTAAAGTTTGCAACTTTTTGTAAAAACTATGACTCATGACATGGACCTGGATTACAAGAAGTAAGTTGTTGTGCCAAGATAAATAATTTTGAATGGATACTAATGATACATTTAATGTAGACATTTGAAATCAAACCAATCATGCTACTACATTGTTCAAAAAGTGAAAATTTCTCATACAAAATAAAGAGAAGCATACATGGCCTCCATAGACCTACAAATATCCATCATTACATATGAAATTGATGTACTATTTGTTCTCTTGGAGATGTGATGATAAGGTCTTGACGGGCGTATATTCATGGGTTGAAATGTTATGGAAAATGTTAGAAATATTGATACATACTTGAGATGTAAAAGCCTCCCTACCCAAACAATTATGTAAAATAACATGATAAATTGAGTTCATATATAAGATCTTATACATCAATCATTACTTTCATCTTAGATAGGTTGGTTTGACTGACTCTAAATGACATTCTACTGTTAACTCCTTGCCATTATTAAGAGCAATTAGATCAATCTCAACAAATGTGACATTGGGATGCTTGATATGTCCAAAGAGGTGGTTTACTAGATTAGGACAAATACATTTTTGTTGATTGCCTAAGATCACATAGTCCATAACAAAGCATCCCTAAAATTTTTGCATGATATATAATATACCCCTCTTGTTTTGTCTTCGTTTCCATAAAAGGAATACTTTAATATGTCATATTTTCAAGGGGTAGAGGAAATATGATGATGGGAAATGAAGAGTATTGGTAGTAAAATAAGACTCGTTTCCACATGTTTTAAAGAGGAGAAGAAGAAAGAAGTAAATAAAGAAAGCTATAAGATCCTCAAATTTAGAAAATTTAGATTTATGATTGTGAATTCAATAATAATGTGTTGAGATTCAATTATATACAATCAGAGTAACATTATAGTGATGATATTAATAGTATGACTTTGATTGAATTGGAATGATTAATTTTAGTTCTAGACAAATAGTAAGTCTTCAAGTTAAGGAAATAATGTAAATATTGAGAAAATATCCTGATTGAGTCTCCAATTGAGATAATATGTTGAGAAATGCCTTAATTTCGAAATTATAAAGATAATTGAGCTTGTGGACTCATTATAAAGGCCTAAGTATGAATGATTGGCCTTAGGGCCCAATTGGACTATTTGGGAGACAAATAGGTCCATTGGGATATATGTTATTGAAATCGAAATTTCATATGTATTTCATGAATAAAGTAATATTTGAGTTGGTTGATATACTAATTAAGAGACAATGAACAATATTTTGGAAGATTCTAAAGTGATAAATACCCAAGATAATTGAAGTAGCAATCATCTAGTCCTTACTTGGATTCTAAGTATTTGAGTATCTGAGAATATGCTAGTAAGAAGATAAAATCCAATATTGGTGGTATTTGGTCGCTTCTAAAAGGCTAGTTGGAATATTGAAGATAATGCTAAGCGAAGGAATTATCCAAGAATATATTGGATTTAAATGGGCATAAGAGACCTAGATTGGGAATGTTTCAAACCTTGGTTTGTGACCGCATGATGTGGCCACTACCCGTGGTAGTTGGATGAATATCCAACATAGACTGGTATGGCTTCTACCTCCTGACCAGAGGCTAACAAGGGTTGGACTTCCCTTGAGTATCTTTCTCTCTCTGTCTTGAATCCATGAATTGTTGGGATAAGTTATCCCATTGAATCGGGAGATCTATCCACACCCAACAAACCCCAGATTCAACACATCTCCTCCCATGGAGATAATGCCCAATATTGGGCGATTAGGTTCTCTAGGACGCTGAGTCACGAGGGGTGTTTAGATCCCTCATGCATATATAAGTAGCCTAGTATCCCCTTCATGGGTCACCAAACTTAACCTTACTAGCAGTTGCACCTCATCAACCCTAGACTAAGATTCTAAATCTTCATCCTCTATCTTCCTTGCTAGTCTCTAGATCACGCCACCTCAATCATCCCTTGCCATCAGAAAAGGGTGATTCATATACAGGAGACAGTGGCAAAGGTCTTTATATGTTCAATTTAGTCGTCACAACTACGAAGAGGATAGTCAAAGGGGAGTGTCACGGAACCGGAATCCCAGTCCCATGAACCAAACATATACCAAAGGTGAAATGCGGAAGCGTAAAGCTTAACACACATGAACAGATAACAAGATAAAGGCACAAACATAATCTCAACAATCAACGAGATATATCAATAAACATCATTATATTACATGATTTGAATTACATATTCAAGAGTCACTTTGTACAAGTCTTCTCATGTATACTATATCTGGATCTTACAACAAGTACACCTAGCATAGCTCACCAAGCCCATCAACCTTCTAGCCATCTCTGAACCTAAAAACAACATACGAGAAATGGGTCAACACACGAGGTGTTGAGTATGGGGCCAAAAGATACACATATATATAAGCTTTGCATAATTTTGAAAAGATTTCAAGATTAAATGAACAAGAATAAACATGTTAATTGTTTAACAAATGCGAAACCATATTTTATGTCATTTCACTCCATTATACCAACAATATCAAACATGTTTAAGGCCTTTGACCATCTTCCCGTCGGAAGGGTCCGTAAGGGTTCTCAAGCTTAGCTAACCCTTTTATACGAGAGGGACCTCAAGGTCGTAACCAAGAGCCCTTTATCAACAATATTATAATGGAGTTCCATATATATATGTGTGTTCAAGTTATAAAACTGACGAGGCAAACATCGAGTAACACATAGCAATACTACATGGCAATATTTGAGAAAATAGACAAACAAGCATACAATATATGTCTTTTCAAGCAAGAAAGCGGTAGTCATATAACTAGATAAGGCCCATACCTGATTCAGAGATTTCATAACCTAACATATCCTTCACCATCTAGTCTCATGCCAAACCTGATTAAGAACAAGATTGCATATATACATTAGATTATCATCATTAACCATGATTATCTTTATTTGATGGTTTTGGCCAAGTTGGTTTCAAGGTTGGTTATTAGGTCATTATATGATATTGTACTAATCTAGAGGTCATCATGATGGTGTGGTTCAAGTTTCATGTCATTATGACGTTCCATTCATTATATATGATCATTTTAGGGTTTAAGACACTTACATGCACATTATATGGATAAAGACTCATAATAGGGCAACCAAGATCAAGTATCATCAAGGAAGAAGGGCTAAGCATAGGGGTTGGTTTTAGATCAGCAACATAAAGACATCAGAAAAACATAATTAGATTAGGTGGTTGTCCATGAGCAACAATATTAACTATTTAGGACAAAGTTCATCATTTAGGTCCAAATGAGTCACATGATGACATTTGAATTAACCATAGATCAAAGATAATCATTAGGATGTTCATCAGGCTCAAAAGTAACCCTAAGTTATTGCTATGATGATTAGTGGGTAAGACAAGCATAAAGGTCTCAAAATTCATCATAACATTGCATTAAATATGGTCATCATGGTCAGAATCACTTATTTTTGCAAAATAGTGGAATAGAAAGAAGATTTAGAATCTACCAATATATCCATGTTGTAGGTCTCGTCGAGAGGTTCAATTTGATATATTGGATTATAATTTTTGGCCAAGGGATATGGAAGTTATAGATTTTAGAACTTTTGGTTAGGAACTATACATAAAGGAGGACATACCCATGTCATTTATTGACAACCAGCCGTCGTTGGATCGTGGGACCTTGGTGGTACTCCCTTCATCCAGCGATCAGTCTCCTACTGATCTGGGCCTCAAATTTTGGGTCGATCCACTTGATGGGCCGCTCACCCACCACTTCCTCTCATCCCTTCCCCCGATTCTTGGTCGTGTGGTCCTCTGTTTCCCAAACGGGAACAGGGGAAACTTGCAGGGCGGTGCCCAGCCTTCCTAGGGGCCTCTGCGCCCAAGGATGATCGTGGAGAAGCAGGTCAGAGGTCGGTGGGGGATCTGTGACTGCTGGACGGAACTTTGGCGCTGAGGGCTCGTGAACCGACTACTGGCGTCTCCCCAAGGGGTTTCCGGGCGGAAGCAAAAGAAGCACAAGAGGAAGAAGGAGAGCTGCCAGCAATCAAGGTAGCCCCCTACTAGAGTATCTCCGGCGAGAGGGATGGTGCTGTGGAGTCGCACGGAGCTCCTGCTCTTGCTTCCCTTGGCAGCTGCGGAAGACCCCAGGTCGGAGCGGGTTGAGTATGGCCAAGCATGGGAAAGAAGAGAAGATGGTGGGGCAGCGATGCAAGGAGAAAGAAGCAAGGGATAAGTGGAACTAGGGTTTGACCAGGGGATTTTATAAAACATCATGGATGTTAGGGTTTAGATCCCCACAATCCTGAGCATCCTTACGTTTCCCGATTTGGAAAGGAAGGAGAAGGGAGACTGCTTACCTTCAATGCTTTCCTGAAGGAGAAAGGGGGTGGGGGAGCGTAAGGGCATTGCATCGACTGGGCCCATGGATAGGCCGGCCCAACAAGCAAGCAAGGAAACAAAAGCACATAAAATCAAGGTAAATCAAAGCATCTTCAAGCTTGCATAACTCATGCTACAAAGGTCCGACTAGGGTGATTTTTGTGTCGTTGGATTTGTAATTGAATCCACTACAATGTGGTGCATATTAGAAATACAAAAGAACAATGTGTTGATATTTAAAACTAGATACAAGAAGGTGACATGGTAATAGTGAGATACTTAGTTAAAAGTACAAATTAAAGTCACACATTGCAAAATTGATCATGGTAGTCACCAAATTGGAACAACTATCCAATTATGTATTTAATATCAAATTGAGTAAGGGACACTTGATGAGAGAGGAGTAGTACAAAATAAGAGAGAGGAAATCAAGGTTGTCACATCCTTCCCTCCTTACAAGAATTTCGTCCTCGAAATTTATCCAGGATCATAAACAAGAGTCAGGGTAAAACCATCGGGTCTAGGTATTCCACCATGATTTTCAAGGTATTCCGCACAATGGGATGCACACTAGGCTATCGTAGTCAAGGATGTACTCATCTTGATTATATACATATCACTTAGTGTTCCTTCATAACGTGACATCATCATGGCATCAGGGTTTACCCATCCCTAGTATCCTTGAATTATGGTTCGTATTCATAATTTCATATGGGAACCAGGTGTATCATCAAAATCTAGGTTATAAATTCACAAAGGAACATGTCATCAATCATGACTTCCAAATTTCGTCCTCACTAAACGTGTATATTTCATCATTATACTAGATTTCATGCATATTTATGTTTTCCCCAAAATTTATACCGACTCTACTCATTTATGTTCATTATTTTTCAAATCTTAAATTAGACAATTTATTCATCATGTCTATTCAAGTTATGACCCTCAGATCATCAGCATATCAAGTTAATCGTTTTTTTCCTCCATTCATGGTATGAGATTAGGCATGTTACCCCTAACTATACAAGCTAAGATCTCTAGGCATCACCATATCGAGTTCATAATTTCAAGGCTACATCTTTTATGTATAGTATGATTTCATACTAGTTCTAGATTATGAGAGTGGCTATTGCACATTTATCAAAATCTGAACTTAAGTGAAATTCTTTTGTGTATCGAGCATCATATGAGGGACAGAATTTTCATCAACATCGAGGTTTTGTAACTTTCTCACTTATATCTAGAAAGAGCTCGACAAGCTCAAGACACTCAAGCTAAGACATATATGTGTCCAATAAGACATGTTAACCACAAACTTATATGTGTAACACAATTTCTACCCATCTTTCAAAAAACAAGGATAACCTCTAGATTCCTTTATATACAACTACTAACCCAAGTATGAGGCTCATCATGAATATCACACATCGTATACATTATCTAAGGGTCTTGGGACATCTCCCTCACATATATATATATATATATATATATATATATATATATATATATATATATATATATATATATATATATATCAAGCATCAAATCTTCAATTACCTCTTTCTCTAGGGTTAGATATTTTCATAGGACATCTAGGGTTCAACATTTCAAGGAAACCGTCCACTAGGTCACTCAACTCATATACTTAGAAGTATTCTAGCTAGGGACTCATCATCAAGTATTTCATCATTCATATTATTCAACATTTCAAATATTTTGGAGTTTAGGTACTCTAACCTTTTCCCGATACGGGTCAACTCATATCAACATGTCTTCATATTCATATGTCCCATGCTAGAGGTCTTCCTTTGTAAAGAGATTGAGGCCCGTGTTGGTCTCAAACCATAGATCATATCTCCACACATACAAGACTAGGTACAAGCAAGCATGTCCACCCACTAGCTAAGTTTAGCACATCAACCAAGTGGTATGTATCATACAAGGTGCTAGGTTTAGGTAGGGTTGCATGGTCAAACTCATCTCATATCATCAAACATACTTAACCTTCCTCAAACCTCTTGGGTCTTATAAAACATCAACATTATCATAAATATCATAATCATCATCTTAGGTTTCTAGGTTACTCACATGCCTAACCTATATCATGGCTCTAGACGACTCTAGAGACTATCACTATCATCTAAACTCTCTCATCTAGACTTGATGTTACATCTCTTTCTCCTAGGTTGCATGGAAACTCACTACCTTTCTGTGTGTGGTAACTTTTTTCATATGTACATATAATAATACTTGAAATATGTTTTCTCCAACGTTTAAACAGGCGATGAAAACCACCGTACTCCATTCGAATAAAACCAAAACCAAAACGAGTTACCACACTCATTAGGCAGTTTAGTATCATGACACCTAGAGAACTAGCAAGAACATGGTGCACACTTGTGTAGACATCCTAAGCACATGTCGCGAGTCATGTCTAGGGAGGTAACCTTCACAAGTCTACACCTAGTTCTATAACATCTAGGTTCTAACCTAGAGGCTAAGTCAACCTAATCCACAAGGATATTTCATTAAGTTTCTAGGGTTGTGATGTAACGTGAGTTTAGTTTGTGTTTCATTTGAGAAATGTTTGGTGTAGTTATTGTTCATGCTCTAATACCATCTGTCACGGAACCGAAATCCCAGTCCCATGAACCAAATGTATACCAAAGGCGAAATGCGGAAGCGTAAAGCCTAGCACACATGAACAGATAACAAGATAAAGGCACCAACATAATCTCAACAATCAACAAGATATATTAACAAACATCATTATATTACATGGTTTGAATTACATATTCAAGAGTCACTTTGTACAAGTCTGCTCATGTATACTATATCTGGATCTTACAACAAGTACACCTAGAATAGCTCACCAAGCCCATCAACCTTCTAGCCATCTCTGAACCTAAAAATAACATACGAGAAATGGGTCAACACATGAGGTGTTGAGTATGGGGCCAAAAGATACACATATATATAAGCTTTGCATAATTTTGAAAATATTTCAAGATTAAACGAACAAGAATAAACATGTTAATTGTTTAACAAATGCAAAACCATATTTTATGTCATTTCACTCCATTATACCAACAATATCAAACATGTTTAAGGCCTTTGACCATCTTCCCGTCGGAAGGGTCCGTAAGGGTGCTCAAGCTTAGCTAACCCTTTTATACGAGAGGGACCTCAAGGTCATAACCAAGAGCCCTTTATCAACAATATTATAATGGAGTTCCATATATATATATATATATATATATATATGTTCAAGTTATAAAACTGACGAGGCAAACATCGAGTAACACATAGCAATACTACATGGAAATATTTGAGAAAATAGACAAACAAGCATACAATATATGTCTTTTCAAGCAAGAAAGCAGAGTCATATAACTAGATAAGGCCCATACCTGATTCAGAGATTTCATAACCTAACATATCCTTCACCATCTAGTCTCATGCTAAACCTGATTAAGAACAAGATTGCATATATACATTAGATTATCATCATTAACCATGATTATCTTTATTTGATGGTTTTGGCCAAGTTGGTTTGAAGGTTGGTTATTAGGTCATTATATGATATTGTACTGATCTAGAGGTCATCATGATGGTGTCATTCAAGTTTCATGTCATTATGACGTTCCATTCATTATATATGATCATTTTAGGGTTTAAGACACTTACACACACATTATATGGATAAAGACTCATAATAGGGCAACCAAGATCAAATATCATCAAGGAAGAAGGGCCAAGCATAAGGGTTGGTTTTAGATCAGCAACATAAAGACATCATAAAAACATAATTAGATTAGGTGGTTGTCCATGAGCAACAATATTAACAATTTAGGACAATCATCATTTAGGCCCAAATGAGTCACATGATGACATTTGAATTAACCATATATCAAAGATAATCATTAGGATGTTCATCAGTCTCAAAAGTAACCCTAAGTTATTGCTATGATGATTAGTGGGTAAGACAAGCATCAAGGTCTCAAAATTCATCATAACATTGCATTAAATATGGTCATCATGGTCAGAATCACTTATTTTTGCAAAATGGTGGAATATAAAGAAGATTTAGAATCTACAAATATATCCATGTTGTAGGTTTTGTCGAGAGGATCAATTTGATATATTGGATTATAATTTTTGGCCAAGGGATATGGAAGTTATAGATTTTAGAACTTCTGGTTAGGAACTATACATAAAGGAGGACATACCCATGTCATCTATTGACAACCAGCCGTCGTTGGATCGTGGGACCTTGATGGTCCTCCCTTCATCCAGCGATCAGTCTCCTACTGATTTGGGCCTCAAATTTTGGGTCGATCCGCTTGCTGGGCCGCTCACCCAACACTTCATCTCATCCCTTCCCCCGATTCTTGGTCGCGTGGTCCTCTGTTTCCCAAACGGGAACAGGGGAAACCTACAGGGAAGCGCCCAGCCTTCCCAGGGGCCGCTGCGCCCAAGGAAGATCACGAAGAAGTAGGTCGGAGGTCGGTGGGGGCTTCGTGACTGCTGGACGGAACTTTGGTGCTGAGGGCTCGCGAACCGACTTCTGGCGTCTCCCCAAGGGGTTTCCAGGCGGAAGCAAAAGAAGCACAAGAGGAAGAAGGAGAGCTGCCAGCAATCAAGGTAGCCCCCTAGTGGAGTATCGCCGACGAGCGGCATGGTGCTGTGGAGTCGCATAGAGCTCCTGCTCTTGCTTCCCTTGGCAGCTACGGAAGACCCCAGGTCAGAGCGGGTAGCCGAGCGGGTCGAGTATGGCCAAGAATGGGAAAGAAGAGAAGATGGTGGGGCAGCGGCGCAAGGAGAAAGAAGCAAGGGATAAGTGGAACTAGGGTTTGACCAGGGGATTTTATAAAACATCATGGATGTTAGGGTTTAGATCCCCACAATCCTGAGCATCCTTACGTTGCCCGATTTGGAAAGGAAGGAGAAGGGCGACTGCTTACCTTCAATGCTTTCCTGAAGGAGAAAGGGGGTGGGGGAGCGTAAGGGCATTGCATAGACTGGGCCCATGGATAGGCCGGCCCAACAAGCAAGCAAGGAAACAAAAGCACATAAAATCAAGGTAAATCAAAGCATCTTCAAGCTTGCATAACTCATGCTACAAAGGTCCGATTAGGGTGATTTTTGTGCCGTTGGATTTGTAATTGAATCCACTACAATGTGGTGCATATTAGAAAGACAAAAGATCAAGGTGTTGATATTTAAAACTAGATACAAGAATGTGACATGGTAATAGTGAGATACTTAGTTAAAAGTACAAATTAAAGTCACACATTGCAAAATTGATCATGGTAGTCACCAAATTGGAACAACTATCCAATTATGTATTTAATATCAAATTGAGTAAGGGACACTTGATGAGAGAGGAGTAGTACAAAATAAGAGAGAGGAAATCAAGGTTGTCACATCCTTCCCTCCTTACAAGAATTTCCTCCTCGAAATTTATCCAGGATCATAAACAAGAGTCAGGGTAAAACCATCGGGTCTAGGTATTCCACCATGATTTTCAAGGTATTCCGCACAATGGGATGCACACTAGGCTATCGTAGTCAAGGATGTACTCATCTTGATTATATACATATCACTTAGTGTTCCTTCATAACGTGACATCATCATGGCATTAGGGTTTACCCATCCCTAGTATCCTTGAATTATGGTTCGTATTCATAATTTCATATGGGAACCAGGTGTATCATCAAAATCTAGGTTATAAATTCACAAAGGAACATGTCCTCAATCACGACTTCCAAATTTCGTCCTCACTAAACGTGTATATTTCATCATTATACTAGATTTCATGCATATTTATGTTTTCCCCAAAATTTATACGGACTCTACTCATTTATGTTCATTATTTTTCAAATCTTAAATTAGACAATTTATTCATCATGTCTATTCAAGTTATGACCCTCAGATCATCAGCATATCAAGTTAATCATTTTTTTCCTCCATTCAGGGTATGAGATTAGGCATGTTACCCCTAACTATACAAGCTAAGATCTCTAGGCATCACCATATCGAGTTCATAATTTCAAGGCTACATCTTTTATGTATAGTATGATTTCATACTAGTTCTAGATTATGAGAGTGGCCATTGCACATTTATCAAAATCTGAACTTAAGTGAAATTCTTTTGTGTATCGAGCATCATATGAGGGACAGAGTTATCATCAATATCAAGGTTTTGTAACTTTCTCACTTATATCTAGAAAGAGCTCAACAAGCTCAAGCCACTCAAGCTAAGACATATATGTTTCCAACAAGACATGTTAACCACAACCTTATATGTGTAACACAATTTCTACCCATCTTTTGAAAAACAAGGATAACCTCTAGATTCCTTTATATACAACTACTAACCCAAGTATGAGGCTCATCATGAATATCACACATCGTATACATTATCTAAGGGTCTTGGGACATCTCCCTCACCTATATATATATCAAGCATCAAATCTTCAATTGCCTCTTTCTCTAGGGTTAGATATTTTCATAGGACATCTAGGGTTCAACATTTCAAGGAAACCGTCCACTAGGTCACTCAACTCATATACTTAGAAGTATTCTATCTAGGGACTCATCATCAAGTATTTCATCATTCATATTATTCAACATTTCAAATATTTTGGAGTTTAGGTACTCTAACCTTTTCCCGATACAGGTCAACTCATATCAACATGTCTTCATATTCATATGTCCCATGCTAGAGGTCTTCCTTTGTAAAGAGATTGAGGCCCATGTTGGTCTCAAACCATAGATCATATCTCCACACATACAAGACTAGGTACAAGCAAGCATGTCCACCCACTAGCTAAGTTTAGCACATCAACCAAGTGGTATGTATCATACAAGGTGCTAGGTTTAGGTAGGGTTGCATGGTCAAACTCATCTCATATCATCAAACATACTTAACCTTCCTCAAACCTCTTGGGTCTTATAAAACATCGACATCATCATCAATATCATAATCATCATCTTAGGTTTCTAGGTTACTCACATTCCTAACCTATATCATGGCTCTAGATGACTCTAGAGACTATCACTATCATATAAACTCTCTCATCTAGACTTGATGTTACATCTCTTTCTCCTAGGTTGCATGGAAACTCACTACCTTTCTGTGTGTGGTAACATTTTTCATATGTACATATAATAATACTTGAAATATGTTTTCTCCAACGTTTAAACAGGCGATGAAAACCACCGTACTCCATTTGAATAAAACCAAAACCAAAACGAGTTACCACACTCATTAGGCAGTCTAGTATCATGACACCTAGAGAACTAGCAAGAACATGGTGCACACTTGTGTAGACATCCTAAGCACATGTCGCGAGTCATGTCTAGGGAGGTAACCTTCACAAGTCTACACCTAGTTCTCGAACATCTAGGTTCTAACCTAGAGGCTAAGTCAACCTAATCCACAAGGATATTTCATTAAGTTTCTAGGGTTGAGATGTAACGTGAGTTTAGTTTGTGTTTCATGTGAGCAATGTTTGGTGTAGTTATTGTTCATGCTCTGATACCATCTATCACAAAACTGGAATCCCAGTCCCATGAACCAAACGTATACCAAAGGTGAAATGCAGAAGCATAAAGCTTAGCACACATGAACAGATAACAAGATAAAGGCACCAACATAATATCAACAATCAACGAGATATATTAATAAACATCATTATATTACATGATTTGAATTACATATTCAAGAGTCACTTTGTACAAGTCTTCTCATGTATACTATATCTGGATCTTACAACAAGTACACCTAGCATAGCTCACCAAGCCCATCAACCTTCTAGCCATCTCTGAACCTAAAAACAACATACGAGAAATGGGTCAACACACGAGGTGTTGAGTATGGGGCCAAAAGATACACATATATATAAGCTTTGCATAATTTTGAAAAGATTTCAAGATTAAACGAACAAGAATAAACATGTTAATTGTTTAACAAATGCGAAACCATATTTTATGTCATTTCACTCCATTATACCAACAATATCAAACATGTTTAAGGCCTTTGACCATCTTCCCGTCGGAAGGGTCCGTAAGGGTGCTCAAGCTTAGATAACCCTTTATATGAGAGGGACCTCAAGGTCGTAACCAAGAGCCCTTTATCAACAATATTATAATGGAGTTCCATATATATATATATATGTTCAAGTTATAAAACTGACGAGGCAAACATCGAGTAACACATAGCAATACTACATGGCAATATTTGAGAAAATAGACAAACAAGCATACAATATATGTCTTTTCAAGCAAGAAAGTGGTAGTCATATAACTAGATAAGGCCCATACCTGATTTAGAGATTTCATAACCTAACATATCCTTCACCATCTAGTCTCATGCCAAACCTGATTAAGAACAAGATTGCATATATACATTAGATTTTCATCATTAACCATCATTATCTTTATTTGATGGTTTTGGCCAAGTTGGTTTCAAGGTTGGTTATCAGGTCATTATATGATATTGTACTGATCTAGAGGTCATCATGATGGTGTGGTTCAAGTTTCATGTCATTATGATGTTCCATTCATTATATATGACCATTTTAGGGTTTAAGACACTTACATGCACATTATATGGATAAAGACTCATAATAGGGCAACCAAGATCAAGTATCATCAAGGAAGAAGGGCCAAGCATAAGGGTTGGTTTTAGATCAACAACATAAAGACATCAGAAAAGCATAATTAGATTAGGTGGTTGTCCATGAGCAACAATATTAACAATTTAGGACAAAGTTCATCATTTAGGTCCAAATGAGTCACATGATGACATTTGAATTAACCATAGATCAAAGATAATCATTAGGATGTTCATCAGGATCAAAAGTAACCCTAAGTTATTGCTATGATGATTAGTGGGTAAGACAAGCATCAAGGTCTCAAAATTCATCATAACATTGCATTAAATATGGTCATCATGGTCAGAATCACTTATTTTTGCAAAATAGTGGAATAGAAAGAAGATTTAGAATCTACAAATATATCCATGTTGTAGGTCTTGTCGAGAGGATCAATTTGATATATTGTATTATAAGTTTTGGCCAAGGGATATGGAAGTTATAGATTTTAGAACTTTTGGTTAGGAACTATACATAAAGGAGGACATACCCATGTCATCTATTGACAACCAGCCGTCGTTGGATCGTGGGACCTTGATGGTCCTCCCTTCATCCAACCATCAGTCTCCTACTGATCTGGGCCTCAAATTTTGGGTCGATCCGCTTGCTGGGCCGCTCAACCACCACTTCCTCTCATCCCTTCCCCCGATTCTTGGTCGCGTGGTCCTCTATTTCCCAAACGGGAACAGGGGAAACCTGTAGGGCGGCGCCTAGCCTTCCCAGGGGCCACTGCGCCCAAGGAAGATCGCGGAGAAGTAGGTCGGAGGTCGGTGGGGGCTCCGTGACTGCTGGACGGAACTTTGGCGCAGAGGGATCACGAACCGACTACTGGCGTCTCCCCAAGGGGTTTCCGAGCGGAAGCAAAAGAAGCAAAAGAGGAAGAAGGAGAGCTGCCAGCAATCAAGGTAACCCCCTACTGGAGTATCACCGGCGAGCGGCATGGTGCTGTGGAGTCGTACGGAGCTCCTTCTCTTGCTTCCCTTGGCAGCTGCGGAAGACCCCAGGTTGGAGTGGGTCAAGTATGGCCAAGCATGGGAAAGAAGAGAAGATGGTGGGGCAGCGGCGCAAGGAGAAAGAAGCAAGGGATAAGTGGAACTAGGGTTTGACCAGGGGATTTTATAAAACATCATGGATGTTAGGGTTTAGATCCCCACAATCCTGAGCATCCTTACGTTGCCCGATTTGGAAAGGAAGGAGAAGGGCGACTGCTTACCTTCAATGCTTTCCTGAAGGAGAAAGGGGGTGGGGGAGCGTAAGGGCATTGCATCGACTGGGCCCATGGATAGGCCGGCCCAACAAGCAAGCAAGGAAACAAAAGCACATAAAATCAAGGTAAATTAAAGCATCTTCAAGCTTACATAACTCATGCTACAAAGGTCCGATTAGGGTGATTTTTGTGCCGTTGGATTTGTAATTGAATCCACTACAATGTGGTGCATATTAGAAAGACAAAAGATAAAGGTGTTGATATTTAAAACTAGATACAAGAAGGTGACATGGTAATAGCGAGATACTTAGTTAAAAGTACAAATTAAAGTCGCACATTGCAAAATTGATCATGGTAGTCACCAAATTGGAACAACTATCCAATTATGTATTTAATATCAAATTAATATCAAATTGAGTAAGGGACACTTGATGAGAGAGGAGTAGTACAAAAGAAGAGAGAGGAAATCAAGGTTGTCACAGGGAGGTTATCCCCCCTACACAATACAACATGAGGCATATATGAAAAGAGGAGGCGAAAGAAGAAGAAATGAGAAAAGACACACATACCCTGGATCTAGAACTACAAGGTAAGGGACAACTCTGTCCTTTCTCCCATCTCTTTACCCCAACCACACATGCCCTGGTTGCCAAGATTCTAAGAGCCCATTGACTTAGGCTTGGCCTCACAGGCGGGTATGGATAATGGGATAGACGTCGAGGTGTCAATCCCTCATTGTCCTAAATATAGTTTTCTTATAGTTAATGCAGTTAAGTATTGGTTGATCAGATGATAATGAACCTATATATCAATTTTATCAGAAAAACGTGTAGATCATGAATAAAATGGCTTGAAAGCATAAATATGATCCTAGCTCCAAAACTGTAGGTGATACATGAATATAATGTGAATATCTCATGTAAGCCTAAGATTTGATGATTAATATGTTGAATACATTAAGTACTTTTAGTTTGTGTTATAATATGATATTGTTGAGGATAATGATGATGATGATTATGTAATTATAGGGTTAATAATCCATTAGGTATCTTTTTTAAAGCAAAAAAATCATTATATTTATTCAAACCCTCAAGGACTAATACAATAAATTCCTACCCAAGGGGTCCTACGAAATACATGGTTCTCCTACCTCTGTGGCTCCAGAGGCCAAAAAATGACTAACCCTATTACATTATCGACACCCATGGTTGAAATTAAAGGCCTCTAACTTCTCCATAAGGTGCAAGAAATCTCATATTAGAAAATCTGCATGCCCTCTTCCTTTACTTCCTCCTTGAATGCATGTACTAGGATGCCAAAGTCCATCTCCATCTAAATGTACTAGTAACCTAGGATGATGCAAACCTTCATGATCCTAATCCACGTAATAATATTTAGTTGTTCTTGACGACATAACATGTTCAAATCTATGAATTAGGGTTACACATAATATCTAAGTAGGGTTCCTAACCCTTGGAAATAACAAATTAGGGTTGATACCCTTATTCCTAATCCAAATGGAGATGACCCTAAACCCTACATAAGGACCTAAGTTAGGTTTAATATGGATAATATAAATACATGGTGACACTTTAGGGTTTATACATACATGCAAATTGAATTATTCAATGAATATAAAACTAGTTGATTGGATTTCTTATACACACTTGAAATACATGGATATTATTGCATGAATTCTACATGAATAAAGGTACATGGTTATTTATGAATAATGATATACATCAAATTCCAAAGTTTCCCAAGGATTTCTAAAATTTTGGTGAAATAATCTGTTGGATGTTTATTTACGTAACATTTATTATAATGCCAATACGAGTATCATATTATGAAACCTATGATACTTTGAACACTGGGTTAGATCTATTAAGGGGTAGTTAGACTAAGTCCAATTATGTATAGAGAAAGGTGATCACACCCAAGGTGGTAAGAAAAAACATGGGTTAGTTTATCTAAATAAAAAATATAAAATGTTGGACAATATTTGTGGTTATTGTACATGCACACTTTTGTATGCAACCACATATGCAATACAACAACACACTAATCCATGATTTTATTTGTTGGTATTTTAGGTAACTACCTAATAGTAAGATATGAAGAATGGAGGTTCCAATGAACTGAATTATAGATATTAAAGCTATATACCAAGGAAGATTATTTATTTATATTAGTACTTCTTCTCATGTATGTGTTAATTTCCTTTGAGAAATCCATGTAAATCCTTAAAGGAGTATTGTTTAAACATTTGTATCCAATTCAAGTTCAATTAATGGTGATTTTTTATTATTAGCTTTTGTTTGTTAAATTTGGAGCTTAGAAATATAGGTACTGAATTTCAACTTTATGGCCCACGTTAATCGGGGGATACTCAAAAGTGGGGGTCATTACATTTGGTATCAGAGCTCAAATTTATCTAATAACTTTAATAGTTAATAATTTTAAATAATCTGTAGAATTATTAGGGTAGTCTCTAAGGGTAATAATATATAGAAAGGATCACGACTTCTGGGACTGACAATATTTTCCTCTACATGATTAAGTTGGTGTACGAGGTCTCTCTAAGATAATGTGATAGCTGCCTAGCCAAAACCTAGGGTTTTTCTGAAATAATATTTCCATAAGTCTTCTCATCTCTTATTTTATGCTCTTCTCATATCTTTGACATCCCCAAATAAAGAAATATAGAAAAAAATAATCTTCTACACAAGTTTTCGAGATACCGATTCAGAGGTCTTGCACGTCTCTTCCCGACGACAATGTTGAACAACTAGATCTCTCTCTAAGTTTGGCTTCCCTTATTTATCTGCATCCTCCTCCTATTGTACCGGGTCTCTGGGTTTGGGGGATGAGAAGAGCACCAGAGGGAGAGTGAATGGGTCGATCAGGGGCTGTTGGAGGCGGGGATGAGAAGAGAGTGAGAGAGAGCAATGGGGGCCGACTATCTGGGTGGACGCGGACTATCCAGGTGGACACTGGGAGGAATACAGACACAATGGAGAACCATGCGTAACCGTGCAATAGGAGAGGAGGGAGTAGCATGCGGAAAAAGTCAAATTTTGAGGTATATGATTCATTGGGAGGGAAGGAAAGAGACAAAGAGGAGTTAGGAATAGTATAATATGTAGCATCATGGGATATGTAGTCAATTTTTTAGTTACAACAATTAACTACATTTGTTTTATTTACATTTTTATATTATGTAAAGAAAAATACTTTTGACTACAAATAAAATATATGTAGTTAGATAAATTGTAGTTAAAGGATCCTTTTTTTTGTAGTGGCGTCTACTTAAAAAGTTGGATCCCACGGGGTGAGACAATTATAAATTGTCCCAGTGAGAGATATAACTCTCCGCCAGAAATGTTATTATTGTAGTTTAATAAGAATAAACTGAATAGAGGAATCATAAATATTTAACAGCAGTTAAATCAATGTCTAAATAGGTTAGAGCAATATTCTTATTCTAAGCATTTTAGCTATAACTTGATACAACAGCATGTCACTTATCCAATAAGGAATATGAAGAACATGTATAACATTTATTCACTATACTAAGCAAGATAATATCAACCAATGATTCTCATATTTCAACCTTAAGCAATTATGCTACACAACTGATTATATTTTACAATCAAACTTAATGCCCTGAAGAGATGAAGTATACCGTTCATGCTCCAACCGACCATGATTACATAAATCATTGGTACCACATGAGGTCAATGGAAGAGCTGGACTCCAAGACCTCAACCTTCTCGATCAGAAAAAGATTATATGACAGAGATATCACGTATCAAACTACAATTATCTTGCCAGGGTATATTGGCATCTTCGCTATAGAGTTATATCCTGCAACATATACTCTCTTCAGGGTTATGGCCTGTAGCCAATGCCTAGTATCATATCGTGGAGTCATGGCCCGTAGCCATACTCATACTAGGGTATGGTCCGTAACCAATCTCATACATAGGATATAGCCCGAAACCATTCCTATGGGGCATGAGGATATAATTGCCCAATTACCCCCACATATTCATAAATATGCACTCCGAGTTTAACTTGTATCATCATTCAGCAAATTCTGACGCTGATGGATCTGTGGTCAGGGAAACTACATTATATTATATCACTTGATTAATTAAGTATATTACCATATTCTTTTAGCATCAAACAAGTTTCCAAACATCAATTGCCACCAGTACATATCTTTCAAGTTATGATACATTTTGGTGCTCCCTGGATGCATTGCATACATCAAAGAATGAGCCTCCTCCAAGACTAACTTCCTTAAGTTATTGGCATCAGGAACTACCATCCTACCATGGTAACAAACTACTTGATCCTCTGACTCATGAAAGCCATCCCATTTTTCACTTCCAGATTTGATCTGATCTGTTGAATCACGGTATCAACTTGCTGTGCTCCTTTAATCTGCTGTCTCAGAGTAGGTTTTATGTGCATCTCAGCTAACAGCCCAGCTAACAATGATATTTTAAGTTGTACATTGTTTTGCCACAAGGAGATAAGCATATCTCTCTTAGAGCACACTAAGGAGTTCAAATGTGCTTTATCTAAGGCTGGTGATGATGATTTCCTACTTAGTGCATCAGCCACTACATTAGCCTTCCCTGGATGATAATCAATTGTACAATCATAGTCCTTGATTAACTTCATCCAACGGCGTTGTCTCATATTCAGCTCATGTTGAGAGAAGATATATTTTAAATTCTTATGGTCTGTGAAAATCTGGAATGTTTCTCCATAGAGATAATGTCTCCAGATCTTCAAAGCATGGACCACAGCAGATAGCTCTAGATCATGTGTTGGATAATTTTCCTCGTGTTTCTTAAGCCGTCGAGAAGTAAAAGAAATCACTTGATTATCCTACATCAACACGCATCCTAGATCATTCTTAGATGCATCATAAAAAACTATGTACCCCTTCACTTACTCAGCTAACACCAGCACATGTGCACTTGTTAACCTTTCTTTCAACATCAGGAAAGAATGTTGACACTTGTCATTCCAGACAAAAGGAATCTCCTTCCTGGTCAACTTGGTTAGGGGTAAAGCTATAGAACTGAAGTTCTTAATGAACCTCCTATAGTATCCTGCCAGTCCTAGGAAACTACATATCTCCGTTGGTGTCTTTGGCTATTCCCATTGCAGGACAAATTCTACCTTCTTAGGATCAACACAGATACCTGAGGCAGATATTACGTGTCCTAAGAAAGAAACTTCTGGTATCCCGAACTCACATTTGCTAAACTTAACATACAGCTTATGCTCTCTTAGCAAAGCTAAAGCCTGACGGAGGTGCTGCTCATGCTGTTGAGCATCTATACTATAGATCAGGATGTCATATATGAAGACCACTATGAACTGATCAAGAAAAGGTCAAAAGATTCTATTCATAAGTTCCATGAATGTAACTGGTGCATTAGTTAGTCCAAACGACATAACTATGAACTCATAGTGACCATACCTTGTTCTAAAGGTAGATTTAGGAATGTCACTCTCCTTGATACGCAACTGATGGTATCTTAACCTCAGATCTATCTTAGAAAAGATAGTTGCACCACACAACTGATCAAACAGGTCATCTATCCTTGGCAGAGGATACTTGTTCTTTATAGTTACTTTATTCAACTGCATGTAGTCAATGCATAACCACATCGATCCATCCTTCTTCTTAACAAAAAGAACTGGAGCACCCCATGGGGAGGTACTCAGTTGGATAAAACCCTTCTCAAGCAACTCCTGCAATTATTTCTTGAGCTCTGCCATCTCAACATGCGCCATTCTATACAGTGTTTGTGCTATTGGTTGCGTGCCCGAGATTAGATTAATTTCAAAATCAATCTCTCGGGGTGGAGGTACACCTGGAAGTTCCTCAGGGAATACATCTTCAAATTCCCTAACTATTGGAACTTCAGAAGGATTAAAACTCTCCATTGTGGTGTCTACCACATGGGCCAAGAATGCAAAACATCCTTGCCCCATCAGCTTCTCAGCTACCATAGCTGACACAAGACAGGTTGGAAGAATCTTTCTATCTCCCTGAAAGATCCATGTGTCGCTATCATCTATAAATACAACTTGCTTGGACTCACAATCCAAGGCAACCTTATACTTTTCTAGGGTGTCCATCCCAAGAATTATATCGAACCCGTGCATCTCAAGTGGTATAAGATCCACATGAATGTGATGTTCAGAAAAGGAAAGAATGCAGGAAGAACACACCTCTCGCAACACTGCAGAACCCATCAAAGGAGTTTGCAAATCAAACTCTCTGCCCTATGGCCAACTGTCATATTGTAATCAATAATCACTTATCTAGTGATAAAGGAATGCGTAGCACCTGGATCAATTAAAACAGATACGAAGCATGATGTAGACATATCAGAATAAAACAATTCCATCTGACCTGTCACAACCCTAGGGTTAACTACTGCATCAGGTTGATTCATCGCATAGAACCTCGCAATTGCTTGTTGTTGACCCTGTGCTCGATTATTGGGTGTCGATGATCCAGCTTGGGATGTCGGTCCACGTCCTCGAGCGTTGTTAGAAAATTGTCGCTTTTATGAACCTCCTTGTTGAATCTGCCTCTAAGGTTGAGTCACTATTGTGTTCCCAATTGGTCAATCCCTTGTCAGATGTCCAACTTGTCTGCACTGGTGACAAATCCTAGTCTCAAGATAAGGTTTCTGAGGTCCAGTCACCGATGTTGATTCTATGTTGGGGGCTCTGTTTGGAACAAAACTACGGCCCCTACCCCTACTTGACGTCCATTGCATCTGGGTATTGAATCTTGATGGTGTCGCCAGTGTAGAAAACCTTGGCTTCTTAAAGCCCTCAGACCTTTATCCTTGAAACTGAGTGTAAACCTTCTTACCACTGGTCTGTCGCTTCTCAATCACAGACCTCTCTATCCGTATGACGGACTCCACAAATGTGGCAAACCTCTCCCTATTCTCCAAGGTAGACACAGGAGTGGTTAATTCAGCGTTCAACCCCTTCTCAAAATGCCGAATTCTTTCCTCATCGGTAGCTGCCATATGCGGATAGAACCGCAAAAGCTCCATGAACTTAGCCTCATACTTGCTAATGTTCATCGGTCCTTGTCTTATCTTCTCAAACTGAGATATCTTTTCATCTAGGTAAGTTTTGGGGAAGTATCTAGTGACGAATTCTCGTCGGAATTCTTCCCATCCGACCTCGACACCTGGCCTTTTTCCTTCTTCAATTGTCCACCAGTGGCCAGCACTCCCTTTCAGTAGGTACACTGCATGCCTCACCTTTTCGGCTTCAGGAATATTGAGGATTCTGAAAGCCTTCTCTAGCTCAGTCAACCATAAGTCTGCATCTGTTGGGTCAGCTGTACCAGCATAATCTATGGCTCCAACCCAGTGAAGTCTCTTAAAAGTCTTTCCGGATCCATATCTATCATGGTGGGATGGTGCCCTCAGTGCAGGTGGTGGCATCCTATCCTCCATATGCATCATTGTCGCCATAAAATGGCCGAACATGGTATGGAAGGCTGGATTCTCTATCATAGATGGGTCAAATTGGGGATGTTTAGGTACAGGTTCCTCCCTAGTCTGGTCCCTTTCACCTCCTCCTGATGTAGCAACGCTGCTCTCAGGAGCATGTTCCTCATGTGATCCAGACATCTTCAAGTTCTTCTTCTCCTATATGAGCAGCAGATACTATCAGATAAACTGGAAGACACTTAGAACAGACTCAACAACCTTAATCCTATGTCTCTGTAGACTTAGCGAACCTAGAGCTCTGATACCAACTTTATTTGTTGCATCCAACTCGCAAAAATGTGATTAACTTAACCGGAAGCGTTCATCTGCAGCGGATTACTAAAAGTCACTAAAAATTAAAACTTTTTACAAAGAGATCCAAATTCAGGAAAACTCTTTGAACAAACACCAAAGTAAACATTTATATCTTGGTTCATAAAGTACATCTCATGTACCATTCCTTCTCGAGGATTACACACATTTGCTTCCCTGTAAATAATGTACAAAGACAACATAAAGACCTCGAGGCATCAAGCCAAAATTGTGGGCTCCGATCTCCAAACCACGATATAAACATGATTTAAACTTAGCGGAAGCATTCGATTAACAACGGAAGACAAAAATCAGGGGAAATTAAAACTTTTTGAGATAAGAGCTTGAAACCACAAACCACTTCCATAGAAAAAGGATTTAAACTGTTTACATCTCTGATAATTACTTCTTGAGTAATTATACACATCATGATACAAAATCTCAAGAGTTAAAACAAAATCTCAGACCAATATCTCCTAGGACCTGAGAGTACAGAGACGACATAGGACTATCTAACAACATGACTCAGCAGTCAGTATCTCCACCTGAGATTCACTGCTGCTCCTGTTGTTGCTGCTGCTGGTTTTGGTCACCTGTATTCCGGTTCCTCCGTCTTCGACGACCACCTAAAGAGTTGAAGTCTACGGGGTGAGACAATTTTAAATAATTGTCCCAGCGAGAGTTATAACTCTCCACTAGAAGCTTCATATAACAATTCAAAGAATAACTTAAGCAGTAAAAGCTTCCAAAGTATTCAACAGTAGTTTGGTAATAAATAGAAGTTCATCATTTAAGAATTATGAAGAACACATGCACTATACAGTGTAACATCAATCAAGTAACTCGTAGTTAATCCTAACAGATATACTACGCTGTTGATTATGTTTTACAAACATTATTGTGCCCTGTGAAGATGAGGTATACCGCTCATACTCCAATCGATCACTTTGTTAAGTTGCATCGATATCATACCTAGGTCATCAAAAGAGCCGGATTCTTATGACCTCATCTTCCTCAGTCAGAGTGAGGATAACTTGCAGGACATCTTGTGTCTCTGCTGCTATAGCTTACCAGGGTAATCTGGTCCTTTGCTATTTTAGAGTTACAGTGGCGTTCTGTACTCTCTTTGTTATCGAGAGGTTTCTTGTTTACCTCTGATCGATGCGGTGTTTGTGTTTCCTCGGATGTTACAACATGTAGTGAAGGGTTGATGGATTAAGAAACATCTACATCAATTCCTACACTAGGATGTAAGGATTTACACATCCATATTCCCCCACATACTCAAAAGTATGTGATCCAGGAGTTCCCTTGGGAAAACCTATTTCATCATCATATTTCTTTCTGACAATGATGGATCTATGATCAGGGCTTTGCATGGTATGATTATACTTGATTAGTTAGGTATATTTCAGTATTCTTTTAACATCATACATGTTCTCAAACATTAATCATTAGCATGGAAGCTATAGAAATAGAATACTAAATGTAACAAATTTAACTCACATCAATTATCATTTCTCAATCATCTCATCACAAGTCATCTGTTAAGCATGACCTTGATGATACTCATGGCTCTCACAGCCCATCAATCTCATGAGATGCCACTAATAAGGCATCTGGATATTTCACTATTCATAAAGCTAAAACATGCTTTCAATGAATATAGTATCATAATCCATACCTGGATATGATCATCATCTCATGACAACCTGCATGGTTAATTCAATTGATAATAGTAAACAATTCATTCTAGAAGTTATACTTTCAAACTCTTAGAAGAGTCAAGTTTCCCAATTTTCATCAATTAGGGTTTACTATTCACATTACATGTCATCACCCTAGAATTAGGGTTTACTATTCACCCCATGGTGAATTGAACTCATTACATCATCATGTATGAGAAACATTATCATTAAAGTCCTCAGATAAGATTAATATTCATCAATTATCATAATTAGGGTTTCCATGAGCTCACATAGGTGGATCATACCCTAATCATGCACATTCATGTGTATTGAAGGTACTTTACTTGAGTTTCCACCATAAAAGGGTACTTTCTCTCTCCTATGATACTTTCTCTCTCCTCTTACTAGTAGATGGTGATTACACCACTCTATATTAGGTTGGGTCAAGTCCTCATTGACTGGCATAAGCCAAAACATTACAATCATGTGATTAGGGTTTGATTAGAACAAGGTATTACTCAATTGAACCCCTTAAGGGTATTTTGGTAAATTACCCCATTGATCACCATCATGGGTCAATTCATTAGTCACTTAGTCCCTTAATGTCCTAGGTTACCATTAGGGTTTAGATCAAACCATCATTGAACCAATTACACCTTCAAGTGATTAAGTATAAACAACCTTGAAAATCTCCAAACGGTTTCAACCTTCAACCACCAAATGGTTTGAAACCGTTTGGGTGCGTTGACCGTTTGCTAAGTTTGACTCCAAGACCGCATGACCTCAAGGTCATTTTCCCAAACCGTTTGGGTGCGTTGACCGTTTGGAAGAGTTGACTTCCAAACCGTTTGGGCTTATGCGGTTTGAAACCGTTTGATCAAAAGGACTTGAGATCGATTGGTCCAAACGACCTTGAGATCGTTTGAGCCCAAACGGTCTTGAGACCATTTGGACCCAAATGGTTTGTAGACCGTTTGGATCCAAACGTTCTTGAGACCGTTTAGTCCAAATGGGCTCAAACCGTTTGGACCTTCAACATGGTTCAAAAGTTACAATCGATCATGGATTTCTTTGTTGAAGCCTTCAATTGGCCAAAGCCATGTTAACCACTTATAAATTGAGTCAATTAGGATGATCCTCAATCAATTGGACACCAAAGTGACCCTCAATTGAAATCCAATTAGGGTTAGACCCAATTCCCATTGGGGTTTCAATCGGATAGTCATCAATGTTCAACAAGGTGAATCAAATCAAGGTTGAACCTATCAATTGACCTCCAATTGGGCTCAAACTTGGCCCAAACGGTCTTGAGGTCGTTTGGATGACCTCCAAACGGTCTTGATACCGTTTGCCCAAAGTTTGACCAAAATCCAAGTCGGTTGGATAAGGGTTGAACCCTAATTAGGACTAAAAATCAGCAATTTTATCAATTTATCAACTTATTGCAATTGGACCCTCAAACCATCAACTTAACTCAAACCTAGACCTTCAAACGGTCTTGGGTTGTCACCAAACGGTCTTAAGACCGTTTGGATGAACCCCCAAATGGTATTGAGACCGTTTGGGTCCTTCAACCCAAAACTCAATAAGATCTATACATGAAATCAGCAATTTCAACCCGATTAGGGTTAGGATGTTGAAGTACCTTCAACTCTCAATTGGTTAAGAATTAGACTTTGATTCTTTGCACGAATGAAACTCAATATGTTACCAACAGACCCTCAAACGGTCGTCCCTTGGTCAACCCTATCAAATGGTCTTGATACCGTTTCAATCCAAACGGTTTTACAAGGTCGTTTGAGATCAAACGGTTTGAAACCGTTTGACCTTAAACGGTTTGCAACCGTTTGGACCAAAAGGGTCCAAGGTTGGTTGATAAATTTACCTAGTAATCCACGCCCATCATCTTCAACCTCTGTTCAGGTCAGTTTCTCCACCGTTTTGCTTGCAAAAGTGCAAGGAAGAAGGGAGGTAGAAGAAGAACTAAATGCTAAAATTGCAAGAACAAGATATGCATATAAAGCAAAGAGTTTAGAATTATAAAACCCGCCTTAGAACGTTGTTCCTAGAGATCCAAGCTTCCAAGATTCAAGCCTATAATGGTGTCTTGAGCTCCACAACTCGGTCAGAGGTGATTCTCCAAGGAAAAGGTGGGGATGATCGGCTAGAACAAAGAATCTAAGGGAGTTAACCATAGAGCCAACCTTTTAAGAAGAATTCCTCCATGAATTCGAGCTAGAAGATGGTTCCTACTCACCTTATAACTACTTAGTCGTCTCCCTGAGCTCCAGAGCTTTGCCTTAGCCATTTTGAGAAAGATGAGAAATGAAGAGGAGAAGTGATACGTTTGGTTGGTTTGCAAGGATTCTAGCTTATATACTTTAGGCTATATTACACCATAAGGACCTCTAGAACTTGAAATTCTCATCCAAGTCCCTCCTTATTCAAGGGCACGTCCAAGCTCATCTAAACTTATGCAAAGCTCATGAAATCTCAAGATCTAAGGGTGAAGAAAGCCATCTTTCAACTAGGGTACATATATGAAAGGTCTTTATCCTCATACTTAGTGGATTTTATGCACAAAGGTCCTTTTTCTTATCTGATTATATATTCATGTGTCCCTTTCACCAATTCTACTCTAAATGATGACAAGAGCCATAAAAGATGTTCTAGATGGTGTATTTTACAAGTTGCACCCCTCAATTTGGGTAAATTGCACTTTACTCCAAATTAGGGTTTTTAAGCACAAGGATCATTCCTCAAGCTGCATCTTGATGCCCAAGCTTGGGAAATCCATCATTCCTCATAATATTCACTCATATGATGTCTCATTATCAAAAAAACATCTTAACCTGTGAACATTGCAAGTTAGACCCCCTTAACTGGGTAATTTGCACATAAGTCCCTGCATTACAAAACAATGCTACAACTTTGTTTATAAAGGAGCAAAATTGAAAGTATATGTTCCTGAGGAACTTAATTACATGCCAGGGAGTATTCACAAGTATTTAATTACATATTTAGGCAAAACTTCTAGGGTTAGGTTATAACCCAGGTCAGGGATGTTACAAATTATCCACCCCTTACAAGGATTTCGTCCCCGAAATCGATAAAACATATTAGGAGAAAAGGGCAGGGTATTTCCTTTTCATCTCATCCTCTAGCTCCCAAGTGGCTTCTTCAATACCACGGTGGTTCCAGAGGACTTTTACAAGGTTTATATCTTTTTTCTTTAGCTTTTTAATTCTGTTATCAAGGATTGACACTAGTCCTTCCTCATATGTTATATCTTCATTCAATTCTACTTCCATAGGTTGTAGAACTGACTCGGTGTCTGGGTTACATTTCCTCAGCATAGAAATGTGAAACACAGGGTGTAACTTCTGCAACTCTGAAGGTAACTCTAGTCTATGGGCTACCTTTCCAACTCGTTCAACAATTGGATAAGGCCCCATAAATCTAGGATCTAACTTCCCTTTCCTTCCAAAATGAAGGACTCCTTTCCAAGGTGAGACCTTGAGGTACACTCTGTCTCCAACCTGGAACTCTAAGGGTCTACGACGTCTATCGGAATATGACTTCTGCCTATCCTGTGCAGTCTTAAGCTATTGCTGTATAACTTTGATCTTTTCTGTAGTTTGCTGCACAAGATCAGGACCTAACAACTGATGTTCACCAGTCTCATACCAACACAAGGGTGATCTACAACGTCTACCATACAAGGATTCATATGGTGCCATATCAATACTATGCTGATAGCTATTGTTATAGGCAAACTCTATCAAGCTCAGGTGTAAATCCCAACTTCTGGTAAACTGGAGAACACATGCTCTCAACAGGTCCTCCAAGGTCTGTATAGTCCTTTCTGACTGTCCATCAGTCTGTGGGTGAAAGGTTGTACTAAACCTTAACTTGGTACCTAAAGCTCTGTGTAACTGCTCCCAAAAGCGACTTGTAAACTGGGGACCTCTGTTAGAAACTATAGTGACAGGAACTCCGTGCAAACGCACTATCTCTTGAACATACAACTGTGATAACCTTTTAGCAGAATAGGTTGTTTTGACAGGTAAGAAATGTGTTGTCTTTGTCAACCTATCAACAACTACCCAAATGGAATCGTGTCCTTTGTTTGTCCTGGGTAGGCCAACAACAAAGTCCATGGTCACATGGTCCCACTTCCACTGTGGTATGGGTAAAGGTTGCATTGTTCCTGTAGGTTTTTTGTGTTCAGCCTTAACTTGCTGACACACAGGACACCTCAGAACAAACTCAGCTACATCCTTCTTCATCCCAGGCCACCAATACATATCTTTTAAGTTTCGATACATCTTGGTGCTCCCTAGATGCATGGCATACATCGAAGAATGAGCTTCCTCCAGAACTAGCTTCCTAAGGTTATCCACATCTGGCACTATCATCCTCCCATGATAGCATGCCACTTGGTCATATGAATCATGAAAACCTTCTCGCTTCTCATTACCATACTCAGATATGATCTGCTGAACTGTAGCATCAACTTGTTGTGCCTCCTTTATCTGCTCTCTAAGGGTAGGTTTGATGTGCATCTCAGCTAACAAACCGACTAACAATGACACCTTCAACTGCATATTGTCCTGCCTTAAAGAGATAAGCATATCTCTTCTAGAGCATACTAAGGAACTTAGTTGTGCTCTATCCATGGTTGATGTTGCTGATTTCCTACTTAAGGCATCTGCAACCATATTGGCATTTCCCGGATGGTAATCAATTGTACAGTCGTAGTCCTTGATTAACTCCATCCAGCGACATTGCCTCATGTTAAGCTCATGCTGAGAGAAGATATACTTAAGATTCTTGTGGTCTGTGAAAATCTGGAAGGTTTCTCCATAGAGATAATGTCTCCAGATCTTCAAGGCATGAACCACAGCAGCCAAATCCAGATCATGTGTCGGATAGTTCTCCTCGTGTTTCTTAAGCTGTCGAGAAGCAAAAGAAATCACTTGTTTATCCTGCATCAACACACATCCAAGTCCATTCTTGAAGGCATCACAGAAGACTACATATCCTTTTCTTTGCTCAGGTAATACAAGCACAGGTGCACTTGTCAACCTCTCCTTTAACAGCTGAAAAGACTGTTGACACTTATCACTCCAAGAAAAAGGAACATCTTTCCGGGTCAACTTGGTTAAGGGTAAGGCTATAGAACTAAAATTCTTAATAAACCTTCGATAATAAACAGCTAATCCCAAGAAACTTCGAATCTCCGTCGGTGTCTTCGGTTGCTCCCACTGTAGAACAGATTCTACCTTTTTAGGGTCAACTCAAATACCCGAGGCAGAAACCACATGTCCAAGAAAAGACACTTCAGGTAACCAAAACTCACACTTGCTAAACTTAGTGTATAGCTTATGTTCTCTTAGCAAGGTTAAATCTTGGCGAAGATGCTGCTCATGCTGCTGAGCATCTTTACTATAAATCAGTATGTCATCTATGAAGACGACAGCACACTGTTCAAGGAAGGGTCGAAAGACTCTATTCATGAGTTCCATGAATGTAGCTGGTGCATTGGTTAGTCCAAATGACATAACCGTGAACTCATAGTGACCATATCTTGTTCTAAAGGCAGACTTAGATATATCACTGTCCTTAATGCGGAGTTGATGATATCCAGATCTCAAATCTATTTTTGAGAAGACTGTTGCACCACACAACTGGTCAAAAAGATCATCAATCCTTGGCAAAGGGTACTTGTTCTTTATTGTTACTTTATTGAGTTGTCTGTAGTCAATGCACAACCACATTGACCCATCTTTCTTTTTAACAAACAAAATCGGAGCACCCCAAGGTGAAGTACTCGGTCGGATAAAACCTTTCTCAAGTAACTCCTGAAGCTGTTTCTTGAGTTCTGCCATTTCGGCAGGCGCCATCCTATATGGAGTCTGGGTTATGGGCTTTGTATCTAGGACCAAATTGATTTCAAAATCAATCTCCCGAGGTGGTGGTATACCAGGAAGTTCATCAGGAAACACATCCTTGAATTCCCTGACTATAGGAACTTCAGCAGGGTTGGAACTCTCCTTGGTAACATCTACCACATGGGCCTAGAATGCATAACATCCTTGCCTCAACAACTTATCAACAACCATAGATGATACAAGACAGGTGGGCAGAATCTTTCTTTCTCCTTGAAAGATCCATGTGTTGCTTTCATCAGCAAACACAACCAACTTGGATTCACAATCCAAGACAACTCGATACCTTTCTAAGGTATCCATCCCTAGGATTACATCAAATCCTTGCATATCAAGTGGTATAAGGTCCACTTGAATGCGATGATCAGAAAAGAAGAGGATGCAGGGAGAGCATACCTCCTGCAAAATAGCAGAGCCACTCAACGGAGTCTCCAACAACAAACTATCTGCCCTATGACTAATTGTCATATTACAGTTGTGAATCATTCTTCGAGTGATGAAAGAGTGTGTAGCACCCGGGTCAATCAGAACAGATACTACACAGGATTTAGACATATCATCATATAAAAGTTCCATCTGACCTGCCACTACCCGTGGATCGACCACTGCCTCTGGTGGGTTCATAGCATAGAACCTTGTTGTCGCATGGTGTTGAGGTGGTACTGATGATCCAGCTTGAGACGCTTGCCCACGTCCTCGAGCTACTCCTTGAGATTGCCTTCTCTGTAATCCCTGTTGACCTTGTCTCGGAGGCTGTGTCACACTGACAGGCTTAGATCGGCAGTCCTTCATCAAATGCCCCACCTTACCACAGTTGTAGCAACTTCTCTCCCGTTGTTGTGGTCTTGGTGGTCCAGTAACTGACATTGATGCAGAGCTGTGAGTCTCCTGAGGTGGTTGTCCTCGTCCTCTACCTCTACTTGGAGACCACTGAGTCTGAGAACTAGATCTAGGTGGTGGAGGGTTAGGTGCAGAGGATCTAGGCTTCTTAAAGTCCCTAGATGAAGAACCCTGGAACTGTGGATATCTTTTCTGAGTTTGCCTCTTCTCAACCACAGATCTCTCTATCCTTCGGACTGACTCAACGAAGGTAGAGAATTTTTCTCGGTTTTCTAAGGTAGACACAGGGGTAGTCATGTCAGCATTCAAACCCCTCTCGAACCTTCTAATCCTTTCATCTTCTGTGGCAGCCATGTGCGGATAAAACCGCAACAACTCCATGAACTTAGCTTCATACTCGCTAATGTTCATCATGCCTTGCCTCAGTCTCTCAAACTAAGAGATCTTCTCGTCTAGGAAGGTCTTTGGGAAATATCTATGAACAAATTCCCGCCGAAAGTCTTCCCACGAGATCTCCATTCTAGGTCTCTTTTGCTCTTCCATTGTCCACCAGTGACCAGTGCTTCCTTTTAGAAGATAGACAGCGTGTCTGACCTTCTCAACTTCAGGGATGTTGAGAATCCTAAAAGCTTTCTCCAACTCTGTTAACCACAGATCAGCATCTGCGGGGTCGGCTGTCCCAAAGTACTCGGTAGCTCCGACACGATGAAGTCGCTCGAACGTCTTCCCGATACCTTGACCTTCTGGCTGGACAGGTGCCCTGGGTGCATGCATAGGCATCCTATCGGTAATGTGTGTCATGGCAGTCATAAACTGCCCGAACATCGTTTGCACAGCTGGGTTACCCATGTCGGCTGGGTCGAACTGAGGTGGCTCCCTGGGTTGCTCAGGTATGGGTTGCTCTATCTCTAGTACTCTTGCACCGCCTTGTGGTGCAGCTACGCTACTCTCTGCCACATACTCCTCATGTGGCTCAGACATCTGTATATGTCTTCTTCTCCTGAGGAGTAGAAGATTCTATTAGATAAGGAAGGAATACTAAGGTTAGACTCGACATCCTAAGTCCTATGTCTCTATAGACTCGGCGAACCTAGAGCTCTGATACCACTTAATTGTGGGCTCCGATCTCTAAACCATGATATAAACACGATTTAAACTTAGCGGAAGCATTCGATTAACAGCGGAAGACAAAAATCACGGGAAATTAAAACTTTTTGAGATAAGAGCTTGAAACCACAAACCACTTCCATAGAAAAAGGATTTAAACTGTTTACATCTCTGATAATTACTTCTTGAGTAATTATAGACATCATGATACAAAATCTCAAGAGTTAAAACAAAATCTCAAACCAATGTCTCCTAGGACCTGAGAGTACAGAGACGACATAGGACTATCTAACAACATGACTCAGCAGTCAGTATCTCCACCTGAGATTCACTACTGCTCCTGTTGTTGCTGCTGCTGGTTTTGGTCACCTGTATTCCGGTTCCTCCGTCTTCGACGACCACCTAAAAAGTTGAAGTCTACGGGGTGAGACAATTTTAAATAATTGTCCCAAAGAGAGTTATAACTCTCCACTAGAAGCTTTATATAACAATTCAAAGAATAACTTAAGCAATAAAAGCTTCCAAAGTATTCAACAGTAGTTTGGTAATAAACAGAAGTTCATCATTTAAGAATTATGAAGAACACATGCACTATACAGTGTAACATCAATCAAGTAACTTGTAGTTAATCCTAACAGATATACTACGTTGTTGATTATGTTTTACAAACATTATTATGCCCTGTGAAGATGAGGTATACCGCTCATACTCCAATCGATCACTTTGTTAAGTTGCATCGATATCATACCTAGGTCATCAAAAGAGCCGGATTCTTATGACCTCATCTTCCTCAGTCAGAGTGAGGATAACTTGCAGGACATCTTGTGTCTCTGCTGCTATAGCTTACCAGGGTAATCTGGTCCTTCTCTATTTTCGAGTTACAGTGGCATTCTGTACTCTCTTTGTCATCGAGAGGTTTCTTGTTTACCTCTGATCGATGCGGTGTTTGTGTTTCCTCGGATGTTACAGCATGTAGTGAAGGGTTGATGGATTAAGAAACATCTACATCAATTCCTACACTAGGATGTAAGGATTTACACATCCATATTTCCCCACATACTCAAAAGTATGTGATCCAGGAGTTCCCTTGGGAAAACCTATTTCACCATCATATTGCTTTCTGACAATGATGGATCTATGATCAGGGCTTTGCATGGTATGATTATACTTGATTAGTTAGGTATATTTCAGTATTCTTTTAACATCATACATGTTCTCAAACATTAATCATTAGCATGGCAGCTATAGAAATAGAATACTAAATGTAACAAATTTAACTCACATCAATTATCATTTCTCAATCATCTCATCACAAGTCATCTGTTAAGCATGACCTTGATGATACTCATGGCTCTCACAGCCCATCAATCTCATGAGATGCCACTAGTAAGGCATCTGGATATTTCACTATTCATAAAGCTAAAACATGCTTTCAATGAATATAGTATCATAATCCATACCTGGATATGATCATCATCTCATGACAACCTGCATGGTTAATTCAACTGATAATAGTAAACAATTCATTCTAGAAGTTATACTTTCAAACTCTTAGAAGAGTCAAGTTTCCCAATTTTCATCAATTAGGGTTTACTATTAACATTACATGTCATCACCCTAGAATTAGGGTTTACTATTCACCCCATGGTGAATTGAACTCATTACATCATCATGTATGAGAAACATTATCATTAAAGTCCTCAGATAAGATTAAGATTCATCAATTATCATAATTAGGGTTTCCATGATCTCACATAGGTGGATCATAACCTAATCATGCACATTCATGTGTATTGAAGGTACTTTACTTGAGTTTCCACCATAAAAGGGTACTTTCTCTCTCCTATGATACTTTCTCTCTCCTCTTACTAGTAGATGGTGATTACACCACTCTAGATTAGGTTGGGTCAAGTCCTCATTGACTGGCATAAGCCAAAACATTACTATCATGTGATTAGGGTTTGATTAGAACAAGGTATTACTCAATTGAACCCCTTAAGGGTATTTTGGTAAATTACCCCATTGATCACCATCATGGGTCAATTCATTAGTCACTTAGTCCCTTAATGTCCTAGGTTACCATTAGGGTTTAGATCAAACCATCATTGAACCAATTACACCTTCAAGTGATTAAGTATAAACAACCTTGAAAATCTCCAAACGGTTTCAACCTTCAACCACCAAACGGTTTGAAACCGTTTGGGTGCGTTGACCGTTTGCTAAGTTTGACTCCAAGACCGCATGACCTCAAGGTCATTTGCCCAAACCGTTTGGGTGCGTTGACCGTTTGGAAGAGTAGACTTCCAAACCGTTTGGGCTTATGCGGTTTGAAACCGTTTGATCAAAAGGACTTGAGATCGATTGGTCCAAATGACCTTGAGATTGTTTGATCCCAAACGGTCTTGAGACCGTTTGGTCCAAATGGGCTCAAACCGTTTGGACCTTCAACATGGTTCAAAAGTTACAATCGATCATGGATTTCTCTGTTGAAGCCTTCAATTGGCCAAAGCCATGTTAACCACTTATAAATTGAGTCAATTAGGATGATCCTCAATCAATTGGACACCAAAGTGACCCTCAATTGAAAGCCAGTTAGGGTTAGACCCAATTCCCATTAGGGTTTCAATCGGATAGTCATCAATGTTCAACAAGGTAAATCAAATCAAGGTTGAACCTATCAATTGACCTTCAATTGGGCTCAAACTTGGACCAAACGGTCTTGAGGTCGTTTGGATGACCTCCAAACGGTCTTGAGACCATTTGCCCAAAGTTTGACCAAAATCCAAGTCGGTTGGATAAGGGTTGAACCCTAATTAGGACTAAAAATCAGCAATTTTATCAATTTATCAACTTATTGCAATTGGACCCTCAAACCATCAACTTAACGCAACCCTAGACCTTCAAAAGGTCTTGGGTTGTCACCAAACGGTCTTAAGACCATTTGGATGAACCCCCAAACGGTCTTGAGACCGTTTGGGTCCTTCACCCCAAAACTCAACAAGATCTATACATGAAATCAGCAATTTCAACCCGATTAGGGTTAGGATGTTGAAGTACCTTCAACTCTCAATTGGTTAAGAATTAGACTTTGATTCTTTGCAGGAATGAAATTCAATATGTTACAACAGACCCTCAAATGGTTGTCCCTTGGTCAACCCTATCAAATGGTCTTGAGATCATTTCAATCCAAACGGTCTTGCAAGGTCGTTCAAGATCAAACGGTTTGAAACCGTTTGACCTTAAACGGTTTGCAACCGTTTGGACCAAAAGGGTCCAAGGTTGGTTGATAAATTTACCTAGGAATACATGCCCATCATCTTCAATCTCTTTTCAGGTCGGTTTCTCCACCGTTTTGCTTGCAAAAGTGCAAGGAAGAAGGGAGGTAGAAGAAGAACTAAATGCTAAAATTGCAAGAACAAGATATGCATATAAAGCAAAGAGTTTAGAATTATAAAACCCACCTTAGAACGTTGTTCCTAGAGATCCAAGCTTCCAAGATTCAAGCCTCTAATGGTGTCTTGAGCTCCACAACTCAGTCAGAGGTGATTCTCCAAGGAAAAGGAGGGGATGATCGGCTAGAACAAAGAATCTAAGTGAGTTAACCATAGAGACAACCTTTTAAGAAGAATTCCTCCATGAATTCGAGCTAGAATATGGTTCCTACTCACCTTAGAACTACTTGGTCGTCTCCCTGAGCTCCAGAGCTTTGCCTTAGCCGTTTTGAGAAAGATGAGAAATGAAGAGGAGAAGTGATACGTTTGGTTGGTTTGCAAGGATTCTAGCTTATATACTTTAGGCTATATTACACCATAAGGACCTCTAGAACTTGAAATTCTCATCCAAGTCCCTCCTTATTCAAGGGCACGTCTAAGCTCATCTAAAATTATGCAAATCTCATGAAATCTTAAGATCTAAGGGTGAAGAAAGCCATCTTTCAACTAGGGTACATATATGAAAGGTCTTTATCCTCATACTTAGTGGATTTTATGCACAAAGGTCCTTTTTCTTATCTGATTATATATTCATGTTTCCCTTTCACAAATTCTACTCTAAATGATGACAAGAGCCATAAAAGATGTTCTAGATGGTGTATTTTACAAGTTGCACCCCTCAATTTGGGTAAATTGCACTTTACTCCAAATTATGGTTTTTAAGCACAAGGATCATTCCTCAAGCTGCATCTTGATGCCCAAGCTTGGGAAATCCATCATTCCTCATCATATTCACTCAGATGATGTCTCATTATCAAAATAACATCTTAACCTGTGAACATTGCAAGTTAGACCCCCTTAACTGGGTAATTTGCACATAAGTCCCTGCATTACAAAACAATGCTACAACTTTGTTTATAAAGGAGCAAAATTGAAAGTATATGTTCCTGAGGAACTTAATTACATGCCAGGGAGTATTCACAAGTATTTAATTACATATTTAGGCAAAACTTCTAGGGTTAGGTTATAACCCAGGTCAGGGATGTTACAAAAATCTCAGACCGATTCATTAAACTAACTACTGACTCCAAGGACCTGAGAGTACAAAGACGACACATAGGACTATATGTACAAGACATGATAGCTAGTATCTCTACCTGAGACTTTACTGCCATCCCTACTGCTGCTACTCTTCCCCTGTTGTAGGGTTTCTACCTCTTCCTCCGCGTCTACTTAAAAAGTTGGATCCCACGGGGGTGAGACAATTTGAAATTGCCCCAGCGAGAGATATAACTCTCTGCCAGAAACATTATTATTGTAGTTTAATAAGATAAAACTGAACAAAGGAATCATAAATGTTTAACAATAGAAAATTCATTGTCTAACCAGATTAGAACAACATTCTTATTCAATAAGGAACATGAAGAACATGTATAACATTTATCTGCTATTCCAAGCAAGATAATATCAACCAATGATTCTCATATTTCAACCTTAGGCAAATACGCTACACGACTGATTATATTTTACAATCAATCTTAATTCCCTGAAGAGATGAAGTATACCGTTCATGCTCCAATCGACCACGATTACGTTAAGCATCGGTACCACACAAGGTCAATGGAAGAGCCAGACTCCAAGACCTCAACTTTCTCGTTCAGTACGAGATTTCATGGCAAAGACATCACGTGTCAAACTGCAATTAGCTTGCCAGGGTATATTGGCATCTTCGCTATAGAGGTATAGCCGCAACATTTACTCTCTTTAGGGTTATGGCCCGTAGCCATACTCATATTGGGGTATGGTCCGTAACCAATCCCATACATAGGATATAGCCCGTAGCCATTCCTATGGGGCATGAGGATATAATTGCCCAATTACCCCCACATATTCAAAAATATGTGTTCCGAGTTTTAACTCGTTTCACCATTCAGCAAATTCTGACGTTGATGGATCTGTGGTCAGGGCAACTGCATTATATGATATCACTTGATTAATTAGGTGTATTACCATATTCTTTTAGTATCAGGTAAGTTTCCAAACATCAATTACTATGATATTTGCTACAAAGAATGTGTAATACTTTCATCAAGTACTATTCAAATCTCATTAAAGTATTAGGATCTTAATCCCTCATTTCATCAGGTGCTTTCTCATTTCTTAACAATCTCAACATCATGATTATGGAATATGGATATTCAAATCCTTAGTTCATCATAGAACACATGTTACCATTTATCGGGTAACTAATACCTTCATGTTATCTGACTAAGGTAATCAGAATACTTGCTTCACAAGCATCTCATATGGCACACAAGGCCCATTAATCTCTTGTTACCTCTTACTAGGCAACAAAGCATATGAAGGCTCATATGGCCTATAAAACATTTTTAATAATTAAAGCATCATAACTCATACCTAGATATGCTCATCATCTCATCATACCTACATGGTTAATTCACAGAATAACAACAATATCAATTACATATCAGTACCATGCAATACAAGGGTAACTCCACTATTTCCTCATTAGGGTTAGGGTTCCCATATTATGTCAATTTGAGTTATACATCTCATTAACCATCATTAGAGTTATGGTTTATCATCTCATAGCCCAAAATTAGGGTTTCATACATTATAACCCAAAGATTAGGGTTTCACATACATTTACCCTATTTTAGGGTTTCACAACACCTTACATTACCCTACGTTAGGGATTTATATATCATTACCCTCAATTAGGGTTTCTCATAACATTGCCCTAAATTAGGGTTACACATCACCCTAGATTAGGGTTAGAGTTCATCACCCTTCTCAAATAGGGTTTCATGATCTCTCTATCAAGGATCATACCCTAATTACTTATTGTATCGAGTCATTGCTTCTATAAGCATCAAAGGTTAATCATTCAAAAGGTACTAACCACTTAAGTATCTTGAAGGTACAACCATTGTAATTACCTTTGATTAACATCATCAACAATCGTGGGGTTAATTGTACTTACATGGTTTGAATCAATTAAACCTTCAAGGGGTCTTGAAGTGCCTTGACCTTCAGACGGTCTTGAAGCACCTCAATCTTCAAACGGTCTTGAAGAATTAGAGTCCAAACGGTCTTGATGAAATTGGATCTCAAACGGTTTAAAACCATTTGGGTAATTAGCCCTTGAAACCGTTTAAGCAAAAGTACATTGAAACCGTATAAACAAATCACTCTTGAAACCACTTGGATCTCCAAACGGTTTGAGACCATTTGATCTCAAACGGTCTTGAGACTGTTTGGTCCAAACCTTCTCAAAACCGAATGGACCAATTAGGTTTTCCATCAATCAAATCGATTCAGGGTTTCTATCATTGAACCACCTATCAATTGAACCATTGAGTTATTCTTCAATTGAACCATTGAATCGCCATTTTTCCTTGGCATGAACTGACCTCAAACGGTCTTGAGTTCGTTTTCCCTCAAACGGTCTTGGGACCGTTTGGTGTCAAACGGTCTTGAGACCGTTGACCCATTCCATCATTGAAATTGGTGGAATTCAATTAGGGTTTCTTTAACAACTCGATTTAGGGTTTAATACTCAATGAACCTTCAAGTGTTGAACCCTTTGGAATTAATTCAATTAAATAGCATTGGATCAACATCAATCTATGACATCATCAACCTCAAACGGTCTTGGTCTCAACCTCAAACGGTTTTGAAAACTGTTTCCATTCAATCGGTTTTGGAGACCCTAAACACCAAACGATCTTGAAGATCGTTAATCATCAAACGGTTTAGAAATCATTTCATTCCAAACGGTCAACTCAAAACCAAACGGTCAACTGTCCCAAACTGTCAACTCAATCCAAACGGTCAACTGTCCCAAATGATTTTGAACCCAATTCCTCAAATAGTTTGCAAACTGTTTGGTCACCAAACGGTTTGGTGAAACCGATTGACCAACTTTATTGGAAACCGATTGGAATTGCAATTTTGGGAAAAGTGTCCAAGATGATGTCATCATCATCTACCTTTGTTTCTAAGGTTCACATTATTAATGATTTCATAGAATCATCCATTACAACAAGCAATTAATCTAGAAGAAGGAGAAATCAACATAACTTGTAAAATTGGAATTGAATAATGATGTAAATGGGTTCAAGTTATATAACCCACCTTCAAAGAATACTTCAAAGCTCCAAATCCAAGTTTTTAATGGTGGAAGAAGCTTTATCAACTCTACAAGGTTCGTTCCTCAAGCTTTTGAGTGAAAAGGATTGGCTAGGATGGAAGATTGCATGGGGGAATGAAGAAATCAAGCATTGATTTATGATTTCCACCATGAATTCGAGGTTGAAGATGATCAAGGAGCTTACCTACAGGTTGAAGTTCGTTCCCCTACTGCTCCTAAGTTCCCTTGTGCTCTTCCAAAGGAAGGAAGAAAGAAAATATGAAAAAGAGTCTTTGGTTGAGTGGGAAATGAAGTGTTTATAAAGGAATTTCAAGGAGAGAGAAAGTTGAAAAGCAATCGTTCAACTCCCCAAAATGTGCCACATACTCCCCTCACTCCCTTTTATATGAAGGCAAATTTCTTTGCTTTTAGTTCCTCTTCATTATCCATGAATTAAAGGAAAACAAATTAAGCACCTTAATTCATATAATACTAATATCCCATTTTTAGTGGATATTACTTTTAATTAACTAATGTGAGTGGGCTCTCCACTCACTTAGATATTTTCATGGCCTTTGCAAGGCATAAGGACGTCCAAACTTATCTAATTTCAACCATCTCATTTTTGTTTGAAGGGAACTTCAATTAACATATTTATGTTTTTGCATTAATTTGAAGTAAAGTTCCATTTATGCTTAAATCTTGATTATTTTAATATCAAGATTCTCTCTCTTCCAAAATGATTCAAATGAGGTTCCCCTCTCAATTTATTTTATCTACATGATTCCAAGAATCATTAGGGACCCTCTTGAAGTGGTATTTTCCATATTGAACCCTAGGCTTTGGGTAAATTGCACATTACACCAAAACTAGGTTTTAATGCACAAAGATTGCTCAGCAAGCTCTTTCTTGGTGCTCAGGCTATCACAAGCCATACCACTTCATCATACTCATTCCTACGATGCTTCAACATCTAAGGAACATTTTATCATGTATAATTTGCAAGTTAACCCCTCAACTTGGGTAATTTGCACTTTAGTCCAAAACTAACAAAACATTGTTTCAACATTATTCAAAAAGGACTAAAATTGAAATATAAGTTCCTCTTGAGCCTTAATTACTTTTAAAAAGATAAGAGCAAGCATATAATCAACCTCATTAAGCAAAACATCTAGGGTTAACACATAACCCAGGTCAGGGATGTTATAGTTTAGAGTCTAATCAGTCAATTTTGTACCCCAGTTGTTTAACTAAATACCTAAACACTTTTAGTAATCAAGTTAAGCATCATTAATGAATAAACTCCTATTCCAAGTGCATCATATGTGTGTGAACCTATAGGTCCCAAATTACATTGGCACTGAATATCAATAACCAACTTATGACAACACAACCAATGAGCGGTATCTAGCAACACAACACTACTACTGAAGTAATTCGGGAAGTTGGAGAACAACTTCAGCCTACAATCTATGATCAGTGTTATTGTGATATAGTTCCTTTGTCTTTGATATCCAGATTCAACTCAAGGTATGGAATCCTCATCCTCTGAACGTTCAATCCATGTTCCTTGAACTAGAGAAGATTGTCTGAGATGCATGTGAGTTCACATATCACATGTTGAATCACATGAGTATGGACATACATTTCTTAGTCTCTCTTATTAAGATGCCTTGATATCAATCTCCTTTAGGAGGACAAATCTTGTCTATATCACTCACACTCAGTCCCCATGTGTCACAACATACCTGAGCATCACCTTTATGAAAACCCTTATTTAAGGTCATGTTGGATGATATCTAAATACATTGAACAACAAGTGATGAGTGTATTGACTTAAGATCTAAGAACCACAATGACCACTATCACTATGAGAGCTAATTTTGACTACCATTCCATGGTATCCATGTATCACTCTCAAGCTGGGTCTGTCTGATACACTATTTTCTAACATGTACCTATGTTTTGACTTGATATCATACATCATGACTAATAAGATTCTATCATCAATCAACATAGACTCTAGTCTTATGTATTATTGTTGTCTATTTTGCTTTCATGGTAATATCCGACTAGGGACATAACAAGAATGTATGTACTCTTATTATACATATAATCTCATTGTTTACATTATCAACCTGAAGACATATTTCATTGAGTAACATCATTCTTTAGACATCTATTATATCCATGTTATCATCTCATGATTAAGACAAACATAATAGATTGAATTACCTTTATCATTATCAAATCAGGTATCTGATGTCGCATTCCAATCATTGTATGATTAGCTCTCTAGGCATACATACCAATAGACTCCCACTTGCACCTAGAGACAATCACCCACAAATCTAATTCCAAGTGATCTTAACATGTCCATCATGTTTATGATGTACAAGCACTTTTATAACGGGTCAGCAACATTTGCTTCTAATCGAGTATACTACTAGTTTCACATCTCCTCGTTTTATGAATTCTCATATGAGATGAAATTTTCGTAGCATGCTATCTAATATTCCTTGCCTAATTAGTTCCCCATTGTTGTCCTAGTATCTCTACTATGTCATCAACAGTCGGAACCTCCCACAATTTCATCTATATGAACTTCTTGATCCATACAGTATCCTATGTTGTTCTTATAACATCAAGATACTCAGCTTATATTTTAAAACTAAACAATTATCTCTAGCTCAAAACTTTTCCAGATTACGATCTTCATTTTAAGGTCAAATACAAATTTAGATTGCAACCTTTAATTTTATTTGTCATTTTGGAAGCTTGAATTGGTGTAACCCTTTACACCCAACTCTCCCTCATTATCATAACCAGGGAACTAATTGTTTTTGTGCTTCTCAAGTACTTAAGAATGTTCTTATGGCATTCTAGTAACCTTCACTAGGATTTGACAGATATCCACTCATCATGTCCACTACATAGGAGACAACTGGATGAGTGCATATCCTCTCATCATGTCAAAACATATGAGATAATGGGATGAGTACACAACATTGCATACATATAGATCCAATTGTGAATGCATATGGAATCTCACTCACATTTTTCCATTCTTCATAAGAACTGGGATATTGGGCTTTTGAGAGACTAACTCCATGGAACATGGACAAGTTTTCTCTCATTGAGTCATGCATGCTAAATCCTTTAACATATTTCCAATGTATGTGCTCTTTCTTAGGTCAAGAAACTTTCTAGATCTATCTCTATAGATCTCAATTCCTATCACATAGGAAGCTTCACCTAAGTCCTTCATAGAGGAGGTACTTTCCTTTATAGGTTTTAATATAAGTAGTATAAGGATGTTATTCCTCATCATTATGTGGAATATAAATATGCTTCCACTAAATCTTTTGTAATCATAGATTTCATCTTTGTTCTAACTCAAGTCAAAATCTTTGACTGTCTTGTCAAATCAAAGATTCCATCTCTAAGATGCTTGATTCAATTGAAAGATTGACCTTTGTAGCTTATAGACTTTATTTACATAATTGGATTTATATAACCTTTAGGTTGTGCCACATACACATCTTGTATAATATTCTAGTTAAGGAATGTGGTTTTGAAATCCATATTGATGAATCTCATTGTCACATTAAGTTGCAATTGCAAGCATTATCCTGATGGATTTAACCATGGCTACTAGTGAAAAGATTTTACCATGTTCAACACCTTGACTTGTTTGAAACTCTTTGCAACTAATCTGCTCTTATAGGTTTGTTCACTACTATCCATGTTGGTCTTTTTCACAAAGACCCTAGATGCACCCTATGGGTTTTACTCCTTCCAGTGCATCCACCAAGGTCATACCTTGTTGGCGTACATGGACTCCATCTTGGATCTCATAGCCTCAAGCCATTCCTCAAACTATGGTCCCTTAATAGCATCTAGGTAGGTTGTTGACTTTTCATATATGACCAACCTACCACCTTTCTTAGTTATAAGATATCAAAATCATTCAAACTCAAGGTGTGTTCTACTTGATCTATGAGGTTTTGTGTTACATAAGGAACTTGAGATTCTACAACAATTTGTGATTCTAATTGTTACCTCTGTACCTCTTTAGGTTCAATGTTTTTCTTATTTTCCTTGAACTTTTTGAGTTGTACTTTTCTCCCACTGATTCCTTTGGAATCAAGTTCCCTTTAGGAACAAAACCATCTTGGCAATAAAAAACTTTGTTGTTGGATTGGGATAAGAGTCGTATTTAACAAAATAACATTTAAGTGATTTCTGGACAAAAGCTTTTCTAGAAACTATTTTCTTACACAAGGTTACAATCCTAATCTTTGTAAAAGACATATAAGGACAATTCTCATGCCATATCTCATATGGTGTCTTTTGAACCAATGTAAGATGGTATATTGTTTTAGTTTAAAGCATGTGTCCAAAAGGAAATTGGAAGATTGTCTAAATTTTTATATAATCACACCATGACTAACAGGGTGTGATTCCTTCTTTCTGATACATCATTATGTTTTAGGTGGAGTTCAATGTGATACACTATCACGGTCTCCCAGAAGGTCCTCAAACTCTTTCTTTAAAATATTTTAACGATGACCACATTGAGGTATCTTAATACTTTAACCAAGTTAGTTATGTACTTCATTCATGATCTCCTTGAAGACCTCAAGGGATCTATATTTGTATTTCATTAAATGCAAACTTCCATATCTACTGCTAGCATCAATAAATATAATGAGGTATTACTAACTACCTTTATCATTTATTCTAAAAGGTCTATATACATTAGTATGTATGAGCCCTAATAGAATAGTCACTCTCCCACTACATCTAGTGAAGATGCTTTTGTCACATTTCCCAATAAATAGGACTTGCATGTCTCTATCGGTTCAAAAACTGAAAGAGTCTAGACAACCATCGTTATGGATTCTAGAAATGCAATTCTCATTTATGTGCTTCAGATGACAATGTTATAGGTATTTTGAGTCATCGAGTCTTTCATTATATATGTTACACATATTTGTCTCTTCAACTATATATTATGAGACATAGGGCATTGCCATACAAGATCTGATCTTTTAAAACGAAACATCAATTTAGTCATAATATTCTTGTCCATATAAGATACATGATGTTTTCATTAATGACAGGTATATAATAGCAATTGAATAATTCTATTACATGTCCATGAATGACAACTTCCAACTGTAGTGACAACAACTCTTGCTCTGCACAGTTTCTAGCTTTCTTATTCTTAGGTCATGAAGTGGATATCTCTATCTCCTTCTTCTCCCTAATACCTCTATATAAGATGGTAGTTCCCTTACCAATGTCCAGCTAGTGACGGTGGTGGCACTTTTCTTCCTTAATCATTTAAGTGAAAAGGACATATTCCTTTTGCACTTACCCTTGTCCTTATTCTTGAGTGCAAAAGACTTGGATTCTAGCTTAGTCTCAGAACTCTTCTTGGCCTTACCTTTGTCCTTAGACTCACTATTGTTGATCACCATCACAGATGTTCCCTTCTTCATTGACATCAACATGCCAAGTAGTTCTGACAGTAGTTTAACCAAGTTACTCAGGTAGTAACACTCAATAAACTGGCTATATGATTCATGCACCGCTGTAGAATTATATTCATGTCCAACTCTTGACCAAAAAGAAATCCCATTCTCTCCATATGCCCAATCATATTAAGCACATGGGGCTCTACTGGATTTCCCTATGTTAGTTTTCACTCAAATAGCACATTGGAGACATTATACCTTTCATGCTATACATGATTCTTAATATGTTTTACCATGTCAAGAATATCTATGTTTTCCTGCTATTCATGCAACTCATAGTTCATACAACTCAGCATAAGGTCTTTGATGTCTGTGGTAGCATTGGCGTGCTTTAAGTAAGCATCCATTTCAGCTTTAGGCGCATTTGGAGTGGGTGCCTCTGGTTCTAATCTTTCAAGGACATAGAGCTTTCACTAATGATTGAGAACATTTACCAAAATTCTTAACTAGTTGTGAAACTTATCCCATTTATTTTGTCCTACTCAAGGACATGTTGCTATGATAACATATTTGTGTTTTTTTTTAGATTCTACAAAATAAATATTGCAACTTTTGTCAAAACATTTTGATTTGATAATTTAGATGATACTAATTAGGCCTTTAATTAACAATCACTCACACGATTTTGTTCAAATTGTGAACCCTCATGTACTAATTCGAAAGATTACAACGTACAATCTTCTAGTGAGCCAAGATCAAAAATAATTGAATTATTACTCGGCCAATGCCAACGTCCATAACCAATTATTAAGGTAGGCAATACTTACCAATTGCATCTTATGTAATTCTTGGGTAGATGATATATGCAACTCTTTTCCATAGTCATATGTATGCTTCAAGATGCTTAATATTATTAAGATCCCCTAGTTAAGCCTGACCCAAAAGCCAAAATGATAGAAATGCACCCCGCTTGGCAGGCCCACATAACTACCATCACACTTCCATGAGACAGACATCACACCACACTTGTCATGCCCACAGATAGTTGATCACGATTTTCATGTGTGTTGCTTATAGAAAGTACTAAGACTTAATATTATAGTGAGGGACTTTATATAAACTCATATACATCCAATCATCGCATACTTATGTATCATATAGATTATATAACCAAAAATGAAAAACATGCAATCAGAAATATACAAGTGATGGTTATTGTCATTCTAATGCAATTCCTTGGAGCCACAAGGAATTATTACCACCTAAGGTCCACATCATATGTACAATCTATTGTTAGTGAAGATCCATGTTCAAACCAATTCAGGTTGATCGGTATAACACTTGAACCGATCGACTCACCTCCTGGCCGCTCAGTTGGGTTCTTAAAATGCTTGTCTGATCTCAAGTTCAAGTGATGTCTAGACTCCTCTAGCCAATTGGTTGGGCCACTAGTCAATCGGTTCATCCTGTTGTCTTGCCTCCTCTGTCCTTTAGCTGATCAGTTTGACTCCTGAGTCGGTCGGTTCATCTGGTGCAGAATATCTTCTCATGACAAAACATAAATTAAAACTATACTATTACATATTACATTGTAAAAGGAAAAATCTCGAGTTACATTTGAGGAGAAATAGGAAGAAGAGCGTTAATTTATATTTGGAAAAGTGGAGAGAGGCTCAGTATGCAAAGTGAGATATAAATAGGATTAAAAAACCACAACCATGCACATATAGATCTAGGATTATTGGCCATAACCATGCTAACATCCACTATCAAAACACTTTTAGGGCGACGCGTATGGATTTCATATATATCATATAATATTATATCATATATATATATTTATGAGATTGTATGTGGTATTTAATTAGATATTCCCATTAATCATATTAAATATTTGCATCATATGCAATGAAATTATAAAACTAAATCTGATCACATCGATTTAAATCCCTAATACATCATAAATTTGACGTGGCTCTGATACCACTTTAGGGGAATCAGGGCGACAGATAAGATAGTGGAAATAAAAAATGTAAAGCATGACTCCCTAATTAGCAATATCGCATCAACATTAATGTATTTGGGAAGGAAGGTAACAAGAGTTATATTGGTCCTGGAGCACGCCAAATGACAACTCTTGTTGCAGTAACATACTTCTTCTGCAAGTAGCAGCACGCTTATTCTTCTGGCAGTAGCGTGTTCCTTCTTCAACAACACTCGAATTGTCATAACCAATGGCATCCTGGTGTAGCAACACAGACACTGGTCGACGTTGTCCTCCTAGTGAGAAAAAATCCTCACCTCTAGAGTAGTCCACGTGGACCACTGAGAACTCTACATTACGCTACCAGAGCCAATGGGAAGGAGTTGTCCCTTCGAACATCTGTGTACTAGCACTGATTCACTCTCTCACTATTGTCTCTCCCTTACTACCCCTCCCTTTTTATGACTAGGACTTGCTCAGTCTCTCTATTGGTTACCACAACCATCCCTCTATTTATAGGAGAGGCTAGAGTCAGGGTTTCCAATCGTTCTGGGAATCGAAGAGACAACTTTTATGGATTTTCTAGAACCAAAAAATAGTGAATCGGTCAATTTACTCACCAACCGGTTGGTTTGTGCATGAACCGGTGGGTTCATGCCCTGAACCGGTCGGTTTTTACATGTTTGTTGTTCAGAATCACATTAGCATTCAATGTACAATTAATGCACAACCTGACGTCATCACTAATACTTGATCTAATGAAACTGATCATTGAACTGGGTGGTTCATCACATGAACTGGTCATTTGAGACCATGAACCGATCAATTCATGCCATGGTTCAACCATTGATCAGCCAATGTTTCTTCCAGTTGACCTGACACTCCAATCAATGAGTTCAACACTTGAACCAGTCAGTTCAGAGTCTAGTCAGTCAATTTTGAACCTCAATTTTTTAATTGAATACCTAAACACTTTTAGTGATCAAGTTAAACATCATTTATGAATAAACTCCTATTCCAATTGCATCCTACATGTGTGACCCTATAGGTCCCAAGTTATGTTGGCAATGAATGTCCATAACCAACTTATGACATCATAAGCAATGAGTGGTATCTAGAAACACATCTTTGTTATCCAAGTAATCTGGAAAGTTGGAGAACAACTTCAACCTACAATCCATGATCATGTTGAGTTTTGTGGAAGGAAACATGTGCGGCGGAAGCAACAAAATAAAATATGTTTATACGCAACCCACAATAGGATCTTATCGACAACATGGTATTTAGAAAGAGTGTTTGCGGGACATACCTTGTCGCAGAGCAAGTACAGCGACGTCCCACTGTACGATGGTGTGCAACGCTCTTGGATTACACGGACGGTACTTCTCTCCTATCCTCCCAATGCTACATGGGAAGATCTGACATGATCCTTTTGTGCGGTGATGTATGCTGCTAGTAGCATGTATGGACAGTCATTAACGTCCTCTGAATGTAGGCATCTCAACATCTATGTCTCTACTTTGTCCACACGGATGGGCTGGAACTCCACGTCGTGCTTCTTAAGCCGGCAGGAAGGATAGTCTTTGTGCGATGATGTGCTAGCATCGCGGTGCTCTCCTTTCTATCCTGAGAACGATGACGGCTAGGGTTTACGTGCATGAGCGTAAATTGAAAAGACTCTCTCAATCTCTTGTAAAGACATCGACCGCCAATCCCCTTTAAATAGGAGACGAAAGGAAGCAACGTTTCCTAAACTCTTCGGTAAATAGAAAGACTGTGTTAATTAAAATGATCATGGATTAATTAGAATATTTTAGAATTAATAGTATTAATTGATTAATTAATATCTGACTCCATGCAATCGCTCGGGATGGCTCTATGGTCATATATACCAATAGATCAATGTTACTGTGATATATAGTTCCTTTGGCTCTGATATCAAGATTGAACTCGAGGCATCAAATCATCATCCTCTCAATGTTCAATCCATGTTTCTTGAATTAGAGAAGATTGTATGAGATGCATGTGAGTTCACATATCAGATATTGAATCATAAGAGTATGGTCATACATTTCACAGTTTTGCTTATCAAGAGGCCTAGAAATCAATCTCCTCTAGGAGGGACAAATCACATCTACATCACTTACACTCAGTCCCCTTCTGTCATAATGTACTTGAGCATCACCTTTATGGAAACCCTTATTCAATGTCACATTGGATTATGTCTAAATACAATGAACAACATGTGATGAGTGTAGTGCCTCTAGGTCTAACAACCATAATAAATACTATCATTATGAGAGTTAATTCTGACTATCATTCCATGGTATCCATATATCACTCTCAAGATGGGTCTATCTGATGTGCAGTTCTCTAACATGTACTTGTGTGTTTGACTTGATATCCTATATCTTGACTAATGAGATTATGTCATCAATCAAGCTCTAGTCTTATGTATTACAGTTGTCTATGTTGCTTCCACAGTAATATCTGACTAGGGACATAACAAGAATGTATGTACTCTTGTCATACATATCATCTCTTTGTTCAGGTCATCAACCTGAATACATATGTCATCGAGTAACATCATTATTTAGATGTCTATTATATATGTGTCATCATCTCAAGATTGAGACAAACATAATAGACAGAATTACCTTTATTAGTATCAAATCAGGTATCTAATGCCACATTCTAATCATTTTATATTGGTTGTCTGCGCATGCATACCAACACAAGTCCCCTTTGTAATTTTATATTTAACACCACCAAAGTCCAAATGACAACTTTCTCTATCAAATAAAGAACCATATATCAAACTCAATTGCAAATCTGGAACATGATGAATATCTTTGAGTGTGAGTGTGCAACTGACACTTGTATGAATACACATGTCTCCAATCCCTTCAATTCTAGAGAAGCTAAAATTTTCCATATTCACCTTCCTAAAGTCTCCCTTCCTGTATGAAGTAAAAAAAACTCCTTACTAGGTGAAGCATGATAAGAATTTGCAGTATCCACCACGCACTTAAAATCATCATCCTCAACATGCAAACACTACTCTTGGACTATCAAGACCACATATGTTGACCTAGAGGTTATACATTGTCTATAATTTGATAATGACTCAACCATTCCATTCATATGTATCGAATATGTGTATTTAAGATTGATCTCAGGTTTTAGGTACATGAAAAGGATCAATATACGCAAGCCCTAGCTTGTCAAAGTTCAAGTCAAATGTAATGCAAGTATGCTAATTAGGTAATCCCTTCAAACGACCTTAGAAGAATTTTGTAATCACTTGTATTGATGATATGACTTGTAACTAAGATGAAAAAAATATGTGGGACACTTAGTACCAAGTTCTAATCACTTTTTAATCAAATTAGAAAATTGATCACAGATTGTTGATCGGTTGAGTTTCAAGCTCGACCGATCCATGGATCAATTTTCTGATGATGTGCATCAGTCAAGTTGTGCATTCATAGAACTTGACTGAACGTCTTACTGACCAAATATGATTTTGGCTGATTGGTCGAGTTTCCCAGGACAAACTCGACCAATAGTTTGAAAATTGGATTTGTCTTTTAGTTGATCGGTTGAGTTACCTTTATTGAAACTCGACCGAATGTACTATATGGAAAATATAGAAAAAGTGATTCTAATCATTGGTGACTTATTTGGATGAAAATAAATCTATTTCCTTGAGTAAAAATGGCTATATTTTGACCCTAATTGTTTCCCAACTCAAGGGAGAACCTTCAACTATAAATAGGACCACTTGGAGTTCATTCCAAGGTTGCTCATTCACTACATACAAAGTCCTTCCTATAGTTGAGTGTGCTACTACTCCTTGAGCCCCTTTCTCTCTCTAGTTTACACATCATTTTGTGATTTGTGAGTGAGTTAGGATTATTGTAAGAGAGCTCCACCTTTGTGCATGTAAATCTCTCAATCTTTCACAACTTCCCTACCCCCTTCTCTCATGAAGAAAAGTTGAAGCAAGTTCCATCGAGTGAAGAAGGAGTTGTAGCTGGTCCTTTTCAAGGTTGTTGAAGAGGTGGTGATCTTCTCCAAGTGAAGGAGAAGGCAAAGGCTAAAGATCCAAGAGGAGAAGCAAAGTCCTTCAAGGTAGAAGACTTGAACTTGAGTGGGTAAAATCTACGTGAAGGCCGAAGACTCAAGCTAAGTGGGTAAGTTCCTTGTTAAGGTGGATATCTCCTTGTGGTTGGATGGGTAAGTCTTTTTGTGGTCTATTACTAGAAATCTCTGTGATGATATAATAGAGAAAAGCACTTGCAAAGTCCTAGAGGTTGACCTCTCTAAGTAGTGGACTGACTCACTTCTAATTTGAAGTGTGGAACCACTCTACATCCCTTTGTCAAGTGCTTGCTATCAATCTCTCTCATCCTTGTTGTGCTTGTTAAATAGGACCTCAAATTGCCATTAAGCTTTTGCTTCTAATTAATATAATTTGAAGGTCTGATCTGTTTTGTGAGAAATATTGTATCTCTATTCACCCCCCCCTCTAGAACCCTTAGATCAAACAAGTGGTATCAGAGCTAATGATCTTCTCCAATAATCTCCCACGAGACTAGAAGATGGGCAACAACCTGCTTGGTTCACTCAACCTAGAGGGAGGCTTCTCCATGCGTCCTCCGATCTTTGATGGAACCAACTTCCTCTATTGAAAGAGATGGATGTAGTTCTACATTCAAGGGATGAACTTTGTTATGTAGAAGGTGATGGTCACACCTTACAAAGAGCCAAACGGAGCTGTTGCAACATGGAGTGAAGCTACTCTCAAGGAGGCTCAACTCAATGCAAAGGCCATTAGCATCCTCTACACAGCCCTCACTCCCACAGAGTTTAATCGGATCTCATCATGGGACACCACCTATGAGATTTGGGACAAGATGTGCATCACATATGAAGGCACAAAGTAAGTCAAGGAGGCAAAGATCTACATGTTGGGAATCCTCTTGGAGAATTTCAAGATGGGAAAGAAAGAAGTCATTGCGGAGATGTATCAATGTTGAATGCCATCATCAACGGGCTGGCTGCATTGGGAAACACTTTGGATAGAGGCATCATCAACTCAAAGATCTTGAGAACTCTTCCAAAGAGATGGGATTCAAAGGTCACCTCCATTGAAGAAGTAAGGAGCCTTGGTGACATCCAAACTGAAGAAATAATTGGCAATCTTCAAGCCCATGAGCCTAGACTTGACAAGCAAGAAGAAGAAGCTAAGATAGAAGAGAAGGAAGCCAAGAAGATCAAAGATAGTACTTTTAAAGCACAAATGGAGACTAACATTCTTCATCAACAACTTGCTTTCCAGACTTCTTCCCCCTCCTCTAGTAAATATGAAGGCCCTAGTGAGCATGAAGCCAACTACATAAAGGGCAAGCACTTCAAGGAAAAACAAACCTCCTCTTCCTCTACTCCAAGATGCTACAAGTGTGGTCAAAAGGAGCACTACAAGAGTGAATGTCCAAAGTCAAGAAAGTCTCACCACAAGAGCAGCTCAAGGAAAGAAGAGGATTACAAGAAGGAGGGCAAGCATAAGAGGAAGGACAAGAAGGAAAAGAGACACAAGAATACAACTAATGCGGGTTGAGAAGCTTCATCTTCAAGCAGCTCTAGCTCCGAAGAAGATGGAGAGTGTCACCTTGCTCTCATGGCCTCTACAAGTGAAGACATTGGTGAGGGAAAAGATAGATGGATTTTTTTATAGTGGTTGCACAAAGCACATGACCGGTGACGTAAGCCATTTCAACAATTTCACAAAGAAGAAAGGAGGATCTGTCACCTTTGGGGACAACAAGAAAGGTAAAGTCAAAGGTGAGGGTGATGTAGGTGAATCCCTATGCATCAAGAATTTTCTTTTTTTGGATGGCCTACATCACAATTTAATAAGTGTTAGTCAACTTTGTGATAATGGTTACCTTGTACTATTTACTACTTTTGAATGTTTGATTCTAGATTCCCTCACCTACCAAGTTATATATAAGGGAACTAGAAGTGGTAATCTTTATGTTATTTTTCTTAACTTTATTAAGCATGTGGTTGGTAGATGCCTTGTAGCCAACTCGAATGATATTTCTCTTTGGCACCGCCGACTTGGTCATGTAAATATGCATCAATTAAAGAAGTTGAGCAAAAAGGACTTAGTCAAGGGTCTTCCTAAATTGGATTTTGAAAAGGATGAGGAATGCCAACCTTGTACACAAGGAAAGCAAACCAAGTCCTCCTTCAAATCCAAAGGAGTCCTTAGCACTAAGAGAGCTCTTGAGCTTCTTCATATTGATCTATTTAGACCAATGAGAACGCAATCGCTTCATGGTTCTAAGTATTTCCTTATTATTGTCGATGATTTCTCTAGATATACTTGGACCTTCTTTCTCATTTCAAAGAGTGATACACTTGATGTTTTCTCTAATTTTTGTAAATGAGTTGAGAATGAAGCTTTTTGCTGGATTGTTTCAATCCATAGTGACCATGGGGGAGAATTTGAAAATGAGTTTTTTGAGCATTTTTGTCAAGAATTGGGTTATCCACACAACTTCTCTTCACCTTGAACACCTCAACAAAATAGGATTGTAGAGAGGAAAATAGGTCTCTACAGGATATGGCTAGGACCATGCTTCTTGAGTTTGATACTCTTAAGAAGTTTTGGGCTGAAGCTGTCAGTACCTCTTGTTTTGTGCAAAACTATATTTTCACTCATCCTTCGCTTAAGAAAACCCCCTATGAGCTATGGCATGGTAGGAAGCCTTCTATAGAGTATTTTCATATTTTCCGATGTCCTTGTTTTGTTTTGAATACGAAAGATTCTCTTGACAAGTTTGATCTGAAATCGTATAAGGCTTTCTTTCTTACTACTAGCAAGGCATATAGAGTTTACAATGTTGATCTTGCTAAGGTAGAAGAATATATAAATGTAAAGTTTATTAAGACTAACCCCTCTATTCCCAAAGATATTGTTTCAAATGATGATGTTGCAGATGAAGTAATTCATATCCTTAAAGAACTCAACATCACCCAAAAGGGAAAAGAGGTGGCTTCTCAAGAAGAAGAAAAAGATGATGAAAAGAAGGATCCAACTCCCCAGTTTGCAAAGAATCATCCTAAGGAGCTGGTCTTAGGTGATCCATTTGAGAGAGTGAAGACGTAGGCTTCATTCAACAAAGAACAATCCAACAATGCCTTCATCTCACAACTAGAGCCTAAAGATGTCAAGGAAGCTCTTGGGGATGAAGAATGGATCCTAGCTATGCAAGAGGAGCTGAAAATTTTTTAGAAGAAAAAAGTTTGGACCCTTGTAACAAAGACCAAGTGATAGAAAAATCATTGGCACCAAATGGGCCTACCACAACAATCTAGATGAAAGCGGCAAAGTGGTAAGAAACAAAGCAAGGTTAGTGGCTCAAGGCTACAATCAACAAGAAGGTATTGACTTTGATGAAACATATGCACATGTAGCTAGACTTGAGTTCATTTGTATGTTGTTTGCTTTTTCTAGTCATAAAAACTTTCTTTTGTATCAAATGGATGTTAAAAGTGCATTTTTGAATGGTACAACTGAGGAGGAAGTGTATGTTGCACAACCTCCGGACTTTGAACATGATAGTCGACCTAACTATGTTTATTTGTTGCAAAAAGCTCCCTATGGACTCAAACACGCACCAAGGGCTTGGTATGAGAAATTAAAGAATTTTTTGTTAGATCATGGTTATATCCTGGGCAAAGTGGATTCTACCTTGTTTCTAATGCACACTTCTAACCATTTTCTTATTATTCAAATATATGTTGACGATATAATTTTTAGCATAACTAACCTTGATATTTGCAAGGAATTTAGTGATCTTATGCAGAGTGAATTCGAGATGAGTATGATGGGTAATCTCACATTCTTCCTCGGCTTTCAAATCAAACAAACAAAATATGGGAACTTCATCCACCAAGGCAAGTACATCAATGAACTACTTAAACGCTTTGAGATGGAGAATACCAAGCCGATGGACACACCCATGTCAAACACCGTCAAACTTGATAAATATGAAGAAGGTGAAAAGGTAGATGAGAAGCTCTATAGAGGTATGATTGGAAGTTTACTTTACTTAACTATCTCTAGACCTGACATAATATTTAGTGTTGGCTTGTGTGCTAGATTTCAATCAAATCCTAAGAAATCTCATCTTATAGTTGTTAAGAGGATTCTAAGGTACTTAGCCAAAACTCAAAATTTTGAACTATGATATCCCAAGTCAAGGGACTTTACTCTTACTGCCTATAGTGATGTCGATTATGTAGGCTACTTGATTGATAGAAAGTGCACAAGTGGCACTTGTTTCCTCCTAGGACCATGCTTGGTGTCTTGGTTATCCAAGAAATAGAGCATCGTGGCATTATCAACCACCGAGGCTGAGTACATTACAGTCGGGAGTTGTTGTGCCCAGGTCCTATGGATGAAGCAAATGCTCCAAGACTTTAACATTCATTTTGATGCTTATCCTATCTATTGTGATAATATTAGTGCAATTAACTTGTCTTACAATCCTATATTGCATAGTAGATCTAAACATATAGAGGTTCGCCATCACTTTCTTTGTGATCACATTGCCAAGAAGGATATTTATATCACGCATGTGGACACTGTAAAAATCATTTGGCAGACATTTTCACTAAACCACTAGCTAGAGAGAAATTTAATTTTATTAGATCAAAATTGCTTATAACAGATTTGAATGAATCTGATATGCCTTCTAGCTAGTATTCATCTACCCTATATATTTTTCATCTATTTTGATCAATCTTGCTTGCTAATTTGCTTAACATTAGTTTTTCATTTCATTTTACCTTTTTTTCTTGTTTTTGGGTATTTTTCTCAAACGCTTGCTTTATCACAAAATAGTACCCAATGATGAGTGATATGTTCCTAAGTATATTTAATATACATAATGGACTTGAAAAATAAATTTAATTAGCATTCAAATGGCTAGAAATTAATTTTGATGGTTTTAGATCAGGTTGACCATCCGTCGAGTTTCCCCCAAGACAAACTCAACTGATCCATGGCCGAGAGCTTTTTTAAAAGGGACCAATCGGTCGAATTTCTGACTCATAGAACTTGATCGATAAGAAGTTGCAGTATCCACCACACACTCAAAATCATCATCCTCAACATGCAAACACTACTCTTGAACTATTAAGACCACATTTGTTGACCTAGAGGTTATACATTGTCCATATTTTTATAATGACTCAATCATTCCATTCATATGTATCTAATATGTGTATTCAAGATTGATCTCAGGTTTTAGGTACATGAAAAGGATCAATTTACACAAGCCCTAGCTTGTCAAAGTTCAAGTCAAATGCAATGCAAGTGTGCTAATTAGGAAATCCCTTCAAACGACCTTAGAAGAGTTTTGTAATCACTTGTATTGATGATATGACTTGTAACTATGACGAGAAAAATATGTGGGACACATAGTACCAATTTTTAATCACTTTTTAATCAAATTAGAAAATTGATCACATACTACTGACCCATGGATCAATTTTCTGATAATGTGCATCGGTCGAGTTGTGCATTCACAGAACTCGACCGAACGGCTTACTGACCAAATACGATTTTGGCTGATCATCCGACTTTTCTAGGACAAACTCGACCGATAGTTTAAAAATTGGGTTTGTTTTTTAGTCGGTCGATCGAGTTACCTTTATTGAAACTCGACTGAATGTACTGTGCGGAAAATGCAAAAAAGTGATTCTAAACATTGTTGACTTGTTTGGACGAAAATATATATGTTTCCTTGAGTAAAAATGGCTATATTTTGACCCTAAGTGTTCCCCAACTCAAGGGAGCACCCCTAGCTATAAATAGGACCACTTGGAGTTCACTCCAAGGTTGCTCATTCACTACATACAAAGTCCTTGCTATAGTTGAGTGTTCTACTACTCCTTGAGCCCCTTTCTCTCTCTAGTTTACACATCATTTCATGATTTGTGAGTGAGTTAGGATTATTGTAAGAGAGCTCCACCTTTGTGCATGTAAAGCTCTCAATCTTTCACTACTTCCCTACCCCCTTCTCTCATGAAGAAAAGCTGAAGCAAGCTCCATCGAGTGAAGAAGGAGTTGTAGTTGGTCATTTTCAAGGTTGTTGAAGAGGTGATGATCTTCTCCAAGTGAAGGAGAAGGAAAAGGCTGAAGATCCAAGAGGAGAAGCAAAGTCCTTCAAGGTGGAAGATGTGAGCTTCAGTGGGTAAGACCTACGTGAAGGCTGAAGACTCAAGCTAAGTGGGTAAGTTCCTTGTCAAGGTGGAGATCTCCTTATGGTTGGATGGCCAAGTCCTTTGGTGGTCTATTGTTGTAAATCTCTGTAGTTATAATAGAGAAAAGCACTTGCAAAGTCCTAGAGGTTGACCTCTCTAGGTAGTGGACTGACTCACTTCTAGTTTGAAGTGTGGAACCACTCTACATCCCTTTGTCAAGTGCTTTCTATAAATCTCTCTCATCCTTGTTGTGTTTGTTAGATAGGACCTCAAATTTCCATTAAGCTTTTGCTTCTAATAAATATAAATTGAAGGTCTAATCTATTTTGTGAGAAATATTATAGCTCTATTCACCTCCCCTCTAGAGCCCTTAGATCCAACAACAACATCATCATCATCCCTATCTTCTAATATTGATGTTGTAGTGTTCTTGTCGTCATCCTTGTTGTATTTGACTCCATAACTATGTTTCTTTTTTCAAACCTTTCAATCCTTTTTGAATTGACCTGACTTACCGCAATGGAAGCACCCTCTACTCTTTGACTTGGATCTACCAACGGGACTTTTTGTGGTCTTGGGACCCACTGTGGCTCTGAGATCTATCATGATCTCTCCATGTTTTAGTTCTCCTACTCTCTGTGAAGTGCACCTCTAATCCACTATTTCCTAAGGCTCATCATTGTGTATCTTCATTGAGTAGACTGGTCTTTACCTGATCAAGTGTCAACTTGTCTTCTTATACATAATTGTTGAATGTCATGTTGGATCCTAGATGGGTGATTAGATGCTCTAGAGGGGGGGGGTGAATAGAGATGAAAGCACTAAAACAAAATTCATTAAACCTTCAAGATATATCACAAGATAAGGTTGCTAAATAGGAATTTTGCGTGCAACTAAAACATACATAGCAAGGGAGAGAGAGATTGAACATGCACCAATAGACAAGCTATTTAGAGTGGTTCCACACTTCAAACTAGAAGTGTGTCAGTCCACTTGCCTAGAGAGGTCAACCTCTAGGACTTCCAAACTATTGCATTCTTATATTCATTCATAAGACTTACAATACATGACCAAACAAAGGACTTACCTATCCAATACAAAGAGTCTTCAACCTTACCAAGGACTTACCCACTTTGCAAGAGTCTTCGGCCTTCTCCAAGGACTTACCCACTCTTGCAAAAGTCTTCAGCCTTGTAGGAATTACCCACTCTTCTTGGATCTTCCGCCTTTGACTTCACCTTTACTCGGAGAAGCTTCCACCAAGGACTTACCCACTTGAGTTTGAGTCTTCTGCCTTCTCCAAGGGCTTATCCACTCTAGCTCCAAGTCTTCAGCCTTGATCTTCACCAAGGGACTCCTTCCCTTGTTCTTTTTCACCTCTCTTGGACAAGAGAGATAACCTTCATCTTCTTGATTGCAAAAGAGAGATGGGGAGGTTGTGGAAGTGAGAGCCTCACAAGATATACAAATAGGACTAGCTCTCTTACATATTTCCTACTCACTCTAATGGATGCAGCAAGTGATTAAGCTTAGAGAGAGAGAGAGGAGGCTGTAGGATCACTCAACTATAGAATAGGAACCTTCATAGTGAATGCTCAACCTTGGAATGAAGCCCAAGGGGTCTTATTTATAGCTGGGGATGCCTCTTAGCCTTTGGGAACACTTGTGAACAAAAACTAGCCATTTTGTGGCTTGCAACGGATCTATTTTCACTTGTTGCAACTCCACAACGGCTAGAAGCACTTTTCTACACTTTTCCGTACAGTGCAATCGGTCGAGTTTCAATGGGTGTAACTCGACCGATAGAGTAAAAGACAAAGTCGATATTCAGACCATCAGTTGAGTTTGTCCTGGGGAAACTCGACCGACCAATGAAAATCGATTTGGTCAGTTACTCCATCGGTCGAGTTCTGTGTAAACACAACTCGACCGATGCAATCTCCAGAAAATTGATCAAGGACTGATTGGTCGAGTTTCAAGCCAGGGAAACTCGACCGACAAAGTGTATGTAATCAATTTTCAAAGATGCATCTAAAGTGCTCTAATATTCGATCTAAGTGCTCCTTATATTTTTCTAAGCTTAATTACAAGTCATACAATCATTACAAGTGATTTACAACATGATTCTAATGGATATACATCATATTACAAAAACGTGCACTTGTATTGACTTTGACTTGTCTTTTCTCCAATTTGATATGCGCAAGTTAGGGCAATTGGAGTGTGTCTATACCTAATATGAAAACACTCAAATAGAAGCATTAGACACCAATATGTGGAATGGTTAGTCATCATCAAAATATGGGTTTAGTTAATTTAGACGTGAGTCAACATTGACCTAATTGACCTTGAGTCAACATGTCACAATGAGCGTCTCCCAACTGTCAGGTGATGATCTCAAAAGAAGTAGTGTGAGTTCATCATCAAGAACCATCTTCATGGACCCTAATTAATTTACAAGTCTTTAGAATTCATTCATGTGCTCATCCATGCTTGTACCATCCCGGTACTTTTGGTTCACCAACTTCCTAATTAAGAAAGTTAATTTATAATTTCTTGATCTTTTATACCTCTATCGGATCATATAAATTCTTACAATAAAGAATATCTTCCATATTGTGTTTACAAATATGCCAATTTGTGTTCGTCAACTTTACCATCGTTGTATCATCATCCTTCCCCATCTGGATCTAAATCTTCCCAACCTGGGATCTAACACCACTTGATAGGTTTGACGATGGGAAATATGTCCATGTATGTTATAAAACCACAATGTAATAAAAAAGAAATATATATATATATATATATATAAAGCGTTATCGGCAATCATCCAAACTTAAGATAATAATCGCAAGCAGGTAAAGGAAAAAAAGGATCATATTTTTATGTGGAAAACCCTGACGATATGTGAAGGAAAAACCACGGGCCAACAACGGGAAAATCTACTATTAGAAGTAAAGATACATTTTTTTCTCTCAAGTTTTGACCCAAACCTGAGATAATAATCCAAGAATGAGAAATAAAAAGATACCACACCGTAGGGAGATATCCATACAATTCTACTACCCCAAAACTTCCCAGAAAGATACTCTTCCACAAAGTGCACAACGGTAGATGGTCTGAAGAAGAATATCTGGATGTGTTGACAATATTGTCATGCTTCCTTTCTTCTTCTATTTCTTTTTCTGCCTTCTTCCTTAGCTCTTTTCTCCCCGTCACCAAGTAAAAAGCAGTGTTGTGGCTGCTAATTTTTCCTCCACTTGATTTACTTGACGGCTGTCTCAATTGCTAGCTCACTGCTTTCACGTCAGGTGTGTCATGTGATATTTATACTCTTTTACGGTAGTAGCAGTCCAAAGCCCTATAGGGCCTTCCCCCCTGTCGGGCTAAAAACAACAGGCCCAACATGCATCTCATTAGAAAGTAAGTCGAAGCTCAAACCAGCCTCTTTATGTAGGTTGAAAAAAATGTCTCGTAGGACAGACAACAATTCTCGTCATGTCTCTCCCCAATGGTCTTTCCAACATATAGACATAAGCCCAACCTTGCTAGTCTGATGTGGTTTCTCCTGTGTTGTGGTCATTTTGCTAACTTTTTATCATTTTGGGATGGTAATTATGAGTGCCCCTCCGTTGAAAAATACACCACCCAGATCATGGCCTTGATTTAGCCGTGTTATGCATAGCATAGCATACACATTAAACATGCACACTTCCTAGTGAGCTTACTGAATCTTGTATACCACCACCATTGGCGGAGCCAGTCAAAGACATGGTGAGGCACATGCCTCGCCTAAAATGTTACTTGAAATAAAATATTAAACTCGATTGGCTACAATTTTGGAAAAAAAATGATGCCCATGTCTTTTGACTAGAACAGAAATAGAAAAGGTTCTAATTCCACTTACTCTTGGTAGTATCCATTTAGAGAAGGCTGACTAACCCAAAACTGACTTAGTTTCAGTCATTTTGTCAAGTTTGGAAGTGATACTATTACTTTAATTTAGAATCCAAAATAAATCCAGTCATGGATTTCAAACAATTTGTAACCTTAATTAATTTGTCAAAATTAGGACATATAAGATTGATTAGGGCTATCAAAATCATTCCCAGATCAGAGAAGGCTAACTGGATCTTCTGATCGCAACCAATTTTGGTCACTCTATCCAAACTTAGAGCCGACATGTATTCTTAAATTTTGAACCAGGACCTATACATTCTTTATAATTTAGAACCCAGAATTGGCATGGACTTTGATTTTTATCAACTTTTGTCATCTAAGTGTCTCAAAATTCTAGCTTTGCTAATCTGGATCTTTACTAGTATAACTAATAATCGACCCAAACCCAGATTTCTCCAAACTCGAAACTGGCTCAGGTGTGAAAATTAGAACTTGAAATCAATCAGGATTTAAAACTAGAACCTGGTACTAGATTTTTACGGGTCAAACTATATTGGATTCACATGTTTGTGTGTATGAGTCATATCCCTAAGTCATCTGTATCAAAATTCTAGTTCCTAGTACAACCTAGATCTTTTAGTGGTCTATCTAGGAACAAACTCATAACCAAATTTGTCCAAACCTGGAACAAACATGTATCGTGAAGACTAGAACTCAATACCAATCCAGACACAAATTTTAGTCAATTGATCTAAACCCGAAACCAACACAGATTGTCAATACGAAAGCCCGAAAAAAGTTTTATTTAGGTCAGACGACATCAAGATCATTGGTTTGAACAACATTGAAATCCTAGGTTCGGACGTATAAAGACAACCCTACTAGTTTTAGAAGCATTATGGTCTAAATAGCTTCTTCGACTAGTTCCTCACCCCCACTCCGAAATTCTAGCTCCACCACTGACTACCACCTATCTTAACCTCACTCTTAATACCCAACCTACTATGGCTGTAACCCCTAACTACTTGGGAACACTTCACATTCTGTGATGGGCTTCCCGTTTTGCTGAACATATTACACGTCTTTTGTTATAAGAGAAACTTTGAATGGGTTTGTTGAGTATAGCTTTTTATGGTGTTTTAGAAAACATCAAGAATTAGATAGGGATCATCGTTGGAATATCATTGCTCAGAATTCTTCCTTTCGCGGCTTTTTTCATCATATGAAATTTAACTATTAATCTTCGAATGACCTTCCATTTGCTGCATCACTCAATCGTGTCCTCGCCTTTGAACGGGTCTTATATATTGGCTGCATTATCGAGCCATAGCTAGTTTGTGAATATGTCTCACTTGCTGCATCAATATCAAGCTATACCTATAGTTAGTCCGTTTCAAAACCATCGTCGTCTCTTTGGCAAATACTAGGGCTTGTTTGGTAGGGTGTTGTTCATTTTCATGAGTTTAAATGTCAGTTTTTTTATTTGGATTTTTATTTGGTATGATGTATTGGGGTGCAGTTGATTATTTTGCAACTTCACTTTTGGTTGACAATTCCCGGAATATGTACCGCGGCCGATCACGGCGCGGTCCATTTGCTAGACTTTCATAATGTTGCTCTTATTACATAAGTATGCCACCGTGCCACTCGTTTGCCTGACTTGCTTTGGTTGTCACGTGGCTCCTGTGTAATGATTTTTGTGCACCAGTCATGTGGTCTTCTGTTTACAGCCGCGAGATTGTCAGGCTATCGTCGGTTCACCAAATAATTACGAGCCAAAACAACAAAGTCGAACATGACTCTACCAAATATGAACTATGCTGCCTAAAAGTTGTGATTATCTATGATTAGCTTTCTAAATCATAGAACCACACCCGCTTACACCCTACCAAACTAGTCCTAAAGAGGTAACGAGGATGAAATGGTGAGTAGACCATATGTCGCGATTACGTTCATACAATGAGGTATAGATTATAACGAGAACATGGATTCATACAATCACACTGCGTAAGTTAACCTGATAACAGTGATAACTTGAGCTGAAACCTAGACACACAGATTCGATTGATATGCAGCCCCTTGTATAGCGGTGATAATACTGCTTTTATTAACATCTACTAAACCAGAGGGTAGACGACGGGATGGGGATCAGAAATCATAGAACAGCCATTAGAAATCTCATATGCTTCATTCCATGCATGCTCTGGTGACGCCAAGTAGGTAATCTTACCGCACCCTGCAATTCAGACGAATATATGCAAGGTAATAAGAAATAGTTCAGGATGAATTTGAAGCAGTCCATTTGATTAGGTGACTCTCAAAGTCAGAGCTCAAAGTTTATTTAGATTACGGTTTACATACCTGGAGCAGTCCATTTTTGGTCCAATCGTGTAGGGCGCCCTGACCCCGCACTTGGCCAGGACGCTGGCAACAAGCCCCGGCTTGATCCCTTTGACGCCGACCATAAGCGACTTGATGCAGGCGCACGACTGGCGGCGGTCGGCCGGAGTTTTGGCGGCTGACTGCAGCCTGCGGATGCCACCACAGCAGGCCGGGGGAACTGCACCCCCACCCCGTGCGTAACCAACGCAAGGCGCGAGGCTAGAGGCAACTTGACCGCAAGTGATCGCTGCTTTTGCCTGGAGGGCAATCGAAAGCACGAGCAGCAGAACGATGAGGGGCACCGTCGCCTGAGCGAAAGAAATTCGAGCAGCCATGGCAGTCGTCTCCGCTAGCTGGCTGGCTCTGCTATTGTGATGGTGCGTTGGATTGCCTAGCTCGATGTAGTGGCCTGATTATATAGATGCCAGAGATCGATGAACTCCAGAAGACCGCACACATCGGAGTGGGAAGTACGAACACCAGAATATCAGTAGGATCCGTAGCAGCCATTGCATCGTGTCTAACGGGGTGATGCTGCGGCCGACGGCATGATGAACGAGATAGGCAGGTGGCTTAGTTTCCAGGCTCTATCCATAGCAAAAGGTTGTGAATGGAACGTCGACTCATAACTTCGATTTGGGGTGTCACCGTGTCAATGTGAACGCCCGAACTAATTTAGCAGTTAATCATTTCGTTTCCGCACTTGTGAATACATATCAAGGAGGTGTCGGTTATCCATACACGGTAGTGGAGTGGGGTGGGTAAGCGGCTTTCAGATCGGCAACGTCACACAAGCCGTCAGCTATCTCTTTTATGCAATTATTTATTTCTTGACACTAATTTAAGAAAAAAAGAAACTATTACATCGCTAAAAAGTCCAGAAATAATATGGGAGCATTGTATGTAACTTTATATAATATTTTTGGTTAAATTAATCTTTGACGCTAACGAGGAAGTTGTATGACAGTATAGAAGGGTTTAAAAACATTTTTTTCTTAAATTTTTATACTAACAAATTAGTCCTTATAAATTCGAATAAAACTATAAGCAAGATAGTGGGAGATATTGGTTTCAATTGTTATCTTTACTTTCAGAATATAGATTGGCCCTTGTCGTACTATGTATAAAAGATGTGGGAAGATGGTTGAATTTACTTTACTTATCTAAATCATTAATAGGAATGTGGTGGAACCAAAGTGAAAGGAGGCGGAAGACGTGATCGATCTAACGTGATACCGGAAAGATCCATACGATGACCTTATCGACCACAGGAAGCAGTCATCGTTCATTTTATCTTTTACTTCTATTTCTAGAAAATTCTAAAATTATCTTCTGGCCTACCTTATCCATAATATTATTGCTGATTATCTTTAATTTTATCTCATTTTTATTCTTTAACTAGATACAATGATACAGTGCTGCTACATAAGCTTTCCCTTTTCAAAACCGTTGGGATACCCTATTAACGTTAAAAAAGGCCGCCTTCAATTAATTGCGTATAAAGTGCTCCAGCTACCAAACAATGTGTGCGAAATCACTTCAACAACCTCTTTTTTTGGTTAAATGTGATTCTATTATTAATACCAAACTTTAGGTGCACAAATAGATGCCCCCCTACAACCTAAACGGTAAACAAAATGCCAAACCTATAAACTACTAGGATTAGTAACAAAGGCAGCCACCTATATGTGACTAAGTCCCCCATAGGGGATTTAGAATAGAGAGAGTATGCTACAGAGCTTCACGCAAGGAGTACAGTTCCATCAAGTAACGACCAGATCCAAACAGAACCCAAACATGTAAACTACTGCAAGCAACCTCACGAGGAGTTGCAATACAACCACCATAGCACCATATCTAAGTACTAAAGAAACAGATAAAGAAGTCCCAGCTTCGACCAACAAACTCAATAGGATTGCAGTAGGAAAAACCTCCATGGATTTCCAAACATAACAGACCCGAATAGAAACCTTGGTCATCTCAGATAGCATCAATGAACTTATCAAAATTAACTAAGGGAATGTCCAAGAGTTTGTTTTTTTTCAACCTTTTCTTAATCTTCTTCAGTCTAGGATCCCCGTCGATCTTAAACTTCTCCCGTAGATCATATTCCAAGTCATGCAAATCATAAGATAAGCCTTCTCCATCTAGGTCATAGTAGGCATTCTCCCTTTGTTGATAATCCAACAGTAGGCTACAACTTCTCATACCATTCTCCATGTAACACAATTTATCCACTGCTTAAGTAGGACACACATCTAATTCCCAATCCAAGTTCAAAACCACCTATGTCCATCACAATGAGAAAAAAGAGCATCGTAGTTTCAACGATAATAAGGCTAGTAGCTACTTGGGCTTAATACAAATGTGATGAACTGCCAACCACATCAGTCCCTAAGACATCACCAATCTCACCCAAAGTTGGAGCAACTACCTTCTGACCATATTGGGATGACGTTGAAGGTCTACCAACGTCACGGCGAAGAGGTTGGTTTTGGTTGGATCTCTTGTCACTCCTCCTACAGACTCTCTTGTGTATGTGCTTGTAAGGTCAACTTAACCTCATAGGCATTTCCATAAGCAGAAGTACAACGCTTCCAACCCTTAGTTATAGATCGTCGCTACGCACATCCTTGGGTAGAACCAAAGGACAAGAATTGAGCCTTTGCCCAGACCTTTTGCATCTAGCACATCACTGTCTTTGCAAGTATCTCCACCTTCAAGAGAGACGGATTGCCATCAACCAATACCAGTGTAGCTTTAGAAAAAGGATTGGTAGATTGCAATTCAACATAGACCTTACCATCATCTAAGCAGCCATCTGAGGTCACAATATCATCAAAGCCTATTGATCTGAGTTCCATGAAAGCCCCAGATTATTGAGCTTCATCCACATTGGTGTCAATAAGAAGGACAAAAGAGAAGTAGTGAACATGTCGCCCAGGATTGAATGATGACAAGCCCAATGTCCTTCATCCATGGAGCTTCTACTAGGATTCAATCCTTCTCCTTCATTGTAAGCAATTTGACAATAAATCCCTCTTTCTCCTCAATCACAATCTCAAATTTGTTGCCAGCTCTCCACAGCCTTCGAATCCAATCTGAGTTGTCCTATGAATGGCTTCCTATCGATGAATAAAACCAAAACAAATTTGTTCCAATCAATCAAAAGTAGCACCTTCTTGACTTGAAACATTTGCGCATTTGATACCATTTCATAGTGTCGGTTCCACAAAATTGATAGTTACAACCTCCGCTTACTCTAGCCCTTTCCGACTCACCAAGATCCAATCAAAAACTGTCGAGGTTGCAGGAGTCAACTTGACTATAAGATTAGAGGTTTCTTGGACTTCTTTAGAGGGATGTGTAATAAAAGAGGAAGGATCCAAGGGAATCATATCTACACCTATGTTTGCCTCCTTCCTTTGGTGTTGCAAAAACGACATACTCCTTGGATTGGAGAGTAACTGGGATGGTCCTTGCAACATTTCCTCTTCATTACTCCCTCCAGAATAAGATGGAGGAGTCAAATGAGACAACTCTAGCCATGCATCCCCTCTGTAACCTCTCAATCCTCTAGGGTTTTGCCTGTGTCACCCTCTTCCCCTTCCACGTCTCTACCTCACCATCAACTCACTTAATTTAATGATGCACTTTTCTCCCTTCAATTCATCGGATAGTGCACTTTTCCTCTTTTTTTCTTTCAATTTTTCAACGGTTATGTCTAAATCTTATTACTCTCGACCCATTCCCTCCCCTTTACTTTTATAACTTTTATAGTCAACCTCAACTACTCCCAAGTTTTGTATTTAGTTGGTGCAAAAGTGAGATGGATAGGAAAGAAGGGAGGAGACAAAGTGACAAGAGAAGAAGCCAATAAAGAGGGAAGGGAAAAAGGAAGATATGTCATCGTCAAGGCAATGCTCAAGTCTTAATATTAGATTCGTCTAAGGCGCATTAGTATGTTGGAGCATCTTAGGCTATGCATATTTGTATGTGTACATGCCTAGCACATTTTGTTTGTCTACACTCAGTCGACTACCTTTTGTAGTGCATCATTCATGCAACAATGTGCTTATCTCAAGCACATTGACCACTTGTCACAATGTTATCTCCCTACAACAATGCCAATGTCTCAACTATGGTGTCAGTCATGTGGTAGTTTTTCTTATGGGGAACTACTTCAATCACAATGACGACCAACTTGGTAAGTCAGGCCGACTTTTACACATCCCTTTTTTGTATGCTACTCCAAATACATGCTGAAACAAAATCAAGGCTCGTAAAGTTTATTCATGACCACCTAGCTAGCCGACGATTATCTATTTGAGAGAGCAAATTTATGTGCATCTAGTGTCATCTTCATCAAGGGTAGAAGACCTACTTGCTACATGCTATAAGTTATTTGCTTCACGAGAGTGTTTAATGCTTCAATCTAAATATTGCAACATTCAGGGAGAGCATTTTTTATAAGGGGTGGTTGTTATCTTTTTTATAAAATGTGCATGTCTGAGTCTATCTCGCAAGGTGGGTATGTCACCCATGCTCCAACTTGATCGTGAGTATTAAGCGTTATTAGTTATTGAGATGATTATGTACATGCGCCTACATGTTTGGCCCATTAGAATTTGAGTCCACGTATTTGTCTCCTATACATAGGAGTGGGGTTTCACCTACTTGAATCATCTCGTCACCTCCTGCTCTTCTTTCCACGAAGACAAAGGGTAGCCGCTAATAAATATTGTCTGGGAAGTTTATGATCCACCTTAACAAATTCTTGGTGTGTTAAGAGACACGACAGAATAAGTTCCAGGGAATAAAAGGGTAGCTTCACCATCCCTGGAGAGGCCAATGCAATTGTGGGAGCTCTAGCGGCATGGTGTAAGTTGGGTGTGGATGTGTCCCTGCAAGTCCTAACATGTCCTATATTCATGTATAACATTTTTAGTAAACAAAGTTGTTCATTCTGCTTTGGATATTCTTATGTACGACATGAACTTAAATGGCAAACTACACGTCAAGTTCAGTGCCAAAACAACCTCGAGCTGACATAATTACAAAGGGCTCCCACGGTCTTCGAAACCTCTCTGTCAACAACTATAAATGCCACAGAGAAGCTCAGACATTATTATGAGAGTTGTGGCTGGGAACCTCTCCTTGATTGTCTAGGGGCATGTACTGTGCCATGATTGCACGAATCTCTGAGTCCATGTAACTCTGCAAACGCAATGCCAAAATCAGAAACAATAAGAAAACTTGATAATTACATGTAAAATGCACTCAGGCTCAATGAGCCGTTTAGATATTTGCGGAGGGGACAAGAAAATCCACCCCTCCGAGCACAAGTTCTATTTTCTGCTTCCATGAACTTTCACAAAGATATTAGGGAAAATCCATGTCAAAAACTAAAAAAATGCCTCTCAGTTCTTCAAACTTTCAAGTGGTTGCTGGTTACTGGTTACTCACACAAACTGGATCACGTGAGAGTAGATCACGAAACTCAGACCGTACTTGTACAATGTGCATATTTGAATGATATAGGTAATTCTAAATTTTGAAGCAAACCTTTAGGGAGTATGTAAGAAAAAGCCTGTCTTTTATCTATACATCTATAAGGTGCTAGAAACATTTTGTGAGATCCAGAGGTGCAGTTAAAAGCTATTAGGCACGACAAATGCTTAAAAATATAATCGGAGACCATAGTAGCACAAAAACATCGGAGATTTAATGGTAGGATGTGATCATGACATACCCTAATCCTGTACTTGTATACTGCATATGCCCCAGCTCCGGCTATAACCAGTCCAAAAAATAGAATCCACAGGAAACTCCAATTGACCCGAGTCTTGCCAGTCTTACCTGAATATGTTTACAAAAAAAGGAAATAGTAACATGCACAAATAAAACGTTGTTACTAATTGAGGTAGATGAGGGTTCGGCTTTTAAGGCAAATGAATGGCATATGAGCTTGGCCTTGATATTGAAATATCAAGTAGGAGAAATTATTCAAGAGTACAATTTACTTCGTCGGACAGGAAGTCTCAGGCCTGAAGCACTTACTTATGCATATGTCATGTTCACTCATGTATATCAAACCACCACTGCAGCTGCAGTGGTAACTTCCCCATGTGTTCTTGCATTTGCACTCTGGACACTGGCATGCAATCTTCTCCTTGCATTCGTTAACATCTGCCAAATGGAAAATGCCATGTAGTTGAATGCGGTCAGTGACATCTTTCTGTTTGTAAAAACTGGAAACTATATACAAGCCTCAGCAACTACTGATAATGAAACAAAGAAAATCAAGGTAAAGCTGTATTTGGATTCAGTAGCAATGGAGCACAAAAAATAAGAGCTCAAACTTTATATAAGTTAATGCATCACCACTTCAAATTCGAAAAATCTATGCACTATACCTTCACATGAATTTACACCATCCCCCTTAAAGCCTAGAGGGCATTCACATCCCTTGGACAGACCCTCCTGCAAGAAAGACAGGTGTATCCAGAAGATGTTATAAAAAAGAGCAATGATTACAGCACAATTCAATCCATTACTTACGATACAAGCAGAATAGGTTTCACTATTTCTAGTTTCCTTCCAGCAGCCCCCATTATTGATTTCACAGCGTCCCGATCCAGAAGCTACACAAGATATAAATTAATCGGATAAGATAGCTATAACTTTGTCTTGAAATGCAGCAAACACAGATTTAGTAAATGATTTCAGAAAAAGGGAAACTAAACAGTCTTCTTTCATAAGTACCATGACCACATCATAGCTAGTATGCAACATGTACATCAAGGATGTGCGGAAAAGAGATGCACCAGAGATAGGTTTAACATGGCAAGAAACAAACACTAAATCCTCCAGCTACATGGGACAGCAAGAACATAAACGGACAAAAGAGGACACCTTTCTAATGCAAAGAACAGAAGATGAGTTCTCATACTATAAAGTTCATCTAGCATCACATACTTCAAATAAAACACTCTCTCACTACCCTTTACTCTCTTTCCCTCCACCTGCCCTGAGGAGTCACTTGGCAAATGGACACGTCTTGGTTCTTGTTTCTATATAAAAGCTCAGTGAGTCCAATTTAGAGCAACCAAATTTCTATAGTCCAGTCTATCCAAGTAGTACCACTGTTAATCCAATTTTTACTCAAGAAAATATAATGCGACTAGATCTTGCCTCAAATCCTGATCTTCATTCAGAATATGGCAATGATTGTAGTCGTCGCCTCCAAGAAGACAAACCAATTCTTCACTAGCAGCACATAGCACCAGCAGTCTTCAGCTTAAGAGAGTGCTTATGCTTGGTGTTCTGAATGTCATAAATCTTATGTAAATATCTTCATTGATTTGTGTAATGACCCAGATCTACCCTTTTGTATAGTCAATAATTTATCTTGCTCAGCATGCTCAGAGTTAACATCACAAATGACCAATCATTTTGATCAAAGTGCCTTGATTATCTGGAGGGTCATGGCTATCTTGGGGAGGAGTCTTTTCTACGCAGTACATCAACAACTGCAAGCACTTAATCAACATCTTAGGCGGGCGGGGGGGGGGGGGGGGGGGGGACCCTATAGACCCTTAACCGCCAAGGGGGCGCTTTCTGAAAAGGTAGGAAAAATAAGTTTCTAATTATTTACACATGAACTAATGAACAATCGTGTATATTTGTACTTTATACAAGTATATACTCATGTTATGGTATTAAAAAGAACTACCATCGATACTAACAGCAACCAAATAGTACTATATTGAGATCTTTATACAATAGTATAGTACTGAGCAGTCGTTATTTAATACTTCAATTACATAAGTGCATATTTATAGAGTAGTCTTCAGCTAATAAAGTGCTTCTGCTCAACGATCTGCATGTCCCAAATCTTTATGCTATCTTCATTGATCTGCATACTAACTAGTATTATGCTAAATGGCAATAATCAGTACTATAATAATACTACATAGTATTATGTAGCAGTATTACATTTTTTTTTGGTCCTCATGCAGCAGTATTACATTTATATAAAGCAGTACTACATTATATAAAAGTTTCTTTTTAATCTAACATAATAGAGTGATTACATAATAGCATCAATATTTTAGTTGTTAAATTTTAATTTATTATGTATATGACTATGTATGGCCCATTAGGGTTTGAGTTCATGCTTGTACTGGTACCCTCTCCTACATAAGAGCAGGGTTTTGTCTAATATGATAATGGCATTGTCCTCTTATCTTATTTTTCCACATGGTATCAGATCGGGTGACGTACCCTAACCCTACTTGAGAGAGATGTCTGGCTGCCCATCATCTACTATTTTGCTTGCTCCTCTAGAGCCAAGCCTTCTGTCTACTCTCACTCTGGCTATTTTGGAGTAAGACACTCCTGCTCTAAGTGGTCTCTCTCCTGCAGCCAACCCCCTTGTAGGGAGCTGCTGTTTTTCCCCTCTGCAGCCTCTAGACATCATTGATTGGGCTCAATCAGCGACCTTGATGCTGGTGTTGAGCCCTTTGGGAGAGCAGTTGCTGCTACATCACAGCCAGAAGTGCCACAGGCATCAACTTTTCCCGATAGCAGATCTCACTGTGCTCACCCCGCACCAGGCTGTCGACATCCGACTGACCCGCCTTCCCTTCCAGCTTGGCACCTTGGCCTGTAGACCATGACGTCGCTCCTTCAGTCTATCAACTAGCCACTGCTCCAGGATCCAATTGGCCATCAAGCTCGAAGACACATCCTTGTAGCAGCTCCAGGATTCAAGTGGCCATCAAGCTTGACAGCACATCCTTGTAGTAGCATGAGATCCAGTGGCAACTCCTCTACTCCATGCTCCAGTTACCAACCAGCCATTCCTCCGACCAGCTGGCACCTCCTAATACCAGTAGCCTGCTCATGCGCTCCAACCTCTCTCAGCAACAGCCATCGCAAAGCCGATAAATTGTCATAGACCTTTTTATTTTATTGTATTATATTTTGGGGGGTGGCCTCCGCCTCCAAGCCCCCGCGACGGGCAGCCTCCCTTTGATTCCCGCTCATTGAGGGGCAGCACCCCCCAGCAGTACTACAGTCGCTCTGCCGAGGAGCTCTTGACTCCTGTCTACTGAGTGGGAAATATAGAGAAGAAAAGAACATCATTTTGGCCATGTCCAGTTCTTGCATATTTGTCCGTGCTTTGCTGACACTTGTTGCAGTGCATCTTTTCAGCAGTAGTGCACGTCTCAAGCATGGTGACCACCTATTATAGCACAAAAAATTTGTAGCAATGACTCTCCCAACTATTTGCATCATTCTGGTAGTGACGCTTCTTACGAGGAACTACTTCGATAACAATGGCGACTCACGTGACCTCTACACGTCTTCCACCATCTACTGCACTAGATGAAGTATGTTATCTTCGTCTAGGGGAAAAGGCATATTTGCTACTTGCTACATGCTATCTTCTTCAAGGGGAGTGCCAAAGTGCTTTGATTACAGTATTGCAAGATTTATGGGGAGATCGAATTTATATATGACCTATTGGCATTTGTTTTTGTATGGCCAAGTTGGGCATGTGTCCCATGCTCTAGCTTGAGGAGAGTGTTAAGAGTTATTTTTATTCGGTTTGTTATGTATATGGGCCTAAGTATGTTTGGCCCATTAGGGTTTGATTCAATGCTTGTAATAGTTCCCTCTCCTATATATAGGAGCAGGGTTATTGTCTATTTGAATAATCTCATTACCTCCATCTTACTCTTCAAAATTTATACAAGTATATATTTAGTTATATAATTCTATAGTATAATATTATAAAGTATTATATAGTAACATTTGTATTGCATTAGACAGTAGATATATAATATACAAGTACATGCTTTATACAATACTAGCAGATAACACGTGCTAAGCACGTGAATTGTATTTGAATTGACATTAATATTGAACAATGAGTTGAAAATTTTGGAATTCAGCAATTATGTGGGAAATTAGGGTAAAAAGCGGTCAACGTACAGTAAAAATACAATAAAAGTTTGGAAAAAGTCAACGAAATCGGAAGACATTTACATATATTGCATGCATCTTATATGTATATATATATTTTGCACATATATATGTACATATATATTGCATACGTATTTTTTAATAACTATTAAAATACATATACATCTACATATATTACATACATACACACCTATATGAGTTTACATACACAGACACATACATATGCACTCAAACTAAGAGTCTTAATCAGTAGAATGCAGCAAAAGAACGTATAAAACGGAGAAAACAATATACGTGAATAATACACGTATAGTGCAAGAATAAAATGTAGTATTCAGGAATTGAGATTGATTCAGTCGTTTCATACGTCTAGGAAAAATTCTGCGTTTTAAACATGACTTTTTCAAAATTTTCGGAAGATATTTGTGACTATGACTGTGTCTAATGTGACATTACATCTTTAGAGGTTCACAAGATGAAAAAGACGGTGGTTACAAATTAGAGGTTTATTGTACCTATAGCTAAGTTTATAGCTAATTCAAAATAAAAAATTACATATATACTAAGTAGATCAAGATGTTCAAATAACGCCCACATCACCCTCTATCATCATTTTTATTGGAAAAAAATTAAGAATAGGTTGAATGAAACTATATGAATAACTATTAGTACTTTAGTATAAGTAAATCAGCATACCGAAGCTGTTTGAATATCTATGGAAAAAAAGAACTGCAAAAACTAATAGAAAACATTTGTGGATTGAAGTAAAACGACATCGCTACAAATAACTATGCAATAGTTTGATTAAATGGAAGACAACTGCTTAAATATATGTTAGACTCTTTCAAACTTGGTGATTTGTTAAACATGACTGATCCCTAAAAAAAATTGTGTAATGTGAGGTAATTGGTATAAGTCCTCAAAATTAAAATGATGACAACGCACATGATTTTGTTTTATTTATAATTAAAGCGTAATGTGAGATTATTGGTAGGAGTCCTCAAAATTAAAAAGAGACAGCTCACATGATTTTTTTTATTTGTAATTAAGTTGTAACTTTTTTTTACCTTAAAGAAAAGTTGTAAACACTCCTGATTAAAACGTTGTTACCCTTTTTGTATATAGATCAACCAACTGGAGGTGTTCAAACTGTCGTCAAGAAAAGTTTTGTACCAACTAATGAAAGCTAGTCAAATATTGGTGAAACCGACCACAATCACAAACACATTTTATAAAATAAACTAAAAAGCCGATGGAATCAAGCTACTTAGATAGCAACTGCCACTATTTTTTATAAGAAAAAAATTAATGTTCTGAAAATGCTCGTATAAAGATGGAAAAAGAACCACACAAATATACAGGTGAAAAAATAATTAACACGTAATATTGCACCGATGACTCCCAGCCGAACTGTTAAAATAGATGCACATATATTTAATCAACAACCAACTGATTTCCTCCAACTTATAGTGTATTATTACCATCATTTGCTTAATCTAAACTTAAAACCATACTTTTTGTTGGGCTCATGATAAGTACTAAATTATAATGCATTTATATTCAACTCACGAAAAGAGAATAAGTTATTTAATAGCTAGTTGACTCCTTCCAATTTATAACAAATATAGAAGACTGGACAATTAACAACTATAGAATGCTGCTGGAACACACAGATGGATTAAACCAATGAACACACAAATAGGTGTTTCCAAACTGACTCTATATCCGGACTCAATGATTAATACTACACTGCCATACATAATAATTTGTATATAACCATTAAAAAATAACAATCCAATGAAGTCTGAGTTGGCTCCCTTCAATCGGGTATAGGACAGAGATAAATTGATGTGGGCCGGCAAACACTCCATACATAAAAACAATTCGTGTATATTAACAATTTCTTACTTTGAGTAAAGGAAACCATGACAATAAACTAACTATTCATTGTCATATGTCCGTCCAATCGTTCATCGGGGACTGTGGCTATAAACGAACTCTTTATTTCCATGCCTATCTAATTAAATACCAACCACAGCGAAACGAAACAAGTGAAGCCACTTCATTCATAATAACAATTTGCAATATAATAACAATTTCTTATTCTGGGTAAAGGGAACCATGACAATAAACTAACTACTTATTTTCCTATGTATATCCATTTGTTCATCGTGGACTGGGGCAATAAACTGAATATCTATTTCCATGTCTATCTAGTTAAAAACCGACTGTCGTGAAATGAGCTCTGGAATAGCATACAGCTGAAGCAACTGGAATAACACACAGCTGACTTCCGCTTTTTTATAGGGTTATTGATACATATTAATTTGTATATAACCATTAAAAAATAACAATCCAATGAAGTAAGAATTAGCTCCCTTCAATCGGGTATAGGACAGAGATAAATTGATGTGGGCCGGCAAACACTCCATACATAAAAACAATTCGCGTATATTAACAATTTCTTACTTTGAGTAAAGGAAACCATGACAATAAACTAACTGTTCATTGTCATATGTCCGTCCAATCGTTCATCGGGGACTGTGGCAATAAACGAACTCTTTATTTCCATGCCTATCTAATTAAACACCAATCACAGCGAAACGAAATAGGTGAAGCCATTTCATTCATAATAACAATTTCTTACTCTGGGTAAAGGGAACCATGACAATAAACTAACTATATATTTTCCTATGTATATCCATTTGTTCACCGTGGACTGTGGCAAGAAACTGAATATCTATTTCAGTCTATCTAGTTAAAAACCGACTGGTCGTGAAATGAGCTCTGGAATAGCATACAGCTGAAGCAACTGGAATAACACACAGCTGACTTCCGCTATTAACAATTTCTTACTTTGAGTAAAGGAAACCATGACAATAAACTAACTGTTCATTGTCATATGTCGGTCCAATCGTTCACCGGGGACTGTGGCAATAAACGAACTCTTTATTTCCATGTCTATCTAATTAAACACCAACCACAGCGAAACGAAATAGGTGAAGCCACTTCATTCATAATAACAATTTGCAATATAATAACAATTTCTTACTCTGGGTAAAGGGAACCATGACAATAAACTCACTATTTATTTTCCTATGTATATCCATTTGTTCACCGTGGACTGTGGCGATAAACAGAATATCTATTTCCATGTCTATCTAGTCAAAAACCGACTGTCGTGAAATGAGCTCTGGAATAGCATACAGCTGAAGCAACTGGAATAACACACAGCTGACTTCCGCTTTTTTATAGGGTTATTGCCAATAGCATTATACAGATGGTTGATCCACATCTAATTGGGCTGGTTTAGTATATTATATGAGTACATATATGAGTACATAAGTAAGCAAGTAAATAGAGCATGGACACTAATCTTCACAAAAAACAAGTTGGGCGCCTAAATCGAAACTGGAGCTGGTAGATTAAGTGCCCTTAATAGGCCATCGAATAGAGCTTTTAGTTGGCATGCCTAGGTGGGGGCATAAGTCTCGGTGGCCAATGGGACGGGCCGATTAAACAACTGCCTAGGCTACTTTTAAAACATGGATGAGTGATCTTTGATTGTGCACTTCCATATTAAGTATTGAGTTGACTTGCATCATTTGTCCAAAGAAAATTGGATATCAATCTAACATGACAAGATGAACCAAAAATATAGAAACCTTGAATACGAAACTTCAATACTCAAAATCCAAATATGAGTCGTGAACTTATGATTGAAACGTTATTGGCCACTAAATATATGTTTTCTCCAAGTTAATGCCAGGACGAATCCATAGATTTCATCTCCAAGCCCATAACAAACAACCACAGTTTCTTCAAGAAGATCCAGTGTATTACACCACCCTACAAAGCCCATAACATGGTTCGCCATCTGCGTTTTGTTTGACTCCACATGCTCCTAATTCTAGTAATTATTGGAATTCGTCATTGCATCATAAACATCAGGACCTAAAACTTATACCTTTAAACCCTACTTTCTTACCGACTCGATTCATAAAACGTATCCATAGATGCAATATCCACACAGTATGCCCTCTTTGATATATAATGAAATGTATTTAATGAATGAAGTTGAACAAAACCCTAGTTACTATTTCATGTTAATGTATATAGCATGTGACTATAGTTGATGCAATAAAACGAACACCATGTTTAGATGATGTATCGATGATTTGATGACCCTTAAAAGTGTTGATGTTGCTAATTGAACTCGTACCCTACTTTCTTACCGACTCGATTCATGAAATGTATCCATTATGCAATCCGTCAAGGCGGATTTGCATAGAAAGCAAGTCTGGATACAAGAAAAAACTGATTAGAGCTTATTGGGCTCAAGTTGGGTTTTTATTTAGTTATTTGTCTACTTAGGAATTTAATGCAATATCTGATTCTGAATTTCCTAAAATTAGGATTTTAATTTCCTATTTCATTTACTTGCAAGTCAAGTCATTGAGTCTTATAAAAGTCAACCTTGGGGCCTTTGTCAGGCAATCGGATATGAATTGAAATTTAGTTTGCTAGTTGCAAATTTTTCCTCCTTGTTCTTCTTCTCCCTAGCATGTCTAGGTCAAGTGGTATAAGAGGCAAACCCTAATCCATTAGGGTACGGCCCCTCTCTTTTTTACTTCTTCCCTCACTCCATCGTAACCTTCGTCCTTTGGTCGTCTCTTTCTTACGTCACTTTCTTAGATCCAGCAATTCCCTATCTTCAGCCCTTTCTCCGCCAAGCAGATCCCTGGCGGCCAGTTACAGCAAGCTACGTCATCACTGCCAGGTCCATCCCGACACAAACTTGTTGCCCCTTTTATTTTTCTTTACCCCACTTCCAAGGGCCCGCACATCCACTTGCCCTTTGTACCCTCCACCGGTCGTCACCTTGACCCAGTCAGACGCAACCTGCAAGAAAAGTCTTCTAGCCCCCAACAAGGAACACGTCAGCGCCGCTCAACCATCCTCTTCCTAGCCATACCATTTAGCCATCTTGTCCCAAGCGGAACCTAGCCGCAAGTCTGATACAGCTTTTGCATGAATCCGCAAGTTCCAGCCACTGACTCTCTCTCTCTTCCACACTAAATACATGTTGTCATTGCACAACGAATCTCCATCTTCCGTCCAACCGTCTCCTGCTCTACCCCAGTCTCCAACAGTAAGACAGTCACAATCAGACACAGCGGCACCTACAGCAGTCGGCAACGCCTCCAGGCTGCTAGTAAGTAGCCCCGAAAATTTTTTGAGGAGCTAGTTGGATCCGCGGGTCGAGGCACACAGATCAACCTTCCTTACGAGACCCTACTTTCCTCATCAAATTCAAGAAGGCTTTCGTCATCCAAATAACCATGATGAGTGTACAACAAGTCAACGACAAAGTGGGCGTGATTAATACAACTATGGAGGATGTTTGACATCATTTGAGCAACCTGATGCAACGACAGGACAATATAGTTCAACATCAACGTCAATTGGACACCCTGATGCAACGACATGATGAAATAATTCAACATCAAGCCCAACATGATGAAGCTTTCAAAATTGTTCTCATTCGTGTTATGACGTTCGAGCAGCGCATGCATACACTAGAGATGAACCATGACAACAACGGTCGTCATCACGCTCCTCAGCCAATACATGTAGAGAGAATTGTAAAAATGGTGTTACCGGACTTTCATCGCGAGCGTGACATTAAGATTGTGCTCGACTAATTGTATTGTGCCGACAAGTACTTCCAACTATACAGAACCTTTAGTGAGGCCACCAAAGTCCCGATCACCACCGCCAAGTTTCGAGGAGCTGCATTAGTACGGTGGAACCAACATCGAGACGAACCTGTTGATATTTGGACTGCACTACGTCCCTATCGTGCAACGATTTTTATCTCGGGACTACAAACAACAAGCTTATTTGGCATATCAAGAGTTAAAGCAGGGTGACGACACCGCCGCAAGCTACGCCAGTAAATCCGATGAATTACGTAAATGTTCCGAAGTTAGGATGGACGACATTGTGGCTATTGCTAATTTCCACAGGGGACTTTGTGGTGATATAGTTGATCGTCTAGCTGTACTGCATTTTACTTTTCTTGATGATGCCATCCAAAGTGTGAGACGGATTGAAGAGGGATTCGACGACGTCCCTGACTATAGGCAACCGGTTGGAAACCACGTCAAGGGGCAACTACTGCCACAACACCTGCTACTGAAGGCGAATTTCCCAAGCCAATCATCTCCAAGCCTATCCAATGCTTTTCCTGCCACATATTTGGACCAATCAGTGTATGCGTTGTGTGATGACTACAAACACAATGACGGACGACGACATTGAGTATGAAGATGTGTTTCCGACTACAAAACCTAGTGACAATGAAGTATCTATTATTTCTTTCTGCTATATCTTTAGTAAAAAAAGATTTCTTTCTTCCATAAGTAATAAAAATACACAAGAATTCTTCTAAAAAGAAAAATCATATTTTTTATGAAGAAACATCTGGTAATCCCACTCTACAAAATCAAGTCACCATGGCTATACAAAGTTCACCTTCTGATGACTGGCGACGTACCTCATTGTTTTATTTAGGTGTGGAGGTTCAAGGTCACATGTGCGTTCTGACAGTTGATGGAAGATCTTCAGCCAACGTGGTTTCTTCTTTTGTTGTTCAAAAATTGGGATTACAATTGGAGCCCCACCCCAAGCCATATCACATACGGTGAGTAACCAACACTTCCCAAAATGTGACCCAGCATTGTAGAATTCCATTTTCATGTCATGGTGTCTACAAAGATAATGTCCTATGTGATGTGCTCAGCATGAACAATGCCCATATCCTGCTTGGCCATCCATGGCAATATCACCATCGTGTGCAACATGATGATTCTACAACACGCACTCCTTCAGAATTGGAAACACCCGACAACTTTCAAATGGACATCCTATCACTACAATCAGTTAGGTCATGTTCTTCGAGAGATGCCTCCAGTCAGCTCATGGCAAGGAGTCATTGGTCCTGTCCCCACTTCACCTCTATTTTGTAATTCTAAGTGGAGGAGATCAATGCACTTTGTCAAGGCGGATTTGCATAGAAAGCAAGTTAGGATCCAAGACAAAAACCTAATTAGAGCTTATTGGGCTCAAGTTAGGCTTTTATTTAGTTATTTGTCTACATAGGAATTTTATGTTTTAGTTAATTCCGAATTTCCTAAAATTAGGATTTTAATATCCTATTTTATTTTTTTAAATCCAAAAAAAGAAGAGAGCGATGGACCCTCTGTTAGGGTTCTCCCGCGGCGGCGGCAGTAGCCGCGGTCGTGGAGGTCATGGAGGAGGAAGAGGTGGAAGGAGCCAGAGCGTGGCCTCGTCTGTGGTAGATCCACACACTGGCCCCGCTATTGAGACAGACATGGTCAACTTAACCACCGATGAGGTTGCTTCTCGACCAGACGCTAGAAGCTACAGAGACGCAATGACGGGACGAAAGGTGTCTAACCTAGTTGTTGTGGTATCCCTGGATACCTTGAAGACAGAGGACATAGCCATCGATAGAAGTGGCTCACTACTGGTCATCACGATCAACCTGGCGTCCCTCCCACCGTTACTTGAACCATGGAAGCACGCGGTCATCGTCAAGCCGCTTGGCGGCACCATAGGGTTCCAAACCTTTGTGAACAAGCTCTCAATTCTCTGGTCACCATCAGATACGTTCAGAGCCATCGACCTAGAGAAAGGTTATTATATCATTCAGCTTGGAAACCATGCAGACTTTGTCAAGGCCATGACCGAAGGCCCCTGGGTAATCTTTGGGAATTACCTCTCCGTGCAATCATGGACACCAAACTTTCGACCCTCTAACCCGATCCCACGTAAAATAGTGGTCTGGCATAGAGTGGTTGACCTGCCGGTCTTCCTCTATGAAAACCAACTCCCAACAAGTATTGGAGATCTAGTCGGCAAAACTATTAAGATCGACACCACTACAACAACGGGCGACCCAGGCAAGTTTGCCAGCCTGGCAGTCGAAGTGGACACCACCAAGCCATTGCTTCCGGCCATCTTCTTGAATGGAGAACATTACAGGATCGAGTATGAGAACCTCCCTGTAGTATGCATGCGGTGTGGACGCTCGGGACACGCTGACGTTGATTGTTCCTTCGTGAAGCCTTTCATTCCACCTGAGCCCTTGGCGTCGAACTCGGCAACGGCAAGCGCCCCCATATCCTATACCCAAGCAATTCACGCCCCTAAGCCGACTAGGCGTGCAGCACCAAAGAAGGACAACCAACGCTCTGCTAAGGCTGCTTTGGGAAACACCAGCGGTCGAAAGTCAATTGAGGCTGCTACCACGTCTAATGTGATCGACCCTGTAGGTGTCACCGATGGCAAACTAAAGGTAGCAAAGGAGCCTAAATGGGAGACAGTAATTAGCAGGAAGAACAAGAAGAAGGGCAGCGCAACCCAAGGTGGTAATGTGCAGTCCAACAGCACAGCAACCGCCTCTGCGGTGACACTCTTTGACAACCAAGTCTCAGAGGGTAGGAACGTAGTTCCAAATGACGGAGAGACCTTCCGCTTTAAGAGTGCCGCAACACCAGCTAACAGTGACCCTCCTGATGGCTTTCATTGGGGGAATAATGGGACAGGTAGTGGAGTCATCCTACGCAATAGGAAGATCATCTACCAGAACGTGATGATCAGCCCAGGTAGAGCAGAATTTGGTTAATAACCAATTAACCGAACGGTTAATTCCGAATGGTTAATTTTATTGGGTCAATTTGGTTAATTCGGTTAATTTGGTTAATTTATTTTGGTTAATCGGTTAAATGGTTAATTTGACGGTTAAAGATATTTTTGGTTTGGTTAACCGAATTAACCAAATAGTCAGAATTTATTCATAAATAATATCCTACACATGCATATATACATATATAGTTGTACTTTTATTTCAAAATACTTCCACATATATATAGTAATCAAGTTTTTACGAGCCATACAAAATTAAATTTACAACAATACTACTATAATATAACAATATTGTCCCAAATTCTATGACTATTTCAAATAATATTATTACACGAGTGTTATTTGGTTAACCAAATTAACCGACTGAATTAACCATTAACCGATTGGACAATAACCAAATTAACCGACTCAATTTGGTTAGGTTAATGGTTAAAATCTTAAACCACAAATTAACCGTTTAACCAAACCGAATTAACCGTAACCGACCGAATTAACCGAATGCTCACCCCTAGCTGGTTGGTAACTTCAACACTAATCAGTCGAAGAAACAATTAATGTTCGATGAAGCAAATGATGCTATGGAAGATGTGGTCGGCAACGACACGCCTGTTAGTGAGGATGAGGAAGGCGGCAGCCCAGCGCTAGGGCTTTGCGCGGCCATCCATTAGCTTGCCTACCCTCCCACCTCATCACTATGTACAATATGGTTAACATTATGTGTTGGAACGTCCAAGGAGCATGCTCTAAGGACAAATCCGTCTGCTAAAAGAATACAAGTTTACCTATAAGTTGCATGTCATGGTGATGCTTGAAACTAGGTGCAGTGGTCAGAAAGCTAATAACATAATCAAGAAGATTGGTTACCCATCTTCCCATAGAGTTGAAGCCCTCGATTTCTCAGGGGGTATCTGGCTACTATGGGATGATGGACTATGTTCCATTGAAATCTTATATAACCACCGCCAATTCATTCACTATGTGATGAATGGATCTTGGCACATTACTTTCATCTATGAAAGTCCCCACCCCATCAAATGTCGCTTGTTGTGGCAGAGGCTTCTGGAAATTGCCCCCACCATTAATGGTGTGTGGGCGGCAGTAGGTGACTTTAATACCATGCTTGACATTACTGATAAGAAAGGTGGCAAGCATTTTAATCGTTGCAACAGTTTGTTATTCAAGAAGTTGCTCATTGATACCAGCCTAGCTGAAGTCAGTATGCATGGCCACTTCTACACTTTCAAGAGATTACAACTTCTAGAGAAACTTGACAGGGTCATTGCTAACGATGATTAGCTATCTGTCGATGGAGGCTACAAATGTACAGTGCTACCTCGACTCTATTCAGACCACAATCCGATCCTCATCTCTAGTTCCAGTGCCCAAAATGCTAAATGTTCAGTCTTCAGAACCAAAGCTAGTTGGGCATTAAACCCGGCCTTCCGCAAGGAGCTGCTGCCACACTGGGACAATAACATGTCCTTCATCGACGCCCTTCCTCTCTTCCAAAGCGCCACTGCTAAAGGGGAACGCTCCAATACGCGTGCCAAGAACAAGGAAAAACTCAACATCCTTGCTCGGCTCGATCGCTGTCAAGTAACCAATGCAACCCACCACAGTCCCGCTAATGAATTACTTTCTGTCTCATTGCAAGAACAATACAGTCAAATCCTCCTCCGCGAAGAGTTGGACTGGCAACAAAAGGCTCATATACACTGGCTTCAATCTGGCAATGCAAATACAAAGTTCTTTCAATCTTATATTAAGTCAAGAAGGCACTACACGAAGATCAGCAGGCTCTGTGATGAACGAGATGAGTGGGTCGATGAACCAGCATCCCTCAAACACCTCATACATAAGTTTTTTTCTCCACCTCATGGATTTTGATGGACCACAGCTACCTCGTCCAGTATGTGTCAGCAGCTACATAGGCCACTTTCATCGTATCTCTCCTCAGGCTTTGAATTTCTTTGCTCGCATGCCCAGCCCCAACGAAATCAAAAGCACAACCTTCTTAATGTCGCCATCAAAAGCCCCTGGGCCTGATGGTGTTTACAATGAATTCCTACAAACACATTGGAGTAAGGTTGGTAACTCTGTCATTCTCACTGTACAAGCATCCTTCAATACAGGTGTCATCAACCAGCATCTCGCCAACTCGTACATGATACTCATCCCGAAGACGAGACAGCCGCAACGCTGTTCCGATTTGAGACCAATTTCCCTGAACAATTGCTGCTTTAAATTAATTTCCAAAATTATGGTTGAACGCCTCAAGCCGTATCTCAAATAATGGGTCGCTGAGACACAATCCAGCTTCATCCCAGGCTGCAGGATCACTGACAACATCCTACTGGTTCAGGAAGTCATACATTCTATGAGATATAAAACTAGACGCAAGAAATGGGTTAGTATCAAGCTTGATCTATCCAAAGCATTTGATAGGATGCGATGGCCTTTCATTCATGATACGTTGGTCAAGCTAGGCCTTCCTGACATCACAATCAAGTTGATTATGCAAATTGTGTCCAGCGGTGAAACCTCCATTCTTTGGGAAGGTACCCCACTTGATCCCTTCAAGTCCACACAAGGAGTGCGCCAAGGTGATCCTCTCATTCCATATCTATTTGTTCTATGTATGGAAAGACTTGCGCAGGCCATCAACCGGGCAATTGTCAACAATGACTAGAAGCCTATTGTCCTTGCGAAGCATGGCACACCTCTATCGCATGTATTCTTTGCAGATGACATCCTACTCATGGCAGAAGCCAATACTACTCAGGAAGATCTTATTCTGGAAATCCTCGACGAGTTTGCTGCAGCCTCTAGGCAAATCATCTCCAAGCCTAAATCCTGTTGTTTCTTCTCTGCCAATACATCGCAGGCTGAAAAACGGGCGTTCTATAGGCGTATAGGCATTGAGCAAACTGACGACTTCGGATGCTACATGGGTGTACCAATCATCCACCACAGAATTAACAAGTCCACTCATCAACAAATTACAACAACTATCAAGGAACAGATGACTAGCTGGTCGGCCAAATACCTCTCTCGCAGGAAGGATTACCCTCGCTAAGTCGACGTTACAGTCCATTCCATCTTATGCCATGCAATCCGTCCGTCTCTCATTATCCTTGTGTGACGATATCAACAAGCACGAGAAGAACTTCATCTGGTCTGGCGGAAGGAACCAACACAAGCTCTCACTTGTATCCTGGAAGAAGATTACATACCCAAAGGAGGTAGGCGGGCTTGGGATTAAAGACGCTCGCGATCAAAACGTTTCTTTGATGCTAAAGAATGTTTGGTATTTTCTCAACAACCACTCAATCCCTTGGGTTAAGGTGATGCATGAAAAGTACATGAATCAAGACAGAATAAAGAAGAAGCCTTGCTCTTCAGCCTGGGCTTTCATCAAACGTCATATGCCCAGCCTCATGACAACCAGACACAAGACTATAAACTCGGGCAACAGTACCGACGTATGGAGGGATAAATGGATTCTAGGCAATTTTGTCCTGGACCTTGATCCTCACTGGAACATCCCGTCGGATATCTCTGACCTTATTGTTAACTCAATGCGAACGGACGATGGAGAATGGGATTCTTCCTTCAACCACTCCTTGTCTCCCAATGCCTGGCACAAAATTCAGTTCATTCCACCACCATTTGACAATGCTGGTGAGGATACTTGGTCATGGCCCCACGAGAGTGATGGGGAGTTCACTGTGAAATCTGCTTATGCAATGTTACGCACCGAGAAGGACCTACCTACTCCCGGTGAATGGAATCAGATCTGGCGTCTGTAGCTACCAGAACGCTTGTGTATCTTTCTCACAAGGAGGTCGAGCACTACATGTCCTTGCAAACTCCCAGTGGCTACAGGCTTGCCGGTCAAGCTTTCCAACCCTCACCCCTTTTATGTGCATATCCAATTATTTTTCTTTGTGTTTCTTCTTTGGTGCACCAACCTCTCCACCTCCACCCTTGTCCTTCTTCCTCGATGTGCTTCTCATCCTCAAGCATAGGGTGAGGTCTTCCTCCTACCAAGGAATAAGATATCCGATTTCGATGCCGTTTCGACAACATGGAAACCGAAATTTACTAAAATTTCGACAAAAATTTCGATAAATGCAACAGTGCATGTTTCGACGCCAAAATCAATGAATTAAGCCATGAAATTTTACAAGCATGATCTTTACACCTAAATGCATCGATTTATGCAATAAAATTTGATATGGGGATAGGTGGGGGGTTCTTCATGTGAGAGGAAAGGAGATTTTCCTACTCCCTGAGAAAATTTTGAATTTTGGGCAAAAAATTTCGACGATTTCGACATAGCGGTATAGTTGCATGGTTTCGTACCAGATGCCACCGAAATCGGTATTTTGGGGTGAAATTTCACCAGTTTCGGCGAAACCTTATTCCTTGCCTCCTACCAGAGCTCAATGATGTTGATATGTGCAATGGGAGGCATAGCAATTAACACTCACAATTCATTGATGTTGCTACTTTAGCTTGTTGGAGGAGCATTGTGATAACTTAGGGTTTCCATAGATAAATGATGTAGAGATAAAGCTCAAGAACTAAGTCCAAAGTATATAATGAAACCCAAATCCTAGTAATATGGGGTTAAGAATAGACCCCTAATACCTCAGTTGGATACTCTTAGACCCCAATAAATTTATAGATTGTGGAGTGAAGGTCATTTTGGTCAATTATCAACTTGGATATAGGGGTCTAATTGATAATATGAATAAGTGGGTCCTCATTAACCAAGGAGCCACATTGTATAGTAAGAGCGTTACAATGATATGATCTTTCCCAAGAGGGGGATATATCTAGGGTTCGATTAATTTGAGAATTTTCATAGTACATCTGACATTGATTTTAGGCCTTCTACTCTCATTAATGAATCAACTTTAAGGATGTAGTTGAGTAACCACAAGAACTGGAAAATCATTAGTAACTATGTGTTTAATACTGTAAGCTAAGATTTGTTTTGCAATCCAATCCCTGGTGCTTTGTGTGATTTGTCTATTGTCCTCATCCCTACGACATCGAAGCCCGAAAGATGTGAGCAACTTAGACCTATTTCCTTCAAGAACATCGGCCTCAAACTCATCTCCAAAGTTGTTGAAGACTCGAACCCCACCTGCCAAAGTGGGTGTCCCCTGAATAAAGTGCTTTGTCCTAGGGAGAAGGATCACATTTAATATTGTGTTGGTCTAAGAACTTATACAAATCATGAAAGGAAAAAGGGGGAAAACTAATGGCTATTTAAGTTGACTTGTCAAAAGGCATACGACCAGATGGATTAAAGATTCGTTGAAGACATCCTTGAAAAGCTTGGGTTGCCAATGAACGTCAAGAAGTATATTATGCATTCTATTACTAGCGGTGAGACCACTATCAAGGGTTGCCAACGAACATCAAGAAGTATATTATGCATTCTATTATTGGCGATCAGACCTCTAACAAGGGTTGTCGATGAACATCAACAAGTATATTTATGCATTCTATTATTCGTGGTGGACCTCTATCATTTGGAATGGCAAGAAATTTGAATCTTTCAAAGCCAGTCATGGTCTTTAGGCAAGGTGACCCACGACCACCTTACTTATTAGTACTCTGCATCAAAAGATTGAACCAAATGATACATGAGAGAGTTGCGCTACATAATTGGGAACCTATGAAGTTTACTGCCATTGGTCCTAGCATTGTACATGTGTGTTTCGTTGACGACTTAATCCTTTTTTCTTAGGCAAGCAAGGAGTAGATGAAGGTTATTCTTGACTGCTACAAAGAGTTTAAGAAAGCCTCCACACAATCTATTTTCATGGAGAAGAGTAGGATTCACTTTTCTACAAGTGTTCCTAAAAATGTGAGGAGAGGTATATGCAATATTAGTGGCTTTTAGAACACCAACGATCTTGGCAAGTACTTGGGAGTCCCTATAATCCATTCCAGGATCAACAAATATAGATATTCGGATGTTCTTGACAAGGTGATCTCCATAATTACAACACGATCTGCTAGATGCTTTTCACTGGCTGGGAGAGTTTGCTTGGCAAAGTCTACCTAGACTATTATACCTACATATGTTACACAAACGACTATGTCGGCTCTTAAGCTCTGTAACAGGACTGATGGAGCTATTAGGAGGCTTATCTAGGGATGCATCATAAAGCTTATCCTTTGTCCCTTGTGGCATGGGATAAGGTTACGAGCAACAAGGACAATTGAGGGCTTAGTTTGAAGTCCATGAGAGAATGGAACAAGGCTCTGGCGACGAAGAATGCATGTGAATTATGCACGGTGAGGAACACTGCTTGGTGTAGAGGCTTAAAGAAAAGATTTCTCGACTATGATGGTCACTTCTAGATTGGGGAAAACAACACTTGCAAAGAAGATGTTCAAAGAGTTTAATAAAAGCCTCTAGACAATCTATTTTCGTGGAGAAGACTAGGAATCACTTTTCTACAAATGTTCCTAGAAATGTGAGGAGAGGCATATGCAATATTAGCGGCTTTCAAAACACCAACGATCTTGGCAAGTAGTTGGGCGTCCCTATAATCCTCCAAGATGAACAAAAATACCTATCAGGATGTTCTTGACAAGGTGTCCTCCATAATTAGTGCCTAATCTGCTAGAAGTCTTTCACTGGCTGAGAGCCACCATACTGCTATACCTACATATGTTACACAAACAATTGTGTTGCCTCTTAAGATTTGTAACAGGATTGATGGAGCTATTACGAGGCTCATCTAGGGAGGCATCATAAAGCTTATCCTTGTCCCTTGTGGCATGGGACAAGGTTACGAGTAGCAAGGACAATCAAGAGTTTGGTTTGAAGTCCATGCGAGAATGGAACCAGGCTCTGATGATGAAGAACTCATGGGACTTATGCAAGATGAGGAACACTGCTTGGTGTAGAGGCTTAAAGAAAAGATTTCTAGATTATGACGGTCACTTATAGACTGGGGAAAACAGCACTTGAAGGGAATATGTTCATATATGACAACTCTTTCAAAGGTCTGATCAGTGGTAATCATACCAATGTGTGGCATAAAAGACGGTGGCAAGATGGTTCTATCTTGAAGATATTATTCTGAAACCTATTACAGACGACCTGATTGATTTTAATTGTTAAAGAGTATATATTAGCCTATTTAGTTAATAGATTAATTAGTTAGTGGGTCTTTAGTGTCTCGACCCGTTTAGATTACTTGGGACACAAGTTTCAGTGTTTCTCCCTTGCTCCTATATATAGGACAGGATTGTACCTCTTTTATTAATCGAATCAGTTCAATACAATATTCTTTCACATTAATGTTGGGAGTGTGGTGAACCTTAAGGGCAGCTAGGACCTCGAATTCTTGAAGGAGTCGCTGCTGATTGAGACTGTGAAGGACATTATGAGGATGAAAATTCCTTTTAATGCAGAGTAAACAGATCTCAGGGTTTGGAGCCATACTAAAAATGGGGAGTACTTCACTAAATCCGCTTACATAGTCCTAAGAGCAAGCAAAGATATTTTAACGAGTGGTGATTGGGATACTATTTGGCATTACAAAGTGGCGATGAAAATCAAACAGTTCATGTGGTTGTTGAGTCATGGAGCCATCCTCGCTAACCACAGAAGGGGGATTAGGAAGATAACTGATGACAGTATGTGTAGCAGGTGGTGTGTGCATGAAGAAACCATTTTGCATGTGATACGAGATTGTGTCCATGCCAAACTAGTCTGGGAAGGTGTGCTGCAGGGACCTGATCTGAATACCTACTTTGGTTTCAGCGAGGCCTCTAGTTGGATTAAGAACAACATCCAAAAGAACGACATGAAGGGCATACTTTTATGATTACTTATTGGTATATTTGGAGGTGCAGGAACCTACAGGTGTTCAAAAACAATATTCAAGACGACCACTCATCAGATATTGTATATCAATAAAGAAGTCGTCAACAACATTGAGGACTAGACAAAGACCTACTGAGCTATTAAGAGGAACAGAAATGTCCATTAGGAGAAACCTTATGCTAGGATCATCAATTTGGATTCTGATGCTGCATTGAATAAAAGATGGACTGCTATGGCTGGTGTTACTAGATGTGGTGATGGTAAATGGGTTTGCAGGTATGGGGATATTTTGGAAACCAATAATGTGCTTGAGGCTGAACTGGCCGGCATAGGCATGGTCCTGGATTTTGCTAAAGCTCAAATATTTGACAAATTTGTGATTGAGACTGACAGCCTTCTTGCCACCAGTATGATTGTTGATGATCATCGTAACAATCCATCTGATGCCTATTGGATCATCAAGATTCAGAAGAATATAATTGATAATAGGCAGGTCAAGTTTGCTTGCAGAGAGAGCAATATGCTTGATGATATGTTGGCTAAGTACCACCGGAAAATCCCTAGGAGTGCTTATGAGTATATAAGTCCCTCTACTGAGATCCTTGATCTCTTAAATGTTGAGTCATGCGATAGTAGTAGTAGTATCTTATATAATTATGTTGATAATATTAGAAATTATTATGTCAATTGGAATTTGCTTGCAAGAGGAGGGCGAGATGTATAAATGCCTCCTGACTTGCCTAAAAAAATTTCGGTCCCCCTTTGAGACTTGGTAGTTACCCTGTTTGAAAAGTATAGAGATATGTGTATGTTTCTTTGAGTGTCATGTACTTAGCATGTGCCTCACTTATGTTTTTACTTGTGTGGTTTAGTCTCATATTGCTCATCTCTATTTTTGTATCTCCTCTCTTATCCTATACAAGAGAATGAACTGTAAACCTTTTCACTCATCCAATATAGTCCTATTCAACTAGCTATATGGTATCAAAAGCAGGTCCCTTCCCTCCGTTTAAGTTCCCACCCTAACCCTATCCCCTCCATGACCGAAGCCCCCAACCTTTCCCGCCCCCCCCCAACACCGCCACACCCCCCTTTCCCTCCCTCAACCCACCGTTGTTGCTCCCTCACCCCCCCCCTCAACCGCCGCTCACCCCCCCCCCCCGCTCTACATGCCGCCTCCGGTTCCTCCCGCCCCCCCCCTCTTCCTCCTCCCGCCCACTCCTCCCTCCAGTTGCTGTCCTCACCACCACCTCCCTAGCCTGATCCACCTCCCCTTCTCCTCCCACCATTCCAATCAACCATTATCCTTCTCATCTAAAATCCTACCTTCCTACCTCTCCTCTAAGTCTTTGACGTCTCCGGACAGCCATCGTCATTGCACATTGAGAGTCCCCCGGATCTTCATCTTCTTTTGCCTACGCCTCATGGTGGGATCTTGATTTTCCTCATGACGACGTAGGTTCTTTATCGGTTACTCTGACCGTAGCGGGTCTTTTCTGATCTGATGTATCAGATTTACAGTTGTGCTCTATTGCCCCATAGCGGGTTTCTTCGGCTCTGCTAATTTCTGATTGGTGGGTTATGCCGTTGCTGCACCAGCAATCTTTTCTACTTGTTCTGCTTCAGATATGTTCATCATGGCCTCTGTTGAGCCGCCTCGTTCCTTGTGTTACCACAGTTAAACTTGATGGCTCCAACTATCATCTTTGGTCGGCGTCCTTTGTCTTGTACGTCAAAGCACAAGGCCGCCATTCTCATATCACTACTGAACCCCCAGCTGCCCTTGCTGCTACGGCGGATGAGAAAAGCAAGTAAGCTTATGCACAATGGTCCAAAGATGACTCCCGTGTTATGTCCTAGATTCTTAATAGCATCGAGCCACAGATCAGTCAGTCGTTACTCTGCCTTCATAATGCTAAGGCAATGTGGGATCAACTATCTCACGTTTATTCTCATCAGCAGAATACCAAGAGAGTTTTTGAAATTTTCAAAACTCTGGCCAAGAAGGAATTTTCCTCTGACGCTTCTGTTGAAGATTTCTATAATCAATGCTCTGCCCTCTGGAAGGAATGTGAGATTTATCATCCTTTGACAGCCGACATAAAAGAAGCCCAGAAGTAGCGCAATGAACTGCAACTTGTCCAATTTTTGGCCGCTCTTCCAGCTTCCTTTTCTGGGGTAGTCGACCAGATTCTATCGAGTGACCCACTGCCAACTCTTCGGGATGTCCTCAAAGGTGTTCAAAGACTTCCATCTATGACCTCCGCCCCTGCAATCGAACACCCTGCTCTAGCTGTTCGCACCGAGTCCGATCATGGATGCGGTCGCGGCCGTGGTCGTGGAGGACGTCTCCCTACTAACAGTGGATGCACATCTTCTACTGCTACTGATCGAGGACAACCTGTTGGCCCTCACTTCTGCAACTTATGTGGATTGTTCATGATTGTGTTGTTAATATATGGAGATTTCTGCTGCTATTATTGCTTATTCATCATCTACCTCGACTGCTACTATGAAGTTACATATTGGGACGTCATTGTTGCTACTTATGCTATGAATAGCACATTTTAGTTGTTGCTTTGTGCTTTTGCACTATCTGTTGTCCGTGCTTTCTTTGCACGCTGACTTTCTACTGTGGACCAGCACTCTCCGGACTTTTACGCCTAATATTGTGATGGATACTTTATGAAGAGGGAAGTAACGAAGACTTTTGTTGTTGATTTTACATAGAGCTTCGTCTACATTGCATACTGGAATTATTTATTTGGTTGCTACTTTGCACACTGGTCTGCTATCCGCCTACGTCATCAACTTTTGCTTCTGTGTGCCAGTACTCTCTGGTTTGTCCGTGCTTTGTGCATGTTGACTCTCTGTTCGTCCGTGCTTTGTTTGCACGTTGGCTATTGCTGCTACTTGTGACCTAGCACTCTCTAGGACTTGTAATCAAGCACTCTCTGGCTACTACGACAACGACTGTGATGAAGATCTTGGTGCCTATCCGCTATTCTTTTTGTTGCTCCAGATGCCATTATGATGATCAAGAAGCCTCTATGCCTGCCGAAATATCTGCTGTTTTGGAGTATCTACTTCAGGGGGAGTCTTTGAGTATTTGAGTGCTTGAGTGACTTATTGAACATTGAGGGGGAGAAATTCTTGTAAGGGTTCGGTTATCTTTTTATTCTGTGTAGTCTGTCTGTTTGCAAGCTGACTTGGGATTCTCCCAAGCTCCAGCTTGAGGGGGAGTGTTAGAGTGTCTATTTACTTAGTGTTTGTCTTTTACTTAAATTCTGTTTAGTCTATTCGTAACATGGGCCCAATAGCCTATTGGCCCATTAGGGTTTGTCTAAGTGTCTGTAGGCTCCCCCCCCCTCTCCTATTTATAAGAAAGGGTGGCTGCCTCTTTTCTATTAAGAAATAACAAAAATCTACACGTTAGGGGACCTTCCCCATTATATCTAGTTTTCCACAATCTCAATTTAGATACTAGTGTGTAATGGAACTGATTCCACATTATGAGCGGCAAAGGTACAATGGAATGAGCCTATTATCAATCAAAAAGCTAAAAGCAGTGAATTAAAAAACGGCCGCCTGGCCGCTTAAGCGGCTGCTTAAGCGAGCAGCAAAGCCCATCCGCCTAATATCGCCCTTAAGCGCCCGCTTGAGCGGGTTTTCAAAAAACGCTCCATTTTTTCCCGCTTCACTCGCTTTTTCCCCACTTTTTTCCCGCTTTTTTTTTAATGTTGTTGTAAGCATGTAATGTTAATTAATTATATAATCCAAGTAGTATTGAGTATAATGTATGAAGCTTGTATACATTAAATGTTCTATGATATACCTAGTCCTACTTTAGAATGCAAACTTTGTATGTAAGTTGTATATAATAGGGTACTGTTGTAATATATCCAAGTAAATATCATATTACTCTATTATACTTCTAATGGTTTTACTGATTTTACTGATATTCTTGCAGATTTCGTTCATTAGTAATTGATACTACTGGTTAGTATTACTGATTTCCTTAGAAATTTATTTTTTATATACACATACATGTAATTTTGTATATAAATATATAAGAGTTTAAGCATCCGATTTTTCAAAAATCGCCCGCTTAAGCGCCCGCCTGCCGCTTGAGCGGCTACAAGGTCCCGTCCGCACGCCTCCCGCTTCCCGTTTTTTAATACATTGGCTAAAAGGGTGAGTGAATAGTAAAACCAAAATTACATAGACCCAATCATCATCATCATCATCATCATCTAAGCCTCAGTCCCAACTATGTTGGGGTCGGCTACATGGATCCTTCGTTTCCATTCAGCTCTATCATGGGCCATATTCTATTTGAGATGTAGAGATTCAAATTCTCTCTTTATGAGCTCATCCCATGTTAATTTAGGTCTTCCTCTTCTTCTATTTATTGTGTTTGACTCAATAGCATTGCTTCGTATAGGCGCATTAGTCGGTCTGTGTTGCACATGTTCGTACCATCTGAGTCGGCCCTCGTGCAACTTGTCCTCAATGCTTGCCACCCCCACTTTGTTCCTGATATAATCATTTCTCAAGTGATCTTTTCTTGTCTTCCCACACATCCATCTCAGCATACACATTTCAGCCACGTTCATCTTGTTGAGACCTTGTTTCTTCACCGCCCAACATTCACTCCCATAGAGTATGGCTAGTCGTATAGTTGTTCTATAAAATTTACTTTTTAACCTGAGAGGGATCTTCCGATCACATAATACTCCAGTTGCACTCCTCCATTTCAACCATCTTGCAGTGAACCTGTGACAAACGTCATTTTGGACATCCCCGTCTATTTGAATAATAGAACCCAAGTAACGAAATTCATCACATTTTGGTATATCTACTCCGTCCAACTTGGCTCCATCATTCACACTGCGGGATTGGCTGAAATTGCAATGCATATACTAAATTTTGCTCCTGCTAATCATCAGTCCATTTGATTCCAATGCCTCTCTCCACCGTTCAACTTTATCATTTAATCCATCTTTAGTTTCGTTAATCAAAATAATATCATCAGCAAATAACATACACCAAGAAAATTACATAGACCCAAACAAACCAAAAATGAAGTGTCAAGGATTTGCCCCTCTCCAAGGCAGGATTCAATGAATGGGTGATGAAATTGTTCTGCAACAAAAACTGCTTTTTTTAGCTAGTTGTAACACCAATTTTTTGGTCTATGCACACCTGACTCTAGAATATAGCTCTGAATCTTTGAGGATTCTTTGATAGATCATGGAGAGGAGATGAACTCAACAACACTAAGTTAGGTTTGTTAAAAATAGGGCTTAAAATAGAGGTCATTGGGCATTATAGAGAAGAACTAGATAGTTGCCCCAATAATTCCCCTATGAATAAGGCAATGAAATCATAAATCAAATAAACTTCAATTTAGGGCAACAAGGTCTTGAAACGACATTAAAATGACAAGAACTTGTAAGACATACACCTCTGCGGGGTTAAGAAAAAAATAGAAAAATCATGTAATTGCAAGTTGAAAATGGCTCAAACTACAACATCATGGTACAAAACAAAGAAAAATGGTGATATAACAAGCCAAAAAATGACCCAATTGCCTTATAGGGTTTAAAACATAGGTAACAGGGTCGACCAACTTTCATAGGGTTTCAAAGGGCAAAGAGAGTAAGAGGCACAATCAATTGATATTAGCCACCTCGTGTCATGCACGCTCGAAAGGTATAACTTGGTAGACCATTGGGACAAAGTAAGAGGAAGGTGACACAGAACCTTGATAGATAAGCCTTGGAGGGAGGGGTGCTTGCATGCAGTTACTGAAAAAGGAAGATAATAAGGGTATGCCACGTATTAAAACCTTCCGCCATATGATAAGGCTGTAGATGAAGTTGCTCGCTTTACAGTAGAGTCTTGTATTGAATAAGGAACAACAGCAGACAAATGAATCATTTGGTGAACCCACATGCCGAGAGAAAACGTGACAATAGCAGTTAATGGGGCATGTTGATAAAGTCACATATCGTGTGATGTAGCACGGTGTGTCATCAAGCAAAAATTTGCGATGCAAGTTTAGCAAATCCCCAAGCGCATGCCATATTAGTAAAGGCACGCCCTATGAAGCAGCAGAACGGCGGTAGAGAACTCCAAAATAACAGCAATAGGTGGTAAGGTAGGGATTGAGTATCCCCAATGGAAACATAAATTAGATTTTTTTTACATGATTTGGCCAAGAGAAAAGAAGCCAAAAATGGCATATGGTGAGGACAGCATTAGAGTTTACCATAGGTGGTGGCCGTGTGGCATAGATGACAGAGGCAGCAGATTTTCCTGGCGACAAAGGCATAGGTGCTAGGAATTGAGATCGAGATGGCTCCACGGAGACACTTTTGAAATAAGCATGAGTTAGGCATCCCTCTAGGCAGCCAAGTATCACCAAGTGGCAGTGGTTGCCCGCAAGGGAGGGAGGAGGAGCGCCCCTCTCCCTCTCATGTAGGTTTAGGGTTGGATCAGCGCTCTAATACTATGTTAGAAAATGAGATAGCGGGAAAATCAATATATATTGTTGTTATTAGATGGGAAGACCCCTCTCCTATATATAGGAGAAGAGGCAAGTATTAGACACTAGACAAACCCTAACTGATTAAGGTTTCAGACACTGATGGGCAAATGGACTTGAGTCTATATACATAATTAACTAAATCGCTCATATACTCTAATATATACGTAATTAACTAAATCACTCATATACTAATAGATATTATGCATCCAAAAGTATTAAATGAACATAAAAGGTACTATTACACTATCAGCTAATCACTTTTTATAGATGGGAAAAGAGGAAAATAAATAAATCACAATGAAATAAGATAAATAAAACTAATAATACTAAAAGATCCATATCATCAAAATTACAATTTTCCATTTTCTTTACAATGCCTTTTCAACATTGATTATATTGTCTCAACATTAATTGCCAAAGAGATGAATCTTTTACAAAAAGTGGAAGTTTTGATATAAATTGTCAAGTTGGTATCTAGTTAGTTAATATTGACAAATATATTGACTTCTGAAGGAGGAGTAATGGCAATAAAGAGCACATTAGATCTGAAATCTGATGAACTGCATAGTTGAATTACGAATATGGACCTTCACAGTGGTTGTAACCATCACCTACAAGCTTTACTCCTTGAACAATAGGGCATTCGCAAACCCTTCCTCGGAAAGTATCCTAAAAGAAAAATAATCAATACATCGTGCTAAATTTCAAAGATGTTCAATATAACTGAAAATCGGTAGGTATAATATACAAACCTTGCATGCACTTATATTTGAGGCTTTATCTTGCCAGCACCCACCGTTGTTCTCCAAACACTCATTCGTTTGAATGCCTTATCAAAATAGCACAGAAGTCATGACGACACGCATCGTAAACAAGCAAATAGATAGATAAATGCATGCAAAATTGGCAAACCTTCAGTCAAACAGATAGCAGGTTCAGTTGTCTCTTTGAAGCCTGCACAGATGGCTTTTAACACGGCACTTTTATCCAGCTTGCCTAGAATAGATCCCAGAAACTCTATAATGATTTGTAGAAAATTTCATTCAATAAAATTAGTTTCCATGAGTGTTCAACAAACCTCTGTACTGCTTATCATTAATGACCAGAGTTGGCAAGATGGTGACATCCCCTCGAGAGCCCTTCCCGACCTATAAAAGGCAATAGTAAGAGAATTGGGGGGGGGGGGGGGGTTGCTTCTAAATGCAACGTTATTAGATAAAATAGATTCACCTGGGATTCCTGTTCAGCTTTTAGCACTGGATTATCTCTGTCTGCGTCAGTGTCCCCTATGCAATTATCAATCTCCTTGAGGTCGATACCTGTTGCAGGAATTGAAAAGGAAGACACCCGTGTAGTTTAAGTATGTAGCTAGTTTAAGTATGTAGCTATAAGGAATAACGAATTATGGTGACATATTGCTTACCTAAAGATTTTACCACCTCAACAGCGCATTCTTTTGTGTATTTGTTGTCTTTCATAGGACATCTAATGGCAAAATCAGTAACATAATCCCACCAGAGCCAAGGCTTGCCACTTTCATTAGCCACTTTAAACAAGCAAACTTGACGCAGATTTTGAACTACAACATCTTTTCCATCATAGCCACGGGTAAAATCCTGTTCTGGGTCAGGAGCACAATACCTTCCATGGTTGATACACTGCGATTTGCATTGTTTACTTAAGATAAAGGCTTCTGGACAGTACCATGTGATGTAATGAGGAGTGAACTGAGTGTAGCCCTTTTTCTCGAGTATCTGTGCAGCTCCTTTGAAGTCCTTCACAAACTCAATTTGACTGTCACACTTGGAACCACATTCATCGTTGCTATTAGTCCATAACTCATATTCCACACGCTCATCAGGGTGAGGAAGTGATTCCCTCCAATCGAGATTAACATTAACCATTTCTCCATTTGACAAGGCTTTTTTAAGACCGTCACCTAAAGATTGGCTTATAAGAACAGATGGAATGGTGATATTCTGCAGATATTCTGGTGAAGCACTGTCTTCCTCCGGGGTGTCCATTGTAATTAATGGTTCTATCTTGTCATCTGCAACAAGGACTGCAGCAGCTCCAGCATTTTGAGCATTCCAAGCCTTTGCAGTGAAGTAGCAGTCTGTTCAAACAAATATATTTTCAAACTGAAATCAGAGATAGTCCTTACAGACATGCTATATCCAAGTAAGAAATCCAAGAAAAGTTGAAATAACACAAAGAAAGTGGTCATTTTTTATAATGTATACAATTATACATTAATTAGGCTGAAGGGCTTATTTAAACTCCAGGGCATTTGCTGCAGCGCGTGTGACTTTAGAGCAGCATGAGTCGCATGCATATAAATCCATCCTACATGCAGCCTGGATAAGAAAAATGTTGTGACAACGCCATTTCACTATTTTTGGCTGCAGCCATATATCGCAGTATGCATATGGCACAAAGAAGAGAGGGGTGAAACGGAGAAAAATATATAGGAAACATGGCTGCCACAGCTCTGCTTCCTTTTTTTGCTATCTACTCCATTGCCCATGTTCTATGTACTCTCTGGACGGCTTGGAGAGACGATGGTAGTGAACAATTCTCTAGTAAGATAAAATGTGTATCACCCCCTTTGTTCATTTGAGGTCAGTAAGTTTCTACTCGATACTTCGCGCGAGTGATTGCACTTGATCTTCGATAAATTGGATTCCATGTCGGTTGGCCCTGCTAAATTTTCCCCCATGTTCCTTGAGGATTTTCAATGTAAGTTTTTGTATTCTCTTGTGGTTGTGTTTGCAACTTTGCATTGTTACTTGTGGTTTCCCATCATTACAGATTTTTCTTGTAGCGATCATCAGTGCCTTGCTACTTGAGTTATATTGCCTAGTCCAATTACATGTGGTTCTGCTTATTGTGATCCTGTTAAAATTTCCTTGGTAGGGGTTTCCTGTATCAAGAGCATGTTCATCTACAAGTGCAAGGATTTACAGATGTTGATTGGGCTGGATCCAGTATCAACAGGAAAGTCTATTTCTAGCTACTGGAAACTTTGTGCCTTGGAGCAAGAAACAGACTATAGATGTGATATCCAATGCAAATTCAGAAAACAGAGCTATGGCCCTAGCAGCATGTCACTTGCTATGGATTTGTCACTTATTAAAGGAACTTGACTTTGTGTAGAAAGCTTCATGGACCTCAAGTGCGACTACGCGACAATCAGGTTGGTGTCCACATAGCCCAGAACCATGCCTTCCATAAAAGAGCCAAACGTGTTGAAGTCAATTGTCGCTGTTTGAGTGAGAGAAAAGATTCAGAAGTTATGTCACAAGTCAGAGTACATGATCACTTAGTTGATTTGTTTACAAAGACTCTAAATGACCATCAATTTCAGTACTTAGGTAACAAGCTGGGCACATATGATACATATGCGCCGGCTTGAAGGGGAATTGTCAATATATAAATATGGGGACCTACTTGTAATTATATAAAGTTTCATGGACCTATCTCTTAAGTATGTACAAACTTTTTGTATAAATATACATGCACCCTAAGGTACAAGGAGTTAAGGGTTTCTCCCATATCCAGTTTCCCTAACAGATTTATTGATCACATGAATCATTTAGTTGATCTTCACCACCTTGAGGTAGTGACAGAGCATTCCAGGTAGATTGGGTGGTAGTTGGACTAAATGGAAGGAGCAAACAACAAGAGTAAAATAGAGACATCCCACTAGACAACATGGAAGATAAAGATGGAAGATCTTCTCCACCGGTGTTTTAAAAAGCGGTATGTGTTACGCGTGCGGAGAGGTCACCTTATAGAGTATATGCGGTATGTGGGAGTATATGTGGAAGTATATGCGGTTTTCGATTGTTTTAATGATTTAATTATTATATATAAATTATCACACAATTGCATATTTAATTTGTAGAATTACATATTTAGACTCTAATATTTGAGATAGGTTCAAATATAAAGTTTTAATGACAAGTAAAGCACCATTTAGAATGATGCATTCTAGAATCATTTGAGCACAAACTCCAATGAAGCACACACAAAATGGTTTAAGACAAGTACATAAAAACAAAGACTAACAAATAATACAAGAAGGTCATGCATGTCCTAGAGGTCCAAAACAATAAACATTAAACAAACATGCGACTCGTGTACAAAACCTAGAACAAAATAGTACATCAAGAGAATGCGACCAATAAAAATATAATCTAGTTTGGGCCAAGATAACAAATGTCCATCTAAAAATCGGGGACTAATCGGCCTTATAAGCGGCTAAGCACACACAAAATGGTTTAAGACAAGTACATAAAAACAAAGACTAACAAATAATACAAGAAGATCATGCATGTCCTAGAGGTCCAAAACAATAAACATTAAACAAACATGCGACTCGTGTACAAAACCTAGAACAAAATAGTACATCAAGAGAATGCGACCAATAAAAATATAATCTAGTTTGGGCCAAGATAACAAATGTCCATCTAAAAATCGGGGACTAATCGGCCTTATAAGCGGCTAAGCATATGCGGGCCGCTTATGCGGCCCGTGCAGCCTTTTTTTTAAACTATGTTCTCCACCACAGTATATGGACATATTAAAGATGATACAAGCAAGCTACATGATATGAAACATGAGGACTGGATCAAACTAAAAGGAAAGTGCATGACTTATCTTCCATTGGGTTAATAAATGTCTATTCACCAAATTGCCCCAGACCCAGAGACAAGTTTCCAGTCTCTAAGGAATAAGGTAAAGTGTTTGCATGAGAATGACAATGGGAACATCAAAGTTTTTTAATAGAGCTTGTAAGCTTGAAATTCAAAGACGGAGGGAGCAATGTTTCAAAAAGCGGGCCAGGCAGCCACCTAGGTGTCGGCCTATGCGGTCCACATGCCCAGCTGCTTGGTTAGGCCTTTGAGTGGCCTGCAGGCACCAGCCCATAAAGCGTCCGGCTAAGGCCCGCCTGAGCCGCCAACGCGCCCGTCTGGAACTCTCCTTTGGGCGGCCGCTTCTGGGTGGCTTTTGTTTGGGCGTTGGATTCAGCCTACTTTTTGGTCCCCAATAGAAGTCGGGCCACATGCTAAAGAGGAAACATCACCGTCGGCCCACAAGGGTTAAAGAAAACCCAGAATATCTTGATTCATGCAAGCGACGCTTGTGTTTCCCTTGGACTACAGTAGTCGCGGCTATCCTGCCCACCAGAAGCCATCTCGCTGTTGCCTCAAGCAGCAGCCCTTCACAAGGATTGCTACTGCTTTGCACTCCAGGGACTCCAGCGACGCAGTAGCTTGCAATTTCGGCTACACTCAGCCTTCTTTCTTCCTCCTGTGGCTGCTGTTTGGAAGGGAGTCGGCCATTGCTTTTTGCTGGTGATGTTACAACGTTTCAAAGTTGATGATGCTGCTCAAGAGAGGAAGAATCAAGCCAAGGTAATCAACTAATCGCTTGTTTTTGTTAATTGATTGTTAAATTCCTCTTTTTCTCCAGAAATATATATGGCGGGTTTACTGTTTCATTCTTTTTTTTTTTCATTTTTTGTAGTCAACTATCGTTGATGATGCTATATTCTATACTTCCCTAGTATCTACGTGCGTGCAGGGCTATGTGTGCATGTAATACATCATATGATACTGTAATAGCATAATATATTACTGATGTAAATTATGGAATACGTAGCATATATTTCTATAGGTACAGTACTAATTTACATATATTATTTCTTAATATGTTAAATTTATGTAATTAAATTGTAAATGTTCATTCATTGTTTTAGACTTGTGTTATAAACTATTTGAGTGTTTTATTTTTTTTTGTGTAGGGTGTTTAGATAAGTATATAACTTCCTAAAAATATATAACTTATATACTAATATGTATAATTTTCTATAAAATCATACAAGAATTTAGGGGTCCGCTTTTTCAAAAAGCGCCCGCCTGCCGCTCAAGCGACACAAGGTGATATCTGCACGCCTCCCGCTTCCTGCTTTTTGAAACATTGGAAAGAAGTGTCTCAAATATCTAAATAAATTAAAGAGCATGGTGAATCTTGTGGTAATTGTGAGTTTATCCATTGATGATAAGATTCATGCATTTCTACTATCTAGATATTTACTGAGGAGTTGGGTATGGTAGTTTATATTGACAATTTGCTTCAAATAGGTGAAAAACTTGGTGTCAAACAACATACTGATAAAACGAGTAAGTAGCACAGGTTTGTATATGTAGTTAATATTGCATGGCCATTGTAGATGTATTTAATATTGCATGGCCATGTTATTGAGGACAGGGGAAGAGCAAGAACCAAGATTCAAGTGGCAAAGTCAAGTCAAAGTCTAGAAGACACGTCATTTTCTATCATCTCTAGAAGCATGTTCACACAAACAGGGTTCTATAGAAAATTGAAGAGAGCATGTTGAGGGAAAACAAGACAAGGCCGAGGATTTAGTAAGCATGAACACTAAGCTGAAGATTGCACGTCCATATTAGATAGGTATTACTATTAGACATCAAGACACCTAGGACACACTTTGAAACGTATTTGACACTCCTAAGCCATGTCCTACCCGTGTCTAAGAGTGTCCTACTTTTCTGGAGAATTAAAAAAACATGAAAAATGTTACTCTTTCTTTTTCTTGTAAACCTATAGACTATTTTATCATGACCACTTACTAGATTTAAGAGACACTAGTGTCAAAAAATGTATCAAGTAGCCTCACCCATTCCATTTTAGAGTTATGGCGTTGATTGAATGCACATTTGACCACAACAAACATTCCCATGGCGTACCCTTTTGCATCTACTATTTGTTGATTGGCCCAAAATTGAGCAATTTTTTTGATTAATTTTTATTAGTTATAGAAAAGATGGCGTAATTAGACAGGGCATAGGATAATATAACATGATCAACGAAACATATTGTGAGAGAGTCAGGTTTTCCAGAAAGCTCAGAGTTGCACAATGTGTGCACCCTCATATATATAATACTGAGAAATTTACAGAGAGGTCCATAAATAAAGAAAAATAACAAAATAAATAACAGGCTATGTAAAACAGGAAATATATAATGTAACACTCCCCCTCAAGTTGGAGCATAGATGTCAATCATGCCCAACTTGTCCAACAGCGTGCAAAACTGTTTCTTCGCCAAGAGCTTGGTGAAGATATCCGCAACTTGATCTTCAAATCTTGTGAATGGAGTGCATATTTTGCCAGCAAGAATAGATTCTCTGATGAAGTGGCAGTCAACTTCAATGTGTTTGGTGCGTTCATGATAGACCATAGTTATCAAGGCGCCCGCCTAGGCGTGCCTAGGCGCCCTAGGCGTTAAGCCAGGCGCCTCAAACTAGGCGCCCAGCCTATTAAATGCATTAAGTGGGCGTTTAAGGCGTTTTAGGCCCAAATTATGCAATTTAAAGGCTAAACTAGCATGAATCGAGTCTAGATTTGGTCAAATTAGATCACCTTCAGTCATTGCATGGTTGATATAGGTCTGATTTAGAGTAAATCAGGTCAAATTTTGGCAAATTAGGTCTGGTCTGAGGAAAATCAGGTCTGATTTGGGGAAATGAGGATTGATTTGGGCCAAATTGGTATGTCCTCATAGCGTTGTTTGTTGAGTTTTTTCTACTTTTTCATATGTTTATTGTTCTTGCTTCTTTCTCTTTTCTTTTTTTATCCATTCTCCTGCATCTTATTCCTGAGTCCTGCTGCTATGTTTTTTCTGAGTTATTCATCCTATATTCCCTCCTACTACTATGCAAGCATGTGCATATTTTTTTTTTCAAATTTGTCCTATACATCCTGCTACGAAATCTACTACTACTATTTACATATCTAATTTTCTTTTTCTGATTTCTTCCTCCTAAATCTCCTCTCTTAGCCACTATTGTTTGCATGTTTCCATTTATTTTCACTGACCTATTCTTTCCTCAATATTTTCTAATTCAGCACCTGCTACTGCTGTTTTTTATTTTGTTTTGTTGATTCTTCCTCTTTCAATCTCCTTTTACTTCCCTTGGTTTGTCTTATTCTGACTTCTTCCTACAGAACTTCTACCATTTGCATGCTCTTTTTATCCCATTTTCTCTCACCAATTCGTACTTGTTTTCCTCTTACTGTTGTTTCATTTTCTTCATGTTAATTCTGTTGTCCCTGATTCTCCTATAGTTATTAATTCAAATTAGACTTACAATAACATTTAATGAATAAATAATACATTATCACATATAGTATCATGTGTGTGAACATTTAAATATGTAACTGGAAAAAAAAGTAAAAACAAAAACGCCCAGAAAAGCCTAGGCGCCCCTTAGATTAAACCCACCGCCTAGACGCCTTGACAACCATGTGATAGACCGGATTATTTGCAATGAAGATGGCAACTCTGTTATCACAATGCATAGGAATGGCAGACGAAGACTCAATCCCAAATTCTTTCAGAAGAGAACGCACCCACAGCAACTCACAGGCAGTATGGGCCATGGCCCTGTACTCAGCTTCAGCACTAGATCTGGCCACGACATTCTGTTTCTTGCTTCTCCAGGTGACAAGATTGCCTCCTACAAAGGTACAGTAACCAGAAGTAGATTTTCTATCAACTTTGCTTCCTGCATAATCAGAATCAGAATACCCTTCAAGAACACAGTGCCCATTCTTTTTATAGTGAAGTCCCTTGCCAGGCGACTTTTTTAAGTATCTCAAAACTTGACATGCAGCATCCCAGTGACACTGTTTGGGTTTGTCGAGGTACCTGCTAAGAAGACCTACTGCAGTAGCAATATCAGGACGAGTAACCGTCAAATAAATCAATTTACCAATCAACCTCCTGAATTTTTTATGATCAGCAAACATAGCAGAGGAATCATCATCCCAATTGACATTGGGATCAAGAGGAGTATCCGCAGGTCTTGCTCCAAGCATACCAGTCTCCTGCAGAATATCAAGAACATACTTTCTCTGCGAAAGAACCAAGGCATTAGAGTTTCTAGAGACCTCTATGCCAAGAAAGTACCGAAGTCTGCCTAGATCTTTGGTAGCAAAGTGCTTGCCCAGATGATCTTTGGTAGCCTGAATACCAAGAGTGTCGCTGCCAGAAATAATAATGTCATCAACATATACAATCAGAACAGTAATACCTGCTGAAGTCTTTTTTGTGAATACAGAATGGTCAACTTGTGACCTCAGAAAGCCAAAATCAATCATGATCCTGCTCAACTTATCAAACCAGGCACGAGGACTCTGTTTGAGCCCATAGATAGACTTCTTAAGTCTGCAGACTTTGTGAGACTCCCCCTGAGCAACAAACCCAGGAGGTTGCTCCATATACACCTCTTCCTGTAAGTCACCATACAGAAAAGCATTTTTCACATCAAGCTGCAGGAGAGGCCAGTTTAGATTCACAGCAACAGATAAAAGAATCCTGACAGAGTTAAGGCGAGCAACGGGAGAAAAAGTCTCAAAGTAATCAATGCCATATGTCTGAGTATAGCCCTTTGCAACTAACCGTGCCTTCAACCTTTCAACCGTACCATCAGGTTGATATTTGACAGCATATACCCACCTGCAGCCTACCGACTTACACTGAGGAGGTGGATCCACCAGCTCCCAAGTGTCTCTGTCAGTAAGAGCAACCATCTCTTCATTCATAACAGATGTCCAAGCCGTACTTTTCAAAGCATCTTGAATATTCTTAGGTATAGCCACAGCAGATAAAGCAGATACAAAATTGCTAGAATGAGTATGCAGATGAGCAGTAGACACACACTGAGCAATGCTATGAGAAGTGCAAGAACGAGTACCCTTTCAGAGTGCAATAGGTATGTCAAGATCAAAGTGTACCTCAGGTGTAGCAGAACCTTCTGGAGGAGAAGATTGGTTGTCTTGGGGGGTACTTCTGTAGAAGGTGCTTTATTCCTGCGTTGATAAACAATAAGAGGAGGATATTGCTTTTCAGTAATCGCAGTATCAGTACTGTCAGGCATACAGTCAGAAATAACAGGTAAAGGAGGAGCCAGAATGTATGTCTGCAAACTATCTCCTGCTGAAGAATAATACAGTGTATCTTCAAAAAAGACAACATCACTACTAGTAAACCATTTCCGGGTGCTGGGATTATAACATATGTAACCCTTCTGAGTTCGAGAATAGCCCAGAAAAATGCATTTAGCAGCTCGAGGAGATAACTTATTAGAAGTGGGTCCAAGCAATCTGACAAAGCAAGTACACCCAAAAATTCTAGGAGGCACAGTAAACAAAGAGGTGTCAGGTTGCAAAACCTGTATGGGAATCTTATTTCCAATAACAGACGATGGCATCCTATTAATCAGAAAACACGCAATCAAGATAGCCTCAGGCCAATAAGAGTGGGGCACATGAGAATGCATCATTATCGTCCTAGTAACTTCTAATAAGTGTCTATTCTTCCGCTCAGCGACACCGTTTTGTTGTGGTGTATAGGCACACGAAGTTTGGTGAATTGTACCCACAGATTTACAGAAAACAGCCACATCTTGCTTAACAAACTCTAAAGCATTATCAGTGCGAAAAACTTTAATAGGCAAGCCAAACTGCGTTTTTATTTCAGCAAAGAAGTATTTGATAGTAGACAGCACTTCGGACCTACTTTTTAACAGAAACAACCAAGTAATCCTAGAAAAATCATCAATAAAAAGAATGAAATACTTGTAACCAGACAAACTTGGTACATGGCATGGACCCCATACATCAGAGTGGACTAAATCAAAAATGTTTTTACTGCTCACAGTACTACGTCTAGGATACACAATACAAGTTTGTTTTCCTAGCTGACAGGATTCACACTGAAAATGACAACTGCCAATATCAGATGCTAAACTACGCAGCTTCTCTGACGAGGGATGGCCCAGCCTGTAGTGCCACTGTAGAGCAGAAACAGAAGCCGATAATGTAGATATCACAGCAGCTTTCTCTGATCGAGGTAACTGGTCCAAGTAATAGAGTCCATCAGCACCTTCATACCCCCCACCAATCTTCGTCCTCGTGCGAAGGTCCTGAAAAACGCATGAACCAGGAACAAATGTCAGGCTACATTTTAAACTCCGTAAAATTTTGCTGACAGATAATAAGTTCAGAGGAAATCGAGGCACATATAAGGCAGATTTGAGGCCAAAGTGAGAAACAATATCACTGACTCCAAGGACCGAAGACTTGGAGCCATCAGCAAGCATAACAGAAGAATGACGGGCAGGTGCAGATATATGTTTAAACAAAGATCTATTTCCAGATATATGTGCAGATGCACCAGAATCTATCACCCATTTGGTATTACCAGAAGTAGAAGGTGAGGAGGAACTCAGGAATGCAGTATCATAACCAGGAAATGCAGCATGTGCTCCGCTAGTAGACGCAACAGGAGAAGACCCAGCACGCTCAAGAAGAAGACGCTCCACCTCGGCACGAATGTAGTCTGCGGTAGCCCCCGCAGGCTCTGGCGCAGGTGTCTGAGTACCACCCTCAGACGCAATAGAGGAGGAATCTGCAGCAGCATTGGCCCACGCCGGCTTACCATACTTTTCCCAGCATTTTTCTTCAATATGGTTAGACCGGCCACAGAAAGTACACACGTGTTGTCCTTGCTGAGGACGCGCAGCAGCAGAAGGTGGGGCGGTAGGAGGAGCTCCACGTCCAGCACCAGGTCCACGTCCCCGGCCTGCACCCAGGGGAGGACGGCCATCATTGGAGCGGCCACGGCCACGACCACGACCACGCCCGCCCCAAGCAGCCAAAGCGGTAGAGTCTCCAGTCTCAGGAGGCGGAGACGGTGTCGATGACGGAAGGCGCTGGAGACGCTGGTAGGAAGTCTGCAAAGTAGGAAGTGGATCACTCGCTAAGATCTGATCTACCACACCAGTATAGGACTCGGGTAAACCACTCAGAAACTGAATCAGCTGAAGTTCCGCCCGTTGTTTTTGCATAGTCGCTAAATCAGTAGACAGCGGGTGATAAGTCTCCAACTCACCCCACAGGCCAGTGAAGGTGGAGAAGTAGTCTGATATGTCAGATCCCGTAAACTGTAGTAGCCCCAGTTGCTTGGTGATATCAAAGACCTTCTTGAGATTCTGACTATGAGAGTAGGTACCGGCGAGCTGATCCCACATCTGGTTCGTCGTAGGCAGCCGAAGAAGAGTGACACTGATCTTCTCAACTGTGCTGTTGAGAATCCATGTCATAACAGTTGAGTCATCACGGACCCAGTCATCAAAAGCTTTGATGTCCTTTGCATCCGCCTCCTCTGCAGGCTGAGGCGGACCAGTGCGAATCAGGTGAGAGTACTGTTGACTCAAGGTCAATTAGGTCAATGTTGACTCACGTCTAAATTGACTAAACCCGTGTTTTGATGATGACTAACCATTCCACATATTGGTGTCTAATGCTTCTACTTGAGTGATTTCAGATTAGGTATAGACACACTCCAATTGCCCTAACGTGCGCATCTCAAATTGGAGAAAAGACAAGTCAAAGTCATACAAGTGCACGTTTTTGTAATATGATGTATATCCATTAGAATCATGTTGTAAATCACTTGTAATGATTGTATGACTTGTAACTAAGCTTAGAAAAATATCAGGAGCACTGATCGAATATTAGAGCACTTTAGATGCATCTTTGAAAATCAATTACAGGCACTTGGTCGGTCGAGTTTCCCCAGCCTGAAACTCGACCAATCAACCTTGGTCGATTTTCTGAAGATTGCATCGGTCGAGTTGTGCACCCACAGAACTCGACCGATCGGGTAGCAGGCCATTTCCAGTTGAAATGGTCGGTCGAGTTTCCTCAGGACAAACTCGATCGATCCTTTGAATATCAGTTTGCATGTTACTTGATCGGTCGAGTTACACCCATTAGAACTCGACCGATTGCACTGTACGGAAAAGTGCAGAAAAGTGTTTCTAGCCGTTGTGGAGTTGCAACAAGTGAAAATAGATCTGTTGCAAGCCACAAAACGGCTAGTTTTCGTTCACAAGTGTTCCCAAAGGCTAAGAGGCATCCCCAGCTATAAATAGGACCCCTTGGGCTTCATTCCAAGGTTGAGCATTCATTGCAAACTCTTTGTGAGGTTCCTATTCTATGGTTGAGTGCTTCCTACAGCCTCCTCTCTCTCTCTAAGCTTAATCACTTGCAACATCCATTAGAGTGAGTAGGAGATTTGTAAGAGAGCTAGTTTTATATGTATATCTTGTGAGGCTCTCACTTCCACTACCTCCCCATCTCTCATTTGCAATCATGAAGATGAAGGTTCTCTCTCTTGTCCAAGAGAGGTGAAGAAGAACAAGGGAAGGAGTCCCTTGGTGAAGATCAAGGCAGAAGACTTGGAGCTAGAGTGGGTAAGCCCTTGGAGAAGGCAAAAGACTCAAGCTCAAGTAGGTAAGACCTTGGTGGAAGCTTCTCCGAGTGAAGGTGAAGTCAAAGGTGGAAGATCCAAGAAGAGTGGGTAATTCCTACAAGGCCGAAGACTTGTGCAAGAGTGGGTAAGTCCTTGGAGAAGGCCGAAGACTCTTGCAAAGTGGGTAAGTCCTTGGTAAGGTTGAAGACTCTTTGTATTCGATAGGTAAGTCCTTTGTTGGTCATGTATTGTAAGTCTTATAAGTGAATATAAGAGTGCAATTGTTGGAAGTCCTAGAGGTTGACCTCTCTAGGCAAGTGGACTGACACACTTCTAGTTTGAAGTGTGGAACCACTCTAAATAGCTTGTCTAATTGGTGCATGTTCAATCTCTCTTATCCTTGCTATGCATGATTTAGTTGCACTCAAATTACCTATTTAACAACCTTATCTTGTCATATATTTTGAAGGTTTAATGAGTTTTGTTTAAGTGCTTTCAGCTCTATTCATCCCCCCTCTAGAGCATCTAATCACCCATCTAGGATCCAACAAGTGGTATCAGAGCGGGTCTTCTCCAAGCATACTTCAACAAGTAGGAGAAGATGGGTGACTACCTAGGAGGGAGACTCTCGACCAGCCTTCCAATCTTTGATGGGAGCAACTTCCTCTATTGGAGAAGAAGACTTCAATTCTACATCCAAAGATCAAGTCTCGAGATGTGGCAAATGGTGAACAACCCATACATTCTACCAAAGACAAATATTGAAGAATGGGATGAAGCCACCTTGAAGAAAGCAACTTTGAATGCTAGAGCCATGCACATCCTATATGCCCCCATGACCCCCACCGAGTTCAACCGGATTTCCTCTTGTGAGACGGCCTATGAGGTATGGAGAAAGCTTTGCATCACTTATGAAGGGACAGATCAAGTGAAGGAAAGCAAAGCCTACATGCTCAAAGGGTTGCTTGAGAACTTCAAGATGGGAAAGGAGGAGAGCATAGCCAACATGTACTCAAGGCTCAACACCATCTTGAATGGTCTTGCTGTTCTAGGACATCCTATGTCTAGTGGAGAGATCAACTCAAAGATCCTTAGAACTCTCCCCAAGAGATCGAAACCCAAGGTGACCTCTATTGAAGAAGCAAGGTCTCTTAGGGATATTCCTATTGAAGAGCTCATTGGAAATCTACAAGCACATGAAGCCACACTTGACAAGAGGGAGGAAGTAGAAAGACAAGAGAAGAAAGAGCTAAAGAGAATGAAGAAGGCTGAAATAAAGGCTCAAATTGAAGCTATCATGGAACAAGTCTCTCCATCCTCTCAAGCTAAAGAAGATGCCATGTACTCCAAGGGTAAACTCTACAAAGGCAAGTCCTCCTCCATCCGGTGCTTCACATGTGGAAAGAAGGGTCACTACAAGGAAGATTGCGCACAAGGCAAAAAGACCCATCTTCACAAGAAGGAGAAATGGCACTCAAGCTCAAGTGGCTCCTCCAACTCAAGCTCAAAGTGAAGATTCATGTGAAGGATCAAACTCAAGCTCTAGTGATGAAGGAGAATGTCATTTTGCCCTTATAGCGTCAACAAGTGAAGACTCAAGTGAGGTAAATCTAGACTCTTTAGATAAAGAATCTTTAATTGCTATTATTCATGATATTTGTGCCTCTTATAAGTCTTCTAAAAAGAAAAAGAAAAAGCTTGCTAAAATTGTTGATAATTTGCATATAGAACTAGATGATCTTGAATATGCTAATTCTTGCTTGCTTATTGATAAAAATGACTGTCTTAGTCAAGTAGACTCTCTTAAACTTGAAAATGCTAGTTTACTTGATAAAATTAAATTTCTAGAAGCTCAACCTCTCATGCCTAGTTCTAATGAAGAACATACTTTAATTGTTGATTCTCTCATGCATGACATTGATGTTCTTAAATCTGAAAACAAGGACAAAGATTTTGTTTTGAATGAATTAGAAATAGAAAATGCCTCCTTGCTTGCTAAAATCAATGGGCATGAATCTTGTTCTAGTTCTACAAATAGAGAGAATGATGTTGATGCTCTTCATATTGATAGAGATTCTTATTCATCTAAATCTCTTTGCTTAGAAAATGATCCTTTGCATGTTAGAGATAATATTAATCAATTGTCTTCGACTATTGCTTCTCTTAAGCATGATAATGACAGTTTGAGATCTTCTTTGCAAAGATTCTTAGTGGGTAAAAAGAATTTTAATGACATCCTACACCATACTACTAAACAAATTGGTAGACATGGTTTAGGGTATGATAGTAGTCAAGGGAACAACAAAGATAAAGGACCTCCAATATTCCATGGAGAATCCTCTAGTTCCAAGACTATGGGCACATGCAACTATTGCAATGAATTAGGTCATTATTCTAATTGTTGTCCTTTTAGGAAAGCACCCAAGAGCAATAGGATTTGGGTTGCTAAACTAATCCCTCAGGACCCAAAAACATGATTGGGGACCATTTCATCTTTCTTCTTGTAGGTACTTGCAAATGGATTGACTTGAGCCATTAAATTGCAAATTGACTTCTCAATCCACATGAAAGAAGAAAGGTGAGATGTGTAGAGGGTGACAACAAGTGGAAAAGGCAATGGTAAGCACAAAGGTAAAGGTTTTATTGCTTATAACCATTTCTAACTTGTTTTTGTCAAGTTAGTGTGCACTATACATATGGTTTTTGAGTCAAAAGTGGCATTTTTGTGTTTCTCTTCACACTCTTGCTCAAAAAACTATTTCTAATGCTTCTATAGTGCATTACTAACTTACTTAGACATGTTTGGATATGGTTTGTATTTTAAGCATGCCGTTAAAATATGTTTTTATGATATATATGTGCTTCTTGACGACTGATCTGTCGGTCGAGTTTGCCCTATTGAAACTCGACCGATAGGCACCAAGAGTGTTGCCAACAGCTGTCATCGGTCGAGTTGTCCATGCACAGAACTCGACCGATAACACTGTGCACAGAATACACAGTTGGCTTATTGAATGAGAATTTCCCTCTCAACTAGATTTTCTCAACCAATAGCCTTATTCTTTGGCACTCTCTTTTGGTATCTTTATATATGCATATTGCCATGTTCTAAATTGCCTATCTTGCATACAACTCTATCTCTCTAATTGCTCTAAATTGGTATATCTATATCTTGCAATTACTTGCTTTGAGTTGTTTTGCAGGTTTTGATGATGATCTCCTTGGATCTCTTGGTTGTGTCTAAAAATTGCTTCCGTGGTGCTCTAACTTGCTACATCTATCTAGGTGTATATCTTGTTTTGATACAACCTTGAGATTCTTATGGGTAATCATCTTTTGGTAAGGATGCATATCTTGTGAGTTATATCCTTTCATGCATCTAAAATTGCTTATCTCTTTGTTTGGATATATCTCTTCATCTACTCATAGCTTGCTTTATCTTGTGTATCTTTTGGTACCTCTTGCTATGATCTAGATCCTACTAGTAGTCCTAACTTGTGATATCATCTACTAGTAGTTCATATACATGTAGTTCTAACCTTGTTTACAAATTGCCATCTTTGATCATCTATATGTTATGCTTGTATCTTATCTCATACATGCTCAAGATTGTTCCTTGAATTGCATATCTACTATCTTGAGTTGCTTGCATAACATTGTGATGCAGGGCACATAGAGCTACATTATATGTAGAAATTGGAGTATTTTTGGATTTTATGCAGCTTTTGCTCCAGTTTCAATTTTTGGTGCAAGACTAGTGTTTTTCATGCAGAAACGACCTTCTGAGCAAGACTCATTGCTTCGCCATGAGCTCTGATGGTTTTTGATCAAATTCCATCATCTTGAGGGTCAAAATTGTGATTTATTGTTTTTCTGCAGCACTTTATCTTGCATTTTTGGGTTGTTCAAGTATATGCTTTAACTTGCTTTTCTTTCTATGCTTGGACAAGCCCATATCTGTGCTCTTCTACTCTCCTTATATATATTTGTGTTATCTCCTTTCTCTTTAACTGGTGATGTCTCTTATTTCTTCATAACCCCACTTTTTGAAATGACAAAGGGGGAGAAAGGTATGTCTTCTTTTAAAAGAGGAAGGCATGTCTTACATGAAGAAGAGAAATATGTTCATGTAAAGGGAGAAGGTAAAGGGGAGAAGACATATGTGTAGAACATATATGAGTAGAAGACATAGTTTCTATAAATGTTATGAAAACTAACCATACAGGAGAAATAGCATCAATTGAGGGGGAGTATGAAAACTCCATGCACATCAATTGAGGGGGAGCATATGAACTCAATTCCATTGAAACCCCTATGTTTCTCCAGAGGTATGAATTTACTTAAATGCTTTCAATACATTTATGGAATGGTTTGTCATCTTCAAAAAGGGAGAGAATGTTGACTCAAGGTCAATTAGGTCAATGTTGACTCACGTCTAAATTGACTAAACCCGTGTTTTGATGATGACTAACCATTCCACATATTGGTGTCTAATGCTTCTACTTGAGTGATTTCAGATTAGGTATAGACACACTCCAATTGCCCTAACTTGCGCATCTCAAATTGAAGAAAAAACAAGTCAAAGTCATACAAGTGCACGTTTTTGTAATATGATGTATATCCATTAGAATCATGTTGTAAATCACTTGTAATGATTGTATGACTTGTAATTAAGCTTAGAAAAATATCAGGAGCACTTAGATCGAATATTAGAGCACTTTAGATGCATCTTTGAAAATCAATTACAGGCACTTGGTCGGTCGAGTTTCCCCAGTCTGAAACTCGACCGATCAACCTTGGTCGATTTTCTGAAGATTGCATCGGTCGAGTTGTGCACCCACAGAACTCGACCGATCAGGTAGCAGGCCATTTCCAGTTGAAATGGTCGGTCGAGTTTCCTCAGGACAAACTCGACCGATCCTTTGAATATCGATTTGCCTGTTACTTGATCGGTCGAGTTACACCCATTAGAACTCGACCGATTGCACTGTACGGAAAAGTGCAGAAAAGTGTTTCTAGCCGTTGTGGAGTTGCAACAAGTGAAAATAGATCCGTTGCAAGCCACAAAACGGCTAGTTTTCGTTCACAAGTGTTCCCAAAGGCTAAGAGGCATCCCCAGCTATAAATAGGACCCCTTGGGCTTCATTCCAAGGTTGAGCATTCATTGCAAACTCTTTGTGAGGTTCCTATTCTATGGTTGAGTGCTTCCTACAGCCTCCTCTCTCTCTCTAAGCTTAATCACTTGCAACATCCATTAGAGTGAGTAGGAGATTTGTAAGAGAGCTAGTTTTATATGTATATCTTGTGAGGCTCTCACTTCTACCACCTCCCCATCTCTCATTTGCAATCATGAAGATGAAGGTTCTCTCTCTTGTCCAAGAGAGGTGAAGAAGAACAAGGGAAGGAGTCCCTTGGTGAAGATCAAGGCAGAAGACTTAGAGCTAGAGTGGGTAAGCCCTTGGAGAAGGCAAAAGACTCAAGCTCAAGTAGGTAAGACCTTGGTGGAAGCTTCTCCGAGTGAAGGTGAAGTCAAAGGCGGAAGATCCAAGAAGAGTGGGTAATTCCTACAAGGCCGAAGACTTGTGCAAGAGTGGGTAAGTCCTTGGAGAAGGCCGAAGACTCTTGCAAAGTGGGTAAGTCTTTGGTAAGGTTGAAGACTCTTTGTATTGGATAGGTAAGTCCTTTGTTGGTCATGTATTGTAAGTCTTATAAGTGAATATAAGAGTGCAATTGTTGGAAGTCCTAGAGGTTGACCTCTCTAGGCAAGTGGACTGACACACTTCTAGTTTGAAGTGTGGAACCACTCTAAATAGCTTGTCTAATTGGTGCATGTTCAATCTCTCTTATCCTTGCTATGCATGATTTAGTTGCACTCAAATTACCTATTTAGCAACCTTATCTTGTCATATATTTTGAAGGTTTAATGAGTTTTGTTTAAGTGCTTTCAGCTCTATTCACCCCCCCTCTAGAGCATCTAATCACCCATCTAGGATCCAACAAGTACTTCCATTGCGATTTGGCAAATATCACAAAGGAGCACACCCAAAGCTGGTAGTTGTGCCCGTCAAGTTTAACAGTAGTGACTTGACGACGCGAGTCTCTCCAGATGTCATCTCCAGAAGACGCCACGAGGACAGGCAGGAAGGCAGGTACAGGCAAGAGTAGGCACAGGCAGAAGACGGACTACGCCGTCATGCAGGCAGAAGCAGGCAAAAGCAAATCACTGCGGACCTCTCACATACAAACTACGCCTAAGCGTAGCAGGAAACCCGGAGGCCGAAGCCTACACGGACAGGCAGGCACAAACGAACACGAACCGAAGGTTGTCCCTCAGACGAACAACACGTCGATCTCCCCCTGAAGATGGAACTAGTCCAGATCTACAAGCGGCTCAGTGGTCCCGTAGAAGACGGCCACCTGGCAGCACACCTGCTGTGCGAACAACCAAGGTTGCTCAAGCACTAGCGGTGCACCAAGCCAGGAGGCTAGACGGAACCACGAGCGGCGAACAACCGGCTGGAAGCCCCTACGTGGGCGGCGGCCCTGCTGCCCCGGGCGGCCTGACCGGCGGCGGCTCCTGCTACCCCGACGGCGGCGGCCAGCAGAGCAGCCCGCGGCTGCTGCTATGCCGCACGCACAGGCGCAGCGCGGCCGGCGGGAGAGGAGGGAGGGGCCGGCGACAGCGGGGGGAGGGGGCGGCGGCGGTGGAGAGAGAGAAAGGGAAGGGAGGGAGGTGGCTAGGTTTCGACCTGCTCTGATACCATGTGAGAGAGTCAGGTTTTCCAGAAAGCTCAAAGTTGCACAATGTGTGCACCCTCATATATATAATACTGAGAGATTTACAGAGAGGTCCATAAATAAAGGAAAATAACAAAACAAATAACAGGCTATGTAAAACAGGAAATATATAATGTAACACATATAATAGAGCTAACTGAATATACATATATAAAAGTAATGAAAATTATGTATACTGCATGTCCATCTATAAGTTCTCACTATTAGAATATGTTTGGTATCCTAACGTTGTGTCTATGTCATGTAATTTAGGAATCGTTTGTCACATGTCCATGTCTAGAAACTATGTTTGTGCTTTCTGAATGAGGATTATAGCAACATAGTGGTAGTTGATACTAATGCCACTGAGATTCTTTCCAACAAAGAGTCTTTGTGCATGTTCGTGATAAAATGGAGAAGTGTGTTGGATTTTTGTATGAACTGTCATGCACCCCAATTGAGGGTTCTTTTGCAACTGCTAAATTGACTGTTTGAAATGGAGAAAATGGATTATAAAATTTTGCAAGTATTTTATATAAGATTGCTCATTTGTGCATATAGATGGGTCTTGGTTGATGTTAGGCATGTATTGATGTTAATCTTAACCGAGTGTTTTATACTTATATATCTGCAAAAATATTATACCCAGGCATGTTACAAGGAGTGCAAGATCCCCAAATGTCAGGTGTGGCTAGAGAGTAGAGACAAGGCTTGTAGCGTTGTAGTACCTTGTGCAAGTTGGATGCGAAGCTCTATTTAAAAAGAGTTAATGTTGTCGATAACTCTTAGGTACTACACATCACATGCAACAATAAAATTAGCAATAACCTTTTTGGTTAGGGGACATGACCCCCCATACTATATATGTTGTTGGGATATGTCAAAACATGCACAACCACAGGGATTTTTCTTTATTAAGGGAGGTCTAAATCCCAGGCAAACAAGCTAACCCAAACTCCCTCTACTTCAAAGCTAGGGGAGCCCTACTTATTGGTTATTCACGATATCCATACCAATTGGTTACTCACAGTAGCAAGTACAAACTGAAGGTAGCAAAGAAATTTTGGAATCTTTGTGTGAAAGATATAGCTTTGAATCCTGTGAAAATTGTTTGATTAGAAAACAAACAAGGTTTAATTGAAAGATCTACGATGGGAAGAAAAAGTTTAATTTTCTTCACTTGATACACTTGTGTTTTATAGCCCTATAGATTTGAACCATTATGTTGAAACAAGTTCCTATTGACTTTTATCAATAAACACTAGAACGGTATGAGCTTACAATTGCATATAAAAGAGTAGGAGTTACATACTCAAGTAACTTCGTGCATGGTCCAGAAGGAGATGGGAAAAGAATTGAATTGCCTTTGCACTAGAAGTAGAGGAGAGCACACCTCCATGAACCTCAGAGCTTATTGTGTAAATTTTATCATTCAGCATAGGGTGGTTCCTAGTATCCCACAACATAAAGGTTTGGCAAAAATGAGAACTGAAATCATCCTGTTCAGATTTAAATGCATGATGAAGTTTGTTAGTTGTATAAGGGTATCCATGCATAGGCCAAATTCCATTTACTAAAGACAAATAGGTCAGCATTTGCTTCTCTAGATTTTGTGACCATAAAGGATGTATGGACAAAGAAGCCAGTTTCTTGCCACCTCGGAATTTTTGTTGCAAAGCATTTATACATCTTCTTATGAATCATAAGCATAAATCTTAACAGAGAATGTTAATTGCTACAGTAAAGCAATTGTTTTCAATGATTAATAAGTACAACATTCATCTCCTTATATAAATTGAATAAAAATAGGGAAGAGGAAAATAAGCAGTATGGGAGTAAAACAAAACCTAAACAACAATATAAGATATACGTCTTAACACTCCTCAAGATGGAGCATAAATATCTTCTTGTCAGTCAACTCCACAAATCTCTTCCATAGAAGTTTTAATGAAAAGATCAGAAATATGGTCGTCTAGGTGTGTATCAACATTACAGATGTTCTTTATAACAACATACCTGATGAAGTGGTGAGAAACCTCAATGTCCCTAGAGCGCTCAAGGAAAACAAGATTACGGGCAATGAAGGTAGCGGCATTAAACAACATCTTTTGAGCTGTAACAACCCGTCCCTAAGTATCAGTTAAACCTATGGTTAGTGAAAACCTAGAAGGCACAGACACTTCCCAAAGGCCATCCTAGACACGTGTCTGACTTGGACACGTCATGGACACCTGGCGAACACACGGAAAACGTGTCCTGGCGTGTCTGTGTCGGACATATGTCCAGCATAGCCATGACAACCTCCCAAAATTGTCCTTGTTCTACCTCCTTTTCCTCCCCACCCCAATCAGTCCATCCTCTTCTTCCATCTCCTTAATCCTTATGTGTCTAAATGCAGGTAAAACATAGACCCGAGTTTGTTATATTAAATGTTAGATACAATATGAGCCTAGAATCAACTACATGCAGGCAAACATAGATCTGAAGTAATCGCAATAAACATTTGATACTGGAAAGTCACTCATGATTGTTGTGTCCTTCACGCCGTGCATACACTCAAACCTGGCTGCAGATTTACACGTAGAGCCACTTCCTTGGCTGATCTTTGACTCCTTGCACTGAAAGCTGCCTCTCTTGGTGAATTCGTGATGTTGTTACATTTGAGTCTGGAAAGGATGATATTATCACATTTGCTGCTCTTGGCCATGAAATACAAGTTTTCCGAGCGGCTGCTAGCATCCTCAGCTTTGATATTTCCGTCGAAAAACATCAAAATTTCTACATATAGCCTACTACTTCTTGCTACTTCCCTAGTATAAAAGTTCTGAGGCATCAGGTGCCTCTATGTCTGCCTATGTGCTCCTTTGTTTTGTGTTGGGCTAGATTCCATGGATACCAAGTAACTATGTTGCATTTAGTTCTATTGCTAATTTTCTCAGCAGCCTGCTATTAGTAGAATGCTGATATACATATTGAAAATATCAGATTTTAGCACAAATTGAGTACCAACTAAAACATCAAATACCCTCTTGTTTTGGTTTTACTATCTAACTAATGATTTACAGTGCACGTTATTGTGAAAAACTGAGGATTGGAGATGAGATGTTTGTGTCAGAATTCAGATCTTATGGTATAGAAATTACATTGTTATATTATTTAAGGAAAAGAAGTTATAGTACAATATCAAATGGATGTTCAAAGTTTTGACACAGACTTTGCAGTATTTATTGTATAGTAAATGGATTGCACGCTTTATGCGCAGACTTATAAAGTTATGAATATTACATGATATAAATGGCGTATATGTACATCATGTGCAAATTAGATCTATGGTACAATAAATATCACTGTACCCACATCCTATTCAGGTTTAAAAATGCATTTAAATAAAATCATTAAAAATATTAAAGCAGCCTAGTTGCATTTTTTTAATAGCGCCTGCTTAGGCACCTGCATAGAAATTACAGGGTGCTGTAGAAGGTTGTGATTTCTCGTCATGATATTGTGGGAGGATTCCATTGAAAGAGGTTCTTACTATATTGCTCCCTTTTTAGTATAGAATATCTGATGCACCAGAAGGTGCTTCTGCTTATTGTGGTATAAATTATCTACTTAATCTTATCCCAGCATACAACAAAAATCATGTCATGAGCTGCAACAAATTAAATTAGCAATCATTTATTTGCCAAGGCAGAGCTTGTCCATAGCTGGGCAATGGAAAACCCCGGCCAGCTCCATTTAGTTCAGCAATCCCATTGAAGGGTTTAAACGACTTCCACACTGAAATACTTCACCTCAAATTTTCATAGTTAAGACTTAAAATTTAAAGTAAAACCAAAATCACTGGCTGTTAAGCTCTACAGAAACCTGCCCAACATAGAATGGAAACTGAAAATCCCGTTCCACCAAACACACTGCAAACATCAATCTGACATGCATGCAGCCGAATCAACCAATGCCATCCGACCAACCGGAGAAACGAGGGGAAAAAGTGGGGAAATCTACAATTTGTATACCAACTCACCACCCCTGTCGACAAGGAGGAAGGTTGGGAAACCACCAGGCTTGGACTTGAATGAGATGGCGAAATCATCATAGCTGCGGCAGGCCTTCTTGTTGGCCTTGGGGTAGACCACGATCCCGACCAGCGTGCCACCGTATTGAGGCACGCCAAAGTTGCCGATCGCGCAGTCATACACGTCCTTGAGGGACTCTGGCGACGTCACCCTTAGGCTGTTCTTTTCCACCATGAACTTTCCTGCGCAGCGGTCCATCACGGACAGTAAAACCCATATGGAAAACCCGAGCTTCCACCTCATGCTAACCATGCGTGTCCAGCGGCTCGTATAAAGTGAAGGAGCGGCACGAACCGAACCCTGTCGATAATCAGCAAAAAACTGGCCGTTCTTCTCGGAAGTGCCAATTCAAGAAAATAGGCATGCAGAGCAAGCAAAACCTATCCCGCAGAATTGTAGCCTAATCCGAGAAGGCCCTGGATTGTCAAAGCGGTGTGAAAAGAGTCGCCCTCCGCCACCCTTGCTTCTCCGAGAAAGATAACTGGATCGAACTATGCGGAAGATCACCGATCGTTACCAGGGCGAGCAATGCGTGAGGTTGAACGCAGGCAGGAGGAAGACTAATAAGCCTTCCGCTCAGGACAGGGACGGGTAGTTCCACACCTGCAGCGCGGTGCTTCCGTGAAGGGAGAAGCAACCCAAATTGTGAGACGCGAGCGAACGAGCGAGCCAGCTTTCCTCTTCGGAAAAGAGTCCTTGTGCACCGTCAGGACGTTAAAAATTTCACTCGTTAACAAGTATAGTCTTTTCGCATCACCCCGCCCCCCCCCCCACGGGCCCCACCCCCACCCCCCACACCCTCGCCTTTCTAAAATTCCAAAAAAAAAAATCTTTTGCCTTTGCTTAACTCTATCTAACGCCTCTATCTTACCCGTCATTCCAAGCAGTTCCTCCCAGCCACTTTCGATCACTTTTTTTTTATTTTATTTTATTTTGAATAAAAGAAAATATTTGACTAGCTATCTACGTATCTACCCACCGTGTCTAAATGTAAGGTAAGTTTTGTCTATCCAAAATGAGAAGTCCTCTTATCTTCATAGGGAAGAAAAGATACGGAAGAAAAGAGGTTCCATCATAACAAAAGAGGTATTATGAATACTCCCCCAATTATTAATAGCTCTAGCAAACATATTGGTAATCGGAGGTATCAGGTGGCCAATGATGAAGAACTTATGCACTTTCTCCACAATCTCCCTAGTGAAATAGGTTGTTCTCCAAGGCTTTTTAGTTTTTCCCCCAAGCCATCTCATAGATTGGGATCGAGTCAGTCTCAATAAGCGTGATGTTGAAGTTTTGATCATCCATCGTCTGTAAGGCAATCACCAAGGCTTGAGCACAATCTTCTTCATGATTGGTTGCCGTCATTGTAGGGATGGCAAATAGTGATTATACGCACCCACAACAAATTTCTCAAACCAACCCGGTGTGTTGTTCTAGTGATGGACCCCCACTCCATTTAAATAGGAGGAACAGATGTAAAAGCATGGGTTCCTACGGTAATCCAAATCACATCCATCTTGTGCGGTCCGGTAGTTGTTAGGTCCAGGAAATTGCACAACGTCCCCTAAGTTTTATAAGTTTATCATGTGTTTATTGATTTAGCCCAGAAATAACTATGTATTTCATATATTTACCACAAAGTATATATATTTGGAACAAATTTATTATAAATACACATAAAATTGCATCGAGCACCCTGAATTTATACATAATCCTGACTTGTTGACCCTGTATTTCAAATATTTTCCACAACGCAGACATATTTGAAACCAAGTATTATAAACACATAAAATTATAACAAACATCCTGAATTGTATACATAACTCTGACTTGATTTATTTTGCACAAATCAAATGTAACCACTGCACATCGGATTACTAATACTACAACTTGGACCTTTTTACTACTGCAAGTATGTAATAGTACTTCAGTAAGTCAGAACATTGTTTACAAAAATCCCAAAATCCATACATTTCATCGACTTTGGGCCACAACATTGGGATTAATAAAAATACTTTAGTTGTATGAAAAAGGGCATGTACATGCTGCAATATGGATTCACGTCCATTACATCACTCCATCTAACTAAAACTAACAAAAGTAAAACCAACGCAGTTCTTTTCAGGAATTAACACACAGTCACTTCCTCATACATCTTCCCACTTGTATAAACTAAGAGACTTCTTCATGACATAGTAGAAGCCATCCTTGGGCAAATCTTTACTGCAAAACTCAGAGAGAGACTTCCTATGAATCTGCATTTCATAAAACATCAAGAAAAAACTTACAAAGTATCATAAACTTATAAGATAAAGTACAAAATAAGATCACCAAGTTTCTATCAGCAGTAATCTACTAGAAGTATACTGCTTTTTTAGTATATAGGCTACTTACGAATTAATCAATGAACCAAAACATGAGAAATTGAAATAAATACCAAAACTAACAAAAGAATGCGTTGATTTCAGGATCTATTTACTAGGTAGTTAATAAAATGAAGTGTTAACCTCTCTCCATGTGTACACACTTGTAAGGACCCTGACCTGCGTTTAGGGTTTACCCTGTTTGTTTTGCTTAACCTTGGTGGTTTGATGCTTGCTAATCACCTTTGAGAGGTGATTAGGGTTTTTGTTGTGCTTTGTTGAGAGTTCGAGGGGCTACTTGCAAATAAACCAAGTTTGGGGTTTTGTGTGCAAGTTTGCCATCTTGTGAGATGTTTTCCCCTCTTTGCTTCCTCTAGGGTTGAGAGGAAGGCTTGGGCTTGTTGTTTGAGTTTCTTGGGCCTTGCTTGAGCTTGTTTGGGCCTTGGGGTGCTTTGTTTGGGCTTGCTTGAGCCTTATGTCGGCCAAGACCAGCTTGTGTTGCCCAAGGAAGAGTGTGTGTCGACCTAGAGGTGGTGTGTCGACCTGGAGTAGTGTGTGTCGCCCATGTTGCTTGGTCCAACCTTGACCATGTTTGGTGGACACTTGGTATGTATCTTTGACGAGTGTCTCTTAGTGTGCTAGAGTGTTGGCTTGAACCCTAGGACAAGTGTCCCTTGGGTGGACGACACTTAGCATAGATCTACCTTGTTTTCTCCTCCCTTCCCTTCTATATATGTGGCTCTTTCCCTTGCCTTAGCTTCCTTTGATCTTTTGGTCTTCCCTCCACCTTGAGTGCACGACACTCCTCCCTCTCTTGCTTGTGTCGGCCGAGACACTCTCCTGGAGTTGCTTGTGGTGGCCGATACCCTCTCTTGGATTAGCTTTGGTGGATGACATCCTTTGGAGCTTGAAGTGCATCTTCTTCCTTGGAGCTTAAGGCGGGTTGCATAACTTCTAACCCTAACTCCTTTACCTCTAGCTATGATCTTATTGCATGTTAGTAGTTTAGCTTAGTTCTTTGCTTTTATACCTTGCTTATGTACCTTTGGTGGTCGATCCCCCTCTAGGGTTTAGAGTTCCTTTGTATACCTTGCTTTCCAGGGTTTGAGTTTCCTTGTGTTGGAGGTTGAAGATGACCCTTGTTGGGCGACGTCCTCTATTGCTTTGTGATGGGCGATATCCTCCCTTGGTTTGGGTGTGTTGGGCGACACCCTTGTTCTTGTGATGGGCGACACCCTTGTTCTTGTGATGGGCGACATAGTGGTGTTCTTTGTGTTGGTCGACATGGTGACCATGTTGGGCGACATGGTCCTTGTGATGAGCAACACCTTTGTTCTTGTGTTGGGCGAGACCCTCTCTTGTCTTGGTGTTGGGCGAGATGGGAACCTTATGATGGGCGACATGGTGAGTGCTCTTGTGTTGAGTGATAGGTCAAGCGAGTGAGGTGTTGGCCGATGTGGTTGAGTTATTCAATACGGTGAGCATGATGGGCGATATGGTCCTTCTTGTATTGACCGACACCCTCTTCTTTATGATAGATGATAGACCATGTGTAACATGGTGATCCCTTGTGGTGGTCCCTGTGGTGGACGATAGTGCCTTGTATAGCATGAGTGTTAGGGTTGGACGATAGGCTAATAAGAGGTGTTGTTCGATATAGCTTTGTTGAGTTTGATGGTTGTTGGTGTCGGACGACATAGCCATATGTAGCTTGCCCCCTTATGTCGACCGATAGGGCTATGCTTGGTGATGGCCGATAGCCCTAATGGCCGATAGCCATGTTGGGCGACAGCCTTGGGTGGTGATGGCCGATAGCCATGTTGGGCGATAGCCTTGGGTGGTGATGGCCGATAGCCATGTTGGGCGACAGCCTTGGTGGTGATGGCCGATAGGGTTGGTGTGTGTGTGTCGGCTGTCAGGCCTTGATAGGTTTTAGTGAGGGCGATGATGAGTTATGGTGAGAGTCTTGTGATCCTAGAGTAACGGTTCCATGTGTTATGAAAGTGGATGTTTATGCTAAACGATGGTGGTATCTTGTTAGTGATAACAACAATGAATATGATGCCTTGCAAACAATAATAATGCTAATGATAGTAACAATGATGATAATGGTAGTTGCATGATGATAATGATAGTAATAATGCTGATCATAATGATGATAATGGTAGCAGGGATGGTAATGAGGAAGGTAATGGTAATAAGATGCATGATGTGATCCTTATGCTTATTTGTTAATAATAAAGAAGATGATAGTAATAATGTTGATCATAGTAATGATGGCAATAATGATAGTAATGATATGCATGAAGTAATCCTAGTACTTAATTGTTAAATGAGAATGGTGGTAGTTATACTAGTAGCTTGCATAATGATAATAATGCTAATAATGATGATAGTTGATGGTGACATAATGGTAGTGGTAACAATAGTACTTGTTTAGTACGTTTGAACATCTTGATTGTTCATACAATTCTGAGATAAGGATAAGTATAGATATGGCTTGCTAATGATGTACTTTATACATTTGATCAGCAAATAGTGTAAGAATGATAAGCAGAGTATCTTGAATGGCATTTCATGATAGTAGCATATTCCTTATGATTGAAGCTATAATTATTGAGTATCCTAACCATGCAGGTGATGATTAGCCATGAAAGGGCTATGAGACACATGTGATGAGTAACATCACTTGGTAATTACTCTGGTTAATGAGATGATATGTATAATGTGTTAAGTTCCATGATGATGATGTGAGCCTTGAGAGGCATTGACAGTACATGATAAGGGATTGAGATCCCAGGGTATGTGATGATCCTCGAGATGGATCTGGATGGTTGGCAAGAGGCCAAGTGGTAACATGTGATGTTGGATCCTTGTGATGGATCAAGTTGATGTGATTAAATAATAATATAATGTTGATTACTTTCCGTTATATCTTGCATGTTATACAACTTGGTTGAATCCTGCAATCCATCTAAAAGATACTAATTAATCACAGTGAAATATATCATGTAGTTTGCCCTGGCCATAGATCCATCATCGTCAGGACTTGGTGATGGTGAAATAGGTTCTCCTACGGGTTAACCTGGAAGCGCATATTGTTGAATATGTGTAGGTTGCTCCTAGCCTGAAAATGAGGAGGTAAGAGTGTAACTTCGGTTACAGACTCAGATATGTATATAGAGCATGGTGAATAGAACCATGGCTCAAGATATGTGATGTGTGAGCATGAATGCGTTCATGGCTCAGAGCACGGTGAACAGGCCCGTGGCTCAGTTTTACTAGCGCTGAGACCTGTCCCAAGGCGGGCTAGAGATGAGGGTAGCCTATGGAGCTGACCCTGTGTCTTAGACCACTTCAGCATGTGACTGCGGTCCTGCTTGTGTTGTACTCGTGTACTGACCACGAGGTGGGAGGTCATGGAGTCCGACTCTTCCATTGACCTTGTATGGAACCGGCTTGGGTTTCGTAACCGAAGGTTGGATTTGAACGGTACGGTTCAAATCCTCAGGGCATAATAATACGTAATATAGCCATTTAGCAATTACTGCTTAAGATAAACACGAAACATTGGTTGAGGCCTTGTTTGTGTAATATCTTTGTTATATCTTGCAGGTTATGTGGTAATATGTCTTAGCTTGACAATCAGGTTATGTGACATTATATCCTGTTCTGGTAATCATGTTACATAGGGATACATATTATCTTGCTAATCATATTCCTTGAGATATATCTGGGTATATGCTTTTATATAGTGGGTAAGCTTGTCGGTAAGAATAATCTATTTTATATAGACTGCTCTTGTTATACCTGTTATTAGATATCTGTTGTTATAGTCTATCTTGCTGAGGTTCTGTAGTTGCGGTGGGGAGTTATGTTTCCCGCTGGGACAATTGTTCAATTGTCTCACTCTGCTGGTTTACACCCTTTTTAGGTGGTCGAGGTAGACGTGGTCGTGGTCGTGGTCGTGGTGTTGCGGACGAGCAGCTTGAGGAGCAGTAGAAGGCAAGCAATGGACATGCTACTGTTTTGGATGTCTTGTAGTAGAGTCTAGAGTCATCCATGTACTCTCAGGTCCTTGGCATTGTTTTGACGTTGTTTCACGATGATCGATCGATGATGTTTGTATATCCTGCTGCTGGACGGATGTGGGCCTTTATGTATATGAACAGGTGGTGAACTCATGTGATGGATGAACAACTGTTCCTATGCTGTGGACACGTATCAGATCTCGTATGTGTACTTATATGACATATTTCTGTGCAGGATGAGGACTGGAAAGTAATAGTTTCACAGTTCATCAGTTTTCCACAATCGATTTTAATTAACCCGTGTTTTCGATAATCTGTGGTTATGGTGATTTCCGCATGTTTTCGCGTAACACCTCGTTATCTGTGTGATAATGGGATGTGTTGCCACAACACTACAGTAGAATAGGAAGGGGAAAATAGTATTAGAAAACCTATGAATCAGTTTACCTAGGTAAAAATAGACGCAACTTATGAATATGAATTTATAGAAACCTAAGAATCAAAAGAAATCTATAGATCTGAATTTCAAATAGTATTACAAAACCTATGAATCAGTTTACCTTGAATAAGAAATTCATCTTCCCAACACGCTTGTAGTAGATGAAAAACTTCTACTGTATAGACAAAGTTCTTAAATATAAAATAATAATAATTAATTTCAACTGACATGAGAAAGAATCACTATAGATGAGAATTAGACCAAGAAATAGACATATTTTACCATCATCTTCAGTCTCTTGATCACTCAGAAAAGTAGTATGATCACTCAATCCACTTGCTTCATCTATATGAGTTCAAACATAACATTACCAATATTGATCATCAATTTAAGAGATAAAGTAAACGATATGTACTAGATATGCACCCTATTTTAGGCCATTTTTAGCCAACTTTGTGTGCACATAAAAGCTTCCACTGTAGTAGGAAGGAGTCTACTATGATGTGGATTAATTACCCTGCCTGACATACTGAATGCAGACTCTGAGGCCACAGTGGAAATTGGAACAGCTAAAAAATCCTTAGCAATGGCTTTTAGGATAGGATGTGCATCACCATTCATCTTCCACCACATTGGTACATCAAAGTCTGAAGAATGAGGCAATATATCAATCTCCAAGTACTTATCGAGTTCTATTTTTAAGTAGCTTGAGTCTCTCTTTTCCTTCTTCACATAAGCCTCAAAATTCAATAAATCATCAGCAGCATCCTCTTGAGAGGAAACTAGTGGACTTGAAGATGGTCATTCACTGTCCAATTCATCTTGCATCTTTGTTCTATCTTTATAGTCATTAACTAGATCAGCACAAGCATCACAAACTTTTTTAGTGTGCTCGGCAGCCTTATCTCCATATCTATTGCCAAAATGATACTCAACTATCTTCATTTTATATCTTGGGTCAAGTACAACAACAACTCCCATTGGAATGTAAATATCATCCCAATATTTCTGGAACTTCTCCAACATATTTTTAGCCATTTGGATGATTACCTAATTTTAGTATTTCTGCCAAATGTCTAGAGCCACTCTAATTTGACAAAGTTTGGGGAAACACAGATTGGAATTCAGGTACTTTGTCCCAGAAAACAACTCTGTTACTTTATAGTAAACCTTCAATTTCTCACAAACTTCAAAACAGAACTGCCAATCTGAATTAGTTAGTACTACCTTGAAGTTTTTGTCATGTTGCCTTAATACAGTAAACACATATTTATAAGCAATTGCAGTCCTAAGCATCAAGTAGTAGAATTCCACCTAGTTTGACAATCTAATGATAATTTCTTAATTATGTGTACCTTCAATTGCTTCACAGTTTCCTCAAACTTCTCTACTCTTTTTGGAGTTGCAATCCAATATGCAACATTATCTCTTATCTTTTCTATTCCATCTTTGATTACTGCTAGACCATCTTTAACAACAAGATTCAAAATATGTGCAGTACACCTCATATGCAAAAATCTACCACCTAATATTGTGGAGTTTGGGTATAGTTTATATTTGACCAACTCAATCATCTTATCATTTTTCGAGCAGTTGTCAACAGTGATACATGACAAGTTAGTGTCGAGTTTCCACTCAATTAGACATTTCATCAGAACCTCACATAACACTTCACTTGTGTGTGGGCAAGGAACATAGGCAAACCTAAACATGCAAGTATAGATTATAAAGACATGTAAAAGGAGGCAAATAAAATTACTTAATCAACTAACATCTAAATATTGAGTACAGTACCTCAATATCTGGCTCCTTAAAGACCAAGAGGAGTCAACATGATGTGCAGTGATAACCATGTAGCCTCTCATTTGATAATTTGAAGACCACATATCAGTTTTCACCGCAACTCGAGAACTACAACTCCTTAAGTACTCCATTGCCTTTTTCTTCTCACCATCATATATGTTTGTAATCTCATTCTTAATGGTGTTTCTCATTGGACATATAAACAAAGGTTGAATGGCATTAAGCATCTTCCGAAATCCAATGTGTTCTACCATGTTTAAAGGGTAATCATGAAAAAGGATCATATCTACAACTGCCTTTCTTCCTTCTTCTTGGTTGAAAGCAATTCAGAATGCCTCTCTCCTACATATTGCTCTCCTAAGACCATCTCCATTAAAAACTGGGCATCTCAGATTCTCATGATCATAAAGTTGAGATGTCCCATGCTTGGGATTTGCTGCGTACACTTTATGACAATATATACTATAAGGACCCTGACCTCCATTTTAGGCTTACCATGTTTGCTTTGCCTAAACCCTGTGTTTAGAGGGTTGCCTAATCACCTGAGTTGTGATTAGGGTTTGTTTGTGCTTGCTAAGAGGTTGAGGTGCAACTTGCAAATCATCCAAGTTCTAGGGTTGGTGTGCAAGTTTGTCACCTTGAAGAGATATCTTCTCTCTCCTTGCATCCTCTAGAGTTGAGAGGATGGGTTGGGTGCCTTGCTTGAGTTGCTTTGGGCCTCGTTTGAGCTTGTTGTTGGGCTCGCTTGGGCCTTGTTTGAGCTTGGTGCCGCCTCCTTGCTTGGTGTATTGGGCAAGGGTGTATCAGCCAAGAGTGTGTCGGGCAATGGTGTATCGTCCAGGGAGGTGTATCGGCCAGAGGGTGCTGGTGGGTGTGATGGGATGCCATGTTGGGTGACACACACCCCTCCACCTAGCATCGTTTGTGTCACCCCTCATGGACACTTGGTTCTTGTTGCTAGCAAGGTGGAAAAGGCTTTGGACATGTGGAGGTGGATGAGCTAGAAGGTGGCTTTGCTCCATGGACAAGTGTTCTTAGGGAGGACGACACCTTGTTTGTTCATACCCTTTTACCGTCTTCTATATATCTCTCTCTTTTCTCTTGCTTGGGATCTCTTTGCCCCTTAGTCGTTTGCTCTCCCTTGCTGGCCGAAGAATGAGAAGAAGAAGAGGAGGTGGCCGATATAGCTATTGTTGTTGCTGCTTTCTCCTTGGTGGTGGCCGATACATCCTGTTGCTTTCCTTCTCTTATTGGTGGCCGAAGCTTGGAGCTTGGAGTTGTGCTTGAGGCGGGTTACATAACTCCTAACCCAAACTATACTACCTCTTTTACATGTTGCATTACTATGTTATCTTGATCGGCCTTGCATATCTTTTTAAGATGGTTATGTTGATGCCCGTTATGAGCCCTAGATCTTGTTGGGCGATAGGTGGTGTGTCAGTTTCCCTTTGTGTTGGCCGATTCTTTGGGTTGTAGAACCTCAAGCAATACCCCTCTCTCGTTTAGTTGAGAGGTGAGCTTAGGGTTTCTTATCCCAAAGAGGTATGGTGTGTGTGGTGTTTTCTTGGGGAAAAACTCTTTTCTCTCCCTTTGGTTTTGAGAGGTGAGCTTGAGCTCTAGTGGTGTAGGAGAAAACCCTCTCTTCCTTAGTCATTGAGAGGTGAGTCTATACTCTAGTTGCTTGGGCAACACCCCTCTCTTTCCATGGACTTGAGAGGTGATCCTTTGGTTGGTCTTGACCTAGTTGGGGTTGGTGGGTTGGCCGATAAGGTGATGACCCACCTTGCTACCTGATATGTGATGGAATTTGTGCAAAACCCTTCTCACTTGGTTGTTGAGAGGTGAGCCAACTCTCTTGAACCTTTAGGGTTTCTTGGTGGCAATGTTGAGGTTAAAGATAATCAACCCAATACCTTTGACAACCTAAGATGTCTTGCTGCCCGATATCATTTTGTGTGAGGTGGTGCCTGATATCCCTTTTTCTAGGGCTGAGCTTGGGCGATATGTTTGATGGATGTCTTGTTGACCTTCTGACCGACATGAATCCTTACCCTAGATGTTGTTGGCCAATATGCTCTTGGGCGATATAGTGTTTGCCTGATGTGTCCTCTTGAGTACCTTGGACGACATGGTTAGGCCATGCCTTGGTAACTGAGCAACACCCCTCCTTCCTTGAGTTGTGAGGTGATCTCTAACCTTTGGCCGATATGTATGAACCTTGCTTGGACGTTAGAGTTGCCTTGGGCGTTAGGGTAACTTGTTGCCTCTTTGTTTTCTTTGGCCGATATAGTAGGTGGTTGATGTGTTGTTGTGTCGGGTGATATCGGTGTTGCCTGCTGTGACGCGTTGATGTGAGGCATTGCTCGGCACGGTGTTGCCCATCAATGGCATCACCCGACACAGCGTTGCGATGGGTTCTTGCCCGTTATGATGGTGTGTCTCTTGGGCATTATAGGTTGGTTCTTAGAGTGTTGATGGTAGTTGCTCCCTTGTTCCTTTGACCAATATGGTTTTGATGGGCTACCTTTGTGACGGGCAATATGGATGGTTTTGTCTGACAGTCTGTTGCAATGCATTGTCCGTCATGAGGCGTTGCATTCCTGAGTGTCACAGGTTAAGAGCTGCCCGTTACCAGTTGTTGGGTGTTGCCCGGCATAGGGGTTGCCCAGGATGGGTGTTGGCCGATAGTGCTGGCTGACACCGCTGGATAGGTTGGGTGTAACCGTTGTACCTTTGGTGAGGGTTGTCCCTTACCCGATACACCTTTAGTGAGGGTTGTACCTTGTGTTCGGTTGGTAACCCTAATGCTTGTTATGCTTTGGTACATGAGGTTGTTATGCTTTGATATAGATATAAGAATGTTATGCCTTTATACATTCATCTATGTTGCATGGTTGATTTTCATATTAAAGTAAGGAGTTGTAAATGTTCCTTGTACAAGTACCATTGTTTCTCTATGATTATGCTAACCATGCAGGTTCCATGTGTATGGATATGAAATCAGGTAATAGCCATAATGATAGCATGGCAACGATATAATGTTGAACATCAAGGATTATGATGAACCTAGTGATATATGATGGGTGTTACCCATGGATGGCAAAATGTGCCTTGATTATGGGATTGAATCCCTGTGATGTGGATCCTTGAGATGGATCTTGATGTTTGGCAAAAGGCCAAGTGGTAACATGTGATGTTGGATCCTTGTGATGGATCAGGATGATGTTGATGGCACTGAAGGCCTTAGTGACAATGTAATACAAGATAATGTGTTTTATGTTTATTCCTTCTTGTTATAGCTGCATGTTACATAAATTGGTTGAATCTTGCAATCCACTTAAAATGCATTAATTAATTACAGAGGAACTTTTCATGTAGTTGCCCTGACCATAGATCCATCATCGTTAGGAGTTTGGTGATGGTGAAACAGGTTCTCCTAAGGGTTAACCTGGAACACATATTGTTGAATATGTGGGGTGCACCTACGCCCTAAGTAGTAGTACATGTTTAGAGCATGGTGAACAAGCCCATGGCTCAGGATATATGATAGAGCATGGTGAACAGGTCCATGGCTCAGGATATGTGATATAGCATGGTGAACAAGCCCATGGCTCAGGATATGTGATAGAGCATCGTGAACAGGCCCATGGCTCAGTGATGATGGAGCACGGTGAATAGGCCTGTGGCTCGGTTTTTTTAGCGCCGATACCTATACCAAGGTGGGCTATGCAGAGGGTAGCCTGACCCTGTATGGCTGAGGCCACTTAAGCAAGAGACTGTGGTCCTACTTTGGATATCGTGCACTGACCACGAGGAAGTGAGGACATCGAGTCCGGATCTCCCATTGACCTTGTATGGCACCGGTTTTGGACTTCGCAACCGAAGGTTGGATTTGAGCGGTACGACTTACTTCCTCAGGGTATAATAAATCGTAATCCAGTCGTATAGTATTTTGCTTAGGGGAAACACGGAACATTGGTTGAGGCCTTGTTTGTATAGTTGCCCTAGTTATATCTTGCAGCTAAGTACATGTTCCTCATATCTTATGATAAGTTCTTATATAACTTGTCTTGTCAATCATGTTCCATAAGAAATATCTAGTTATATACCTCCCAGATATCTTGGTAAGTTGTTAATAAAGTTAGTCTGTTCAGTATGTTGCATATATGATCTACTTATATCAGTTATCTGCTTTATCTGTTCTAGCTCTCCTTTGAGGTTTTATAGTTTCGACAGGGGTTATTTTCTCGCTGGGACTGTGTGTCTCACCCCGTTGGTTTAAAACCTTTTTAGGTGATCGAGCTAGACGTGGTGGTGGTCGTGAGGTTGCGGCCGAGCAGCAAGACCAACAGTAGAAGGCAAGAGATGGATATGTTGTTGTTTTGGTAGTCTTGTAGTAGAGTCCTAGAATCATCCCTGTACTCTCAGGTCCTTGGAGGTGTTTTGACGAGTTTTCACGATGTATACTTGATGTAGCTTGTTTATCCTGTTGTTGACCTGATATGGCCCATTCTATATATAAACATGTTGTGCCTATGGGACAGTTAGGTCCTATGAGCCGTGGATGTATATCAAGGTTTATGTATATTTATATAATATGTTTCCTTACAGGATAAAGATATGGATGTAATAGTTCCTTTATTATCTGCTTTCCGCAATCGGTTTTAATTAACCCGTGTTTTTTGGTAATACGATGTTTATGACGGTTCCACACGTTTTCGCGTGGCATTTCATTGTCTGTGTGATAGCGAGATGTCACATACATTCTGCCTTCCACCGCCCTTCCACCTTCTTCCTCTTATAATGGTTCTAAATCTTGATCCTAAGTACTCTAGTTGGTGGTGATGAGACACCCATACTTTCATCAGGTAAAGTCTCTCCATGAGAAGGTTGTGAACTTGGATTTGGAGACCTAGATTCTTCGGAAAGAGTGACCATGACTAGAAATGTATCACAAATCAGATTCACACATAACTGAGACTTGTATAATTATTAGATTCTATACATACATAGACCATAGATGAGAAACATGATATTTCTATGCTGAGTTTTTTAGTACTTGAATAATATTTGTAAGCATATCACTCTAAACTAGCATTTATAAGCCTATCTATACAAACAACATTCTCAATGCATAGACAATAGATCTGCATTGTAAACAATTGGATTACAAATGGACATACCTGGTTCTGATACAGAAGAAGAATGGTGACCTTTATCCTCGACCGCACCCCACAATCTCCACTATAATCTGCAACGAGAATCAAATATGAATGAGAATCAAATTTTGTTTTAGAACTGGATCTAAGCGTGATCAACTGCCAAGTTTTCAAATATGATCTAAGTTAAAACTAGTCATCGAATGCACATGGAAGAGTATGGATCGGTAGAGAAGGGACGTCAACAACTATTCAGATACATGCTTGGGTGGATTTCACAAGTGTTTAGACTACAATTAAGGTACATTACATTATTACAATTAAAAAAGAGAGTCGTCTTCACCATCATTATGCAAGGTAGGAGATATGGAGATGTTTGCATGAAAAATAAAGGAGAGGAAAAACATATGGAGCAGCACACAAAGTGGGGAATATGTGGCTTTGTATGTTCGGGCAAATAACATGCTTATCATCATCATCATCTTGGTCGTCTCGTCACTGTGTAGTGTACCGCCTGCTGACTTTTCATCCATTTATATATATATTTTCCTAATTCAACCCATTACCCACTAGAAGGAGAGAGAGAAGCATTGTATAGTGAGTCAGGTTGGTGGGGACATGAGAGTCATCTGGAAGCTGCTGCAAAATTCCAGCCAGCCGCTACTGCTCTCATCTTCCTAAGCTCGAGATGCCTTCTCCTTTTCATGTAGTGCACACAGGGAGGTACATTAGAACCCCGTCGCCGAGAACAACAACCCGTCATCTTCATCGTCGTTGTCGCCACAGCTCCCGCCACTGCAACACTCAATGACATTGTCAAGCATTTTGTCCATATCCATGCTGCTAACAACCAGCAACCTGTCCTCATCATCCAGACCCACTCCTCCATCACCGTCTCCAGCTGCAGGTCCTATCACAGCGTCCTCCAGCACGACTGAAAGGAGCAACTCCTCCTCCACCGATGACAGGGGGCCGTAGGACACAGAAAGCTTTACGCAAGAGCTCGTGGATGGGTTTGAGCAGGACCCAATGAGGGAGGGAGGAGGTGGTGAGTGGCGGAGTGTGTGGGTGAATGATGGTCCAGTCACCTGGGCAACTAGAGGAACGAACGATTCTAGACAAAGACTGACATGTAGCTGTGGGAACATCCAGTGCATGCAACCTCACAAGAGATCGATAGGGATGACGACGACCAGGATGGAACTGCAGTGCTGACGCCTGACGACCCTCAGAGGTGATCCTGCTTCTCAGAAAGTCTCCCGCCCAGTACTTTCTTGCTAGGGATGGCAGTGATACTCCATATCTATTTGGAAGCACGGTGTGGCGGTGAGAGTTGCGTCACTATGAGCAGTTGTTGTGGCAGCTCGGGTAGGGTTTCTTTCAAAATCATTGTTGTCGTTGTGTAAATTGGGGCTTCTGTCTGTCATGTGGGGTCGAGCGGCCACCCGATTCTTTTGTGGATAACTTAAACATTTGAACCACCAATCTGTCTCGGTGATGGATACACTTATTTGGTGGGTTGGACCGGTTTGGGCTGGACCGGGTGATGGTATATGGTATATTTCTGCCATCCCTACGTCATTGTATATATGTAGGCTAGTATGAGATGTCCTCTCCTGTTCCTCCCTATGCTCATGGTCCATCTCTTCTTACCATGTACAACATCTCTCTTGGCTGTAGTGTTTATGTTCAGCTTCAAATTTAATACATCAGGGGGGACCATTTGACTAAGGTGACACATTTGATTTTAAACATTGGGTAGGTGACCCCCTCCACCTCCAGTTTGTGGTTCAGCTCTAGGTCCACCTGATTCCTAAATGACAATGTCATTTCTGTTAGTCTCATGATCTCTCTCCACATCATATTGGTGTTGATGGATGCACCCTCGAACTTGGCCCTACATCGGTGCCACCAGATAGACCAACATATAGTGGGGGGTAGGAAAATAACTAGCCCTTCACAGTAAGTGAAGATTCATTTGCCCAACACTCTGTGAAGATAGCTTGTAGGATAATAGGACTGTTAGCCTCTGGATGGAGTAGAGAAAACATCCTACACTAGAGCTTCATGGTCAACTCACTGAGCGCAAAAAGATGGTGAGTGGTATATTGATTGATCTCCTTTGCTAGACGCATGTTGACGCGAGATGGATCTTGTAGTGTTGGAGATTGTCTTTTGTGGGAAGTATAAGCTTTGAGATCTTCCAAACTACTGCATTGGCACTTAGGAGAGCATCATTGAACCAAGTCCCTTTCTTGGGTCGATGAATCTCTAGCTCATTGCACAAAACCTAGTTAGTTGATTTAGTGGCGAAGTCAACATCTAACATCGGCAACCATTGTAGAACATAATCATGTTCTGAGATAGAATATCCAAACCCCAACATGTATCCCACACCGACCATCATAGAACATCATCATGTTCTGTGATAGCATATCCAAAACCCAACATGTGTCCCACACCAACCATCGTAGAACATCATCATGTTCCGAGATAGCATATCCAAACCCCAACATGTATCTCGCACCTTCTTCTGTAAGGATATGCTCTTAAGCCAGTGCATCCCAAGTACCATCCTCATTCTAAAAGTCTTTTGGCTTAAAGTCAACACTATTGTTATCGGAATTAAGATCAAAGGAAAGTAGAACATGTTCACACCAGTAAGAAGCCCAAAACTCCATCATACTTTTGTCTAGTGTCTGTGTACACCAAGGTATAACCTTCATAAAGCATTCCCAAAATTTGCTCCAAAAGGCTTATGCAAAGGAGTTATGCTTGAGAGTATTATGTTGTAGTCCCACTCGTTTTTGGTAGGGGCAAGAGTACTTGGAATAGGAATATTGAGCCCATATCGATGAGCCTCTCCCAACAAGCCTTCATCTGGAACACCTTAGCCATAGAGGGGAGGGGTGGTGCCAAGGCCCCTATCAGTTGTATGGGTGGTAACCCTATCCCATGCAACCCAAGTATGCCTTGCATTGCCATCCCTAGTGCATCATATAAAGGTCAACACCATCTGGTCGATTCTCTTACACACAACCATAAGAATGTATGTGGCAGTCATGATGTATAAAGTGTTTAAGTTGAGAGAGTGTGTGATTAGCGTCTTACGTCCATCAAAAGAGAGCAAATAAACTTTATAGGAGGCTACATTGGTTTTAAATTTTCCAGAAGTTTGTCAAAGTGATGTACTTTAAGTCCACTAGATCAGGACCCCGAGGTAGAGGAAGAATTTCCCCATTGGTTGGATGCCCATGGTAGTAGTAGCTCTTAGGATCTCATGTTGGTTTTTCCCACCACAAATAAAACCTAATTTTCCTTGTTCATCCATTTCCCAGAAGCTAAACAATAACTTGTGAGGATATCATCGACGCACTGGAGGGATAAAGATGTGTAAGTGGAGAATGCAATTTGGTCATATGCATATAACAACAAGGTTGGGGGTGTACCTCTACCCCGAGTGTGGAATCTTCCTAGGATACCTTATTGTAAAGCTACTCTAACGGATCTACAAAGTACCTCCTCAAAGATGATAAAAGGGGAAGGAAAGAAAGGGTTCCCCTATTTTAGTCCTCTCCACATGTAAAAGAAACCAGCAAAAATGTCATTCATTGAGACCAAAAGCCAGGTGCTTTTAAATAATCTCAGCAGGATGTTGATCACCTCTAGAAGGAAGCCAAACTTACTAAGACATGCCTTAAGAAACCCCAATCCACAAGGTCATAAGCCTTAGACATGTCAAACTTGATAACCAGATTGTTGTCACCCTTCCCTTTGTCGATGTCTACATTATCTCCCAGCCAATCAGATATGATGTGCAAGGTCCCTACCCCAAACAAATGCTCCCTGCTCGGGGGAGATACAGTGTGGGAGGAACTTAGTGAGGTAGGTGTTGAGAAGGCGAGCTAGGTTCTCACATAAATGTTCTCAATGGATATCAGACATAAGTCTTGACCCAATTTTGTAGCATCGTCAGCTTTAGGAATCAAGACAAGATTGCATCTAAACAAGCTTCTATGACAACCTCCCCCTTGGGAGAAAAAATTCTCCAACTCAAGAAAGTATGTCCCGATAATGTGCCAACCTTCCTAAAAGAACTCAAGAGAGAACCTATATGGGCTCAGGCCCGCCTGTTTATCCATATGTTTAATAGTATCTAGAATCTCCTCATCTGAGGGCATGACTGCCAGGGATAGGTTATCTTCAGTTGTAATCCCAATAGGGATGAAGGATAGGATTGCAATACCAGTGGTTCCATAGGTTGGGGGAACCGCGAAGATCCCTTCATAGTAAGCATCAACTGCACTAGCCATCTGCTCACCATCATCAATAAGAGCACCATCTTCCAACTGAAGCTTTCTAACTACCTTCCTTTTTCTCTTGCTTCTTAGAACAACATGGTAAAACCTAGTATTATGTTTTCCATCATTAAGCCAATTAACATGGAATTTGTCCCTCTAGATATACTCCTTCTGATCTAGGGTTTGTTCCAGTGTTGCCTCTTCTGTGCCTCTCTAAGGAGTTTTTTGTTGATCATAGAAGGCTATGACTTGAAATCTTTCTAAAGGACGAAGACCATGTCCTTCAGGTCTTTATTCCTTTGTTTAATCCCATTAAACACTTCAAATTCCACTATTTGAGTCATCTTAGAAGGTTTTTCATTTTAGCAAAGAATCAAAAGGAGGGCTCACCCCACCCCTCCATCTGTCATCCTTCTGTGATGGTTTCCAAGCATGGTTAATGAGAAAGCCAAAAATTTATGAAGGAGAGGGAACTATGCCACCCACGGGGGTGTCCTTGCGTGCACACCACCAACAAAGGGTAGTGTTCTGAGACTATAAATCTCATTAAGTGATTTACCACCACATCAGGAGTTATCAGCTTGAAATTGGTATTTATAAATCCCCTATCTAGTCATTACAAGATAGTAGGAGTTCCATGTTGTTTATTTACACACATATAAGAACTACCATCAAAGCATATTTCTAACAAGTCAAGGTCTAGGATCCAGGCATTAAAATCATGCATGGCCTGGCGATCTGGAGGTTGCTCCTTCTATGCCCCCTCAGTTAATTGATGATGGTGAAACCCCCAATAATCTCCCATCTATTCTCCCCTACCTCCTAGGCAAGAAGTTGCAATGACAACTGGAGATCATGTTTGTCAATAGGCTGGCATTTCACATAAACGACAGTAACATAGAGACAAGCCCCTTGCACATCTATGAGCATAATGGTAATGTGTTTCCTATGATATGCTATTACCTGAGTTATGCTGTTACCTGAGGATTCATAAAAGCATCAGCACAAAACCATATCTTCCCCCCAACATCTGCATTGTTGTCACACCAATCTAGTATGGTGATCTCAAGCAAGTCACCAACTCCAGCTGCTTGGATCATTGGTTCCATCACCGCTACAAGAGAAGGTATGTGGTAACTATAAATCTATCCCAAAACTCTTCTAGTAGGACCATTCGTCACTCCCCGAAGATTCCAAAACAAGTGTTTAAACATGGTCCAGAGAAGCCTCATGGGTTTGATCTCTCTCCTTAAAATGATTTGCGTCTCCGATCCCTATACCACCACTTTGGGTTTTTCTAAATTTTCTCTTCTTTCTCAAGGTCTTCTTTTATCCCCCAAGGACATTCTGAAAAATCTTCCAATGACTTGGCACGGTCTGCATTGTCACCACAGGTGGATTTGATCTTGGACTAAGATCTTTGTGAATTATGTCTTGACCAGGAGTTGGACAGGGGATGGAGGAAGTCCACAAGTTTGGTAGATTGGAGTTGTTGATGCATCCCATCTTGGTCTTGTACCCACCTACTGCTAGGACTAACCGACCCAAGGGTTAGGTCTTGATGGCTAGTGGGGGCCGGATGTTGGGGGAGGAGGGGGAGGGAAATCCTAGGCCTGGTTGTGTGCCGAAGAACTCAGATGTAGCAACATTGATGGGGGGATAGCAAGATCTCTTCCTAATTCAGTCATATGCAACAAATTGTTGTTACCCTCTAACACCACCACCTTAGTCATGGCGCATCTATCTTGGTAGGAAATATTGAGAAACTATGGGATGTCTTCGTTGAAGGCCTCTATTCGGATAAGAATTCATGCTTCATCATCTCTGGTCCTTCTCCATCTTGAGACAGCTTACAACTTCCCATAATATTTGATCACCTCCTCTAGCGATTCATCATCCCTATAGGATATTGGCATGTCTTCAATCCAAAACCACACAGCTTCCATCCCATATCCTTGCCCAAGCTCATCCATAGGCTTTATATACAAATGAGTGTTCTCAAAGGCCTCTGTTATTTCCCCGATCACCTTTCGAGCTTTATCTAAAGAGGAAATGAACACTATCGCTTTTTTGGACGATATCCTATCCAGATCTAAGGTCTTTGGGATGCTTTGCAAAAGGAACTGTTTAAGTCTCACCCAACTGGTGTCGACCATTTATGAGATCTCCATAGTCATCTTGAGATGTTTGGATTTCCTACTCCGATCTTCATTGTCATGGTCTAGAACCACTACCACGTGTTTGGGGACGTGTGGAGACCTCCACATACCGACCATTCCAATGTGGGGGGTGACCTCAAGCTTTGATGGTCTTGGGGAGGCCATAGGGATGGGCCAACCTGACATCTAGTCGCCATGTGACCAGGCTTGAGACATCAATATCAAACCTTCAGGTTGGGGCATTTGGACTACCAATGCCCTTTCTAGAGACATCTATAACTGTTACAACCTCAATTTTACATGTGTTTTCATAATTGAAATGTAATAATTTTATGAATATGGACTTGAATTGAGAAGGTTGTATGCTTTGCTTCAAAGAATGGTTTTCTTTGCAAATCTCCCCTTTGATATGAATTTTGTGATTTCTATTGTTCTGTTAATCCAATAATGGATATAAAAGAGAGGAAAAGAAGAAAGTCCAAACAATAGAGAAAGATAAAAGATAATAGATATTGAGCAATGTATTTATGAGAAATATATGGAAATCTCTAAAAAGTGGCATTGATGGCCACAATTGATTAGATTTCATTTACATGTGATTAATAATGGAAAGAGTAATCAAAATAAGGAAAAATGAATTTAGTTAATAAAAGGAATAAGTAAGGAAAGGAGAAAAGATAGAGGTAGAAGCCTCTAGAAGGTTAAGAGGTAGCCTCCAAAGGTAAATTTCGTGCCATAGGGTTCCTTGAGGACCAAGGAGTTCAAGATACCAAGATAATGGCATAGGAAAGAGGAAATTCCAATTAATTTGGTTTTATTAATGAATAACTTGCATATGAAGGAAACACCCTTTTCCTTTGGTATTTGGGTTTCAAATTTAATACAAGAGTAGATGATGCCAAGACAGAGTTTCCTCTAAAATTTGAGTGAAAAATAATAAACAAGGAGAAAGATATGATTTTCACAAGATTCCACTGTTTAATACCCTTTTTCCTTCATTTTTAAGAAATTAGAAATAGGGGAGTGATTGCAGCCGTTGGATACCCCGTGTGGTCCAGAGGATCACGGATCCAACGGTGGCTCTACATCACCCACCTTGAGTTAGAGAAGGAAAGGGAGAGATCTCCCAATGCGATTTCCTCACATCTCACCTCACATGCCACAAATCCAAGACCATGAGGGTCTTTGGGAGGTGATTCCATGCACGACCAACCCTATTCTTAGGGTGTCTCAAGGGTTCTAGAGGAAACACCCATTTGGGCTAAGGGACAGGTGGCGGCGAGAGTATGGGAACCCTAAAGGAGCCCTCAAATACTATAAATAGACCCTCCTCTCGATTCCTCACATCCTCGCAAACCCAGACGGCTGCCTCCAGAGTCCTAGCTCTCTCTCTCCCTCTAGATCGATCCCTCTCTGGTGATAACTCCACCTCGTTGCCGCCGCAGCTCGGGCATCAGAAAAGGAAGAAGACGACAAGCATTGATCGTCCGATCGCATTCTACCGTGATCTCGTGAAGAGATCCAACGGTCCCAGGCTCAGCCAGCTTATTTACCTCGCGAGTGGAGGTGCGTGACGCGAAGCATAAAATTCAAAGGGCGGACTAGAGGATCATCGATCAAACGGCCAAGGAATTTTGGTAAATAGCCCTCTCTGCTCGAATATTCCAGAAAAGTGCTTTTCCTTGTAAAATTCGTAGAAATTACTAGGAAGCTCTAATGATAAAACTTAATATATGAAAGTTGATCAGAAAAATACAAGGAACACAATAAAAATAGTTTGAGAACCTAATTTAGTTTCTATTTGCAAAAGTATGTTAAGTTGATGGAAAATGTATTAAAATTTGGTTAGAAACCCTAATTGAGGTTAATGAATGAATCTATGAGACATAATAAGTTAATTTGAGTAGTATTAACTTGTTGAATGATAATGGTAGATTCTAATCTGATTTTGATGAGAAATTGCATGAGTTAGGGTTATAAACCAAGAATGTAAGATAATGGATCTAGAAACCCTAATTTAGGGTAAAAGAAGAGAAAACTATGTTTAATTCAAAATATATGGAAAAGGTTGATACATGTTGTTCCTAAGCCTACTAGGAGAGATAGGATGTAAAACTTAGGGTTTATAAGTAGTTTTGTCTAATTAGGGTTTGTGGTACTAAAAGTAAAGGCAAAACCCTAATTGCAAGTGAAACCCTAAAAAGGGGTAGAAATCCTAAAAAGGACTAGAAATCCTAAGGAGCAAGTTGGTTTGGATAGATCTTGATAAAAGGAAATTGTATGTTTATTTCAGGGTTCTTGTTGTGTACTTGCTTGCTTGATTGGATTTCTACTTGGTTGATTCTATCTCATATCAGCAGTACATGTATGTGGTTATTTATGAGTAATCGATCTAGTTTCACAGAGTTTTCTCAAATGATTGATCAAATTAGATGCAACCTAAATTGTTGGATGTTCATTTATGCAAACCATTAAAGTCACTATGATTATCACAATTAATCATATAAGTGCATTCTCACACCTACATGCCACCCTAATGTATGATGCATGACCAACCCCTGGAGGGAAGGTCAATTAGGTCAAGCCCAAGAGGGAGGACCATTGGGCACCATGAGGGGTGACCCCAGGCACCAAGCTCATGATGGAGAAGGTGGCCTTATGTTTCTTGCATGACTATTGGGCACCATGAGAGGTGACCCCAGGAACCAAGCTCAGGATGAAGAAGGTGACCTTATGTCTCTTGTAAAGGAAAAACCCTAGAGAGGGTATTCCAGGGTTAGGGCAAAAGCGATGGAGAATGTCACATTGAAAACATAATTTGGATTGTTAAATAACTTAATTGTGATATTTATGTTGTTAGCAATATTTGTAAAATTTTGGTTATCCCCACATATCAGCATATTCATTTATGCTGACCAATGTTTTATTTGTCAACATTTTAGGTACAATATGAAAAGGACAAATAGTAAAGTGATACATTGTGAATATATGAATTAAAGTACATGGAGGATTAGTTAGAATAGACTCCAATTGTGTATAGAAGTCTAGAAATCCAAGATTTTAAAAAAGGTATGCAAAGTTTTATTTTATTCTAGATTTTCAGTATAGTTTTGGTAGAATTTAGTAATTATTATTAATTATTTGTCGAACCATTGATCTGGAAAATTGGGATAATGGCTCTGACCTTTTGGTCTCCCTTAATTGGGAGTTACCGAGAGGCGTGGTCATTACATTTGGTATTAGAGCCAATAGTTTCTCATTTAATCCTTAGTAATTATTAAATTTTACAAACTCTTTAGAACCCAAGGGAGTTATTAGAGGATTTTCTGATGACAGAGGTGTTTAGAAAAGGATCACAGTCTGGGGGCTGACAATATTTTCCTCTACCCCGCTAGTTGGTCATGAGGAATCCCGGATGCGGTGAGACTGCCTGGCCAAAGTCTGAGGTCTTGAATCGAAATAAGATACCTTTAGGACTCTCTCATCTATTTTGTCCCTTCTCAACCCTAATTCAATTAAGATTCTAAGGTTTAGGGTTTTTCTCTCTCTTCCTCACCCTCTTGAGGTTAGGGTAAGTATGATAAGGATTAAGGAATCCTCCACCAAATCAATGAAAAGCATGTAATTAAGATGTCATGGAAAAAAGTTTAATAGTTTAAGTGTAAACTAAAGATTAGTTACATGCTTAGGTTGCATGACATGTGTTGTCCTGCCCTCAGGAGAGACTTGAGGTTAGACCTTGTCGTAGGAGGACAAGGAGAGGGTTAGTCTTGGAGGGAGAGGCCTCCAGGATGAGGTAGAGACCTGACACATCCTCTAATGATGATGCTAACCTTAACCCTAAGTGGTTGTTAGAGAGATAACATGATGAGTTAGATATCAAATCGACCGTGCAGGTATGTACGTGGGTTGACATACATATAGGTTTTGTGTATCCTTGAGAAGAATGAGCTAAGTTTGACCTAGTGCCTTTTGGCAACCCAACCTTGGAAGGGTCATGCTTGTTAGGGTGAAGGATAACTCCTTCATTGTAGAGGATAGTGGTGACCATATAGAAACCCTTATGGGCATATACGATCATAGAAGAGCATGTACCCATGTAGGAGAGTAGGACAACAGTGCTGATAGTAGGTTGAGACCTAGACCAGAAGGGCAAGGTTGAGACCTAGACCAGAAGGGCATGCTGGATAGCTTATGAGATAAGCATGTAGAGCTTTGGATAATCTTGATCGGACATATGTTTGGATCATACATTTCACCCGTGTAGGTGTATGCATGAGAGCTTGATCCACTTTCTTAGAGAGAGAACCTCCAGTGATAAGGTGAGTTGTAGGGAGAGCAAGGCCCGAGTAAGAGGGTTGGAAGCTTAGACTTCGAGATATAAGAAACCATGAGATGTTGGGTATGTTATGACCTAGAATGGATGACCTAAGTGGATGGTTGTGGTTGCCTAGTGCATGATCCTTGGAGGCTTGTGGTATCATGGATGCTTTTAGAGGAACCAGAACCTAGAAGAAGGATGGGGTTTCTGGTACCGATGTGCAGATGTTGTAGGTGCCTACCTTACCTTCTAGGTATAGGAAGGAGAGTTCCTTAGACCCTGATGAGGTATAGTATCAAGTTGTGAGGTCTCACGCCTAGTTGGTTGTCCTGGTGTAGGACTCTCAGGTGTTTCTCAGGTGGAAGAATAGTAGGAACTGCATGCTATACCCTGTACCTGTTTGGTTCGTGGATGAAAAGCTGAGCATGTAGTTAGACAACTGATGCATAAAAGTGAACCTAGAGTTCCTAGACCTAAGAGGGGAAGTAGTAGTACCTGGTGCACCCGATGCTCATGATGAGGTTTGAGTTTCCATAGGTTCGAGCATGGCACCCCTCATGTTTATAGGAAGAGGAAACCCCTTGGGCTAAGGTATATGTTTGATGAACCCCTCACATATAGATGGGTGACATATGTATGTATGATCTTGGTCCGATGTTGAGGAATAGGAACAAGTATGACCTACCAAGGAGACCTAGCATGGATTAGTAGGTGGTCTTCTTTTGAGCTACATGTCATAGTAGCTTGATAGGGCTAAGCATGCTCATGTTGATGTAAACCCTAGACGTAAGGATGTTTGTGACCTTTGTTGCTCTCAAGAGATAGTTTACTCCCATCTTGGGGAGGGACCCTTATGTAGGGTAAGTATCAGCTTTTGTGTAGGTTCAAAGTAACCTAAAGAGGTCTCTCATAGGATCTTGATGAGCTAAGTGGAGAGCACATGGTGTGAGAATGAATCTATAGAGCCTTGTGTGACCATCTTTAAGGGGCATGAAGATTTGTTTCCATGGAGGTAACCTTATGGAGCCTGACCAAGTTAGGTAGGTTGCCATGATCCCTATGAAAGGATGTAAGTTTGACCATGAGTGCCCAGAGAGATGATGAAGTTTTGGGTAAAGATTCAAGAATGAGATGTGCTATGATGGAATCCTAAGTCAATACTAAGGTCATGAAGGGATAAGACCAATGGAAGTAGGAGTTGTCTGTTCCCTGGATAAACGAGACCATAGGGTCGGGAGGTAACAACTACCTTTGCCCAAGGACCATGGGTTAGGAGGTTGTCCACCTTCATGAGTTTGTGGGGACTAAGGGGTAAAGGTGATAGGCACTCCCTAGATGCATAAGGGTCAGATCACTCCAAAAGTGCCAACACCCTAGAGACCTTGAGGTAATGATTAAGGATTGCACATAAAAGCGATATGTTAAGATACAGAGGTGATGGGAAAAGTCTTCCCATGGGTGTAGACCCATAATCGAGATGTTCATGTTGTGGAGACATGTGATGTACGTTTCAAATTGGATTGGAAAAGTGTACTGGCAATGTATGATGCACCATCTCTACTCTTGGAACGGGATGAACTTTGTATTTGGACTGCAACCAAATGCTTATTTCCTCTCGTTATGGGGGTGAGAGATAGGGCAATACGCATGCCATACACTAAGGATAAAGACGATGTGAGTTGAAACATTGCTATGATGTTTGAGGATTGAGGAAGTATCATGCCTTTTTATAGATGGTTTGCAAACACGAAGAGAACTAAGGTAGTCATCATATGAGTACGTTCCTATCAAGAGCGATATGGAATTTATGAGTTATATAAGTTTGAGTTTGATAACCAAGATGATGAGCTCAGAGTTTTCTTGACTCGATTAGACCTAAATCCGAGATGAGGATGATAAGTGGAATATATGAAGGTTTATGTCTTCACCGTTACCTAGCACATAAGGATGTAGGGTGGTAATGGATGCTCTTTGTGAGACACAACTATCTAATTTAGCCAGTAGAGAGGCTAGAAGAGGTGGCTAGGTGAACCCTAAGTTTGTGAGATATGTTTGGCTAACACTCAGATACAATGAGTTCTGTTGGTCGAGTTAGTGGTGGTTGCTTGGTTAGCCAGCCTAGGGCTTGATGTGATAAGAGAATGGGCGAAGAACCTCAGATACATTTCTTAGGAAAAGAAGGTGATGGAACCCATGAATAGAGTGTTCTAGGATTTGTGAGGAGTCAACCTTGAGGAATCATGACATGTAGGAGCTTGTGATGATAAGTACACCCTACATCTGGTACTATTAATATGATTAAAGTTTGCAGTAGTGCTTGAAGACATGAGATGAAGAAATATAAATAATTACATGTGTCTTGTCACCATGAATGCCAAGAGGTGAAGGTCGAACACCAGTACCCAGTGAGTTACTATAGATAATGAAGAGTCCCCAAAAGGGAATGGGAGTAGATCACCATAGACATTGTGGTGGGTCTCCCCTAAACCAAGAGGGGCCATGATGCAATATGGGTACGGTAGATCGCCTTACCAAGCTGACCTAATCCCTTGCCTAAGCAAGAGAGCACTGTCAGTGTGATAGATCTGGTTGAACTATATATGAGGAAGAGATAGTTCATCTACACCATGGTCGAGTTCAATATCTGGAGCATGACCTCAAGATCACTTCCATGCGGTGGAAGTAGGTACATGAAGAACTCAATTCCAGCTTGAAGTTCAGGACAACTTATCACCCCTGACTGATAGATAATCAAGAGAGTATGATCCAGACTAGAGGGTCTGATGAGAGCGTGTGTGATCGTTCGGGTGATACATGGGAGCAATTCCTGCCCTAAGAGAGTTTGCTTGTGATGATAGCCACCATAGCTAGTATCGAGGTGTAAGAAACTATGTAAGGGAGGCTGTGTCAGTCACCACTTCATTCAGATGATGTCGGTGAAAGGACCTTGTGAAGGTCAGAGAGACCACAGTGTGTGCAGATGAAGTCGCTTTGATCATGTGATGGCTGAGAAAGGCCATGGGCGACATGAGTCGTGAGTTAATGCAAGCAGACTAACATGCAGTTCACAGTGGGAGAATATGTGTTTTGAAAATCCGACCCCTCTGAGCTATAACTAAAGTTGAGTCCCCGATACATAGGTCCATTTGAAATGGATTGGTGGAGTTGATTATGTTTAGCCTTACCCCTCAGGATAATATTATGTAAGATGTGTTCCATGAGTCCGATCTAGAGCACTATGTGATGTACCTGAGCCATGTGCTGGGCCATGAACCTATTGAGCTTCTAGGGAGGCTAAAATATCCTGAATCACCTATGAGGGTACGTGGTACCAAGGTGAGAAAGAACTCAGATGTAAGAATATAAGACGATAAAGGTTCTTTAGAAGCACCATGGAGAGGATAAAGCCACATGAGAGCCGATGATGGATATGAGAAAGTCTTATCATGTTTGCTTGTTTGTTTGGTGGAATTTTGAGGGAAAAATTCCTATAAGAGGGGAAGGATGTTATAACCTCAATTTTACATGTGTTTTCATAATTGAAATGTAATAATTTTATGAATATGGACTTGAATTGAGAAGGTTGTATGCTTTGCTTCAAAGAATGGGTTTCTTTGCAAATCTCCCCTTTGATATGAATTTTGTGATTTCTATTGTTCTGTTAATCCAATACTGGATATAAAAGAGAGGAAAAGAAGAAAGTCTAAACAATAGAGAAAAATAAAAGATAATAGATATTGAGTAATGTATTTATGAGAAATGTATGGAAATCTCTATAAAGTGGCATTGATGGCCACAATTGATTATATTTCATTTACATGTGATTAATAATGGAAAGAGTAATCAAAATAAGGAAAAATGAATTTAGTTAATAAAAGGAATAAGTAAGGAAAGGAGAAAAGATAGAGGTAGAAGCATCTAGAAGGTTAAGAGGTAGCCTCCAAAGGTAAATTTCGTGCCATAGGGTTCCTTGAGGACCAAGGAGTTCAACATACCAAGATAACGACATAGGAAAGAGGAAATTCCAATTAATTTGGTTTTATTAATGAATAACTTGCATATGAAGGAAACACCCTTTTCCTTTGGAATTTGGGTTTCAAATTTAATACACGAGTAGATGGTGCCAAGACAGAAGTTCCTCTAAAATTTGAGTGAAAAATAATAAATAAGGAGAAAGATATGATTTTCACAAGATTCCATTGTTTAATACCCTTTTTCCTTCGTTTTTAAGAAATTAGAAATAGGGGAGCGATTGCAGCCGTTGGATACCCCATGTGGTCCATAGGATCATGGATCCAATGGTGGATGTACATCACCCACCTCGAGTCAGAGAAGGAAAGGAAGAGATCTCCCAATGGGATTTCCTCGCATCTCACCTCACCTGCCACAAATCCAAGACCACGAGGGTCTTTAGGAGGTGATTCCACACATGACCAACACTATTCTTAGGGTTTCTCGAGGGTTCTAGAGGAAACGCCCAATTGGGGTGAGGGACAGGCAGCGGCAAGAGTAGGGGAGCCCTCAAATACTATAAATAGACCCTCCTCTCGATTCCTCACATCCTCACGAACCCAGACGGATGCCTCCCAAGTCCTAGCTCTCTCTCTCCCTCTAGATCAATCTCTCTCCGGCAAGAACTCCACCTCGACACCGCCGTAGCTCGGGCATCAGAAATGGAAGAAGACGACGAGCAGTGATCGTCTGATCGCGTTCCACTATGATCTCGCGAAGAGATCCAATGGTCCCAGGCTCGACCAGCTTATTTACCTCGTGAGTGGAGGCATGTGACACGAAGCATCAGATCCAAAGGGTGGACCAGTGGATCATCGATCAAACGGCTGAGGAATTTTGGTAAATCGCCCCCTCTTCTCGAATATTCCATAAAAGTGCTTTTCCTTATAAAATTCGTAGAAATTACTAGGAAGTTCTAATGACAAAACTTAATATATGAAAGTTGATCAGAAAAATATGAGGAACACAATAAAATGGTCTGAGAACCTAATTTTGTTTCTATTTGCAAAAGTATGTTAAGTTGATGGAAAATGTATTAAAATTTGGTTAGAAACCCTAATTGAGGTTAATGAATGAATCTATGAGGCATAATAAGTTAATTCGAGTAGTATTAACTTGTTGAATGATAATGGTAGATTCTAATCTAATTTTGATGAGAAATAGCATGAGTTTGGGTTATAAACCAAGAATGTAAGATAATGGATCTAGAAACCCTAATTTTAGGTAAAAGAAGAGAAAACTATGTTTAATTCGAAATATATGGAAAAGGTTGATAAATGTTGTTCCTAAGCCTACTATGAGAGATAGGATGTGAAACTTAGGGTTTATAAGTAGTTTTGTCTAATTAGGGTTTGTGGTACTAAAAGTAAAGGCAAAACCCTAATTGCAAGTGAAACCCTAAAAAGGGGTATAAATCTTAAGGAGCAAGTTGGTTTGGATAGATCTTGATAAAAGGAAATTGTATGCTTATTTCATGATTCTTGTTGTGTACTTGCTTGCTTGATTGGATTTATACTTGGTTGATTCTATCTCAAATCAACAATACATGTATGTGGTTATTTATGAGTAATCGATCTAGTTTCACGGAGTTTTCTCAATTGACTGATCGAATTGGATGCAACCTAAACTATTGGATGTTCATTTATGCAAACCATTAAAGTCACTATGATTATCACAATTAATTATATAAGTGCATTCTCACACCTACATGCCACCCTGATGTATGATGCATGACCAAGCCCTGGAGGGAAGGTCAATTACGTCAAGCCCAAGAGGGAGGACCATTGGGCACACTGAGGGGTGACCCCAAGAACCAAGCTCAGGATGGAGAAGGTGGCCTTATGTCTCTTACAAAGGAAAAATCCTAGAGAGGGTATTCCAGGGTTAGGGCAAAAGCGGTGGAGAATGTCACATTGAAAACGTAATTTGGATTGTTAAATAACTTAATTGTGATATTTAGGTTGTTAGCAATATTTGTGAAATTTTGGTTGTCCCCACATACCGGCATATTCATTTATGATGACCGACATTTTGTTTGTCGGCGTTTTAGGTACAATATGAAAAGGACAAACAATAAAGTGATACATTGTGAATATATGAATTAAAGTACAAGGAGGATTAGTTAGAATATACTCCAGTTGTGGATAGAAGTCTAGAAATCCAAGATTTTAAAAAGGTATGCAAAGTTTTATTTTATTCTATCTTTTCAGTATAGTTTTGGTAGAATTTCGTAATTATTATAGATTATTTGTCGAACCATTGATCTAAAAAATTGGGATAATGGCTCTGACCTTTTGGTCTCCCTTAATTGGGGGTTACCGGGAGGCAGGGTTGTTACAATAACACTAGTCTTTGGCAATGTCAAACATCGACCTCAATTGATCCAGGGGGAATTTGTTGACTGTGACCTCTCTAGTTCAAGTCACGATGGTGGCTCACTGTCATGCTATTGAGACATCTCTTTGGCTGATTCCCACAGTGAGGACTGGAATCAAAGAGGACTGCTACACAAAAAGGATCGATGACATTAGGATTAGGTTGTAGGTCGCACGTCTTGCCACTAGACTATTATGTGCCCAAAGTAGGACGTCTTGCACTAGGGGGTAGCGATTGTGGGGGCATATAGGGGGAAGGCAAGCTGGGGGGACTCATTGATCAGTGATGGGAAGAGAGTGGAACTGTAGTTCACAGACTAGTTTCTGGGCGGTGGGGTACCATCTAGAACATGGCTAGGATGTCAAGTGCCTACCTTGTCTGGTCCACATTGGAGTATCAACAATCTAAAAAAAACCATCTACAAAGAGGCTGAGATGTCAAGGTGTTTACCTTGTCCGGTGAAAAACTGAAGTATCTACACCTTGAATCTATGCAACCACTACCTGAAACATGGTAAGCTTGTGCCCGCACAAGGAAAAAGAGAGAGATGGTTGGTATACTCTTCCTGATGGAGTGCCAAGGCAAAGGTAGGTGAAGGCCGCCGTTAGGATAGTTGGTTGAGGGTGGGGCTTGCCAAAACTAAGGAGGATGCTTTTAAATCAAAAGAATTAACATGTGAAATTCCCACTCCCACTAGTATCTACCTTCCTCCCCTTCTTATGGTTTTTTTACTACTGTCTTCTAATGGATTTTGACACCTCAGCCTTATGAAGGATCCACATTATCTTCTAATGTTTCCTAAGTCTCAACTAACCAAAGGTTTCCAACAACCTTCTGATTGTTCCAGTGATGAAGGTGGTAACAAGATGCGGTGGGGGATATGGTGGTTTTGGCAGACAAGGAAGAGTCAGCAAGGAGGACATGGTGGTATACATGGATAAGGAGGAGGTAGCAAACTAGTAGCTGACATGGAGGAGATTCCAGCTACAGATCTGGGAATACACCATTGCACATAATATAAGACCCCTAATCTAGCCTTATGCTTGATCTTTCTTGCTTAACAAAATTAGATGCTTAAAAACCTTAGTATAATCATTTGATGTGCCTTAATAACATGTGACATGCTTATGTTTTAAGTTTGGTCCAATTTGGATGTTGTTTGAGCTAGTATTGCTACATGTGTGCTTGCTTTGGACCAAGTTGCAATTTACCCATGCTTAGGGTTTATCTTGTAATTTGTCACATGCTTGGTGGCATCATGTTGGAGAGAGTGGTGCGTTAGGGCGATTTGTTTACCTTGGTGGGATATGATGATCCCATGAGTGGTGATTAGGGTTTTGCATGGATGCCTAAGTTGATGTTGATCCCTTTGTGTGTGGTGATCGATGTGCTTTCCTTTGGTCTTATTTGTAGCAGTAGAAGAGGTTTTAGGTGTACCCTATGTCCTCTATGATCAAAGAGATTTAAACCCTCTCCTTGGTCACTATGTTTTTGGTTGCCATGGTGATAGTGATTGCTACTCTAGTTTGGTTGCCATTTTTTTGCTTCGACCAAAGTGTTTTGTGGACCAAGATGATCTATTGCCTACCTTGATCTCATCACCTATGATGCATGCATGTTCCTAGTGCTTGCATGACCGAGTTTTTGGGAGACAAGTGGCACTTGTAGCTTGACACCTAACCCTCCTTCCCTTGGGTATATATACCCCTCTCTTTTCATGCAAGTGATATCTTCACACCCTCTTGATTTCTCTCATCTTTGGAGCTCGTCCCTTGTAATTTTGGTGGTGGTGAAGAGATCAACCTTGGAGCAAGGTGGAAGAACCCTTGCATGTATGATCTAGGGTTGGAGCAACTCTCTTTTGGTGATCCTTTGGTGTTCTTTGATCTTGGTAAGTGATCTATCCTTCTTGGTTTCATTTTCTTGCAAACTCTACCTCTCTTTCCTCTCTTGGCCAAATCCATGGGTTGCCATGGTAGTTCCCCTTGAGGAGCTTCTCTCTTTGTGGCCGAATCTACAGCTTTCCCATGGTAGTACCTAAGTTGAGATGAAGATCCCCTCTCTTCCCTTTCTTTTAGACCTAGGTGTTGTGCCCTTTTCCTTTGAGCTTTCTTTAACCTAGGGTTGTTCTTCTTATTTTGAGGTGATGTTAGCTTAGCTGTGAAGTTGAACCAAGCTTTGGTTTTCTCTCTCTTCTTGAAGCTTTCTTATTGTTTGGAGCCTCTACACCATAATCTAGGGTGAGTTATATAACTTTCCCCTTAATTATTGTTGCACTCATCTTGCATGCTAATGATCTACACTAAAAATGTGATTATAAGTAGTTTGGTGATAATATCTATGTTCTAGGGTTTAGTTTATATGATGATCTTGAGTAGATAATCTCCCTTGCTAAACCTTAACCCATGTGGCTGAATTCTTGTTTAAAGTTGGAAGTGGTGATCCTTTCAAGCTTGTGCTTAACCTTGGTTTCCTTCCTCATAATTGGGGTTTTGTCTTTTGCATAATGATGGAGGTTCGATTCTTTCATGCATGTGCTTAACCTTGGTTTCCTTCCTCATAATTGGGGTTTTGTCTTTTGCATAATGATGGAGGTTTAATTCTTGCATGCATGTGCTCAACATTTGGTTTTCTTACTCTTATCATGGTTTCTATGTTAACCTTGTGACGATCATAATTAGGGTTTTGGTTTTCATCTTCTTCATGTGGTTTTTACTTTGATGACCCTTCATATTCTTGATGATGAATCATCTATTTAGGTTGCTATGTTTGCACCATGTTGTTTCATGTGGTTGCCATGATTTTGGTTTGTTGGATGGTCGTTAAGGCCCTAGTGGTTGCTGAAGTTTGTTCTTGGTTTGGTCGCTATACCCTAATTTCCTTGGTCGCTATGATTTTGATCCTTTTTGTGGTCACTATGGTTGATGATTCATGTTGGTCTCTATGGTAATGTGTTGCTTGCGGTCACCATGACCTTGATGGTCGCTATTGTGAAACCTAACGCTTACAATCGCTAGGGCAACCTAATTGTAGTGGTTGCTAGAGATGTTTACAACTTACATGGTTGCTATTCTTCCTAGTTTTCATGATTGATTAGTTATGATGATGATGTTTAATCTAATACCTTTCAAGAATGTGGGAGGTGGTGAAAATTAGGGTTGAATATAAATTGTTGTTATGCAAACCCTAAATCAGTTTGCTATATTGGAACCCTAACCCTAATTTCAAATATGTGATGGTGTTGCTTAGCTTGCTTGAGCAATTTAGTATGATAATAAAGTATTCTCTCTCTCCTACTTGTTGTAACCCTTAATTTTGCTAGTTGAATAAGCATCATAGATAATGCTTTCTCGTGATAACATTTATGTGACACATGTGTGGTGACTATGGGCCTTGGTGAGGCATGAAGAGATAATGATCTTTTGCGGGAACAATGAGAATGGTCGTATGACCTTGGTAGAGGCTTAGTGCCTAATTGATGTGATATCCTCTGTTGATGTGATAAGGGATTGATGTCCCATGTGTTGGGTTTTAGGGGATGCAAAGATGGCAGCAGCAACAATAAAAATTCTCCCCAAACCCAGAACCTAAAGAGATCTTGTCAACATCTATACAGTAGGAAGGATGGTTTGTAGAGGTGTACCTTGTCCTGAGGCTTGCTCAGCGATGTAACCTCACGGAGAGCACAATATTCACCTCCGATCTTGGACGGTGTCTGTGCAGCTTCGGGTCACACCCAGACTGAAGGATTGACAGCTGTCCTCCAAGCGGCAGAAATCTCCCGCCTCTGTAGTATCCCACACAGACCACCTGGAACTCCAGTTGTCCTGTCCTACAGGACACTAGAAGGAATCATCCCCTTTTGTCAGTGTACTAGTCATTGACATGCTCTCCCACCACCAGTTGTCATCCGACAGTTGTCTTTCCCACGTTGTGCCTCCCTAGTCGGGTAGCACTTGCTTGGGCTCTCTCGGTTACCACAACCACAGAGGAAAACTTTACAGAGCAACTGATGTTCTGAGTTGTTCTATCTGAGAATCCCCCAATACCCCTCTATATATAGGAGGGGTCAGGGTCATGGTTCTCAGCCCCGGGCAATGCGGGACTAAAGTGGGAGTAGAAGGGTCCAAAATTTCCATGACTTGATACACTGCGGCAGGTGAACTGGTCATTTCACAAATGAACCAATCATTTGGGTATTGAACCGATCGGTTCATCTCATGAACTGATCATTTGGGGAGCTGAACCAATCAGTTCATTTATGAACTGGTCATTTCACTTCCCAGGGCAGTTCCCAATTGACTTTTTTTTTCCATTTCCAATTAATCCAAAGATCAATACTTGTCCCAATTGAATTGTACAAGTGAAAGGAAAATATTTTCTCACCAACCTAACTTTCCCAAATTGGCTCATTTAGTCTAGCTGAACCGATCAGTTCAACACTTGAACTGGTCATCTCACTTGACCCTGAGCCGATTGGTTCAACAGCTTGAACCGGTCGATTGGCAGTCTAGGTTGTGTAGAAAATAGTCGATGCAATTTTCAATCAATCTGATACCCAAATTAGTTACTCCAACACTTGAACTTGGTGATTCTGAGTCAAGTCAATTGATTAAATGTTTAATTGAACTATTAAACACATTTAGTAAACAATCTAAACATCATTCGTGGATAAACTCCTCTTCCAGGTTAAATCCTATGTGTGTGACCCTACATGCCCATTTCATGTTGGCAGTGAAAGTCCATAACACTTATGACTTCACAAGCAAAGAGCGGTGCCTAGTCGCACATCAGTGCTACCCAAGTGAAAAGGAAAGTTGGAGAACAACTTTCAATCCTAAAATCCATGATTGGTGTTACAGTGAATGTATAATTCCTTTGTCACTGATATCCCGAATGAACTCAAGGCATGGAACAATCATCCTTTCAACGTTCATTCACTTCCTTGGTCTCAGAGCAGATTGGATGAGATATGTGTGACATCAATATCACATATTGATTCACACATGCATGCAAATTCCTTTCTCAGTCCTACTCATCAAGTGGCCATGGACATCAAACTCCCTCAAGAGGGACAAATCCCATATCTATCACTCACCCCTCAAAAGCCCCATGTGTCAAAGTCACCCAATCACCACCTTTATAACAATCTATATTTCAGGACTGTGTTTGATGATTTCAATGTGTACCCAATGACATGTGCTGAGTGTAGTGATTTCAGGTCAAAGAATCACACTCACCACCATCACTGTGAGAGCTGACTGTGACTACCAAGTCATGGTTCCATGTGTCACTCTCATAGTGGGTCTGTCTGATACACTTGTTCTCTAACAAGTACCTATGTGCTTGGTTTGATATCACTATATCATGACTGATGACATTATGTAATCAACCAACACACAATCTAGTCTTGTGTGTCATTATTGTCCATCAACCTTCCACAATGACATTCGACTAGGGACATAACAAGAATGTATACTCTTAACATCCGTATGATCTCATCATTTAGGTCCTTAACCTAAAAGCATACGTCATTGAGTAAAACAATTCTTTAGACATTCAATCTGTTCTATCATTATCTCATAACTGGCTGAACCAGAATGAATTGGAAGATTGCCTTTGATGTTTATCAAATCAATCTTAATGTATCCCACCAATCATCCCATGATTGGCTCTCAGGGCATACATACCAACAGACTCCCACTTGCACTGCGAGCCAATCACCCTTGAATCATATTCTTAGTGATCTCCAAACATGTCCCACATGTTACTGTGCTCTAGTGCTAACACAGTGAGTTATGAAAACACTTTGCCTAAGTCAATATTATTGCATGTCTCACATTTCTTCATTGTACGTCTTATGTATGAGATGGAGTTGCCGTAATATGCGATCCAATATTCTTTTGCTAACCTTTAGCCTCATTGCATGACCAATCACTCCTTGTCATCAATGACCGGAATATCTATAAGTTCATATCCTATGAACTCCCAGATCCATATTGTATCCACTATTTTTCTCTAACACACAAATACTCGACATTTCCTTTTAAAATGACTTTATTGGAACATTTCCATTTTTCAACTCATATTCACTTTTATATATCTTATATATTTTGCGATCAATTTTCTATCTTTTTCAGAAGTTCACATAAGTGTAACTCTTTACAGTGAATCCTTCCTTATTTCCATAGAACCAGTACTTCTCAAGTACTTATCAAGTTCTCATGGTATTCCAGTAACCCTTACTGGAACTAGACAAAGATCCACTCGTCATGTCCCACATACGAGTTATTAGGACGAACATATCATATTGTCATGTCCTACATACAAGATGATAAATGCATTTTATTCTTGCTATGTCCATACATGCAAGATAACAGGATGATTACATACATGATAGATCCATATCTATTCTTTGTGTTCCCATTCTTCATAAGAATTGGGACACTTGGCTCTGGGATACTCACTCCATGTAACATGGACAAGTTTTCTCCCACTGAATCTGTGCACAATGAACCCTTTAGTACAGATTGCCAATGTATGCTCTCTCTTTTCCAGGTCAAGAGGTTTTCGAGAACTATCTCTATAGGTCTCTATTCCTATCACATAGGAAATGTCTCTATCTTCCCTAAAGATAATTTCCACAAAGGATTCCTTTCTAGAACATCTCATTCCTCATCAACATGTGGAATGTAAATATGCTCCCACTAAATCACATATCCCTTCTTTATCTTTGTCATATTAGTCAAACCCTTTGACTATATTATCAAAGTAAAGATCCCAACTCTGAGTTGCTTGTACTCAATCAATCACATTGATTAGTCCATTGTAACTTATAGACTTCATTTGCATTAATGGATTCATAAACCTGATAGGTTGTATCATGTACACATCCTTGTCTTATTCCTCATAGGAATGCGGTTTTAATATCCATATGCCAAATCTCTTAGTCATTAAGTTGCAATCAACAAGCATGATCCTTCTCAAAATGTCATCCATGTGTCTTAACACTTAAGACTTATATGTACTTATGGGTTTCATCCCAATGGGTGCTACCATCAAGGTCATACCTTATGGTTTACATGGAAGTCATTTAGGATATAATGGTCATAAACCATAACTCAAAATCCGGTTCCTCAATATTGTTGACTTATCATATGACCAACTCATCATATAGATATTTGAGGTGCATCTGTTAAGGAATTTGAGAACTCACAACACACTCTGATTCTTAATATCCTTTATTAGTGTAAGGTATTCTTTATTTAAGAAGAATTTAGTTATTTGATAATCATCCTATAACTCCTTAGAGTATGACTCCCTTTTTGATTTATACATCACAATGCCTTAATCATGAGTTCTCTATGATACACTATCATAATCACTCATAAGGTTCTCAAACATTTGGTTTAAGTATCTCATTCATTGATCACATCAAGAATTATTACTTTTACCAAATTTGTACTTCATTCATGATCTTCTTGAACACTTCAAGATATTCATATTGGTATTTCTCTAAACACCATTTGAAGTATTAGCATTTATTCCAATAGATATGTAAATACATCATATGTTTTATACCTAATAGGATAGTCGTTCTCCCACTACATCTAGTGAAGATTGACTTGTCATCATGTCCAAGATATTCATGTCTCTTAATGGTTCACAACCAAAAGAGTCTAGCTTATCCATCAACATGGAAACTAGAGACGAATTTCTCATGATAATGCTAATTCATTGTTTGAGTTATCAATAACTTTTAGGTATCATTTTATCTTATGCATACCAAGTACCACAAGATAAAGAAAAGCATTGCCACAAAGATCATATCTTTGAAATTGAAACATCAACTATATTGATAGCCATCTTGTCATTACAAGATGCAACAATAAAGTGTTTCTATTGGCAAATTGAAATAGCAGTTCTCAACTCTATTTCATGCCCTTTAGGCTGAAATAAACTGAAAGGTACTCCTATCTATGGCATCAACACTTGCTACAATGATGAGTACTCCTTTCTTGGTCCTTTCACAAAGGCCACCACTTCTTTTTAGATCTTGCATATCATATATGTCAGATATTCATCTTGATATCATATACCTCAGATAAAGAAGTGTTTATTTCATGATACCTACATTGGAGATCTCTATCCCCTCATTTCATCTTCTTTTGTTCTTCCAGGTATAGAGGGAAATTTCTCCTCCCTCGTTCACCCCTCCCATATGCCTTGAGGCTGAAGATGGCTTGGGTTGCTGGCGAGCATCAAAACACTTCTTTGCTTTGCCCTTGACCTTGCCTTTAAGACTTACCCTTCATTGATCACATCAAAGATTAGGGTTTGTCTTTCTTCATCTTTGCCTCTACTGTCCTCAACATGTCCAACAACTTTGTCAATAGCTTGTCAAGGTTGTTCATGTTGTAGTTCATCATGAACTGTATGATTCTTACAGCATTTGCAATATCATACCAGTAGCCAACCCTTAACTCAGAGGGAATCCCAGTCTAGTCAGGTTTTCCACATACCCAATCACATTGAGTGTGTGAGAACCAACTGAATCTCCTTCTGTTATGACATACTAGGACAGTGCCTTGGAGACATCATATGTCTCATGTTGTCTCTGCAACTCATAGTTCAGAGAATACAACATTCAAGCACTCCACATCAATGGCATCCTCAGAATGCTTCCAGTAAGCATCCCTTTCAGCCTTTGGTGTGGTGGGAGCGAGTTCATCTGGTTCTGGTATAACTAGGACTTAGAGCTTTCACTCTTCGATTGAGAACACTTCTCAGTGTCCTAACCAGTCGTGGAATTATTCCCATTTAATTTGTCTGTCTCAAGGACCGATCACAAATAAAGTGATTATTGTTGGTGGCCATTTGTACTACAAAAGGAAATATATGCAATTTAGTCCAAAAACTCAATTTTGACTTATTTGATTGATTTGAAAAAGTTTTATGATATAATTAGGACTTTAATTAATTATCGCTCCCACTATTTTTGTTCAAATTGATAGCCCTCACCATCAATTCGGAAGATTGCAGTGTACAACCTTCTAGTGGGTCAAGATCCCAAAATCCTCTCAGTCATGGACTAGCTAGGGCTATCACCCACAACTTAGATCTTCTAGGTAGGCAACTCTTGCCAATTGCATCATATGCAACTCTTGAAAGATGTCATGCACAACTCCTTGCCATGATCACCTCCATGCCTCAAGGTTCTAGATCCTATCTAGGTCACCTTGTTAAGTCTGACCCAAAGCCAACACGATGAATATGCACCCTGCTAGGGCAGACCCACATATCCATCCTTCACGCTTCCACGAGATAGATGGTGCACCACACTAGGGCGTGCTCACACTTGGTTGATCAAGCTTTTCACATGTGTCGTATTTGGAATGCATCTAAAACTTAATATTTATTGACGGATTTGGTTTTATAGGTACATATATATATCCAATCACCACAATATATAATACACATCATATACATGCTATATCCCATAGAAAACATGCGAAACGATAAAAGGCGATGATTATGGCCATCCTAATGTGATTCCTTGAGCCAAGAGGAATCAAAGTCATCTAGGTCCACATCACATGCAACATGTACAAGATGAACTATGTGCTTTTCTGTTCTGGGTTTGATCAAGTCATCTCCATGACTGATCAGCTCGCCATTAGGCCGGTCGGTTGGGTGCCACCAGCCGATCGACTGGCGCCTCCAACCGATCGGTTCACTGATCATCGTGCATCTCCTCAGGTCACCACCAGCTCATCTCGCTCCAGGAATCAGCCGCCTTGGTCCACCAACCGATCGTCTCACGCCCGAGACGATCATCTCGATCCTCCAAGTGTCTGCTGTCCTTTGACATAACAGGAAATAAACTAATCCTATTTACAATTGCATTGGGAAACCTGAGTTACATTTGGGGGGAGCAAAGGTAGGAAAGAATCTCAAGTTATCTCGAGTTACATTAGGAATAGGAGGTAGGGAATCTATGTGCAGACCGAGATGTAAGAAACAACAATCAACCACACACAGATTTAGGGTTTATGGCCACAATCACACTACAATCACCCCAAAAATCATTTAAGGGTGACACATATCGAATGCATTTATATACCATATCATATATGTATATATAGGGATTTTGTGGATTTATATTGGACATGCATGGGGCCAGTTAATTATTCACATCGTATGCAATAAATAAAAGGTGACAAACTAAAAACTAATCATATCAATTATCCTAAAGTATAGAACGTTGACGTGGCTCTGCTACCACTGTTGGGTTTTAGGGGAGGAAGAGATGACAGTGGAAACAAAAAAATTTCTCCCCAGACCCAGAACCTAAAGAGATCTCATCAACATCTATATAGTAGAAAGGATGGTTTGTAGAGGCGTACCTTATCCCGAGGCTTGCTTGGCAACGTAACCTCACAGCGAGTGCGGTCTTCACCTCCAGTCTTGAACGATGTCTGTGCAGCTCCTGGTTGCACCCGGACTGGCAGATTGACAGCTGTCCTCCGAGCGGTAGAAATCTCCCGCCTCTGTAGTAGTCCACATAGACCACCTAGAACTCCAGTCGTCCTATCCTATAAGACACTGGAAGGAGTCGTCCCCTTCTGTCAACGTACTAGTCACCGACATGCTCTCCCACCACCAGTTGTTGTGATGCGGTTGTCTTTCCCTCGCTGTGCCTCCCTAGTCGGGTAGCACTTGCTCGGGCTCTCTCGGTTACAACAACCAGAGAGGACAACTTTGCAGAGCAACTGATGTTCTGAGTTGTTCTATCTGAGAAGCCCCCAATACCCCTCTATATATAGGAGGGGTTAGGGTTCTCAGCCCTGGGCAAGGCAAGACTAAAGTGGGAGTAGAAGGGTTTGGAATTTCTATGAATTGATACACTGCGGCAGGTGAACTAGTCATTTCACAAACAAACTGATCGTTTGGGGACTGAACCGGTCGGTTCATCTCATGAACCGATCGTTTGGGGAGCTGAACTGATTGGTTCATTCATGAATTGGTCATTTCACTTCCCAGGGCAGTTCCCAATGGACTTTCTTTTTCTATTTCCAATTAATCCAAAGATCAATACTTGTCCCAATCGAATTGTACAAGTGAAAGGAAAATATTTTCTCACCAACCTAACTTTCCCAAACTGGCTCATTTGGTCCAGCTGAACTGATTGGTTCAACAATTGAACTAGTCATCTCACTTGACCCTGAGCCGATCGGTTCAACAGCTTGAACCGGTTGGTTGGTAGTCTAGGTTGTGTAGAAAATAGTCAATACAGTTTTCAATCAATCTGACACCCAAATCAGTTAGTCCAACACTTGAACTTGGTGATTCTGAATCAAGTCAATTGATTGAATGTTTAATTGAACTACTAAACACATTTAGTAAACAATCTAAACATCATTCGTGGATAAACTCCTCTTCCAGGTTAAATCCTATGTGTGTGACCTTGCAGGCCCATTTTACGTTGGCCGTGAAAGTCCATAACACTTATGACTTCACAAGCAAAGAGCAGTGTCTAGTCACACATCAGTGCTACCCAAGTGAAAAGGAAAGTTGGAGAACAACTTTCAATCCTACAATCCGTGATTGGTTTTACAGTGAATGTATAATTCCTTTGTCACTGATATCGCGAATGAAATTAAGGCATGGAACAATCATCCTTTCAACGTTCATTCACTTCCTTGATCTCAGAGCAGACTGGATGAGATATTTGTGACATCAATATCACATATTGATTCACACATGCATGCGCATGCCTTTCTCAGTCCTACTCATCAAGTGACCATGGACATCAAACTCTCTCAGGAGGGACAAATCCCATATCTATCACTCACCCCTCAAAAGCCCCATGTGTCAAAGTCACCCAATCATCACCTTTATAACAATCTATATTTCAGGACTGTGTTTGATAATGTCAAAGTGTACCCAATGACATGTGTTGAGTGTAGTGATTTCAGGTCAAAGAATCACACTCACCACCATCACTGTGAGAGCTGACTGTGACTACCAAGTCATGGTTCCATGTGTCACTCTCACGGTGGGTCAGTCCGATACACTTGTTCTCTAACAAGTACCTATGTGCTTGGTTTGATATCACTATATCATGACTGATGAGATTCTGTCATCAACCAACACACAATCAAGTCTTGTGTGTCATTGTTGTCTATTAACCTTCCACAATGGCATCCGACTAGGGACATAACAAGAATGTATACTCTTAACATCCGTATGATCTCATCATTTAGGTCCTTAACCTAAAAACATACGACATTAAGTAAAACAATTCTTTAGACATTCAATCTGTTCTGTCATTATCTCATAACTGACTAAACCAGAATGAATTGGAAGCTTGCCTTTGATGTTTATCAAATCAATCTTAATGTATCCCACCAATAATCCCATGATTGGATCTCAAGGCATACATACCAACACCATGATGATTGTTAATTACGATGCCTTATGTATGGAATTGCAATAGTATCAAGTGGTGATGTGACAAGTTTATATATTGTACATTTTATATCTTCTAAAGTTGCAATCTACCCTTATCTTAGTAGAATATTTTTAGGGTTTGTATGTAACTTGATTGAAGACACCCAATTGGCTTAACTAATCAAGTGGAAACCTAATTATGTAGTGCCATGTGTCATAGATCCATTCCAATGTTAGACCTTGTTGGATGGTGAAACGAGTCTTCCTAAGGGAAACTCGGAGCACATATTGTTTCATTTGCAAGGTGCAAGTGACTGCGTGCCTTGTCATCTTGACCTCAATTGTTTGAGAATGGCTACGACCGTGTCTTGGTGATTATATATGTGTGAAATGTGATTAGAAGACAACTAGAGTTGTACCTTAGTGATTGGGTTTATATACCTCAGTTTCTAGCGCTATGACCTCTACCAAGGTGGGCTAGGTGTTTTCAGTTTGACTATATGTCGTTGTTGGAAGTTAGACTGATATGTCACTGTGTTGCAAACTTGACTAACTGAATAGTGCCAGAGAAGATCTTAGAGTCTGACTCTTCCTTGATTGTATGGAACTGATTGTGACCAAGCAGTGGTCAGTTGGCGTTTGGGTGGTACAACTCAAATTCCCAGGGCTTAATAAAAGATGTACTACAACCGTGTGGAATATTTGTTTAGGGTTAAACATGCTTCACATTGGATGTTTACCCTTGCCTTGTTTCTCATACTGCTTAGTTGTATTATAATAGAGTAAGAGAAGTCAATTACTATACATGTTCTTCATATTAATTCTACATACATAACATGTTCTACTTATCTATTGTAGCTGCTTAACCTACTTAGTATGTGTAATCAATTTTAAAATTATTCATTTAGTTGAATCTGCTCATCCTATTTAATAATGTTTTTTTGGTCGTGCAAAAATTCTGTTACTATAAAACCAAAACTTTGGGTATAAAAAGTGCCCCTAAGGAAGACAACTAGATCCCTAATCCCCACACAGGGGGATATCAAAGGGATCAACCCAACAAAAAAAACTCCAACCTGAAACAAGTCAGAAGAAGAAATAGGAAAAATAACAAAATAGAGAGACCTATCAGGGGGGAAGGAGCTATATACAGGACCATTAGAAACATCCACAAATACACACATATGAAACTACAACCCACCTACCAAATCAAAATGAAAAGCCATCCCCTATCCCACCTTCCAAGCAAGATATCAGCTGGATCACAAAGGAATCAAAATGGAGAAGATATGACTGCCACTCACTGCCTCCTCCCTAAAGTACTGGATCATATGCACCTGATTCAATACTTCACCCAAAAAGGAACCAAACAGAACACCTTAACTAGATCAAAGGGGCACCAACCAAAATTACCTATAGACTTCTGCAATTGAAGGAAGGCAACCATGGAGCCACGACATACAGATCACCCATAAAGAGCGGACATGGTCACCTAGCAGACAGCCGCATACAGCCAAAGGCAATTAGCTGTTGACAACCACAATGTGCACCTAGAAGCTAACTCATGTTCGGGCTTCAATTAAATCACTAAAATGCAGATCAACAAGCAGAGAAGCTCCACGCCTACTACATTCTTGTGCTTCATCCTTCATGTGGCCGAAGGCCAACACCAATAGAAGCATATCATCGAACATCCTGAGGACAACCCCCACGCAGAAATAGGGCCAACAGGGGGGAGCCCTATCGCCTTAGATCCCATTGACGAGGACCCCTTGGAGGGGCCAGTGCTACTGACAGGCTGAGGACCGCCGCCGTGTCGGGGAAGAAACCCAAAACTGGGAGGCGTCGCCGCTAGATCCAATAGCTATGAGGGGTCATCACTAGGCGGACCAGAGAAGGAACCCCAGCCACCTAGAGAGACCCGCCACCTCTATATACACTAGGGGAGGATCTGAGGTTAACCACGGCCAGGGCCATCAAAAGTGAGCCAAACTAGGGAGGCGTCGTCGCCAGGTCCAACAGGAATATGGGGTTATCGCTGGGTGGACCAGAGAGAAGTCCCCAGCCACCTAGAGAGAGCCCCATCACCTCCAATCCACCAGGGAACCTGTTTCACTATCCAATCAAACCGATGAGGCACCTACATCCTAGGATCAGGATCCTCAACCACAGGACGAGTAGGTGCTAGAGGAGTAGATGGTGCAGAGACCACCTATCTTCACCAATGCAGAGCAGCGACACAAGAGCCAAAATATGACCATGATTGGTTCCTATCTCTCCATCACTCTTGAACAGAGAAGATTCGACGAGGTCGACGCCGATCCATCAGCCTATTGGGGCTCGCGGCGCCTCTGTATATATCGATCCAGGGTGAGCGAGGAGGGATCTCTACAGATCGACTGAGGGCATCGGCTCAAATGGAACTCCAGGGAAAGTGCAGCAGCCTTCAGATCTAGCTAACCGTCATTGAGGCCAGGGGGAGGGAAGCTCTGAGGAGACGCTCCCCTCCCCCCAGTGGTGGCCGCTGGGGGGATGCTAGAGAGAAGGCAGAGCAGAGAACCCTAGAGAGAAGGAAAAGTGAAGAACCCTTCCTTCTTAAGCATAATATGTGTTTATAATAGTTTTTGGCGGAGAATTATATCTCTCATTAGGACATGGGTCTCACCTTGTGGTTCACCACATCTTTTTTGGTGGTAGCATGGTAGAGATCATACTATTGAGGAAGAGTAACTTAGAAATTAGTGAATGCAAAAGGTCAGATAAGATGTGGTGTTGTGTAGTAGGGTCCTATGTATCATCCTTGTACTCTCAGGTCCACGAGGGTAGTGTTTTATAGATGATGTGTACCCTGATACATGTTTTGGCAGCATGTCTTGATTATATATAAGGCTTGTGCATGTGAACAAGTTATCTTTTGTAATAGGTGTGTGGTAGTTAGCCACTATACAAATACACATACCTATCATGATATGTGATATGGTATAGTTTTTGGACCTTGATGTAATACATTTCCACACATAATGGTTATATGAGATCAATTTTAATTTATCCATTCTTTTGGTAATGTGATTGCTTAGTAGTTGATCACACACTTTGGTTTTGAGTTATATCATCATGTGGCATCGGTGCACCACAGTTTGATTGGTATCAAAGCTCAAGGTTCACTGAGTCTTCAGGGACATAGGACTAGGGTTTGTGTCTGTCCTTGCATTATCCAGTATATCTCATTACATCTTCTTCTTATGCAAAAGAAGAATAAGATATGTCTGGGGTGTTGGTATGTATGCCCTGAGAGCCAATCATGGGATGACTGGTGGGATACATTAAGATTGATTTGATAAACATCAAAGGCAAGCTTCCAATTCTTTCTGGTTCAGTCATATGAGACAGTGATAGAACATATTGAATGTCTAGAGAATGACAGTACCCAATGGTGTATCCTTTCAGGTTCAGGACCTGAACGATGAGATCATACAGATGCTAAGAGTTTGTACATTCTTGTTATGTCCCTAGTCATATGTCATTATGGAAGGTAGATAGACAACAATGACACACAAGACTAGATTGTGGTGTTGGTTGATGACAGAATCTCATTAGTCATGATATAGAGATATCAAACCAAACACATAGGTACTTGTTAGAGAACAAGTGTATCGGACAGGCCCACCGTGAGTTTGACACATGGAACCATGACATGGTAGTCACAATCATTACTCACAGTGATGGTGGTGAGTGTGATTCTTTGACTTGAAATCACTACACTCAACACATGTCGTTGGGCACACTTTGAGATCATCAAATGCAGTCCTGAAACATGGGTTGTTATAAATGTGATGATTGGGCGGCTTTGACACATGGGATTTTGAGGGGTGAGTGATAGAAATGGGATTTGTCCCTCCTAAGGGAGTTTGATATCCATGGCCACTTGATGAGTAGGATTGAGAAAGGCGTGCATGCATGTGTGAATCAATATGTGATATTGATGTCATACATATCTCTTCCAATCTACTCTGAAATCAAGAAAGTGAATGAACGTTGACAGGATGAATGTTCCATGCCTCGAGTTCATTCGGGATATCAGTGACAAAGGAATTATACATTCATTGTAACACCATTCATGGATTGTAGGATTGAAAGTTGTTCTCCAAGTTTCTATTTCACTTGGGTAGCACTGATGTGTGACTAGGCACCACTCTTTGCTTGTGAAGTCATAAGTGTTATGGACTTTCACTACCAACGTGAAATGGACCTGCAGGGTCACACACATAGGATTTAACCTGGAAAAGGAGTTTTGTCCACAAACAATGTTTAGATTGATTACTAAAGGAGTTTAGTAGTTCAATTAAACACTCAATTAATTGATAGCTCAATGTCATAATGTTCAAGGTGTTGGACACATTGATTGGAGTATCAGATTGATTGAAACTACAATTGACTGATTCTACACAATCTGCACTCCCAACCGATCAGATCATGTGATGAACTGATCGCCTGAGCTTGGTGAACCGATCGGTTCAGATGGTGAGTCGATCGGATGATGGACAGGGTGAAACAATCGCTTCAAGTATTAAAACGATCGGTTCAACTGGTCCAATCGAGCAAGTTGGGAAAGTTAGGTTGGTGAGAAATTTCTTTTCATTTCACTTGCCCAATTTGATTGGAACAAGGATTGGTATTTGGTACCAATTCGAAACAAAAGAGGAAAAGTCAACTGGGAACTGACCAGGACCACGAACCGACCGGTTCATAAGTGAACCGACCATTTCATGGGTCCCAACCGATCGGTTGAGGTGTCAACCGACCGGCTCAGGTCCCCAACCGACCGTTTCAGAAATGAAATGATCGGTTCAGGTTGTGCAGTTGGTTGTTTTTGTGGAAAATCTCGAGCCCTTCTACTCCTGCTTTAGTCCCACATTTCCCGGGATAGAGAACCCTGTCCCATGACCCTCATATATATAGGGGTATTGGGGGCTTCTCAAAGAACAACTCAGTGCAACCAGTTGCTCTATAAAGTTGTCGTTCTCTCTGGTTTTGGTAACCGAGAGATCTCGAGCAAGTGCTACCCGATAAGGGAGGCACAACAAGGGAAAGACAACTGCAGAAAATGACTGGTGGCAGGAGAGTGTGTCGGTGACTAGTACGCTGACAGGAGGGTGCGACTCCTTCCAATTCCTTGTGGGACAAGGAGATTGGAGTTCTAGGTGGTCCGCGTGGACTACTTCAGAGGCGGGAGATTTTTGCCGCTCGGAGGACAGCTGTCAATCCCGACGGTCCCGGTGAGACCAGGAGTTGTCAGTCCCGGTGCGACTAGGAGCTGCACAGACACCGTCCAAGACCGAAGGTGAAGACCGCACAAGCCACGAGGTATTGTCGCCGAGCAAGCATCGGAACAAGGTATGATTCCACAAACCATCCCTTCCTATTGTATAGACGTTGACGCATTTCCTTATTCTGGGTTTGAGGAGGAGAAATTTTTGTTTCCGTTGCCTTCTCTGCCTCCCCTAAAACCCAACAGTGGTATCAGAGCCACGTCAACTACTCTATACTTTAGGATTATCGATATGATCAATTTTGGTTTGTCACCTTTATTTATTGCATACAATGCGAATAAAATTGGCTTTATGCATGTCCAATCCTAAATCCACAAATCCCAATTTACATATATGATATGTATTATGAATGCACTCGATACACATTGCCCTTAAACGAGTTTTGTGGTGGATGTATAGTGTGGTTATGGCCAATAAACCCTATCTGTGTATGGTTGTATGTGGTTGCTTGCATCTCGGTCTGCGCACCGATCTTCCTTCTCCTATTCCTGATGTAACTCGAAATAATTTGAGATTTCTTTCCTACCTTTGCTCCCCTCGAATGTAACTCGAGGTTTCTCTTTTTACAATGTAAAATATGATAGAATTTTATTTCCTGTTATGTCGAAGAACGGAGGACATCCTGACGACAGCTGAGACGATCGGTTCAAGGCATGAACCGATCGGTTGACATTCGAGACGATCGGTTCAAGGAGTGATCCGATCAGTTGATGACCGGTTCGAGGAGTGAGACGAGTGGGTGGCGGCCATGATGAGATGCACGACGACCAGGCAAACCGATCGGTTGGAGGAGCCAACTGATCGGCTGGTGGCACCCAGCCGACCGGCCTGATGGCGAGCCGATCAGTCATGTGATGAGTTGATCAAACCCAGAAAGGCAAAGCACAAAGATCATCTTGTATAGGTTGCATGTGATGTAGACCTAGATGACCCTGATTCCTTTTGGCTCGAGGAATCACATTAGGATGGCCATAATCATCGCTTTTATCATTTCACATGTTTTCTGTGGGATATAGCATGTATATGATATGTACTATATATTGTGGTGATTGGATATGTATATGTATATAAAACAAAAATCCCTCATTAAATATTAAGTTTGAGATGCCTTCCAAATGCGACACACGTGAAAAGCTTGATCGACCAAGTGTGGGCACACCCTAGCGTGGTGCACTGTCTATCTCGTGGAAGCGTGAAGGATGGATATGTGGTATGCCCTAGCATGGTGCATATTCATCGTGTTTGCTTTGGGTCGGACTTAACAAGGTGATCTAGATGGGATCTAGTACCTTGAGGCATGGAGGTGATCATGGAAAGGAGTTGCATATGACATCTTATCAAGAGTTGCATATGACATCTTATCAAGAGTTGCATATGATGCAATTGGCAAGAGTTGACTACCTGAGAGATCTAAGTTGTGGGTGACAGCCCTAGCTGGTCCATGACTTAGAGGATTTCAGGATCTTTCCCACTAGAAGGTTGTACGCTGCAATCTTCTGAATTGATGGTGAGTGATATCAATTTGAAGTAAAATAGTGAGAGCGATAATTAATTAAAGGCCGAATTATATCGTCAACTTTTCAAATCAATCAAATAAGTCAAAAATGAGTTTTTGAACTAAAATTGCATATTTCCTTTTATAGTACAAATGGAAACAAACAACAATCACTTTTCCTTGTGATCGGTCCTTGAAAAGGACAAGCTAAATGGGACAAACTTCCATGACTGGTATAGGACATTAAGAATTGTTCTCACTCAAGAGCAAAAACTCTATGTCCTGGATACTCCAATTCCAGAGGAACCTACTCCTAATGCACCAAAGGCAGAAAGGGATGCTTATAAGAAGCATTCTGATGATGACATTGATGCAAAGTGCTTGATGTTGTGCTCTATGAACCACGAGTTGCAGAGACAACATGAGAACATGGGTGTCATTGAGATGATTCAGCATCTCAGAAACATGTATGAAGATCAAGCACGACAAGAGAGATATGATGTCTCAAGGGCACTGTTCAAGTGCGTCATGACAGAAGGAGATCCAATTGGTCCTCACACACTCAAGATGATTGGGTATGTGGAGAACCTGACGAGACTAGGATTTCCATTGAGCCAAGAGTTGGCTACTGATGTGATACTGCAATCGTTGCCAGAATCCTACAATCAATTTGTGATGAACTACAACATGAACAACTTTGATAGGCCACTGTCCGAGTTGTTGGGCATGTTGAGGACAGCCGAGACATAGATGAAGAAGGACAAGCCTAAGTCTGTGATGGTGATCACGAGCAAGAAAGGCAAGTCCAAGCGCAAAGGCAAGGGCAAAGCTAAGAAAGGTTCTGATGCTAGCCAGGAGCCAAAGTCGTCTTCAGCTCTCAAGGCCAAGGGAGGCGTGACCAAGAAAGGCAATTGCCACCATTATCAAAAGCCAATACATTGGAAAAGGAATTGCCCTCTCTATTTGTAAGAACAAAAGAGGAAGGAGGTGACATACGTCTCTACTTAAAGGTGTCATGAAAGTAAACTTGTAACACTTTTGAGGTATATGATACCAAGATGTAAAGTATAAAGCACTCAATAAATGGGGCAAGTGTTGCCGCCATAGATATGAGTACTTTAGTTTATTTTCAGCCTAAAAGGCATGTAATACAGTTATGAACTGCTATTTCATATTTGCCAATAGATAGAAACACTTTATTTTTGCATATTGTATGACAATGATGGCAATCAATAAAGAGATGTTTCAATTTATAAAGATATGATCTTTGTGGCAATGCCTTGTTTATCTTATGGTATTTGATATGCATAAGATAAAATGATACCTAAAAGTTATAGATAACTCAAACAATCAAATTAGCATCAATCATGAGAAATTCATTTCTACTTTCCATGTGATGGATAAATCTAGACTCTTTTGGTTAGAGAACCAATAAGAGACATGAATATCTTGGACATGATTAATCAATCTTCACTAAAGGTAGTGGGAGAATGATTATCCTATTAGGTATGATACATGTGATGTATTTACATACCTATTGGAACAAATGCTAATACTTCAAATGGTGTTTAGAGAAATACCAATATGAATATCTTGAAGTGTTCAAGATTATCATAGATGAAGTGAAAATGTGGTAAAGTGTTAATTCTTGATGAGATCAATGAATGAAATACTTGGACCAAATGTTTGAGATCCTTATGAGTGATTATGATAGTGTATCATAGTGAACTCATGATTAAGGCATGGTGATGTCTAAATCAAGAAGGAATCATACTCTAAGGAGTTAAAGAATGATTATCAAATAACTGAATTCTTCTTAATAAAAGAATACCCCACACTAATAAAGGACATTAAGAATCACAAGGAGTTGTAAGTTCTTATATCCTTGACGGATACACCTCGTTTATCTATGTGATGAGTTGTTCATGTGATGAGTCAACTATCTAGATGAATATGAGGAACCGAATTTTGAGTTATGGTTTATGACCATTACATCCTAAATGACATCCATGTGAACCATAAGGTATGACCATGATGGTAGCACCCATTGGATGAAATCCATAAGTGCAAATTAGTCTTAAGTGTTAAGTCACATGGATAACATTTTGAGAAGGATGATGCTTGTTGATTGCAACTTAATGACTAAGACATTTGGCATATGGATACTAAAACTGCATTCCTATGAGGAATAAAACAAGGATGTGTACGTGACACAACTTATAAGGTTTATGAATCCACTAATGCAAATGAAGTCTATAAGTTACAATGGACTAATCAATGTGATTGATTGAGTACAAGAAACTCAGAATTGGATCATTACTTTGATGATATAGTCAAAGGGTTTGACTGACATATCAAAGATAAAGAAGGGATCTGTGATTTAGTGGGAGCATATTCACATTCCACATGTTGATGTGAAATGGAAATGTTCTAGAATGGAAATCCAAAAGTGGAAATTATCTTTAAGGAAGATAGAGATGTTTCCTATGTGATAGGAATAGAGATCTATAGAGATAGTTCTCGAAAAACCTCTTGATCTGAAAAGAGAAAGCATACATTGGCAACATGTACTGAAGGGTTCAGTATGCACAGATTTAGTGGGAGAAAACTTGTCCATGTTACATGGAGTTAGTATCCCAATGCCAAGTGTCCAATTCTTATGAAGAATGGGAACACTAAGAATAGATATGGATCTATCATGTATGTAATTATCCCATTATCTTGCATGTATCGACATGGCAAGAACAAAATGCATTCATCATCTTGTATGTAGGACATGGCAATATGATGTGCTCATCCTGATAACTCGTATGTGAGACATGATGAGTGGATGTCTATCTACTTCCAGTAAGAGTTACTGGAATACCATGAGAACTTGATAAGTACTAGTTCTATGGAGATAAGGAAGAGTTCAATGTAAAGAGTTACATTGATGCGAACTTCTGAAAGGACAGAAAATTAATCGCAAAATATATATAGGATATATAAAAGTGAAAGTTTCTTGATAATTGGAAGTGTTCCAATAAAACCATTTAAAAGGAAATGCCGAGTATCCGCGTATTAGAGAACAACAGTGGATATTATATGGATCTGGAAGTTCATGAGATGAACTTATAGATATTCCGCTCATTGATGACAAGTATGGAATCCTTGATCATGCAATGTGGCTAAAGGTTAGCAAAGGAATATTAGATCGCATATTACGGAAACTCCATCTCATACGTGTGACGTACAATGAAGAGATGAGAGACATGTTGTTAAAAATTGACTTTGGCAAGGTGTTGCCATAACTCACTATGTTCGCACTAGAGCACAAAAACATGTGGGACATGTTTGAAGATCACTATGAATATGATTCAAGGGTGATTGGCTCGCAGTGCAAGTGGGAGTCTGTTGGTATGTATGCCCTGAGAGCCAATCATGGGATGATTGGTGGGATACATTAAGATTGATTTGATAAACATCAAAGGCAAGCTTCCAATTCTTTCTGGTTCAGTCATATGAGATAGTGATAGAACATATTGAATGTCTAGAGAATGACAATACTCAATGACGTATGCTTTGAGGTTCAGGACCTGAACGATGAGATCATACAGATGCTAAGAGTTTGTACATTCTTGTTATGTCCCTAGTCAGATGTCATTATGGAAGGTAGATAGACAGCAATGACACACAAGACTAGATTGTGGTGTTGGTTAATGATAGAATCTCATTAGTCATGATATAGAGATATCAAACCAAACATATATGTACTTGTTAGAGAACAAGTGTACCAGACAAACCCACCATGAGTTTGATACATGGAACCATGACATGGTAGTCACAATCAGTACTCATAGTGATGGCGGTGAGTGTGATTCTTTGACCTAAAATCACTACACTCAACACATGTCGTTGGGTACACTTTGACATCATCAAACGCAGTCCTGAAACATGGGTTGTTATAAAGGTGATGATTGGGTGGCTTTGACACATGGGGCTTTTGAGGGGTGAGTGATAGATATGGGATTTGTCCCTCCTAAGGGAGTTTGATATCCATGGCCACTTGATGAGTAGGATTGAGAAAGGCGTGCACGCATGTGTGAATCAATATGTGATATCGATGTCATACATATCTCTTCCAATCTACTCTGAAATCAAGAAAGTGAATGAACGTTGACAGGATGACTGTTCCATGCCTCGAGTTCATTCACGATATCAGTGACAAATGAATTATACATTCACTGTAACACCATTCACAAATTGTAGGATTGAAAGTTGTTCTCCAACTTTCTATTTCACCTGGGTAGCACTGATGTGTGACTAGGCACCACTCTTTGCTTGTGAAGTCATAAGTGTTATGGACTTTCACTGCCAACGTGAAATGGACTTGCAGGGTCACACACATAGGATTTAACCTGGAAAAGGAGTTTTGTCCACAAACAATGTTTAGACTGATTACTAAAGGAGTTTAGTAGTTCAATTAAACACTCAATTAATTGATAGCTCAATGTCATAATGTTCAAGGTGTTGGACACATTTATTGGAGTATTGGATTGATTGAAACTGCAATTGACTGATTCTGCACAATCTGTACTCCCAACTGATCAGCTCATGTGATGAACCGATCGGCGGAGCTTGGTGAACCGATCAGTTCAGATGGTGAGTTGATCGGCTGATGGACAGGGTGAAACAATTGCTTCAAGTATTGAAACGATCGGTTCAACTGGTCCAACCGAGCAAGTTGGGAAAGTTAGGTTGGTGAGAAATTTCTTTTCGTTTCACTTGCCCAATTTGATTGGAACAAGGATTGGTATTTGGTACCAATTCGAAACAAAAGAGGAAAAGTCAATTAGGAACTGACCAGGACCACGAACTGACCGGTTCAGAAGTGAACCGACCATTTCATGGGTCCCAATCGATCGGTTGAGGTGTCAACTGACTGGCTCAGGTCCCCAACCGACCGTTTCAGAAATGAAACGATCGGTTCAGGTTGCGCAGTTGGTTGTTTTTGTGGAAAATCTCGAGCCCTTCTACTCCTGCTTTAGTTCCGCATTGCCCGAGATAGAGAACCCTACCCCATGACCCTCCTATATATATAGGGGTATTGGGGTCTTCTCAAAGAATAACTCAGTGCAACTAGTTGCTCTGTAAAGTTGTCGTTCTCTCTAGTTTTGGTAACCAAGAGAGCCCGAGCAAGTGCTACCCGATAAGGGAGGTACAGTAAGGGAAAGACAACTACAGAAAGCGACTAGTGGCAGGAGAGTGTGTCGGTGACTAGTACGCCGATAGGAGGGTGCGACTCCTTCCAATTCCTTGTGGGACAAGGAGATTGGAGTTCCAGGTGGTCCATGTGGACTACTTCAGAGGCGGGAGATTTTTGCCGCTCGGAGGACAGCTGTCAATCCTGACAGTCCCGGTGAGACCAGGAGTTGTCAGTCCCGGTGCGACCAGGAGCTGCACAGACACCGTCCAAGACCAGAGGTGAAGACCGTGCAAGCCGCGAGGTATTGTCACCGAGAAAGCCTCGGGACAAGGTATGATTCCACAAACCATCCCTTCCTATTGTATAGACGTTGACGCGTTTCCTTGTTCTGGGTTTGGGGAGGAGAAATTTTTGTTTCCGCTGCCTTCTCTGCCTCCCCTAAAACTCAACATGGGGAACATGAAGAACATGTTGATAGTAGTGTAGCTGCACTAGGAGGTGGTGCCAGGAGGTAGGCTAGAGTAGATGGAGTGCCTGAAGTGACTCAATTTGACCGAACAATTATGGTTAATCCCACTTTCCATTCCATGTTTGGATAGTTTATGGGTACAATTTTTTCATATGGCGGATAGAGTGCCCATACCTCAAGTGAGGGCAACTATCCCCAATGCGGAATCCAGGGTTCTAGGAAGACTTTTGAGAGGTTGAGACATGTGGTGCGATCGAGTATGTAGGTATGATAGACCTGACAAATGCGGACATGTGACTGAAGGAGTTGGAGAAGGCCTTTAAGATCCTCAATATCCCAAAGGAGGATAAGGTGAAGCATACAGTTGATCTGCTGAAGGGAAGTGTTGGCCATTGGTGGGTTATTGAGGGAGAGAAGATGTATGGTGTAGTGATTAGTTGGGAAGACTTTTGATGGGAGTTCGTGAGATGATACTTCCTGAAGATGTATCTTGATGAGAAGATCTCGCAATTTGAGAAGATTCTACAGGGATCAATGGTGATCAATGACTACCAGGCCAAGTCATTGGAGATGTTGAGGTTTTCCCCTCACATGGCTGCGATAGATAAGGAGAGGATCAGACAGTTTGAGAAGGACTTAATTAAGGAGTTGATGATGACGATATCTACTTTGGAGAACTGAGAGCGATTTTCTACTTTTGTTTAGTCTGTGAGACAGATAGACCAGTCAGTTGTGGAGAAGCGTGAGGCTAACACTATGAAGCGGTTCTCTCAGTTTTAAGGATAGTCTTCTAGAGGCTTCAAGAAGCCTAGGTTTTTTTCACCTCAATCACAACAAAGATCTGGAGTGCCATCTCAATGGTCACTGTACAAGGGCATAGTTTGTACTTTTCTGCCGATAGGAGTTCACATCACATCATCACTTTCGGTGACATGTTCGTATAGGCCATGGTATGAGAGTAGGACCTACTTCAAGTTTGGACAGACATGGCATACAAAGTGGTATTACCCAATAAAGGATGAGGAGGTGATGCAACAACCAAGGCAGAGTCAACAAGGGTCTCAATGATAATAGTTTAGAAGTGGTGGTGGTAGAGGACATGAATCACAAGTAGGATCTTCCAGGCAGGTCAATAGAGAAGGGGGGAAACAACTAGTGATGGCTCGATTCTACGCCATGAGTCAGACGGAGGGAGTGGTCAATCCATGGGTTATGATAGGCCATATGGAGTTATTTCATTCTGATATGTCTGCATCTTCCTTTGTGTCTATTTTGGTTGACTCGGGTGTGACACACTCTTTTGTCACCATAGAGGTGATTTTTAGTTGTTCCTTGAATGCTAGTCATAGATCTGATAGTCTTCTTCTAGAAACCTCTCTTGCTGGTTCCGCCAAGCTGCAGGAAGTGTGTCCATCCTATGTTCTTTCTTTCTTAGGACACAACATCCAAGTGGACCTTGTGCCACTTGACATGCATGGATTCGATGTGATCCATAGAATTGATATTATAGAGAAGTATAGGGTGGTCTTGGACTATAGTTCCAAGGTAGCAACGTTATTTGACAATGATTTTTTATGGATCTTCCAAGGAGATAGAAAGATTCTTCTAACGTGCTTGGTGTTAGTGATGACAGTAGAGAGGCTAATGAGATAAGGGTGTGAAGCTTTTATAGCACACGTAGTAGATACCATGGTGAGGATTCATAGTATTTAAGAGGTGCCTATTGTTTGAGAATTTGAAGATGTGTTTTTCAGTGAGTTTCCCAAAGTTCCTCCTCCTAGAGAGATTGATTTTGAGATCAATCTGGTTTGTGGTACATAGTCGATAACGCAGAAGCCATACATGATGGCACCAGTAGAGATGCAAGAGTTGAAGAAGTAGTTGCAAGAGTTATTTCAGAAGGGCATTATCAGTCCGAGAACTTCCCCTTGGGGTTCTCCCATGTTGTTCTTGAAAAAGAATGATGGTTCCATGAGGTTGTGCATAGAATACCGATAGCTGAATAAAATGACTATCAAGAACAAGTACCCATTGTGAAAATCTATTTGATCAGTTGAGAGGTGTCGTTGTGTTTTTGAAGATTGATTTGAGGTCAGGTTACCGTCAATTGAGGATCAAGGAAGATGACATACCCACGTCTACTTTTAGGACTCGATATGGTCCTTACGGGTTTGTAGTTATGCCACTTGGGATAACCAATGCACCGACAATATTCATGGACCTGATGAATAGGGGTGCTGGCATTATCTAGTTCAGTTTGTGGTTGTGTTCACTAACGACATCTTGATATATTCCAGGGACAACCAACAACATGAGCAACATATACACCTAGCGTTGATGTTGTTGAGGCATCACAAGTTGTACGCCAAGTTTAGAAGGTGTGAGTTTTGGTTGAAGGAGGTATTTTTTCTTGGTCATGTGATATTTGTTGAAGGTGTTTGAGTGGATCCTAAGAAGGCACAATCAATGTTAGAGTGGGGGCAGCATAAGATGTCGATAGAGGTTTGTAGTTTCCTAGTCTTGGCAGGCTACTACATGAGGTTTATCAAGAATTTCAGTGTTTTGGCATTACCCGTAAAGAAGCTTATGAGGAAAGGTGCACATTTTGTCTGAAATGAAAAATGTCAACATTCTTTCTCGCTTTATAAAGATAAGCTTAATAGAGCACCAGTGTTAGTGTTTCCTGAGCAAGGGAAAGGTTATATCATCTTCTACGATGTGTTAAAGGATGGCTGGGATGCGTGCCGATGCAGGATAAGAACATGATTTATTTTGCTTTGTGACAACTTAAGAAACATGAGGAGAACTACCTGCATGATCTCGAGCTTAAAGTTGTGGTCCATGCTTTGAATATTTGGAGACACTACCTTTATGGAGAGAAGTGTCAGTTCTTCACCTGCTACAAGGACCTTCAATACATCTTCTCATAGCAGGAGATGAACATGCAGAAGAGATGTCGGATGGAGTGATTAAAGATTAATTTGCACTATATACTGTCATCCAGGGAAGGAGAATGTGGTGGTAGATGCACTTAGTAGGAAGTCTTCTTTGTCATCACCTACTGACAAGGTGTAGTTGTGTTCCTTAGTGTTCCTTAAGATAGACATGTTGGTGACGTTGCGTTAGATGAACATGAAGTTATAAGTTTCCTTTTTGGATGCTTTCTAGCATAGTTGTAGGCAAAGCCCATACTGAGTCAGCAGACAATAGATGCACAATGTAATGATACTATGATACAACAGACCGATCAGAGTTTGGCAGTGAGAAGCTTGAGGGCTTCCATGAGTCAGAGGATGGGACAGTATGTTTCCGTGGTACAACAGTGGTTCGTGATGATGATGGTTTGAGGAAGTTGGTTTTATACGAGGTTCACTCTTTGATGTATGTGATGCATCCATGCAGTACCAAGATGTACCATAACTTGGAGGATTTGTATTGGTGGCCTGGATTAAAGCATGATGTGGGTGAGTTTGTGGCAAGGTGTCCTGTGTGTCAACATGTCAAGGTTGAACATTGGAAGCCTACATGAACGTTGCAACCTTTTCCTATACCGTAGTGGAAATGGGATCATACCATGATGGACTTTGTGGTTGGTCTTCCTAGAACATCCAAAGGTCATGAATCCATTTGGGTGATTGTGGACAATTTGACCAAATCAGCTCACTTCTTGCTAGTCAAGGTGACATTTATAGAAGAGAAGTTGGCATAGATATATGTGGATGAGATAGTGTGGTTTCATGATATCCCAGCTACTATTGTCAGACAAAGATGCTAAATTTACCATTCAATTTTGGGAACTTATACAGACAACCATGGGTACACAGTTGAGGTTTAGTATGACATTTCACCCGCATTCAGATGGTCAATCAGAGAGGACCATTCAGACTTTATAATATCTATTGTGAGCATGTGTTCTGTAGTTTTTAGGCAGTTGGGATGTGCATATGAGTTTGATGGAGTTTTCCTATAACAACAGTTACTAGAGGAGTATCAACATGGAACCTTATGAGTCTTTGTATGGGAGGATTTGTAGGTCTCTGCTTTGTTGGTATGAAATAGGTGAGTATCAACTTTTGATCCCCGAACTCATACAATAGACTACAGAGAACATCAAAGTGATACAACATCAGTTGAAGGTAGCTCAGGATAGACATAATCCCTATGCTGACAATCGTCATAGACCCTTGGAGTTCCAAGTGGGGGACATTGTGTATCTCAAGGTCTCTCCTTGGAAAGGTGTCTTGAGGTTTGGGAAGAAGGTTAAGTTGGCTCCCCGATATATGGGACCTTACCCAATGGTGGTACGTGTTGTGAAGGTGGCTTACAAGTTGGAGATACCTCCAAAGTTACAGAGGTTGCATCTAATCTTTCATGTTTCCATGTTGAGGAAGTGTCATCCAGATACCGAGTTGGTGTTGTAGCCAGTGGAGGTTGTGTTGGAGGAGGATGTGCTGTATGTTGAAGGTTCTGTGTTGATCTTGGATCGGAGAGTGATGAAGTTGAAGAATAAGGAGATAGTGTTGGTTAAGGTTTTGGTATCAAGCCATGTGGGAGTTGGAGGATGAGATGTGTAGGAAGTATCCATCTCTTTTTGCATAGGATTTTGGGGGCAAAATCCTTGTTAGGGGTTTATGGTTGTAAGACCCATGACCTGGCCTTATGCTTGATCTCACTTTCTTAACATAATTAGATGCTTAAAAATCTTAATATAATCATGCGATGTGCCTGAAATGCTTCTATTTTAAGTTTGGTCCAGTTTGCATGTTGTTTGAGCTAGTGTTACTATATGTGTGCTTGCTTTGGACCAAGTTGCAATTTACCATGCTTAGGGTTTATATTGCAATTTGTGACATGCTTGGTGTGCCTCACAAGTTTTTTCATCATGTTGGAGAGATTGGTGCCTTAGTTCCTCTTGAGGAACTTCTCTCTTTGTGGTTGAATCCATGGCTTTCCCATGGTAGTACCTATGTTGAGATGAAGATCCATTCTCTTCCCTTTCTTTTCGGCCTAGGTCTTGTTCTCTCTTCCTTTGAGCTTTCTTTAACCTAGGTTTGTTCTTCTTCTTTTGAGGTGATATTAGCTTGGTCGTGAATTTAAACCAAGCTTTGGTTTTCTCTGTCTTCTTGGAGCTTTCTTGTTGTTTGGATCCTCTACACCATAATCCAAGGCGAGTTATATAACTTGCCCTCAATTATTGTTGCACTCATCTTGCATGTTAATGATCTACACTAAAACGTGGTTATAAGTAGTTTGGTGAAAATATCTATGTTCTTGGGTTTAGTTTTTATGATGATCATGAGTAGATAATCTCCCTTGCTAAACCTTAAACCATGTGGCCAAATTCTTGTTTGATGTTGGAAGTGGTGATTCTTTCAAGCTTGTGCTTAAACTTGGTTTCCTTCCTCATAATTGGGGTTTTATCTTTTGCATAATGATGGAGGTTTGATCATTGCATGCATGTGCTTAACCTTGGTTTCCTTCCTCATAATCGAGGTTTTCTCTTTTGCATAATTGTGGAGGTTTAATTCTTGCATGCATATGTTCAACATTTGGTTTTCTTTCTCTTATCATGGTTTCTATGTTAACCTTGTGATGATTATAATTAGGGTTTTGGTTTTCATCTTATTCATGCGGTTTTTACTTTGATGACCCTTTGGATTCTTGATGATGAATCATCTATTTTGGTCACTATGTTTGCACCATGTTGTTTCTTGTGGTCTCTGTGATTTTGGTTTGTTTAATGGTCGCTAAGACCTAGTGGTCGTTGAAGTTTGTTATTGGTTTGGTCGCTATACCCTAATTTCCTTGGTTGCTATGATTTTGATCCTTTTTGTGATTGCTATGGTTGATGATTCATGTTGTTATCTATGTTGATGTGTTGGTTGCGGTCTCCATGACCTTGGTGGTCGCTACGGTGAACCCTAACCCTAACGGTCGGTAGGGAAATGTAATCCTAGAGGTCTCTAGAGATGTTACAACTTACATGGTTGCTATTCTTCCCGGTTTTCATGATCGATTGGTTATGATAATGATTTTAATCTAATGTCTTTCAAGAATGTGGGAGGTGGTGAACATTAGGGTGGAATATAAATTATTGTTATGGAAACCCTAAATCGATTTGCTATGTTGGAACCCTAACCCTAGTTTCAAATATGTGATGGTGTTGCTTAGCTTGCTTGAGTAATTTAGTATGATAATATAGTATTCTATCTCTCCTACTTGTTGTACCCCTAAATTTTTTGGTTGAATAAGCATCATAAATAGTGCTTGATCATGATAATATTTATGTGACACATGTGTGGTGATTATGGGCCTTGATGAGGCAAGGAGAGATAATGATGTTTTGTAGGAACAATGAGAATGGTCTTATGACCTTAGCAGAGGCTTAGTGCCTAATTGAGGTAATATCCTTTGGTGATGTGATAAGGGATTGATGTTCCATGATGATGGGTGAATGGTGATGGCCTTGTGTATTACATTGTAATAGTATGAGGTGGTGATGTGACAAGTTTATATCTTATATGTTTTATATCTTTTGAAGTTACAATCTACCCTTATCTTTGTAGAATCTTTTTAGGGTTTGTACGTAACTTGATTGATGTAGTATAAAAGACACCCCATTGTCTTAACTAATCAAGTGGAACCCTAATCATGTAGTTCCCTATGCCATAGATCCATTCCAGTGTTGAAACTTGTTGGATGGTGAAACAAGTCTTCCTAAGGGGAACTCAGAGCGCATATTGTTCAGTATGCGAGGTGCAAGTTATTGTGTGTCCTTGTCATCTTGACCTCAATTGTTTGAGAATGGTTGCGGTCGTGTCTCAGTGATTATATATGCACAAAATGTGATTGGGGGAAAAATATGATTGTACCTCAGTGATTGGATTTAGATACCCTGGTTTCTAGCGCGTGACCTATACCAAGGTGGGCTAGGTATTTTCAGCTGAACAATATGGCATTGTTGGCAATTAGACTGATATGTCATTGTGTTGTAGACTCATACTGACTGAGTAGTGTTGGAGAAGATCTTGGAGTGTGGCTCTTACTTGATCTTGTATGGAACTGATTGCGACTAAGAAGTGGTCAGTTGGAATTTGGGTGGTATGATTCAAATTCCCCAGGGCTTTCTAAAAGATATAATAATACCATGTAGAATATTTGTTTATGGTTAAATACACTTCACATTAGATGTTTATCCTTGCCTTGTTTCTTATATTGCTCAGTTGTATTATAATACGGTAAGATAAATCAAATGGTATACATGTTCTTCATATTCCTTCTACATACATTACATGTTCTACTTATTTGTTGTAATTGCTTAACTTGATTAGTATGTACAATCATTTTTTTAATTATTTATTTAGCTGAATTTGCTCATCCTATTTAATAATGTTACTTCCTATTTAACCATAATCTGTGTTTACAATAGTTGTTGGTGGATAGTTATATCTCTCGTTAGGACATGGGTCTAACCCTTTTTCATTCACCACATCTTTTTAGGTGGTCATGCGTGGCGTGGTAGAGATCATGATGTTGAGAAAGAGTATCTCGAAGATCAATGAACATAGAAGGTCAAATAAGTTGATGTGTTGTGTAGTATAATCCTTTGTGTCCTCCATGTACTCTCAGGTCAGGGAGGGTCATGTTTTGTAGATGATATGTACCCCGGTATGTGTTTGGCAGTATGCCTTAGTTGTTTATAAGGCTTGTGCATATGAACATGTTATCTTTTGTAACACGTGCATGGTAGTTAGCCAAAATAAAGATGTACATGCATGTCCTGATATGTGATTTGGTACAATTTTTGGACCTTGATGTAGTATGTTTCTACACATAATGGTTATATGGGATCGATTTTAATTTATCTATTCTTTTGGTAATGTGATTGCTTAGTAGTTAATCACGTACTTTGGTTTTGAGTTATCTCATCGTGTGGCGTCGGTGCGCCACACAGACGCTCCAACTCACAGATGGACTAAATTGGTTTCTAGTGGTGATCGTGCTTGATCTGTAGTGTGCTCAGCTCCTACCAATCCTTGTCCATCAAATCTATACATCTAGACGTGCCGCCGCCCCGGTTCCCCTTCCTGAAGTGCCTAGTAACACCTTCCCTTGAAAAATTTATGAGTTGAAAACCCAGTATGTACTTACAACACAAGGTGAGGAGAACGAGTCAGACTTGGTAGGCTTAGATCCACCCCAAAATCGGCATATGCACGCATAGAGGTCGACCAGATCTGCTTGTGGTGGCACAAGATCTAGCTAGTAGTAGATTTAACATCGTAAGGCAGTGGTATTAGAACTCCTCAACATGGGCGTTTCACTAAGCCGTCATTGCCGGTCCGAAAGCTTCGTGTCTTTCCATCACATGTCGTGATGGGAAAATGGTTGTTTCTTTCCTTCTTACTTTCTTTGGGTCATTTCCACTTAATGATTGAAATTTATCAACTGAATCCGATACTAAAAACTTATACATTATTTTTTTTATGAAAACATATAATATTGTAACCAAAATATTACATCATAATTAGATCATTAATTGTATATATACAGTAGACTTGACAAAAAATGTATATGGCCTGCCATTTTGAAAATATTTTTTTAAGGATCAATCTGGATATGATCTACTTTAATCAAACTTAGTTTAGGTCAATCTAATTAGGGTGAAGTTTACTTTGTGCTTGGTTAGGAGTATCTAGGTTGAGTCAGTTAGGGATCTAATACAGTCAGGTTGAACTCAGATTTGTGACATTTTTCATTTTATTTTTTCTTCGTATGATATTTTCATAATAATATATTTTATTAATTTTTTGGATCAATTTGGATAGAGTTGAGTCTGGTTGTGTCATCCATGTGGGTTCAAATCAACCTCAATGAAACCTAACAACTTGACTTTTTAAATCATTTTTCAAAAGAAGGGTCTTAAAAATATCAATTTCAAGCTGTAAGATTTTGACCGAAATGAGCTAAACCCATATAGACCCAACCCAACCCCAAATACACCCACTCAAGTAGAACATTGAAAATATATTTTATTATATATATATTTGAAGAACAAAAGAAAGAATAAATGTGGCTAATTTTCCCCACCTATCATGAGTTTGACAATGATAATTTTAATTAATAAAAAAAACTTTATTACACAAAAATAGAAGAAAAAAAATAAAAAATGTCACAAATCCAAGTTCGATTCGATAGACTGAGCCCAATCCGACCCAAATTGGATATACCTCACCTAACCCAACATAGAATCTGCCCTATCTAGAATGAACAAAAGCCATGTCAATCATATCTGAACATGTTGGGTTACGCCAAGAGGATACAAGAGTACATATATTTTCCAAGTTGGGTTACGTCAAGTTGGTTGGATTTTCTTATTATGTTCATTAACATCTGTATACAATGAAGGGCCTATGATATAGATTTTGGTTTTTAATATTATATACTTCTAAATAAATTAATATAATTAACTAGTTATCTATGTTAAATTTAATCAAAAAATAATATTACATTGGTATAAATGAGATAATTAACAAAAGATAGAAAGAAAGAAACATGAGGTGGAAGCTACATGTCGGATAGGTTTTGCTTGCTCTCCATGCCTAAATTTTTTTGATCTATAACGACATGTGACAAAATATGATTGGTCGGGGTTAGTTGGAATATTGGGTAAGAGCGAAGGAGTTAGATGGAATTAGACAAAGGCGAAGGAGTTCTTTTCTATTTTGGGTAAAGTGATGGGGTAATGGAGAAAAACTCTAACAAGTATAATTTTTTTCCTAAAACTCCTTTCCCTTTTCAAGCAATTTCTTTAAAATCATCTCAACTTTGACAACCTAAAAATCTCATGTAAGTCACAGGACCATTAACTAGTCGCCTCATTTGATGGCTTGTTTTCTTTTCTTCCCTTAATGTTACTTCTCAGTGGTAAACACATTCCCTTTTTAGTATATTATTTTATTTATTTTATTTTATTTTTGTACAACTTATTCTGTATCAATATGCATCATGTGCTTTAGTAATTCTATATTTGTTTTGTTTTTGTTGTTTTAATATTATAATATTTTAGAGAATAGGTACGTTATATATATGTGACCAAAATGATCCCATAATGTTAGTCTGAGCTAGGTTGCCCATTCAGTTTGGTCTTGTCATTTCTGGTCACACGTTCTATCATCATTGTGGCCCATAAAGATTGATGTTCGATCTTTGGTTTGGTCTCGCCAAGACCGAACAAACTATGGAGCGGACTGAGGACATATGTGCTATAAATACATCTACGCTCATTTCTATATTTATCAAAGACAAAAATAATTCACATACATAAAGTCCACCAATGTAAATATTTTTACTATAATATTGATTTTAGAAGACTTCAACATTCTTTTGTTTACCTAGAAACCACCCAAAGGAGGAGACACTTCGGTGACCCCATCTTGATAGTGTAAATCTAGGGGGGTCACCGCTCGACCTACATGCATGTGGGGCCCATTCAAGTAATCAAAAGTCATCTTACCTGTAGTGAATTCCTTTTGAGGAGAGCCAAAGTTGAATGCGGGTCCCATCATTAGGGATTGTTGAGCCGCACCATTGAAGTACTCTCTCACCAGAAAGAAGACCTCATAATTTTTATCCTCCAGAGTGTGGTACTTCATTTGAAGTAGTTAGAACCATGAAAGATCAACTAAGGCTATCTATATACTTCTAAGAGAACCCTAAAAAATATATGTACTCTTGTATCCTCCATTAAAAACATTCTTCATTTCTTTCCAGATTTATAGAATATATAAGGATGACAGTAAGCTGACTTTTCACATTGAAACTAGTCAGTTTATCCATGCTATGTGGACTTCTATTTACATACAAATCATTAACTACAACATTCCAATTTTTTGAGTGTAATCACAATAAAAAAGGAGTGAGAAAGGCTTTCACTATCATACCTGTATAGAATGCACATAGAGGAAAAGACAAAACCCTTATTGAAGAGCTTATCGTGTGTAAGTAGTTTTATCAAGAAAAAAATCTATGCTATTGTCTTGCATCTATTGGGAGCTTTAGGATTCCAAATCCACTTGAACTAAGATAATTTGGCATAACTAGCTCGAATACAATTCTAGAAATCCTTAAGTTTCTTTGAGACAATACCTTTATGATCATAACATCATCAGAATTAAGATTAGGTTTGAAATGGATCTGAATAGTCCCCTTAATGCAATTGATATGTCTATAAGACTGATGCTAGTTATTTACTCTCACAAATTCCCTAAAAAATTATCTTAAGTTTTAAAACCTTTCATAAAATCACAAATAACTTGCCCACAAGTAGAAGAATCAGTTATAATATACTAAAGGGTTGAATTCTAAAGGTTTTTTTTTCATTGAAGAAATCACTTTGAACCAATTTTTGATAATAATATTTTAATTCATTTGTCTGATAAAGTTTATAACTAAGAGTGAATCAAAGATTTCAAGACAAAAATCAATTTAAAAGGGTTCAATTCAATGATAAAGAACACTGAGACCTCAAGGTTTCATTGCCACCACCCACATACCTATCTAATCATTACAACTCAATTAACGAAGTAACTTTGTCTCCTTTCAGAACATGAATACACAAGGATTGAATTTGATGTGGGATCGAGGTCTCGTTACCCATTGTTAATTATTTAGTCATCTTATGGGACCCCTTATATGATCGCATCCATAATCTTAGGCATCCATTCAGTATTCTAATCCTATTTTCTTGGTTCTCTGCTTAGGATTATATCAAACATTATAGAAAAATGATCAGTTCAAATAGAAGACAATAAACAAATGGAGAATAATTCAATCATAATAGGGAAATTGTATTTGATAGCAACAAGTGATGGGGCTACTCCCCATGCCCCAGTGAGAAGGTCTACTCACTCATGTTCAAAGAAAGAACACAGATACAAGAGGTATTTTTAGAAGTCTTGTCACTCATGGAGAAGAGAGAAGCAACCAGTGCTCTCTAACTACTATGGTCCAATCCAACCTTAACGAATACAAGAACTCCGCTAGGATCTTCTTCTTCTTCTTCTTCTTCTTCATTGTATCCTCCGTCTTCTTACTTTGGAACTTGCTCTTGCTTGAGTGAGTATAGAATAGAGAATAATTAGTTCTGGCCATCACTTTTGTAATTAACTTTCACAGGTTGGTGGTTATGTAATTCAGTAATGTATGTCCCGATAATTGTGTGATTTTCAAGGGAGAATACCAGAATTATCTCTTAGCGACGTGATTGTTGGAATTCGGATCGGTTGATTAGTGAGGGAGATCAGCCAATCATCTATTGATAAGCCATCTAGAGTATATGCAAGATCGAGCAATCTATAAAGATGATCTCCCAATCAAAAGTTGATCCAAAAGTCTGAAGTCATTGATACTGAGAGAGGATTTTTTGATTTAATGGGATCGATCAATCTCTGAGGGAGATAGTGGGATATGGCATTTCTTCTTATCTCTGTGCTACAATTTGATGGTGTGATCTAGAAAATAGATCACCTGGTCTAACATTATTGGGAAATCATATAGTCTTTGACTTTTTTGGCGACCTTCTAATCTATTAATCGATCAAGAAGATTGCTTGATCTGAAGGATCATCTAGAAAGATTTGGAATGGGCATCTGGATTGGCGACGTGGCAAATATCGCACTAAAAAATTCAATCGGGGTTGAAATCCTCGAGCTTTTACCAAAACCCCGTGAAATAATACCACCCGCAAGCGGACGGGTTTTATCGCAGTATAGTTAAGGATCAAATCCTAAAGGACAACATTTTTAAGAATCTTTTTCAGTCGAATCTAGCTCAAGTGAGACTAATATTTAGAACGATTGATTTGGTTGAGGTTAATTAAACTAATTGCAGGAAAGTAAATGAGTAGAATGAAAGTTTGTTTTAGATTAAATGATATGAAATCGTTGGGTTGGTATTGGGTTTCACCACCACTGCACATGCAAACACATCCAAACACATAACATCTAGGAAAACATCTAACTATCCAAATGGAACTACTGCGAACCCTCCCGGAGGGATGTTTAGGCCCGCATAAGCATCCCCTTAGGCATTTGATTTCTCGTCGCCATCTGGATCATGCACTTATGGTTCCAAAGATACAACATACAACTAAGGTTGTGGTCCTCCCTAAGGGGTGTTTATACCACATAAGCGTCACCGTGGGCTAGATGGCTCATCCCCTCACAGATCATACACTTACGACCTCAAGGAACCCCATTCTTTTTCTAGTTTGGGAGTCAACCGTGCTAATTGACAAGCATGTAAGTGATAAGTCTGTAAGCAAACATCAATGATAAATAAGAAGATACAACATCCAACTAAGTCTATGGTCCACCCTGAGGGATGTTTAGACCACAAAAGCGTCACTGTAGGTTAGATGGTTCGTCCCCTCACAGATCATACACTTACAACCTCAAGGAACCCTATTAGATTTATCGTCAAGGAGTCTACCTCATTAATCAACATTCTATGCTACGAAGAGAAGAACAAGATGAAAGCAAGCAGGTAATCAACTACAAGCATATCAATTAGCAACAAAGTGAAAAGTTATATACAATGCCTTGGAATGTTAAATGAAAGGACATGAATGCATGGGCAACGAGGCTAGTTCCTGCACCCCAGTGAAAGTGAACTACTCACTCATGATGCGATAAATAAGAAGAATAAGAAAGAGAGAGGATTCCGCCATGAGCATGATGTAGAAGGTGGTCGTAGCTCGGTGAAGATGATGCGGTCATCTACGCCATGTCGGAGCAGATATGGATGAAGAATGAGGGATGCCAAGACAGACCGGGTAGTCTTTCTCACTCCTCCTTCCTTCTCTTCTCAGTCTCCTTGAGTTGCATCAGGAACGGCAGGTGAAGTGATAGTGGCAGGATTGGACCAGCGTACATGCATCCTATTGGCATCCCAGAACCGATGCCCAAATGAGGACCCTGCTGGTCCTATTTATAGGCTTGGATGGGGTCCTCACATTTTTGATGTGAGTCTTCCACACGGTCTGGTCTAAACAGTTTGGTTGTACTTAACCAAATGGTATTGAGATATTTTCCTCCAAACTGTCTGCTATGCATCTTTTCCAATCAATCTTGCAATTTGGTAGCTCCATTTGGTCTTGCAAATATGACCAAAAAGTCTAGGTTGCATGCTTTTTAAACGGTCTCATACACTTACTTTATCAATCGGTTTGGTATACTAGCACTTTATCATCCAGTCTTGCTTCACTTGCTTTTCCAAATGGTCTCCTTGCTTCCACTTTATCATTCAGTTTGCATCAATTACTTTCTCGCATGCACGTAGCTACCAAACAGTCTCTGGAGGCTACTTTATCAAACAGTTTGACAAAGCTGCTTTTTTTCATTCGGTCTCACAATCCTTGTGCAAACGATTTCACAGCCAACCTCATACAGTCTTGCATGCATGCCTTTCCCCAAGCGGTCTGCATGCATGTCAGCCTCCAAACGGTCTCACAATGTATCTTTTCCAAATGGTTTGGCAACTAGCTTCCATGCGGTCTTGCCTTCACGATCCGTAAAACGGTCTTGGGACCTCCATCCATACGGTCTTGCAGTGGCTTGGGCAGAGGGAAGATTGTTGGTGCTCGCAGGTGTAGCGACCGGTTGCGGTGATGACTCCCGTCGTCGTAGCGGTAGGCGACAGCACTGAGGATGAAGGCTGCGCGGATCGCTGTGTGTAGGGCGAGTGCTGGAGATGGAGGTGGTGCCATTAATTTTAGTGGCGGACAAGCGATTGCAGATGTTGCTGCATGGCGGCGGAGGCGCAGTGGCTGCCGGTGCGATGGAGCTAGGGTATTGGTGGGAGGAAGAAGAAGGAGAGGGACGGAGGCAGTGCCAAACAGTCTCTGACCTGGTGGGCATACTTGATCATTCTTTGAAGATGATAAGTCAAAATGGTTTTGTTTTGGTTGCTTTCCACTCAAATGGTTTGCATACAAATCACAACTCTAAACGGTCTTGGAGTGGCAAGCCCATACGATTTGGTAGCATGCCTTTTCCAAATGGTTGCAAATCCATGCATGCTATTTCATACGGTCTTGCACGCTTGCCCTTTTCCATTTGGCAATGCAACTTTTAGCTCTATCGGTCTCGGCTGCATGCCTCCATACGGTTTTGATACGTATGTGACTAAACAGTCTTGATACTTTGGCTCTTATCGGTCTGGAAACCGATGGTGATCAAACGGTTTTGATAGCAGCATCAAACGGTCTCGTGATGCCTGCTCTATCGATCTCACAGACCGGTACTCCTCAAACAGTTTCGACGTTCCCACCTCCAATAGGTCTCATGCAATCCATCTCCAAACGGTCCTAGACAGAGGGAAGTCCATACGGTCTTGAGTTGAGGCTGCCCATACGGTCTTGAGACCGTATGGATCAAGATTGCATGGTCAAGACCGTATGGTCAGGACCAAGGATGAGTGAGGGTAGATCAAGGGCAGATAAAGGTGGGTCCCAGCTGATTGTTCAACCTCATCAAGACCTGCATAAAATCAACATAAACTCAGTTAAGAACCTTGATAATTGAACCAATTAGGAAATTTTGCACATTTTGACATTCAGTAACTGAAATTGGATGTATTGAATAAAAAAGAGCACGAGAAGGCAACTGAAAATCATGATGAATATGCATTCATCAAAACACCCCAAACTTAAACGTTTCTCATCCTCGAGTAACACAAAATATAAAACAATCGCTAAATGAATACTTTCTGGTCATGTGATTGCCTCCTCTTCACATCACAATTATTTCCTTTTTGCTTAGTATGACTACGCATCTCAACTTCCTGAGATCACTAAACACATCTTACCATATCTTCATTCCTGAGTTTGCTTTCCAACTTCACTTCCTCCTCACTTTTTCCAAAAATAAGCATGTCAAAGAGGTTCGTAAGAGTCCAGAGATACTCGCAGAACAACAAGTGTGCATCTGATCTGACACTAGTGTATTTCAAGGTGATGGAGGCAGTTATTGTGCCATTAGCTAGAAAGGGGAGTGAAGGGAGGTATGGAAGGAAGAAATAAATCTCTCCTCTATTTGACTCGAGATTTTATTATTTTATTTGCAATTTCATTTATTGCATATTTTTTTTGTGCGAATCTCTCCTCTATTCGACTCGAGATTACATTTCTTTTTGTGTGCACTTTGGCATCTTTTCTTGGTGGTACGCCCCTATTTCATTGCGAGGGGTATGGAAGAAGCAGATATAGAGGGAAGTGGCGTGCCACCCCAAACTTAGGGTTTGGCACTATTTTGGCTATTTTTGTTTCTTTTTGATGGATGGAGGGGTACAAAGATGATATAAGAAGTGTAGAAGAGAGTTCAGATCAGAATGCAACTTGATTTACAATTTCGTGCACCAGGTTGTTCTCTTTGTCGTACTCTACTCTAATAATGACTTGATGAGGATCCGGTGGGGATTCCATGTTGTTGTTCCACTAGTCAGTTAGGAAGCATGATGTGTTTGATCCCTATTAGTTCGACAGACACTTGCCATTTTTGCATAAAGATCGTCATGATGTTAGGATTCATAAGCTTCACAAGATGATTTCAATCAAAAGCCTAGTTTTCAGAAGAAGGTCCTTTTGAGGATCTGCTCCAAATAAGGAGGGTATAATGATTCAAAATGCATAGAAATATAAAAATTGTCAAAACTTAATCCCATATCTATTCAAATTTCTTTTGAAAACTTTAAAATTTGAAAAATTTGAAAATTTAGGTCAAAAATGCGATGATGAAATCTTAAGTTCGATTTAGATGGGTGAAGGTGGGAAGTAAGATACGTACCACCCACCCTCCATCCCAAACTTAGAAATTTGCTCATCCCAAGCAAACTCTAAATCCAAGATGGAGGGGAAATTTCATGCCGTTTGGACCACCAGATGTGGTTGCGTTCCAATCAGCGTATTTCCTCTATCTGAAAATCTCAAACATAAAGGCCATTCAGAACTCAAAATAGCATCTCGCGATGCAATTTTATTTGGTGTAAAATTATCTAAAAAGTAAAAACAAAATTAAGAAAAATCCTAATTTGAAATTAAAACTAAATAAAAATTTATTTATCGGGTTGCCTCTCGACAAGCACCTTTATTTTACGTTGATGGCTCGACTTGATTCCTTCAACTTCTATGGTGGATATGTTGGATTGGTGAGATCCAGCATCATTTCAGAGCCTATATCAGCAGAGGTGAAGTATCTCTTCAATCTTTGACCATTTGCCACAAATTCACCCGTCTTTTCACTCTATAAAGAAAAAGAACCATGTGGATAGATGCTCTTGACAATGTAAGGCCCCAACCAACGAGAATGGAGTTTTTCTGGGAATAACCTCAATCTGGAATTGAATAGAAGAACTTGGTCTCCCACCTGTATGTCCTTTCTTTTTATATGGCCGTCATGCCAAAGTTTTGTACGTTCTTTATAGATTCGTGCATTCTCGTAAGCTGTCATCCGGAGTTCTTCCAACTCCTAGAGTTTGCAGAATCCTGGCTTGGCCTGCTTCCTTTATATCAAAATTAAGTTGTTTAATTGCCCACCATGCTTTGTGTTCAAGTTCAATAGGCAGGTGGCAAGCCTTTCCATATATTAATCTGAATGGTGTAGTTCCGTGGGGAGTTTTGAAAGCAGTCCGGTAGGACCACAATGCATCATTGATTTTCAAAGACCAATCCTTCTGATTGTGGCCTACAATCTTTTCCAGGATAGCCTTAAGTTGACGGTTAGAAACCTCTACCTGTCCACTTGTTTGTGGGTGGTAGGGTGAGGCTACCTTGTGTGTTACACAATACTTTGTGAGTAAAGATTCAAAGCTTCTTTCAAGGAAATGAGACCCTCCGTCAGATATCACAGTTCATGGTACTCCAAAATGGGGGAAAATAATATCTTTGAACATCTTGATGATAGGTTTGGAATCACTAGTGACGGTTGGTATGGCTTCAACCCATTTTGAGACGTAGTCCACCGCCACTAGGATGTATGAAAATCCATGAGAAGATGGGAATGGACCCATGTAGTCCACCCCACAAACATAAAATATCTCTACTTCTTGCCACAAGCTCAGCGACATCTCATCTCTTTTTATTATGTTGCCTGATCTTTGACATTTGTCACATGATAAGACAAAGTCATGGGAATCTTTGGATAAGGTTGGCTAAAAGAAACCACATTGCAAAACCTTCAAGGTAGTCTTTTTAGAGCTCATATGTCCTCCAACTGGCCCTGAGTGACATTGCTCCAAGATAAGTTGAGCTTCTTCCTCAACAATACACCGTATGTATATACCATCAACACATAGTTTGAAAAGGTACGACTCATTCCAGTAGTACTGTTTCACATCATGCATAAATTTCTTCAGTGCATTTCTGGTGCATTGAGGATGGATAACCTCAACAGTAAGGTAGTTCACATAATCAGAATACCACATTGTAACTTCTGAGACTTTCATTAGTTGATCATCTGGAGGGGAGTCATTAATCAGAATCTTCTTGGTATCTAGAGTATGGATGCGACTGAGGTGATCTGCTACCACATTTTCTGTATCCTTTTTATCTCTTATCTCCAAATCAAATTCTTGCAATAGGAGAATCCATATAATTAGCCTGGGTTTTGCATCTTTCTTTGTCAGAAGGTAACAAATAGCAGCTTGATCTGTGTAGACAATGACTTTTGAACCAATTAGGTAGGATCTGAATTTGTCAAAGGCGTACATGACTGCCAACAGTTCTTTCTTGATAGTTGCGTAATTCCTCTGAGCTTCATCAAGTATCTTCGATGCATAGTAAATTACATAGTGTTTCTTTTCTATACATTGGCCCAAGACAGCACCCACAACATAATCGCTTGCATCACACATGATTTCAAAAGGGTGGTCCCAATCGAGAGCTTTGATGATGGGTGTGGTTGTAAGGGCATTCTTTAGTTTTTTGAAACTTTTAACACATTCTTCATCAAATTTGAATTCAACATCCTTTCGTAAAAAAATTGTCATCGGTTTGGTTATCTTTGAGAAGTCCTTTATAAATCGTCTATTGAAGCCTGCATGACCTAGGAATGCTCGGACTTCTTTTACATTTATAGAGATAGAGAGCTTGGAAATCACTTCAATCTTGGCCTTATCTACTTCGATTCCCCGATTACTGACCCTATGGCTGAGGAGAATGCCTTCCTTTACCATAAAGTGACACTTCTCCCAGTTGAGCACAAGATGTGCTTCTTCACATCATTTGAGAACAAGGGAGAGGTGTTTTAGACATGAATCGAATGAATCTCCGTATATAGAAAAATCATCCATGAAAACTTCCATAATTGTTTCAGTGAGACCGAAAAATATGGTAGCCATGCAACGCTGGAAAGTTGTAGGTGTGTTACAGAGGCCAAACGACATTCTTCTAAATGCGTATGTTCAGAATGGGCAGGTGAAAGTAGTTTTCTCCTAGTCATCTAGATGTATGGGTATTTGATAGAATCCAGAGTAACCATCGAGGTAATAGAAGTATTCTTGATGAGCCAGCGACTCTAAAACTTGATCAAGAAAGGCATTGGAAAATGATCCTTTCGAGTTGCCTTGTTTAACTTCCTATAATCAATGCACATCCTCAACCCTGTAACTATTCGAGTGGGGATGAGTTCATTGTTTTCATTTTGCATCACAGTTGTTCCACCTTTCTTCGGGACTACATGCATTGGGCTCACCCATGGTGAGTCCAATATCATATAGATTATTCCAGTGGTGAGCAGTTTAATGACTTCGCGACGAACGACTTCCTTCATATTTGAATTCAATTTCTGTTAATGTTCAATAGTTGGCTTGTGATCTTCCATCATGGGGATTCTATGCATGCAAAGTGCTCGAATGACCCCGGTGAGGTCACTCATCTTGTAGCGAATGGCTTTTCTTCTTTCTTTTAGTTCTTTTAGGAGTTTATCTTCTTGTTTGGTCGTTAGATCAGAATTTATAATAAATGGAAAAACCTTTAGATCATCCAGAAACACGTACCTCAGTCCCTCGGGCATGGGCTTCATTTCGGGGGCCTCTGGTTTTTTGCATGTTTCTTCAGTAGCTTCCACAACCTTGAGTTCTTCAATCTTGGCTTCTGGACCTTCTTTGGTAGTTTCAAGGTCAAGAACACACTCTTTAACTTGTTCATTGATGGAATTATCAACAGATGGGTTTGTTAGAGTCACTTCTAAAGGATCATCTTGTTCATATTCCTCTTGTGTGAGGAGTGATATTTGCTCAATGCACTGAATCCGATAGACTTCTTCATGCATGCTTAGTCTTCGCATGCTGTCAAAAACTTTGAATTCAAGAGTTTCTTTACCAAGTCTGAGCAGTAATGTTCCTGCTTCAACATCAATTAGAACTCTTGCAGTGGCAAGGAATGGGTGTCTAAAGATGAGAGGATATCTGGGGTCTTCTTTTATGTCCATGATGACGAAGTCACACAGAACATAGGAATCTTTTCCTACCTTGATAGGTACATCCCCAATAATTCCTAATGGGTGTTTTATCGAATTGTCTGCGAGTTGTATGGTCATGCCAGTTGGGAGAAGTTCAGCAAACCCTAGCCTTTTGCAAAGGCTGAGTGGCATGATGGAGATGCTAGCACCAAGGTCTGTTAGACCTTTCTTGCATGAAGAATCACCGATATGGTAGGAAATCCCAAAAGATCCTAGATCTTTCTGCTTCTTTGGCATCTTACTCTGGATGATATCTGAAGTGGTTTTAGCTAACTTGACTGTCTCATATTCTTCAGTTATATATTTCCTGGTGAGGAGTGACTTTAGGTACTTTGTCCAGGCTGGTATCTCAGCCAGAGCATCCAAAAAGGGTATATCAACATGAAGTTTCTTCATAGCTTCTTTAAACTTGTTGAACTGAGTATCAAGCTTAGTTTGCCTTAGATGAGCTGGAAAAGGTATACGAGGTTTGTAAACAGGGATATCAGGTTCCAGTGTTGCTTATTCCTCTTCTTGAGCAGCCTTCTCAGAATTTTCTCTGTCTGACTTACCATTAGTTGCTGGTTCTTTTGGTTGAGATTCAGGAGTTGTGGAGTCTTGTAAAATCACAGGTTCATCCTTATCTGTAACAACCATAGGTGGCTTGATAGGAGGATTAGAATAGTCTTTTCCCAACCTGGTGGTAACCACCTTCATTTGTTGTGGGTGTTTAGGATTGTTTTCTGGTTGGGAAGCAAAGACTCAAGCGAGTGGCTTTATGCTAACTACGAGTTGAGCTAGTTGAGATTCAATAGCCTTTTACTGGGCTTACTGGTTAGCTATCATAGTTTGCTGAGTTTGCAACATCTTTTCAATGGCTGTTAACTTGTCATCAGGAGAGACATGACTTGCTTGTTATCCTTGTTGTTGATAAAGAACTTGGTTAAGACTTTGGTACTTGGAATTGTTTTATTAATTATTGAAGTTCCTATTCTGAAAGTTTCCCTTGAAATTTCCTTGATTTCCAAAATTCTGTTGTTGATTATACTGAAATCCTGGTGGGCCTCATGGTTGATTGTTTGAACCAAATTGATGTGAGTTCACTGCTCCAGAGGGGTTTCCATATTGAAAACCTAGATGGTTCCTATTCTGATTTGGATTGTAATACCCTTGGCCAGGAATGGTGTTAACAACATTAAGATTCTCCATTTGACTATTATCTCCTTTCCCACATGCGTTGCTCAGAACAACATCGTAGAGAACATTGCATGCTAGAGTGGAATGATCAGTACCTTTACATGCTTCACAGAACAATGAAGATGACTTTCTCTATTCTTGTGGTTGTGGGAGTGAACATCCTCTTCCAAATGCATGAAGGGATGATTCAATATGATCTTTCTTGGCAACTAAGAGTTTGAGAGTTTCAACTATAGACTTGTATTCCGGAATAACTTCAACCATAGCTACCTTCAATACTCCTTTACCTACAGACCTACCCCAATTAGCTTGATTTTCAGCTCCAAGGGTGACGACTCTCCATGCGCTGTCATAACTTTGACGCATGAAATTTCCTCCAGACGAGGAATCTAAAAACCTTTTGATATCATCATCCACACCCCTATAGAAAATTTTGATGAGTTGATTCTTAGGAATTCCATGGTGTGGACACTTGCGTAGAAGCTCTTTGTATCTATCCCATGCTTCAGCATAGGTTTCTCCAGAGACTTGAGTGAAATTTGTTATCTGTCCCCTAATTTCATAGGTAAGAGAGGGAGGGTAGAACTTTTCCAGAAATACATTTTGAAGTTGTTCCCAAGTGGTTATGGGTTCACTTTACAATGAATTGTACCAGCTTATTGCTCTATCAGCAAGTGAATACTTTAAGAGACGGAGATGAATGGCATTGTAGGATACTCCATTTTGCTTTGTCATAGCACATAAATCAATAAACCTCAAAAGATGTTCCTGACTATCCTCTCCTTATTTACCATAGAATGGGCTGTTTTGAAGCAATGTGATCCAATGTGCCCTAATCTCAAAATTGGCAGCATTGATGGGAGGAGGTTGTATTGGATGATGAACATTAGCAGCTTTGGGGATTGAGAACTCTCTAATATCCTTTTTTAGTTCTACTGCTTGCGCCGCTACTTGCGCTGCTTGGATTTCTACTTGAACCGCAGCTCTGGCTTCTTGCATGAGCCTTTCTCTCCGTGCATTAAGGGCTTGAGCTACCCTTCGGGCTATTTCCTCATCTTGAGCCATTCTTGCTTGGTTTTCTCTATTTTGACGATGAAAGGTTCTGTCTATCTCGGGATCAAAGCTGGCAGTGAGTCCGAGACTGTTCAAATGGTGCATGTACTAGTCCTTCTTGAAGTACCTGAAATAAAAAGATTTGAAGTAAGATTGATGGAGTAGAGTGAAATTCAAGTAGATGATCAATGGTTTCAAAAAGTAAAATCCTAAATTAGCCTTAAAAGAACTAGATTTGACTAACTGATTCTGTTGTCCCCGATAACGGTGCCAGAATTTGACGTGGCAAATATCGCACTAACAAATTCACTCGGGGTTGAAATCCCCGAACTTTTACCAAAACCTCGTGAAATAAAACCACTCGCAAGCGGACGGGTCTTATCACAGTATAGTTAAGGATCGAATCTCAAAGGATAATGTTTTTAAGAATCTTTGTTAGTCAAATCTAGCTCAAGTGAGACTAATATTTAGAACGATTGATTTGGTTGAGGTTAATTAAACTAATTGTAGGAAAGTAAACGAGCAGAATGAAAGTTTGTTTTAGATTAAATGATATGGAATCGATGGGATGGTATTGGGTTTCACCACCACTGCACATGCAAATACATCCAAACACATCCAAACACATAGCATCCAGGCAAGCATCTAACTATCCAAATGGAACTACTGCGAACCCTCCCGGAGGGATGTTTAGGCCCCCGTAAGCATCCCCTTAGGCATCTGATTTCTCGTCGCCATCCAGATCATGCACTTACGGTTCCGAAGATACAACATCCAACTAAGGCGGTGGTCCTCCGTGAGGGATGTTTAGACCATAGAAGCATCACTGTGGGCTAGATGGCTCATCCCCTCATGGATCATACACTTACGACCTCAAGGAACCCCATTCTTTTTCTAGTATGGGAGTCAACCGCGCTAATTGACAAGCATGTAGGTGATAAGTCTGCAAGCAAACATTGACGATTAACAAGAAGATACAACATCCAACTAAGGCTGTGGTCCTCCCTGAGGGATGTTTAGACCACAGAAGCATCACCGTAGGTTAGATGGCTCATCCCCTCATGGATCATACACTTACGACCTCAAGGAACCCTATTAGATTTCTCGTCAAGGAGTCTACCTCATTAATCGAAATTCTATGCTACGAATAGAAGAACAAGATGAAAGCAAGCAGGTAATCAACTACAAGCATATCAATTAACAACAAAGTGAAAAGTTATATACAATGCCTTGAAATGTTAAATAAAAAGACATGAATGCATGGGCAACGAGGCTAGTCCCTGCACCCCAGCGAAAGTGAACTACTCGATCATGATGTGAGAAACAAGAAGAATAAGAAAGAGAGAGGATTCCACCATGAGGATGATGTAGAAGGTGGTCGCAGCTTGGTGAAGATGATGCAGTCTTCTACGCCGTGTCGGAGTAGATCTGGATGAAGAACAAGGGATGCCAAGACAGACTGGACAGTCTTTCTCACTCCTCCTTCCTTCTCTTCTCAGTCTCCTTGAGTTGCAGTAGGAACGGTAGGTGAAGTGACAGTGGCAGGATCATACCAGCGCACAGGCAGCCTGTCGACATCCTGGAACCGATGCCCAAATGAGGACCATGTTGGTCCTATTTATAGGCTTGGATGGGGTCCTCATGTTTTTGGTGTGAGTCTTCCACACGGTCTGGGATCAAACAGTTTGGTTGTACTTAACCAAATGGTCTTGAGATATTTTCCTCCAAACGGTCTATTATGCATCTTTTCCAATCGGTCTTGCAATTTGGTAGCTCCATTCGGTCTTGCAAATATGACCAAACGGTATGGGTTGCATGCTTTTTTAAATGGTCTCATGCACTTACTTTATCAATCAATTTGGTATACTAGCACTTTATCATTCGGTCTTGCTTCACTTGCTTTTCCAAACTGTTTGCTTGCTTCCACTTTATCATTCGGTTTGCATCAATTGCTTTCTCGCATGCACGTAGCTACCAAATGGTCTCCGGAGGCTACTTTATCAAACAGTTTGACAAAGCTATTTTTTTCATTCGGTCTCACAATCCTTGTGCAAATGGTTTCATAGCCAACCTCATACGGTCCTGCATGCATGCCTTTCCCCAAGCAGTCTACATGCATGTCAGCCTCCAAACGGTCTCGCAATGTATCTTTTCTAAATGGTTTGGCAGCTAGCTTCCATGCGGTCTTGCCTTCACGATCCATCAAACGGTGTTGGGACCTCCATCCATACGGTCTTGCAGTGGCTTGGGTGGAGGGAAGATTGCCGGTGCTTGCAGGTGTAGCGACCGGTTGCGGTGATGGCTCTCGTCGTCGCAGCGGTGGGTGGCGGTGCTGAGGATGAAGGATGCACAGATCGCTGTGTGCAGGGCGAGCACTGGAGATGGAGGTGGTGCCATTGATGCTGGTGGCGGACAAGCGATTGCAGGTGCTGCTGCATGGTGGTGGAGGCGCGGTGGCTGCCGGTGCGATGGAGCTAGGGTATTGGCGGGAGGAAGAAGAAGGAGAGGGACAGAGGCAGTGCCAAACGATCTCTGACTTGGTGTCCATACTTGATCATTCTTTGAAGAGGATAAGTCAGAACGGTTTTGGTTTGGTTGCTTTTCACTCAAATGGTTTGCATGCAAATCACAACTCTAAACGGTCTAGGAGTGGCAAGCCCACACGGTTTGGTAGCATGCCTTTTCCAAACAGTTTGCATGCAAATCCCTGCATGCTATTTCATCCAGTCTTGCATGCTTGCCCTTTTCCGTTTGGCAATGCAACCTTTAGCTCTATCGGTCTCGGCTGCATGCCTCCATACAGTTTTGATACGTATGTGACTAAACAGTCTTGATACTTTGGCTCTTATCGGTCTGGAAACTGATGGAGATCAAATAGTTTCGATAGCAGCATCAAGCGGTCTCGCGATGCCCACTCTATCGATCTCATAGACCGGTACTCCTCAATTGGTTTTGACGTTCCCACCTCCAATCGGTCTCATGCAATCCAGCTCCAAACGGTCATGGACAGAGGGAAGTCCATACGGTCTTGAGTTGAGGCTGCCCATACGGTTTTGAGACCGTATGGATCAAGACTGCATGGTCAAGACCGTATGGTCAGGACTGAGGATGAGTGAGGGTAGATCAAGGGTAGATAAAGGTGGGTCCTAGCTGATTGTTCAACCTCAGCAAGACCTACATAAAATCGACATAAACTTAGTTAAGAACCTTGATAATTAAACCAATTAGGAAATTTTGCACATTTTGATATTTAGTAACTGAAATTGGATGTATTGAATCAAAAAGTGCATGAGAAGGTGACTGAAAATCATGATGAGATCAGATCGTCTGATATGCTTGCAAGAATATGCTAAATAGCCTAAATTCTGATATAAATTAGCTCCACGGGATATGAGCTTGGTGAAGAACCTCTTGAATGCTCTGGAGTTGATATGTGCTTTCATATGTAAAAGAGCAAAAAAATTTATCAAACCCCTATTTGTTGAAGAACTAAAACTAAAGCGATGAAACTAAGAAAAACATGATGTCTTTTGTAATTGAAATGAGTAAAAGCAAACTAGAAACTACAATGAAAATGTGATGAATATGCATTCAACAAACTTCCATAAACCTGAACATTTCTCATCATGATCAACAAAGAATCAAAGCAACCTACAAAATAATACTACTTGTTTGTGTGCCAAGAAACCCTAATATCCTAGAACCACAGAACTTCAATTTCAATTTCCCTACATTGATTTCACATTCACAAGAAGATTCCAATTCAAAACATGTGCATCACAATCATGATATCATTAATGCTTTAGAAGCTTACACATATTCCTACGTGGTTTGCACAAATTTATGGTTCATTTGTAATAGATATATTTTAGATTGATTGCTACTCCAAGGGAGAAAATTGGATTGAATGGAGGGACAAAAAAGAAGATCAAATCTCTCATCTATTCAACTCGAGATTGCTTTATTTTTGTCATAATTACGTTGATTATATTCTTTTCTTTTGGTGTGATAATTGGAATCTTCTTATGGAAGAAGTTGAGAGGCGAGAAAGGGTGCCACCCTAAACTTGGAGTTTGGCACATTCTTTGGGATTTTTGCTTTATTTTTGGTGGATGATGTGGTAAGTGGACGGTGGAAGAAGTGTAGAAGAGGTTGAACTTGTTCATCTCATATTCAGGAATTCAAAGCATTGGAACAACCCTTTACAATCAATTAAATTATATCATACCAATTACAAAATAATGAAAGTTCTATAAAAAGCTAATGTTGGTCAAGTTTAGAGACAGATTGAAATTTGACTCCTCTCAATTCCATACAACGTATTATCATCTCTAGAGAGTAATTATATTCAAGGTCCTTGGGAATTGTATAGGTTCTAGCTTTGGCATTTAAGATTCATTTTGCAATAAGGATTTGTTTCATTCAGAATTTGAGTTACATTACTGATTTTTCAAAGTAAACATGAGAATGAAAATGAATCTAGGCCGACTAGGTAAGGGTCAGTTACATGAAACTAACCATGAATTATTAATAAATACATACAATGCTAATTGAGAAAGAAAAATGACCGAAAAGAGAAGATAATGAGGGTTGAGTAAAGACATACCACCCACCCTACACCCCAAACTTAGAAATTTGCTCATCCTTGAGAAAACTCTAAATCCAAAATGAATGGGGAGAATCACTAGAAATTCCACCAAACACTGTGATCACCAGGCGGTGATGGATGTTGTTGACTGAAGAATTCTAGGTTGGTATGTCTGACTAATCTAGGCTCAGTGGTTATTGTGGGGGCTCCTTGCAAGACATCTCAATGTAGTAAATTCCCTCATATTGAGAGTGGGGGGAAGGATATGCCTGCACAACAATGTAGTCGGCATAGTGAGTGTGCACCAGGCTGTAGTTTCCTTGGGTCACATGCCAATCATTATTTACCCATTGCATGGGGTACATGTGGTTCAATTGGTGGACCTACCTCTACTACTCCCGCTCCATGCATGTTTGGATGCCCTAAATCAGATCCAGAAGCTTCTAGAGGTTGTGAAGTTGCACTACCATATGGCCCTACAATTTCGAGCATACACCGCTTCATGTGACGTTTAGAAGGTGAAGGTGATGGTAGAGGTCTAGTCTCATTGTCATTAGCCTCCATGGAGGCGTTGCATCTTCCATTCGTCGGTTCAGGAACTTCACACTTAACAGTTGGATGCTCCATCATATAACATTGGATGTGCACAGTGAGATTGATGAAATCGTAGATGAGATTTACTGCTACAAAATAGGCATGGCTGGGTAGTTGTAGGGTTGTCTGACAGTCCTTGAACATCCAATGGTAGATTCCTTGCTCCTTGGTCACCCTCAAATTTTTAGAAACCATCAGATACTAAATATTTATCAAGTGTGATACCTTATGCAACATAATTGCAATGAGGGGGATATGACTGTATCTGAGATAGGTGAAGATGGAGGCGACCAAACCTCTATGATAGAATTCTGAAGCTTTTTTGTGGTGCTACTAGATGTGCAGATGGTTGAAGAGTGCACTCCCCAAACTGTACAACTCGCTATTTAGTAGACACTATAGGTAGTAAACGTTTAGTACCGAAACAACACTAAGTGCGCTAATCCTCTCAAGAATGGTGCACACCAAAATGCAGTGGAGGTAGCGCACCATAGGGCTACAAATGTATGACGCCTTGGCACCATGTGGGAAGGAAGATAGTAACCCTAGGTTTTCCCCCAAATTTTTTTGATGTTGTACTTCTTGGATGGGCTTTTGTGGTTCTTGGATATACATAGTTTCTACCAATCCTTGTCAAAAATGATGATGAGGGTAGTGAGAGCCTTGTCGCCCAAGTTGTGCTTCTCCCTAAACATGCAGAAGGAACCAATGTACTCTTAGTCTTCAAAATGTTTGGTATAGGAGGCTAGGAACTCAAGAATTATCTCCCTAGAGACCAGCTACATTAAGAAGGGGAAAAGGGAAATGCGTGAGCGGAAGAGGATGAGCATCATCAACTCAAAAATCCCCAAGCTTTTTAGTGTCTTGGGGCAGGCATATCGGGTCTGCAACATGATGAGGTACTCTATGTGCTTGATTTGCTTCATGTGCTTTGGGATGAAGAGGGCCTTCTATTTGGTTGTACAAGTACAATCCTATATGGGAAAGTGGGAGGGCACACCTATAGCTCACCCCCAGTCTGAGAGGATGATGATAGAGGAGCACCTTGTCTATGGGAAGTGTCGATGTCATCAATGCATTGACCTCCATGGCCTCCTTATTGAGGACCTCCTAATCGTCAAAAGGTGGAACATTGCATCAAAGCACCTCTCTTCAATGTGAATGCCTCTAAGGGCCTCGTAGAGTGAGATAGGGTTAGAGGCAATGTAGTCATGGTTTCTTTCTTCTTGCCCCTCTAGGATAGGATGGGTTGAGATTTTGTAGGAGTCTGCGACTAGACCCTTCAGATAGATGCTTAGTTGCGCCCCCGTGGTTCCTCGACATCCTTAATCAATCTAGGATTGTGGATTGGGAAATCGGTAAGGGAGATTGGGCAACTGTAGGATCATAGTGGCTCTATTAGAAGGAGATCAAGTAATCTGCATGATCAAAATGGCTCTACAAGAAGGAGACTGGGATATCTACTGAGTAGATTGGGCAATTTGGAGTTGATATTGCTCATATGACTACAGTTTGAGTAATCCACAAGATGGGATCAGTCAATCTACATATCATTTGGGGTGTCTGTGAAGGTGGGATGATATGATTCCATCATTAGACTGGGAAATCTCAAGGTTGTTGAAGGTTCTTTTAGAGAAGGTGTTTTTGATAATCTTAGGGATGTAGATCTTCTAATCTGCATGCTAGTGAAGGCAGTGATGGGTACTAGAATGTGGTGAAAGATAAGGGGGCCCAAAATCTTGACGTTCAATATCGGTGTGTTGGCGATCAAATGCAGAAAGATTGGGTGTCCTGTTAATATGAGATCAGCTAAGGGGACAACTATACAAGTAATTGTTGCTGGGTAGACTATCATCACAAGTTTGATGGAAATTATGGCTAGGTTGAGGGAGGCTTAGATACGATGGTGACTCCCTCGTTCATAGCCCTTTCTTTTATAGGTGCGAGGAATAATGATTGAGCAATATGAAGCATACAAATTGATTGATATGCTTCTCTTGGGCTGCATCAGTTGAAGTGGTGATTGTGCGATCTTATAAGAGCATACCAGTTGATCTAAACAGATGGTGTTGAATAATGCAATAGGTAGATTGAGCGATATATACAGTTTCGAGGGGTTACTAATGGTTTTAGGCCCCTTAATGATTGGTTGATATGGGGAGCAGGCCGAACGATTCAAATTAATCATTGTGTTGAGTGGTGTAATAACCTCAAAAGTTATATATTTTAGATTTAATTTAAGAAAATAATAAGATAATCAAACCAGAGAAATAAAGAAAATAGTAAAATTGCAATGTATTATTTGGAGAATTTAATAAGGAGTCTTTGAAATTTATGAATTGAAATTGTTTTGCTATGTGTTCTTTGTTTTGCAATGTGAATTTGTCAAATTATAGAAATTTGTGATTTATTTAATGATTAAATATCTATTGTGTAATATGAAGAGGAAAGACCAAATTTCCAGAGGCTTCTAAGATTATTTTTTTTACTAAACAATCAATTAATGAATTATCTTTTGTTTCCTTTCACATTAAATTTAGAGTAACCAACCATCCTTGTTGGGCTCAACTTTTATAACAAAGTGAGGTCATTGTTAGGGAAAGATAAATGCAAAATTGAAAGGAAAGTTTCTTTGTTGTGATCTTGGTAATTGCATTCTATGTTTTCTTAAAGTGCAAGAAAAAAGATATTTATTGTCTTCCTTTTACAACAATGTATAATTTCCATAAATAAAGGAGAGAGATACCAATGGAAGGAAAGTAGATAGTATTCCAAAACTTGAGATAATATTTATTAAATAGAAATTTTTGTCAAACATGAACTTGCCTTTCACATATAATATCAGTTGGTGTTAAATTATTGAACGAGAAGGTATTTTTCTTATATAAGGAAAGGAACGAGGAACATAATTATTTCCTTGCCTTGTGTGTTACCTTGCTAGTTGCATATAAATATGTGTGGAAATCTAGAACAATCAATTTGAAATCCTATAGGTTGTCATGTTCCCCTGATTCTATATAAATGGTGATCTAAAGAGGAAATCAATCACCCTCAATCCACTCCTTTTGTCCAAGATGTTTATTCACGGTCTTCACTAGGAAGCGATGATAGACCACCACCCTTGCCTTGTGTAACCCTAGAGGAAGTTTAGGAGGAGCAGTGCTGGTGCTAAAATATCCAACACTAGTAGGTATAGTTAGCTAGAGGTTGTGTTTTTTGAAGACCATTGTAGGATCTTCTAAATGTGCAACAAGGAAGGAGAACTGGAGGGCAATGGTTGAGGGAGTCCATGGTTAGTAGGCAAAAGGGTTTTATTTATTCTCAGCCTAGTCAAATCCAAGCCCGATGGTGGGTGACAGACAAGGATGATAGAGAGGTAGCTTCAACCCCCCAAGCGACAAGGTATGGGTGGCTGACAAAGTTTTGGTGCATCTCAACATGGTAAGAGAGAGCGTAGGTGTTCGAACCCTTAGTAGAGATCCTAAGTGTAGAGTGGTGTGCATAGAAAAAGTGTAGAATACATAACATCATTCCATAGGTGAGAGAGCAAAACTGAGAATCAAAATGAGAGAGATCAAGCACACACACATAGAGAGAGAGGAAGTTGTTGTGAAGTTAGGAAAAGGAGATCAGGTGCAGGGTGCCAAATATGGTGTTGGCTATAACTTTGTGTGATTGTGTCTGGATGGAGGGCATTCCCCCTCATGCAAGAATGAGGGCATGAGGCTGAGCATGGATCCTGGTCGTCCATGGACCATCCGGCTTAGGTCCAGATCAACACGCGGGTTGCACCTCACCCACTTATCCAGCTGGACCACGAGTCCCAAGGAGCGTGACCCAATAAGAGCCTACCACATGACCCATGTCCATGGTAAATTATGTGTATTAAGTATATCTTAAAAAAATCATTGTAATTTCTAGGATTACCCAAATATAGAAAATTATTTACCAAATTGATCTAAAGAAGACATAGAATTCGAATAAAAACTTTCAATTCACAATTTTCATCCTAGTTCAAAGAGTAGGTTAATTCTTGAGTATAAGGAGATGGATATGAGTGAACCCTAGATTCAATAGAGTAATATGTTGAACATGTTGATCATGCTTAACTTGTGATATAATCTAATATTACTGAATAATGATGGAATCTTGAAATCTTGTAAGATAAGGATGATAATGGTGCCCCTTTTAGGGTTTCTTGAGTCAATAAATCTATGAAATTGATAATTAGGTGTTGATACCAAACCCTAGTATCAACCCTAGCTCCAAGCCATAGATTGAACCATGTTGTATCACATAAATGTATGGTGACACTTTAGGGTTGTACATGCATGCAGACTTAATGTTTGATTGATTGCTTAGATCGACCTTGCTTGTTTGGATCAACTCATACTTGAAGTATTCTACATAGCTCTACAATGAGGTATGTGGTTATTTATGAGTACCCACTATATATAAATTTCAAATGTTTGCTAAGTATTTATCAAAGGTTGATGAACAGTTTGATGTCTATTTACATTCTATTTGACTATAATACCAATATGAAAATCATATAAAAGTAAATTCTAATGTTCTGAACCCTTAATTACATCCATCAAGGGGTAATACACACAAGTCAAATGATGGACAATGGTTACATTCAAGAGGGTATACCAAGCATGGGTTAGAATATGTGATGAAAATTCAAGTTCATATGTCTAATATTTGGTTGTTGTGATATATATATATATATATATTGTTATTATACTTGTACACATTTTGGTTGCACCACATACACAATATAGTAATAAATTGATCCATGTTTTGTCTTTGTCTTAGATAACTGCCACATATAAAGTCATGAAGACATTGTGATTCAGATGAAATCAATTGATGATATCAAAGCTTCCTCAATGAGAATTATCTAGATAGTTTTAATATTAATTCTCATGTATAACTCAATTTTATTTTGAGAAAATCATGTAACTCCTAGAGGATCCTCACTTTACATCTTGTAAACAGTACTTGTTCAATTAAAAAAATGTTGATTATTATTTATTATTTGCTAGATCTAATTCCTGGGAATTTTAGGTAATGAATATTGACTTTAAGTTCCACCTTAATTGGGGGACACTCAAAAGTGGGGTTCATTACTAGTGGCAACTGACACTTTTGACCCCTTTGAGATTTCCTGATTGGAAGTAGAAATTTGTCTAATCATCTTGATGAAGTGGTTTCCACTAGCATTATGACCATTAAGGATGAAGATCGAACACTCTGCTAGAGGCAGTTTTACTATGAAAAAATGGACCCTAAAGATTAGGCAATATGAATCGCATATGCCTGTTCTGTGGTTCAGTAGGATCCCTCTTTAAAAAAAATCTATAATCAATTTTTTTTTTTGGTGAAGATCGAAACAAAACTATTCACCTTAAAAAACTAAGTTAAGAAACTAATCAACATGATGCAAATGAAAGCTAACTAAATCAATAAAATTAAAGTCTGTCTAGATAACTGATGGTCTGTCTCTCGAAAAGTTCCTTGGTTAACGTCATGGCTTGATTCTTGGGTCCTCAGATTGTTGTCGCGGTAAAAAGTGGATCTAGAGATTCTTCTTTTTCTATGAGATATTTAGCAGCGATGTAACACTTTAATAGTTGGCCATTCACAAGAAATTTAGCTTTGGTTTTGTCCCATAATAGGTTGGCACTGTTGGGATATATCTTATTCACGTGGTACAATTCGTTCCATAAGGATCTCAGTTTCTTGGGAAACAATCTCAAGCGGGAGTTGTAAAGGAGAACTTGGTCTCCCACTTGGATGTCTTTCTACTTGAGGTGGCCGTCATGCCACATCTTCATTCGCTCCTTGTAGATACAAGTATTTTCATATGCATACATGCATAACTCCTCCTATTCCTGAAGCTAAAGAAATTGCTTCTCTCCAGCAAGAGAGAGATCAAAATTACAATCCAAATGGCCCATTTGATTTTGCTCTCCATATCTATCGGGAGGTGACAAATTTTCCGTAGATCAACCAGAACATTGTGGTACGTTATGCCCATAAGGCATCATTGAGATCTACATCCCAATCCTTTCTTGTCTTTCCAATTGTTTTCTTGAGGATGACCTTGATTTTTTGATTAGATACTTCAACTTGGTTGGAGGTTTGAGGATGGTATGGCGTAGCTGCTAGATGATGAATGTCATACCTTTTCCAACAAGAGTTCAAACTTTTTTTCTCAAAAATGTGACCCTCCACTAAAGATGATGGTGTGTGGCACCCTAAACCTAGGGAAGATAATATCTTTGAACAACTTCATCACATGCTCTGATTTGCTTTTAAATGTGGGGATTGCCTCCACCCACTTGGAAGCATAATTGATCCTGACAAGGATGTAGGAGTAGTTACAAGAAGGAGGGAATGGACCCCTATAGTCCAGACCCCAAACATCAAATATTTCAACCTTCTACCAAGATATTAAAGGATCATCACACTTGTAAATGTTTATCTAATGTTGATCACAAGAAAATTATATTTGTAGGCATCTTTGAAAATGGTGGGCTAATAGAACCCACATTGTAGAACCTCTAAGGCAGTCTTCTTGGCACTCATGTGGCAACCTGTTGGCCCCAAGTGGCATTTCTCAAGGATTGAGTGCCCTTCTTCTTCAGGAGTGCATCGGCGGTAGATGCCATTAGAAACTAGGTAGAAAGGGTGTGGCTCATACCAATAGTAGTGTTTCACATCATGGAGGAACTTTTTCTTGGCATGTCATGTGTAGTCAGGGTGTAGGACTCCTACAACAAGGTAGTTCACATAGTTTGTGAACCATGGAATGTTGACAAAAGCTTTCATGAGCTAATTGTCGAGTAGCGAGTCATTAATGGGGCTATTCATTTTCAAGGAGATGAATATGGATGAGGTGATCAAATGCCATCTTCTCAGTTCCCTTCTTGTTTCAAATATCAAGGTCAAATTCTTATAGCAGTCAAACCCAAGGAATTAGTCTTGTCTTGGTGTCCTTCTTCATCATCAAGTAGTGGATAATTGTGTGGTTGGTGTAGTGATCACTTTGGATCTGACAAGATAGGATCTAAATTTGTTGAAGGCATAGGCAATAGCTAGCAGCTCCTTCTTAGTAATGGAGTCGTTCCACTATTCTTCATATAGAGTCTCGGAGGCATAGTAAATGATGTGGTGCTTCTTGTCATTCTGTTGTCCCAAGACTTCCCCCACGGTGTAGTTTCTAGCATTGTACATGATCTCAAAAATTTGAGGCCAGTACAGAGCTTGGATGATAGGCGTGGTGGTGAGAGTAGCTTTTAAGGTGTTGAATCTTTACATGAATGCATCAACAAAGGAGAAAACAACCTCCTTCAACAGAAGATTGGTCATTGGCTTGGTGATTATGGAGAGGTCTTTGATGAAATGAAGATAGAACTCAACATGTCTTAAGAAAGCACAAACTTCCTTGACGTTTGTAGGTAGTGCAAGTTTGTCAATCACTTAAATCTTCACCTTGTCAACTTCTATCCCTCTATCGCTCACTCTATTGTCAAGGATTATGCCCTCCTTAATCGTGAATTCACATTTCTTCCAATTCAAAACTATATGTGCCTCTTCACATTTTCCTAGCATAAGTGATAAGTGATACAAGAAAAAATTGTTGTACAAATCATCCATGAAGATTACCATAATAGTTTCTGTCAAACCTGCAAAAATGGAAGCCATATAGCATTGAAAAGTAGCAAGGGTGTGGCATAGACCGAATGATATCCTCCTAAAGGTGTAAGTGACAAAAGGTCAAATAAATGTAGTCTTCTCTTGATCATCTAGGTGGATAGGAATATGATAGAAACCCAAATATTTGTCAATATAGTAGAAAAATTCTTCGTGTGACAAGCGCTCAAGGACTTAATCAAGGAATGGAAGAGGAAAGTGACCCTTCCTTGTAGATTTATTCAATTTCCTATGATCTATGGACATCTTTCACCTCGTGATAATGTGGGTGGGGATAAGTTCATTCATTTCATTCTTCACTATAGTGGTACCACCCTTCTTAGGGACAACTTGCATATGGTTGGATAAAGGGGAATATAAAATTTTGTAAATAATTCATGCAATGAGCAATTTGATGACCTCTAGCCAGACTACCTCTTCAATGTTGGGATTTAATTTGTGTTGAGGGTCTCTAAATGGATTTTGGTGTTCAACGACAGGGATCATGTGCATACAAATGGCTTGGTTAACCCTTTCCAAATCAATTGTTTTGAATCTAAAGGCAACCTTTCATTTTCTCAACTCAATCATCATCTTGTCTTCTTTCTCATGTGTAAGGTCTGAATTTATAATCACTAGGCAAGTTTCTAGCTCATAAAGAACAAGATATATTATCCCTTCAGATAGGGCCTTCATCTCAAGATCCATTTGTGGTTCATGCTTCGCTTCCACAACAGATCTCTTTTTTATCTCTTCAGATTCTACATCAGGTTCTTCTTCGAAGATATCTAGATGGAACCTATATTAGCTGACTTGATCATCATCAAATATTAATCTATTAGGAATGGTAAGAGAGGTTTGCAATGGATCTTCAGAGGCCTCATCTTCTTGCCTAAGATGACATAACTTGTCAATGCAGTCAAGTAGGAATACTTCATCATGGATACCAGGGGCCTCCATGTTGTCAAACACCCTAAACTCGAGTATTGCTCTTCCTAAACTCAGGAGAATGGTGTCTGCCTCTACATAAATCTAGGCTTGGACCATAGCAAGGAACATGCAACCACAAATTATAGCATACTTGATATCCTCCTCAGTGTCCATAATCACAAATTCACAAGGAAAATAGGTATCTTACCTAACTTTTCATGGTAATACCCTCAATGATACCCATGGGTTTTGTCATGGAGGAGTCGATCAGCTAGATGGTCATGGTGGGAAGAAGCTTAATGAAACCCAAACTATAGCACAAAATGTATGGTATAATGGAGGTGTTTTCACCTAAATCTGTAAGCCCTTTCCTACATGTATTGCCACCTAGATAGCATCCAATCCTGAAAGAACTAGAAACCTTTTATTTCTTTGGTATTTTATTTCGAATGATGCCAGTAGTAGTTTTTGCCAATTTCATACCATACTCCTTGGTGGTGTACTTTCTGGTCAACAAAGCATTCAAATACTTAGACCAGGCTAGAATATCATGAAGGGCATGTAGGAAGGGGATGCCAGATGAAGCTTCTTCATAACTTCCTTGAATCTCATAAATCTAGCATCCAATCTTGTTTGTCTGAGACACACCTAATAAGGGGTCTTGGCTTGTAAATAGGCACATGGGGTTCAATAGGCTCTACCTACACTAGGGATGCTACCTGCATTAAAGTCAATAGTTGTGTCTTGCACATGTTCTTTCTCAACCATTATTGTATCATCACAGCATCATCGCCATCAAAAGTAGGCACATCAAGTTCAATGAGCTAAGAATTGTCGTTGGCTTTGGCTACCTTGAGGATGCATCTTTGTCCTCAGTTGGATCAGACCTAGGTTTAAGAACTCTCTTGACAACTTCTTGAATGCTATCAAAGTTTCAGAACATGAAGTTTCTTCTTGATGACATGTGATGGAATGTCTTGGTGTTGTCATAAAAACCTCGATAGAATATCTCAATTAGTTGGACTTAAGAAATTCCATGGTGCAGACAATGATAGAGGATCTCCTTCAATCACTCCCAAGATTCAGCCAAAGATTTGCCCATGATAATGGCAAACTATGTGATTCGTCCCCTAAGTTGATAGGTGAGGGACGAGGGGTAGTACTTATGTAGATGCTTCGACTGGAGGCCTTCCCTATGGTGATGTGGCACCCCTCCATGGCATTGTACCTAGTGATGTCTGGATCCATTAATGAAAATTTAAAAAGTTGAAGTTTGATGGTTCTTCAAAAATGTCTTATATCTTGTGTGAGGCACAAAGGTCAGAGAAAAGTTAGAGGTGACCTTGACCACTATTGCCAATATTTCTAGTGAAAATGCTACTCTGGAAGTTGTGATACACTACGTATGAATCTCAAACCATGGGGCATTGATAGCGGGAGGCATGATGAATTGTTGTGTGTCAGTAGGCTTAGGGATGGAGAAGTCCTTAAGCTGCTTCTGGCACTCTTCATCAAGTGATGTAACATCTCATACTCTCCTCTCGGCAGACATGGCTGCCTATATCTCTTAGATAAGAGCCTCTCTTTATGCTACTAGACCACATTCACTCGGTGATCAATTTCTTCCTCATCCATTTCGTTCCTAAAAATCTTAGTTCATACGACAAAAGTTCATGTCAATTTTGGATTAAATTCAAGTGGTGTAGCGTCAACACTTTTTGAGCACTGCATACACCTCTAGTTTTTAAAAGGAGAGTCAACAATGTCAGAAATTGAGGAAGCAATAGTTCAGGAAGATTTGAGTTATTATCAACTGAATGGAAAGTCCTAATTATTCAAAGCAATGGGGATTGGAAGCTATTTTGTTGTCCTCAATAATGGTGCCAAAATTTGATGCAAGTTATTTGCACACACAAATTCCCTAGAAGAATTATACTAGGTTTTAAAACCTTTAAAATGATTGCAACTAATTTTCCTATAAGTGGATAGATCATTTATAGTATAGAAAAGGGTCAAATTCCAAAGGACAATATTTTTAGGATATCACTTTGAACCAATTGTTGAGAACAATATTTAAAGTTGGTTGTTTGAGAAAGATAATAACTCATAGAGAATAAAAAATTGCAAGGAAAAAATCAATTAAACTAAGTGTTCATTTGAATGTTAAAGAACAATGGGACATCTGGGTTCCACTTCCACCAACCATGTACCTATCTAATCACTACAACTCAATAAAATCTTCATCAATCAAACTATGACCAAGTGAATTCATCTCCTTTTGAAACATGAATTTACAAGGACTAAATTCTTTGTGAGTTAGAGGTCTCAGGACTCATAGTTCACGATTCAGTCATCTGTAGGATCCCTTCTATGATCACATCTAGAATCCTACACAACCATTTGATAATATAATCCTAAGTTTCACAGTCTCTACACTTAGGATTATATCAAACATTCTAGAAGAATGATTAGTTTGAATAGAAAATAATAAATGAATGGAGAATAGCTCAATCATATGAGGAAAATTATGTTTGATAACAACAAGATAGAGTATGGGCAATTGAGCTACTCCCCATACCCCAATGATAAGGTCTACTAACTCATGTTTGGAGAAAGAATATAGATACAAGAGGGAATAGGAGAAGTCATGCTACAAATGGAGAAGAGAGAAGCATCCATTGGTCTCTGAATACTACATTCACTCCAGCCTCAATGAATATAAGAACTCCGTTAGCCTGATCTTATTCTTCTTCATCTCCTTCAGATTCTTTCTTTGGAATGTGCTCCTACTTGAGTGAGTACATAATAGAGAATAATTAGGTCTATCCATCACTTTTGTTATTTAACTCTTCTGGGTTGGCATCTATGCCATTCTATAATGTCTATCTCAATGATCAGGCGATCTACAAGGGAGATTGCCCAATCCCTCTCTTGTCATGCAACTGGTGGACTTTGAATGGGACAATTGATGAGGGAGATCGGTCAATCATCTAATGATAAGCCTTCTGGAGAATATGAAGGATCAGTCAATCTACAAGGGTGATGTATGGTCAAAAGTTGATCCAAAAGTCTAAAGTTACTGATTTCGGTAGAGTAATCTCTAATTTAATGGGATCTGTCGATCTTTGAGGGAGATTTCCCGATCAAGTGTATATTCTTAGATCTACGATACAAGTAGATTGTTTGATATGGAAGACAAATCTCTTGATCTAAAATTGTTGGGAAATCACAGTTTCTCTAACATGTTTTGTGACCTTCTATTTGATCGATTTGCAAGGAAGATGTTTGATATGAGGAGTATATGGAAGGCTTTAGAATGGGTAGGTGGATCAGGTGATCTAGAGATTAGATCACCTGCTCTGCCTACTAGAATATGCTGAATAGCCTAAATTCTGATTTGAATTAGCCCCTATGTTGGGACATAAGCTTGGTGAAGAACTTCTTGAATGCTCTAGAGTGATATGTGATTTCATATGTAAAAGAGCAAGAATATTGGTCAAAATCCTATTTATTGAAGTACAATAACCAAAGTGATGAAACTAAGAAAAACATGATGTATTTTGTAAATAAAATGAGTAAACCTATACTAGAAATGACAAAGCAAATGTATTGAATATGCATTCATCAATGATGAAGTAATTCACTCCCCTTTCTCATTGATTAGAAAACTCTAAAGTGCATACTTACCTCTACCAAGATTAGAGATATCCTTAGTAAATAAATTATCTTAAAGAATCTTTCCATCTTCAATCTAGTGATCTCTCCAAATCAAAATACTCTTGCTATCCCCTAGTATAAACTTCACCATATGGATAATAGAATCCATAAATCCATTCAATTGTTTCCATAATCAAATATACAAAGGCTTTATGTTTCACTCTCCAGAAGGAGTCACCTTTTAGGTATTTTCACTCAACCAGTTGACCCATAAACAATCATTTTTGTTTGCTACATTCTATATGTTTTGTATGGCACAAGCTTTAACAACATCTCTGAATTTGTAATCCCCAAGCCCCCTTAATTATTTGGGTACAAACATTGCCCCATTCCATAGATTATATACTATTATTCATCCATGTACCTCCCCATAAGAAACTTCTACATATCGAATCAATTCTTCTATAACACTACAAGAAATAGGAAAGGAAGTGGCCCAATATAGATGAAAGGAGGAGAGGGTCAAAATGATTAACTGAAGTATCCCAATAAAAGGAAAATAATTAGATTTATAATCTTCAATCATGATCTGTATTTTTATTAATAAGCCTACCCTCAAAAAGAGTCAAGCCCAAGTACTTCATAGATAGAGACGCACATTGAATGTTGAGACAAGTCGAGGTCTTCTTCTTATCAATAGTTTTATTATAGAAATTGCGACTTTTAGAATTACTGACCCTTATACCAAAGATATCTCCAAACTTTAAGAAGATGTTGTTTAAAGCATACAAAGAGCTATTATAAATGTTAGAAAAATTAACCACATCATCTGTGAGCATAACATGATATACATATTACTTTCTTGATGCCTTAATAGGAATAACACCCCATTATATGTAGGTTCATTCAGCATGACAATAAAGCCCTCCATACATATAACAAACAAGTAAGGGGAAATGGACCCCCTTGTATGATTACTCTTTTTTTGGGGAGGGGTCACAAGGAACACCATTTATAAATATCTAAAAAATGTATATAGTAAACATCACATTAGTCTAGTATATAAAACAACTAGGAAACTTCATCTCATTCAGAATGATGTTAAGATAGTTCCAAGCATTAGATTCATAGGCCTCCATAAGATCGACTTCCAAACACATTTTTGGAGTCAAAATGCTCATCATATCATTGATAAGTTTGTTTACAAGAAGGGTCGCATAAGATATGGATCTTCCTTTCAAGAAAGCACACTGAAGTGGACTAATCACCTCGGGAAGAATTCTCTACAAATGATTAGCTATTAATTTTGAAATAATTTTGTAAAGCATATTTCCAAGGGCAATGACTCTACAATCTTTTATTTGAGAAGCATCCTCCATCTAACATGTGAGAGATATAATATACTGATTCATCTCTCTTAGGAGATGACTACTATATAATAAGTTATGAACCCCTTAACATCATGAACAACTGTAGACCAACAAATTTTGAAGAAATGATAATTAAAACCATCCATGCCTAGTGCCTTTTCAACAACATCGATGTATTTATCAATGAGATTACCATACAATAGATCTATATGATCTTCTCTAAGCTTAGGAACATTCTACTTCTCAGTCCATTCATGATTAACATTAAAATCATTCTTGAATAGTTTGATGTAGAAGTCAACAATATGCAAGTTTAATGCATTTTCATCAATACTGAGGGTTCCGCCAACAATAAACTATTTAATTTTATTCCTTATTCTTCTAGATCTCAGAGAAGAAAAGAAAAACTTGGCATTTCACCCCCTAGATTGATTCATTGCACTCTAGATTTTGGTCTAATGTAAGGCTCTTCATCTATGCATCAATAACATCTTTCCTTTTATGTAAATTAATAGAAACTAACTCATGGTCACTAGGATTTTTATCCATATCCTCTTGAGTACTATAGGCTTCAACTTCCAAAAACATGTGGTTCTTTGTAATGTTACCCACTTTAAGTTTTTTCCATATACAAAGAGCTATTTTACTCCTTCTTGGTATTTCACATATTCTAAGATGAGATTATAATTAAATTCCTCTTTCCAGGCATCTTGAGCAATCCCTTGGAACCCAAGTATAGAATATCATGCATTAGTGAAATAAAATGATCTCTTCTTGTTGTAAGAAATATCGTTAGAGTGAACATATAGAAATTTGTGACCACTATATATAGAAGAATGTATAATACCCCAAATATTTGGATAAGAGTAAGAAATGCAAGTTATATACAATTCTATATAATTTTGACACATCAAGATTATTCCCTTCCCTTACTTTTTATTATCCCAAGTAAATATAGATCCAGTCATATTAAAATCAAAGAGAAAATCGTCATTTATAATTATTGAATTGCATCATGGCACTAGAGAAAGGTTCAACAACTCCATTCCTTTCTGATAATACCTCACAGACTCTAAAAGAATCCAAATATCTTTCAATATTCTTGCAATAGAGGCTGTCCCACAAAGAGATTGTCTTATATCTGAGATTATGGCCATAGATAACATTGAGCATAGAAGAGGCAACATGGGATTGAACTTCACATGTAATAAATTTCTCACCTTCATCAACCTTATTAATAATGATCTTCAGATTACTACATAATAATGACTCATCCAAGGGGATGAGAAGAGTGATTAAAGAGCCAAGCTGCAACCAACCACAATTTATTAATCTCCTTTCACATTTTCCTTTTCCTAATATTAAATTCCCAGACTTCATGTAATAGAAATATTATTACTAGAATAGATTATCAAACCACAATCTATCTTCCTAGCTTATTCAAACCTTATACATTCCATGATAGAATAGAAAATGGATTAACCATTTGGACATAAAACTAGACATGGAAGTTACAGTATCCCATCTTCTTCTTTGTTGTTCTCAGAAACATCTAGGAATTCTAACATTAAAAAATTGTTTGGAATTATTGGGATACTAGTTGCTCTTTTTTGTGGGACTTTTAAGGCATTATTGGGACCATGCCCATTTTTCCTTGTCTGACATATCCATTCACATTGGGTGTTTAGGATAGACTGACTCTATTAGAATATAGGTTCAGTTGGACTAACTACCCTTGGGTGTTATGCTCAATAGAATGTTGATGATTCTTAGGCATTTAAAATTTCACCTATTCTCATTCAGAGGACAATCATAGATGGTTTTAGAAAGCACATACGACTTAGTTGATGTCTTCTCCACCCAGATCTGCTTAACTCAAGGGCCTCTATTTAATGGCTTGACATGTCATCACTGATTAGATTCATTTCACTAGGGAATGATGAGGATGCAAGAATAAGAACCCATATTCTTGTAGAGTTAAGTCTCTTAGACTATCTAGTTAGATAATCCAGTCTACGTGGAGATCTAAAATAGCTCTTGATGATACTGAAATCCTCGTCATTCCAGTGTTCAAGTGGTAAATCATGACCATGGATCTATAGCAGAAATTCAAACAACTTCAATTTCTCAAGAGGTTCATCTTGTTGTCATTTTCTTAGGATCATCAACTTACTAGAAACAAACCATGGTCCTTGCATTATCACCACCCTCATATCATTTTGATCTATCAACCTGATGATGAAGTCATTTCCATAAAAGAGTATTTGAAAATTCACCCTTAGTCTTCTAGACAAATGAGAAATGCTTTCATAAGGTCCGTCAATGCTGGCTTCAATGCTAAAACATACCCCACTACCAGTTTTCACATTTGTATGTATTCCACTTTACAATGGATTTCGAATACTTCATGGCACCATCAACAATTTAAAGTTGACATTGCTTAAGGATTGTTTCATTGGATTCCTTTTGTACAAACAAATGCCTCCAAGTTTTAGCTTCTCTTGTAACATAAATTCCTTCTCCCCATCTTAAATTCATGGACAGAGGTGGAGGAAGATGGGTGGTTTTAGGTGACATGGTGATGTTTTCTGTAACAGACTCGGTCGGCGAATCACCAGTTCCCCTATCTTTTCATCATTCTTGTCTTCATGGATGGAATTTCACTATTGAAATTAAAGCTTTATTATTAAATAAGTTTTAAAAACATGAGAATCTGGTTATAGTTTGACACCAGTCTGGTCCTACTTTGAAATAGTTTGGTCATGTCCGATATTGCTTCAAAATGCATGCAATCAATAATCAAATCACTTTTTCTTAATTTGGTCTTTGTTACAATCCAATTTGATCTGATATAATTCTAGACCAATGCTAAGAGGAATATGCCAAATTGAACTACAAAGAAGATCACATTAGCAAAAAAATATTTGATGTAGACTGAATTTGTTTCGAGGCATTACTATATATGATCGATTGCTTCAAAATAGGACCCAATTGGGAACATATAATAACTACTCTTCTTATGCATTTTATAACTTAAGAATATAGTTTTAGTTACTTCTAACATTAATATAATAATATGAAATGCTTACACATAGGTGAATTTTTTTTGACTTAATATAGCCATGAATATAAATGAATTTTATGCCTAAACATTTCATTTATCTAGTTCATGCTTTATCTAGTCCTAAATGGACCAGACTAAAATCAAACATCTAAAACTTATGGGCCACATACCAGACTAAACATGTGACATAGTAGGACGACCGAACTGAATGGACCGAACTGGTCCAGTCTAGTGGTGTGTACTGAGATTTGCTCACCTGTATCTGACTGATATATTCTCAACTTTCTCTATAATATTGAAGTAAAAATACCTAAGCAGATCATGTGTACTCTCGTAGAGAAGTAATAGCAAGGGGAAAAATCACGTCATCAAATAGGATGGTTATTTGATTACTGGGGGTTATTAAGGTTTTGCCTACGTTGAGGTTTTCTCAGAAATTTTGGAAAGGAGGTAGATTTTAGGAAATAAACTCTAATAAGTATGATGCCTTAAAGAAGCTATATGTAATTTATAAGAAAGACGATAAAGGTTGTTCCATGCAATTTTTCTTATTATCAGAAAATAGTTCATGTAGTTCCATGTCTATATCATATAGAGTGTTCTACAACAAATTTTTCTTTACAAATCCTCTATATTTTAGTCTACATGGTATAGAAAAGATGTGAAAATGTCTTGTGTACTTTGTTATTCACTTTTATTGAACTAGTAAATGCACTTGGGTACATGCCCATGCCACAATAATAAGTAAAATCTGAATTAGATACCTCTCAATATATGTAGAATAAAGAATGTATTTGTCATGCTAGGTTACAAAAATACTTGGATTTATTTATAAGAGATAATGTGTAATTAATATCATTGCATAAAAGGAAACTAAAAAATGGTGGAAGTATGAGATGGAGATGTCATTATCATCCTTTTGTTTTTATTAGTATATTATGAGGTTAGTGAGGTATGAATAAAATAATAATATTACAATTTTGAATTTGACAAATACAAATGGTACAATGCAGGTTGGTCGCTATCCACAATTGGTTTTGTGACATAATTTATGGTTAGATAGCAATTACATTTGACAACATCAGCATCCCCTCCATTTTCACATGACAAATCATAGTAAGGAACCATTTTTTGTGGACAAAAGTGATTGTTACATTTGATGTTTGATTATAATTCATTAAATGAAATGAATATGATTTATTTTCTAATGTCTTATATTTTTAATGAGATGTTCATGATTTGTTAGTTTAGTCAATAAAGTTTTAATACCTAATTATGGATGTGCTAATATAAATGACAAATATAATCCAAAAATTAGAAGTAAGTAATGAAAAAGATTATTGTTCAAGTCTCGATTATTTGTAGTGATTGTTATTTAAAACATTGTGTTTCAAATGGTTATTTCATGTGCATTGTAATTTTTTAGAGCATTGAGATTTGGAATGGTTTTTCCTCCAATTAAGTAATAATAACAACAATCCATAATATTATGAAAATATTAGAATGGCATTAACCATAAGGAAAGATGACATAGAAATAGAAGCAAATAATAATATCTTTTTTTAGTAAAATTAGAAAATATTGAATTAAATATAATTGTCCGCACCAAAAAAAGAAATGAATACATTCTGGCTTTAATTCAAAATTTTCAAATGAGGCAATGATATTCGGTTGGTTCAATAGAAGAGGCACCAATGAAGTGAACCATGTTCCAATCTTCCAAACTAATCTTGATTTGTCTCCATTGTACACGTCAATAGGTTTGAGTGGCTATGGGGACAATCGAGTAATCACCATACTATTGTTCCAAAAGAAGTCAGTGGGATACATCTAAGTCATTGACATGCTTCTTTGTTGCAGATTATGCCTCTTGAGCTTTAATATTGCAAAGGTGCATGGCCATTTCAGCTTGAGTTTTCTTGCATTGTAAAACAAAATTATCTCTATCTTCAACTTCTTGCAATATTGCAAAAGAAAATTATCAAAAAAATGGTGGGCATATGCTAACTATGTATAACTAATACGTAATAATTATCACAAGAATATACTTGAATGACATGTTTAGTCCTTAATTTATAGTCATTGCACCAATGGATTGCTATAAAGAAAGAAAACTTTTATCTGGTCATCATAAAACACTTTTAATTTTTTTGCCAAATTATTACTGGAAACGAGTAATTTTAGCTACCAATGATAGAAAATCATTATCAAAATAGTTTTTTATATAATAAGTTTGGTGATTTTTCACTAAAAAAGCTATCTCTTATTTTGATGAAGAATCTTTTGTTTATCAAGATATCACGCATGACAAAGCTGCATGAAATTGTCAATGTGAGAGCACAACTATCAATAACTATTTCAACATCTGATATATTTATCGTCATTTTAGAAATTAAACACACTGGATACTAATTTTTTATAAAATAAAATGAAGTACATCATTCTCTGATGTGAGAAGAAGTATTCTTTTGGCTCATGTTTAATCTATGACAACATATGTGTCAAAGAATTCCAACTAAATTGGTGTTTCTAAAGTAAACATGCATGTGGTCTTATACAAGTAGGTCAAACAATTAAGAAAATGAATTAATTAGTTATACAAAGATAATACATCTGATAAATATCTCAAGGGAGTCCTATTTATAGTGTAAATGTTAGAGTATTCATAATTTAACTGGCATTCTCAAAATTATTGTTAGTTTATAGTTTAGAAGGATTGTAATCACTACCATTGTAGTGCTCAATTCACACTCATGAAGAATGATAGTGAAGACCCAAACAATAGCATTTACATAAAAAACCCAAATATACAACCAATAAAAAAACTTAGACATACAAGCTAACATAGTTTATGAAATGGATATCACCATTAACTAGATATTATTTTTCAAATTATGATAAAAAACATACCAAAAAACTGTCGAGGACTAATATCTCAAGGTCAAGAAAAAATGTAACATGTAATAAGTGAATTTTGTTTTGAACACATTATAATGTGTTTTTATTGTTTACGTATTGGTTGTTCCTTAATATACTCAATCGGTTCTTTTAAATGCAATATGTGTATTATGTTTTCCTCCAATCTAAATTGACCATCTAGAAAAACATATAATAATTGTGGTTCTTGCTTTCAACCTTTTGTGATTGTTAACTTGTCGACAAAAGCATCTTGTTATCTACTTCAAGTGAATACACACTGATTTTAAATATACTTTTGGAATGAAAGTGCCTTCCTGTGGGAGGAAGGAGAAATCTGTCATGCAATGACACAAATAGATAAATATAGGGATAAATAATCATTGCAATAGATGAGCATTCGTGTGAGGATTAATGATTAAGAATGAGTATGTTGTTGTTTTGTTACTCTATGTCACAAAAGGTGATGATAATGGAATGGTAAAATTGTATAGGCGAGAAATGTAAGGGAGGTGTCTAACCAATGCTTCATGTCAAGGTATGAACTAAAGGAAGAGGAGAAAATAGGGATCGATAGAGTTACATGATGCACACTTAACAAAATCTTGTGCAATTTTTATTCTTGATTTCATCAAATATTTAATGTCCTAAAAATAGTTATCATTTGTTGTAGAAGAAATAGATATAATACACATCATAGTAAGACTAGTTGTGCCCTATATTTTATAGAAATTAGAGGATCTAAGTAAGAATATGTAAAAGGAAGAACACCAATAAGTTGTGTTGGCTTGTTGCCTATGTTAAACCTTGTCCCCTATAATAATAATACAAGTTTGTTGATTCAAAACTAATTGGTTAAAACTACAATGAATTTTTAAAATGACTACAAACAAATAATTTTTGCCCAATAATAAAACCCACAATGGATTAAATATTTCCTTAATCACTATTATCAGGAATCGTGTTATTGCTAAGCATCGTCATTGGTGGATACACAATGGATCCAAATTAGTGTGTTCGATGCTTCAGTTCTACATTAGATGACAATGGGGTCAAAATTGATGTTGTACAAAACCATATGATGAGAGTTGTCTTACACCCCCTAGTGTAGGAAACCTAGATATGATTCCCTTGGATTTAATCATGCATGAGATGGTGAAGTAGTTGATAAAAACACTTTCAACATAATAAATTCATCCCTCTTTATTAATATGATTCATATCTTATCTATCAATAAAAAGTATTGTGACATTTACTTAGATTGGGTAAGAACTTGTTTAGGTCGATGCCATGTGTAGATGAATGACTAGTGATTCCAACTGACAATCAAGATTCAAGAGGAATATGGAATCATCATGGTTGTTAACTATAGTTGACTTTTTATTTTTATTCATCCTATCAACAATAGCTTTAAGGTGACTCACAACTATTTATTTCAAAAGGAGTCCTTCAGACAGTTGTAGTGGTCATGGTCTCTAGATGCCTATCAGATTGATAAACAAAAGCAACATAGTGTGAAGGTCAATGTTCTCATGTATAATGCCCGTCTACACAGCTATGCATAGCAACTCATGAAAAAATAATTGGAGAGCAGTTAACATGGGAGTGAGTCCAATAGGAAATCATACCAAGAAACGTTAGACATCTCAAGTCACTAACTGGTGGCTTAAGGGTGAAGATACAGTTGTATCACCCCTCATGTTGATCATACTAAACCTAATATAATGTTGTAGACTAAGATAACATGATATTTAGAAATTAAAAAATCATGCATGCATGTAAAAATTACAACTAGTTTATCATGTAACCAACAAATAATAAGTAATATTGACATATTGTCATGAACCACACCACCTCTCTTCAATTTATATGTTGCTACTTTTTTTTTCCAATGTATTTGGTAATGACATGTATTGAAAATAGTGTGGATGATTGCAATTTTTGTGGGGATGACATACCATGCAGAGGCATTGGGTACTTCTTGTCTTGGCCTTGTAGATGTATGCAAGGGGCTTCAGTACTAGCACTGCCTTAGTTTTGATCTAAATCATTGTTCCTACATAAACTTGGATGTAAATTTTTTTATAACCTTCACTATTTTAGCTCTCTATAGAGAACAACCCTATAACAAACTTTGTTGACCTTTTGCTAGATTTAGGATGACTTGTAACAAAATTTTAGGTATGTAGTTAACAAAGTAGTAGTAATAATATAGGATTTTAGGAAATAAGTGGTGAAATTTGTGATACAAACTCAAGATTCTATAAGTGAAGGCATGTGAAACACTGTTAATACATCAAGAAATATTTCTCCACACTAGCATAAGCTTTTAGGTGGTCTATCTCTAAGATTCAGTCATCCCAACTCTGGTATGGTTTCTTAGTGCAAGTCAGAGGACTGTGCCAAACTCCTTTTTTGTACCACTAAGTTAGAGAAGAAAGAGATGTCTTGAAGTGTCGTCAATGCAATATCTACAACATCAAATGGGAGAGGAAATGAATGAGAGTGGAATAAAGAAAGTTGAAGCAATTTCCTCTTTTCTATGTAATTACAAAGGAGGAAGACATTTCCTTACAAAGAGAAGCAGTGTCATAGGAGTGCCCTGTGGTGAATCCTGCATGTTGCAAAATGCAATGTCCAGTCTTCTTCAAAAGACCATATATGTCCATAACATCACGTTAGTGAGTGACTTGGAGGCATAGTTAAGAATTGTCTTAATTGATGCTAATGTTGTGCTTATAGCAACTTCAAGCAACATGAATTTTAATACTAAAAAATAATGAGGAATAAAAATAAATAATATAAATCTCTAATAAAAAGATGAACTAAACCAAAGTGATGAGCCAATGCGAGGAATGCACATGTGTGTGCATTTATTTTGATAAAGTCCATAAAAATAACAAACTCCAATTAGTCTTAAATTTGCATGCATTTCAAAGGCTCACATGGGCTTGTGCACTCTCCCACTTATAAGGACATTCCTCACTTTAGAAGTGAAGAATATGGGAGTAAAGATGATGGGAAAAAGTGAAAACTAGTTTTTTGGGGGGGGGTAATAGAATACAACAATTCGTGACATGTTCCATGAAATCCCAAAGAATCAATAGATAATATAGTTTACTGAGCTATATTTTTCAATAAAGGTAGCTTGTGGTTTTGAACCATTGTCTAGTATGACTCACTTTCATCTACAGAGACATGGTGAACTTATGTGTTGAACTAGACTCCCTAATTTGAAATTTAATGAGTCACACAATCATATGTGGGCACATGAACAGATTCTTATTGGTGTGTGCATAAATAGCCTTTGTAAGAATCTTATTTCACGAGCACTCTAGCGAGTATGCCCAACTCATACAAGTACCATCTCTAGGATGAGACTCATATAATAAACATCTCTAAGGGAATCTTGTTCAGCCTATACCTTGGCATTAGTTTCCTTCAACCCATTTAGAGCAAAGCTCTTCCCATACTTAGAAATAATAAAGCACTAAAGCCACAAGGAAGAAAATAAGTGAAACTCCAAGTATATAACACTAAAATTTGGTTGCCCTTTGAACAAATCCTCATGGGATCTCCAATTTTGAATGATAGGGTTGCCACTTCAATGATTAATCTACATGATGAAAACTCATCCCCGCTAGACAAATTGAGTACTACCTTCCTTTATAGACATGTTTGTAAGTGGATCTACAACATTTAATGCAAGTTTCACATATTTAATATATTTGACATCATAGGTTAGGTGATCTCTCACATTATCATATCTCAACCTCGTAAAATAATTTCCTGAATTAATATTTGTTTTTTATCTTTATATATGACTATTTTGTTATCATACAATACAAAAACATGAGGAAAATACTTTGAAACCATTGGGAGATCAAGAAGTAAATTCTGATTCCAATCAGGTTGACAACAAGTTAAATCTAATAAAATAAACTCATCCTCCATGATGGATCTATTTCTAATACTTGGTTTGTAAGATTCCTAAGAAACTGCTCCTCCTCCAAGATAAACACATACCCGTTGGTTTAATTGGTTTCATCTTAATCATTAATTCATTTTGCATTAATATATCCCACTCAAATAGATGGGAAATCAATATAGGGAAGGATATACATAACTATCTTTAAGGTATTTGAAACTCTAACCAAAGCCTTCTAGTGGTATGTCTTAGGGTAAATTGCCTACTTATTCAACCTACTTACATCATAGGAAATATCACGTCTAGTATAGTTTTCTAGGTATATCAAGCTTCTTATGCTTGTGCATATTTGTGATGATCTATTAGAGTGACCTTATGGACCTTAATATGCAATGAAGGATCATAAGGTGGAATTAAAGGTGTAAAATCAAATATATAATATGTTTTCAATATTTATCAAGATGATGAAATTTAATAAGTATAAACGAGAAGAAAATCTAATTAAGTGAATACCAAAGATTACATCAACAATTCCTAAGTATTTCACATCAAAATTACTTGCAAGAAAAGATTTAGTTTCATTTATAATATAAAAAATAAAACAATTTATCAAACTTATAATTCCATTGTGAGGTTCTTGTTTAAGTTTGTATAAGGACTTAAGCAACCTGCAAACTTATGTTCTTGTACAGGAGAAAAAAGGCCTTCTACATATCCACATAAAATTTTTCTTCAAGTTATTCATTCAAGAAGGCAATCTTGATGCAATCCCCCATATTTTTTATAAGTTTCCATGTGAATCATAGTCCTTCTAAGAAAATAATCTAACTAAATAAGTTTGAGGATAGCAGGACAACGTTCTGTATATGCAGTCCATATTGAAGTCCATTATGCATATATAGATTCCATGGGCATTTTGGTAATTTTATCACCATTGGTTGCTTTACTGGTCACAAGAAAACTAAGGGTTGATAAATATGATGAGATAATGTTAGTTTATGACAATTCGATCATTAGAGGATAAGATATGCTACACAATGGTAATTTTGACTTTAATTAGGTCGATATATTTATAAATTTGTGATATTAAGATTTGTGTTATGTTCCCTACAATATATATGAGATTTGGTTTATGTTCTATGAATTTTAGTGGTGCATTATAAGGAACAAATTCTTAGAAAATGATATTCTTATTAGGAAGAATCCAGATTAATTATATATATGAAGATATCAGAATTGAATCTTATTTTGATATCCATGTATGATCTTGGCATGAAATTTTGTGGATGATCCTTTGATAAGGAAGGGAGATCCCGAAATATTATCAGATGTTTTGGGATATATTTTAAAGTATTATTTGACTAAATACAACTATAATAAGTGAGGTCTTTGTAGAATTATTATAACTAGTACAATACAGATAATAATGAAATATTCTAGGATATGGATTTCCCAGTATTCTCTATCCATATTTAAAATTTTGAAATTTTATAATGATGCAGATGATAGATATAGGTGATCCAAGTAGTACTAGAAAAAAACATTATAAAAAAGGGTTCAATATCCCTATTCTTCTAGAATAGTGTCTCAAACAAAGTCCCCAAGGAAAAGACAGGACCTCACCCAAGATCTCAGAGATGGGCGGCTATAGAAACCTAAATTTCCACGATATGGGGGTTGGGTAATAGAAAATCAGGGGTTTTGTCTCACAGTTTGGACAGAGAGAGAGAGAGAACGAAAAAGGAGACTATGCGGAAGAAGAGGACTAAGGCAAGTTGGGAATCTTTGGTGAAGGTTGTTGTTGTGATGTTAATAGTGTCAGCTTGTTCAAGGAGGGACATGTAAAGGAGAAGGATCTTCATGGCACAACAAGATGGCCAAATTTCCACACCTAGGGTCGTGGTAGTTTCCCCCTTATGGCTCCGGTGCAGAATAGGAACCTTGATCATGAAGTACATGCCAAGAGGAGGGGCCTGTGTAACATATTGGATCTCAGAACCTTCCCTAGAAGTTTGATCTTTTGGACATAGCCAAATAAGGTTGAGGATAGATCTAGGTGAGGTTTAGTAAAATCCTAATGAGTTAATGCATGTATAAATCACCCTAATGTAACCTAATGTCCTCACATTAGTCTTAGAATGATAATGGATATATAAAATATGTCACATAACTCTTTTGGTGATAATATGAAGATACAGAACCTAATTGGATGAGCAATAATGATAATAGTGAAATAATATAATAATTTGTTAATAATGGATATAAATATTAACTATGTCATAACTCATTAAAGGAAACCCAAAATGTGGAATCTAAGTTAAAAATTGTGTTCCTTGGGTCCTATATGTCTTGGGAGTCAAGTTTCACATTATTCACATAATAATAATTAATTTAATTTATTTTGGAAAGAGAAGATCTGTGTTTTCCCCAAAATATCCAATAAAACAATAAATGACTCTAAAAGAAAAAAATAATCTTAGATTCGTAATCTACATAATTAATATAGCCTTTGGGTGAATTTTCATCCAATTTGGAGAAAGTTTGCTTAAAAGGTGAAATCAAGAGAGAGAAAGTGTGTAGAACCTTCAAAATATTAAATAAATGCTCAAACAACCCCATCATGTGAAATTGGTGACAAATTCATATTCAACATATCAAATATAACTTAAGGATGAAGTTTCACCTAATTTGGAAAATCCTAATGTCATTAATGCATGAGGAGAGAGAAACTAAGTTTTGAATAATAAATGCATTAAAAGTTCTCAAAAGGAAAATCTAACACCACAATCAGAATCTACATATCTAACTTAACTTATGTGCAATTTTTTTTTAAATTTGGATAAGTCTAAACCCTTATTTGAGGAAAGGGAAAATGAAACTATTATTTAATATCACTTTGGTTTAATCGAATCATACACCTGCCACATTTTATTTTTCTTTCGATTTCCTATGGTTTCTCGAATTTGACATGTCACACGAATTTGTTTTATTTTTCTGATTTCTTCTCCCAGATTTCTCCTCCTCTTCAACTCCTTTTCCCAATCTGACTTTCCTTTCTCCTTTCACCTTGACTTTCCATACCTATCTACTCAACTTTGATGGGGTTTTGATTAGTGGAATCCCTGGTCGACTAGGTGTTCCGAGCACCTCCCATGTTTCTCAGTCCAAGGGTGAGTTTGGTCTCTCCATACCTCCACCTATATAAGTAGTTGTCTCCCCACCATTTAGGAAGTCCCAAGGTTCATCCGCAATATTTCTTTGCTCCTTCTCCCTCTGCGAGCTCTTACCTAGTCACCGAACACCTATTTGGGTGTGTGGAGTTCTCTAGCAAGTTTCTACCCCCACTTCGTCGGGAAAGAACTCATAGCTGTTCCTGGACCTCTTGTGAAGCTCTTGGTCCATTCAATTGGATGCTAAGGTAAATCCTTATCTTTTCCCCTTTTTGGTCTTATTTTGCCCGCGACCATGTCGAATGTTGATTTCTACTTCTTCGGCCATCGTTTGACCTTTGGCAGAGGTCATCGAGTTTGTCTTGGTCTCAGGATTTCAAAGGTGCTGCTAACTTTCCAAGTTTTCTTCTGGGTTTGGATGTTCAATCGGGATTGAGTTCCCAATTCTATTGTCGAAGTTGTGTTCAACGAAGAACAAAGTCGGAGGTGATCTCTCGACCTTTCCCTTCTCGCCAAAGTTTGATAGTTTTTCCTCTGAAGGGTATGATCGTCCTTTCGCCCCTACTAAATTCTTTTTCTTGCACTGTGTCCTTGTACCTTGTTGGCATTGGTCCTAGACCACTTATCCACACACTATTGGTCCAACACGGCCTGGTTGACCCACTGACTGGGTCTCTTCCATGACATTGATATTTGGAGATTTATTACTGGAAAAAATTTATAAAATCAATAACTAATTATCCGTTGATCAGAGAAACATAAATAAGTAGTCTTTGGAATCAGAAAAATATTATCTAACTAATGATGCTGGTTTCATCACCTTAATCCAATGTTTATTAACAAGTGATTTTAATGGATCTAATTAATTAGATAATACTTTGTAAAATTCATAACTAATAATTTGTAAGTCAAAAAAATATAATAAAATCTATTTTGAGTTCATAAAAAGATAATCTATAAGAAAAAGGTTTTTCTTGGGTTTGAATAATGTATATGAAATTGACACAAATTCTACATATATGTTTAATAGGATCTTTGGAGACCTAGACTTGGATCTAGAAGTGACTTTGGACTTTGGACTTTGGACTCTGAAGTTGAGGTATGTTGTATCCCCTATTACTCCATGTTGAGCAATTCACCTATATTATTTTTTCTCTTGGTCCTATGGACAATAGCCTATACACATTGCTCTTATCTTTTGATATCATGGTTCTTGTGAACTATCTTGTTTGTGGTAATCTTGGATATTCTCTTGACTCTTATGTTGTGCCTTGGTGCATGTTGGAATTTTGATGATATGTGCCCACTATGATGTGGAAGTTTATTTGTGGATATGTGATATCTTGTACCCACTTGTATGTGGATGTATGTGTTGTCCATTGTGTGATGGAAACATTATATAATCTGACTATACTTTTTACTTACCTCTACATTTTACATGCTATGTGATTCAGTAGCACTAGAATAGTGTAATTGCATTGGTTTTTGGGTGTGTGCCCCTATTTTTGGGTGGAGGTGGTGGTGCCCCATACCCGAGTTTCAAGGATGTGAAGCCTTGGCTCAACTTTATATATTGGGAGTTTGGCAGTGCATCATTCTCTATCAGGTTTCAAGGATGTGAAGCCTTGGATGTCTTTGTCTTTATATTATTCTAGGGCTATGTTTATCTCACATGCATGCAGGTTTATTATTGTAGGGTGTGTGCCCTACTTTCTTCAAATGTGCTAGTATGGCACAATTTTATTTGTTTGGTTATGGTAAGAATATCTTTTCTTGTTGTTCTTTTCTCTTGATACCCACTTGGGTGGTACATTTCTTTTCTTTGGGAAGCCTTTTATATTTGTTGTACTTTAGTTCATATATTGCTCAATTTCCCTTTTAGTATGAACATACCAACCTTTTCTGATGTACTCTATTTTTCTCTTCTTGATGGGGTATGCTTCCAACCCTAGGTGAAGGACATGGATGACATAGCATAAAGTTATGGACTTAGCTTAAGGAGTTAAAGCTTGGAGACAAAGTTGCTATGGTTTAGACTTCCCTCTATCTGGGATCCTTATGTTGTATCTTACATGTAAACCCTTTGTGGGATGTTTATGATGTCATGTTGTAACATTATGAGAAATTGAATATAGTTAATGCTTTTATTCCACTACTACACTTTCGATGTTTTGAATACCATCAATAAGATTTGAAAATTTTAGGCCCACCATCATACCTTTTTGGGTGTGTTTGGACTGGAAGTTCTATTCTTCAAATTTTTAGTAGGGAGTGGTTCCCCTCTGGGATCCCACTCCTTACAACATGGTATCAGAGCCCATGGTAGTCAGAATCAAACTATTTCAATTTTTTCTCCTTAATTAGAACCCTTACCTTGCATAGTTTCCCTCTAGGTGAGAGGTTCATCCTAGAATTGATCTATGTTAAATATGTGATGAGGTTTTAGGAGATCTTACCCTATCATATAGATTGATTTTGATTTGTATCTCTTGCTTCTATGAGGTTTGACTTGAGGATGTATTTAGGTTGAGGAGGAAGTAGGATGAAGAGTTCTTGTTATGGATATATTGTGACTTGGTTTTTCACATTGAATTTTGGCCAACTTGTTGGTTTTACTTTGCAGTTTCTTATCGACAAAAAAATATATTTTCATTATAATACTATATGTACAAATTTTCTCATATTTTCTCAATGATTTTCTTGAACTAAGTCACAATGAAGATTATGAGAAGTTTTAGTAGTAAAATCCTAAACCTAGTGGTTACCCTAGTTCTGACTTTGGAGAAGTGACTAGGAATATGTGAGATAGGGTTAAGGTGTAGTGTACCTACCCTTTTGTACCCTATGACTTTTTGGATCTAGGGGTTTTTAGGTTTGAGACACAAGGACTTATAACTCAACCCTAGTTGGTTTTTACTCTTAGTTTGGATACATGAAGAACATAAATATCTAGAACTTTCACAACTAAAATATATGCATGTAACCCTAAATGTTGTTTAGTTTGACTTGTTAGGTTAAACCTTTTAAGGGGTGGAGAGTAGTTGGTTGTTTGATGTTTGGATTAATATATTTTGAGGAAGAAATCCTTTAAGGGGTGGAGTGTTGTAACATACTGGATCTCAAACCCTACCCTAGAAGTTTGATCTTTTAGACATAGCCAAACAAGGTTGAGGATAGATCTAGGTGAGGTTTAGTAAAATCCTATTGAGTTAATGCATGTATAAATCACTCTATGTAACCTAATGTCCTCACATTAGTCTTATAATACTAATGGATATATAAAATATGTCACATAACTCTTTTGGTGATAATATGAAGATAAGGAACCTAATTGGATGAGAAATGATGATAATAGTGAAGCCATAAATATTAACTATGTCATAACTCATTAAAGGAAACCCCAAAAGTGGAATCTAAGTTAAAAATCATGTTCCTTGGGTCCTAATTGTCTTGGGAGTCAAGATTCACATTATTCACATAATTATAATTAATTTAATTTATTTTGGAAAGAGAAGATATGAGTTTTCCCCAAAATATCCAATAAAATAATATATGACTCCAAAAGAGGAAAATAATTTGAGATTCGTAATCTACATAATAAATATAGCCTTTGGGTGAATTTCCATCCAATTCGGAGAAAGTTTGCTTAAAAGGTGAAATTAAGAGAGAGAAAGTGTGTAGAACCTTCAAAATATTAAATAAATGCTCAAACAACTCCAACATGTAAAATTGGTGACAAATTCAAATTCAAAATATCAAATATAACTTAAGGATGCAGTTTCACCTAATTTGGATAATCCTAATGTCATTAATACATGAGGAGAGAAAAACTAAGTTTTGAATAATAAATGCATTAAAAGTTCTCAAAAGGAAAATCTAACTCCAAATCGGAACCTACATGTCTAACTTAACTTATGTACACATTTTCATTTAATTTGAAAAAGTCTAAAACCCATATTTGATGAAAGAGAAAATGAAAGCATTAATTGAATATCTTTTTGGCTTAAACGAATTATACACCTATCACATTTTATTTTTCTTCCGATTTCCTATGGTTTCTCGGATTTGTGATGTCACACAGATTTTGTTTTATTTTCCTAAACACGAGCCTATCTGGGCCGTTGGATTTCCGATTGAACAACTTTCACTTATCTTCTTCCTCCACTTTCCTTTCTGTTTCCTTGCTACAATGTTCCAATTTCTTCTCCCAGATTTCTCCTTCTCTTCAACTCCTTTTCCCAATTTGACTTTCCTTTCTCGTTCTCCTTGACTTTCCATACCTATCTACCATGACTTTGATGGGGTTTTGATCAGTGGAATCTCTGGTCGACTAGGAGTTCCGAGCGCTTCCCCTATTTCTCGATCCAAGGGTGAGTTTGGTCTCTCCATACCTCCACCTATATAAGTAGTTGTCTCCCCACCATTTGGGAAGTCCAAGGTTCATCCGCAATATTCCTTTGCTCCTTCTTCTCCCTCTGCGAGCTCTTACCTAGTCGTCAATTTCCTATTTGGGTGTGTGGAGTTCACCCCCACCTCATCGGGAAACAACTCGTAGCCATTCTTAGACCTCTTGTGAAGCTCTTGGTCCATTCAATTATATGCTAAGGTAAACCCTTGCCTTTTCCCCTTTTTGGTCTTGTTTTGCCTGCGGCCATGGCGGATGTTGATTTCTACTTCATCGGCCGTCATTTGACCTTTGGCAGAGGTCGTCGAGTTTGTCTTGGTCTCAGGATTTCAGAGGTGCTGCTAACTTTCTGAGTTTTCTTCTGGGTTTGAGTGTTTGATCGGGATTCAGTTCCCAGTTCTCTAGTCGAAGTTGTGTTCAACGAAGAACACAGTCAGAGGTCATCTCCTGACCTTGCCCTTCTCACCAAAGTTTGATCATTTTTCCACTAAAGGGTATTATTGTCCTTTTACCCCTACTGAATTCTTTTTCTCACACTGTGTCCTTGCGCCTTGTTGGCATTGGTCCCAGACCGATTGGCCACCCACAATTGGTTCAACACAGCCTGGTTGACCCGTTGACTGGGTTTCTTCAATGACACGGATATTTGGAGATTTATTACTGGACAAAATTTATAAAATTGATAACTAATTATACATTGATCATAAAAACAAAAATAAATAGTCTTTGGAATCAGAAAAATATTATCTAACTAATGATGCTGATTTCATTGCCTTAATCCAATATTTATTAACAAGTGATTTTAATGGATCTAATTAATTAGATAATAATTTGTAAAATTCATAACTAATAATTTGTAAGTCAAAAAACATAATAAAATATGTTTTGAGTTCATAAAAATGTAATCTATAATATGGCATGGTTTTCAGAACCTAATTCACATAATAAGAAAAAGGTGTTTTCTAGGGTTTGAATAATGTATATGAAATTGACACAAAATCTACATATATGTTTAATAGGATCTTTGGAGACCGATATTTGGATCTACAAGTGACTTTGGACTTTGGAATCTGAAATTGAGGTATGTTGTATCCCCTATTACTCCATGTTGAGCAATTCACCTATATTATTCTTTCTCTTATACCTATGGATAATAGCTTATACACATTGCTCTTATCTTTTGATATCATGGTTCTTGTGAACTATCTTATTTGTGGAAATCTTGGATATTCTCTTGACTCTTATCTTGTGCCTTGGTGCATGTTGGACTTTTGATGATATGTGCCCACTATGATGTGGATGTTTATTTGTGGATATGTGATAGTTTGCACCCACTTGCATGTGGATGTATGTGTTGTCCATTATGTGATGGCAACATTGTATAATCTGACTATACTTTTTACTTGCCTCTACATTTTACATCCTATGTGATTCAGTAGCACTAGAGTAGTGTAATTGCATTGGTTTTTGGGCGTGTGCCCCTATTTTTGGGATGGAGGTGGTGGTGCCCATACCCGAGATTCAAGGATGCGAAGCCTTGGTTCAACTTTATATATTGGGAGTTTGGAAGTGCGCCATTCTTTATCAGGTTTCACGGATGTGAAGCCTTGGCCACCTTTGTCTTTATATTATTCTAGGGCTATGTTTATCTCACATGCATGCATGTTGATTATTTTAGGGTGTGTGCCCTACTTTCTTCAAATGTGCTAGTATGGCACAATTTTATTTGTTTGGTTATGGCAAGTATCTTTTTTGTTGTTGTTCTTTTCTCTTGATACCCACTTGGGTGGCACTTTTCTTTTCTATAGGAAGCCTTTTATATTTGTTGTCCTTTACTTCATATATTGCTCAATTTTCCTTTTAGTATGCACATACCAGCCTTTGCTGATGTAATCTATTTTTCTCTTCTTGCTAGGGTATGATTCCAACCTTAGGTGAAGGACATGGAAGACATATCATAAAGTTATGGACTTAGCTTAAGGAGTTAAAGCTTGGAGACAAAGTTGATATGGTTTAGACTTCCCTCTATCTTGGATCCTTATGTTGTATCTTACATGTAAACCCTTTGTGGGATGTTTATGATGTCCTATTGTAACATTATGAGAAACTGAATATAGTCAATATTTTTATTTCACTACTACACTTTGGATGTTTTGAATACCATTAATAAGATTTGAAAATTTTATTCCCACTCCATCATACCTTTTTGGGTGTGTTTGGACTGAAAGTTCTATTCTTCAAATTTTTAGTAGGGAGTGGTACTTACAATGTGAGTTGGTGGTTCTAGAAGGAGCTAGATCTCGATCGAATCCAGGCTGTGGCACATGCCCAAGTTGGCCCAGACTATGTGATGTGGCAATCTGAACCACTAGATTAGTCTTGAAAAGGCTAGAAATAGTGGACAAGGTAATACCTTAAAAAATTATAACTTGGGCTATAATTGTTCATTTTGGTTATGAAAGGTGTCAATAGAAATGTCTTCGAGTTTACTATGTATTAAAAATATCTCCAAGACATGATTTGGACGTCTGTTAATTAATATATCTTTTATATTAAAATTTATATGATTTTAATGTTATGTTGACTAAAAATAGCTAATGTCTTTAGAAAGTAAGAAATATTTGTAAAAGGTGCATTTTGATTTTTAGAAAATATTATAGATCACGATGTTCTAATATGATATTCATATCTATGTTTTGATGTAAACCCTTATATGGGCATTATTAGCATTTCACTCTTAACTACAAAGTGATATGAGATATTTTACATAAACACTTATATTCAACATTCTTATTGCTTCCAAAGTTTTGGAAAAGTTTCATGTATTATTATATTAATATTTGTTTAGTGGGCCTAAGAGGCCATTAGATAAGACAATTGATGATTAATTATGAGACAATATATGATATGTATGCCTATTTGGTCTAGAAGATATTTGAACTATAAGTATAGTATATGTGATTATTCTTGAGACTTACTCTTAGTATATGATATATATAGTCATAAATTAGTGTATAAGACAATTTTTGGCTTTTATGGGTATATCCATATATGTACGCTATATAATGTGTTACTTTGGTCTAATTTAATGTTTATAAATTAGGAGTACTTCACATTAGAATTTGAACTAGTCTAAGTAAGAATCATAAGTCTAGTTTATATGGTTAGGGTGATCAGGATTTGAGATTTATAAATGGAAATGGGAGAATACACATGGACTTATAGAACTAAGACAATGTCCATGTGATTGTATTAGATATCAAGGAATGACAACTACATTAAGGATATACCAAATGTAAGTGGTCTACACCCCTGAGAATTCGTACTACTAAAGCTTAGTATATTTAAACATTTCTTGAATAAGACTTTCATGATTTATTTTATCCAATGTTTTAAGAATTTAAGTTAAGACATGAAAGTAAGATTTTCATAGTTACATGGTTATGTCTTTACATGTGCGTATGATCTTTAGTAGAAACATGCTATTAATATTTCCTAGAATTATTAAGATCTAAAAATTAAATACACAACAAGATTATAAGATAAGAATGTAATGAGTCTCGATTATGTTCCCCAGATAAGATCGATGTATTAAGACATGATATTTAAGACCATTATAAGATCATAAGGTCATGATGAATTAAGCTTTATATAAGATCATATTTAATAAGATGACATCAAATTATGGAGTTACACCCAAGCCCTAGTGTAGATCAAGCCAAGAGACATGAATCATGCCCTTTGTACAAGTCATGTGACCCAAACTCCTTACTATAGGCCAATACTAGATATATGACCCAGACAAAGAGTGTGGGTCATGAGACCCAAGTACTAGAGTACATGTCTCCAGAGAAGGATAAGTAAAAAGCCTAGAACTAAGTCAAAGAAAGAAGAGACGTTTATGTTGTAGATTTTATATAAAATTTTAATTTTAGTTCCATGTGTATTATATCTAAGAATATTTGTTAATAACTTATTACTCCAGTAATACATATGTTAGAATACTCATACCACTTATTTATATTGTTTTTTTAATGAAATGATGGGGAAAAGATGTCCGCATGTGAGGAGCATGAGTACAAGTAGCACCCAAAAAAAATGGAGTACAAGGATAGAGTGTAAGGTCTTGTAGGGTGTCAACTATAAGATGATCCTCAAATTTATTGATTCAACTATATGCTCTGTGTTTAGAACTTTAGAATAGAGACTTCTCTTCAAGATGTTAGAATGAGTTTCCATGTAATAGCGTATATATTTCCTTTAGTAAGAACAATTTTGATAATGTTTAACAATTTGAGTTAATTGGATTGCTTATAATGTTAGAATGAATAACAATTAAAGGCAATTCCCCCACAAGTGCATGAGTTGTAGATGAATCTGTGTTGATTCTATTGTATGTAGTGTATGATTAGGGAGGGGGTTACACTTGAAATTCATTTGATAGACTTCAAATTTATGGATAGCTTCTAAAGCATCAAGAACACAAATGGAAGAGATTTTGGTTATAGTTGCATAAGTATCAAAGTATTCAAATCCTTCCTTTTAACTATAGTCTTTAGCTACTAGTCTGGCCTAAAAATTATCTATGGCACCATATGCTCTCCTATTTTCTTGTAGACCCATTTACATCTATGAGTTTTACATCCTAGTGCAAGATCAGGTTGAATCCAAGTATGATTGCTCACAATGGATTGTATTAATAATTTATTCATTGTAAAAATTAACATAGATTGAATTTCATGGTGTCTCCATTGGTATGGGGATCTTCTTCTACAAGGAAGGTATATAATCTAGGATCATAGTTTTTTTTAATCAAATTTGGTCCTTTGATCCTACGTAGATCATTGGGAAGCTCATCAACAATAAGTCCATGTTCTACTTCATCTGAATTTAAGTCTGGATCGGGTCATAATGTCTAGAAACTTATTTTACTCAATAGGAAATATGCTTTCATAATAAACAACATCTACATGTTGGTACGGGGGAAAATAATTGGTTATTATGTCAAGCATTTTAGATTTAGATATTAGGAATCTATTGCTTTACTATTTCCTACATACCCAACAAAGACTATGTGACCATTTTTGGTCCTAATTTTCTCTTCCTATTATTATTAAAGATATTAACTTTAACTAACCCCCCCCCCCCCACACTTCAAGGTATATCAAAGAAGCTTCTTTTTAAGCCAAAGTTCCTAAGGAGTTTTATCAACATATCTAGAAGTGATGCAGTTTAGGATACAATTAATAGTTTGAAGAGCCTTCTCCCCACAATCTATGTAACGACCCATTTTTAGAATAACCATCTAATTAGGGTTTACTTGGATGATTGTATGCTTAGATATATTTAGCATTGTTTAAGCTTGATTAGTGATGGAAATCTAATTATTATTCTTTAAATGTAACGAAAATGTTTAAATATGCTTTTATTTCAAATAATTTGGGTTTGACAATTGAAACTCTAATCAACAAAAATTAGGGTTTTGGTAGCATATGAATATAAAATTTGATAAATACAATGGTGTAGTAAATAAATTTTGGTATTTTATATAAAACTCTAATTTAGTTGAAATTCTGATATAGTCTGGGTAACTCAATTATTAGTGTTCTCACTATATATCAGAATTTGAATAATTCTCTGACCTATTTTTCAGCCGAGTTTCCCTAGGACAGACCCAAATGACCATGCATTCATGATAAAATACAGTTGCTTGGTACTTAAATTTTATCTTTTCATTGATAAATTGATTGACCCAAAATTTAAATTTAGTTGGGAAACTCCATTTTAGACACCCTATTAAATTTTCATAATTTTGAATGATGTTTTTGTTTTACAGCGTGTCGTGTCGACCGAGTTTCTTATTAGTAACAACTCGACCGACCATGTTGCATATTGTAGTATAGCAGTGTAGTATTGAGTTCTTATTTATTTATTGGTAACTCTGAATGATTTGAAAGTTTTACTAGATCTCTTCAATTCCACCCAACATAACATGAATTTTTTTTATAATTGTTTAAGGAGGTTTGGCCTATTAAGTAAATGATCTTCAATAACATTTGTTAATGATAGAAAATTATGCTGAAATAAAAGAAAGTGTATAGAAGGATTAATTTGCAATTGACCCAAGCACCTTAATTGATCTTTATGAGTAATGTAGCACCTAAGGAACCCTCATATTTTGTGATTAATTTCAGAGAAATGAAATCTTATAGAGAAAGAGAGAGTTAGGGTTTAAGCAAGGAAGAAGGTGGAGATGTTGACTTAGGGCTTTACCATCCGAGAAATGAAGGCAACTGAATCCATGCCTTCCTCCTATCAACTCAAAACCCTAGAAATGGAGAATACAAGAGAAAGAGTGAGAAAAGGAGGTGATTTGATATTATTTTGAATCAACTCAGGATAGATGGAATCTTTACAAGTGAGAGAATAATCAGGTTTTAGTGGAGTTGAATAAGTTCTCTGATAATTGACATTGTTTATGAGGTTTTATGAGATAGAAAAAGGAAAAATTTATCTAGTTTTTTTGTATATTGTGTTATTTGCATTTGCTGAGAGTTAGTTGTCTTGCTTCATAATCTAGGTTCAGGTTTTGGGTTTACTCTAATGGTCAACGTTAATGTTGATTAAAAGAGAGGTCCCAACAATTGGTATCAGAGCTTAGGTTAGACAAGTCTGCAGGACAATAAGATCTAGGGTTAAATGATAATGTGAATGTTGAACATAACTTGAATGATGTGCATACAAACTAAATTCAGTATCTAGATACCCTGATCAAGTATTTGGGTATTGAGATAAGCTAAAATGGAGCTTCCAATTGTACTTCCTCTATCTTCCCTAACCAAGCATCAAGATGACTATCATTTGGGAGTATGATAAGATACATGATGATGAAAAAACAATGGTTATTAAATGGTGAAAGAGAAAGGATTTTATAATTCAATATGGAACCTATAACAAGAAAAAAATTCATATAATAAAAATGAAAGTCTAGTTGATTATGAAGACAATTCCTAATGAGTTTGAATCTAAAATTGTAAGCTTTGAATATGAGTTTGAATCTAAAATTGTAAGGAAAAACAAAGAACTGAGAATGATGCACACTAAATGATCTTTTTGTGAAGAAAATTGATGAATGTGGATAATAATATAGAATGAATTATAATCTTGATTAGTGATGCATTACTAAGATTTGTGAAGAGTGTTAGTATTACTCAAAGAGAGATACTATGATGATAAGGGATGAAATATCCATCTAATGCCAGTAAGTTTGGAATTCCAATATAAAAGATCCAAGAATCAAGACAATGATGTCATATGAAAAAAAGAAATGGAAATCAAATAACTTGATACCAAATGAACAATTAGATGATATGATATTCTTCCAGATCTTTTCATGGATTCAGGATGAAATCCTAAAAGGAGGGGAGAATTTGTAACGAGCCATTTTCAGATTAACCATCTAATTAGGGTCTATTAAGATGATTGTATTCTTAACTAGATTGTTCATTGTTTAAGATTGATTAATGATGAAAGTTTAAATATAATTCTTTAAATATAATGAAAAAGTCTAAATATTATCTTATCTCAAATAATTAGGGTTTGAGAATTGAAACCCCTAATTAGAGAAAATTACGATTTTGGTAGCATATGAATACAAAATTTGATAAATACAGTAGTGTAGTAGATGATTTTTAGTATTTTATATATAATTATGATTTAATTGAAATTTGTATGTACTTTGGATAACTCAATTACTAGTGATCTTGTAGAATATCAGAATTTTTAAATAATTTTCTGACTTATTTTTCAGCCTAGTTTACCCAGGACAAACTCAACCAGCCTTGCATTTAGTTTGAAATATAGCAATATAGTATTTGAATTTTATCTTTTTATTTGTATATTGAATTGATTTGAAGTTTTAAGTGTAGTTGGGAAACTCCATTTTGGATACTCTTATAAATTTTCATAGTTTTTGGATTATGTTTCAATTTTACAAAGTGTGATGTTGGTCAAGTTTCTTATTAGTAAAAACTTCAACCATGTTGTAGACTGCAATATAGAAGTGTAGTATTTGATTTTTATTTATTTATTCATAACTCTAAATGATCTAAATTTTTTATTTTATCTCTAAAATTCTTTCTTGCAAACCATGCTTAATTTTCATAATTGTTGGAGGAGGTCTGACCTATTAAGTAAATGATATTTAGTAGCATCTATTAATGATAGAAAATTATGCCGAAACAATGGAAAGTGTAAAGAAGGACTAATTTGCAATTTACCCAAACACCTTAATTTATATATATGAGTAACCTATCACCCAAGGAGATCTAATATTTCATGATTCATTCCATAGAAACGAAATCCCAAAGAGAGAGAGAGGGAAAGTTAGGGTTTGAGTGAGGAAGAAGGTGGAGATGTTGACCTAGGGCTTTATCATCCGAGAAATGATGAAATCAAGTAAGTTTAGCTTCTTTGGATATAATTTCATGGTGATTCTCTCCTCACATGTCAATATTCCGTCCCTCCTATGATTTGATTCGAAATATTATCAAATCACTCCCTTTTCTCACTCTCTCTCTCCTATTCCCCATTTCTAGGGTTTCTTAGTTGAGAGAAGGAAGACATGGATTCAGTTGCTAGAGTTTTATTGAATTTCTAGAAATTCAATATATGACCTATGTTTTTAAGGTGCTTGTCACCTTAGGTGAGTGTTTCTCTCAATCCAAATAGAATAGAATGTCTTTGTATTCTCTCTTTCTCGGAATGGGTAGTATAATGAGTTTGTGTTTCATGTACATGTAATTGATGTAAACTAAGTTGCATATGAGTAACAAGAATTTTTATTCGAGTTATGATGGAGTTGAAAAAGTTCTATGATAATGTTACATCCTATGATGTTTTGTCAGAAATAAAAATGAATAATTTATCTATTTTTTGTATATTGTGTTAATTGCATTGTTGTGAATTACTCATTTTTCTGCATAATCTGGGTTTAGGTTTGGGCTTCCCTTTGATGGTTGGCAAATGCTGATCTAGATATAGTCCCAAAAATCTATGACTAAGGTCAAACTCCAAAAACAAAAAATTGACCATGTAAATTGGCATCTTCATTGGTTGAGGATTGTAAGGGGCATCAATTTCATCAATAAGGCCTTGGTCTTGACTGAACAAGTTAATAAGAAGTGTATTTAACACCTCTATTAAGACCTCACTCTCTTTATGTTCTTTTCTCATTATTTCTCTAATCAGGTTTTGTTGATTTTGAATTTCTCTAATTGTTCATCCTTAGTTTCCAACAAGTAAACATAAAAATATTTAGAAACATCATTATAAAATTCTAAAGTATCTCATACCGTCACAAGTAAGAACACTATTCAAGTCACACAATTGGTATAAATTAATCTAAGATGGTAAGAATTGGAATTCACAAATTTAAGTGGCTTCTTAGGAATCTTAACTTGAACACAAATGGCAAATTTTAGCAACGTTACTTTGAATTTTAATAATAAGCCTTAAAATTAACCATGTATTTTATCATATTTTTATTCACATGTCTAAGAGATTCATACGAAACATCACAAATTTCAAAAACTAAAAGATTAGATAATTTATGTAACATACCAAAACCTAATATCTTACCCTATTCCATGATTGGTAGGTTAGTATTATTAGTTCCTTAGATTTGACCAAACAAGGATACCATAATGTAGTTGTTGGCTACATTAAAGGATAAAATTAGTACATGAAACATAGTTAATCCAATGGTAATTTTGATATATATATATATATATATATATATATATATATATATATATATATATATATATATGCTTGAAGACAAATATGATACATTTAATGACCTTAGGTCCTACAATCAACATCACATAACATGATATATGTAACACATGTTTCCTTTGATAACCAGTATTCACATAATGGCTCAGATATGTTTAATAAGTGGCACAATGTGCTTAACAAATGAATAGATATAACAATTTGAATTTTCTTGTCTATGGATATGGACAATGTGCCATTATCTAAATACATATTGAATTAATGGACTAAATAGGTTAAATAAGTAAAATATGGAAAGTTCATGCATAGTAATATAGAGTAACTTTTTTGATAACAATATGAAGATAATCAGACTCACTTTAATGAAAGTTGAAAATAATGATGTAATAATATAATTATATTAGAACTCATAAAAGAAAACTCCAAAATCCAAATATAATGAAAGAACCATGATCCTTGGGTCCCTATTATCTTGGGTGCCAAGTTTTACACTATTTGAACAGTCCTAACTATCACAATTTCATTAAGAAAAATACATAAGATAAGGCCACATATATTAAATAAATTATTAAATGATTTCAAAAGTGAAAACTAATCTAAAATTCGAACTCTACATACCAAAATTAGTCTCTGTGAGAATTTTCACATTAATTGAACAATCCTAACCATCCTAATTTCATTTAGTAAAGAAAGTATAAATTAACTCTAAAATATTAAATAAAACATTGCATGACCTCAAAAGAGAAACATATGCCAAAATGGTATTCTTCAAGTCCCATTTAGTATAGGTTTTGAATTAAGTATTATTTAAAGTTTGTTCGAACCCTCATTGCACTAATCTAACTATACTATGTGCTCTTTTCCATGTCATGTCAGGCTTCCTAATTCGGATTAGACTAGGATACATTATATTGCAATCAGACACATCTTATTTATCTTCAACCTTGGAAAGTTTCCAGTTTTCCCCATCAATATGCAGTTTGTTCCTCCAATTTTTGCTCCCACTTTTCTCTCTCAGTGAGTGATCAATCAACGAGATCTCTTCTCCTCTTCCTTCATCTCATTGATGTGCATCCCTTGATCCCAAATTTCCTTTACATGACGTTCCCTCCCTTAGAAACCCCTAAATTCCCCTTATATACCTTTTGTTCGAAAGGCCTCTATAGATAACCCTGAGTATAAATAGTGATAGCCTAAGTGTCTTCGGACAAGAAGGGGTTCCTTTATCCTCTCAATTTACCATGAACCATTTTTATTCTATCCACTGAATCCCAAACTACTTCAAGGGTTTGGTCTCATCCTTCTCTCAGGAGGGACCACCTCAGTGTTCTGACCAGATCATTCAGTAGTTGTTCTCAGTGAGTGAAATCGATCTACAATTACTGCATCAACTCATATCCTCTACCTAAACTCCTATTGGCTTTAGGTGGTGTTGTACATTTGATATGGAGTTTCAGACCCTCAAGATTCCTACTGAAACCCCAGAAAGTTTCATCGGGGTCATGTGAAGAAAGTCACTCCCTTAATTCCATTTGCATTGAGCGTCTTCAAGTCATTGTGTGCAGTTTTTCCTTGAGGCATTTCCTATGATCCTGGTGTTCCTACTCCATTTTCCTATCAGTGTGGTAGAGACCACTCTATTGGTGACTCTGACCATGCCACACCCATTGGTTTTAGCATCTAGGTTCAACTATGGTGGGGAAACCTCAGATAATGTTTTTGGGTTGTGCAGATCTTCAAATCTCATATTTCATCTTCCTTCCCTTAGAAGTTGAAAATCAACAGCTCGATGCACCAAGGTTTTGGAGTTTTGAGTCTTTGCATGAGGGAGAGGATCATTGTTATCCTTTTCTTGGGTATGCCCTCGTAGTCATTTAATTTTTTTCATGCTCGTAAAGGATAACATCATCTTTTTTACTGTATGTATACTTTTATCTGTGCATGATAGATTTTGGGGGGCCTAGATCCAAGTGGTTGACTCCTACATGACTAATACATCTATAACTAAATATATACTTATTAGAAACAAAAATATGTTTTGGAATGGTAGGAATTTTATTCATCCCCTTATATTGGTTTCCTTGCATAATTCCAACATAACAAATATATGATTTTAGAAAATTTCCAAATAGGTTAAAATTTCTAAAATTCATAACTAATAATCTATGTGTCAGAAAAATAAAGTAAAACAAGCTATGGACTCAAAACATAGCCAACATTATGGTATGATTTTCATAAGATAATTCAATAGTAATGAAAAGATGACTTTTAGGATTTAAGTAATTAATGCGAACTTAACCCTAATCTCATATATGTGTTTAGTAGGTGTTTTGAACGCCCCAATTTGGACCTAGGGTTAACATTGGACATATGCAGACCTGATATGAGGTATGTTTCATTCTACTATCCATATTGACCAATTACTTAATTTCTCTCTCTCTCTCTCTCTCTCTTTATGTATCTTGCATTTCTTAAATTATATCGAGTAATCACCAGTATTTTCTCCCTTTTGGTCTAATGAGACATATACCCTACACAATATCTCTCTATTATGAGAATTTTGTTCATGTGTTATTCTTGTGATTCTACATGTGGTAATCCTATTTTGAGAAATTGAACTAAATGGAATCTTATTTTGCAATGTGATATTCTCTTGTGGTCTTATGATGTATCATGATTGTGGATATGATTTAATATTTTTTAAGGGTTTTTGCACCCCACATGAAAAATGTTATATGTTCTCATTATATTATTTGAATCTCGACTAAACTTAATTCTTGCCTCTACATTTATGTATGGCTTAGACTACTATTATTTATAGTAGTGGTACATCAATATAACCATACATAAGGCACACTTTCTCCACCTCGAGTGTGCTTTTCTTCTCGACATGTATATAGGGAACTCTTATTCTGCATAGGGTGCACTTTTCCATCCACTTTTTTGCTGAGATCCTATGGTGTTTCATCCATGTTTTTAATAACTTTAGTCTCATGTTGTTTACATGCACTACTTATGTTTTGTGATATTATTTATGTGGCATTTTATAAGGAAAGAAATATCTTATTAACGATCTTAATTTATTTCTCTTTGATATCCATTTGGATGATCTTTTTCCCTTTTTATCTGGGAAGCCTTCCTAAAGGGTATTGATGTCCTTGTTACCTTATATTGCTCAATCCATATTCTAACACTCATACTACCATTTTTCTGCTGACAACATCTACTTTGTCTTCTCTTGTAGGGTATGTTTCCATCCTCTTAGGTGAAGGACATGGTGAGCCTAACATGATGTCATGGACCTGGCTTAGAGAAGCTGATTCATGGAAGATAGACTTGAGATAGTTTGGATATCCCTCTGCCTAGATCTTGAATTTTTTGTTTTCATATAAGCCCTTTAACATGAGATTATTATGTAAAAGTTTATATTAAATAAAGTCAATACAATTATTTCCTCTATTATACTTCAATATTTTATACCATTCACTTGAGAAAAAATATACTATTCTAGATTACTTGATAGTGTGTTTGAAGTATATGGGTTTATTCCTTAAATTAAGTGAGGAGTGGATCCCCTCTCGGGTCCCACACCTTATAATATATCATCCGATGAAAATTCATTATGTGAAGTAAAATAATGTTATAATAATTCTACAAAAAGGGTATTCTAGTTCGATCTTACAACTATTCTTAGAAACTACAATATGACTACCTTGACATATCAAGGTATAATCGGAATGTTCAACAACTTGAATAATAAGTTTCTTATGGAGATATGGAACATGTTGAAGGTCATGTAGTCTAAGAACGTTTCCATAAGTGATCTTGATATCAACTTGTGAAAGCATGCAATTGGTATGGTAGATGAGTGATCTCCCCATTTGATTACTCTATCATATTCATATTGATAGGAAGAATATAGGGGTTCGTAAAAGATAATATGAAAAATGGATCTAGAATCTATATACTAATTAGAAGATGTATCAACAAAATAAACAGAAGGATTTTCTAACTTGTCAACAAAAGAGGAAGGAACAATCCTCACAATCATCATATTAACTTCAAGATTTTTAGGATATCTTCTTTCTATTTTATTTGGCATTTTTGAAATATGTATATGTTAGCTAAGTGGCCCAGTTTATCATAAACAAAGCATACACCTTTTTCTCTTTGATCACTTACTCTATTTTGTGAAATGTTCCTCAAATGTCACTTACTATGATCTTTTATGAAACTCGTGAACTTTGTGCATAACTATGACCTTATGATCCTCAAGTTGCCACAATCATTTCAAACCAATAATGTTTAATACATGATTGAGCCAAGAATCGCATATGTTCATACTTGAACTCTATCTTAACTTGATGATACAAAATCTGACACTAAATGAGTCACTTATGAACTTTTCATAATGATTCTTTAGATGTTGTTCTTATGGGGCTAAAATATGTTTAGATCTATATCTTGGACTTTAAATAGTACCTTATGATGACTTGTGTGACGAAAATATCATGTGATACAATCATATCCACTTTATGGCTAAGTGACCTAAATATGACTTTAAATGGGACCTTAATGTGAGTATTGCTAGATTGAGATCTAACCTTGTACAAATCTCACCCTAATGGTCACACATAATATTTGATGTATTCAAATTAGTAAATTGTTGATATGTATGACACTAAATCAAGCTTGATATCATTTGTTGTTTAATGTTGACTATATTGCATGAAAATGGTTTGATATGACTTAAATGGATTGATTGTGATGAATGAGTCCTTAATCTTATTCAAATATTATCATTTCACTATTAAGATCCTTGAACCCCATTTTTGAAACCCCTGATCTTTCTAAGGATATTTCACCCTAAGTCCAAATCATATGTGATGTAGTATCTATCTTGATGATGAATATTTCATGAATATTAGGCAAGTCGAAAGCAATCATTGGAAATTATGGAACTTAGATTTGGTGAAACATCCACCCTTGATGAATGTGTTTAAAATGACCTAAATGTTTCTAATTTAATCTAGTCACACTTGCTTGTAATGTCATGATCTCTTTGATGGAATCTTTTCAAAGATCTCATATTGTACTTAATGCTAGTTTATTGGTATTAAGGTAACCTTTATCCTCCTATTGGCTAGACAAGTGGTATTGAAAATTGCATGTATGTATGTAGTATAAATGCTTGGATTAATATAGTTTTTTGAGCTACATGTTCTCCATGACTACTATGTTTCAGTCTTGATTTGTTATATTAAAAAAATTGGAAAATATAAAATGATAGATGTCCATTATACAACCTTGTGCACCTCCCTGTATTCTTGGGATAAGGACACAAGGATGAGTTTCCTACTTGAGTTGTCAAGATAGGGCAGACCGTGTTGATACAAGGGTTATCTCCTGGTGGTGGCCTTGAGGTTCCTTATGAATAGGGTTAACTCTTGACGTTTAGTCTTGTAACTTCTCATGTTGAAATAAGATAGCTAATATTGAGCACCCTCACAGACCCCTTCCTTTGAAAAGTTGGTCAAAGGCCTTATGTATTGTTGGTATAATGGAAATGAACTTAAACACGCTTGCATGTTAATAAGAAAGTATTTAAAACTTTTGTTGCTTCTTTCTTTTTATTACTTTATGCTTTTGCCAAGCAATATATGTTCTATTAAACATGTGATTTTATATGTTTGCATAGCTTACTTAGCACAGTTGTGTTGAAGTGTACCCATTTTATGATTTTAGGTAATAGGTAAAATAGGAATCTCTAACAAATTATCATTTCTTTCACACTTATAATAATTTGCTCGTACTCTGATGATATATAATGACATGCAAATGGAATCCAAAGGGTTGATATATGGGACCTAAGATCTTATTAGGTATTAGTTTAGCATTCTTTTATGCTTTGTTATCTCATACCTTAATTGTTGTTTGTGGTTTTATTCATGCATATGTTATGTGAACCATTTCATGAATGGATGCTTGGGTCCTCTCACCTAGCTTCCTAGCCATTAGGAGCGAGAAGTTGGGTAACAAACAATTCAGTGATAGAGAAGGAGAGTCGTGAGAGCATCCAATGGTAACATCCCGTACATTGCGATGTGCAACATTTAGTCTCCAAAAGACCATGTGCATCTTTAATGTCACACTAATGGACATACTTAAGGCATAATTAAGAATTAACTTAATTGTTGTCAGTGTTGAATTTATAATGTCTCTAAATGACACAAATTAGAATACCAAAAGACCATTTGTATACAAAAAGAAATAAAATAAATTGTCTAACCGAAGAGGAATGAGGGTCTGTCCAATTACTCCCTATAGTTCAAGTTGTACTTGTGTACTTGAAAAGTCTAAAGTTGGGCCCTCTCATGGACCTAAAAGATAAATCACACACACCACATTGGGCTAGGGTGGACATGGTAAGGTGATGCACACACATGTGTTTGTTTTATTTTGTAAGGCCCAAAGCACCAAAATGCTGAATCAATCACACATTCCCAAGTCTTTGAGAGGTCCATGTGGGTTTGGGAGACTCTAATACTTGGAAGGACACTCCAACTTAATAAGTGAGCAATACGAGACTCAGTAGGATAAGAAAAAGCTAAAAATTAGTTTTTGGAAGAGAATGTATAACCTTCTCTGTCCATTTTAATTTGACTTGTTGAGCATTAATTTATAAAATAGATCGATGCACATGTATGGTTGTCACTCACCTCCTGTTACTCTATTGTGGTGTTTGTTCATCTGAAAACAAAAATAATTCAATTACCGACATTGATGTGTGTGTTATTGCACATGCAAATTCACCTAGAGAAGAGTCCCTAGATTTTTACCTAAACTACTTACAACAATCACCACATGTAGGAGAATGGATCTTATCATAGTATAGTTAAGGATTGAACCCAAAATACACCATTTTCAAGAACTAATTGATTTATCTAACCAAATTAGGAAGAGTATTTAACACAAGGATTTTTGATTGATTATTAAACTAAAACAAGAATAAAAGGATTGGATTAAAACAAAGATTAACGATGTATGGAAACACTAGGGTGAATAGGTTTCACCACCACTACCTATGTGTGCTCTAACACTACATCAAAAACTAGCATTCACATTGAGGTTTGGACAAATCCGCCTTTCAAAATTAAGATTAAACTGGGCAAATATCACCTCTAGGTCCAATACCCATCGCCTCAGGAAACACCTATCTGAAGTTCTCATAATTGTTTTTAATAAGAACCCATTAGCATCCTAGATCCTAGGTTAAAGTTTTCTACACCCAAGATCAGACAAGAATACAAGTATAAAATACAACAAGGTTCATACATATTCAGATGCCATAAAAGAAAAAATGTTGATAGTGGGGCTACTCCCCATGTCTTAGCATAAGGAACTACTTTCTCCACATAGTGAGATTATAATAGATTAGGGAAAGGAAAGAAATAGCCATTGTCTTTTGAGAAGAAGAGATGCAGCCTTAGTGTGTGCAACAACCACCTTCATATCCTGAGTTGGGGTTGATCCAGCATAACAATAAGATACACCAAGATTGTCTTTTGGCAAACCTTCTTCTTTGTCATCCTTCTTTCTTAGATTTAGTCCGTGTCTGTAAAACTAGTAGGTGTAAGGATGATGGAGGAGCTGTCTTCAATCTTCCTCTTCTTAGGTTAGTAGGCCAAATGTAAATGGAGTGGTGGTTGTCAATTGATTGGATTATCAACTGATGGAAACCATTGATGGGGATCATCTTCTTGGTGCAGAGTATGCATTTTGGCATCTTATGGATGGATATAAACTAGATTCCATGGTCTTTTATCTATTTGTGGAGCCCTATGATTTGAAACTCTCCCTTACTGTCTTGTAGTGTGTCAGTCCCCATGAAGGTGAAGAGGTGGATGCATTAGGAAGATGAGAGGTGTCGTGACTCTCAAAGTTCCCATCAGTATGCAAATTCATGGAGATTCTATCGGTAGACAAACATGCAAAATCTTCATTGGTTGAGGCACGCAAGGTTTCCATCATTTTTATAGCAGAATTCCATTGAATCATGGAGGTAAAGATTCAATTGATTGATGGCACACAACAGTTTGTCGATCTATAGTTTTGTATGTTGGTAGGTGTGCATGAGTTCCATCAGAAGGTGAGTGTAGAATTTCCAGTGGAAGGTGTGATAAGGAATCACATAAGAAGATGAAATAGAGTGTTTGTAGTTTGAGGACCACAACTCCCATAAGAAGGCAAGTGTTAGATCTCCATTGATAGGCAAATAGGCAGACATTTCATCAATACAAGGTGCATAGTGTCTCTGTTGGAAGACAACTATTAGTGGATGAGAGGGAACTACAAGGGAAATAAATTTATTCCTAATGGGTCAAGACAAGTAGGCCCATATGACATAATAAATTTGTAGAAGGGTTTGCTTTCAGTAGTCATAAATAGAGAGCCAAGTATCCTATATATAGGATCCAGGTGATACATCAATAAAAGGAAAAATAAGTAAAATACAATGGGCCTAAGCCTAACCAATCAAATATGCTAACACACCCCTCAACCTGGAGAGTAACATTGCGAAATCCTAGCTTGTCACCCATATACTTGAATGAAGTAGGAGTAAGAGCCTCAGTGGGAATATTTGCAAGTTGATCTCCTATCTGTATATTAGGAGTAATAATCTTCTTATATTTAAATAGGTCTCGCACAAAGTGGCAGTCAACTTCTATATGTTTTATGCTTTCATGAAAGACTAGATCATTAGCTATGTGTGTAGCCAACTAGTTGTCACAATATCGAGTAGACGGAGTCTGAAAGGAGATCCCAAACTTAGTTAAGATGGACCAAGTCACTGTAGGTCACAAATACATGGGCCATAGCCCAATATTCTACCTTAATACTATAGAGAGCCACAATAGCTTTATTTTTAATCCTCTAAATAACATGGTGATTACCTATCATGATGCAAAACCCAAAGGTGGCTCAATGATCCTAAGAATCACCTTCCCAGTTTTCATCATCATACCTAGAAATAGAAATTACATTGGTGCTAGGACATTTTTAGAAAAATTATATCCCTAGAGCGCCTTTGAGGTACCAAAGGATGCGTTGAACACTACACTAGTAAGTTTGGAGTGACATACTCATATGTTGACTAACTATCCCAATAACATAGATAATGTCATGTTGGGTTATTGTCAAGTAGATTAGCTTCCCAATGAGATGAAAACTCTTCTCCAGATCATCAAAGGGTTCCCCCTCATGCGGGATCATGGTGTGATAATCCATTAGAGTGGAGTTAGGTTTGGAATATATCATGCTGGCCTCCTGAAGTAAGTCTAAGACATAACATCTTAGATACTGATTCATGTAGATGAGAAATGAATTCTATGCCAAGAAAGTATTGTAGAGTGCCCAAGTCCATTGTGGGGAAGTGTGCATGTAAGGACTATTTCAAAAGATAAATGTCCACTTTGTCATTACCAATGACCACTATATTAGTAACATAAATAGCAATAAAGATTTGGCCTCTGGAAAATTTTGAAAAGAGAATAGAATGATCAATAGTCGATCTCTAGAAACTAAGTCTCTCAAGAACAATGCTTAATTTATTGAACCATACCCAAGGATATTTCTTAAGGCCATACATCAATCATTAAAGGAAAAAAACTTTCTAAAAAATATCATCCTCAATAACAAAGCTAGGAGGTTGCTGCATGTAGACTTCTTATAGTAGATCACAGTGAAGAAATTCAATCTTTATATCAAGCTAAAAAAGTGGCCAATAAAAATGTGCCACCAAAGCAACTAGAGTGCAGACAGAGATGATCCTTATGACTAGATAAAATTTATCAAAGTAGTCCACACTAGAGGTTTGGGTGACCATTTTCCAACTAGCCTTGCTTTGATCCTCTCATTAGAACCATGAAAGTGATGTTTGATAGAAAATGCCCATTGACACCAAGATCCCATGTCTGATTGGCATGTAGAGCCTTCACCTCCATCATCATGGCCGATTTCCAAAAAGATTTCGTAGGGCGTCAGTTGGATCTTTGGGAATATATGTCGTGTCTAGGGTTGTAGCACACGTTGAGGCGACAGAAGAGAGACATGCTAGGAAACATGTGTTGGAAATAGGATGCTTAATAGTGCATGAGAGTATAACTTTTCTCAGTGCCACTGGTAGATCTGATTGAGCTAAAAGTGACCATGATGATGGAGGAGCCACTTGATATTCATCTTCCATTCATTGGTGGTTCTATTGAGGGTGGATTAGAATGGATGAAGGATCCACACAGAGAGATCAATGTGTCATAATGAGCAATAGAGAAATAGGGTGATGAGAAGAAGAGTTCATCTTCATGGAAAGTGACATCAATAGAGATATATACTCAACTTGAGGCAGGGTTAAGACACTTGTACACTTTTGAGAGAAGTGATATCTGAGAAACTATGTGCAAATAGCTCTTTGTGTTAGTTTGTCAGCCTTGGGGTCAAAATTATGTATGATGACAACATAGATGAAAACTTAAGGATGTAAAGGAAACAATGTAGATTATGGAAACATAATAGAAAATGGGGTTCATTTCTTAAGAACCAATGAAGGTGGATGAGAAAACATGCACTGAGAACCACATCTGACAAAAACTATTTTAGGGCATGAACATGAATGAGAACTGAGAGTGTAATGCCATGAAGGTGACAACTTTACGCTCATCAATGCCATTGTTTTGTAGAGAATAAGCGCAAGAGCATTGATGAATCATCTCAACATCTTGGCAAAAAGAGGAAACAACATTTTACACTCATGAGTTCCATTTTAATGGATGTGGAACATTTTGAAGAAATCATTGTGTGAAACACATGAATCAATGAAAAAAATCATAACAAGTTTGAAGAAGTAGAACCAAATAATCTGAAGAAATCATCCAAAAAAGCAATAATTTTTTTGAATCCATTATAATTGCTAGTCCAAAATGGACCACAAACATCGCTATGTATTAAATCAAACATTTTGGACAATAGTCTAGTAGTCGACCTGGAAAAGACTCACGATGGTGTCTCCCTAGCTGACATGCATTACATAAGAGAGATGAACAAGAAGAAACAAATTAATCTAAGATTTAAATCTTGTCCAAGGGTAAATGTCCAAGCAGAGATGAAATTGTAGTGGGGTGGAAGCAAGAGGGCATGCATATGACTAGGTGGTGGGATAGAGAAGTAATAAAGATCACAATAGTTTACTCCCTACCAAATCATTGTCTAATTTCTTCAATAATATGAAACAAAACTAGAAGTACCTAAGGTCACTAAACATCAAAGAGAATCAATAACTTTAGCAACGAACATGAGATTATATGGGAAGTTAGGCATAAAGTGAACATCAAGCAATTTAAGTTTAGAAGAAAGAGGAATAATGCCATAGTGAGTGACTCATTTTACCAATCCATCTTTCATAGTGATAGAGGGGTGTGAAATAAAACATTCAAAGGTAGTGAGAAGGTGAGGCATAACCATAATATGTTGTGTCACCCTTGAGTCCACAATCTAGTTAAAATTTATAGCATTGTAGATGACCCAAAATTACCGTGGGGAGTTGTGATTAGATTAGCTGAAGGAGAAGTATTAAGGGGGTCACCAATGGGCCACTCACAGGAGGAAGTGGTTTTCATAATGTTGTGGAGGGCCATTCATGGGAGGCACTTTGGTCATTGGACTCATCCACGAACAGATCCTCTGGCCATTGTAGGCAACGCCGATGGAAGATCAGATACAACAGTGGGAGAGATATGAGGAGAGAGCATCTCAAACTGGGCCATGAGTGCATACACCTAGTTCATATATGGAGGGGTTGCACCAACCATGAGGAGTTGTTGAACAATAGCAAAATGAGGATGAAACACATTAAGGAAGAACTAGTGAGGAAATTTTCCCTATCTTTAGTAACCTCAACAGAGGTTGTTGGAGAAAAGAAGTTTATCCAGTTTGACAGAGGCTTCATTGCATCATAGTATTTTGACAAGGGACATTCCCCTTGCTGCTCGAAGAAATTTTTGCTCATTGCATTGTAGATGTGCAAGTAATTATTCTCTTGAGTGAAGAACTACGTCATTTCTTCTCACGTGGCCTTTGTATTCTTGTACAACATGTACTTTACTTCAATATTACACCATGCACCCCCAGATCCAAGAGAGAACCCAGTTGTTGCCTATAGTTCGAGTAGTATTGGACATGACATGGGCATCCTTAGAGATAAACTTGAGTTTGCACCATTATTCTAAAAATGTCAAAACAACATTCATTCAAAGAAGAAAATTGTCATCATTGAGTTTGATAAGAGTATATGGGGCATATCATTATATATAATGGTATGCGGTGCATTGGCAGAGTCATGCATGATCAAACAATAATCATACCATAATAATGAGCATGGTATAAGAATAAGAAGGAGGCACTACCAAAATTTCAACATGGTAGGACAATGAATGTAAACAACAAGAAGCACTACTAGAATTAAAGCATGGTAGGATGCATCAATGAGCATCACATAGTGACATGTAATGTGAGAGAAATATAAACTGTCCTAATTCAAGTAGAAGCACTCAATCATGTGAGGGTAGGGAATCACATGGAGAGGAAGAAGAAATTAATTCCTTTCCCCTTGTTTGTTTTGGTACTTTATAGATCAACATAAGGTCTTCTGACTCCTCTCTTTTATACGTGTATAGAAATTTACTCGAACTAAAACATACAAAAGTAGAGAGTAGGATAGGATAGAAGTCTTATAGAATGCCTTGTGAATAGGGACATCACCAGTGCTGACCTGAACTAACGTCAACAATTTCCGTACGAATATATCCATCTATCTACACCTAAGGCCTTTGTGCAGCCGTGGCTGCTCCTGGCCGTAGGCCTGTGGAGGTGGCTGACCACTGGGTACATTTGGGAAGTCTTTCTGCCAATTGCAACTATTGTGAAGAGAGAAGGGAAGGGGGGAAACGGTAGACATGAGGTGAGGTTGTGGGAGGGGAAGAGGTTGGGTAGTGGGTGGATGTGTAACATACCAAAATTTTATGTATAATTTATAATCTTTAATGAAGTCTTTCTTGACAAAAGTTAAATTATGGACCTAATGCAAATAGTCAAAGTAGTAATATTTCTTATTGAATAATAAGTAAAAGATAAAATAATTAGAAACATCCTCTATTTCTATTCATGCATGCATTTATATCTTTTCCTTTATCTCAAAAGAAAAGAAGCATACATTTCCCCTTTTTTTTCTCTCCTAATTTTTAGGACATTTAAAAGATATAGAAGATTAAGGTAAAAGACTTGAGTTTTGAATATATGACTTACACTACTTGAACCATAAGTAGTAATAATATCTTCTTTTTAATTTTATATAATTGTTAGCATAACATATAAATAGCATTATTATCTCTCTTTTTCTCTCTCCTCAAAATAATTTCCCCCAAAAGGGAATGGAAGTTGAACAAGATAAATATTAAGTGGATAACATCCCTAATATCAAAATTTACTCAAAAAATTAAATAAAGAAAGATGAATTTCATTTATCCTATCTTTTATTGCATTTAAATTAAGATGATGACACATGTACAAATTGTGATTAAAAGATAGTCTAAATCTAAATATAATTAGGTTGGAAGGTTCTAGACACTCTATATAGCTTGTGGTTCAAATTTCACACCATTTGAACTCTATGTGATCACCTAAATGATTTAGGAAAGATACTATATATTTATGAATCCAAATTAATCAATCATATCATTTATTTCCATATCTAACCTATGGTCACGACTTCATTATGTTGTCACATGGATAGAGTTACATGTTGGGTCACAGTCCCAGATCTGACATGGTGAGCATTTTCTCCCTCACCTGAGTCCAATACCCTCTTGACTCTATAGTGGACATTTTCCTCACCCTATCAGAACTCTCTCTCTCTCTCTCCACTCCACCTATGAACAAATTGATCTCTCCCTTACCATCCCCTCATCCTTCTGAGAAAGTCCACCCCTTGCAAAATAGGGTTTCATGCACCAAATTCCCCAGTCAACTAGACTTCCTCGAGTTTGTCCACTATTTTAATCTCCTCTAGTCTCCATCCCTCTCGAGACCTAAAACTATATAGATAATGACCATAAAATGATTGATACACCTCTAGAAGTTGTGGTACACCTCACCTTTTCCCTATGAGCATCTCCCTCTATACTCCCCACATGACCATCTTGTGGTCGCCGGGCAGTTTGTCGCCACAAAAACTCAAGCCTTCACGGCCAACCCTGAGGTTTCGAGTAGACTCCTCACATCCCCAAGAAGCTTTAACCAAGACCAATTTTACCCCAAAAGCATGTACCACTTTGTTCCCCTTTTTGCTGCTAAATGAGTAGACTGGCAATTCTTGAGATTCTCACCATATTCACCATTATTTATTCACCTTTAACTTTGGTTTGCATCACCAGAGCAACACACATCCTTAGTTTTCATCGTGTTGCACTCTTATACATTTTTCTGACCTCAACCTACCTGGTCAGTCATGGAAAAAAGGTTTTTCCCTCCTCTGGTTACCCTAAACAATGAATGAGTAGTTGTTGAGGCTGTCATGTCTTGAGGAAGATGATGCCAAGTTCCCTGGCACAACCTCTGACTGAGCTCTAGGTTCTAGCGTGAGATTTTCCTCAGATCATTGAGCTCCATAAGGTCTGAATGATTGTTTTTTTGAGGAAAGAGATCCTAGATTGTAGAATACTTGTTCTAACCTCAGTGATTTTGCAATGGTGTCACACCCACATGGGCTATATCGATACTTCATCTTGGTTTTTGATATCAGCCTTGTCTCAAGATTTTGGATTAATTTACCCTCACTTATTGATTTTATGTAACACGCGTAATGGGTTTCTAGGTCCTTTCATTTATGATTCATGTTGACCACATATTCATCTAATTAAATGTCATAAATATGGTTTCTTGATTTTAGATTGAACCATCTTCAAAAAAATAATTATAAGTCAAATGTTTATTAGAAAATTGTGCAAAAATATGCATTCCAAAGGGTTTTAAATAGGGAATCCGATTCCTAACATTTTAGGCTCTATTTTCATATCCATAAAACCCTAATTTTCTATATTATAACATTAGGATTTAAGATAACAAATAAAATACAATTGATATGAAATATGTCAAGTGAATAGAGAAATTAGGGTTCAACAAACCTAATATGGTGATTAGGGTTTCTTCAACCTAAGGAGAGAAACTAGGATCTTCTCTAAGAGAGCGGTAAGTAGTCTGTGACCATGCAAATATATATTTACTAAGATCAATATATTCAAACATTTATTAAATTAGACTTTCATGATTTATGTGATCTATTGCTAAAAGATTTTCAAGTAAGATATGCAAGTAAGATTTTCATGATTTCCTAGTCATTTACATTCATATACTTAGTTTGTCAACTAGAGATATGTTATCAAGATTTATTAGGCAATTAAGATCTAAGAATTAAGTACAGGATAAGATATAATAGTAGAATGCATTAAGTTATGACTAATCTTTCAAAATAAGAATTTATATGGTTCATGTTTTAAGATTTAAGATTTAGACTCATGGAGAGACCATGAGATCAGAATGCATTAATATTTTATTTAAGATCAAGTTTAATAAGAAAATAAGATTATGGAGTTAGACCCAAGCCCTTAGTGTAGGTGAACTTAAGAAAGACATGATCTAGGACCTTCGTGCAAGTCATGTGGCCCAAGCACCCTAGTGTAGGCCAATATAAAATAGACATGGCCCATGCACTATATGTAGGTCATAACGCACTGACCCTTAGTGTAGGCCGATTCAGATACATAACCCATGCTCTTTGTGCAGGTTATGTGACCTAGGCATCTAGTGCATGTCATGAGACCTGGGTACCAGATTATAGGTATCCAGTGAAAGATAGGTAAAAAGACAAGGATTAAGTTTAAGAAAGAAGATATACTTATGTTTCAGACTACAAATTTTAATGTTAGTTCCTTGTATATAATTGTTAAGAATATTTTGTAGAATCTTTTAATCTAGTAATGTATATGTTAGAATGCTCATGCCACTCACTCTAACAACTAATATTTTCCAATGCATGGGATGGGGATGAGATGTCCACAGGTGAGATGAAGGAGAAGAAGTAGTGCCACAAAGACTTGGAGCCCACAAAGAGTGTAGGATAATATTTAGTGGGATACCCACTATAAGATGATACAAAGTTTCATAAATTCAGATATATGTTTCCATATTTAGAAGTTAGATTATAGATTTTGTCTCAAGATGTTGAATGAGTTTTCCATGTTATAGCCTTTAAGTTTCCATTTGTAAGAAAAATGATGAGAATGTTTATCATTTAAATCTTGTGTGATTGATTGTATTGTTTCTATGAATGTTGGTTTTATGTAATTCCCCCTTAACTGCACGAGTTATGGATAATTCTATGTTGCTTCCACTATATGTATGTGTGTGCTAAGGAAGGGTGTTACAATATGGTATTAGATTAACATTATAGTTGGCCACCAGATGAATTCTCATGTTCTTATTAAGGATTACCCTATAAGAAGATAAGTGAGAGTATAGTACATATTCATAATAAAATTTAGTATCCCTAGGCATAGGAGAAGTAAGTGAAAGATATTAGATATGAAAGTAGATGTTTACATAAGGATTAGGTTTATGTGTCTAGATGTTTTGCACTTTTGTGCTAATTTTATAATTGTGTATAGAATGCTTCTCTCCTTCCCACGTGTTTGTGGTATGGGACATGCTTATGGAGTTTTGCAGAGAGGATGTTATGTGCATTATCATGCCTTTCATGTCCTTTAAAGTACATGTGGTACGGGACATGTGCAATAAGAAGGTGTTGAGATAAGTGTGATAAGACATGTCACCCCTAGATATATGACCAGTCGACATGTATCCCAAGACGGCAAATAAAATAAGAGTTAGCATTAAAAGTTTGAGACATATATTCACCTAAATCTAATTAGATACATAGGAAGACCAAGAATGCATACAAAGTGTAGGTATCTTCATATAAATAAGTGAGTTGGTTCAAATGTGGGGCCAACACCCTTTCACAACTCCCTCTGAAAAGAAGCAAGCTTGGTTCCTTACTATGATGATGATGATGATGACGACGTGAGATAGATCTCAAGATTCATTAGTAGTATATACACATGATGAGTTAAATTTAGATGTTTATCCATGATGGTCACACCTTGAGTATGTTAGTGAACCTTTAAAATAATACGATATTTAATGCACATTGAATATGTAAAACCCAAAGGTGGATAGATTAATCGAATGTTGAGGATAAAATTCCCATTAGGTGGGTAGAATTGTAACATTCCAAAATTCTATGCATAATTAAGAATATCTAATGAAGTCTTTCATAATAAAAATTAACTTATGTACCTAATGCAAAAAGTCCAAGTAATAATATTTCTTGTTAAAAATGAGTAAAATATAAAAGAAGCATCTCATTGAATGTATGCATTAATATGTTTTTCCTTTATCTCAAAAGAAAAGAAGAATATGGTTAACATTATTTTTTCTCTCTCCTACTTTTTAGGACCTTTAAAAGAGACACACGATTAAGGTAAAAGACTTGGATTTTGAATATATAAAATATACTACTTGAACCATAAGTAGTGATATTACTTTCTTTTTAATTTAGATAATTGTTAGTATAAAAGAGAAATAGCATTCTCATCTCTTTTTTCTCTCTCCTCCAAAATAAATTCCCCCAAAATGGCATGAAATTTGAACAAGATAAGTCTTAAGTAGATTACATCTATAATCTTGAAATCAAATAACTAAATAAAGAAAGCTTGAAAACAATTTGTCCTATATTTTAATACTTTAAATTAAGATAATGACACATGTAGACTTTGTTATTAAAAGATAGTCTAATTCAAAATCTAATTCTAATTAGATTGTAAAGTTCTAGCCAGTCTAAATAGCCTGTGATTCAATTTTCATGTTGTTTGACATCTATTTGATCACCTAAATAATTTGGGAAAGTTCCTATATGTTTTTTAATTGAAATTAATCAATCATGTCATTTATCCCCTTATCTAACTTGTAGTCACAACTTCATTATCCTGTCATGTAGACAGAGTTACATGTCGGGTCAAACTCTACTATCCCACAGGGTGAGAGTCAATGTTACATGTCAGGTCAGACTCCTCTATCCCACAAGATGAGAGTATTCTCCCTCACCCGCGTCCAATACCCTCTGGACTCAATAGTGTCATATGTCCTCACCCTACCCGAACACTCTTTCCACTCCACTAAAATCCCCAGTCAACTAGACTTCCTTGAGATGTCCCCTATTTTGATCCCCTTTGGTCTCCAACCCTCTTGAGACATCAACCTATATATAATGATAAAAAAACAAATGAGACACCTCCATAAACTGTGATACAACTTGCTTTTTCCCTCCGCGCGTCTCCCACTATACTCCATACAAGATAATCTCATTGTCATCAGAGTGATTCATGGTCACAAAAACTCATGCCTTCATGGACACCCCTGAGGCACTAAATACTCTCCTCGTGTCTGAAAGAAGCTTTAACCAATACTAATTTTACCCCAAACCAGGTACCTCGGTGTTCCCCTTTTGCTGCTAAATGAGTTGACTAGCAATTCTTGAGATTCTCAGTATTGTTTTCCCTTCTTTCTTTGCCTTTAGCTTCAGTTTGCATCACCAGAGCAACACAAATTATTAGTTTTCATCATGTTGCACTATTGCACTATTTTATGACCTCATCCTATCTGGTTGTTCACAGCAACGAGGTGTTTTCCCTCCTCTGATTACCCCAAGTAATGAATCACTAGTTGTCGAGATTGCCATGTCTTAAGGAAGATGATGCCCAGTTCCCTAGAACAACCTATGGCTGAGCTCTATCTTCTAACATGAGATTTCCCTCACATCATTGAGCTAAGGTTTAGATGATTGTTGTTTCAAGTAAGGAGATCCTAGGTAGCAGAATAAATGTTCTACCCTCAACCAATTTGCATCAGTGTCATGCCCACATGGGCTATATTGGTACTTAGTCTTGATTTTTTTATCTTAGTGATGTCCCAGAGATTTTGGACAAATTTGTCGTCACTTTACCGATTTCATGTAACACATGTAATGGGTTTTTAGGTATTTCATTTAATATTTATGTCGACCACATTATTCATCTTACTAAATGTCAAAATATGGTTTCTTAAGTTTATATTGTCCCATCTTAAAAAATATTATAAATCAATATTTATTAGAAACTTACACAAAAATATGCTGTAGAAAGGATTTTAAATGGGCAATCCACTCCTAAAGTTTCAGGATCTATTTTCCTATCAATAAAATCCTAATTTTCTAAGTTATAACATTAGGATTTAATATTGATATGAAACATTTTTTGTGAATAAGGTAATAGGGGTTCAACAAACCTAATATCTTGATTAGGGTTTCTTCAACCTAAAGAGAAACTAGGAGCTCCTCTATGATATAGGTAAGTGTTTCATGCCCATGAGAATTTATTTATCAAGCTCAGTATATTCACACATTTCTTAAATAAGACTTACATTTAAGTGATCTACTATGCTAAGATTTACAGTTAAGATATGAAAGTAAAATTATCATGTTTTCCTAGTCATTTATGTACATATGCTCAATATCTCAAGTAGAGATACATTATCAAGATTTCTTCAGCCATTAAGATCTAAGAATTAAGTACAAAATAAGATATAAGAGTACAATGCATTCAGTTGTGATTAAGTTTTCAAGATAAGATTTAGAATTTTCATGTTTCAAGATTTAAGATTTATGTCATGTTAAGATGATGAGATTAGAATGCATCAAGATTCACTTAAGATCATACTTAATAAGAAGAAATAAGAGTATGGAGTTAGATCAAGGCCCTTAGTCTAGGTCAACTCAAGAAAGACATGACCCAGGCCCTTCACACAAGTCATGTGGCCCAAGAACCTTAGTGTAGGACAATATAAAATGTACACGACCCAGACCCTATGTGTAGGTCATGAGGCCGAGACCCTTAGTGCAGATCAATTCAGACACATAATCATGCCCAATGCAGGTTATTTGACCTAGGAACCTTAATGCAGATCATGAACCTAGATACCAGATTATAGGCCTCTATAGAAAGATAAGTAAAAAGATAAGGTTTAAGTTTAATAAAGAAGAGATACTTATGCTTCATATTTACTACATATTTTAATGCTAGTTCCTTGTAATAATGTTTAAGAATATTTTGTAGAATCTTTTAATCTAGTAATGTATATGTTAGAATAATCATGCCACTTACTCTAATGACTACTATTTTTTCAATGCATGGCTGGGGAGAAGATGTCTGCATGTGAGGTTTCAGGAGCAACAGTGTATCCAAAGAATAGGATCCCAAAGATAGAATAGGCTAATATCAAGTGGGGTGCCAACTATAAGATTATCATCAACTTTATAGATTCAAATATATGTTTCCATGTTTAGAAATTAGATTATAGACTTTGATGTTGAATGAGTTTTCCATGTTATAACCTTTAAGTTTCCTTTTGTAAGAATAATTATTAAAATGTTTATCATTTAAATCTTTTGTGATTGATTATATTGTTGTTATGAATGCCAGTCTTATGTAATGCCCCCTTAAGTGCACGAGTTATGGATAACTTCATGTTGCTTCCGCTATATGCATGTGTGTGCTAAGGAAGTGTGCTATAGTATTGTATTAGAGAAATATTATAGTTGACTACCAATTGAATGCCAGTCTTAATATTGTTGTTATGAATGCCAGTCTTAGTGTAATGCACCCTTAAGTTATGGATAACTTTGTGTTTCTTCTGCTATATGCATGTGTGTACTAAGGAAGTGTGTTATAGTATGGTATTAGAGAAACATTATAGTTGACTACCAATTGAATTCTCTTGTTCTTACTTAAGATTACCCTATAAGAAGCTAAGTAAGAGTAGAGTACAAATGCATAATGAATATGTAGTATCCCTAGGTATAGAATAAGTAAGTGAAAGATATTAGAAATCAAAGTAAAGGTTCATTCGGGCAACAAAGGTTTAGATAAGGATTAGGGTTATGTGTTTGGAAGTTTTGTACTTTTATGTTAACTTTATAGTTGCATGTAGCATGCTCTCTCTCTTCCCCGCATGTTTGTGGTATGGAATATATGCTTCTGGGGTTTTGTATAGAGGATGTTATGTGCATTGTCATGCTTGTCGTGCCTTTTCAAGTGCATGTGTTATGGGACATGTGCACTAGGAAAAGTGTGATAAGACATGTCACCTCTAGATATATGATAGGCCCTCATGTATCAAAGGCAACGAAAAAAATAAGATTTTTCATTAAAAGTTTTAGAAATAAAGTCACCAAAACCTAATTAGATACATAGTAAGACCAAGAATGCATAAAAAGGGCATGCATTTTGATATAGATAAGTGAGTTGGTTTCAAAGTGGAACCAAGACCCTTTCACAACTCCCTCTAAAAATAAGCAAGCTAGGTTCCTTGATGTGATGATGATGATGTGAGATAGATCTCAGGATTCATTAGTAGACCATGCACATGATTGGTCAGATTTAGATGTTTATCCATGAGAAGGTCACACCTTTAGATTGTTAGTGAACATTTAAGATGATACTAAAGTTAATATGCATAGAATATGTAAAACCCTAAGGTGGGTAAATCAATATAATTTTGAAGAAAAAATTCCCTTAAGGTGGGTAGATTTGTAAAATCCCAAAATTTGTATATAATTTAGAATATTTAGTGAACTATTTCATAATAGAAGTTAACTTATGGGCCTAATGCAAAAAGTCCAATAATAATATTTCTTGTTGATAAATGAGAAAAAATAAAAGAACTGGTAATATCTTCTCTTTGTATTCATGCATTAATATGTCATTCCTTTATCTCAAAAAGTATTTCTCTCTCTTTTTTTAGGACCTTTAAAAGAGATCGAAGGTTAAGGTACAAAATTTGATCCCAGATGGATGAGTGTAAGTCACTCATATAAGGGTGAACAAATCAAAACACGAAACTAATCTAAAATGCATCCTTTTTGCTATCTTTATATGCATGGCCTATAAGTGTCCAAATGAGCTCAAATTTTATACAAAATTTATTCATAAGATGTTTAGGAGGATCAATGATTCAAATTCTTAGAAAAATATTACATAATTGGAAGCCATTGACATGTATGGTTCCATCAATACACTCGAGTGTATTCAAGCATGACTCTCTCTACATATATGACATATATATGTATATATAAATACATACATAATTCCCCCTAGGATTCATGTTTGCTCTGGTGATTAAGGCAACAATATAAAGGTCCCTCTACTTGGTAGTGGGGAGGATCTCCCTCCCTTATTATGATGGAATCAACCAACACGAGTGGGAACATGAAACAATGGACATAAGTTATCAAAGGAGCGAAGCAGAACAAACCTAATAAACATTACAGACATGTAGTGATTGAAGATGGGGAGCACTTTGTCACAATTGATGATGATACAAATGAAAACATGGAGAAAGGCTGGGAACATACTGTCTCGGTGTATGTTATGGGTAAATGCCCGTATTATTATCACCTCCTTGCATGGATAAGGATGATATGGAAACCCAAAGGAGGCTTTGACCTGTATTCGAAACTTGGCATGTTCTTTCTAGTTAAATTAATACCGAGGAAGATAAAAATGTAGTAATCAACATGGGTCCTAGATGGTTTGATGACTTGCTTAGTACAATCCATAATTTAAAGAATTATAGTGATCATGAAGGAACATCATACGGGCGACAATCTAAAGAAGGACTTGATTAGTACAATCCATGTCTGGATCAAGATACCCAATATGGGTAGGAATTGGTCAGAGAAGGTTGTAGGTATTGTGGCATTGGGCATTGGAAAAATGTTGAGGGTTGACATGAGATTTTTCTAATAGGAATCTCTAAGGGAAGATAAAGCATTGGTGGATATACTAGAAGAAGAGGAGCCACCCAAAGAAATTTGGGTGCATATGCCAAAGTGAGACCCAATTCCTGTGGAAATCCAATACCAATATATTCAAAATGGTGTGCATAAGGCAAGGTATTCAGACACGATGGTGACGATTTTCCTCTGCATGAGCAAGGAAGAGTGGAGGTCAAAAAGGCATACAAGCATGCTCAGGTCTGGCATCGAGTTGACAAGAAAGGACACACTAAGAAAAAGAAGGAAGTAGATACTATAGAGAAAGATAAGATAAGAGTTGGAAAAGGAAAAGATTTAGAACAAGACGGATGAGGTGGAGAAGGGGAACATCACAGTCCCTACTGATAACAAGTAGGAAATCCTTATCCAGCAGGATGAATAAGAGAACCAGAGCAAGGGACCAGATGCAACTGAAGGTGTAGGCTCCAAGAAGATGGGAGGGAAAACTAGGGTGACTGAGACACGTAAAACTTAGTCAGTTAGTAGAGGTCATTAATGACCTTCTTCATGTTGTTTATGGTTATTGCAATCCACAAAAAGGAGGGAGGTGAGTCAAGTTATTGGATCAGTACAAGCTTCCACAATTGGACTAGTATAAATGAAAATAAAAAGACACAACAAGAATCTAGTGGGCAAAATGTTCCCTTCTGGATGTAAATGGAAGACTAAACATGATCATAATGGAAATGGTAGAGTTTGCATGGGTTAGAACCAAAATCATGGGATGTGGATCCCTTGGACATGTATGATCAACAAGTCACATTGAAATGCATCAATAAAGGAGGTTTGACAGTTACAATTTTACTGGTGTATGACCATAACTTTATGAGCCAATGCATAGATCTATGCAGCAAACTAGAGCACTTAGTAGGAAAGATCAAAACTCCCTAGATGATCTTTGGAGATCTTCATAACATCAAAAAAAGAGAGGAGAAAATGGGGGGTAGGAAAGTGATGAATGTAGTTCTGAGCAATTTCAACACTACTATAGATAAGGTTGGACTCATTCAAATTTTGGTCTTTGGTAGAGAATATTTTACTTGGCACTACAATCTTAAGAAGGCCCAAACATATTGCTTGTAAACTGGATAGAGCCCTATTCAATGATGACTGGCTAGAGAGATTCCTAGGTTCTAAAACTAAGCTCTTATCTTCTTGATTTTCATATCATTCTGCATTGCAAGTTAATCTAAGACAGGTGATAAGGAAAAACAAGCTTTTCCATTTCTTGAACTTGTGGCAGGAGTGGTCAAGTTGTAAAGAGGTCATAAAAAAATCTTAGAAGGAGGAGGTTTATGGAAACCCCCTATTCTTTTTCAACCAAAGACTCAATAATATCAAGAGGGCACTCAAAGAATGGTCGAGAGAGTATGTTGATTTACACAAACTGCTGAAGGAAGAAAAGAGAGAGCTAGAATACATAGATAAATTCTTAAGAAAGAATTCACTAGATGAAGATCTCATTGAAGCATAAAGAGCCACAGTTGAGAAAATTAAGTTGTTGGATAAGGCAGAGGAAATGTTTTACTAGAAAAGGAGAAGATTAAAATGGATTCAAAATGGTGATAATAATATTAAACTTTATCACTCCATTATGAAAAGAATGGAGTCAATCAACACAATAAATGAACTCTATGATGAAGATGGGAACCACATAGATAATGAGGAAGGAATCATCAAACAAACCACTGATTTCTTCTAAAATTTATACAATAGAAATCAAATTCATGAACTGAGTGATAACATAGAATGGGAAAAACTTGTCACTAATGAAGAAAATTTTAAACTATGCAGATACCCGGATGAGAAGGAAATTAAAGATGACATTTAGAGGATAGGTGCTGATAAGAGTCCAAGCCCATATGGGTTTAATGAGTTATTATACAGATACAATTGGTATGCCATCAAGAATTCATTGTTTGAAGTAGTTTGGTGGTTCTTCAATGGTGGAAATATGGTAAAGTAGATTTACCATGTGTTTCTAGCTCTAATACCAAAGAAAGAGACAGTGTCTACCCCTGTAGACTTTATACCAAAATCCTATTGTTCAGTTCTGTATAATACTATAACCAAGATACTGACTATTAGGTTATCTATATTACCAAGAATCGTATCACCCAATCAGGGTGTTTTTGTGAAAGGAAGGAAAATCAAAGACTGTGCAATTCTAGATGTAGAGTTCAAACCGAATTTTAATGTAAAGAGAAACACACCTTCAATGTGTCTGAAGCTAGATATCACCAAGGCTTACAAAACTGTTGCATGGCCTTATCTGTGGAGTTGATTGCATGGTTTGGGTTTCAATTAAAACTGGATTCAGATGATCAAGTAGTGTGTCACAACAACATAGCTCTCCTTGTTGTTTAATGACAACCCTAAAGGCCACTTTAGAAGCTCAAATGGATTGAGGCAGGGTAACCCACTATCACTATTTTTGTTCACAATAGCCATGGAAGGTGTAACTTACATGTTGGGTATGACCTTCCAAGAAAGAAGGATCAATTCCTATACCATCAGGAAGACCATGGTGTTATCTCATCTATTGCTTACTAATGACATCCTAATGTTTGTGGAAGAGAGGAGGAGCACTCTATTGCAAATTAAAGCCTTGCTATATTAGTTTGGTGAGTTTTAGGGTATGAAATTGAATGATACTAGATCACATATATTTATGTCTGCTTTGTGCAAGGAGAAAGAGATACACATTGAAGTCATGGGTGTACAGGAAGGGGATTGTCCGAACAAAAATTTGTGTTATCCTCCTGTTGGAGGCAACTTACGAACAAGGAATTTTCATGAGTGTCTTGACAGTCTTAAGGATGTGATAAGAAAATGTCCAGGGGATTAGATGGCGATGGCTGGTAGGACTGTGCTTCTCAAAAGTTCTACTATGGGTGCAATCAGCTATTGGATGACAATGGGGGAGATTCCACATTACAATTTGAGAAGAATGAGAATCATGATGTTGAATTTCCTTTGGGGGAGTTCAATTCATCTTGTGAGCTGCGAGAGACTCTCTTTTCCACTCCAAGAAGGGGGACTCAGGCTCTGATATCTATATGACCTTGTTGATTTCTTTACTCTCAAGAAAATACAAAGGCTAAAGCAAAGTGAATATGTATGGGAAGTGTGGATAAGGAGAAGGTATCAGGATTAATTGAGTCATATTCCTAGACATAGATGGGGTTACTTGACATCCTAAAGAAGGATGGTGGATATATGGTCCCAATGGAGACTTGATGCATTATTGGAAGATCTTTGGTAGTTGAGTAGAAGCATGGTCCCCAAAGACCAGTGTGAAGAGATGCTATGGATGATCATGTATCACCCAACATGGAGCCTCATGGATTTTAGAGCTTATAAAAACTTTCAACCTACTTAAATGAAAATGAAGAGATGGAAAACAAATGTTGTCACCACTTACTTCCTATGATGATGAGGGCATTCACCTCTTTAGCTCTTACAAGCTTTGGAAATATATTTAGGGTAGAGCTAGACTTAAACTTGGAAGGAGAGGATGTAAAAGCTTAATGAGTCCCTACAAGACTTAACAGAATTGCCTAAAATAGAGAATACCCCATATTTTTGGTGTGTCACAACATGCACACAACTGATATGGAAAGAAAGGAACATTAGATGGCTGGGTGGCAAAGCCAAAGATGAACTTAGCTTGTTTCATAATCTTGATAAGGAACTTCAAATCATGTATGGGGATTATAGAAGTAAACTAGAAGGGATTCCTTAAATCATTAGGATGAATTGGGAACTTTTTTAATCTATCTCTTGTATGAGGTAGGAGTTTTGTATATTTAGTCACATGGTGTGTGTGTGACTTGTAACTTGTACCCATTTATGGTTCATAATATATTTACCAATTTTTTTGATATGTATATATAATGATAAGAAAATGAATGAGATACCTCCAAAAACCATGCTACACCTCACTATTGCCCTTCAAGCATCTCCCTCTATACTCCCCACGAGACCATCTTGTAGTCGTCGAAACAGTTAGCCATCACAAATACTCAAGCCTTTGTGTACATCCTTGAGGTGCCAAATAGTGTCCTCACAGACCCAATAAGCTTTAACCAAGACTAATTTTATCCCAAAAGCAACTACCAATTTGTTCCCCTTTTTGCTTCTAAATGAGTGGACTAGCAATTCTTGAGATTCTCGCCATCATTTGCCCTTCTATCTTCACCTTTAGCTTTAGTTTGCATCACTAAAGACACACACCCTTAGTTTTCATTATGTTTCACTCTTTTACTATTTTCCAACCTTTATTTATCTGGTCATTCATGGTAGAGAGGTGTTTTTCCCTCCTCTGATTACCCCTAGCAATGGATCAGGTGTTGTTGAGACCATCATATCTTGAGGAAGATGATGCCAAGTTCCCTGGCACAACCTATGATCGAGATCTAGCTTCTAGCATGATATTTTCCTCAGATCATCAAGCTCCATAAGGTCCAAATGAGCATTGTTTTGAGGAAGGAGATCCCATGTAGCTGAATACTTGTTTTATCCTCATGCAATTTGCATAAGTATTATGCTCGCATGGGCTATATAGATACTTTGTCTTGATTTTTGATATCAGCCTCGTCTCTATCTTTTTGACGAAATTACTCTCACTTAATAAATTTCATGTAATGTGTGTAAGGAGTTTCTAGATATTTTTATTTATTATTTAAGTCGATGGCATTATTCATCTTATTAAATGTCATGAATATGGTTTCTTGAGTTCTGATTGGCCTTTCTTTGAAAATTCATTATAAATCAACTATTTCTTAGAAAATTACACAAAGACATGCCTCGAAAAGTTTTTTAAACAAGGAATCCAATTCCTAAAGTTTTAGGCTCTTTTTTCCTATTGATAAAACCCTAATTTTCGAAGTTGTAAATTAGGGTTTAAGATAATGAATAAAATAGAATTAATATGAAATATGTCATGTGAACATGGTAATTAGAGATCAACAAGCCTAAAATCATGATTAGGGTTTCTTCAAACTAAGAAGAGAACCTAGGATGTCTTCTAAGAGAGCGGTAAGTGGTCCATGCCCATGAGAGTTCATATTTATTAATATCATTATAATCAACATTTCTTAAATAATTGTTTCATGATTTATGTGATATACTTTATGATATGAAATAAGATTTTCATGATTTTGTAGTCATTTAGGATCATATGCTCAGTATCTCAAGTAGAGATATCAAGATTTCTCAGGAAATTATGATCTAAGAACTAAGTACACAATAAGATATAAGTGCAAAATGCATTAAGTTATGATTAAGATTGGAAGATAATAATTTATAAGATTTATGATTTGAGATTTAAGATTTAAAATCATTTTAGAACCATGAGATCCTAATGAATTAAGATTCATGTTAAGATCATATTTAATAAGATGAAATAAGATTATGAACTTTGAACCAATCCCTTAGTGTAAGTAAACTCAAGAAAGACATGAGCCCAACCCTTTATGCAAGTCATGTGGCCAATATACCCTCGTATAGACCAATATAAGAGAGATGTACATGCTATGAGATGCATACCCTTAGTGCAGGCTGATTCAGATACACAACCTAGGCACTTTGAGCAAGTTATGTGACCCAGACACCTTAGTGCAGGTCATGAGACCTAGGTACTAGATTATAGGTCTCCATAGAAAGATAAGTAAAAATACAACTTAAAGAAAGAAGATATACTTATGTTTCAAATTTACTATAGATTTTAGTGCTAGTTCCTTGTATATAATGTTTGAGAATATTTTGTAGAACTTTTACTCCACTAATGTATATGTTAGAACATTCATGCCACTTACTCTAACATCTATTTTTTTTCCAATGCCTGGCTGGGGACGAGATGTCTGCAGGTGAGGAGTAGGAGCAGAAGTAGTACCCAAAGACTTGGAGACCAAATATATCACATGATAATATTTAGTGGGGTGTCAACTATAAGATGATCCTCAACTTCATAAATTCATATATATGTTTCCATATTTATAACTTGGATTATGGACTTTGTTTTAAGATGTTCAATGAGTTTTCCATGTTATAGCCTTGTATGTTTCCTTTTGTAAGAACAATGATGAGAATGTTTATAATTTGAATATTTTATGATTGATCATATTGTTTTTATGAATTCTCATTTTATGTAATTCCCCCTTAAGTGTAAGAGTAATAGATAACTTAATTTCTCTCCTTATATATGCATGCGTGTGCTAAGGGAGGGTGTTATAGGATGTATAGTGATAATGGTGGGATACTATGGTGGTGATGGGCAGTGGCAGTCGGGTGAGGGAGAGGGAGGCTCAAGTGGAGAGGGGATGGGGGAGAGGAGGGTGGGTTGGGGAAGGGTTAGATCCTTGTTACTGATATTTTGTAGAAGGGTTTGCTTTCAATAGTCATAAATAAAGAACCAAGTTTCCTATATATAGGAGTCAAGGAATACATGGACTAATAGTGAAAGGAAAATAAGGAAAATATAGTGGGCCTAATCCCAACTAATCAACAATGCTAACAAGACTAAATAATAATAATTACACTCCCCCTCAAGATGGAGTATAGGTGAAACACATATCTATCTTGGACTTCCAAGTTTGAGTTAGACTATATGACAAATATTAGATATAAATTCACTCCCCATAAGATTTGTCACTCCCCATTAAACATGACTCCCCAAAACAATTTGATGACGCCACCTTTTGAGTTGTGTTTTGCAGCAAGAAATACTCAAGTTTTAGAGAATATCTTCTAAAGTGCATATGGAATGAGGAATATCACCATGAATCTGAAGTAGATGAAAAAAACACTATGAATACACCACCTCTACTAGAAAGGAATGTGTGATTGGAATAAGCACAATCAACACATCCAATGATGTATTATTGAGTGTCTTCAAATACAAATATGATGTGGTGTTGATGGCTACAACTGGATGTATTTGGAGTGTAACTCTTGGAGGTTTTTCAGAATGATGACACCAACAAAAAATCCCAACTATCTCATTGAAGAACCATCTTGGCAAATGCACCTTCCAAAAGACATGAATAAAATCACTTAGTGAAGATAAAATATGGATGAATAATTAACCTTGAAGATACATAATTTGCAATCTAGAAATTAACGAGCTTCTAATAAGTCTAATGTGAAGAAGAAACCATCTGTCTCATGAGAATTTATAAAGAATGATGAACTGAAACAACATTAACACCAGAGAGAACAAGAGACTAGAATAAGCACAAGAAGCTATGTCATGACATACATAATGCAATATGAATGCAAGAATCTTGGTGTATTTGTTGCAATTGGGATCCTTCAATGCATGAAAGTGATATCTAACTAGAATAAGGAAACCCAAATAGCCAACTGACATGCATACTATGGCACAAACGTGAAGAAGTACAATGTCATTTGGAAAGAGATACACTAATGATGCACTGGAAGCACGATGCTTAGTGGTAATAAAGAACCACAAAGACATCAGAAGGATGAATGTTCTTAAGAACAAGAAGCTCCATGGAGATGAGAATAGCTTCGACTTATACATACTATCTCTCTAAAATATTTCTTCTCATACTCTCTCTCTTCATACATTCTCTCTCTCCTTTTTCATACTCTTTCTCTCTTCTCTATTCCCCCATCACACCAATTATAAAATGTGTGAGTAGTTGTTGTAGAAAAGAGATAATACCTCCCCTACACATGGAAAGATATGAAGACATGCAGGGTGGTTGGGGGAAATAATATTCTTAAAAAGGATGAAGGAAAGAAGAAGAAAAAATAGCATGGTGCCCCATTTGATTTGTGATTTGTAAACTAGAATGGGGTCCTTTGTTTTAGTAATATGTTGTGATATATCTAATAACATGAGTCAATGTACTACATGGCCCAACTAGACATATTCGAATAGAAAAATAAATGAATATTTTTACCACCCAAATAAGAGATTTGTTTGGGATATTGTGTATGGAGTATGACGATCTGATCCAACTTCTAAAAAAAATCAAGTTGCTTGAGGAGGGGTAGATCAAGACATCATACATCTACTAGAATAGCTTCACATTTACAATCATACAGTTCTTTTGATTTCCTCCTTCAAGGAGATGATTCTTCTCGAGAGGCACCATATGCTGGGATGATTCCTACATTTGAATGAGAACACATCGGGCATAGTTGGACTTGTCCTCGACATCAACATGGTTGGACTTGTTTTTGTGTGTGTGATGATCTAATCATATAAGGAACCCTATGCATGTTGTGATCTTGTATAGGAGTTCCATCTTGCCAACATCAGAAGCCATGTACATGGTGACAAAAATTTGCCTTCCCGATAAAGTACACAAGCCCCACCTTGCTTCACAACTGTTGCCATTGGGGTGCTTTTTGCTGACATGACCAAGACAAAAAAAGAAATTGGTTATTTCCTATTGGTGATGGGGATGAGTGGGGCCAGACACGAGACAAAAGAGAAGCAACTAGATGATGCCTTATGATTTGATGGCACATAAGGTTAAGGATGGTGTGGATCTAGGATGGGAGATGGGGTTGTTTGCACAAGAGAAGGTGGACCTGAGGTATAAGGTCACATGATTTGAGGATGTAGAGGTTGGAGTAAGGGAGTAATCAGGAAAGAAAAAATCATATAAGACCCATTAATGCAAATAAACATTGGTGATGACTAGGATGAAGAATACCAAAAAAAAGATTGAAATTTTATGAAAGAAGAAGATAGGAAATGCCCATGGAGGTTGAATTGATGCTTGGATGGAGGCCAAGCCAAGAAGAGATGACAATTGGCCGTAGGAGCAAGCACTCTCTTTTCCTCCCTATGTTAGGATTGATACTCTATACCATGTGTAGATGGGAGGCTAATGGGATATTTTCTTATTAATAGAAGGAAAAATCCCCTCCTATATATAGGAGAGGAGAAAACTACAAGGGAATCAACTTAACCATATTAGGACAAGACAAACAAGTGCATATGACATAATAAACTAAATAACATTAATTACAATAGGTGGGAACGTGTTGGGAATTTTTCGGTAGACAACACACATGAGTTTTATCGGATGATGAGTGCTAGGCTTCCATAAGTTGTCAGCGGACAAAAGGAAAAAGTGAGTGAACCATGAGATTTCATGAAAATGCAAACCACCCCTCGAGGTCTATTGGTGTGTATCATAGGGTGTGTGTCTATGTAGCATCAATCGATGGAATCATCAAGTGATGAAGAGACAAATCAAAAGAAATCCAATTTAATTATGAAAAATTTCTTATGTCTACTAGTCAATTAGTAAGACCACCATGTCATGCGCTAGTGCATAAGATATGAAGCACAAACCTTCCATGAAAACCATGGATTTGGATCAAAATACTACAAACTAACATAAAATCAAGAAAACCTAAATGTAAGCTAGTTTTAAAGTAAAATGAAAGAAATGAATGCACAACTAGGTTGAAATGCAACTAAAACTAGGATTAATATGCATTTATAAAATAACCCCAAACTTAAATGTTCCTCATCCTTGAGTAACACAAATTGTGAAATAGTGCCAAATGAATACTTTCAACCCATGTGATTGTCTCACCTTCAAATCATGCTTATTTCCCTACACCTGATATGGCCAATCTGCCCAACTTCTTAAGATCACAAAGGACATCTATCCATGTCTTAGTTTCCAATTTTTCTTACCAAAAACACTTCACCACCACTGCCTTCAATACTAGACACAACTAAGAGTTTTCATTAAAGTTCAGAGAATCCAGAAAAACAACATGTATGCATATGATCTGACACTTGGGTGTTGTTCACACCCCATTTTTTCTTACTCATTAGAAATTCAAAATTGGATATCAGTTCTCTGGAAAATTATGGAATCCATTCAACATCCTACCCAATTTCCACCTTTTCTCCACAATTTTCCATATTTTTTCACCTATCTAAAACACGTTTTATGTCCACTTTCACTAAGTCTGGGCTCTTCCACAAAGGAACATTCTTTTAGACCTAAAGTGCAGTTCTTATTCAATTTTTTCTTAAATAGGTTAGCTTTTTATTTTTTTGGTCAGTCAAAATGTGTGTTACTATAACCAAAAATTTAGGTACAAAGCACCCCAAAAGAAAACTAAGCCTGGATACACCAAAACCGATGGGTATCCAGGTACAAAAAAAGGAGACAACATGATTGGACACATTACAAGAGAGATCACCCTCTATACACCTCAAACCACCAAGACACAACGGTGGAAAGGCCAAGTCCCCAATGACACTAAGCGCACCCAAAAATTATGAGGATGAAGAAACACCCCAGCATCATGCCTTGAGATAAGAGCTAGCACAAAGAGCATGCCCCCTGCTAGCATCCAAGAACTTGAAAACTCCTCAACAAACTTGTGCATCTCCCATTGTGACATCTAAGGAACCTCAGCAAATCATACAAGAAAAACACCATGACTACTCAAATAGGAACATAATGAGTCAGAGAGGAGACTGTCCAAGCTACCCTTCACTGTATTAACAAGCACCCACAAATTATGAAGCAGAACTCGAATAGAAAACCTTCCTTCATCACCATCTTCCAGGATCATAACTGCAATCAGAATCAAATATGAAGCACCATGAAATGGCCTGCCACATCCATATCACTAGGAGGAAACTCCCACATCACCTCCCTTTTCCTTAGGCTTCTTTCTCTTCTTCTTCTCTTCACGCTGCTACAGCAAGAGGGCCAAAGAGGGGAAGAAACAACTACCCCCCTAGAATCCAGCTCACACAACACCTTGTGGCCGTAAGGCCTTAATCAGAGTTTGGTCGCCAAACACCCATGAACCGTCAACACGAGGCCAAACTAGAAACAAAGATGAGAGGTTCCTCCAGACCCACACGAGGAAGGCTACTGTTTGCACAAAGACTTTACATCGAATACCTTGAAGGCGCTGGGGACCAGGCTGAAGCAGCCACCGTCCGGCAGGGCAGGATGGGTAACCCAGGATACCCTATGACTGGGAAGGAGAGCCCATGGTCGGGCTTGGTCTCCGAGCTGAGCCACCCAACTCTGAGGAGAGGGCTTGGCACCGTGGTTGAGGGAGGCATCGTCGCCGGGAGACAGAAGCAACCTGAAGGTGGGCCACCCCACCTCATCTTCGATGGTGGAAGGGACACGCCGCCCAGCTAGGGTAGGGAAGAGGAGTCATCGTCACCCAGGAGACCCAGGATTCACTCGGAAGTAGGAGGGGGAGGTGCTTGTGAGGGAGATAGGGGAACCCGTCCATCACCTATAGGATTGAACAGTGCTGATGAAGCCCTGGTTGGGAAAAACTCTTTCCAACTGTCTCACTTGAACAGATAGGAATCGACCAGGTCGAATTGCAACTCCTCTAGCCCAAGCTGCTCCCCGTGGCGCTGCACATCACCTCACCAACCGGACATCCAAGGCGACGCCCGTCGACTATACACTTCCCACCAACGATTCGCTGCACCACACTTTTCACCAATCGAAACACTTTCTCCAGTAATTACTTCAGCCTACAAACTAGGATCATGGTCGATGATGAGGGCCAGGGGGAGGGAAGCATCGAGGAGGTGCTCCCTCCCCCCAACGGATGCCTCCAGGGAATCGAGAGAGAAGCGGGAGTGTAACCATAGAGAGAGGAGAGTAACCCGGGGCGTCAGCTTTACATAATAGGTTAGCTTTTTATAAATTGCCTACTTGAATAATATGAAATTAATATTCCCTTTCCAATTGTCTTTTTCTAGAAAATCTGAAAGATAACCCTGATTTATCATTTTGTGTAAGTTTTCTCCAATTTTTGCCAGAATATTCTTGAAATTACTGAGAAAATGAAAAAGTCTTATTTTCACCCAGAGAAATCAGTTGGATCTAAGCCATCCGCCAGTGCCATGTGGGCTGATCACCTCGATCTACATGCCATGTGTGGCACATTAGCATGATCCACCACCTATTGTATGTCCAAAATCTTGAACCCTAATCCCAGACTATAAATAGCCCCCCATACCGAAAGTATTCCAGACCCCTTTCATCTTTCCCAAAGCCAGACAAAGACTAACTCTCTCTTTATTTACATATTGCCTATGATCAGATGATCCCACCTTCCCTGATAGACCTGTAGAACAATAAATTGCTCAAATTGTTGTGCCTAAACTGCTAAATTTGCTATCTATTTAATTTCCAATCTATAATTATTGCATCTGACATGATCTACTACTGCATCTGATATGTTATCTACAATAATTTCTATGCTGCTCTTATAGTCGTTGCTTTTTACTACTTCTAAAAAATCAAATCTATTTTCTATAAGCATAATCTGTTGGTCAACCTTGAACATCCTACACATCAGACCAAATCACTAGTGATGGATCCCAGTTGTGGGAGGTCTAGAGATGATTAGGACCATGGAATATTCACAAATTCGGAGTTTCAGGGCAATGAAGGGAAATACACTAACATCTCTAGACCTAAAACCATGCCTACATTAAAAAGTCACTTTTTATATTATTTTGTTTCTTATTAAATAATACCTGAATCGCTCAATCTTTCATCGCATAACCGCGCTTGATATCGATTTATCAAGTGAGATGGGGTGCTAATCCTTCCCCACTCATTAGTATATTTCCAGATTCGATCTATGGTTTGACTATTATTTCCTTTTTTTATTTATCAAGGGAAAATCGTTCATAATACTTTGTGGCTTCATCGACATACCTTTTTCCTCTTTTTCACATAAAATGTGGTGGTGAATCTATTCAAGTTTTCTTCTTATGTGACATTTAAATATATAAAAGGATGGAGCTTTATTCCTCAAATATCTCTCTTTTTCCCCTTTTGGGTAGGGTGTGATAGACTGGTGACTCCTCTAGGGATAGCCAAGAGGATCTAAATCAAGCTTGCATTGTCATGTTTTGAGGGTTGAGCATCTTCATGATCTTTTTTACTGTCAGCCGCTTTTCTATTTTTTCTATTTGGGAATAGGGTGGCAGATCACCCTGATCTGCCAGCTTTGGTTGCTTGGATTGAGGTAATCTGCCATCCATGCAACCTTTTGGTTTTTTGGTCTTTTAGAGTTTTTGACTATGATCTTATTTTGTTTTTGGACGTCTTGGTCCATAGCTGATTAGGATTTTTGGTTGCACTTCCTGTCTAGGGTATAGTGTCTACTTCCCACATTAAAAAAAGATTAAAATACTTAAAAAAAAGACAAACAAAAAAGAGAAATTACAAACATAAAAAATGTATAAAGTATAAACAACAATAGCAAGTTAAAACAAAATATGATATTTTCTATACTATTGCTATTGTTTTATCTACATATTTGTAATTGTCATGCATTATGGGCTTACTTCCTAAATTGCTAAAAATCTATCACATGCACTTTACACACTTACAAACCCATGTGTCATGGAACGGGTGCTAACCTCATGTTGGATCCCTAGAAATGATGTGGGATGCCAGTAAAGGTATCGTCACAATGATAAGCTAGATGAACAAAAGCCCTGAAAACATCCCTCTCCTAGCACTCATGACTAATTATGTATGTCATAGTCACCAGGTGTATTGGGAGTAGTACCTTTATCCATTGCACCTAGCTTACCCCTCAATGTGTGCCATCTATCCATAAAGAAGATAAGTACCAAACCCTCCTATATAATTCATGCTGGAGCAAGGATGTAATATTGACCTAAACTCATGGTCTAAAAGGGGGAATGCTTGTTTCCTATGCATGTATCTTGTCTTCACTATTGAAATAAAATTGAGATTGTTGATAACCCCTTTTCCTATGCAAAAAATCTTTTTCAAAGATTAACAATCTTAAAGATTAACAATCTCAAACAATTTTTTCAAATATTAACAATCTCAAAGATTACTAATATCAAACAATATTTTTTAAAGATTAACAATGTCCAATATTAACATCTCAAACAATCTTTTCCAAAGGTTAACAAACTAAAAAGGAGAATATGTCCTTAAAACTTGGGTGAAAAGGGGGGTTCCTCCATGTCATGCAAGGCATCATTCTCCAATGTCGTGTCCACCCCACTATGGTCCTGAATTACTACCTTAAACTAATCCCACTTTAACTTTCAATTCCTTGTGGGTCCTGGAACATGACCTAAAACTGGCACACTCATACACTTCATCTTCCTAAACATGGTCCTACATTATGACCAAAAACTAGACCACAACTTCTTATTGAACATCACAAAAAGGAGAAGCCAAGATAAGATCCCTTCCTTGTGAACTATTCCTCTCAAGAAATATCTGGAAAAACCCCTCAATCTAGGAGGAAACCATGGTGTCATGGAGGCTACCAAGGGTTTCAATTTGGTAACCCCTCTGGATGAGGACACCTTGGGGAAGATAAGAGATTGATTAAGAACTATCACTGGATCAAAAAGGGTCACCTTACTCTTGATCAGCACCTCAATCCCCCCTCCATCCTACTTTGAATAATTCTTTTGGAGCACTTCTCAAAGGAACAATCACCTTAACCATATTTTTTACTCACTAGGGAATTGGAAAATTGTGTCTCGTATAAAAGTGGATCATTTTCCTCATGTAGCCCAATCTAGGGGCAGGAAAAACCACCAAAAACTGATAACAAGAAAGAACTAAATATAAATTTCACCATTAGAAGAATATAAAAAATTTGGGAGCATCCCTTGCATGCTCTCCCTACTGTCAAGGAAGGGTCCTTTCTTTGATTTCTTGATTGACATAATGTGTGAAGGGAAGGTCGTCCCACAATAGATGTTATTTTTCTCATTATCTTACACCTTACTTTTGAATCCCATTAATGTTAATTTTAGGACATCAGTGGAACAACAAGAAGCCTATACCTCACCCGATCTCAGCAACAATCGATCCAGATGACCAAGAGCAGAAGTACATACTGTCAATCTGATGAAACCTCCAAGGTGGATGCGATCCACAATAAGCAAGACAAACCAAATGAGGTAGAGAAATCGATTATTGTGCTTGAAGTTACAGTCACCCAAAAAGGACCTCAATACAAGTATCCTTTCATGTATCTTTACTACCTCCATCAAGTTCATCCTACATGAGAGAATGGAACTATACAGGTTCATCAGGAAAGGAGTCACACATGGAGGATCATCTCTGTCATTCTTCCTGTATAACTTGTGTGGCTCTCTTCCAGCTCAGCCATAAACATTCTAGATAATGCTTTATTAGAACCTGACATCCATAAACATTGGGCCTATTCCAATACCTTAGAAGGTGAAAATGCCCTTCTACATACTTGAAAGGGAAACTGAAGGAAAGAAGAAAGAAGAATAAGTTGTAGCCGCACATGAAGAACATCAAGCGGATGACAAAGTCATGATGGTTCAAATGCAATATCTAAATGGACAAGGACCAATCCCCAGCTTGCACTCCATGTATCCACCACCCAGACTTGGTACAACCTATACTTTAGAGGAGGGTATGGGTTCCCACTACCTATATGTATGGTGTCACCCAACAACAATCAAACCACCAATTATACTCGTGGTGGTTGCACGTCAAGAAGTTGTTGCACATGCACCTTCTGCCACAGATCTGCTACCTCCTGAGATCCTACAAAAGATCAGACTTCTAGAAGGAAAGAAGGATTGTAGGAAAATATTCAGTGATTTTTACCACTTTCTTGATATGAAGCCGCATGACAACTTCAACATGTTGAAATTTCATTTATATTCCAATAAGGTCCCCCTGTGGGCCACGTCAAGGCGTATTGCTCAAATATGGTGGAGGTCCATAATGATGACAAGGTACTAATATGTTGTATTGTGCGGACTTCGACTGATCCCGCATTGGCCCGATACAACAAGAAGGATATGACCATCATCACCATATGGGCCAAGGTGACCGAAAGATTCATGAATTAGTATGTCTGGAATCTGGACCAAGTCACGAGTAAGGATAACTTGAAGGCACTACATCAAAAAATAGATGAGAGCTTCTATGAGTTCGTCTGACGATGGAGGGAGCTTGCCACTTATCTAGAACTCAAACTTACAGAGCCCTCAACATGGTGTTTAGAGATGCCTCACTGGCTCTCATTGCCCTCTTATCCTTACAAAGGTACAATACCTTCCCTGAGCTCATAGAAGCTGGTGTAAGGATTGAAAATTCAAACAAATGGGGGTCCATTATAACATAGGCCTCACTTTCCATCCATTACCTACCTCCTTCATGACTAATCAGAATTCTAAATGGGCAAAGATGAAGTCATTAGATGCCACAATTGGAGTAGTATTTGTCCCAGCTAGGATGGAAAAGTGACAATTGCCAACCATACAGGTATCATTGGCATTAACACGAAAAACCCAAAATGTCCATGCCTATGAACCTCAACCACAACAAGATTAGGTGATTCCACCCATCTATTAGTCTTATTGCATGCCCCCACAATATGTCTAGTCTCTAAACAACTACTATGAGTGTGCACCACCACCTTTCCAGCCATCCATGCAATTGATAATCACAATCACTCCTTCGATGATGATTAATCTGACATCTCATGCTAAGACAATGACTGTAGATCCAACAGCAGAGGATCCTTCCAAACCAAAGAGGAAGTTCACATCCTTGGGAACTTCTCTTAGCACCATCATGCTAGATATCAAACTTCTACTCAAATTTATATCCATAAGGGAGCCATTGAATCCCTTACCAAAGAGCTACAACGCCAATGCCTTTTGCAACTTTCAGCAAACAAAGGGCCACAATACCAAGTCTTGCATCACACTCAAGCATGCCTTGCAAGACCTCATATATATTGGGGAAGTTCAAAAAAACTCTTCAGAAGAAATACCTTTGTCCTCCAACATTATGGTTGTGATCGTGTTGTCATAGGACTTGCCCTATGAACTTGTTCTTCCACTAGAGCAAGCAATCAAGAACGAGTATTAAAGTACATGGATCGTCGCTCCAATTCTAGAATAGAAGTAAGTGATACCAATTAACATCAAAAAGACAACTAGCACGCCAAGGACCCTCCGAGGATAGGAGGTGTGACCGATCATAATACCAGGGACCCGCTAGGGGAAGAAGGCCTGACCAATCAATGTATCAAATACAAATCCAAAACTAAGAGCACAGAAGGTCTAGATTCTGAAGGTGGTTGTTCCTACAAACTCTTGCCCTATAATTATGACATCATTCATGACAACTTTACCTATCACAATAAAGGGAGATCAACACTTGGCCTCACCAGAGGTACCTGTGACGTCCTCGGATTTTCTAAAACTTAATCTGATGTGTGACATCCAAATTGAAACCTCACCTCAGCGAGAATCCCAATTTAAACACACCACACCAGGCTAAGAAGAAGAAAACTAGAGGAAGTCAAAAGGAAACAATCAGTAGCACATGTACATGAATAATAATAAAACCATACACACATGTTCACCGTTCAACATATACTTACAACATGAATTGTTACAACATTTGATATTACATATTGAACAACAAACTTTTACATATACATGTACTACCACTAAACTACATGATCTTAAGACAATAGGTCCACCTGTACACCAGCTCACCACACAACTCTCAACTATCCTGGATCTTCAAGAGCATAACCACAACCTAAACAAAAGATTACATGCGGTACACGTCAACACAATATTCAAGAATATTGTACTGAGTATGCCTACATGTCTTTTATATACCTTTCATCATATCTTGGCAATAAGATAAAACTAATACTAGGCAATAACAGAAGAATATAAGAAAAACATACTTGAACAAGAATGTTTATTAACAAAAGATAACACATATTTTAAGCACATTTCCATCATATATCTCGTACATCTGCCCCCAAGGGCTTTGATGTTTTTAGGCCTTATGATCTACTACCAAAGAGTTTGAGATCATTTAACGTGTGATCTACTACCAAAGAGTTTGAGATCATTTAACGTGTGATCTACTACCAAAGAGTTTGAGATCTAACACATGTGATCTACTACCAAAGAGGTTGAGATCACTTCAATGCACTGTACTCCCAAAGAGTTTAGTGCTATCATATGATGGATCCGATATCTTATGTTACATGTGTTCATAGCCATAAGTATGGAAAATCAAGCAAGCTATCGTACAAAAACAATAATTTCATCCAATACCATATGCCAAGTATTTTACTACACATATAACACAAGCATATTGTATAATAAGCTAAGAGGTAATGGCGTACCTTGATCAAGAGACATCCTAATCACATATTCATCATGTCAACTATATCTTATTAAACCTGATCAAGACAAGATCATATACTATCATCAGGTTCACATCATCTTACATCTCATCTTAACCCTACTCATGTTCATTAGACTTTCTCTTAGTTCATTAGGATATGTGTATCATTACTTGTATTCTTATCTTATGATTATCTCACTGATGTCATTTTCCAGATTACATCTCATTATCAAAGTTCATCATCTGAACATTAGGTTCCATATCCTTTTTGTGCACATATTAACCCCAGGTTACATCATTAACCTAGATTAGGGTTTTATAACATGTATTAAGATTCGTCTTCATATAACATGGATTCTATTCATCTTTATGATCTCATAATTAAAATTGAGGTTCCTTATACTGATATGAGCTTACTCTGTAAATTTCATCATTTATTGAGCATGTGTGCATTTATTGCATTTTATTTAGGGTTATTAGCCCTAAGTAAACATTCTAAGAAAATTACATGATTTCGTACATCAACATCATGATTACTGACCTTATATGGACTAAAAACATGATTTATGATTTATAAACAAGTTCTCATAATTTTAGGCCATCATTTACTATTTATAACAAACGGCATAAGCATTATACAACTTACACGATATTCCTAACATTAGTGCATAAAAACACTAATTTTATGGTACCATGTTATTCTACTCATTTTTATGAGAATTTGGATACTTTGTTTGCATTTTTCTAATATTCAAGTGAATTACTATGAATTATCTAAGAACTGGATATTTACTGAATGGTTTACCTTTTTGGGCCAATCCTGTCACACCACATGGCCGTACAGGGGTGTGTTTCTTTGCTTTTTGTGGGACGAGTCATTGGTTGAGTCGGACTGGTCCAACTGGTTCATAGGGGGTCTAGCCGAGTCAACACAGTCTGGCTCCTTGTTTCTCCCTTACGTGAAAATTAGGATGGCCGACGCCCGTGTCCGCTTTCCTATGCATGAATAGCCGCCGCCGCGAGGCTCGACTCCAGTGAGGGATAGGTGCAACTCTCTACCAATTCACGGACTGAAAAAAACTACTAGGAGCCTCGCATGCTCTCTCTAGGTGCCGCCAGTAGGGTAACCTGCCTCTGGACCTCCTTCTTCGTTGATCAACTTCTTCTCCGGCGTCAGCCACCGTGGTGGTGGTTAGAAAGGGGTAGAAGGACTCCTCGCTCTGAAGCTTACATCTGAAGTATCGAGGAGCTTCAGTGGAACTATAGGAACCTAGATAGGCCCATAGATTTATGTATAATGGACTACTGCAGCGGTCCCAACCTCACCTCTTCTACTCCAGCAAAGGCGCCTACATCAGCCGCCGGCGCTGCTACGAAAAAGATAGCAATCACCCTCCAGTGAAACAACTGAACTCACCCTTCCTCCTCGCCTACTCATCTTCCTCTGATCTCCCTTCAACCTCTGGTTCCCTTTTCTATACCGACCAATGACCTACTAGCTGCAAAGGAGAAAGGGGGGGGGGAACTGGGCTTCTGTTCTCCCTACTGGAGCGGTCTCACATCTCGTTTTAGGGGTCTACTCACTCCTCCAGTCAAGCCAAGAGCAACTGACCATTTCATTTCCTTCTCCGGTCCACGATCACATCGTGGGGTGGCTGGGAACTCTCGGCGTCTGACTGCCCCATGTCCCCAGCTGGTCCGGAGGTAGGGGATGGTGGATGGTCCGTCAGATCTACATCCAAGGGCTCGGATCAGCCTCATCACCGAGAGAATTCGTGACATCCCTTTCTCAAGGGTTACAACCATTGGATCGGCAATCCAGGGCTGCAGGTAGGCCATGCGGACCCAGCCCAAAGCCAAGGGGCATGATACAGCCTGGCTTAGGCTCAAGCTAGCAAACTTAGGTCTATTAATCTTTGATAAAGAATATCATTTCACAAAATTCAAACCTAGATAACTCTTTCTAGGAGCATTCAAATGCCAATAGATTTTAACCATAGCTTCTTTCCTCTCGATATACCTTCTACTAAAATTTGGTGACCAAACTCCTCTATTAGACCATTCAATTAAATTCCTCAAAAAGGCATAAACTTATGGATCTTAATCATTATATAAATCTCAATCAACATTCCAACTTTACTAAAACACTTGGAACTCTCATTATAACTCAAGATATGGATTCTAATATGTTATTGGAGATTTATGGATTTCAAAAATCCACTCCATCACATCCTACACACCTTAAAAGAAATTTCGTCCTCGAAATTAAGCCCAAAAATCTAGTCTTTCACATCATATACAACTTAAAGGAACTTTCGTCCTCAAAAGTAAACCATACTCTTACTCCAAGGAAAACAAAGAGATATTCATCCATATGTAGGGCACCACTCAAGGTGAAACATATACACAAATAGAAGCCCCATGATTATATCCAACCACTATTAGGAGGTTTTAAAACATCTAAGGTGGATCACCCATTCATAAAGATTGAAACAAGGGTTTAGAAACTTTTATTATGTCATGACATGTCTCATATGTTAGGGTTGCATCCTTATCGTTACCCATGCATAAGGGTTCCCACATCATATTAACATGTTCTAAACGAGTTAACTAACATTAACCCATTATATCAAGGTGTCATCAACATTTTATTTAGCTCATTGTTAGAACATGTTCATCATTAACATATGACTTTTAGGAAGGAGTTAACTAAGTTAACCCACTTTATCGATATAGATCATATCAATGTGTCATAAACGTTATGTTGTGCTAACTATCAATGATATTTTTTTAATCACTATGATTAACACCTCATGTAACATGTTCATTCATATGATCTTATTTCATTGTTCATAATAAATTGCAACATTTACTAGTGAATTTATCACAAGATTAACCAACCATATTACATTATCATCTTTATTCATGTATATGGTTAACCATTTATGAATTGATATCAATTAAAACATCTCTAGGTTTTCATCATATCATGTCTATATATCATGTCTCGAGATTAGATCACATACTTACATATATTATATCATGGTTGTGCTAAACAAATTTATATGAGTGGCTTATTAATATATATCAAAACTTCATCTAGTCCAACTGAGGTTATCCTGACCCATATCATGAGGGTAGTGTCATGGTCAGTCTCTCTGAGCTAACTCAACTCTATGAGTATCTCATATACATCTGCTTTATCCTCCCTCCTTGGTTTAGGGTTTCCAGGTCTACCTCATTGGTACTAGCAATAGCTTCACAAGATCTAGCCACCTAAGCACAAACCAAAACACGCTATGTGATTCTCTTCATAGGTTTTCTACCCATAAAACATGCTTACCCAAAACTCTCTTATACATACACCACTAGAGTCCTACATGGAACCACCAACCCGAGCATGAGGCTGTCCAGAAACTGACACAACTACCTCCTCCAGGGTCTTGGGCTCTCTCCCTCACCCAGATGGTAGGCACTCATTTTCATGTTCACATATGCATATGTAACCAACCTCTCTCTGACTCTAGGGTTTGGTCCTCCCAAGGACATCTATGGTTCAACAAGACTATAGGAATCATGCATAAAGCAACCCAACTCAATAACTCAGGAGTAGTCTAGTTTAGTACATATCATAACACATATCTCAAAATTCTCATATCTTGGAGTTTAGGTTCTCTGACCTTCTCCCTGTGGGTCTCACTCACTTTGGAGTTAACCCTAAAATTGGTCCTAACACTAGAGGTCCTCCTTTGTAAAAGAGCTTGAGGCTCATGCTGACTCACATCCTATCTTAGCTTAGCTTATCTTATCTCATAAAAATCTAGTTTCTTACATCATCAAAACTCATCTCAAATCCTCAATTCTGAACTTAAGTCCTCAAAGACAAACATAGATCATCATAAACCATCTTATACCATCTATTCCATCTAACATATATATTAAAAAGGCTCTAGACATCTAATCTAGAACTACTCTCTCTTCTAGACTGATGTCATTCACTTTCACTTAGGTTGCATGACCACCTCCTACTCGTACATGTGTGGGGGCACATTTTTGTAATACATATACATAATAAAAATATTATATATTTTTTCTCCGATAAAACAAGCATCAGAGAAAACTATCAAGGTTTGGTCCGATTGGAATCCAAAACCAAATCCAGAAAATGAGTGCCCCACACATTGTAGAGAGTCCAGTGTCATGAAAACTAGTGAAAAGGGTGAGAACATGGTGTAGACTTGTGTAGCTACTCTAGACAACGTGCACAATATGTCCATGGTTTCTCTTCCCTTGATGCACATCATTTCCAAATAGTGCAACGTCCCATACCACTACACTACAAGGAAAGAACACCATCTAAGGACTTGCTACTCAACAAGCACCAGTCTAGACCTAGTTCTCAGACATCTAGGTGCTAACCTAGAGGCTAGGTCAGATCTAGTCTCTAAAAGACAACTAACCTAACCCTAGAGATTATTTAGTTCAAGATTCTTTAGTTTTGCATTGCATAATGAGCAAATGTTAGGCTTTTCTATTGTTCATGCTCTGATACCACCTGTGACGTCCTCGGATTTTCTAAAACTTAATCTGATGCGTGACATCCAAATTTAAACCTCACCTCAGTGAGAATCCCAATTTAAACACACCACACCAGGCTAAGAAGAAGAAAACTAGAGGAAGTCAAAAGGAAACAATCAGTAGCACATGTACATGAATAATAATAAAACCATACACACATGTTCACCATTCAACATATAATTACAACATGAATTGTTACAAAATTTGATATTACATATTGAACAACAAACTTTTACATATACATGTACTACCACTAAACTACAAGATCTTAAGACAACAGGTCCACCTGTACACCAGCTCACCACACAACTCTGAACTATCTTGGATCTTCAAGAGCATAACCACAACCTAAACAAAAGATTACATGCGGTACACGTCAGCACAATATTCAAGAATATTGTACTGAGTACGCCTACGTGTCTTTTATATACCTTTCATCATATCTTGGCAATAAGATAAAAGTAATACTAGACAGTAACAAAAGAATATAAGAAAAGCATACTTGAACAAGAATGTTTATTAACAAAAGATAACACATATTTTAAGCACATTTCCATCATATATCTCGCACATCTGCCCCCAAGGGCTTTGATGTTTTTAGGCCTTATGATCTACTACCAAAGAGTTTGAGATCATTTAACGTGTGATCTACTACCAAAGAGTTTGAGATCATTTAACGTGTGATCTACTACCAAAGAGTTTGAGATCTAACACATGTGATCTACTACCAAAGAGGTTGAGATCACTTCAATGCACTGTACTCCCAAAGAGTTTAGTTCTATCATATGATGGATCCGATATCTTATGTTACATGTGTTCATAGCCATAAGTATGGAAAATCAAGAAAGATATCGTACAAGAACAATCATTTCATCCAATACCATATGCCAAGTATTTTACTACACATATAACACAAGCATATTGTATAATAAGCCAAGAGGTAATGGCGTACCTTGATCAAGAGACATCCTAATCACATATTCATCATGTCAACTATATCTTGTTAAACCTGATCAAGACAAGATCATATACTATCATCAGGTTCACATCATCTTACATCTCATCTTAACCCTAATCATGTTCATTAGACTTTCTCTTAGTTCATTAGGATATGGGTATCTGTAACATACTAGAACTAGAACCCTAGCCTAGTAGTTTTACCCTTTTGTCTTAGCCAAACAAGAATAAGCTAATACATGTAATACAAAAATATTAAGTGCTTAATAACAACTCATTTAGGTGATAATAGTAATAATAAGAATTTAGTTGGATAAATACCTCCTCATATAATCTTAATGTAGGGTTGAAGTATAATTTGTCACTAAGTAATAGAAAAGAATAAAATAGTTCATCTAGAACCTTCTAGCACTTTCTAGGATAAGAGAAATAAGAGAAATCCGAATTTTGTATAAAGGAAAAGATAATTGCAAAATTAATAGTAATATGAGAAAAAGAAGATAATTAGAAAGATAATGTACCAACAAATTATAATTGGAAACCCATCAGGATAATTTAACACTAAAATACGTTTTCTTGATGAAAGTGTAACTTAAGGGCCAAGTATCAATTAATTTGAAAGATAATAGTATATATTAATATCCTTATCTAAATAAAATAGGAAATAAGTCAATAAAGTGATATAAAATATTTAATGTTCTCAAATTGGAAAACTAACTCCAAATTCGTAATCTAAATATAAAAATAAGCCTTTGGGCAAATTTGTAACTAATTTGGATAATGCTTGATTAATAGGTAATTTTAGGAGTGAGAAAATGCCTAAAAGGTGTAATTAATAAATAGATGTAAAACATGACATCAAAAGTTGGAAATAAAAGCAAGTTCGTATCCAACACATTAATTAAGACTTATGTGTCAAGTTTCCTAAAATTTGGGTAATCCTAAAGCCATAAATAAAGAAAGAAAGAGAAAATGATATTTGATTTAATTAACCCATTAAAGATTTCCAAAAGGCAAAACTAATTGGATGTTCGGAAACTACATGTTTAATTTAACATATGTGCAAATTTTGGTTTAATTTAGATAATTCTAGAACCCCTAAACCAGGAAAGAGAATATACCTAAATTAATTTAATTTCACTTTAAACGATTTTTCGATTTTCCTATCTTTGGGCTGTCACGCGGCCCATTTATTTCGGGTTTTATCGTGGCCCTTGGATGGGAATCCGATGGAGATGGAGTCGTCTCCTACCTCCGTTAGGACTCTTTCACGTGGCTACAGTAGCGTGAATTTCCTTCGCGTTTTCCTCTTCTGACTTTCCTTCTCGGTGACTTCTGATTTTCGATTTACATTCAGCGTTGCTTTCCGGTTCGATTGATCCCTATTTTAGTAGGGTTTCCTTCGCTGGATCTCCGGGTCGGCTAGAACCTTCCTCGCCTTCCCCTGTTTCCTCTTCCGCATGGATTCCTGGTTGAACCCCAACTACCCGCCTATATAAGAAGACTCCCCGACGATCCTTGCGCATCTTGTGACTTTCCCCAATCGACGTTTTGGACTCGATCTCTCTACAACTCCATCTTCCTACTCCCGCTCTCTGTCCCAGCTACGGCGACCTTGCCTGAGAGTTCTGGTGGTTAGCGGAGCCTGTTTTTGTTTGGCTTTGGTTCGCGAGGGTGTAAGAAAGCTTCGTGAGCTCTTGCCTTTCTCGGATTTCAGGTATGGCAGTTTTCCCTCTTTCGATTTGATTTTGTGCCTTTACTGTAATCGGCGACCATGGTTTGATTTTCGTGCAATATCCTCTACCTTTCCACTTCGGTTTTAAGTGCTGAACTTCCTCCACGCTCTTTGTTTGGTTCAGTTGGCTCTTCTTCCCTGTCCGAGTTCCTTAGTTTCTCCAGTAATGGCGGAGAAGCTGTTTTGGTCTGTAGTCCATCGTTTTCGTCGTGGTTTGGTTCAATGGGTTCGTCGGAGCTTTTAGAACTTATGTCATGTTGAACTTTTCACCTGGTTTGCGGTCGTTTGTGATCTGGAGTCCATGGATCAACCTGCTAACCTCGGCTGTCGAGAGGTTCTCGCGGGGGAACAAACCCCAGTAGCGATTTCCCTCTTTGCCCTCGTTTCTTCCTTTTCTGCTTTGTTTTTCAATCAGGGGTATTTTGGTCTTTTCACACCTTCCTTTTCCTTTTCGCTTTGCGACTTGATCCGCTGACTTGGCGTAAGTGTTTCCCTGATGTGGACGGCCCCGATTGGCCAATTCTGATCCACGTGGATTTTCTCTACTTGTATCTGCGATCGAATTACGTGGAATTATCTGATTGGTCGGTTTTGTAAAATTGATAACTAATTATCGGCTTATCAGAAAATTATGGAAAAATACTCGTTGGATTCAGAAAAATGCAAGCTTTCGTTTGGTATTGGTTTTGTTTCCCGAATCTGATGTTTTAAAAGGGTGAGTTTATGGATTTAATTAAATAAGATAAAACTTGAATAATTCATAGCTAATAATTTATAAGTCAGAAAAATATAATAAAATATGTTTTAGATTCGTAATAACATAAACTAAAATATGGAATAGTTTTCATAACCTAATTCACATAATAATAAAAAGGTAGTTTTTAGGGTTTGGTTTATAAATATGAAATTGACATAAAATTGGTATATGTTTTAATTAGGCTCTTTGGTGACCTAGTTGGATCCAGAAGTGCTTTGAACCTGTTGGACTTTTGTTTAAGGTATGTTGTATCCCCTATTACTCCATGTTGAGCAAATCACCTATCTTATCTTTCTTTTGACTTTTGCCTACACATGTCTATTCTCTTGTTATCATGGTTCATGTGAGCTATCCTGATTATTGAGATATTGGATAATCTTTTGAAATCTTATCTTGTGACATTGTTGATGGTATCTATCACTATGATTTGGAAGTTATGATGTTTCATATGTTGACCATTGTGGAAAATCTAATTTGGTGTTTGACTATATGTTTCTACTTGCCTCTACAATTACCTGCTATGTGAATCAGTAACCCTAGAGTAAAATAATTGCATTGGTTTAGTCTCATTTTAATTTGTGGCAATATTATGATGTTTTGGATGGTGGATGTGTGATTCCCCAATCCAGGGTAGGATGTGTGATTCCTGACCCATATTATATGAATTTGATGGTGGATGTGTGATTCCCCATGATAGGTTCAAGATGTGTGATTCTTGACCACCTTTGTCTTTTATAATATTCTAGTGTTATGCTTATCTCACATGTATGCAGGATATTGGTCATGATATGTGCATGTGGCACTTCTTTATTGTTTTACGTATGGCAAGTATCTCTTTGGTTGAGAATCTTATCTTTTATGCCCGTGTGGGTAGTCCTATTCTTTTTCATGGGAAGCATTCTTACTTGATGTCCTTATTGTCATATATTGCTCAAACTTTACTTTAGAATACACATACCAGCTTTTGCTGATATATTTCTCTTTTCTTCTTCTTTTGTGGGGTATGCTTCCAACCCCAGGTTAGATCAAGGAAAGTAGCTTCTACAACAACCTAGTAGCTGATCTTTGGGAGGCTTGAAGAGGTGGTTAGATGACCCTCAGCTTGTCCTTGGCGATATGTTTAGTTTTCTTGTAGATCACCTTATATGGTGAAGTGTTTTATAAAGTTTTGTAAATGGTTAGATAATATTTCTTTTCCGCTGCTACTCATTGTGTAATGATACATACATGTGAAATGAAATGATTCTCATCCCTTTTGTGAAAAATTTTACGTGGTGTTTGTTTAAGGGATGTAATCTTTTCTTTCTAGTAGAGGAGTGGTTTCACTCCTTTACAGCATGGTATCAGAGCCACTAGCAGTCGGTTATCTAACTATTTCAACTTGTCTCCCTTAGGATGTTCACCTTTACCTATCTTAGGTTGCTTATACCTTGTGTCCTTGCCTTGTGCAGGAGAAACCCTAATGGCTGGTGATAACTCAACCTTGGACAACCAGTATGGTTATGAGACACCTCAGAACAATAGGTTTGATCATGAGACCTTGGAAGGAGCTATGACTCCAGAACAAGAGTTGGCCATGTTTCGACAACTCTTTGCCTCTTCTATGGTGAAGAAGATGAAAGAACCGTCTGTACCTGTGAAGCCTAAGGAGTTTACTATCATGGAGTTCATGAAGATGCAACCACCTTCCTTCAAGGGGGAGGGTGAGATAGAGATGGTTGACAAGGCTGATGATTGGGTGTTAGCCATGGAGAGGACTTTTGATGGTATGGCATGTCCTCCACATCAGAAGGTTAGGTTTGCTTCCTATGTCTTGGATGGACCAGCTAGAGTTTGGTGGAATGGAATAGCAAGGACAAGAGATATCTCAGCTATAGCTTGGGAAGAGTTTCTGACTCTTTTTCGTGGGAAGTACATCTGCACTGCTGCTTTGAAGAAGAAAGAAGCTGAGTTTTACAGTTTGAAGCAAGGCTCCTTGTCTGTTTCTGCCTACGTGCAAAGGTTCCTGCTGTTGGAGCGTTATGCTGTTGGTTTGGGTGAGGAGCGTAGGGCTGACCTCTTCCTCCAAGGGCTCAACTACAATGTGGGACGTGCTCTTATTCCACAACTGCCCTTGACCTTCCAGCAGATGGTTGATAAAGCTTTGGCTGTGGAGTCTTACCCAGGGTTTCAACCAAGGGAGTTCGACAAGAAAAGGAAGTTCTCAGGTGATGATCAGAGAAGAGACAAGTGTGCTAAGTGCAATGGTTACCATCCTCCAGGGAAGTGTCGTCCAATGGTATGCCATCATTGTAATGAACCTGGACATGTCAGACCTCAGTGCCCCAAGCTTCGTTTTGGACCTGGACATGTTCCTCAGCAAGCACCTCCTCAGAATCAGGGCAACAATAATGGTAACAATAATAGAGGAAAACCTGTGGAAAGAAGAGCTGGTAGAGTTTTTGCTTTGGATGGTGAAGAAGCTGATGATGCTGAGAAAGAGCAAGTTAACCCATAGTTCCTTAGATTAGTCTGTGTTAGTTGTGTTTCCTTTTGCATGTTGCTTATGAAATGGATGTAATAAGAATAATTGAAACTCTTATAATAGAAGTTAAGTTTGATTTCATGAGATGAATCCTTTTAAGGGGTGGTGAATAAGTTTTCTTATGGATGATCTGATTTCGAGGACGAAATCCCTTTAAGGGGTGGTGTGCTGTAACATACTAGAACTAGAACCCTAGCCTAGTAGTTTTACCCTTTTGTCTTAGCCAAACAAGAATAAGCTAATACATGTAATACAAAAATATTAAGTGCTTAATAACAACTCATTTAGGTGATAATAGTAATAATAAGAATTTAGTTGGATAAATACCTCCTCATATAATCTTAATGTAGGGTTGAAGTATAATTTGTCACTAAGTAATAGAAAAGAATAAAATAGTTCATCTAGAACCTTCTAGCACTTTCTAGGATAAGAGAAATAAGAGAAATCCGAATTTTGTATAAAGGAAAAGATAATTGCAAAATTAATAGTAATATGAGAAAAAGAAGATAATTAGAAAGATAATGTACCAACAAATTATAATTGGAAACCCATCAGGATAATTTAACACTAAAATACGTTTTCTTGATGAAAGTGTAACTTAAGGGCCAAGTATCAATTAATTTGAAAGATAATAGTATATATTAATATCCTTATCTAAATAAAATAGGAAATAAGTCAATAAAGTGATATAAAATATTTAATGTTCTCAAATTGGAAAACTAACTCCAAATTCGTAATCTAAATATAAAAATAAGCCTTTGGGCAAATTTGCAACTAATTTGGATAATGCTTGATTAATAGGTAATTTTAGGAGTGAGAAAATGCCTAAAAGGTGTAATTAATAAATAGATGTAAAACATGACATCAAAAGTTGGAAATAAAAGCAAGTTCGTATCCAACACATTAATTAAGACTTATGTGTCAAGTTTCCTAAAATTTGGGTAATCCTAAAGCCATAAATAAAGAAAGAAAGAGAAAATGATATTTGATTTAATTAACCCATTAAAGATTTCCAAAAGGCAAAACTAATTGGATGTTCGGAAACTACATGTTTAATTTAACATATGTGCAAATTTTGGTTTAATTTAGATAATTCTAGAACCCCTAAACCAGGAAAGAGAATATACCTAAATTAATTTAATTTCACTTTAAACGATTTTTCGATTTTCCTATCTTTGGGCTGTCACGCGGCCCATTTATTTCGGGTTTTATCGTGGCCCTTGGATGGGAATCCGACGGAGATGGAGTCGTCTCCTACCTCCGTTAGGACTCTTTCACGCGGCTACAGTAGCGTGAATTTCCTTCGCGTTTTCCTCTTCTGACTTTCCTTCTCGGTGACTTCTGATTTTCGATTTACATTCAGCGTTGCTTTCCGGTTCGATTGATCCCTATTTTAGTAGGGTTTCCTTCGCTGGATCTCCGGGTCGGCTAGAACCTTCCTCGCCTTCCCCTTTTTCCTCTTCCGCATGGATTCCTGGTTGAACCCCAACTACCCGCCTATATAAGAAGACTCCCCGACGATCCTTGCGCATCTTGTGACTTTCCCCAATCGACGTTTTGGACTCGATCTCTCTACAACTCCATCTTCCTACTCCCGCTCTCTGTCCCAGCTATGACGACCTTGCCTGAGAGTTCTGGTGGTTAGCGGAGCCTGTTTTTGTTTGGCTTTGGTTCGCGAGGGTGTAAGAAAGCTTCGTGAGCTCTTGCCTTTCTCGGATTTCAGGTATGGCAGTTTTCCCTCTTTCGATTTGATTTTGTGCCTTTACTGTAATCGGCGACCATGGTTTGATTTTCGTGCAATATCCTCTACCTTTCCACTTCGGTTTTGAGTGCTGAACTTCCTCCACGCTCTTTGTTTGGTTCAGTTGGCTCTTCTTCCCTGTCCGAGTTCCTTAGTTTCTCCAGTAATGGCGGAGAAGCTGTTTTGGTCTGTAGTCCATCGTTTTCGTCGTGGTTTGGTTCAATGGGTTCGTCGGAGCTTTTAGAACTTATGTCATGTTGAACTTTTCACCTGGTTTGCGGTCGTTTGTGATCTGGAGTCCATGGATCAACCTGCTAACCTCGGCTGTCGAGAGGTTCTCGCGGGGGAACAAACCCCAGTAGCGATTTCCCTCTTTGCCCTCGTTTCTTCCTTTTCTGCTTTGTTTTTCAATCAGGGGTATTTTGGTCTTTTCACACCTTCCTTTTCCTTTTCGCTTTGCGACTTGATCCGCTGACTTGGCGTAAGTGTTTCCCTGATGTGGACGGCCCCGATTGGCCAATTCTGATCCACGTGGATTTTCTCTACTTGTATCTGCGATCGAATTACGTGGAATTATCTGATTGGCCGGTTTTGTAAAATTGATAACTAATTATCGGCTTATCAGAAAATTATGGAAAAATACTCGTTGGATTCAGAAAAATGCAAGCTTTCGTTTGGTATTGGTTTTGTTTCCCGAATCTGATGTTTTAAAAGGGTGATTTTATGGATTTAATTAAATAAGATAAAACTTGAATAATTCATAGCTAATAATTTATAAGTCAGAAAAATATAATAAAATATGTTTTAGATTCGTAATAACATAAACTAAAATATGGAATAGTTTTCATAACCTAATTCACATAATAATAAAAAGGTAATTTTTAGGGTTTGGTTTATAAATATGAAATTGACATAAAATTGGTATATGTTTTAATTAGGCTCTTTGGTGACCTAGTTGGATCCAGAAGTGCTTTGAACCTGTTGGACTTTTGTTTAAGGTATGTTGTATCCCCTATTACTCCATGTTGAGCAAATCACCTATCTTATCTTTCTTTTGACTTTTGCCTACAGGGGTGCGTTTCTTTGCTTTTTGTGGGATGGTTCTTTGATTGAGCCGGACTGGTCCAACTGGTTCATAGGGGGGTCTAGCCGAGTCAACACACTCTGGCTCCTTGTTTCTCCCTCACATGAAAATTAGGACGGCCGACGCCCGTGTCCGCTTTCCTATGAATAGCCGCCGCCACTAGGCTCAACTCCAGTGAGGGATAGGTGTAATGACCCCACCTCCCGGTAACCCCCAATTAAGGGAGACCGAAAGGTCGATGCCGTTATCCAATTAACAGGATCAAAGGTTCAAAAAATAATCAATAACAATTATGAAATTCTACTAACTAACTGGAATTTGGAAAAAGAATTAAAACTTTACTTACCTTTGAAAACCTTGGAAAACTATCTATCCAAGCTTGAATCCACTCTAACTAATCCTCCTTGCACTTTATGTTTTACTTTCACAATGTGTCACTTTACTGTTTGTTCTTTCAATTGTTGTTCCTAAAATGCCCACAAACAAAACGTCGGTCTGTATATCGAAATATACTGGTATGTGGGAACAACCAAAATCTTGCAAGTATGGCTAACAACTTAATAATCACAATCAAATTAATTAACAAGCTAATTTACACTTTTCAGTATGACATTCTCCACCGCTTTTGCCCTAACCCTGGCATACCCACCTTAGGGTGCCCTTTGCCAATGACTTACGGCCACCTTCTCAATCCCGAGCTTGGTGCCTGGGGGTCACCACTCATGGTGCCCACTAGTCATGCAATATCATAGGCCACCTTCTTGGTGCCTGGGGTCACCACTCAAGGTGTCCATTGGTCTACCCATCTGGGCCTGACCTTTGGCATCATCCATCAGGGTGGCATGTAGGTGCGAGAATCCATACTTCTATTATTAATGTGATAATCATAGTGACTTTATAATTTGCAAGTATGAACATCCAACAGATAATTTGCATTCAATGCGATTAACCATCCAGAAAATCCTCGGGAAACTAAGGCGGTTATTCATAATTAACCACATACTTGATCCAGAGCAACTTGATTGTCCAAGCAATAAGGATAAATAATCAATCAACAAGCAATCAACAATATCCTGAAATTAATGCATACGTTCCAAGTGTTATAATTTATCCAAAACATTCCAAAGCTAGACTTGGATCCCACCTTAGGCTTTCTAGACCATATTAGGGTTTTTGCCTCCATAACGCCTTTATCATATTAAATGCTCTTCTTAGTTCATAAACCCTAATTTCAACATCATAAGCCCAATTAAAGTTGATTATTTCTCTTTTATACCAAAACCACCTTCTTTATCCTTTTAAGTTATTTCAAGGTCATTAGACTCAATTATCACCTTTAGTTTCTTTCATATTAACAACTCATAATTCATTATGGTCTAATCCCCATATGAACTCTATTTATTATTAATTCTTCCTTGATTCAATCAAAAATCCTAATTTCTATATTAAGGTTATCTTTCCACAAATTAGGGATTTTAATGCTCGAAATAACTTAGACCCAGAATATTCCACTTTATTCATGAAATTAGTCAATTAAATCCATTAAAAGTCGAATTTACCAACATTAGGGTTTCAAGGCCCATTAAAGTATTATTCATGCACATTAAACTTGAAATTAAACTAATCACATGCAAATTCGTCCTTTTTCAATCTTCTTATTACTTGCCTTTTAATTATTTATCACGAAATCATGTTTTCTTTTAATAGAGAATACTTCCTTTTCTCAATATTACAAAATTCATCAATAATATATCACATTATGCTCGTATTTTATAATTATGGTATTTTCTCTTTCTTCTCCTTTATTGGGGCTCCTTGGCACCCAAGAAACTTTAAGAATTTGAAATTCCTTTTAAAGGAATACTCATCATCCTTAAATGCATCAATATGCATTATTCTCATTATCTTGTTTTATTTCTTATTAAAATATTTCCTTTTGTGGATTTCTCTTTATTTCTCTCTTATTTTCCTCATTAGTATTCCTTTTATTATTAGGAATCATTGAAATACGAAATCCCACTAAGGATAACTCAAATATACCTCTTTTCACATATTTTCCCTATTTCATCAATGTTTTCAATTTCTTTATTAACAAGGAAATACTTAATTGATATTTTCTTTTCTTATTGCCTTTTCTTTGCAACTTTGGACTCCTTGGAACCCAAGGAATCTAAGAGGCACGAAATCCTCTTTGGATTTGCCTTCTAGAGGTTTCCACACCTTTCTTATCTCAAATTCTCAGTTATTCATTAATTAATTGAATATCCTTGTTATTAGGCCCAATAGCCAATAAAGCCCACAAATCAAACAACAAGGCTATTGTAAATGAAATCCATTTGTTCAAAAATCTTTAATATGAGAAATTATATTTCTTAGCAAATGAACCCAAAATTGGGGTTGTAACAATAGGTGCAACTCTCTACCAATTCACGGACTAAAAAAACTACTAGGAGCCTTGCATGCTCTCTCTAGGTGCCGCCAATAGGGTAACCTGCCTCTGGACCTCCTTCTTCGTTGATCAACTTCTTCTCCGGCGTCAGCCACCGTGGTGGCGGTTAGAAAGGGGTAGAAGGACTCCTCGCTCCGAAGCTTACATCTGAAGTATCGAGGAGCTTCAGTGGAAATATAGGAACCTAGATAGGCCCATAGATTGATGTATAAGGGACTACTGCAACGGTCCCAACCTCACCTATTCTTCTCCAGCAAAGGCGCCTACATTAGCCGTCGGCGTTGCTACAAAAAAGATAGCAATCACCCTCTAGTGAAACAACTGAACTCAGCCTTCCTCCTCGCCAACTCATCTTCCTCTGATCTCCCTTCAACCTCTGGTTCCCTTCTCTATACCGACCAATGACCTACTAGCTGCAAAGGAGAAGGGGGGGGACTGGGCTTCTGTTCTCCCTACCGGAGCGGTCTCACATCACGTTTTAGGGGTCTACTCACTCCTCCAGTCAAGCCAAGAGCAACTGACCATTTCATTTCCTTCTCTGGTCCACGATCACATCGTGGGGTAGCTGGGAACTCTCGACGTCTGAATTCCCCATGACCCCAGCTGGTCCGGAGGTAGGGGATGGAGGATGGTCCGTCAGATCTACATCCAATGGCTCGAATTAGCCTCATCACCAAGAGAATCCGTGACATCCCTTTCTCAAGGGTTACAACCACTAGATCGGCAATCCAGGGCTACAGGTAGGCCACGCGGACCCAGCCCAAAGCCAAGGGGCATGATACAACCTGATTTAGGCTCAAGCTAGCAAACTTAGGTCTATTAATCTTTGATAAAGCATATCATTTCACAAAATTCAAACCTAGATAACTCTTTCTAGGAGCATTCAAATGCCACCAAATTTAACCATAGCTTCTTTCCTATCGATATACCTTCTACTAAAATTTGGTGACCAAACTCCTCTATTAGACCATTCAATTAAATTCCTCAAAAAGGCATAAACTTATGGATCTTAATCATTATATAAATCTCAATCAACATTCCAACTTTACTAAAACACTTGGAACTCTCATTATAACTCAAGTTATGGATTCTAATATGTTATTGGAGATTTATGGATTTCAAAAATCCACTCCATCACAGTACCAAAGTCTCTCAACAAGGGCAAAGGAAAACCGACTACTGATATAGGAATCCCTACCATCATTACAACATAAGGGGACGACAGGGTCCCCATCCCGACCATGTATACAAGAAAGGTACTACCAACACCTAAGCTTTGCAAAGAGACAAATCTTAAAGATTTAGATACCATCCAATTTCTAAATGAATAAGAGGGAGAAATGTCACTGACAGAAGTGATGCAAAACTCTCTGACACATCATGATGTTCTCATGAAAAATCTAGAAGGGGCCTATGTCTCCAAAGACATGCATCCAAAAGCTCTTGCATCCACCATTAGGTTAATCACAACCCCACACTTGATCTCATTTTTTGAAGATGAGATTGTGATAGATGGCAATCACAACATGCCCGTATTGATTACTACAATATAAACATACCTAAGATACCCTCATGCTTCTTCCATAATGGTGCATGCCTCAATGTGTGTCCTTTAAAGATGTTAATCAGCATGAGGAAGGATATGTTTGACCTCTAGTCAATGATAAAGAAAGAAACGTCCTTCAACAGAGTAATCAAAGATGCTCTAGGGGACATCACTTTGGAGCTACAAATCGGACCATAGATGTTTACCATCCCATTTGTTGTCATGGAGTTGAGTACTTCCTTCAACCTCCTTCTGGGGAGATCATGGATTCACCAAAACTGGGTGGATCCCTCATCACTGCATCAAAAGCTAAAGTATCGGTTGGTCCAAACCATCATCACAGTTCAAGACCGAAATCCAGATGCTATTGCATATATCAAAGACAATGATATCCTACTTCACTTGAATATGCTTCATATTGCCAACATCAACTGGGTTCCCCCATGAAGGAGGAGACTTCATCTACCATACAACTACATATAGTTTGCACAATGACTATGAGAGATGAATATCCATCTAGATAGAGGACTGGGAATCCAACAACAAGGACATAGAAAGATCTTCTAGGTTACTCTCAGACCAAAAGGGGTAGGCCTCGAGTTCTATGTCTTGTCCTACACAAGACCTTGGTTCACCATGTAGAAGTCGTATTGGAAGCACGTAGCATTGTGTCCCACTATGAGAGACTAAAACCAAAGAGGTTACCTTAACAACCTACCGATGACCCGAGACCTAATATGTGAAACCCGAAGCCTCTGACTAGTAGAAGAGAACCAATTCATGGTGTTGTATCAGTGGGACATTATCCCTGAGCATAAAGGTCCCCAACCATACTTTCCTTGTATCGTGGCCATCACTAAAGACTACTCAGATATAACTAAGGAAATCATTCATGTGACATTGTCTTACTTCATGTAAGAGGTCATCCAAGATGACCAAAAGGACTATACTAGGATTGTAGACAGTGTTGGAGAGATCTCCCTCATCATAAGCAAAGACCGGGGTGTCTGGAGCACCTATAACAATAAAGAGTCTGAGAATTCATACCTCCAAATGAGGACTCCATCAACAAAATTCATATATCGATTGTTAGTAAGTAATGCCCTAAGTACTCAAACACCAATAAAAGCATAATAAATCATCGAGATGACCACGTTGGCCAGACAAAAATCATTGAACCAACACTAGAGGGGGTGAATACGTCACCCTAAGTAGATGTCAACAATTATATTTGAGTTTGTCTTCGCTGGCCCAACCAAGATGACGCCAACGCTATAGACGCCAGGGTCACCGAATATGACTATTATGTCATGTGGGATGACTATGATGATGCCTATAACATGATTTAAGGATGGGTTGTCAATGCCCTCTTTTTTATTTAAAGGTTGTATAACAACCACAAATGCTCATCAGTCCTCTCCAAAAAGGAGAATAGGTTCACAATTGGTGTGTGGATGACCACTATGTCTTAAGGGCTAGGTCTTCATCTGCACCCAAAATAAATCCTCTAAAAGAATGAGACCATGATGTGGTAGATATTCTAGAGTGGTTGTTTCATCACAATCTGACGCATACCCACTTATTATTGCAAAATCCAAGAAGTCTGCAAAATACACAAAAACCCAAAAAAGTACAAAATTCAGAAAACCCAAAAGAATCTGAAGATGAGAAAGATCTCTAAGAGTTTTCCAACTACTTCATAGAGGTAGCACAAATCTATAACAATGAGGATGTCGAGTTCAAATACATACCTACCCTGGAGTATATGCCAAAGGAGTATTAGCTCTTTGATACTAAAGACAAGATAGATATGATCAAACTCATCTCAAGCCATGAGCCATGCAAAATCAAAATTGGGGTGTGGCTACCTCAAAGAATAAACTCATAGAGATCCTATGACACTACATCGACGTGTTATGTAGGAGATGTTGACATGCTTGGGTTGGACAAAGCTGTCACTGGTTATCGACTACCCATCATCCATGGTGTTTGCCCCATCAAATAGAAGGCTAGCTAGACAACTAAGGCCAGAATGGAGCCTCAAGATTATGGAGGAAGTTTAAAAGCAATACATTTTTGGTTTTCTAGAGCCAGACAACTATCCTACATGGATCACCAATATCGTCCTAGTCCTGAAGACAAATGGCAAAGTATGGATGTGTGTGAATTATCGTGACCTCAACAAGGCATATCCAAAAGATGACTTTCCGCTTCCACACATCAATGTACTCATTGACAACATAATCATCCATGTGAAGCTCACCTTCATGGATGGATTCATCGACTATAATCAGATCAAGATGGAAAAGAAGACAAAGAAAAGACCACCTTCATCACAAAGTGGGGAGTGTTATTGTACTGAGTTATGCCTTTTGGTCTCAAAAACATCAGGGCCACATATCAAATGGTGATGGTTGCTCTCTTTCATGAAATGATGCAAAAAGAGGTGGCGGTGTATGTTGACAACATGACCACTAAATCTAAAGGTCCTAAAGACCACCTCACCAATCTCAAGAAGTTGTTTCAATGATTGCAATGGTTCTCCTTGTGCCTGAATCTCTCCAAATGCACCTTTGGGGCTATAATTGGTAACTTGCTAGGATACATCATCAACCAAAGAGGGATCCAAGTATATCCTAGAAAAGCACGAGCCCTCTAAGAAATGCCTTCCCTTAGAACTAAGAAGGAGATTCGAGGCCTGCTCATGTGTCTCCAATACATCAACCACTTCATTGTAAAACTTACACCTGTATGTGAGCCCATCTTCAAACTGTCAAAGAATAATTCCAACATTGGATGCAATGAACAATGTGAGGATGTGATCTAGAAGCTCAAAGATTACCTTGCCAATTCTATAGTGTTAAGGTAGGTTGTACCTGGGTTTCCTCTCATTCTATGCATATCTATCTTTGAGATATCACTGGGAAGATCCTTAAGTCAAGCAACAACTAACGGCAATCATGCTATCTAGTACTTATCCAAGAAGTTCAACGACATAGAGGCTTGCTACACTATAATCAAAAACTATTTTTGGGCCCTAATCCATGTGTCAAGGAAGTAGTGTCACTATCTGATGCCACATGCTCATTGTTAATTACCAAGAGTCATCCACTTTTCTATTTGTACGATCTCCCAACTTTGACCAGATGATGCGCAAAATGGAAGGCGATGTTGTCAGAATTTAGCATCACCTATCTTCCCATGAAGGCAATCAAAGCACAAGCCCTCATAGATCAACTAGTAGATTCCTCGCTATCTACTCACAAGTAGGAGTTCCCAAATGAAGATACATGGATGATCAACCCACCAAACATGGGGATCCCTCTAGATGCTAAAACATTGTCAGTCTTCTTTGAAAGAGTTGTAAATCAATAAGGAACTGGAATAGGACTAGTCCTAAAAAACCCCTATGTAGATCAGGTACTTATGGCTAGATGACTAGAATTCGACGCCACTAATAAAATGGTCAAATATGAAGCCCACATCTTAGGACTCTAGCCCACCAAACAACAAGGGGCACAACTACATATCTATGGTGACTGCCTCCTTTTCATCCCTTAAGTCCAGAATAGACAGAGAACATGTCATCAGAACTTGTACCATACCAAGAACATGTGTTCTCTCTGGCTCATAGTTTCTTACATGTATCCTTCCATTTCATCAGAAGAGAGCACAATTCCTTCACTGACGCACTAGTAACCCTTGCTTCATGGATCTACATCAAGGAAGGCCAGACCTTCTCCCTGAAAAATGAGGCACTTATTCAACTAGCTTACCGCATGGTGATCAACGATGCAGTCAATGATGAAGAAAGGGCTTCGTTTCACGACATCAAGATGTATCTATCAAACCAAGCCATTCCTAAGAACCTCTTCTAGAGAGAGCAATTGACGCTCATGCGAAGAGCCACTCAGTACATTCTAGGGTAGAACAACTTTACTGTAGATCTTACAACTAGACTCTTCCTTGATGTGTCGACAAGATAGAAGTGGAAGCTCTAATGAAGGAAGTCCATGTCGGGTCATGTAGCACACACATGAATGTAGTTATGCTAGACAAAAAATACAAATCCTGGGAATACTACAGGAACACCATGGAAACATATTGCTGCCAAAATTTCCACAAATGTCGAGCCTATAAAATCCATGGAGATTAAATCCACTCACCTACAAAATAACTCTACAATATGATCATGCCTTCGCCATTCTCAACTTAGGGCATCAACATGATTGGTAAGATCCACCCTAAATCATCAAATGGAAATTTCTTCATCCTAGTCACAATTGATTACTTTACCAAGTGGGTCAAAGTAGTGTCCTTCACTAATGCATCAGCCCAGCAGGCCATCGAGTTCCTCAAGAACAACATCATTAGCCAATACAAGATACTACTTGAGATCATTTTAGATAAAGGAACAAACTTCATCGACAAAAGTGTCTAGGAGTACCTGAATAGTTTGGGGATCAAACATCATTGAACTTCACCTTATCGACCACATATGAATGGATCTGCAGAAGCCTCTAATAAAAATGTGGTCAAGATTTTGAAGAATATTGTCAGCTCTCATGCCTACTAGAATGAAGACCTTCCAATGGCTTTGTGGGCCTACTGCTTTACAATCAGAACTTCAACAGGGGCTACGACATACTCCCTAGTGTATGAGATGGAGGAAGTCTTGCCTGTTGAAATGCAAATCACTTCACTTCACATACTACAAGAAGTAGATATCTTAGAGATCGAATGGCTTCAAGATCAAGCATACAACCTCAATACTCTTGAAGAACGATGAGAAAAATCTGTACACTATGCATAGTGCTATCAAGAAAAAATAGCTTGAGCATTCAACTAGAAGGATCTACCTCACAACTTTTAGAAGGATGACATGGTGTTGCAAGTCATGTAGAATTTTGATTCCATGGGAAAATTCAACCCTAAATGGGAGGGACCCTACATTGTCCATGACATTTATGACTGGGGTGGCTTGCACCTGAAGGACATCTATGGGGATATTCATCTACATCACACAAATGCTAGTCTCATCAAATGCTACTACTACTGATCTGGCCACCATAACAAGCAAACCTTTGGTAGAAAGCCATGTAAAAGAGCCAAAAGCTCCCATTCTTCTAAAAAACATCTAAAATCTACTTAAACACCTGACTCGTACCCCCGTACAACCTGAAGTAGAAAGGTAAAAGTAGAACCTAGGGCCTAGGATAGAAGGAGCATGGTTTCTATCATGAGGCCCCAATGGTTTGCCAACATAAAAATAACTCCTTAAAATAGGTCCAACCAAAATCAAATGCATTTAAAATTATTCATGACTATGGCTCAAGCTAGGAGAAGCCCCATGACCAAACATGAGTATAACAAAAGCTATGAGTCCCCAGAGGCAAGTCATAATTGATCCTCACAATCAACATCCTTACATCTATGCCCATGGAGATGTGATAATGTTTACATCTGTCGAGATTAACTAAAATATGATTGATTTTTAGGAGAGGGACAGAGGTTGAAACTCCTAGAAGCTACTCTCACCTCCCTACAACAAGATGTGGAACCAATCTCTACACACACCAACTCGAGAGTCATGATATGGGAAACCCTCAGTAGACAAACCCCATCCATTCCCCACAGAACCCTCAACTCTCACACTAAGGCCCTAAGCATCAATGTCAAAGTAAAATGCTTTAAGAAAAAGGACCTGCAACAAGTGGGCTTCTCAAAAGAAAAAAATCTAGAAAGCCCATTAAATAGTAAGACACATGCTCGTGGTCAATTACTAATATAAATCATGTCAGGAGTAAAGCCTACGGTGGTGCCAGAAGGTTTGGACTCGCCGCTTACACACCCATTACATGACATAGTTTTAGCTCTTAGCATGACACTTAGGTCCAATAGAGCTTATTCTAACTCCCCCAGGATGAGGTCCCTCCTTGTAAGAGAGCAAACCATGATGTTTATAAGGAGGAAGCTTCTACCAACATATTAGGATGAGAGATAGCTTAAAGAATTTGGGGATTCAATCTTCCAACTTCATGAAAGGATGTGGATGAGAAGTGGGTGACCCCCAACATATGAAAATCTATAGCTATCCCTCGAGTCTTAAAATGCATAAAAATTAGTTCTAGATTGTCCCACTCAGATGACTTGTTAGAAAGGAGCTCACAGCCATACACACCTCAAGGACTCAGGTCCAATGCACATTTCCAAGACATCATGGAGGGAGTACCCCCAACTGATTCCACACTTCATGAATCAAAACTTCTTTATTCCATAAGTAAAAAAACATTATAAATCAATGGATTTTCATGATCAATAAAAAAAATGATGAACAAAAAGCAAATGAAACATCATTGTGGTTCCCTAAAAGGATTAGAAGTCACTACCATTGTAGGTATGGATGTAAGCTATACCAAGTACTCAGGAGAGCAGTCTCGACCCACTAGGAAGGAGTCTTGGGTCATTCTCTTCCAATACAACCATATCTCTACCACCTTCTCATGAACTTTTTAAGAGTCTAACATTAGTTTCTTAAAAATGGAGGAAGAGCTTCAACTTGATACAAACAATGTCTATGATTGAACTATCACAACACTAACACAGGGTAGTATGCAACACAACCCTCTAGTCAAGCAAGATGATCAGCTACTACAAAGTAGGCATGGCCAAGCTATAATAAGAATTATCAAGGAGGAACTCCATCCATACCCAACGAACATTTGCAACCTTCAAATCAACAAGCTAATGATCTAGGTCTCAATGCACTTGAAAAGGATCACTCACTTGAAAGTGGTTTGACAAAAATTCCTTCTCCACACTATAGTGATGACTTAAGACTCCACCAATTTTGCAGGACTGATGCACATTCCCAGACAAATTTGGAGAACCTAGAATGGTCCCCTTATCTTTCCAGTCTGATGTGATTCATCCAAGCACTAGTACAACTCAAACAATATCAAAGGGATGATGCTTTCCTTTCTACAAAGAAAGGACATGACTCCAAAAGTAGTATTCATCACTTGTTCAATAGTCTCCCTGAAAAAATAGCTCCGTCAGGATGATCAAAGTATACACCCACATGTGAAGCATATCAGGAGAAGCAACACTATGATGCGCCTCACTCTTAAATGACTCCCATAGGAAGATCATATGAATGGAGCTATCTTACCAGTCAACCATCAAGATGCTTGGGATTTCTTCATGTCAAGAAGATGCCTCAGCTCACTAGCCCAACTTGATTTCCTTGACGCCACATGCCATCAATCATGGAGAGGAAGTCAGGTGATTTTAACCACATCCTCCAAGGTCGAGGTCAGAACGAAATCACCAAAATGGAAGGTATGACTCAAAAGATTCTAGAAGTGGATCGCCATCAACATCAACTCTCTAGATATAGGGATGTACATCTGATGATGAGTCACACCAAAGCTTGCTAGTTTGACTTCTCCACTCTCAAAAAGATCGGTGATACAATAGTATACCAAAGACAAGTTGATGGGAGGATGTTGCATAAGTCGGATCTCCCAGACTTCCTTTTCTTCCGTGGAACTGAGTCATAGGAGACAAGTTGTGCTGAAAAGATGAGGGTACAACCCTATTTATAGAGAAAACTCATTTCTAAAAATAGAGACCATGTGTCCTTTTCCCTGATGGAATTGTACTACAACTGTGGCCAATGCTGACTCGCATCTTGAGATAGGGAGGACCCCCAGTACAGGCTGACAGATCACCAGAATCTACCACTTCAAATCAACATGTGGATTGAGCCAATCAACTAATCAACCAAGCATCTTCCAAAGTCCAAACATAGAAAATCTCCCCCAGACGAAAGATCACAAAACCTCACAATCATTTCTAAACTAAAACTCAATTTTTTTTAAAAATTTAAAAGATTTTACAAATATCAAAATAGTTACTACATGATTTTTCTTGTAGAAGGTGAAAATACATCATGGTATAAAAATGGTAAAGGAAAGTAGCTACTTCTTCAGCTTCTTCTTTAGCCACCCAATCAAATTCTTGGCTAAAGGCTAGTGATCAGTGTAAGAAGAACCAGATGTATGACACTCATTGCTCACATCCATGTGGATACCACTGGTTGACCACTATTGACCAAAAGAGGAGCACCTTAAAGTTACCCGACAACTAGGGTAGCATCTCTCCTCCTAGAGGAACCTTCCCCTACACCAACTGAAAGGTGGATCTGCACCCTGAATGGGAGCATTTAAAGAAAATCCCCCCTATACCAAAAGTTCCTCCCAAGTGTTGATTGTACCCATAGTCTAGTGGGGCACTCAAACCAAAGAGCATCAACCGGTGGAGAAGGTGGAGCCTCAAGAAATAGAACTACCTCGAGATGGAGTGGATGATGAAACTCATACCCCTGATCATCCTTATCATCGATTGAATCATAGTTAATCACCTACAAAAAAGAATGCAAATAGGCACAAAAGAAACATAAAACTCAAGTGCTCATCATTGGAGGGCATCAAAGCTGATCATACACCTCTCTAGAAAATAGAATGGTCTAGCTATGTGTTAGTACTACTCCAAGTACTCATCGTATGCTATCTTCCTAGACATCATCTCTTTAGAAATTAGAGAAATGTTGAGTCCAAAAGGGATCAACCCGGGAACAATATCAGAAATGATATGCTAGCCACTAGCACACTAACAAACAAAACCCTCATCCATATACAACATGCTCCCATATGTAGACTCAAACTGGATTTGAAAATCATCTAGGTCCAATGTTTCAAAGTAGGTTGCACAAGATGTGCCTTCCTCGCCAAGCTAAAACCTAGAGAAGATCATGAATCAGACCTAGGAAAGATAATGAATTAGATTCAGAAAAAGTATAGATGTGTGATGTAATGTAGTGATCAAAATACTACACACATCTCATCAAAGGTCATTGTCTCCAGTTCACCTCTCCACTATACATATGAAACTCTATCGAAACAACCATCCCAATGGTAGAAAGTAGGAAGGGAGACATGGCCTTTTGAGCCACTCAGGGTAATGGGCCTATACAGTAAAAAGTGCTCATAACTCTACATATGCAAAAAAGAAGTGTTAGAGAAAATCATCTACTACAGTCATTCAAAGCATAAAATGCAAAGAAATACAAGTTGAAGCTTACTGCAATCAAACCTACTAAGCATCCATAGATTTTTATAGCCCATACCATCTCTCCTTTGAAGTCACCCACAAGACATCTCTGTAAATGCATCAACAAGTGGGCATACACGTGACCATCAAAGGATGGAACCACATCCAGATCCAATAGAAAATAGAAATGATGTACACTCCTCTGTTTCCCTAGTAGTTTGTAAATAAGCAACCAGTGATCAGAATGAATAAGAAAACCTAGAACCATAGGATTGCATACAACTAATAACTAGAACCACAACACTCTCTCTCACGGATGAAGGTAGTCCTCAGCCATGTAAACCTAACTTCATACTTTGAGGCCACCTCAATCTATCTGGGGTCTCTTAGAATCCCATCCAGGAAGTAGCAAACCTAATATTATCAGTTAGGTAGATAACTAATGAGAGTCCCACTAAAACCCAATCCAGTAATCCTGACAAACTCACTCAGGGTAACAATTAACTTGCTGAAGGTGAAATCAAAGGTACTGGTCTCTGAAAGAAAGTGCTCAATCATAGGAAGGAGATATGATGTATCTACGGTCCCACACCAACTAATGATACCAAAGTCAATACTCTCCAACAAATCCACCTCCCCAGTCACTAGGCTTTCATACAAGTACCCTAGCTCATTCCAACGGGTCCTCCAGTAAACATTTGACAATCTAATGTCCTAAAGGAATTAAATGTTAAGCAAAGTCAAAATCATTGCTACATGGTGAAAGTCTAATTCAAGCTTAGAAAAGTAGAAAGAATATAACACAAAGCAAAGTTTCCAAATTATACCTCATCGCCCACTCGATTGACTCAGTGATGTAGATTCATTCACAACATGCTCAGGTGATGGATGAATGACTCATAAAGGATCAGTTCCCCCTTGATCCTACTTGCACTGCCATGATGGATGATCAAGGAAGACTTCAATCAAAATATTAAAAAAGTAGATACAATTGTAATAAAAATGGTTGATACATACCACATATATGCTTTGAACCACCATCTTGTTCATCAACAAGATGATCCACCTTGTGCCAGTTGTGAGTAGTCATCTACATAACAATTACAACAATGTCAAAAGCTTTCCACAACATCTGAAATCAACTCAATCTGACAAAGGACGACTGAGAAAATGAAGAAACAATGAGATTGGTTGGATCACAAAATTGAACATGCATCCAGGTTATCTTCAACCTCCAGACCATAGAGAATTTTGGGAAAGCAAAAATTGAATCTCACCATCGAGGGCCAAAATGGCCAAACGAAAGTGCAGAAATGAAAGTTATACCTTCTCGGATATTGAGGTAGCTGAAACTATGTTGCAACATTGCCTGTGAAGACCCGTAGAGGAATCTCACCACCATGGTGCTATTATTATAAATCGTCGACCTAATGTTGGCAGATTGCCCCGATCAGCAAGCCTAGTGCTAGAGGATCACCACAATATGTTGAACCTCGTCCTCTCTCCGCTTACCACCATCCTCACTTTGAAATGTCCTCAACTAATCATCTTTGATACTTCTTACAGGAGTGTGGGAAGGATGTTAGATCCTCCTCTCATTCCATCTCTTTTAAAGAAAAAACTAATAAAAAATTTGCAAACATGTCCTTGAATTTTCAACAAAATTTCTAAATCAAAAATAAAAAAATTACAAAAAAAAATTATACAAATTAGAGAATGTCAAATCTTGACTTCAAAACTAAAAAGTCCCAATTTTCCTCAAAATGTTCACTTAATCTACCTATGATAAATTAGGGTCCTAGACTATGACCCTAAACTTATCCAACCACATTTTCATTTCCAAATCTTTCAGGATCCTGGACTATGACCCTACACTAATCCAAACACATTTTCAACATACAATCTTTCAGGGTCCTGGCTCACGACCTTATACTAAACCACATCAAGCTTCATTTGCCAAATATTTCTAGGGTCCTAGATCACGATCCTTAAACTAAGATAGTGTAAAGTTTTGTTTTGCAATCTATTTGGGTCCTGGACCAAGACCTAAAATTAGACTGTGAGCCTTGTCCTGAACATGCTCCCATACCCTCTTTTCATTTTTTTTTCATTTTGGGCCTCTACTCATGACCTACAATTGAAATCCAGATTTCCTCTTGATGCAAAACCTTTTGGTTAATCCCATATCACGACCACGGTTATCAGTTTTGCTTTCACGCACACATATTTGGACAAAATCAAATCATGACTTGAATTGCATTGTCAACCTCGCCTCATGACCCTGAGTTATGGCAAAAATATCATTTCCCAAAGACTAATAATTATAAAGTTGAGGAGCATCGATGCTCTAGGGGACAAAAGATGATCCAGATAGGGACATGTCATGGAGGCTACCTTTCACTAGATAATAGTCTAAACTTCTAATCTCAATTCAATTTTATATGTCTAAATCACATAGATAGCTAAATCGATACAGTCACTTGCTAAAAAGTTCACCTTAAATATATAAGCATGTCTACAAAAAAATTTGCCAAAAATTGATGATTCAAGCCCTATCTCAATAGGCAAAATCCTCATGTTGTGCCTCTTAAGAGTTCTAGACCTAACTCTAAATTGGACCACTCTTGAAAAAAGGAAAAAAAATAAAGATGCGTGTGAAAGGGGATGACTACTCTTTCTCTGAGATCTACTATTTAGGTAGAGTGGTTGCAATGTTTTTTGAATGATCACAAACTCCTAATCTCAATGTCTCACTAACAAACTACATTCACTTTTTAACTCATCTTTTTCTCACTAAGGCACGAATTAGTGGGAGAATCAGACACACATATTTCAAAAATTGAAGAAATGATCAGATATGCATTTGTAGAAAATAAACCTCTTCTATCTCATCAAAACTTTAGGGGAATGAATGATGGACCAGATACAAGAAACTTCCTAAGTAATAGACTTCCCTTATTGTGACAAAATCATTTATTTCCAATCTTTTTGTCACTAATTCAACAAGAAGGAAGAGATGTCACACTCACTTTCCACCCTTCACAAGGTTTGTCAGAATATTCTTTACGAGTCCAACCTTTATGGCCATCTATGACCAAAAATGGGGGTCAAATTTGGCCTAAGCATGCGGTTCTCTCTATTATCTCGAACCTTGCCTTGTGGGGGACAAATTGTTGGCACCCCAATTTTGTTCACTCGGTAGAAATTCATGATTAATGTAAATTCTCTGGCTAGTGATGGAATCCATTCCACATGCTATCTAATTTCCACTTTTTCCAAAAATTCCCATATTTTCCAACCTATCTAACATACCCTTTTTGTCCACTTTCACCCAATATGGGATCTTCTATAAAGGAACCTTCTTTCAGATTGAAAGCGTAATTGTTCTTCATTTATGCCTTAAATAGGCTATCTTTTTTGTAAGTTACCTAACTGAATTGTCTAAAATGAAATATTCTCTTTCCAACTACCTTTTTCTAGCAAATTTGAAAGATAAACCTACCTTATCTTTTTGTGCACGTTTTCTCTGATTTTTTCCAAAATATTCCTAAAATTATTGGGAAAATGAGAAATTTCCTTTTTTTTTACCCTGGGACATTGGGAGGATCAAAGCCATCTGTCCATTCCATGTGGGTGGATCACCTTGATCTGTGTGCTATGCATGGTTCATTTGCACAATGTGTCACCTCTTCTCAAAGATTATGTCCGATTTCTTGAACCCTAATCTCGAACTAATAGACCCTACATATCCAACATATTCCAAGCCCATTTTATCTCTCTTAAAGCCAGAGAAATGACTACATTTCTCTATTATTTTTGTATTTCCTATGATTAGAGGATCCTTCCTATGACACCACTTGCCATGCTAGATCAGTAGAATGGTAAACTACTCAAACTACTCCACCTAAACTACTAAATTTGATATATGTTAAATTTGTGATCTATAACTATTGTATCTGACTTGATCTACACTCCATTTGATTTGTTATTTACTATAACTACTCTGTTGCTCTTATTGTCATCACTTTTTACTATTTTTTAAAAATCAAATCTGGTTTCTACAAGCGTACTTCTGCTAGTCATCGTCGAAATCCTATGCATCAATCCTAATCGCCAATGATGGATCGCTATTGTGGGAGGTTATGAGGTGATTAGGATGACAACATACATAAAAATTAGGACTTTTAAGGAAATGAAGGGAAAGAAGTGAGCATCACACCACCACACTTGACACTGGTTTACCGAGCTGGATGGGAGAGCTAATCCTTCCCCACTCATAACTAGATCATTGGATTTGATCTCTAGTTTCATTTTAATGTCTTATTTTTGTCCAACAAGGAAAATTTCTTAGAATCCTTTGTGGCTTCATCGACATACTTTTTTTCTCATTTTTCGCACAAAATGTGGTGGCAACTCGAACAATTTTTCTTCTTATGCGACGTTTAACTACCAAAAAGGATGGAGATTTATTATAAAAAATCTGTCTTTTTCCCCCTTATTTGAGCAGGGTGCAACAAGTGCTTTAAAAGGATATCAAAATGAGACATTCATTGTGTCTCTAGGTGGAAGATGGAGAGAAGGGGGATGCGAAAGGAAAATGTGTGTCATTCCTCTATTTGACTTGAAATTGCATTTATTTTTGCATATACATATATTGCAAAATTTTGTTTTATATGCACATTTGCATATTTTCTTTTTCATTGTACACCCCTAATACATAGGGAGGCACATGGAAGAAGCATATATAGAAGGGGGGTCTGCCACCATGAACTTGGAGTTTTGCACTTTTTACATTTTTTTATTTTCTTTTTTATGGATGGAAGGTAAGAAGATGGAATAAGAAGTGTAGAAGAGGGATTAGACAACATGCAACTTGATTTACAATTCAGTGCATACGGTTGTTCTCCTTGTCCCACTATGCTCAAAAGGTCACATGATAAGGGTAAAAAGTGTTGACTCCATGAATTTGTTTCATTTGTTAGTTAGAAGAATGATATGCTTGAAATACTTCCCATCTTTTCTAGGGAAACATGATTCTTGGGTTCTTAGGCTACATAGAGTGATTTCTAGCCATTGGTTTATTTCAACACCAATTGTTATTATGAGGTGTAGCTTTGAGAAAGGGAAGTTAAATGGTGACAATATGCATGTTTGTCTAGATAATGACTTTGTTTTCTCAAGAGAATATTTTCTTTGAAAAATTTAAGCTAAATGTGATGCATCTATGCAATGAAAATTAAAAGGTAGAAATCAAACTATAAGAGTGTAGGCAAGGTTGTCAGAACCAAACCGATCAACGAACCGGTGAGGCCTCTGGTTCTTGGTTCACTGGTTGAACCAGTGGTCTGACCGGTTCAACCGGTGAAGTCATCATGATGTCACTAATAGTTTAAATATATACAAATGTCTTTGATACTCATAAAAAATCCCTACAAAAGTTATGAAACATGAATAATATCATAACTTCTCACAATAACTTGATAAATAGACCACATAGAAAATATTATTATGTTCTTGGACATATACAAATACTCATATTTATGTAGTATTCAAATAAAATAACAAAAAATGGCATCAACAATACATTTATTTTCTAAGTGAGAGAACCAACCGATTGGGTTAAAACCAGACCGGTTCACCGGTTCAACCGGTCGGTTCACCGTTTGATGTCGGTCAGACTTCATTTCTGGCTTTGAGTGGGAACCAAAGCGTTAGAGTGACTGGTTCCTGGTTCAACTAGTTCAATTGGTCGGTTTGGTTCTCATAACCATGAGTGTAGGCGGAGTGAGATACGTACCACCCATCCTTCACCTCAAACTTAAATATTTTTTCATCCCTGAGCAAACACTAAATTCAAAATGGAGGGTAATAAAACTGTGAGGCTCAACAGGAGGTCCTCAAAACTCAGAGAAGGTCCACCTGAAGGGAATGTTGGTGACACATGTATAACGTGCGTGTAATACAGAAGTGTATGTGTCGAAGTAATATGGGATTATGAGTCCCGAGTTATCGAACATGGGGAGTTGTGAGGTTAAAGACTATTACTAATTAGGATTGATCAGCTAAGATGAAACAAGAGTTGATTGAAAAAGAAAATAAAAATAAAAGAAAACAAAATAATCGATTAAATGGTTGGTTTAATCAATTAAAAATGGAATCCTTAGGATTGTTGTTTCACCACAGGTTCACGTTGTACTAATTCCTACACAATTATCCTAATTCATCTCTTATTTTGGGTAGTGCCCTGTAGTCAGAATTGATCTCTTTCGCGATACAATTCACTACCTAAATCTAGGTCGGTTCCACAGTAGTAGTAACCTATACCCTAAACTAGGTGCATGAAGATCATACTCTGGGTTTCCACAATTAACTGTACTTCACCTTGTTCAAAGGATTTATTAGTTAATATGATTATCATCTCTTTTCAATCATTAATTCTTCTTTCAAAGTAATTAAAGGTGTTAGATTATCATTAGGGTGATCAATCATAATGATATAAGGGAGAAAATGACATCATACCACGGATTTGAGAGACAGATTATGATAAACTATGTAAAAAGTATCATACTACGATTACCCGGGCTACTCCCGGGTCCTAAGGAATTATGGTTTTTAGCCGAAAATAGACGACATGGTATCACAGTAAGTTGAAAAGATGTAAAACATGAATTTTGAGATACCGTAAATTGGAGAATGGGTTAAAGAGTGGATCTGGAGAAGATGGAGAGAATTTGTCATCATTTTTGCCGCCAAAATGCCTCCGAGGTCTTCCATGCAGGGTTGCTCTACCTTTCTCTCTCCGTTCGGATGCCGTATCGTCCCCACGTGATAGATCTCCCAATTGCGGTTCTAATGGTGTCTTTTATAGCCGTCGTACATGTTTAGGTCAAGAGGAAACCTAAAATGTAATTTTTAATACAATGTGTTAGATTTAACACATTAAAATTTGGTCCGCAACGTCTGAGTCGATGGTATCGAGTTGTAAGTCAATGGTATCGAATTCTTCACAGAAAATGTCCTTTTCCTTTTCAATCTGGAGCAGAAAATATTTGTACTCTGATGCCATGTCGGTACCATCGAGTTGCAAATCGACAGTATCAACTTTTCTCCAGTAAATAATAATTATCTGCAATAAAATAATCAATGAATAAAATCAAATAATTATTATAATAATTAAAACATGTAAAATGCTTGTAAAATACATGTAAAAATATAAGAAATGATGCACAAGTGATTTTTACTAATTTGGTAAAATATGTATTAAAAAGATATTCAATTCAGCACAAATGACATAGAAAATAACCAAATTAGATATCAGAATAATGACAATTTGTGCATACATCACACCCCTAAGCTTGAATATTGCTCGTCCTTGAGCAACACTAATCTTGGATTTGTTTTAAAAAGTCAGCAAGAAGACATGTACCTATGAATTATTTTTTTCTAACCGCCCTCCACCAGTCGGTCCCAAACCGATCCTTGCCAACCACTGAACAAGTAACTACTCTAAAGCGATCAATCATGTTCGTAATAGATGTCCACAATAAGATTAATGAAAAATACTATCAATATGAAGCAGTTAATATCATGTCCTGTAGGACACATGCTTGATGCACCATGTGATCTCCCTATCTACATTGCTCTGATCTACCTAAATAAACTACTTGGAAGCAGATCCCCAAATAAAAATGGATGAGGGGATTAATTGTGATGGTGACCTACCATAAAGAGCAATGGGTGGAAAAAATGGGTGGCTATGCAATCAGGAATCACAAGAATAATCTAAATCATTTATACAAGACATAAAAAATATGATGCACCTATTTGATGGATAAAATGTGAATGTATTCCTTGTAATGCCTATTTTTTTTGGTGGGATGATGCATGCAATGAATGTCTCATCCTAATGATGAGTATAAGTGGAAATGTGTTTATAAAAAGAATCACAATCCCCTCATTTGTTGCTTAGCGAGAATATGACATTGAACTTAAAATCCTTTCCTCCTTTTCTCCTATTTTTTCTTTTTCTTTTTCAATAACTCTTTTTTCTTTACCCTATTTTTAGCAAGATGAACCGTTCATGCTTTGGCTTTTTTTATTTGGAGAAGGAGTAAGGAGATACAACTTTTTTTTATACTCTTTCATGAGAGAAGACCGTAGAATATAATAAATATGTAACATCTTATGAAATATGCAATGCAAATGCAACTGTATGAAATTTTGTTATGCAAACTACAAATGCTCAAAAGATGATATGTTTTTTTTCCTTTTCTAATGCATAATAAAATGAACTAACTATATGCTTCCTATCATGCCATGTAATGCATATAAGAGGAAAATAACTTGGATTAAACTTGATCATCCTATGGTGGTGAATGAAGATGAATGGAAGGTGGATGAGATCACATGACTAAGAGACAATGTCTTTCCCAACCATGATATGTCCCTCTTCTATCAACTTATGTAACAATATAACCTTAGAGTTTATTTCTAAAATTCACATTAAAGATCACGTTACCGTTTGGTTGGTTTGGACTCAAACATCATCGTCATAACATAAGCCATAGGGTTAAGTTAGGTTTTTCATTCAATCAATATGTCTTCAAGCTGACTAATCCAAACAATTCCTCCAGTTATGTACTCTTAAACATAGCAAATTTAGCTTAAAGAGCAAAGCATAAAAGCACATTCAGTTTTCAACAATTATTAGAATTGATACCACATCATGAAGAAATGGCTAATCCTAACTAAAATTTTATATTTTGTCCACAAATACACTAGATAGAAGTGGACTCTAAAAACAAAATGAAAAATATGATTTTTCTGAAACAAAAACATGTAGATGTATGATAAAAAGAAAAGATGCAAGAGGTAAAGATAGAAGCATCGTTCCATTCCTCCAAAAACTTGACACGCGTATAACGTGCGTGTAATACGCAAGTGTACGTGTCGAAGTAATATGAGATTATGAGTCTCAAGTTATCGAACACGGGGAGTTGTGAGGTTAAAGACTATCACTAATTAGGATTGATCAGCTAAGCCGAAAACAAGAGTTGATTGAAAAAGAAAATAAAAATAAAAGAAAACAAAACAATCGATTAAATGGTTGGTTTAATCAATTAAAAATGGAATCCTTAGGATTGCAGTTTCACCGCAGGTTCTCATTGTACTAATTCCTACACTATTATCCTAATTCGTCTCCTATTCTAGGTAGTGGTCTGTAGTCAGAACTGCTCGCTTTTGCGATACAATTCACTACCTAAATCTTGGCCGGTTCCACAGTAGTAGTAACATATACCCTAAACTAAGTGCATGAAGATCATACTCTGGGTTTCCACCATTAACTGTACATCACCTTGTTCAAAAGATTTATTAGTTAATGTGATTATCATCTCTTTTCAACTGTTAATTCTTCTTTCAAAGTAATTAAAGGTATTAGATTATCATTAGGGTGATCAATCATAATGATATAATGGAGAAAACGACATCATGCCACAAATTTGAGAGACAAATTATGATAAACTATGTAAAAAGTATCATACAACGATTACCCGGGCTACTCCTGGGTCCTAAGGAATTACGATTTTTAGCCAAAAATAGATGACATGATATCACAGTAAGTCGAAAAGATGTAAAACATGAATTTGGAGATACAGTAAATTAGAGAAAGGGTTCAAGAGTGGATCTGGAGAAGATGGAGAGAATTTGTTGTCGTTTCCTCCGCCAAAACACCTCCGAGGTCTTCCGTGTAGGGTTCCTCTACTTTTCTCTCTCCGTTCGGATGCCGTATCGTCCCCACGTGATAGATCTCCCAATTGCGGTTCTAATGGTGTCTTTTATATCCGTCGTACATGTTTAGGTCAAGAGGAAACCTAAAATGTAATTTTTAATACAATATGTGTTAGATTTAACACATTAAAATTTGATCTGCAGCGTCTGAGTCGATGGTATCGAGTTGGAAGTCGATGTTATTGACTTCTTCACAGGAAAACGTCCTTTTCCTTTTCAATCTGGAGCAGAAAATATTTGTACTCTGATGCCATGTCGGTACCATCGAGTTGCAAGTCGACAGTATCAACTTTGCTCCAGTAAATAATAATTATCTGCAATAAAATAATCAATGAATAAAATCAAATAATTATTATAATAATTAAAACATGTAAAATGCATGTAAAAATATAAGAAATGATGCATAAGTGATTTTTACTAATTTGGTAAAATATGTATTCAAAAGATATTCAATTAAGCACAAATGACACAGAAAATAACCAAATTAGATACCAGAATAACGACAAATTGTGCATACATCACACCCCTAAGCTTGAATATTGCTCATCCTCGAGCAACACTACTCTTGGATTTGTTTTAAAAAGTCAGCAAGAAGACAGGTACCTATGAATTATTTTTTTCTAACCGCCCTCCACCAGTCGGTCCCAAACCGATCCTTGCCAACCACTGAACAAGTAACTACTCTAAAGTGATCAATCATTTTCGTAATAGATGTCCACAATAAGATTAATGAAAATACTATCAATATGAAGCAGTTAATATAATGGCTAGTAGGACACATGCTTGATGCACCATGTGATCTCCCTATCTACATTGCTCTGATCTACCTAAATAAACTACTTTGAAGTAGATCCCCAAATAAAAATGGATGAGGGGATTAATTGTGATGGTGGCCTACCATACAGAGCAATGGGTGGAAAAAAATGGGTGGCTATGAAATTAGGAATCACAAGAATAATCCAAATCATTTATACAAGACATAAAAAAATATGATGCACCTATATGATGGATAAAATGTGAATGTTTTCCTTCTAATGCCTATTTTTTATTTGGTGGGATGATGCATGCAATGAATGTCTCATCCTAATGATGAGTATAAGTGGAAAGGTGTTTATAAAAAGAATCACAATCCCCTCATTTTTTGCTTAGAGAGAATATGAAATTGAACTTAAAATCCTTTTCCTCCTTTTCTCCTATTTTTTCTTTTTCTTTTTCAATAATTCTTTTTTCTTTACCCTATTTTTAGCAATATGAACAGTTCATGCTTTGGCTTTTTATTTTATTTGGAGAAGGAGTAAGGAGATACAACTTTTTTTACACTCTTTCATGAGAGAAGACCGTAGAAGATAATAAATATGTAACATCTTATGAAATATGCAATGCAAATGCAACTGTATGAAATTTTGTTATGCAAACTACAAATGCTCAAAAGATGATATGATTTTTTTTCCTTTTCTAATGCATAATAAAATGAACTAACTATATGCTTCCTATCGTGCCATGTAATGCATACAAGAGGAAAATAACTTGGATTAAACTTGATCATCCTATGGTGGTGAATGAAGATGAATGGAAGGTGGATGAGATCACATGACTAAGAGACAATGTCTTTCCCAACCATGATATGTCCCTCTTCTATCAACTTGTGTAACAGGATAACCTTAGAGTTTATTTCTAAAATTCACATTAAAGATCATGTTACTGTTTGGTTGGTTTGGACTCAAACATCATCGTCATAACATAAGCCATAGGGTTAAGTTAGGTTTTTCATTCAATCAGTATGTCTTCAAGCTGACTAATCCAAACAATTCCTCTAGTTATGTACTCTTAAACATAGCAAATTTAGATTAAAGAGCAAAGCATAAAAGCACATTCAGTTTTCAACAATTATCAGAATTGATACCACATTATCAAGAAACAGCTAATCCTAACTAAAATTTTATATTTTGTCCACAAGTACACTAGATAGAAGTGGACTCTAAAAACAAAATGAAAAATCTAATTTTTCTAAAACAAAAACATGTAGATGTATGATAAAAAGAAAAGATGCAAGAGGCAAAGATAGAAGCATCGTTCCATTCCTCCCCCTAAGGTTGAATATGACATTGTCCTCAATGTCAAAAGCAAAGGAAGATACATGGAATGATTGTACCGATATGTGAGGTGAGATTCGGGGCAAAAGATGGGTGGGACGGATCCACATGAAGACATGCCCTCCAATAAGCACTTGAGCTCAGTGAAGTGTGTATTCTTGCTCAACTTGTGATATGTCACTGATGAGAACTCGGTACTACCGACAGTGAAGTTGGTGGTTCTGACTCAATGCGTCCCTGCACACTGAATGCACATATCAAGGCACATTTTTTACTTGCATCAAAACTAGATATCACAATCTACAAATAGGAATGTAAAAGTAGAATTGAAAGTTTAACAAAATAAACCTAATTGGTGGGTTGCCTCCCACAAGCTTCCTTGTTTAACGTCTTAGGATGGACACATGTCAATCAACAATAATCAGGTAGTCGTGGAGGAGGGTAAAGCTCTCTCCGCCTCTTCCTTCTAAACTTTTAGTTCCTTGCAACAATGAGAAAAAATAAATAATAGTCAGAAGACCAACATGTTTGGTTGACGTTCCATTTCAATAGTAAAGTATCATTGCAATGAACATGAACATGAACACGACTCACAATCAAGTCTTGATGTGGGAGCACATGCAGAAATAGATAGCCATGAGGTGAAAGGTATAATTGATCCTTAATTTCTATGACCATCCCCAATGGATCACTCCTATCTACACATAATGGAGGGGTTATATCAAAGGTGAATTTTTGTGCCTCCTCTTCTAATAATTCAATTCCCCCACATTTAATATCCTCACAAAAACATTCAAAATTATCATCTGGATATATATCCCATATAGGATCCTCAATAAGGAAATGAAGAGATGGGTCTTGTGGTGAAGGAATTATGTGATGGGTAATGGGAAATTCCTCCACCTTTTCACTCTCAGTATCCTCTTCTCTAAGATCACTAACAAATAAAGCACCCTCTGGATCCTCCTCTCCTTCACTCATATCCCAAACACATGTATCAAAATTGTCTTCCACCTTATTTGCATCATTCTCCTCATCTTCCTCAGCAGATCCCCAATCATATTCAAGATCAATACTAGGAGTCAAGGGTGTGGGTGTGGGCTCAATGGAAGGACATGATAGAGGTGATTCTAAAACTTCTTCCAGTATGTTATCCTCACTCTCTAATTCCTTATCCTCAACCTCAACTTCTTCCATTTTCTCTAGTCTACCCCAACCTCTATTAGAAATAGGACCTTTCTGATTTAAAAAATATTGAACCATAATCCTAATATGCTCATGATGAATTTCCTTTGAGATTTTCTCATGATGTAATGAAGGTGGACTCAGACATCTATAACCTACATGTGCATTTCCACACTCAGAATAAATCGGGGCCATGTGCTTTTTTTTTTAAATGAAAGAAGACTAACTAAAAAGAAATATTTAGATTAATATGTATAATGACTAAACTAACAATAAAGTTTTATGTAATGAAAAATGGGAAGAATAAAAAAAATTATAAAAAAGGAAAATAAATATAATGGCCTAGAGTGTCCGATCCTAACTTTTTATAGTGTTAATCATACCAACTCCCTGACAACGGTGCCAAAAACTTGACACGCGTATAACGTGCGTGTAATACGCAAGTGTACGTGTTGAAGTAATATGAGATTATGAGTCTCGAGTTATCGAACACATGGATTTATGAGGTTTAAGACTATTACTAATTAGGATTGATCAGCTAAGCCAAAAATAAGAGTTGATTGAAAAAGAAAATAAAAATAAAAGAAAACAAAACAATTGATTAAATGGTTGGTTTAATCAATTAAAAATGGAATCCTTAGGATTGTAGTTTCACCGTAGGTTCTCATTGTACTAATTCCCACACAATTATCCTAATTTGTCTCCTATTCTGGGTAGTGGCCTGTAGTCAGAATTGCTCGTTTCACGATACAATTCACTACCTAAATCTAGGTCGGTTCCACGGTAGTAGTAACTTATACCCTAAACTAGGTGCATGAAGACCATACTCTGGGTTTCCACCATTAACTGTACATCGCCTTGTTCAAAGGATTTATTAGTTAATGTGATTATCGTCTCTTTTCAACCGTTAATTCTTCTTTCAAAGTAATTAAAGGTATTAGATTATCATTAGGGTGATCAATCATAATGATATAATGGAGAAAACGACGTCATACCATGAATTTGAGAGACAAATTATGATAAACTATGTAAAAAGTATCATACAACGATTACCCGGGTTACTCCCGGGTCCTAAGGAATTGCGGTTTTTAGCCGAAAATAGACGACATGGTATCACAATAAGTCAAAAAGATGTAAAACATGAATTTCGAGATACAGTAAATTGGAGAAAGGGTTAAAGAGTGGATCTGGAGAAGATGGAGAGAATTTGTTGTCGTTTCCGCCGCAAAAATGCCTCCAAGGTCTTCCGTGTAGGGTTCCTCTACTTTTCTCTCTCCGTTCGGCTACAATATCGTCCCCACGTGATAGATATCCCAATTGTGGTTCTAATGGTGTCTTTTATAGCTGTCGTACATGTTTAGGTCAAGAAGAAACCTAAAATGTAATTTTTAATACAATATGTGTTAGATTTAACACATTAAAATTTGGTCCGCAGCGTCTGAGTCGATGGTATCGAGTTGGAAGTTGATGGTATCAACTTCTTCACAGCAAAACGTCCTTTTCCTTTTCAATCTGGAGCAGAAAATATTTGTACTTTGATGCCATGTCGGTACCATCGAGTTGCAAGTCGATGGTATCGACTTTACTCCAGTAAATAATAATTATCTGCAATAAAATAATCAATGAATAAAATCAAATAATTATTATAATAATTAAAATATGTAAAATGCATGTAAAATACATGTAAAATATAAGAAATGATGCACAAGTGATTTTTACTAATTTGGTAAAATATGTATTAAAAAGATATTTAATTAAGCACAAATGACACAGAAAATAACCAAATTAGATATTAGAATAATGACAATTTGTGCATAGATCAGTTGGCAAGGACTGGAACCTTGAATAGAGGACTGCCATGGTACACTAAAAAATTGGGTGGTTGTGGCAGCTCAATGGGGATTTTTGGATGATTGAAATGATGTCACTTTTCATCACTTAAACCATCTAGTAGGATCCATAAATCTTTCTCCTTCAGTAGAGGAAGTGTTGAAGATATTTGTGGATTTGGGAGATGAGGCACTGAATAGGAGTGGTGCCTACATGGTATGTTAAGGATTGAATCATCCATGAAGAAGTGTGGTGGTTCATCTTTTGTGAAAGTATAGGCAATAGGTGATGAATCCACCGTCTATAATGCAACTTGTAGTGGAACAAGTATAGGATCTGGCTCTGGTTTCTCCTTGTCACCTAGATATGCATGTAGGAGATACTGTTATGGAATGGGATGGACTATCTTATCTCTAGAATCAGCCAGGTAAAATTATTTATGTAGTTGTGTGTCCTAAAAAATCATATGATTAGCATTGGGTTGAAAGTGGGTATCAAGATCCTTGACTACATTAGAATTTTTCTTTGGTTCCTCCATGTAGCTTGTACTCAACTCATCCATGGGCTTTGAAGAAACTAGATTAGGAAAATAATCATCATAGTCAAGTAGTAGAGGCATGTAAACTTCCTACGATGTGGAAGAACCTAGTCTTATTCACCATGATATGGAATAAAAAGTAGTTGCAGTGGAATGAAAAGTTCTTGCTAGAATGACTCCTTTTCATCTAGAACAACTAAATGTGGACTTGGAGTTGGTTGTTCATCTCCCAAAATAGGGACAACCAAGGTGGGTTGGTCAATGATAATGTCTGGATCAGATTTGCAATAGGAAAGGGTAGATGATTTTCAAATTCTACAGTCATGCAATGGCCATCCTCTTATTGAGACTTTTTGTATTGATATACTAATGCCTCAAGCATAGATAGGATAAAGTATAAGTGTACATGTCACATTTTTGTTGTAGTTCCTCAATCTGTGTGACCATCCATGAATCTAGCATTGTTGACATTAGGATGGTATAATCATCATCATCATCAAACACCATCTTCTAAGGCTGCACCTACTACCCATGGCAATTTTCTAGTTACCCTCTTATTCCGTATTTGATAGAGCTAGTTGTACAAGTTGGGGCATCTATCAACTAATATTTTGCTATAAGCTTCTTCTTCACTGAGCATTTTTTCAAGGATACCCAGTCTATCACTCGTATTAGGTGAAGGTTGGTCTTCATAGTACAACCTCTTCATTGAAGCCCCTATAGTATGGGTGGTTATGTGACACCACATTGGGAAACTGATTGTCATAGCATGCCTCATCATAGAGACCTCTAGAATAGTATCGATTGAAATCAATTTTAAATCCACAATCATAAGAAGGCATGGAATTCTACTCAAATATGGTCCAATGTAGTGTTGACTCTAATTGTAGAGACAAGTCGGGGAAGCCCCATGCATCATGGTTATATTAGTCACATATTTGACATTGTACACATTTTTGTCTTGGCCACTCCATATTATTTGAGTACCTGAAAGATAGAAATTTCTTTATTAGTCTCAAAGAGAAATTGATTCAAGAATATTCTCAATATGATCAAGAATAGAACATATAATCGTAACTATACTAATAAGATTGAAACAATCAATAATTCCATTGTCCCCAACAAAGGTGCCAAAATTTGATGTATATGTTATTGCACTGACAAATTTACCTAGGAAAGGTCCCTAGATTTTTATCTAAACTACATACAATAATCACCACTCATAAGCAGATGGATCTTATTGTGGTATGGTTAAGGATCTAGCCCAAATGACAACATGTTTTAAGTGTTGATTGATAAGTCTATCTAAAAGGAAGAGTATTTAACAAAAGCATTTTTTATTGATGATTAAACTAAAACAAGAATAAAAGGGTTGTGTCACATCCTAGTTTTTGGAACCTAAATAAGTGTGACAAACTCAATTTTCAATGTTTTATAATTTCACATATATGACTTTGATATTTTGGTGTATCCAAATAATCTCAGAATTTACCATGAAGCTTATAATCATTTATTAGATCTATGATTAAGATTGCATAACTTTTGGAGATCATTTGAATAATTATAAAATTTATATGGGCCAAAAATAATATTTTTTGAAGATATTTTAGTTTTAGATGGCTAAACAAATTTATTTTTTGATAAAAAATGGTGGAGATTTTCTATGCTAATATTGAAGTGTAATATAAAATTTATACCAATCAGAGCTTGTTTGATGGTTCAAAAAAATTATACAAGAACTATAGACGAACTAAATTTAATGGTTCAAGTCATTTACATTATTTTGGTGAAACAATAAAACTTTCATATCATGGGGTTCCTTTGTCCAAATAAGGTGGAATTTTAAATTGAAACTTTTGATTACAATTGTGATTTTTGGTCAATTTTGGTGAAATTAGGGATTTATCACTTTATAGATATGATTTACGAGCATTGTTTGAAATCATGTTTAGTGGATGGTGTGGTTTGAAATTTGTTTTGAAGTATTTAGAAAAAGGGAAAAATACTAGAACTTTATGACTCGTTTCATGGATAAAAGAATCAATCGAAGTCAATAATGCAATTATTTTGTTGGAGATATAGTATGATTCACATCTTAACTATTGAATTGGATATGATAGTGTGTCATTGTCATGTACCTAGCCTTGAACAATGAAATTTAAGGGAAACTAGTGGAGCCTTAATAAACTTGGATGGGTAAAACTATTCATTGACTGATGGTTCTCTTAAGGAAATTCAATTATGTATATATATAGAAAATGCTTGTAAGGACAACTTTTTCTCCTCCCAACAACGTAGATATAACTTTGTTTATCACGTTCTCCAATTAAGGTACTATATTTTTAGTAGAACTTTTAGGAAATATTTAATGGCTTTTATGAGAATAATATCATTTAATGATGGGAGAAGCTTAAAGTGATTTTTATTTATTTTGAAAAGATGTTATGTGCAAGTTTTTTTAAAGAAAAAAAGAAATGTAATTAATACATGACATGTCTATTGAAGATATTTACTATGACTTATACATGCCTTTTGAGAATGTAAATAAATGGGGAAGTTATCAATATTATTTTTTACAAATTTATATTTTAGGAAAGATTGAATGATTTTAATTATATATTGTTCAAAATATAGTAAATAAAAAATTTATATTTAAAGCAGAGGTAGAATATAAACTAAAGTAAATGTCTAATTATTTTTCTTGTTATTATTCAAAGGTCTGAATAATTGACTACCGTGATATCAATTTTACATAGTTGGAGATTACAAAAAAATATTTTTATTGAGTCGTCACCTTCTAAATATAATTGGGAAGCATGATATGAAAAAAAAATTCAATCGTAGATAATGGGAGATGATTTAAACTAGAACATGAAATGATTTATTCAATGTGTAATTAAATATGATCTACAGTCCCGTATCATGTCGGAAATCCTCGAGTCACCATTTTAAATCTATTATATCTTATTATAGTCAAAGGGAAAGTAACTAAATGTTCGTTAAATTTGAGATATCAATAATGTGCTAGTCTTTTGAGTATATATATAAGGTAATATTTATCTAACATGGAAATTTAAAATAACTAAGATATCATTTTCCTTTATCTTGAGTGCCTTTTGTATCCACTTGTGTTTTTATATTAGACACTAGCATTAATTGATTGGAAGATTCATGCATCAATATGCGGAGCTGTTATGGCAACACCTACATTTATATTAATATTTGCTTTTTGATAGCAAAAGTTATCTATTATCTAGTAAACTTTTTTTACCATAAAGATAATAATAAGATTGTTTCGAAATCTTGTGGATCCCTTATGATCAACCTATGTGTATCTACGGAAAGATAATAAAGTGATATTTCTAATGCACCCCCTTGCACTGGCATCGAATTTGACTTCTCCAAGCCTCTCATTTTCCTCCTCTACTATCGACTATGCACCTCTTCTCCTGGTCAAGGATGTCTGCAAGCATGTTTCTTAAGCCAAACTTGAGCCCATTTTATCATAGTCCTCTTACACAAAAATTGATCAGAAATCAAATGCAAGAATGATTTAATTGGTTGGAAAGATTCATGCAGCAATATGTAGAGTTGTTATGGAAACACCTACATTTATATTAATTGTTGCTTTTGACAGCAACGGTTATCTATTATCTAGTAACTTCTTTTATGGTAAAGATAATAAATAAGATTGTTTTGGAATGTTGTGGATCCCTTATAATCACCATATGCGTATCTACGAAAAGATAATAAAGTGATATTTCTATGTCACCCCCTTGCACTGGCATCTAATATGACTTCTTCAAGCCTCTACTATTCATTGTACACCTCTTCTCTTGGTCAAGGATGTCTATAAGCATGTTTCTTAAGCCAAACTTGATCCCATTTTATAATAGTGCTATTACACAAAAATTGACTGAAAATTAGTTGTCTATGCATAAGGCAATAATGGTTTAAGATGGTGAATGATGAAGGATTGAAGTGTACGGATGGACACATTTGTTTTCCATGTTAATGGTGGTCGATCTATAGCTCATTTCCATTATCCAGTACAATTTTTTGTCAGTTGTAATGTTTTTGCATATCAATGCATATGACGATAGTATGGTGGTTTTAGGATGTTCAGAGGTTGATTCGTGAGACCTACGAAAGTATTGCATTGTTGTATGTTGACAGTTATATTGGTCTTTTTTCGTATGTGGGAGTGTAATACGTAATGGTGCATTATACTTGAAGGCTTAGGGAAGGTCAGATCTTGTAGTCTTTGCGGATTTCGTCGACTTGGATTTCACACAAGACATGTCGAGGATACGAGCAGTGGCAGATCCAGAAATCTACCACATGGGGGTCTAGGTTAGTATGAGTGGCACAAATATTGACTATACATATTGACAGAAAAAGTAATATTTATTTTGAAAAATTGAAGAAAAACACACCTAACATTATGTCTCATTGCCTCCAACGTACAAGAGTAAGCTATTTTTATTAAAAAAATCTAACATGAATGACATGATATATTTCACTAAATCAAAATAGTGCATTTATTTATAAGTCTAACGTCATAAATGATACTTTACTTGACCATGCCTTTCAGAATAAACAACTAGATGATCAACAATAATCATAATTCACGGTCACATGATCAGTATAATGTGTATAATATTAGTAACATATAAGAACAATACCAATTATATAAAAAATGGGAAAAAACTCACCTTTCAGTGGGGAGCAAGCATCAAAATATAATATGACATTGTTTGGTAGATGCTGACATGCTAGAAGACCCATAAAAAATTTAAGTAGTCAAATATTATTCTATAAATGATAGAAGTATAACATACTAGGTAATGCCAATTTATTTTAAGATCTTGACCGAATGATTGGTATGAAGAAAATATCAGAAAGAAGAAGAAAAATGTCTAATGTGGTTGTATAAACAATAAATAATGGAGAAGGGAAGTTGAGGAATGAAAAGTGAATAGACTAAAGAGGAAAATCCATGCATATGTTTTTTTTATTTCTCCTTCTTACCCCACATTTTGCATGTTTTTCCCTACTTCTTTTTTTACCTTATGTCAAAGATAAAGTTCGTTTGATTCAATATTTTTCTATTTTTTATAGATAGAAATAGTGTCATTATCTTCTCAAGTTCTTACAAAATTGTAATTGTTGGTATATAGATTAAACTTATAATATTTAAATTTAATATAACTAAAAGTTTGTGAAATACCATGTAACAATGAATATTATTTGGATCTATGTCTATATAGCAACATGGATTTATTCTTAATGTGAGAGTGGTTGACTAAAAAAAGTTTGAAAAAAAATACTTAAATAGAAGATGATTAATTGTGCATGTATGATTATCATTTTTTCTAATGATGTATAATTATAATTGAGTTTACTGATTCAACTTATATTTACTAATATTTTTAATGATCCAACGACATTCTATTAGATTCCAATTAATTCATCAACAGTTTACATGGTTTCTTTTTATAAATTTCACATTAATAACTAATTTATATACTTTAAGGATATATGCCCCCTTAGACCCTATAGAGATCTGCTTCAAGTATGCGGGGATAACTTGTATATGTGTTAACACAATTGATATGAAATTATAAAGCAAAATTTAATAGTAGAAGAACCATCTTAAGTCAATAATTGATGAAATAAATTTTATGGGAGAAAAATTTAATTAAACTATATATTTAGTTGGAGTAAAACTTAATAGGAGAAAAATTGAATAGAACTATAAATTTATGATTTGTGAGGGGATAAGGCAGATGATCCTCAAATATATTGAGTTTAATCCCTAAGTAATTCACACAAAGAAAGGTGACAATTGGTTTACATAATGAGATTCAAAGTCACATTTTTTGTGGTGTTAATATATATATATATATATATATATATATGTTTACAAAATATAAATATACACATGGTGTCATATTAATAATAAAATTATTGGATGGGGGACTTTATCCTGGGCAGCCCCCCTGTGGCTCCACCCCTGGATACAAGCTAGGACATATATGCTAGAGATGCCATGGATGTCTCGGGGACACATAATAAGGAATTATGTACGACACTTGAAGATTCAAGAATAAATATTAGGCTGCTCCAATGGAGGTAAGTGGGCCATGCCCATTGAATTTCGTTGTTAATAAGATCTAGCCTACACTTTTCTAAAAATTAACTTAGAGATTAAGTTACTATTTGAGATTCTGTATTTCATGCTTATTGCATGTTTAATGATACCTTGAGTAATCAAACTTTAATAAGATTATTTATGTTGTGAGGTTATCATAATTTAGATTTTTTCTACTTAAGATACCTTTAGATTATATTTCTACATTCAATAGAATTTCTTTTTCTCAATCCTTTAGACTCAGATTTCAGATACCCTATATTTAAATGAAAGACTACATCAAGTCACGTTTTAAGAATTTAATATATTAAGAACTTCTAATAAAGGTCAATCTAGACAATAAGAATATCAAACTTTAGATTTAGATTTTGTTTTAGTTCATAATTTAACAGCAGAGACTCAGATTGAGAAATTTGTTTATTAAGAGTTCAGTTCCTAATAAAATAATTTCAATGCATTAGTTAAGTAAGACAAACTTTCTAAGATATTTAGATTAGATTCAAATTTAGAATTAAATACATATCCAGTTATCAGTATTCAGTTTTAGTATAAGATAAGTTCAGATTCAAAATTCAGTAAGTTTATATTTAAGATAAGTCAGAATCTTCACATAAGACATTATATGATAAGTCTTCATTCAGTAAGTCTCAAGACGATTCAGAGCCATGTGTTGCCAATTCAGAGGAATATTTACTCCAATTCAGAGGTACTTTGGTACTAGTTTAGGGCACAATCACACCAATGCAGAGATGCCTCGGTGTCATTCAGTGGCATGTAGTGCCAATTCAGAGGTACTTCTGTACCAATTTAGGGCATAGATACACCAATTCAGGAGGAATTGTTGTATAATGGTGGCCACAAGAAAATAGAAGACATAAATAAAATACACATCAATTATGTATAAGTTTATAGTTTTCATATCTTACTTTGGCCTTTAGTTAGAGTATGTTCATATTTATCTTATTAGAAATTCAATGCCACTTACTCTAACATATGTTTCCCTTTGTACATGTCTACGGATGAGATGTCCGCAGGTACAGAACTTCAAAAAAAGTCATGACAAGAGGATGCAACTACAACTTTAGGAGGTTTTCTTGGTGGAGCACCATCTCCACAATCTGAGATATTAAGACAGAGTACGAGTTTTAGCATCGTGTATATAGACTTTTATAATATTTGATGTAACTACGTCTCTTTTGTTGAGAACTTATGGGAAATTATTTGTTACACTATCTGTAATGGTTCTTATCTATCATTGTTGTAATGTATATCATGTTAGTAACACTCCCAGTAAAAAAGAATTGTTTCCGCTCATGGCATAAGAAAATTGAGATGTTATAGGTTGAATTAAAACTAAGATAAAACATGGATGAAAACACTAAGGGAAATGGGTTTCACCACCATTGCCTACATTCACTCTCTCACTACACCACAATCTATATGCATGTTATGATCAATATATCCCTCTTTCTATATTATGATTAAACTCGGATAGATATCCCTTGAGGTTCACTATCACATTACCTAGAGAGATTATATACACATCGCCCTAGAAATACCCTATCCAAAATTATCATTAAAGGTTTAATAAGAACTAATTAGCATCCTAGATATTAGGTTCAAAATTCTCTAGACCCAAGATCATGATAAATATGTAAATATGTTGATCATACAAGTATATAAGCATAAAATGATTGATTCAAAATGCAACAAGACTCATATAGATTTTAGATGTAGTAAAAGAATAAAAACGGGTAGTAGGGCAATTCCTCGTGCCCTAGAATAAAAAACTACTCATTTATCATATTAAGATTAGAACAAACAAGGGAAAGGAAGAGATAGTCATCATCTCTATGAGTAGAAGAGATTCAACCTTGATGTGTGTGAAAACAACTTTCATGCCTAGAGATGGGTCTGATCCAATGCAACAGAAGGATAAACCCATGATTTTCATTGAGTGACCCTTATTCACTGTCATCCTTCTTTCTTAGATGTAGTCCATGGATGTGGAAGTAGTAGGTGTAAGGATGAGGGAGGAGGTATCATCAATGTTACTCATTTAAGATCAGGAGGCCAAGTCTACACAAAGTGGTTGTTGTCAATTGAAATGGTTTTTGACCGATGGAAATTTCCGATTGGGATCATCTTTTTGGTATGGAGTAAGGATTTTGTTAGCCTGGTGACTGGAGAAGAGATACTTTCATGGGAGGCCATGGTATTATATATATAGGAAGAGACATGGGGTTTGAAACTCTCCCTAGTTTTGGTCAGATTCCATAAAGGTGAAGAGGCAAATGACTGATAAAGAAGAGAGGTCTCTAACTTCTCAGAGTTCCCAATGGTAGGAAAATGCATGGAGTTTCCATAAATGGATCGACAAGAAAAATCTTTGTCAGTTGAGGCACATAAGACTTCAACTTATTATTATAGTAGAAATCCCATCAAAAGAAAGAGGCATCGATTCCTTTAGTTGATGGCGTGTGTGGGAGTTAGTTAGTCTATAGCTTTGTCAGTTGGAAGGTGTGTAGGAGTTCCATTCGAAGATGAGTGTAGAATTTCCACCAAAAGGTGTGTAAAGGAATCCCATCAAAGAATGATTTAGAATCTCCATTTATTGATAACTAGAACTTCCATCAGAAGGAAGATGTTGAATCTCCAGCGATATAGAATTTTTTTTAGATATGAGGCACATAGTGTTTCCTTCAAAATATCGTTGTTTTTGGGCGAGTGTTGGGTTTTTGTTATTAGAAAACATGTATGAGTTTTTTAATTAATGATTGTTGGGCTTCCATCTGGTTACAACCAACGGAAGGGCAGAGTGAGTAAAGCGATGAGATTTCAGGAAAATGAAAACCTCACCCCAACCTACACCAAAGCAAATATTTGTGATGAATTATTTCTAAATTTTTTAAGAAGAAGCATGGAAAGGAGCTATGACCAATGTTGACCATGATGGAATAGATATTTTTCCTTGATAGAAATGGTGATATCATGAAGCACTTACTAAAATTTTCTAGTGAGCTCACTTCCTTATGTCACATTTGAAATACCTATTAAATGTTGGATCAAATGACAATGTATGGTCTAGTGAAGTGCAGTGATGATGATCTTCTTTTTGTTATTGAGATGATAATCCCTATCCATTAAAGTTGACAGAGCCACAATCGGCAATTGACAATATGTGTTTTCCTCTACAACACATACCTGATAATCCCTTCCCACATATCTCACACTATAGAAATAGGCCTCTCTTTTCTTTCCACAAATTTCATCAAGAACCAATGTGAACACTCTAGGATAACAATTGGATCTATAGTGAGCTCTAGAAGGGGGTGAATAGAGCTATAACCACATAAGAAAAATTCATTAGACCTTCAGATATTTCCCAAGATAATATTGGAAGCATAAAAAGCAAGGGGGGCATAGATTGAACAAGCACAAAATAACACAAGTATTTATAGTGGTTCAAACCTCTAAACTTAGAGACGTACTCCACAACCTAGAGAGGTCAACTTTTAGGATTTTCAATCATGTGTCAATTCTTATATTAAATCACAATAGGTATAACATAAGACCACGTTTTTCTAGATCAAGGGATAACTAGCCTTTCCTTCTAGGTCAAGGGAGCCAACACCTTGCAAAGGACTTACCTATCCTTGACCAATAATTTTCTGCCTTCACCAAGGACTTACAACCTCTTAAAATGAGTCTTCAACTTTTGACAAGGACTTACCCACTCTTGCAATGAGTCATAAGCCTTAAAGGACTTACCTATTCTTGACAAGGATCAAATGGTAGAGGCATGTGCTCTGAATATATGAAATTATTAATGAAATCAATGTTTATGATTAGTATCAATGACTTGGGATGTTTAATAGTGAGTATGGAAAATAAATTACTACATTGCATTTTAATTATTATTTTTATATGGATGGTTCAAGAATAGTCATTTTGAGATGTCATTTACACATAAATCAATATTAGGAAGAAGGTAATTTGTCACCTTCGAAGAGAAGGCATTTGATGTGAGTATTTATTACAAGTTGTTATGTAATTGACCCTTTCTTAACTAATCACCAACTATTGTTGTGGGGAGTCAAAGTTAATGTTTGAGCAGATTTGTTTTGGAATGGCTAAGGGAAGAAAAAGAGATATATGTATTAAAAATAAATTTATTATGAATCAGTGGAGAATAATACATGCCTTGATAGATAATATAATATGGCATTGAGCATATTTACTTCACAGTTTATTCCATCCAAATGAGGGACTCAAGAGAGCTTCCTTAATTTTGGAGTTAAAAGTCTGAAAGACATGGAAATTGAATTAAGGAATTATATATTGGAGCGCTTTGGAATTTAGTTTACTTCTTTTTCCTTCCCAATCAACAAACTTGATGATCTAGATATGAGTTAAAAATAATTGAAAGTTCTAGTTTATAGGAGGCATAATTCAGATTGGTCAAAGACAAGATCCCGTCCACTAACTGAGAACATATTTACCCTCATATATCTATTTTGTAGGATTTAATACAAAAATAATTAAAGGATGTGCCTAACAATTGTCTTCTCCTCTCTGCCACTGCATTATATATAGATTCCTTTCCTCTCTATGGGTTGTGCACTTACAACCACAAAGAGACATGAGTGATCGACCCCTCTACCTCCTCTCTCTCTCTCCGTCAAATATTTTAGTAATATGTTATAGTCTAGTAGGACCTTTCAATGGATAAAGTGTCATATATTAGGATCCTAATAGGGGTTTACTAAAATCTCTAAAATACTAGATCTTTACTATGATTCTCAAAGGTGCACTTTCCTCTTATTTACCTGACTATGGTATCTCATATATTGTCTGACATGTATCCTTTTTATGTTCAATATGGCTATCATATTTTCTTGAGATACTCCATTCTCTATTGGGTGGCCTTTTATATTTCCAATATATATATATATATATATATCTGTGTGTGTGTGTTTACATATATATACACTTATGTATATATACATATATATACATGTATATATATACATATGTATATATATGTATATATACATATATGTATATATATATATATATATAGGTGGAACTTGTACATAACAAATGAATAGATCTCCCATTATTGTTGGTTGTCCTTCCTTTTGAAGTGGCTAGTATCACACTTCTTGTAGAAGTGGCTAGGATCATGCTTCATAAAGAAGTAACCAACTTTGTTGACACTTTGGATTGCACTTCAGTTGGAAGTGGCTAGGAACTTATCTTGACACTTGTTGACCAAAATGATCTATGACTTGATTTTTGTGTAAAATGTATGCTTTCTTTCTATAAGTCTCAACATGCACGCTTTATATTTGAATATTAACTATGTTCTTTTCACTTCTAGAATACCATTGAATTTTCAATGACCACATTTCTAATTTTATGATTTTAAATATAACAAGTCAACTCCCAATATCTTACTTCTACACTTGAATCTACTACTATGATGAAATTAATAAGCCCCACACAACTCCAAAAGGGATATTATATATGTGTAAAGGGTAGAATAGTTGTAAGCTTAGTGTTTCTTTTATCTTTTATAAGTTTGCCTTTGATCCATGTAATAAAACTTTTAAATTTCATTCAATAAGTATAGAGAAGTTTTATCTAATTATTATGAATAATGTGTGTGATTTTTGGGACAGTCATAAACGGGCGTCTGAATACCTTTAACGTTTGTATTATTTAGTGGGATTGGGATTGGGGTAAAAATAGATCTGTCATAGTTGGTATCATATCTAGACACACAACCTCTATAGATGATTAATAAAATTTTATATCTTGAATGAACTTAGAAACCCTAAACCCATAGCGGTGAAAATTGGGGTGTTGAGGATTGAAAACAAGGGGTTTGAGTTGTAACATCTTATCCATCTCACAATGGTGACCAAGGTTCCTCAATCTACCTAGCCCTAGTGGATCTAATAATGGAGCTAAACGTTCCCCTATAGACCATATAGATTCAATCTAACATTTGATCTCTTAAGTGAGGGCTACCCTAAACCACCCCATTGATAAATATTCTTGTTTGTCTTTGTCTGTCTTGCTAAGATGTCTTAAAATGTGATCTTTGGAGTTGACTAACTTGATAATGATGCCATGATCTGACTTGTTGACTCAAAACTACATTATTAGAAACAAAAGGAGCTCTTCAAATAATGAAACTTTTCTAAACTCAAAGTAAATCCCAACAGAATTTAGTATATTGAGCTACTTCAAGATGGAATACATATTGGATCAAAACTTATAGTTAAATGGTCTGTGTTGACTCTAATACTTCTCAATCAAACTCAATTATCAAAAAATTAAGTGATAACAAACCTTGATCATATCTTTGGATGGATTGGATGTTGAGGAGATAAAATTGATGTATTCATTCCTTATGTACCTCATCCTTGAGAGGAAGGAATAAAATCATGGTTTTTGGGTATTATAGAAATTTTGAAATATGGTCGAATGATGATGTGAATTGGGAATTGCTTACACACTCTTTTGAGTTACAAATGGATAACAATAATTCTACATATATTCTCTTTTTAAGTATTTTAATATTATGGGTGCATACAATCTAGTATAACATTTTTATGTAATTTTTTAGAAATGAGGTCGTTTGATTGATGTCCCCATGACCTAAATAACGCCTCTGTTTGGATATTACCTAAAAATAAATCTTTCTTATTATTATTTAGAAATAGGAAAAATGACAAGTTCTCGCAATTTGATCTCTCTGACCCAAATCAGATCTTGAAATATTATTGAAACATGAGCCTTGAGTCTTGACTCAATGATAATCTTAAGAATTGTAATGTTGAATATATGCATAGGGTTAAGTTCCTATAAAGACACATGTCTATATCAAACATCAACCTTGAATATGCTTAATGATGAAACTGATATCACAACTCAAAATATTTCCATATTGTTGTTTATGAATGAATGATCACAACTTGATTCTAAGTAAGAATTGAAACACTGGACTTGAATGTTTGCACTAATGATATTGAATATCCAGATCTCAATCCTTAAATCCACTTTTTTCTTAACAAATATATGACTTGAAACTTGAATTCAAGAACTATAATCAATTTATCAATAATATGTTCATCCCAGCTTTGATCTCTAGTTGATCAATATAGTTGAATATGTAAGATAGACCAGATTTCATCATGATAATGATAATCATGTATATAGAAGTAATGATGATATGAAATGTAGTCTTTCCAACATGTTTTGTGGATATCTAAAACTCTAGGGAAAATACTTTTAAGGAGGGAAGGATGTGACAAAGTGAAATTTCATTCCAATTACTCATTTCCCTTTGTGCATTTCAAGATGGATTGTGTTTGGTATTTTTAGGATCATTTGAATTTGGAAACAAAAAAGTAAATTATTTAGATTGGATAAATATATAATGAGTTACACAATCGATATTACCATTAGAGTATGTTTAAAGAGATATCAATTTAAAAGTTTATTGAGTTTTTAGCCTTTGAGAATTATCCTTTTATGAGTCAACCAATAGTTTACTTGATCAACTTGGACAATATCTAATAATTATTGTGACAATGGTTTGGTAAAATATTTATTACTTTTGGAATATTGGAAATGATGGGATTTGAAATAACTGGAAAGGTATTCAAGAGAAAATAATGTGTTAGTATAGTATTTTGTGGAATTATTTGATTAAATTAAGGATATAAGAGAATTCAGTATTATGGTGTTCAATGATTATTTATTAGGAAAGGGAATGGAAATTTAATACATTTGTAAATAATGCATTGAATTACAAAGATCACATAAGAGACTAGTGAGAATTTATGAGGATATATGGGTTCTTATTATATGTTTTTGGGGATAATAGAAATTCCACCAAAATATTCATGTTGCTTCAATCTTTGGTCATTATGGATTTAGAATATATGGAGAGAATTTTCAAATTTACTTTACATTAGGAGTTGTGGCTTACAAGTTATGAATTTATTGGTAAATGTCATTTTTTGAGTTTTGGAGCATCGATGATGTCTTACCTTCACTTAATTAATAAAACATAGACTTTTGGAAAGCAAAGGGTATTTTTTATAAAAGGAATAGAAATATAATATATTTTGTTCTAGATTGGCTTGATATACATTTAGAATGAATGTTTCCTATATATGTTTGCCTTTTCGCATAAATTGTTTGAATGGTCAATGAAAATACATTGCAAGTTCCTATGTGCTCTTGATAGAATATAATTTTAATGAAGCAATGGTCAAAGTTCCACAATGTTTGAGGCATAGTTTTAGAATATATGAAAATTTGAATATTGAAATCATTATTTAGAGAAATTTCACAAAGATGACTTGCGTTGTCAATTAGTGAGCATGGAAAAATATTCTTTGATAGCATTTAATCATTAACACAATGTATGGTTAAAAATAATGGTAAACAATGAAAATCTTTTCTTGATGTTGAATAGACATAAGGCAATTTTAGAAATAAGGTAATTTGTCACTTTTGAAGAGAAGCCATTTGAGGTGAGTTCTTACAACGAGATGTTACCTACTTGGCTCTTCCTTAATTAATGACAAACTAATGTTGTGAGGAGTCAAAGTTAAGTGTTTGAGTTGCATTTTTTGTGTGACAAAGGGAAGAATGAGACATGTATGTATTAGAAATGAATTTATTATGAATTTATGGAGAATAATGTATTCCTTATTAGAGAATATAATATGCAATCAAGGATTATTACTTTCCAGATTATTCTATTCAAAGGAGGAACTAACAAAGGCTTTCTTGATTTGGAGTTTTAAGTTGCAAATACATTTAAATTTAATGAAGAGATTCTATTTTTGACAACCTTATCTTTAGTGAATTTTTCTTTTCTAGATCAACAAACTTGACGAGCCATATATGAGTTAAAAATAATAGAAAGTTGTAGTTTAGAGGATGTGTTATTCAATTTGGTCACGTCAAGATCCCTTCCGCAGACAAAAAAATATAATTACCTTTATGCCTTTTTTTGTCATATCATACAAAAATAGTTGAAGGATAAGCCTGATGATTGATTCATCCTCTCCTCCTCTACATTATATATACATTCCTTTTCCCTCTATATATTTTGGCACTTGCAAACACAATAGGGGTGAGTGCTCAATCCCTCTACCTCTTCTTGCTCTCCATCTCCTTCTGTAGCAATATCTTAGTCTAGTAGGATCCTTCAGTGGAGAAAGTGTTGTATGTTAAGATCCTAAAAGGGGTCTACTCTTATCTCTAAAATACTAGATCTATGATGAAACTCTCAAAGGTATGCTTTCCTCTTATCCAACATGAATATGGTATTTCTTATATTGTTTGATATGTTTCCTTTTCATGTGCAAATCTAGTTGTTATATTTGTCTCAACTACTTTGTTCTTTATTGATTAGTCTTTTGTCTTTCCTATATATATTGATGGAACTTTAACATAATATATGAAAATATTTTCCATTATTTTCGATTATCACACTTCCTTCAGAATTGTCTAGTATCACACTTTTCATTCTAGGTAAATGTTTCGTATGAAAGTAGCTAATTTCTTTGACACTTTGGATCACACTTCTGTTGGATGAAAAGGGAAGAAACCATGATAAAAAAACCAAAATTTTTGTATGAATTTATTTTTGTATAAAAGAAAGCATGTTCTTTCTGTAAGTCCCACCATGCACACTTTTTTTGTATATTAACTATGTTAGTTTCACCACCAGCATACAGTTCCCTTGCAATGAGTGTGGGTCGATTTTGTGATTTAGGTATAACAATTTGAATATCAAGATCTTGCTTTTGCACTTGAATCTTATGACTCTAATGAAATCAACAAACTCCACCACATATCCATGAGGGATATTATAAATATAAAAATGGTGGAACGGTTCTAAATTTTAATGTTTTGTTGCATATTTTTTAAGTTTTCCTTTGGACCATGTAATAAACCTTATAAATTTCATTTAATAAATAAACAAAAGTTCTTCTTAGTTATCATGTATTTTGTGTGTGCAATTTTTGGGCAACTAAGAGATAGGTGTTTCTTTCCCTTTAACTTCATCTATTAGGCTGTAGGATAGGGTTGGGATAAAATGGATCTGTAATGTCAAGTTTTGTCCACACGACAATCTATAAGAAAGAGAGCAAGGAATACAAGGGTGAGACCTAAATAACTTATGTAAAATCTTGAAATTAGCAATTTATCTTAGACCTAATTGACATAAAATTTAGACGTCTAGTTGTTCAGTTGTCTAATTTGATTATAATAGATATACTAGTCTAACTAAGATGAAACTAGGTATCCTAGCAAATTTCAAAACATAGATTATGGTTTTCCAATTAGACTTACCTTTTAGAACTATCTTATACGAGTTCCAGTTGAATCAAAGTTTAAGGACGACATCTTAATGACAATTATAGTGTAAAACCATTACCCTCATGTTTAAGATCTAAATACACCTTATCATTATCTTATTTCTAGTAGAGTTATATAAAACTATCTTGTACAATCTATGCTATTTTACTTAATTAACCCATTATGTCCATGTATGTCCTTATTAACCTAGATTTTGACACACTAAATTTTATCTCTTATATGAAACATCCAAATATCACTTTATATATTAATCATGTTTAGCGACACTAATCCTTTATGCATATTTGTTCGTATTAAATTACTTACTAATCTTAGTTAAGACATTATTGCATATTAGTTAACAGTGCTGCATTTGCATGTTTAATGAGGTCAAATAAAATAGTAAGTCATATTCCAGTTATTAACTTCATCTTATGTGTATTAAGCTATGTTACATGATTATAAATTAATCACAAATGGTACCAAGAATTCACATGTTAGGGGTTAGTCAAATACAACCTAAAGTCTAGATCAACATTAGTACTATTCATCAAATACACATCACCAAGATGTACAAAGTATAGGGTTTGGTTTTATGAAACCAACATATTATCATATTACTATTATTGATCCCAATCAGGGTTGGGGACTTTGGTATCCATCGATAGGTTTACATTTGAGTTACTCATTATTTATGCCTTATACATTCATTAGGGTTTAAGGAGGTGTATCAAGGTATATCTTGAACCTTATTTGGTCATTTTGTAATATTCAAGCATATTATTATACAATTGATGGGATTAGGATTTGTAGAGTTGGGATAGTAGAACTCAATATTTTACAAGACTCCACCCTTAAAGAGGATTTCTTCCTCAAAATCAACATATCCATAATCTAACATGTATTACCCTCCACCCCTTAAAAAGAATTTTCCTCAACCAAAAACCTAAAACTGTGTAAAGGGTGTGTATGCTAATCTCTACCATTTTCCACTTTATCTTATTCATGACTGTCCACCAAGCCTAGGTTTCAAGAGTATACAAAGCCCAATTTAGGATTACATCATAAAAATGTACAACATGAGATCAAATTTCAAAAGTATGATACATAGTGAGATAACATAGCCAACATATGACTGTTAGGTTTCCATTAGCAAGATGCAAATCGAATAAATAGAAAAAAGATGCAAGAAAATATTTTAATATGTATTTGGAATAATCATACTTTCAATTCTCAAGGCATTCGACCTAATTGGGTCAAATAGATATAGATGTGTGACACTCAAGGCAATATGTCACTATTAGGCTAGAGAGAGATGATATAAACAATTTTCCAATATGACTCAATAAGAGACACAACATACCTCAAACATTTATAAATTATCAAGACCAAAATCTAGTCCAAATATGGTATCCTACACCTATTATTGTATTAAAATATATAATTCATTAATTTATGTGTATATTATAAACTCAAATATATTGACTCATCATTATAGTTGTAAGTTACAAAAACCTAGATTAATCAGTAGCTTGTGTTTCCCATGTTGTAGAAGACATTTATCTATAGTTTTTGACTTAATTGGTATGAATTATCCAAATTAAATTGGTTTACTAATACTTATTACAAAAAAAACTCTCTAATCAACTAGTGAGATACCCTTACATACAATTTACAGTCATATACATGGGAAATTTAGTAACCTAACCAAAGACAAATATTGTGTAATATCAATTGAATAAAGGGAAAAAACTAAATACCCTAGTCAACATGACATAAAATAAATTAAAACAAGAGTGAAATCATGACATTGGGAGCATTCATGTTCTTCTTTATATTCATTCACATAAAGGAGAATAGAGTTCCTCATAAATTTATGATGGAATAATCAATCTTGAAATTCACTACAAAACTTAGATAAGGTAGATATCCTTTTTCTTCGTGTGCTCTACCAATCTTGGCAAGCAAAAATAGAGGGTGTTGTGAGCCAGACCTCACCCTACATTCATCATCATGGCAGAGTTGAGGGGAATAGTAGGGGATGCTAAACAACAAAGCATGTCCTGCAACAAACATGAGTAAGACCTTAGTGAGATCTTAAAAAATAGGATGTGGGGACACTAGGTTGAGTAGATATCAAATGTGATAAAACCTCAATTGATTATAGAATAACGAATAAGAATAGAAAAATAATGAAAACTAACTTCAAATCATATGGAGTGGCATTGTGTGGGGCTTCTCCAACTGGAATAATGATGATTATCAAGATGGTTATGGTGGCATAAAGAGTGGTATTGAACACATATGACGTCATTCAACAATACAAAGTTGAGAGAATGAGTTCTAGTTTAATTTGGACCAAATGGGTTGTTGTGATTGATCTCTATGTGTTCTATAATGTTAATTGGGTAGATACATATAGTCAGGGGGTCCCAGAAAGTGTTACGACTCCCAATTGAGATTGAAAAAGGGAGCCAAAGGCAACTACAATACATTAGAAAACTTGGGACTACCAAAATCTAGGAAGTTTAGGGTCATCATCTTTGTGTTTGCATGTGGAAGGTGGTAATGGAAGATTTGTTGCATAAGGAGGAAAGGACAAGAAGAATAATAGAGAAATATAGAACATAGACTATAGAGTCCTAGAGAGGGGAGGATGCATTTTGAGAAGATGACTAATGGGGCACAACTTGCCCAAGTTCCTGAGTCTGATTGAAATAGGGGGTTTGAAGAAAAAGAGCATGGAATACAAGAGTTCATCATAAAATTTTGGTGAAGTATGTGAAGCACTGATTTATCCTATATCTAATTGATATATGATTTAAATAATTAGATATTGATTTTTCAAAATAAATCATGGTAGTTATACTAGGTGAATTGAGAATAAAGTAGGTATGCTAGGTAAATCAAACATGTAGATTATGACTATATGGTTAGATTTACCTTTTATTAATATCTTATATGAATCAAAAATAAATTAAGGTTTAACTCCATCATATTAATATTAATCAATTTATGTAAAAACAATGTCCTCATATTTAATAATTAAAAATCACCCTATCATTATCATATTAATAACAACGTTACATGACATTATCTTACATAAAACATAGTATTTTACTTAATTAGTCCATTAAGTCCATGAGTGTCATTATTAATCTAGATGTTGGTACATTAAATGTTCACTCTTATATAATCATATAAGTATCACTGCATATATTTATTAATAATAATAAATCACTTAATAATTCTTTAGACATGTTTATTCACATCTTGTCACTTACTATAACTCATGTTTAAGCCATTACATGCATTTTAAAGAACAAATTTACAAGTATTGCATGTTCAATGAACTCAAGTTATATTCTAAGTCATGTTTACATTATTAGGTCCATCTTATGTCTATTATTATATGTTACACCAAATTTCACTAAGTTGACGTACATGGTACTAGGAATGTACATATTAGGGGTAAGTCAAGTACACCCTAGGGTTTATATAAATATAACTACTATTCATTTCATACACATCATATCACCAACATGTACAAAGTCTAGCATTAGTTTCATACATCCACCATATCATCACATTATGGTTTATTGATTTCAATTAGGGTTGGGGTGATGGGTATACATAGTTAGGGTTTACATTTGAGTTACTATAAAATATGCATTACATACCCATTTTGGTATATCTTCAACATTGTTTGTTCATTCCTAAATATTCATCAATAATAATGTTTATTCCGTTGAATTAGGGTTTATGGAGAAAGAATTGTAGATTTTGATATGTTATAAGATCATATATTTATAGTATTGGTAGATATAAAATTAAAATACATCTGATAAATAGCTCACTTCATGCTCCCGAATTGATCAAAGCATCCAAAATGCATCCTGCATTGCCCAATTTGACATTCTAAAATGAATATTTTCCTTCACACCCATCGAAGCACCTAATAAAAGCTCCACAAACATGTTGGGTTTTAGGGGAGACAGAGAAGGCAGCGGAAACAAAAATTTTCTCCCCAAACCCGAAACAAGGAAACGCGTCAACGTATATATAATAGGAAAGGATGGTTTGTGGAATCATACCTTGTCCCAAGGCTTGCTTGGCGACAATACCTCGCGCTTTGCGCGGTCTTCAACTCTGGTCTTCGATGGTGTCTGTGCAGCTCCTGGTCGCACCGGGACTGACGAATCCTACTCATACCGGACTGTCTGATGACAGTTTCCTCCTGAGCGGTAGAAACCTCCCGCCTCTGAAGTAGTCCACACTGACCACCTAGAACTCCACACTCCTTGTCCCACAAGGAAGTGGAAGGAGTCGCACCCTCCTGTTGACGTACTAGTCGCCAACACACTCTCCTGCCTCCAGTTGCAACTGTAGTTGTCTTTCCCTTGCTGCGCCTCCCTTTGCGGGTAGCACTTGCTCGGGCTCTCTCGGTTACCAAAACCAGAGAATGACAACTTTGCAGAGCAACTGGTTGCACTGAGTTGTACTTTTAGAAGCCCCCAATACCCCTATATATAGGAGGGTCATGGGACAGGTTTATCCATCCCGGGCAATGCGGGACTAAAAGCAGGAGTAGAAGGGTTCGAGATTTTCCACCAAAAACAACCAACTCGCAACCTGAACCGACCGTTTCACAAGTGAAACGGTCAGTTGGGGATCTGAATCGGTCGGTTGACACTCAACCGATCGGTTGGGACCCATGAGCCGGTCGGTTCACTTTCTGAACCGGTCGGTTCGTGGTCCTGACCAGTTCCCGATTGACTTTCCAACTTTTATTTCTAATTGGTATCAAATACCAATCCTTGTTCCAATCAAATTGGGCAAGTGAAATGAAAGGAAAATTCTCACCAATCTGACTTTCCCAACTTGCTCGGTTGCAACAGTTGAACCGATCGTTTCAACACTTGAAGTAATCGTTCACCCTGTCCATGAGCCGATCGACTCACCACTTAAGCCGATCGGTTCACCAAGCTGAGCCGATCGGTTCATCACATGAGCCGATCAGTTGGGAGTGCAGATTGTATAGAATCAGTCAATTGCGATTTCAATCAATCCGATACTCTAATCAATCTGTCAAACACCTTGAACACTATGATTTTGAGCTATCAATCAATTGAGTGTTTAATTGAAATACTAAAATCCTTTAGTAATCAATCTAAACATTGCTTGTGGACAAAACTCCTCTTCCAGGTTAAATCCTTTGTGTGTGACCCTGCAGGTCCATTTCACGTTGGTAGTGAAAGTCCATAACACTTATGACTTCACAAGAAAAGAGCGGTGCCTAGTCACACATCAGTGCTACCCAAGTGAAAGTAGAAAGTTGGAGAACAACTTTCAATCCTACAATCCATGAATGGTGTTACAGTGAATGTATAATTCCTTTGTCACTGATATCCTGAATGAACTCGAGGCATGGAACAATCATCCTGTCAACGTTCATTCACTTTCTTGATCTCAGAGTAGATTGAACGAGATATGTATGACATCAATATCACATACTGATTCACACATGCGTGCGCACACCTATCTCAATCCTACTCACCAAGTGGCCTTGGATATCAAACTCCCTCAGGAGGGACAAATCCCATATCTATCACTCACCCCTCAAAAGCCCCATGTGTCAAAGCCACCCAATCATCACCTTTATAACAACCCATGTTTCAGGATTGCGTTTGATGATGTCAAAGTGTGCCCAACGACATGTGTTGAGTGTAGTGATTTCAGGTCAAAGAATCACACTCACCACCATCACTGTGAGTACTGACTGTGACTACCATGTCATGGTTCCATGTGTCAAACTCATGGTGGGTCTGTCCGGTACACTTGTTCTCTAACATGTACCTATGTGTTTGGTTTGATATCTCTATATCATGACTAATGAGATTTTGTCATCAACCAACACCACAATATAGTCTTGTGTGTCATTGCTATCTATCTACCTTCCACAATGACATCCGACTAGGGACATGACAAGAATGTACAAACTCTTAGCATCCGTATGATCTCATCGTTCAGGTCATGAATCTGAAGGCATACGTCATTGAGTATTGTCATTCTCTAGACATTCAATCTGTTCTATCACTATCTCATATGACTGAACCAGATAGAATTGGAAGCTTGCCTTTGATGTTTATAAAATCAATCTTAATGTATCCCACCAATCATCCCATGATTGGCTCTCAGGGCATACATTCCAACAGACTCCCACTTGCACTGCGAGCCAATCACCCTTGAATCATATTCATAGTGATCTTCAAACATGTCCCACATGGTACTGTGCTTTAGTGCAAACATAGTGAGTAATGGCAACACCTTGCCAAAGTCAGTATAAATTGCATGTCTCACATATCTTTGCTGTATGTCACACGTATGAGATGGAGTTGCCGTAATATGTGATCTAGTATTCCTTTGCTAACCTTTAGCCACATTGCATGATCAAGGATTCCATACTTGTCATCAATGAGCGGAATATCTATAAGTTCATCTCATGAACTTCTAGATCCATATAGTATCCATTGTTGTTCTCTAACACACGGATACTTGGCATTTCCTTTTAAACGGCTTTATTGGAACGTTTCCAATTATCAACAAACTTTCACTTTATATATCCCATATATATTTTGCGATTAATTTTCTATCCTTTTTCGAAAGTTCGCATCAATGTAACTCTTTACATCGAACTTTTCCTTATCTCCATAGAACTAGTACTTCACAAGTACTTATCAAGTTCTCATGGTATTCCAGTAACCCTTACTGGAAGTAGACAGACATCCACTCGTCATGTACCACATATGAGTTATCAGGATGAGCACATCATATTGTCATGTCATACATACAAGATGATGAATGCATTTTGTTCTTGCCATGTCGATACATGCAAGATAATGGGATGATTACATACATGATAGATCCATATCTATTCTTAGTGTTCCCATTCTTCATAAGAATTGGACACTTGGCCTTGGGATACCAACTCCATGTAACATGGACAAGTTTTCTTCCACTGAATCTGTGCATACTGAACTCTTCAATACAGATTGCCAATGTATGCTTTCTCTTTTCAGGTCAAGAGGTTTTTGAGAACTATCTTTATAAATCTGTATTCCTATCACATAGGAAACATCTCTATCTTCCTTAAAGATAATTTCCACTTGTGGATTTCCATTTTAGAACAATTTCATTTCACATCAACATGTGGAATGCAAACACGATCCCACTAAATCACAGATCCCTTCTTTATCTTTGACATATCAGTCAAACCCTTTGACTATATCATCAAAATAAAAGATCCAATTTTGAGTTGCTTGTACTCAATCAATCACATTGATTAGTCCATTGTAACTTATAGACTTCATTTGCATTAGTGGATTCATAAACCTTATAGGTTGTGTCACGTACACATCCTTGTTTTATTCCTCACATGAATGTGGTTTTAGTATCCATATGCCAAATGTCTTAGTCATGAAGTTGCAATCAACAAGCATCATCCTTCTCAAAATGTTATCCATGTGTCTTAACACTTAAGACTCATTTGCACTTATGGATTTCATCCAATGGGTGCTACCATCAAGGTCATACCTTATGGTTCACATGGATGTCATTTAGGATGTAATGGTCATAAAACATAACTCAAAATTTGGTTCCTCATATTCATCTAGATAGTTGACTCATAACATGAACAACTCATCACATAGATAATTGAGGTGTATCTGTTAAGGATATAAGAACTCACAACTCCTTGTGATTCTTAATGTCCTTTATTAGTGTGGGGTATTCTTTTATTAAGAAGAATTCAGTTATTTGATAATCATTCTCTAACTCCTTAGAGTATGATTCCTTCTTGATTAGACATCACCATGCCTTAATCATGAGTTCGCTATGATACACTATCATAATCACTCATAAGGATCTAAAACATTTGGTCTAAGTATTTCATTCATTGATCTCATCAAGAATTAACACTTTACCAAATTTGCACTTCATCTATGATAATCTTGAACACTTCAAGATATTCATATTGGTATTTCTCTAAACACCATTTGAAGTATTAGCATTTGTTACAATAGGTATGTAAATACATCACATGTATTTATACCTAATAGGATAATCACTACCATTAGTGAAGATTGATTAATCATGTCCAAGATATTCATGTCTCTTACTGGTTCTCTAACCAAAAGAGTCTAGATTTATCCATCACATGGAAACTAGAAATGAATTTCTCATGATTGATGCTAATTAGATTGTTTGAGTTATCTATAACTTTTAGGTATCATTTTATCTTATACATACCATGTATTACAAGATAAACAAGGCATTGCCACAAAGATCATATCTTTAAGATTGAAACATCAACTTTATTAATTGCCATCATTGTCATACAATATGCAAAAATAAAGTGTTTCTATCTATTGGAAATATATGAAATAGCAGTTCTCAACCCTATTTCGTGCCCTTTAGGCTGAAATAAACTGAAAAGGTACTCCTATCTATGGCAGAAACACTTGCTCTAATGATGGGTACTCCTTTCTTGGTCCTTTCACAAAGGCCATCATTTCTTTGCGGATCTTGCATATGATAGATCCTTATCTTGGTATCATATACCTCAGATAAAGAAACGGTTCATTTCATGATACCTTAGGTGGAGATCTCCATCCCCTCCTTCATCTTCTTTTGTTCTTCCAGATATAGAGGGCAATACCCTCATACACCCTTTCCCCATGTGCCTTGAGGCTGAAGACGGCTTGGATTGCTGGCTAGAATCAGAACACTTCTTTGCTTTGCCCTTATCCTTGCCCTTAAGAATTACCTTTCTCTTTGATCACATCAAAGATTATGGTTTGTCTTTCTTCATCTTTGCCTCTACTATCATCAACATGTCCAACAAATCTGTCAACGCTTGTCAAAGTTGTTCATGTTGTAGTTTAACATGAATTGTATGATTCTCGCAACATTTGCAGTATCATACCAATAGCCAACTCTTGGCTCAGAGGGAATCCTTCTTAGTTAGGTTTTCCACATACCCAATCACATTGAGTGTGTGAATACCTTACTGGATCTCCTTCTATCATGACATACTAGGACAGTGTCTTGGAGACATCATTTGTCTCATGTTGTCTCTGCAACTCACAGTTCAGAGAACACAACATCAAGCATTCCTCATCAATGTCTTCCTCGGTATGCTTCCATAAGCATACTTTCAGCCATTGATGTGGTGGGATTGAGTTTATCTGGTCTTGGTATAACTAGGACTTAGAGCTTTCGCTCTTTGAGAACACTTCTCATCATCCTAACCCGTCGTGGAATTATTCCCATTTAACTTGTCCTGGTCAAGGACCAATCGCAGAGAAAAGTGATTGTTGTTTGTTGCCATTTGTACTACAAAAGGAAAATATGCAATTTTAGTCCAAAACTCCTTTTTGACTTATTTGATTTATTTGAAAGTTTGATGATATAATTAGGCCTTTAATTAATTATCGCTCCCACTATTTTACTTCAAATTGATAGCCCTCACCATCAATTCGGAAGATTGCAGCGTACAACCTTCTAGTGGGCAAGATCCTGAAATACTCTAAGCCATGGACCAGCTAGGGCTGTCACCCACAACATAGATCTCTCAGGTAGGCAACTCTTGCCAATTGCATCATATGAAACTCTTGATAAGATGTCATATGCAACTCCTTGCCATGATCATCTCCATGCCTCAAGGTACTAGATCCCATCTAGATCACCTTGTTAAGTCTGACCCAAAGCAAACACGATGAATATGCACCCTGCTAGGGAAGACCCACACATTCATCCTTCACGCTTCCATGAGATAGACGGTGCACCACGCTAGGGAGTGCCCACACTTGGTCGATCAATCTTTTCACGTGTGTCACATTTGGAAGGCATCTAAAACTTAATATTTTAATGAGGGATTTGGTTTTTATATACATATACATATCCAATCACCACAATACATAGTACGTATCATATACATGCTATATCCCACAGAAAACATGTACAAATGATAAAAAGCGATGATTATGGCCATCCTAATGTGATTCCTCGAGCCAAGAGGAATCACAGTCATCTAGGTCTACATCACATGCAACCTGTATAAGATGAACTCTGTGCCTTGCCATCCGAGTTGATCAACTCATCTCATGAATGATCTGCTCTCTCTGGCCGGTCGTCTGGTGCCACCAGCCGATTGGTTGGCTCCTCCAACCGATCGGTTCACCTGGTCGTCATGCATCTCTTCATAGCCGCCACCCGCTCGTCTCGCTTCTCGAACCGGTCATCAACCGATCGGTTCACTCCTTGAACCGATCGTCTGGAACGTCAACCGATCGGTTCACGCCTTGAACCGATCGTCTCAGCTGTCGTCTTGATGTCCTTCGGTCTTTGACATAACAGGAAATAAAATCTATCCTAATATTATATTGCTTTAAATGGGAAACCCCGAGTTACATTCAGGGGGGGGGAGCAAAGGTAGGAAAGAATCTCGAATTATTTCGAGTTACATTAGGAATAGGAGAAGGAAGATTGGTGCGCAGACTGAGATGCAAGAAACCACACACAACCAATCAAATATAGGGTTTATTGGCCATAACCACGGTATACATCCACCACAAAAATCGTTTAAGGGCGACGCATATCGAGTGCATTAATAATACATATCATATATGTAATTGGGATTTGTGGATTTAGGATTGGACATGCATAAAGCCAATTTTATTCGCATCGTATGCAATAAATAAAGGCGACAAACCAAAATCGATCATATTGATATTCCTAAAATATAGAGCAGTTGACGTGGCTCTGATACGACTGTTGGGTTTTAGGGGAGACAGAGAAGGCAGCGGAAACAAAAATTTTCTCCCCAAATCCGAAATAAGGAAACGCGTCAACATCTATATAATAGGAAAGGATGGTTTATGGAATCATACCTTGTCCCAAGGCTTGCTTGGCGACAATACCTGGTGCTTTGCACGGTCTTCAACTCCGGTCTTCGACGGTGTCTGTGCAGCTCCTGGTCACACCGGGACTGACGACTCCTACTCGTACCGGACTGTCGGATGACAGTTGTCCTCCTGAGTGGCAGAAACCTCCCGCCTCTGAAGTAGTCCACACGGACCACCTAGAACTCCACACTCCTTGTCCCACAAGGAAGTTGAAGGAGTCACACCCTCCTGTTGACGTACTAGTCGCCAACACACTCTCCTGCCTCCAGTTGCAACTACAGTTGTCTTTCCCTTGATGCGCCTCCCTTTGCGGGTAGCACTTGCTCGGGCTCTCTCGGTTACCAAAACCAGAGAACGACAACTTTGCAGAGCAACTGGTTGCACTGATTTGTACTTTTAGAAGCGCCCAATACCCCTATATATATAGGAGGGTCATGGGACAGGGTTCTCCATCCCGGGCAATGCGGGACTAAAAGCAGGAGTAGAAGGGTTCGAGATTTTCCACCAAAAACAACCAACTCGCAACCTGAACCGATTGTTTCACAAGTGAAACGGTCGGTTGGGGATCTGAATCGGTCGGTTGACACTCAACCGATCGGTTGGGACCCATGAGCCGGTTGGTTCACTTTCTGAACCGGTCGGTTCGTGGTCCTGACCAGTTTCCGATTGACTTTCCAACTTTTGTTTCTAATTGGAATCAAATACCAATCCTTGTTCCAATCAAATTGGGCAAGTGAAACGAAAGGAAAATTCTCACCAATCTGACTTTCCCAACTTGCTCAGTTGCAACAGTTGAACCGTTCCTTTCAACACTTGAAGCAATCGTTCACCCTGTCCATGAGCCGATCGACTCACCACTTGAGTCGATCGGTTCACCAAGTTGAGCCGATCGGTTCATCACATGAGCCGATCGGTTGGGAGTGTAGATTGTACAGAATCAGTCAATTGAGATTTCAATCAATCTGATACTCTAATCAATCTGTCCAACACCTTGAACACTATGATTTTGAGCTATCAATCAATTGAGTGTTTAATTGAACTACTAAACTCCTTTAGTAATCAATCTAAACATTGCTTGTGGACAAAACTCCTCTTCCAGGTTAAATCCTTTGTGTGTGACCCTGCAGGTCCATTTCACGTTGGTAGTGAAAGTCCATAACACTTATGACTTCACAAGAAAAGAGCGGTGCCTAGTCACACATCTGTGCTACCCAAGTGAAAGTAGAAAGTTGGAGAACAACTTTCAATCCTACAATCCATGAATGGTGTTACAGTGAATGTATAATTCCTTTGTCACTGATATCTCGAATGAACTCAAGGCATGGAACAGTCATCCTGTCAACGTTCAGTCACTTTCTTGATCTCAGAGTAGATTGCACGAGATATGTATGACATCAATATCACATACTGATTCACACATGCGTGCGTACGCCTATCTCAATCCTACTCACCAAGTGGCCTTGGATATCAAACTCCCTCAGGAGGGACAAATCCCATATCTATCACTCACCCCTCAAAAGCCCCATGTGTCAAACCCACCCAATCATCACCTTTATAACAACCCATGTTTTAGGACTGCGTTTGATGATGTCAAAGTGTGTCCAACGACATGTGTTGAGTGTAGTGATTTCAGGTCAAAGAATCACACTCACCACCATCAATGTGAGTACTGACTGTGACTACCATGTCATGGTTCCATGTGTCAAAATCACAGTGGGTCTGTCCGGTACACTTGTTCTCTAACAAGTACCTATGTGTTTGGTTTGATATCTCTATATCATGACTAATGAGATTCTATCATCAACCAACACCACAATCTAGTCTTGTGTGTCATTGGTGTCTATCTACCTTCCATAATGACATCTGACTAGGGACATGACAAGAATGTACAAACTCTTAGCATCCGTATGATCTCATCGTTCAGGTCATGAACCTGAAGGCATACATCATTGAGTATTGTCATTCTCTATACATTCAATCTGTTCTATCACTATCTCATATGACTGAACCAGATAGAATTGGAAGCTTGCCTTTGATGTTTATCAAATCAATCTTAATGTATCCCACCAATCATCCCATGATTGGCTCTGAGGGCATACATTCCAACAAAACATGCATGAAGCCCCTTGCTAGCATCGGATTACCAAAGGCCTAAAGTGGAAGTAAAAGTCTACAACCTAGGAACACATTGGTTGTGGAAGGGGAAATTGAGGTGGACCACTGGAGGGAGATATATGGTTTGCAGGGAAAGACCAACTTGGTGTGCTTTTACAAGACCAAACCGGATAAAGCAGCCCAACCTAAGGACTCTTAATGCTCATCAAAAGATACTCCTTTCATCATTTGATCCCATCAATTGATTCAAACACTTAGGTATATTTTTTTAAGTCCACATCTCCAAAAAAATTCACATGACCAATTTTGAGCATGCTATTTGCTTATCACTTATAACATATGTGCACTAAATCCCAATAAATGGTCTTACATATTTAAATATTTTTATTTAAATCTGTATTAAATCCAATAAGACATGCAATTAGGAAAAACAAGTTTATATAAAAGAGCATAAATGTTATGATCTTACAATCTTCATCAAGGGAATTCACTTTTTGTCAACTAAATTTGCCTTTGGATAAAATCAACTGGCCAACAAGTGACATTTTCCCATAAGTATTGTCAATTGATTGTCAATTCTAAAAAAACTAACATACTATTTAAACTAAGACAATGCTCACGCAATTCTTTGTTGGTTTTCCTTAAGACAAAACCAAATGAACAGATGTGAGCTTCCTCATAGTGTCATCATCTGATTTTCACTGTGAGTGAATTATCCTATCGTGTTTGTTTTATAGACTCTACATATTCATTGTCTAGTTTCCCTTAGTAGAAAATCTAGTCGATTGACGAACCATAGATAACTATAGAATTGCAGAAGTAGACATTTTATGAGAGAAAGGTGCATATTCATGGGATTTTTTCTTACCCTCCAGAAATGTCTACAACACATTGTGATTGGCTCTATTGGATTGTATACACCCTCAAATGTAAACTTGGACTATATAGAAGTTTTTAGAGATTACCAAAGTATCCATATGTTATAAAGTTGAGATAGTGCCCCATATTTCTTTGAAATCCCCTCTTGATATTACACTTACTCACTCTAATTGAGTAACTATAAGAGAGCAACCTCATAATTATGTTGTGAGATTCTTGATTCTCTATCCCAATTTCTTATTCCTTGGAGAAGGAAGGTGTAGGGAAGATCGGTCGTAGTAAGGGTAGGTTGAAGCTTGTTGTATTTTGTCAGTGCTTTCTAAAAAAGGAAGGTACTTACTCTTTGACTTATAAAGAGAAGTAACATGGTGTATTCTCTTGATGAAATAATAGAAGGTGAAACTCAAGTGCTTAAGATATTCAAGTAGTTATTTTTGTATTTAAAGAATTAGCGATTCAATCCTTCTAGTCACTAGGCTTGAACTTGAGGCCTCTTGGTAACAAACCATGGTATCTAGATTATTTAGGTTATGATGATCACATGTCTATTCTAGTTTTACTATCTTACTTCATACTTACCAAAGCATTTTTTGTTTATTTTTGGAATTGTTGTCCTTAACCAACATTCTACCATATATGATCTCGAAGCATTTTACTTAACCCATATCTTTCCTTATCTTTATATTAAACATGACATGTTGTGTATACCCTTTCCCCTCTTGTCTACTATTTAAATTCTTATCCATATCTTTGGAGTATCTAGATCTTACCTCTTGTTCTAGTTTCTTAGCTTATATTTTGTTACCATGTGTCAATAGAATGATTCACACTATCATGATCCATTCTAGGAAGATAATGATAAATTAAATATTGGATATTAACCAATTGTAACCATCCTTAATCATATCTTTGGGATTATATACATCTCAACATAGGAATAATTAATACAGTTGTATTTTTTATGATTTAGTTGATGCACATGTCACTTATGCCATGCGGTTGCTTATTCACATTCTTTCAAATAGAGTTGTGCATATGTTTTATTGAGTTGATACGTGCAACTATGTGGTTTAGGATCCAATCCAAAGATTCCACTGGGCAATGTTATGATACCAGTTCTAGAGAGATGGGACCTCATTGTTTGATTTTATTAAGAAGGTTAGATAATCAATTTTTTTAACATTCTTAGGAAAACATTGAAACAATTTGATGACTAGGAAAGAAAATAACCAAAAAGTGAAGACAAGACTAATGCATTTCATGGACTTACACTAAATAACCAAAAAATTTCCCAAGTGAAGACAAGACTAATGCATTTTTATGGACCCACACTAAATATCCAAAAACATTTCCCTTGATATGTAATCAACATATGCTTTTTTCTTTCTTTCATGAATACATTTTTGTGAGAAAAAAAATCATACATACATACAGCTTACAAGGAGTACCTCAAGTGTTCAAACATGGTGTCTCCTAACAAAGGGACCCAAGTTGGAATCCCAATTTTGGTTTTGGTTTACCATACTCCTGGGCATTCAGCCTTCACCACTTGCATGACATAGGGGAGATAATGTCTCTCTTAAATAGACTAGGTAGGACTCTTCATGTAATGTTGGGAATGCAAGAAATGATGGAAGCCTGGGTGCCACACCAAAGAGATCATGGATCCAATCGCTAAAGGAACCAATTAGGAATAAGAATGTTAGAAGGATATGAAGTTTCTTGATCTAATCAGGAAATATGGAAAGATTTTCATCAATCTGGAAAGGTAAGAGTTTGATCTAATGGTGGATATATGAAAGCCTACAGTGTTGATGTACATAATTGTGGAAGTTAGGTATTATATGAATATGTGTTTATGGATAAAACACTCATGAAGGATAAAGTGAAACTTTGATGTTCTCTCCAAGGAACATGAATTCTTCTTGATTAGGCTCTCCAATGAGAGGATAAGAAAATATTTCTAGACACATGCCTTGGGTAGTTTGCTTAATAGTTGGTGATCACAAAAGGCTACACTTATGGGAATGAGATGAAGAGGGGTCTGTGTTGTGCTTGTTTTGTTAGTGCAATAGTGGCATAGAAAAAAAACCTGATGTGGTACATAAACTGATGTTTGTTATACTATTTAAAAGTTACATAAGATGTCACATGGTTTATTTAACTTGAATGTGTCCAGATAACGTGCCTCTTAAATATTTGGCGGCGGAAAACATGTTTATTTGCCACAGATGTTTGTTTACCATAGTAACCCTATAACAGACTCCTCCACACACCCAACAATATTTATAGGTAGGACATAACAATCTTTGTACAAACAAAGAAAGATTAATTGCATGTTTATCAAACAACAGACAATTTACTATCAAGTTTATTTTTCATTGCTCCAAACAATAATTATTTCACACAAAGTTAACATATCATTGGTGAATTTACCCATGGAAACTAAACGTAGCACAACTACATGTGAAATGGAGCCCTAATATCTTAGTACTTGTGGTTTAGGCTACTGGATATGGGTAGAAAATAGACGGATAGTGTGACAAAGATGATTGTTGTTGGTGTGGGTAGGATTATACACATTAATGAGATGCTCTTGGAGGAATAAATGCATGAGGAGGTGCATATTCTAGTGGATCTTGAAGTGACATTGACTCTACCATATTTTATATGTCTCATAGTTGCTAGTAAAGGTGATATTTGATGGGTTTTATGGTCTCAGAGTAGGCAAAGGAAACAAAAAATTTACTGGCCATTAACGCATAATAGGAGATCGCATCAGCGACTATGTAATGGGAAGGATGGCTTTAGCGAGATATACCTGGTCCTGGAGCTTGCCCAATGAAAATACCTCATAGACATGTGTGGTCTTCAATGCCATGTCTTGGACAGTGTCTGTGCAGCTCCTGGTCTTCGCCAAGCACTTTGGCCTCCACGATAGACTGCGGCTGACGTGTCATCCTGAGTGGAAGACATCTCCCGCCTCTACAGATAGTCCACACGGACCACCTGGAACTCCTGTCATTCTAGAAGAACTGGAAGGAAGGAGATGACCCTCCTGTTGGTGTACTAGCACCAACCTTCCCTCCCAAACTCAGACTGCTTTTCTATAGTTGTCTTTCCCTCATAGTGCCTCCCTAGTCGGGTAGCACTTGCTCGGGCTCTCTCGATTACCAAAACTAGAGAGGACAACAACTTTGTAGAGCAACTGATATTCTGAGTTGTGTATTTTGAGAAGCCCCTAGTACCCCTCTATTTATAGTAGAGGGCAGGGTCAGGGTTCCCTGTTTGTTCGGGAGTAGAAGGATTCAGAAATTCTATAAATAACTTGCACTACGATAGGCAAACTGATCGTTTCCCAACTAAAATGGTAATTTGGCAAGGTGAGACACTCCGTTCACAAGTGAACCGGTCAGTTGAGAGTGTGAACCAGTCGGTTCACTAAGTGAATCAGTCGTTTCAATTCCTAGACTTGCCTACAATTGACTTTCCTCAATCATTTCCAATTAATTCAAAGTGAATCCTTATTCCAATCAATTGAACAAGTGAAATGTGAAAGTTTTCCTCCAACCAGGAAAATCCCAATTTCCTCGGTTGGCAGGACTATGAGCCACCCAACCAGTCGGTTGGCTCACACTAGTCGATCGGCTCAGAAGGGTGAATCAATCAGTTGGTAGTCCTGACATTGCCAATGCAATCTCCAATCGACCTGACACTCTAACCAGCTAGTTCAACACTTGAACTTGATAAATCTGAGTCTAGTCAATCAATTGAATGTTTAATTGAGTACCTAAGCATCTTTAATCTCAATCTAAACATCATTCACAGACAATATCCTCTTCTAGGGGTACCCTATGTGTGTGACCCTACAAGTTCCAATTTATGTTGGTAGTGAATGTTCATAACAACTTATGACATCACAAGCAATGAGTGGAATCTAGTAACTCATCCTTACTACCCAAGTAACTCAAAAAGTTGGAGAACAACTTCAACCAACAATTTGTGATTAGTGTTACCATGATTGTACAGTTCCTTTGTCTCTGATATCCGGATTGAATTTGAGGCAAGGAACGTCATCCTCTTCAACATTCAATCCATGTTCCTTGACCTAGAGCAGACTGTCTGAGATGCATGTGAGTTCACATATCATATATTGAATCACATGAGTATGGCCATACAATTCTCAGTCTCACTTATCAACGGGCCCTATATATCATACTCCTTGTAGGAGGGACAAATCCCATCTCTATCACTCACAGTCTATCCCCATGTGTCAAAGTCACCCAACCATCGCCATTATAACAACCCATGTTTTAGGACTGTGTTTGATGATTTCAAAGCATACCCAACGACATGTGATGAGTGTAGTGATTTCAGGTCTAAGAACCACAATCACTACCATCACTATGATATATGATTGTGACTACCATTCCATGGTATCCATGTATCACTCTTAGTTGGGTCTGTCTGATATATTGTTCTCTAACATATATCAGTGTGCTTGACTTGATATCATATATCAAGATTAATGAGACTCTATCATCAGTCAACACACACTCTAGTCTTATGTATTTCTATTGTCTATTTTGCTTCCATAGTAATATCTGACTAGGGACATAACAAGAATGTGCATACTCTTAACATACATATGGTCTCATTATTCAGGTCCTTAACCTGAAGACATATGTCATTGAGTCACATTACTCTTTAGACATCTATCATGTATGTGTCATCATCTCATGACTGAGACAAACATAATATATGGAATTACCTTTATCATTATCAAATCAAGTATCATATGCCTCATTGCAATCATCATATGATTGGCTCTCTGGGCATACTATACCAACAGACTCCCACTTGCACTTAGAGCCAATCACTCACGAATCATATTCCAAGTGATCTTAACATGTCTGTTGTACAAGTGCTTTTATAGTGGGTAAGCGACATTTGCTTCTAGTTGGTATATTGCATGTTTCACATCCCTTCACTGTACGACAACTCGTATGAGATGGAAGTGTCGTAGTATGCTATCTGAGATTCCTTTACCTAACCATTAGCTCCATTGTTGTTGAAGTATTACTATTGAGTCATCAATGGTCGGAACCTCCCACAAGTTCATCCATATGAACTTCTAGATCCGTACAATATCCTTCACAGTGTTCGTAACACTAAGGTACTCAACTTCTTATTGTAGAATTAATCAACTATCTTGTGTTGGAACATTTCCAACTTAACAATTCCTATTCCAAGATCAAACACAATTTTTTCATTTCAAAAGCTTGCATCAGTGTAACTCTTTACACCCAACTCTTCCTTATTATCATAACTAAAGAACTAATCCTTTTATTACTTCATAAGCACACAAAGATGTCTTTTATGGTATTCCAGTAACTCTTATTGGAGTTCGACTGATATCCATTTGTCATGTCCAATACATACAAGATAAATGGATATGTATATCATCTTGTCATACAAGATGATGATTTCATATCTTCTTGTCATGTCTGATACATACAAGATGATGAGTTTGTATATTCTTGTCATGTCCAATACATACAATATAATTAGTTCATATTTTCTTATCATGTCCAATACATAGAAGATAATAAGATGAGTTCATACGTGATAGATCCAATTGCAAATGCATATGACATCTATCCATGTGTTCCTTATTCTTCATAAGAATTGGGACACTCGTCTTCTAAGAGACTAACTCCATGGAACATGGATAGGTTTTCTCTCAACATGATGAACTCATTCAGCATATAGCCAAAGTACGTTCTCTTTCCTAGGACAAGAATCTCTCTTGATCTATCCCTATAGATCTTTATTCCTATCACATAGTATGCATCTCTAAAACCTTTTAGAATGCACTTTTTTCCAAATTATGTAGTATAAGGATGTTTTTACGCATCAATGTGTGGAATATACATATGCTCCCACTAAATTCTTGTAATCACACATTACTTCTTTATTTTAACTCAAGTCAAACTCTTTGACTATCTTGTCAAATAGAAGATCCGAATTCTGAAGTGCCCGCTTTAATCCAAAGATTGATCTATGCATCTTTATGGACTATATTTGCATTATTGGATCTATAAAACCTTTAGGCTATGTTACATACACATCATGTACAATATTCCATTTAAGGAATGTGGTTTTAACATCCATATGCCAAATATCATAGTCACATTAAGCTACAATAGCAAGCATTATCCTGATGGATTTATCCTTGGCAACTACTGAAAAGATTTCACCATGTTCAACACCTTGAACTTGTTAGAAACTCTTTGCAACCAAATTACCCTCCATGTCAGTCTTCTTTTAGAAGACCCAAAAGTAACCTATGTGTTTTACCCCTTCAGGTGGATCAACCAAAGTCATACTTTGTTGATGTACATGGAGTCCATCTTGGATTTCATGCTTCAAGCCATATCTCAGTTTCTGGCTCTCATTAGCTTCTAGGTAGACTGTTGACTAATCATATGATCAACTCACATCCTTCTTGTCCATAATATATCATATATCATTCAATATCTAGGCGTGTTCTACCAGAACCATGAGTTTTGTGCGTTACTTAATGAACTTTGAGATTCCACAAAATTTTGGGATCCTCTTTATTCCCAGTGTAAAGCATGTGCCCAAAAGGAAATTTGAAGTTTAGCTAGTAATCACACTTTGACTTAACAAGGTGTGACTTCTATCTGATACACTTCTCATGATACACTATCATTGTGTTTTAGGTGGAGTCCATCATGATATTACCATGATCTTCCATAAGGTTCTCAAACTCTTGGTTCAAAGTATTTCCAAATCAATCATATTGAAATTTAATACTTACACTAAGTTTGTGGTGTACTTCATTTATGATCTCCTTGAACACTTCAAGAAATTCATGTTTGGATTTCACTAAATAATACAAACTATCATATCTACTGAGGTCATCAATAAATATATTGAAGTACTATTGATTAGGGATGAGCATCGGGTTGGGCCGGCCCGATCCGACCCGCGACCCAGCCCGCATAACCCGATCCAGACCCGAACCCGGTTTACAATATGGGTGGGCCGGGCCTAAAATTTAAACCCATATTTTATTTGGACCGGGTACGGGCAGAGGTAAACCCAGGCCCGAAAACTCGAATGCCCAGATTATATTTTATGTACATTATATACCTATATATCTATCTTTGTCTTGAAAGAAAAACATACAAATTTCTTGATGCAATATGTAGTATGTACCTAACCAATGGCAACATGGATACTATGCAATCAATCAACATGATTAATGAATTCATACTAGTAAGATAACCATCATTGACATGAATAGACATACTTGATTTCTTTATTTTGATCTCATTGTGTCCACATATAGGAGACGAATGATCTTTTGCTCAGTGCATCGTAGATTATGCTCATCTTTTTACTCATATGCCCACATGTAGGAGACGAATGATCTTTTGCCCTTCCAAAACCCATTTCATTGTATATACATATAGTATGAGGAGGCAAAAATGCACAACATTGTGGACTCCATTGATTTTTTACTTCTCATACATTCACATGTACCAGAAAATGATTTGTTACTCTTTCAATATAGTGTATATACATTCTTTTGAAGGTTTATCACAAAATACATTTACAGTAATTCAGTTTTCATGTTAACAAGTTAGATCTAGCAAAATTTAGTATGCTTATTCGATGTTATATGGGCAAACCCGAATCCGGCCCGAAACCCAGTATTCTTATATGGGCCGGGTATGGGTTGACATTTTTTAATTTTATCCGGGCCCGAACCCGGCCCGTGGCCCGCTTTAAAATGTGGGTTTGGGTTTGGGACAGGCAAAACCCGGTATAACCCGGCCCGATGCTCATCCCTACTATTGATTACCTTTAGCATTTATTCTAAAAGGCGTATATACATCAATATGTATAACCCTTAACAGAATGATAGTTCTCCCACTACATCTAGTGAAGAACCTTTGTCATTTTGCACAATAAATGAGATTTGCATGTCTCTATTGGTTTAACAACCAAAAGAGTCTAGATACCCATCATATGGATTCTAGAAATGCAATTCCCATTTATGTGCTCTAGATGACATCGATATAGGCATTCCAGTATGAATTATCATGTCATTCATTACATGTGTCACACACATTTGTCTCTTTAACTATCAAGTATAGTTGATGAGACATAGGCATTGCCATCAAAGATCATATCTTCCAGATGAAACATCAGTCCATTATTCTTGCCCATATAAGATGTACAATGTTTTCATTGATGGCATGTATATAATAGCAATTCAATAATTCTATTATATGCCCATGAATGTCATGTTGTAACTGTAGTGGCAGCAACTCTTGCTCTACATAGTTTCTAGCTTACTTCGTAGATATCTCTATCTCTATCATCTTCCTGAGATCCTCTATAAAAAGGTTATTTCCTTACCCCTTTCCATATCTTGAGTGATGAAGACTTGGACCTAAGCTTGGCTTTAGAACACTTCTTGACCTTGCTTTATTCAATGGACTTTACTCTACTGATCATTATCACAGGTTTTGTCCTTTCTTCATTCATGCTTTAGTACCAACATGTCAAGCACTTCAGACAATGGTTTGGCCAAGTTTCTCAACATTTGATAAACTAGCTATATGATTCACACAACGATTTGTAGAATCATATGTTTGGTCAACTCTTGACCTATAAGAAATCATAGTCAATCTATATGCACAATCATATTGAGCATATGAGATTATACTTGATCTCCATATGTCTGATTATACTCAAACATCCCTTTGAAGACATTATACCTTTCATGATTTACATGATTCTTAAGATGTATAACCATCTCAAGAATGTCCATGCTTCAAGCTATTTATGCAACTCATAGTTCATATAGCTCAACATAAGGTTCTTGACGTCTTAGGCATCATTGCCATACTTCAAGTAAGCATCCAATTTTAGCCTTAGGCACATTTGGAGTGGTTCATCTAGCTCTGGTCTTTCAAGGACTTAAGAGTTTACACTCATCATTGAGAACACTTCTCAAAGGTCCCAAACCAGATTTAAAGTTTATCCCATTTATGAACCGATCACAATGATAATGTATTTGTGTTTGTCATTTGGATTCTACAAAAGAATTTTGCAACATTTCAAAACATTTTTTATTTGTTTGATTTGATAAAGTTGACGATATTAATTAGGTATTTAATTAATTATCGCTCTCACTATTTTAATCAAATTGATAACCCTCATGTATAAATTCGGAAGATTGTAGTGTACAATCTTCTAGTGGCCAAGATCCATATTTCATCAAATTATGAGTCAACTTTGGTTGATCGCCCACAATTGACTATTTAGGTAAGCCATCATGCCAATTGCATCATATGCAACTCTTGGAAAGATGACATGTGCAACTCTTTGCCATGATCATTTGCATGCCTCTGGAGCTTAGACTCTCTAAGAATCACCAGTTAAGTCTGACCCAAAATCTGACACGATAAACATGCACCATGCTTTAGCAGAACCTACATGTCTACCATCACACTTCCACGAGATAGACTGTGCACCACACTTTGGCATAACCTACACTTGGTGGATCAAGCTTTTCATGTGTGATGCTAATGGAAGGCATCTAAGACTTTAGTATTTGTATTTGAGGGATTTTATATAAGTACATATACATATCCAATCACCACATTATCATAGTACATATCATATACATTCTATAACCACAATGAGGAACATGCAATATCGATAAAAGCGATGATTATAGCCATCCTATTGTAATTCCTAGGAGCCACAAGGAATTATAGTCATCTAAGATCTACATCATATGCAACCTATTATTGATGAAGATCTTTGTTCTTGAACCATTCTGGGTTGATTGGCTCATCCTATGACACAAACGGCTTGCCTTGTAGTTAGTTGGTTGGTCAGTCTGGCCTCCGTTGTCTGGACACCTCCAACAAGTGGTTGGGCCATCAACTGGTCGGTCTGGCTCCTTCGGAATCCTTCTCGGTCTTCCAGACAGTCAGCTCATTTGGTGTTGAGCGTCTTCTTCTTTGATGTAACATAAAATAAACTATCCTACTTTTACATAATCTTTGGGAAGCCTCGAGTTACATTCAAGCGGAGCAAAGGTAGAAGAGAAAGGATCTCGAGTTATCTCCAGTTACATGTGGAATAGAAGGTAGAGGACTTGGTACACAGACCGAGATGCAAACAACCATAACCAACCAAGCACACATAGGGTTTATTGGCCATAACCATGCTACACATCCACCATAAAAACCATTTTAGGGTGACGCGTATTAATTGCATATATACCATATCATATATGTATATTAATTTATGGTCGCATGTGGTATTCAGTCAAATATGCACATTAGTCATTTTAAATATTTGCATCGTATGCAATAAATAAATGACGATAAAACCAAAATCCAATCATATCAATTTATCCCAAAACACAATATGTTGATGTGGATCTGATAGCACTATTGGGTTTTATGGCCTCAGAGTAGGCAGCAAAAACAAAATTTTTACTGGCCATTAACCCATAACAGGAGATCGCATCAACAACTATGTAATAGACAGAATGGTTTTAGTGAGATATACCTGGTCCTGGGGCTTGTTCAGCAACAATACCCCGTAGACATGTGCGGTCTTCAACACCATGTATTTGATGGTGTCTGTGCATCTCCTGGTCTTCTCCATGCACTTTGGCCTCCACCACGGACTACAGCTGACGTGTCCTCCTGAGAGGAAGACATCTCCCGCCTCTACAGATAGTCCACACGGACCACCTAGAACTCATGTCATTCTAGAAGAACTGGTAGGAAGGAGACGACCCTCCTATTGGTGTATTAACACGAACCTACCCTCCCTAACGCAGACTACTTTTTTGTAGTTGTCTTTCCCTTGTTGTGCCTCTCTAGTCGGTAGCACTTGCTTGGGCTCTCTCGGTTACCAAAACTAAAGAGGACAAAAACTTTGCAGAGCAATTGATGTTCTAAGTTGTGTATTCTGAGAAGCCCCCAGTACCCCTCTATTTATAGTAGAGGGCAGGTTCAGGGTTCCCAGTCTATTCGGGAGTAGACAGATTTAGAAATTCCATGAATAACTTACACTACGATAGGCGAACCGGTCATTTCACAACTGAAACATTCGTTTGGCAAGGTCAACTGATCTGTTCACTAGTGAACCGGTCGGTTGGGAGTGTGAACCGGTCGGTTCACTAAGTGAACCAGTCGATTCACTTCTAAGACTTGCCTATGATTGACTTTCCACAATCCTTTCCAATTAATTCAAAGATTAATCCTTATTCCAATCGAATTGAACAAGTAAATGTGAAAGTTTTCCTCCAACCAGGAAAATCCCAATTTTCTCAATTAGCAGGACTGTGAGCCACCCTATTCACCAAATGAACCGGTCGGTTGGATCACACCATCCGCTCGGCTCACAAGGGTGAACCATTCAGTTGGCAGTCCTGACATTGCCAATGCAGTCTCCAATCGACCTGACACTCTAACCAGCTAGTTCAACACTTGAACTTGATAGTTCTGAGTCCAATCAGTCAATTGAATGTTTAATTGAGTACCTAAACACCTTTAGTCTCAATCTAAACATCATTCATGGACAATATCCTCTTCCACGAGTATCCTATGTGTGTGACCCTGTAGGTTCCAATTTACGTTGGCAGTGAATGTTCATAACAACTTATGACATCACAAGCAATGAGCGGAATCTAGTAACTCATCATTTCTACTCAAGTAACTTAGAAAGTTGGAGAATAATTTCAACCTACAATCTATGATTAGTGTTACCATGATCGTATAGTTCCTTTGTCTCTGATATCCGAATTGAACTTGAGGCATGGAACGTCATCCTCTTCAACATTCAATCCATGTTTCTTGACCTAGAACATACTATCTGAGATGCATGTGAGTTCACATATCATATATTGAATCACATGAGTATGTCCATACAATTCTCAGTCTTTCTTATCAAGGGGACTTGGATATCATACTCCTTGTAGGAGGGACAAATCCCATCTCTATCACTCACAGTCTATCCCCATGTGTTAAAGTCACCCAACCATCACCGTTATAACAACACATGTTTCATGACTGCATTTGATGATGTCAAAGTGTACCCAACGACATGTGATGAGTGCAGTGATTTCAAGTCTAAGAACTACAATCACCACCATCACTATGAGATATGATTGGGACCACCATTCCATGGTATCCAATGTATCACTCTCACGGTGGGTCTGTCTAATATACTGTTCTCTAACATATATCTGTGTGCTTGACTTGATATTATATATCATGACTAATGAGACTCTGTCATCATCCAACACACGTACACTCTAGTCTTATGTATTACTGTTGTCTATTTTGCTTCCACAATAATGTCTGCCTAGGGACATAACAAGAATGTATGTACTCTTAACATACATATGGTCTCATTGTTCAGGTCATTAACTTGAAGACATATGTCATTGAGTCACATCATTCTTTAGACATCTATCATGTATGTGGCATCATATCATGACTGAGACAAACATAATAGATGGAATTACCTTTATCATTATCAAATCAAGTATCATATGCCTCATTGCAATCATAATATGATTGGCTCTCTGGGCACACAATACCAACAATATTCCTATCTCAATATAATAGAATCATGTAGCACATCTGAAAGAGAATACAAAATGCTTTGTTTCATGCATAGTGTAGTAAAATGAAGTAGGCTGAAAAGGTTTCAAATAGGAATGGGCTTGAAGTTCCAAAGAAGAAAAAGATATAGAGGAAAACATGTCTAATACAATAGCCACATATAGGAATATAGGAGAAGACCAAAACAATATTTGAATGCACAACGAAATCCACAATGAACTCTACATAGAGGATGACTAAGAACTAGGAGTAGACACAGCCAAGAGGATGAGGAGGGATAGATCTTAAATCCATAGGAGAACCAGACCGGAGAACCAATGGACTGAGGAAGATATGAACTAGTAAAATATTTTATGAACTAGTGTATTATGATTGAGAGGAGGAGGACCTATGAATGAGGAAGTAGATAAGATTGATGAAACTGAAGGTAGAGAGCAAACAAATAAGACATGGGGGAGAAAGGAGTCAGGAAGGTGCATGAGACTTAGAAACAAAATTAAATATGTTTACACTGATATGGAATGTCTAGGGTGCATGTAACCCTATTAAAAAAAGATAAGGGGTTTTGTAAAAATCAAAGGTGTTCTAATATAGAAACAAAAATCTAGAAAGGATGTTTCAGTGAAAATACATGATATATTTCTAAATGGTTGGAAAGTAGATCTGGGTAGAGTGTGTGTTGGTTGGAAACCTAATGTTTGGAGGGCCAATGTGGTAGGGATGACTAAATAAATAATCACTATTGAATTCCATAACCATGCATGTTTTTGAACTACAATTACTATAGTTTATGCATTAAACCCTATTGCACAACATAGAGATGTTGCTAGGGACATGGCAGACATCTCAAAGGCTATAGCAAGACCATGGGTTGTTTTTGTGGACAATCAAGTCTGACTCGCGAAGGAAAAGAAAGGAGGTAGAAAAGGTCTTAACTCAGTCATAAAAAATTATTTAAGAAATTGATAAATCTGATCTTTGAAACCTCCTAAGGATTCACATGGATCTATATATATGGAATATGTAGGCCAAAAATGGCAAGCATATTGCACGTAGAGTGGCTTGGGCCCTAGTCAATAAAAAATGACTTAATGTTTTACAATAGACAAAGGTGAAGGTGGGAGGATCTGAACTTACTCATCATGCACCTATCTATCTGGAGATTGTAGAGAAAAAGAAGAAGAGAAGGCCAGTCTAGCTCTTAAAATATTAGTAATAGTGGAAGGGATTTGATGTAGTAGTACAAAAGTCTTGGAACATCTAGGCGCATGTAAACCTTGTATATTGCTTTTCTAGGAAGATATGAACACAAAGGATGCACTAAAGAAATGGGTTGAATATGAGGTAAGTATCCCAAATCTCATTAAAGTAACAAAAAATAACTACTGGATTATTTTTAAAATGGAAATTTGACTAAAGAAGAAATTGAACTCAAAATCATGGTTTATGACCTAATGAAGGCTGGAGTGAAGTTCTTTTGGTAACATAGTAGGAATAGTTTGGTGACAATGAAGGGGAGAACACCAAGCTCTATCACTCAACAATGAGGGGAGTGAGTCTAACCATATTATCTTTGAAGTTGTTGATATGCAGGGTAACATAGTCAATAGTCAAGAAAAACTTGGAGAGGGGTGCTTTCAATTTCTACCATAAGTTTTATGATTAGGATAAGAGGGGAGGAGTAATACATGATGAGATGGAATTAACGTACGAACTAAATTCAACACACAATAATATCCTTAACATGGCATTGAATGACAAAGGAACTAAGGAGATACTATGGAGCACATGGATCAAAAGTCTCTAGGCTTGGATGAATTCAATGCTCATGTTTACAGAAGTGTGTAGAAATATATCAATGTTCGATGACTTGATAAAGCGTGTTAAATGGTTCTTTCCTGGAGGTACATGGTGAGGTAGAGAAATAATTCCTTTCATGTTTTGATTCCTAATAAGAAACTCACAACCTTCTTGACTGACTTTTGGGCTATGCTTTGCTTTGCGGTTCACAAATCATATCCAAATTCCTACAAAAAGATTGAATCTGGTACTCCTCTACCTCATTTTTGACAACCAAGGAGAATTCATCAAAGGAAGGATTATTAGTGATTGTACACTTTTAGTGGGTGAATTTATTTTTGATTTCAATGTCTAGAGGGGGCATAAAAACATATTCAAATTTATTTGTTACACATGAATATGATAGTGTGTGGTGGGATAAACTATGGTGGATCATGTTGAAAATGGGATTTGACAACAATGGGTTGACTTGATGATACAATGTGTGAAAACTACTCATTTCTTAATGTTGATGAATGGAACTTCAAATGAAATATTAAGAGATCAATTATCTCAGGCATGGGATACTCATTCCCATTCCTCTTCACCATAGTTATGGAATATTTCACAAGGAAGATGGATGAAGCTAATACAAAGAAGGTTTTAGAGTCTTCATTGTACATATTAGTAGAGTGTTGATCCATCTCATCTTTAGGATGATGTGTTAGTTTTTCTAGAGTCTAAGATGAACAACTTAGAAAACTACATTGGATCCTTGAAGACTTTGGAAATAGGTTGGAGTTTCATAAATGCAAATAAAACACAACTATTTCTACCTAAGAATTGTATAAATGATGTATGTCAGATATCACAGTGTATGGGAGTAGAAGTAGGTGAATTGTGACTAAATACCTAGGGTTTTTGTTGGTTGTAGAGAACCTAAAAGTTAAAGACTTTGTGACTGTTGTGATAAGGTCGATGATATGCTCAATGGATGGTCCAAAGCCAAGGCCCCAATGGATATAAGGACTACTCTTAGCAAGTTCCCAATTGAGGGGCTATTAATTTTTTGCATCCAACAGGAGGAAGTCCCAATCTATTGCTTGAGAGAATGGAGACTAGCATAACAAAATTTGTGCGGCTAGATCTTGGAATTACATGAAGTATGAGAGGATAGATTTGTTGAAGAAAGAAGGTGGGATTGATCATAGATTGACCAAAGAAATAGAAATATGGGGGAAATTGTAACATCCCAGTATTTGAGGCCTTGGATAAACTGATGTCAAAAGGAATGATTAGAGTACCTATATAACCAAGGTGCACCTCCTTTTTAGGGAGCATGTCACTAAAGAACTTTGTGGTTAAGTATGCTCAGCCTAGAGTATCACTAGGATGGGTTACCAATCAAGAAGTTTATCCTGGCTTGTGTGTGAGTGAGGACAAAGCACGCAGTTAAGGGTAGCAGTGGTTTGTGGGTGCATTCATCATTCATAAAACTCTACTAAAAATTTGGGCAATGTATGTGGGTGTTACAAATGGTATCAGAGCCATAACCCCTCCAATAGGTGGGGCCCACATGGGCATGTGGCATGCCAGTCTTGAGTCGTGCATTCTAGGCATGTTGAAAAGGGTTGTCCATGGTGGTGTAGCCACCCTTGCATTGGTATTCCATGATTGTGAGATGGGTGTCCATGGCCCATTTTGGGTCTTTATGAAAATGGGGAAATATTATAAGGTCATATAATTGAGCTTTGACAAGGACATTAAGAGTCTAAGTGGAGGATATTGTAACGTCCCATGATTTGAGACATCAGATAAAATGATCTTAGAAGAAATGGTTGGACTACCAATGTCACCAAGGTGCACCTCCTTTTCAGGGAGCCCATCACTGAAAAACTATGTGGATAAGTGTGCTCAGTCCAGAGTACCACTAGGATGGGTGACCAGTCAAGAAGTTCATCGCAGCTTGTGTGAGAGTGAGGATAAAGTGTGCAAATAAGGTTAGTGGTGGTTTGTGGGGCCAATCTTCATTCCTAAAACTCTACTAGAGCCTTGGACAGTCGGCCTAGGTGAGATAGACATTGAGAAGAGTCAATAAGTTCCAAATTAATGATTGTATCTAGTCTAGATGGCTGCACATGAGATACCAAAAAGGTCTTGACTTCAATCCTAACACTAGGTAAGGATACTCAAGAATCTTGAACATGATAACAATGATGTGGAGTGAGGTCAATATCCATTTCTAATAGACATTGAGTAGGTTTGAGATAAGGAACAAGAGCCAAAATGTGTGGGATATCATCCACAATAGAGAAAAATCCACAACATCATGAGATATGTATGGCCTAAGGTGCATGTCTCCAAATTGAGCCTATGTGTTTATCAAATAGTTCCTATATTCTTTCCTACAAGGGGAAGGATAAGGAAATGAATGAATTCAAGGCAATCTTCTACTTGTTGTGTAAGGATGAGGAAGACTCAGATCATTTTTCTACTAATGTAAGTTCATAAAGGAAGGTTAGAGAAGATGTTGTGATGGAATGAAGATAATAGTGAAGGTTTTCTATAATTTTAGGAGGATAGTGGTATGCTATATGGAAGTGTGGCTCTCTCAATTATGTGTTTTCACATATGGAAAGAGAGGAATGTGAGGAAACCACAAGGTAGTTCCTTCTCAGTTGAATGTATGGTCAATAAAGTTTGTCAAAGAGACAATAGTCGAATTATATATATATATATATATATATATATATATATATATATATATATATATTTGTTGAAAAAAAATGTGGAAACATGTATTCTAAATCAAGGTAGAGAATTTATTTACCTAGATTCCCATACATCAGTGTCACACACCCCAGGCTTGAGGAGCCGCTGATCCACTGTGTGGCCCTCTTTTGACCACATGATGGGTAGGATCAGATGACTCCTAGTCATCTCCTACCCTGTGATTACACAAGGAAGTGTTTTTTATGGGAAATTAGTTCACCCATGATCCCACATCAAGGAGCAAGAGACTATGAATGAAGTTAACTGAACATCTAATCTTGGATCGTCAGAAAAAACAATAGAACCCTCACTCAAGAGTAGTGGGTAAGATATGAGCGAGAACGGATGCCCACTTCCTACTCCTTCTCTATTGTCATGCGTAGACTAGAAGGTGGAAGATGAGGAAAGGGAGAGTAGTGCATCTAGGAACTCAAAGAAGACTCGACTAAAACCTCTATGTCATGTAGAAGTCTTCCTCATGGCCGATCATAACTGGATCTAATTATGGAAGGTTGTCCCAATGGTGAGTTTGTGGAAGATGAAGTTAGTTCCAGAAGGCATGGAATGGAGCTTCTTTACTCAGTTTTTGGACATTAGTAAGTTCCCTAGAACTCGACAGAGCTTCATATATATTATTGCGGTGTTTGGCATGGAGGGGCCTTTCCCCTTTTCTCTCCACTATGTGACGGATCCTGGAAATGGAGTTTTAGACCCATAGAGGAGAATCTTTGTCATTGTGTAGGTAATCTTGGCCTTACTGAGGCCTGATGAGGCATCATCAGAGGCTGAGAAGGAGGAGAAGGGTGACCATTGCTCGTCGGAGTATAACCGACGGTGGAGGCTACTATATTTGGAGATAGAGGTCACGAAGAGAGATTGTGAGAAAAATCAGGTGGAATAGTGAGATGACAATAGAGGACCAAAGTGGTCCTAGTTCCCACACCAGTCGGCTTGAAAACAACCAGCACACAATCCAACTAAGCCAAGTACATGGCCACACCCCTATTAGCGGCCACATCGTAGTGCTTGAGTGGCCCAAAAGGGTAAATACCTCATAATTTCATAGTTCATAGATAAAACATAGTAAATAGATACTCTATTCAAAAAACACAAATAAGCTACCAAAAATCTAAAAAAATTATGTAAAACATCATTATAGTATAATACTAGTACTTTGATGCAAAAACTAGATAAATCATGCAAATGTATAATTCTAATTTCACACGTAATATTATACTAATAATGTTCTAGTATTTTTAAACTACATCAGAAACTCTATAATCATATTTAGGACTCATAGAAAGTCTGAGATTATGATTTTAATACATATACTCATGTAATATGCTTCATATATCTAATAATGCTAATTCAGGTTAATAGCCCTAAATTAAAGGGTAATTATTTCATATGTGCATAGTAAATCATGGAGTCTATAGAACACCCTCATTCAGTAACTGGAAGCTAATATGTAACTCTAATATCAGTATTGTGCACAAAATTCATGTTATATGAAGAGAACACAATTATCAACTAGTACATGGTATGCAACCCTAAGTTTAGTAATACATCCAACATAGGGTTAATGCATATGATGAATAAATGACATGGAACCTAATGTTAAAGGAGGTATATCAATCTAGAATATAGGAGCTATATCAATCTAGAATATAATAACAATAATTTGCATCCAAGACAAGGATACAAGTAAAGATGACTAAATATATAATAAAGAACTAAATCCTAAAATGGAGCTTATAGAGCTAATGTTGATGAAAATCTAATTCTCTGGTACGTATATCTTGTCTTAATCAGGGTTTGACCAAGGATATAGTTGACGTGAGGAATATGTGATGGTTAGTTTATCTCTTGTCAAGGTACACTTTACCTCTTACTTGGCCTACTATTTAGTATGGTTGTATTATGTGTGTACAAATACTTGGAATATGATATTGGATGAATAATTGATGTTGTATGTAACCTTGCATGATTTGTTTTTTTTTGCAAGATTTGTTGTATATATAGTTATAAACACACAAGACATATCTATTCCATAATATAAAAACACTAATTTTCTTTGGTAGCATAGTGTTGGAAAGTGATCATTCTCTTTGGTAGCATATGACAATTTACAATGATGTAACTCTTTGGTAGTAGATCATCAACCCTTTTATCTTGACCTCTTGGTAGAGAAGATAATGTAATATTCCCTTGGGTGGAAAATGAATGGATGATATAGTACATGCTCTCTTTTGTTAATAAACATCTTGGTTCAAGAATGCTTTTGTTATATCTTTTATTACTACCAAGTATTAGATTTATCTTATTGCCAAGCCATAGTATCATAAAGGTATATGAATCACTAAGCATGCTCAACAGAATAGTATATGTGCTTATGTGTACCAATTGTAATATATTTTCTAGGTGATGTGGACATATCATCTTGAAGACCTTGATAGTTGGGAGTTTGTGTTGTGAGTAGATGTACATGTGAACATATTATCTAAAGATCATGTTTGGTGTAGTATGTGCATATGTAAAAGTTTACTTTTCAATATGTAATCTAAAAAGTTGTACCAATTCTTTTGTAACTATATGTTGAATGGTGAGCTTGTATTTGGATGCATGTTTATTGTTTGTGTGCATATGCTACTTTGGTTTCTTTGACTCCCTTGGTTTTCTTCTTCTTGTCCTAGTGTGTGGAGTTTGAATTTAGGATTCTTACTAAGGTTAGGGTTTCAATTTGGACATCACACATGTGGTCAAGGTGTTGAAAATCCAAAAATTTCAGAGGTGGTATCATAGCATGAACAATAGTAAAGCTTGACATTTGCTTTTTATGCAACTCAAAACTAAAGAAAACCTTGAACTAGCCTCTAGGTTTGAACCTAGATGTCTGAGAACTAGGTCTAGACTGGTGCTTTTTGTATAGTAGGTCCAAAGCTATCATTCTTTCCTTATAATGTGATGATATAGTATGTTGCATTACTGGAAAATGATGTGCATCACCGCAAAGAGAAACCCTTGACATATGATGCATCTATATTTTGGATAGCTACAAAATTCTACACTTTGTTCTCATTCTTTCACTAGGTGACATGGAATTAGACTCACTACGATGTGTGGGACACTTGATTTGCTGATTTGGTTTTGTTTCCAATCGTCTCGAGTCTTGGAAGCTCTCTTTAACACTTGTTTTATCGACAAAAATGTATATAATATTTAATTATATATACAAGTAAATACAAATTTGAGACCCCAAACACATACAAGTTGGAGGTATCCATGTAACCTAAATGAAAGTGAGTGACATTAGTCTAGAAGAGAGAGTAGTTCTAGATATAGATGTCTAAAGCCTTGTTAGAATATGTGATAGTTAGAATGATAGATGGTGATATGATCCACGTTGGAGATAAAGACATAAGTGTTTATGATGATTAAAGTTGGATTTGAGAATTTGAGTTCAGTTTTGAGGATTTGAGTTAAGTCATGATGATGGAAGTACTTAGGATTTTCTATGTTAAAATAGTCTAAGACAAGATGTGAATCAACATGAGTCTCAAGATCTTTTATTAAGGAGTACATCTAGTGTTAGGACCAGTTTCAGGGTTAACTCTTGAGAGAGTGAGACCCACATGGAGAATGTCAGAGAACCTAAACTCCAAGCTATAAGAACTATGAGAAATGTGTTTTATGATATACCCTAAACTAGACTACTCCTTGGTGAATGAGTTGAGTTGCTTTATGTATCATCCTTGAGAGGACTAAAACTTAGAGTTAGAGAGAGGTTGTCTATATATGAACAAGAAAATATGAATATGAGTTCCTTCCATCTGGTTGTGGGAGTGTGTGACATCCCCATATTTTGATTTCTCTAAACCCTATTGGGAATGAGATGTCAGAATCCGAAAACATCATCCAATCATATCAGAGAGCGATGCAGAATCATAATACACATACATGAACATACAACCATAGGCATACACCATAACCTTTCTCAACAATTAACATGTATATTAATACAAGTTGACTTATTACAACATGAATTACATTTACATATTAAAATAAGATTTACAAGTCTATGAACATGTATGCCAACAAGATCTTAACACAATAGGTACAACCTAGACAATTGCTCACTTCCCGTATTTTATTCCATGCTATCTCTGAACCTAAAACATACGTGAAACAACGAATCAACACACAAGGTGTTGTGTACGTGGGTAGAAAGATACATACTGATATGCTTGCATAATTGAAATAACTTGAGAAAGAAAGAGTAAAAGAAAGCATTATTTAAAGCAATAATCAGGTAAACACATCTTTTATACATTTCATTTGATGCAGTTGTACTACAATTTTATAATCACTTATCATACATCCAGTATGGGCAAAATTATTTTATCATACATATAACATGGGCAATTCATCATACATCCATGTTAGGCAACATACATCCATACTGGGCCATGTGTACTAATATCTACAACTCATCAAAATGTCCATTTATGTTCCATTAAGTTTTGGCGTAGCATATAATATTAATACACGTCTAAGAATTTATATGCAAATAAAAGCATACAAAGTACATCATATCATTATGCATCCATGAAAACTAATCATATACTTAGTAAACCCACGTACCTAAGTTTAGAGATTTATAATCATCTTGGATCATCTAGAACTTTGTCCATGACATCATTAAATATAATTGAGCATCATTAATACAAGGTTCATCATTATTAATGGTATTTAGGTCAAATTTAGGATTTAGGTCAAATTTAGGTGTTACTGGTCTAAAATGTGTCTCTGGTATTTTTATAGTGATCCAAATGTCATTCTAAGGGTCTGGTTCAGTTTTCATATTTTTCTGATGATTGGTCTATTTTCTAGAATTAATATGAGGTTTAAAGTATCTAATTATGCATTAAGATAATATTATGAAATTCTAACTTTATCAGAGTGCATATTTGGTTACCACATGATATTAGGTTCATAACTAATTTTCTCATATTTAATCTGCATCATTTGCTAATTATTCTAATTATACAAAGCTCATAAAGGAGTATTATATATTAAACTAATTATCACCAACAAATATGTCTTGAAAGTCTGATCTAAAGCTTTTGTAAGAAAGAGGGCATTTTTCTGAGTCTAGGGATATTTTTGGGGAATTATTTGGCCAAGAGAGCTATTTATTAGGCATTTTCTAAGTTTTTAAGAATTTCAAAGATTTAAAAAGAAAATTACCTTTTGTTGTGGGGCCTCAGCCTCGAGGTGGCACTCGATTATTGGGCCACGCTGGCCACTAGTGTGGGATGGTGTATCAGTAGCCTGGTCGGCAGGTTCCTGGGTCCAGCACAAATTGGACCGGTTCACTCAACCTAGGTCGCTCAGTCGTCTCCCTCATCGCTTCTCCCCATTTCTCCATTACATGCCAACGCCGTCACGCGAGGGTTCCCAGTCCTGACGCTCTGTCCACATTGATATGCCCTTCCCTCGTTCCACGATGTCTGATGACCACCGCACTGGATGAATACACACTGTCGAATCTCGGTAAGGAAGTACAGGAGAAGATATGTCCTGCGGTGAGGATCTCTGGAGGCAAGACTCCACAATGGAGGGGGTTGCGGTCCCTCTCCTTTTTCCCTCCTGATCTTACTATCATGCCCAACCCTACAATCTTATGACAGGGAGCCGCCGCCATGAGGGAAGGAGGCGGCAAGGAATATACAAAGGTTGGGGCCTTTCAGGTGCCGCTCAAGCAATGATTTAGGCTAGCCAACCTACTGGGATTTCCTCGCTTGTTGTCACCATCCCCCAGCCATACTCTCCCTCCTCCATGGTCCCTGACCTCAACACCGACGGGGTGGTTTGGATTAGCGGCAAAGCATAGCAGTAAGAAAGCGACATCCATCAGGGTATCATTCCCTTGCCTATTCGCGACCTGGAGTGCCATCGGCGTGGGGTTGCACAACCTCTGGTCTAGCACATCACCTCCGACCTGGGCAAATCCAAACTTTCCTCCGAAGAGCATCGCAACTGGAAGAAGAGGAGGAAGATGGTCTCCAACATTCTCTACAATAAGATAATGTCGAGCAGGGGTGTTGGGGAAGAACCTTTGTTAATGACCGACTTCAAATCCTGGTTCGCCATCTTCTATGTGAGAACAATGAAGCTCAACCTCCATCCATCACCTATGAGTTGCAAAGTTGTATGGTGTGACTGCTTGTCTAGGTTGGAAAGCACTGAGAGATGATGATCAGTATGAGATACCCCCATAGTTATGTCCTTGATCCGAGATTTGTGTGTGTTTTGTTGTAGATATTTCCTTGTGGAGTCGGTCTAATTACTCCCTTCTTTACGGAGGAGGTAGACCAGGTCAGAAGGGTTCCTCCTAGTCTCTCATTGTCATAGCATGTCCACGCAAAATCATCCAACAGATGTCTAGTTGCATGTCAGGGTGGCAAATATATATGAGTTGGTTTGTAGTATGATGGAAAGGCTCATACTAATCAATTGTACTTCCATCAATCATGAAATCTTCATCAAACAAGTTTAATGTGATTATCATGGTCAATATATCTCCCAAGTGTCACATACAACCTTTCAAATTAATATGTACCATCAAATGGGTGTTTTATCTAATGGACACTCAAATTGATTAACGAAGACATAAATCCTAATTGAAGTGGGTTAGGCTTATTTGCACCTTTAATCACACCTTAACGCTTGTAATGATCCATGATTGGATACACAATTTCTCAAATTGTGTTCAACTATGTATGGAGTGATAATGGTCCTCAAAACTATCCTCAATATATCAACCCTAAGGTCGGGGTCATCACATTCACCCCGCCTAATATAGAATTTCGTCCTCGAAATTCAACTAGTCTCATTCTTAAGATGGTATCAAGGAGTTTTATGCTCTAGGCCACCACTTCTAAGTGCCAAGAGTATCATTATTCTAGATTCATTCTAAGTTGTCTTCTTAGGATTTTTAAGCATGTAGGGTGTGCCCACCCCATGTTATATAGGTTGAAGCATCATTTTTTTTTACAATTGTAGCATCATTTAGTGTCTTAGTCATCACATGACATTATTACATTTTATTATCTACATCCTCAGAGTCATTTAATGATAAGGATTTTATTCATACATATGAATTGAAGATGGTATGATTCAAGGTTCTTTCACTCCACTAACACATTGTAAGGTGATATCAAGCATCATTTACTAGAATTTTGGCACTTAACATCACTAGTCTAGCTTTATGATCAACATCACATCATAATTTCATCATGTGAGACGGTCTTAGCTAACATGCATGAATATTACTTTTCCACCTCATGGTGTAGTTAATTCTCAACTATAAGATTGGGTTTAGAAGGATTAAGGTTAAGCACTATATTGTCATGCAATATATATCATCTAAAGGGACCTTTGCGTCAAGATCATGCTTTCATAACTTATATCTTTCATGTATGATAGAAGGGGAACGAGAATATACTAGGCCAATCTTGTCATTATTTCAAACTTGCATATTACATGTATGATATAGGAAGGGAATATAGGATATGTCAAGCTTATACAAGTGAATTTTCATACATAATCATCATCATAGCTCAAGTGAGGTTTCTAGCATCATATATTAAGAAAGAGAGAAAGAAGAAGGGACAACATGTATGAGTATCTTATGCACAATGCATTTTACTCCAAGAACTTGCATTTCATATGTCACCTCACTTGTAGCTAATGATGAGATTCACAAACATATGTCACTCCAGCTAGGACCTAGCTCAAACAAAGGATTGACTTTCTCGTCTTGAATTTCTCTACCCATAAATCATTTTTTTTAACCCAACTCACAAATCGAAGACTTAGATCATCATTATGAATCATGCATAATGACTCAACTCATTTATTCAAGAGTAATCTAGCTTAGGACATATCATTTTACATATATCTCATATATTGGAGGTTAGGTCCTTTGACCTTCTCCTAGTGGGTCTCACTCTCTCTAGAGTTCACCACATATATTTTCCTAACGCTAGAAGTCCTCCTTTGTAAATGGCTTGAGGCTCATGCATATTCAACTATATCTTAACGTTGGTTACCTTATGTAAAGAAAACATATATACTTTTATCACCTAGACTTATCTCACCTTTTCAAAATTGGGATCAGAACTCATATACAGCTTAGATATATATAAAGAAACTTATGTCATCAGAGATCAAACTTACATAGGATCATTCCATTTTTTTATCATTTATCGATCTATCATATACTCTAACTATCATATATCTGATAAAGGCTCTAGACATCTAATCTAGACTACTCTCTCTTCTAGACTGATGTCACTCCCTTTCACTTAGATTGCATGAACACCTACTACTCTCTTGTGCGAGGGATACATTTTCATATTTACAAATATATAATAAAATATTATATAATTTTTTTTCTCCGAGAAAGAAAACGTCAGAGAAAACTACTGAGGCTCGAGACGATTGGAAAACAAAACCAAATCAGTAAAACCAAGTGTCCCACACACTGTAGATAGTCTGGTGCCATGTAACCTAGTGAAATGGTGAGAACATGATGTAGACTAGTGTAGCTACCCAGTACATATGAGCTCTATATGGAAAGGGTTTCATACACTTGTCTAAACCTAGTTCTCGAACATCTAGGTTCTAACCTAGAGGCTAAGTTAAACCTTATTCCTATATAACAACTTACTAATTTTCTAAGGTTTAAAGTGAAACGTGAGGATTTTGTTATCTATTTCATGGTGAGCAATTGTTAGGTGTAGCTATTGTTCATGCTCTGATACCAACTATGACGTCCCCAAATTTTGATTTCTCCAAACCCTATTGGGAATGACATGTCAGAATCCGAAAACATCATCCAATCATATCAGAGAGTGACGCGGAAGCATAATATGCATACATGAACATACAACCATAGGCATACACCATAACCTTTCTCAACAATTAACATGTATATTAATACAAGTTGACTTATTACAACATGAATTATATTTACATATTAAAAGAAGATTTACAAGTCTATGAACATGTATGCTAACAAGATCTTAACACAATAGGTAAAACCTGGACAATTGTTCACTTCCCGTCTTTTATTCCATGCTATCTCTGAACCTAAAATATACATGAAACAACGAATCAACACACAAGCTGTTGTGTACGTGGGTAGCAAGATACATACTGATATGCTTGCATAATTGAAATAACTTGAGAAAGAAAGAGTAAAAGAAAGCATTATTTAAAGCGATAATCAGGTAAACACATCTTTTATACATTTCATTTGATGCAGTTGTACTACAATTTTATAAGCACTTATCATACATCCAGTATGGGCAAAATTATTTTATCATACATCTAACATGGACAATTCATCATACATCCATGTTAGGCAACATACATTCATACTGAGCCATGTGTACTAGTATCTACAAATCATCAAAATGTCCATTTATGTTCCATTAAGTTTTGGCAAAGCATATAATATTAATACGCATCCAAGAATTTATATGCAAATAAAAGCATCCAAAGTACATCATATCATTATGCATCCCCGAAAACTAGTCATGTACTTAGTAAATCCCACGTACCTGAGTTCAGAGATTTATAATCATCTTGGATCATCTAGAACTTTCTCCATGACCTGATTAAATATAATTGAGCATCGTTAATACAAGGTTCATCATTATTAATGGTATTTAGGTCCAATTTAGGATTTAGTTCAAATTTAGGTTTTACTGGTGTAAAATGTATCTCTGGTATTTTTATAGTGATCCAAATGTCATTCTAAGGGTCTGGTTCAGATTTCATATTTTTCTGATGATTGGTCTATTTTCTAGAATTAATATGAGGTTTAAAGTATCTAATTATGCATTAAGATAATATTATAAAATTCTAACTTTATCAGAGTGCATATTTGGTTTCCACATGATATTAGGTTCATAACTAATTGTCTCATATTTAATCTGCATCATTTGCTAATTATTCTATTTATATGAAGCTTATAAAGGAGTATTACATATTAAACTAATTATCACAACAAATATGTCTTTAAAGTCTGATCTAAAGGTTTCGTAAGAAAGAGGGCATTTTTATGAGTCTAGGGATATTTTTGGGGAATTATTTGGCCAAGAGAGCTATTTATTAGGCATTTTCTAAGTTTTTAAACATTTCAAAGATTTAAAAAGAAAATTACCTTTTGTTGTGGGGCCTAAGCCCCGAGGTGGCGCTCGATTATTGGGATACGCTGGCCACTAGTGTGGGATGGTGTATCAGTAGCCTGGTCGGTAGGTTCCTGGGTCCAGCACAAATTGGATCGGTTCACTCAACCTAGGTTGCTTGGTCGTCTCCCTCATCGCTTCTCCCCCTTTCTCCATTTCACGCCAGCGCCGTCACACAAGGGTTCCCAGTCCCGACGCTCTGTCCATGGTGATATGCCCTTCCCTCATTCCATGATGTCCGATGACCACCGCACTGGATGAATACACACCGTCGAATCTCGGTAAGGAACTACATGGGAAGATATGTCCTGCGGCGAGGATCTCTGGAGGCAAGACTCCACGATAGAGGGGGTTGCGGTCCCTCTCCTTTTGCCCTCCTGATCTTACTATCATGCCCAACCCTCCAATCTTGTAACAGGGAACCTCCGCCATGAGGGAAGGAGGCAGCAAGGAATATACAGAGGTTGGGGCCTTTCAGGCGCCGCCCAAGCATTGATTTAGGCTAGCCAACCTACTGGGATTTCCTCTCTTGCTGTCACCATCCCCCAGCCATATTCTCCCTCCTCCATTGGCCCTGACCTTAGTGCCGACGGGGTGGTTCAGAGTAGCGGCAGAAAAGAGCAGCAAGAAAGGGGCATCCATCAGGGTATCATTCCCTTGCCTATTTGCAACCTGGAGTGTCATCGGCGTGGGGTTGCACAACCTCTGGTCTAGCACATCGCCTCCGACCTGGGAAAATCCAAACTTTCCTCTGAAGAGCATCGCAACTGGAAGAAGAGGAGGAAGATGGTCTCCATAATTCTCTACAATAAGACAGTGTCGAGTAGGGGTGTTGGGGAAGAACCTTTGTTAATGACCGACTTCAAATCCTGGTTTGCCATCTTCAACGTGAGAACAATGAAGCTCAACCTCCATCCATCACCTATGAGTTGCAAAGGTGTATGGTGTGACTGCTTGTCTAGGTTGGAAAGCACTGAGAGATGATGATCAATATGAGATACCCCCATAGTTATCTCCTTGATCCGAGATTTGTGTGTGTTTTGTTACAGATATTTCCTTGTGGAGTCGGTCTAATTACTCCCTTCTTTACGGAGGAGGTAGACCAGGTTAGAAGGGTTCCTCCTAGTCTCTTACTGTCATAGCATGTCCATGCAAAATCATCCAACAGATGTCTAGCTGCATGTCAGGGTTGCAAATATCTATGAGTTGGTTTGTAGTATGATGGAAAGGCTCATATAATCAATTGTACTTCCATCAATCATGAAATCTTCATCAAACAAGTTTAATGTTATTATCATGGTCAATATATCTCCCAAGTGTCACATACAACCTTTCAAATTAATATGTACCATCAAATGGGTGTTTTATCTAATGGACACTCAAATTGATTAACGAAGACATAAATCCTAATTGAACTGGGTTAGGCTTATTTGCACCTTTAATCACACCTTAACGCCTGTAATGATCCATGATTGGATACACAATTTCTCAATTTGTGTTCAACTATGTATGGATCAATAATGGTCCTCAAAACTATCCTCAATATATGAACCATAAGGTCAGTGTCATCACATAGTGGGAGTCCCAAGACCCTATAGGAGGTACCTTATAGGAATCTAGTGGTTGCATGTATAAGAGATTTTTGGGTAAGTGTGTCTCATGGGTAGAGAACCTATGAAGAGAATGTCATGTCATGTTTTGTTTTGGTTTGTGCTTGAGTTGCCAAAGCTTGTAATGTCAAACATCAGTACCAATAAGGTATACTTGATAACCCTAGACCAATGAGGGAAGATTGAATTTGTGCATATGATACAGAGTTGAGTGAGACGGAAGAGACTGAGCATGACACTTCCCTAGGGTATGAGTCGAGAGAATCTATTAGTTGGACTGGATAATACCTTGGTATATGTTTGCTGAGCTACTCATATAAGTTTGTTTATCACAACCATGATATAATATATGTATGAATATGATCCAATCTCTAGATGTGAAATATGGATATGACATGATGGACAACCTAGAGATGGTTTGATAGCCCTGTATGTGTTGATGGTTAACCATATACATGAATAATGACGACATAATATGGTTAATAAATCTAGTAATGGAATCACCAATAAAGTTTGGATCCTAATGTGAAAATTGAAAGAAATTATATTAATGATATATGTCAAATGTGGTGTCTATCATAATGCTTAATAAATATGATATATATATATATATGTATCAAAAGTAACAAAATATAATGACGATGGTACCCAAATATGGTCTATTAGATGAAATGGGTTAATTGTAATGAAATCCTTATGAATATGATAAATGTATTGATGAAACCCTTAATGCTTGGGTAATAAAAGGATGTATATATTAAATTATGAAATTGTCATGACACTACCTAAGCATCAAAATCATGATATATGTTGAGGGATTCACCCTAGATGATTTTAAAATGTCTTAGAAGTACTTGGGGTGTATACTTCTAGAAATATTGTGTTGGTATGTTGCAACTAGATTCATGCCCTACATTAGATGAAAATCTTTTAGTTTTTCTTCTTGGAGTAAGAGGTTGGCTTAATTTCAAGGAGAAAATTTCTTTTAAGATGTATATGATGTGATGGAATATATTTTTCTTAATTTTGAGGATGAAATTTCTTTCAAGGTGTAAAGGATGTGATGGATTGAACTTTTAGATCTTTCAAATGTCTAATGACATATTTGAATTCATGTGTTTGAGTTATGTCCAGAGTTCCATGTATTTTAATGGAGTTTGGAAGATGTTCGATATTGAACCTATAACTAATATGCCTAAGCTTTTAACTTTGTGAAATAACTATTTGACTAGTCATATGGTGGTAGAATTGCACAAAAATTGGATATCATGTAGAACGGGTAATTGAAAAACTATGTTTCAAGTTTCGTATTGTTTTGATGCTCCTAGAAGAAGTTATTTATTTTTAAATGTTGGAAACAAATGTGGAAACATGTATTTTGAATCAAGGTAGAGGATTCATTTATAGCCTAGATTCTCATACATCAGTGTCTTTTTCCCCAGGCTTAATGAATTGTGGATCCACTATGTGGCCCACTTTTCACCACGTTATGGGTAGGATCAGATGAATCCCAATCATTTCCTACCTTGCAGTTACACAAGGCAGTGCAGTTGATGGGAATCGAGTCTACCCATTATCTCACATCGAGCAAGAGACTAATGATGAAATTAACAGAGCATCTGATCTTGGATCATCAGAACAAACAAATAGAACCCTCACTTGAGATTGGTGGGTAAGAGATGAGCAAGAACAAACACCAACTTCCTCCACCTTCTCCATTGTCGTGCATAGAATAACAAGGGATGACAAGGAAAGGGAGAGTAGTGCATATAGGAACTGAAAGAAGATTCAACTACAACTTCTACGCCATTAAGAAGTATTCCTCATCACTGGTAAGATCTAGATCTGAGTGTGGAAGGTGGACACTAATGATGATTTTGTGGAAGATGAAGTTAGTCCCAAAATCCATGGAATGGAGCTTCTTTAGTCAGTGTGTTTTAGACATTGGTAAGTTCCCTAGAACTCGATAGAGATCTAGATATGCTATTGTGATGTTTTGTTGCATGGAGGGGTTTCTCCCCTTGTCTCTCCAGTGCGGCAATGACCATTCTTGGTGGCTCCTAGACATGGAGTTTCAGTCCAGGAGAGGAGAATCCCTATCATAGAGTAGGTCAAATTGGCCTTGCTAAAGCCTGAGGAGGTATCATTAGATGCTGAGGAGGATGAGGAGGGTGGATATTGCTTGTCAGAGGATAGACAATGACGGTGGCTTCTATTTGTGTATAAATAGATATCACAAAGAGCAATCGTCAGAAAGAATTGGAAAAACAGCAAGAGGAGAATAGAGGACCAAACCAGTCCTAGTTCCCAGACCTGTCAACTCGAAGACAACCAACACACGGTTCAACCTAAGCTAGGCATAGGGTCGCACCCCTGTTAGTGGCCACATGGCGGTGCATGAGTTGCCCAAAAAGGTTAATACCTTAGAAATTCACAGTTCATAGATAAATCATAGTAAATAGTACTTTATCTGAAAAAATACAAATGAGCTACCCAAGTTCTCAGTAAATTATGTAGAACATCATAAAAGTATAATGTCATAAAAGTAAAATTTTGAGCTACCCAATAGATAAAATCATGCAAAATGTATACTTCTAATTTCATGCATAATATCGTGCTAATGATGGTCTAATATTTTGAAACTACATTAGAAACTCTATAATCATGTTTAGGACTCATATAAAGTCTGAGATTATGAGTTTAATGCATATATTCATGTAATATGGTTCATATATCTAATCAAGGCTAATTTAAATTAATAGCCCTAAATACAAGGGTAATGATTTCATATGTGCATATTGAACCTAGAAATTTTTAGATCACCCTCATATTACTAACTGGAAGCTAATCAGTAACTCTAAGATTAGTATTATGCACGTAATTCATGTTATATTAAGAGAACACGATTATCGGTAAATACATGATATGAAACCCTAAGTTTATTGATGCATCTAATATTAGGTTAATGAATATGATGAATAAAGGACATGAAACCTAACGTTCATAGGAATTATATCAATCTAGAATATATTATCAATAATCCACATTGAAGATATGGATAGAATAAAGATGACAAAATATATAATAATGAACATAAACTATAAAATTGAGCATATAGGGCTAATGATGATGAAAATCTAATGCATGACATGTATATCTTGTCTTAATCAGGGTCTGACCAAGGATATATTTGATATAAGGAATATGTGATGGTGGTTTTATCTCTTTTAAAGGTACGCTTTACCTTTTACTTGGCCTACTATTTAGAATGCTTGTATTATGTGTGTACAAATACTTGGCATATGATATTGGATGAAATAGTCGATCTTGCATGCTATCTTGCATGATTTTCTGTATGTATAGTTCTAAATACACAAAACATAATACATATATTCCAATATATATAACCACTAATTCTCTTTGGTATCATAGTGTTGTAAAGTGATCATTGTATTTGGTCAGATCACAATGTACAATGATCTAACCCTTCGGTAGTAGGTCATCAGGACTTGCGTCTTGAACTCTTGGCAGCCAAGATGATGCATTATTCCCTTAGGTGGCAAATGCATGAATGATATAATGTAAAATATGCCTAAAATACATGTTCTCTTTTGTTAATAAACATCTTGGTTCAAGTATGCTTTTGTTATATCTTTTATTACTGTCAAGTATTAGATTTATCTTATCGCCAAGTCATAGTATCAGAGATATATGAATCACATAGCATACTCAGTACAGTATTTTAGTATATTGTGTTGATGTGTACTAATTGTAATATCTTCTTTAGGTGATCTGGATATATGATTTTTAAGACCTTAATAGTTCGGAGTTGTGTGGTGAGAAAATGTACATGTGGACCTATTGTATAAAGATCATGATTAGTGTAGTATGTGCATATGTAAAAGTTTATTGTTCAATATGTAATCTCAAAATTTGTAGCAATTCTTTTTGTAACAATATGTTGAATGGTGAGCTTGTGTTTGTATGACTTGTTCATTTTCGTGTCCATATGCTACTTTGGTTTCCTTTGACTCCCTTGATTTTCTTCTTCTTGGCCTAGTGTGTGGAGTTCGAAATTGGGAATCTTACTGAAGTGATGGTTTCAATTTGGACGTCACACACACACACATATACATGTGTGTGTTTGTGTTTGTTTTTTTGGATTCATAGTTAAACGATTCCCATGTTTTGGCGATGACTTAATTATTCCATTCATAGGCACCTATGAAATCTTTTGAGATCATTTCGGATTGATAGACACACTCAAATTGTAAAATTCACAAACCTTGATTTGGAAAAAGGTCAAGTCATACAAACACGAATTTTAGAGTTTAAGAAGGAAACAAATTCTGTATAGGAACTTGTTGTATACATTTTTTATGATTGTATGACTTGTAATTAAGATCAATTGTGTAGTTGAGTTCTTAATGCATTTGGGAGATCTCATAGAACCCAAAACATAGGTTCCAACAACAGAGTTTCCCTTGAGGACTTGCAGTGAACAACACTAGACTCGGGTTTCCAGATCCCTTCATTGGATAAGATTTTTGTTACCAAATCTTGACTAACCAAGTAATTGAAAAGATTGTAAACCCTATCAACTTAGTTTCTAAAAAATAATCTTTGACAACTAAAATGTGTTGTACCTTGTACAAAAATCATTATAGTTGATTGGGGAAGTTAAAAATTATGAAAAAAAATATGTTGAAGACCCCACAAAACAAATAGAATTCAATCTAACTGCATCTAATGGTTGGTAGGAACAATCAACAAAAAATAACCAATAATACACACATATAATCCTATACTATAGTAGAGATTTTGTGCCTCTAGAGACACCAAGAACTTCTTCATCTTCTTCATTTTATGTAATCATTAGAGTAAATTGGGAATCTTATAAGAGAGCTAGCCATACTTGTTATATGTCAATATTTGCATCCTTCTTCCAATTTATCACTCACATGTGACAATTCAAAGCTCTTATTTGTATAAGAAAGGTGAAGTTAAGGGTAGTTGGTACAAGGTAAGGGAGGAGAGTCCCTTCTTAGGTTGTTTATTCTCTTGACCATAAAAGACAACTAGTTGGCCCTTCATTTTCAAATGGTGATCTTTTGGTGTAATATATTATTTTGATAACCTTCCTATACTCAAGGTGGCAAAACCCTATAGGTTGACCTCTCTAAGTATTGGAGTTGTGTCCTTGTGAGAAGGAATCGATCTTCATGCTTTCCTTAACTTTTGTCTATATAAATCTCTCTCTCCCCTCTTTCAATACTAGAGAGATGTATAATTGGAATGAAAAAGGCACAATTTAATTCTAAAGCCATGGGATTCCTCCACTATGCCCAATCTCCCATAGAGTCCAATCTAGTCTTTCCATTTGACAAGGAATAGGAGATATGTAAGAAGCTCTCTATCACATATGAAGAAATGGAGCAAGTAATGGATTCTAAGGTCAACATGCTTACTCAACAACTTGCACTATTTTGCATGAACAAGGAAAAGTCTATTGTCAAAATGTATTCAAGGATCAATTCATCATTGATGGCCTTGTGGATCTTAGAGAGGGCGAGGAGTAAAATAATGATGTTGAGATTCTTTGATCTCTTCATCACCCTTGGGATAATGTGACAACCATTAAAGAATCCACCAAAACCCTAAGCTCCTTGTGAAGAGCTCATAAGAAATCTCCAAATCTGAAGTTGAACACAATGTATGAAGATGACATAAAAGAGACTTATAAGAGAAGAAAGGAAACATCCTTCAAAGTTCAAATGAAGGCTCAAACTCAAGCTCATGCATGTTAATCAAGTGACAAGTACTCCACAAGTAATGAAGAGGCCTTGTACATCATAGGTGAAGCATGCAAGGGGAAGATCTTGTCCTCTTCTTTAGAGTTTTATGAATGTGGTCAAAAGGATCACTTAAAAAATGACTCCCCAAATGGTGAAAAATCACCATCATCCCAAGAGAAGCCACAATAAGATAAATGATATGCACAACTATATGAAGGACCATAAGGAGATAAAGAACAAAGAAATTGGTCAACATGCCTTTTGGGACTCCTATAACTCTCCTCCTCCTTTAATTTCAAGTGGTGAAGACAAATGCAACATAGACCTCATATCTAGCACAAGTGAATACATAAATGAGGTGAACCTTAAAGATCTTACGAAAGATGCTTTAATTTATTTTTTTTCATTCTACTTGTTCTTTTTAGAAGCAACTATTCAAAAAAGAAACTTTCTACAATTGTTGATGATTTGTATAAGAACTTAGAGGAGTGTGAAGTTAACTCATGTGAAAGAAATTATGAGCTTGAAGAACTCAACCTTGACTAGAGGTAGACTACAATAGTGTTGAAGTTGAGAACAACATATACCTTAGGCAAACAAAGGATTACAGAGATGAAAATAAACTCAACCTTGATGAACTTAACACTCTTCAAACTGGAAATGCTAGACTACTTGTTAAGGATAATGATCCTGAATTTATACCTATTTTTCAAAGTAATGAAATTCCTACTATTACTACTTAGAGACCTACCTCTTGCATTCTGAAGAAGATATTAACAATTTATATACTAGATTAACTACTCTTACTCAAGATAACCATTTGATAAGATCCTATTTGCAAAAGTTTCTTAATAGTAAGAAGACCCTAATAGAAATACATGATCAATCTACCCAACAAAGTGGTATAAATGGTTTGGATATGAGATCATATTAAAGAAAAAGAAAGGCAAATGACCGTCTATATTTCATGCAAAATCCCCTAGTTTGAAGGATAAAATTATTTGCAATTTGTGTAAGAAAATTAATAACTATACTTCTTATTGTCCTTTTTAAAATAAGGGAATAGAGAACAAGATTGTTTGGGTTGCCAAGCTAATCCTGGACCCAAATATTCAGATGGGAACTAACCTTTCTTCTTTATGGGTAATCGAGAAATAGATTATATATGTGGATGATCCAATCCCACATGACATGAGACACAATCCACATGAATTCACTCAAAAAGAAGAAAGGAGGATCAACCACTATTGTGAACAACATGAAAGGTAAGTGGTGAGTGAGAGTGATGGAGGTGATTTAATACACATCATAAGTTATATTGTTGTGGATAGCCTAAATCACAATTTAATAAGTGTTAGACAATTATGCAGTAATTGATATCTTGAGCTATTTAATCCCATTGAATGCACTTTGTTAGATATCTTACCTACAATGTTATCTATAAGGGAACTAGGACTCGAAATATTATATGATTGTTCTTAGTTCATTAAATCCTATTCTTGGTAAATGTTTTCTAGTTGGTAAAAGTAGTATATCTCTTTGTCACCATAGACTTTCTCATGTAAACACACATGAGTTAAAAAAGTAATGCAAAATGGACTTAGTCAAGGGAATTCCAAATTGGTTTTAAAAAATCTTGAGGAACTCAAACCTTGCACATAAGAGAAGCAATCTTTGAAGTACAAAGGAGTTTCAAGTACTAAGAGATCTCTTGCACTTTGGGATTAAATGGTATTTTTATAATAAAATACTCTATTTTATCTTTATTCTCATAACATTATCAATTCCATTCAATTATATCTCTTTCCATACTTTGGATAATCATACATTATATGTTGCTCAAAAATTGATTTGTTGTTGCTTGCTTACCTTTTTGACCCATTGTATACTACTAAATGCATTAATTTCGTTTAGAATGCATTTGAATTATTGAGACACATAAACGTCATCATATTGAACCCAATCTTTAAATTTTGAACTGTCAAAGGAAATATTACCTAAATCAGACTTATGAATTGGAAGATATGATTTTTGTAAGATATACATATAAAACCAAATTTAATTCCTTTTCCAGCCTAAATTTAAGATAAAAAATCAAACTTTCTCTCTCTCATCCAATTAAAAGACTTCAATCAAGGGGAAAAGGATTTCTCCATTGATCCAATGCCTAGAGTAGCTTTTCCTTTCTCCCATACAATGCTCACATGCACATGTATGGTGTAGGTGGAAGAGTAGGTAGCTTGAGCACACCAACATGCTACGCCAATCCCTCCTAGACCTCATTTTTCCTCCTTGACTTTACCCCTTCCTTATGTTCCTTTTCCCCATTTTTCCCATTAGTTCCAAGCTTAAAGTACCTCCACCAAGAAGCTCACTCTCCCTTTTTATTTCGACTCTGACAAGCATGCTCCTCTGCCTCCATCCCAACCGCGACCAAATGAGGTTGCCCTTGAGTTAGCTAGGCCATGGCAAGCACCAACAAAACATCCTCATGACGGGGTGCCCCTTTCTCTCATATCCTCAGTGTTGGCAAGCCTCATGAATGCAACACACTTGCTTATTGTTTCTAGGCTCTTTAGTATAGAGACAAATAACCACCGTCCATTGGTGGTAGATTCACAATAGGTTAGGAGATTGAGGGCCTTGATTGGAGTGACCCACTTACCCTCTCTCTCACCCACTCATCCTATCATGTTAGTGGGGTTCTTTTCAACCTGGTTTTCACGATTGTGTAAGTCAACAAAGACCAAGATCGAGCAACTCCTAGTTTCAGATAAAGGTTAACACCTCCTATCTCTGCCCAATAATCATGAAAATGTCTTAATTGCATAAATGATATAAAATACATTCCCTATCCAAATATTATCAAATTACATACCATTTTGATAATAAAGTGAAAGGAACATGTGAATTTCAAGTTTTAGATCTACTTTTAACTCCACCAGGGGTGCTAACCAAGTTAGGGTTGATCAAGTTTTATTTTGGTAAAACTTTTTATCTAGATTCTAAACTTGCAAAAGATGGATTTTTCATTCGAACCCCTTGATCCTAACCCAACACGCAAATATTTTTGGGTTTATCATGTCTGGTCCATAAATCCAAGTACCATAAAAATAATTTCAAAAAATATATCGTTTATCTAATCATTGGTAATTACCAAGCATAATCTGATTCTTTCAGTGTAAACAAACTTACAATGTTACTAAAAACATATAAAGCTTATGTGTAGTCTGTTTGAGTGTTACTGAAATTAATTTCACCTTCTTTGGGTTTAAGGTAAATTTGAGTGGGTTAAAAAAACCATAGACCCTAACCCACTTACAAAATTTAGGTTAGAGTCAAGTCCACTGGGCGGGGTCTTGTTTTTCCAACCCTAAACTCCACCAATATCTTGAAAAAGTACTTTTGACTTCTTTAATATAAATAATGTCTATTATTCCCAATCATGATCCATAATGCTTCAATCTTCTCAGTGGCCTAAGATAAATAACTTATGACATCTTTTGAACCATGTTTTGGCCTTTATTACCCATATATGCTTAATGATCTATGTAACCTAAAATGTGACTTATATGAACTTTTGATGCTAGATTCTTAAATATCATACAAATATTGATCCAATGATACTACATACTATTTTTGTGACTCTAAATTAGTTACTTTAATTCCTTGTAACATGAAATAGCTTTGATCACTCATATTCTCTATTTTGACATTGTGACATGAACGTGACATGAAGATGACTTAACGAGACTACATTGATGCTCAAATCATTACATAATTCTCGAATCTCATGATTTCCCTACTAGGATCAATAAACCCTGATCTTGAAATCCCCAATATAGTCGAGAAGTTTCACCCTAGTGTTGACATGAGGTTATACATTGCCTATATTTTGATAATGACTTAACCATTCCATTCATATGTATCTAATTTGTGTATTAAAGAATGATTTCATGCATTAGGTACATGAAAAGGATCCCAAATCCAAAACCCTAGTTTGACTCAAGTTCAAGTCAAAGAGCTATAAGTGTGATTTGGTGGAAATCTATGTAAATGACCTTAGAACATATTTGTAATCACTTGTAATGATGAATTGACTTGTAACTAAGGTGAGAAAATTGATTGGGACATAAAACACCAATGTTAGATCACTTTAGATACATATTCAAAAATTGACATCAAGTTGTCAATCGGTCGAGTTTCCTTCCAGGAAAAACTCGACCGATCAATCTTGGTCAATTTTCTGAAGACAACATCGGTTGAGTTGTGTTTACACAGAACTCGACCGGTCAAGTGCCAGACCAAAACGATCTTCAGTGATCGGTCAAGTTTCCCCCGGACAAACTCGACCGACAGTTTGAATATTGGTTTTGTCTTTTACTTGATCGGTCGAGTTACGTTTATTGAAACTCGACTGATTGCACTGTACGGAATTTGCAGAAAAAAGTGATGTGACCATTGGTGTGTTATTTGATAAAAAATAGAGACATTTTCTTGAAGGAAAATGACTATATTTTGTCCTAAGAGTTCACCTAACTCAAAGCAACACCCTCAGCTATATATAGAACACTTGGAGTTCATTCCAAGGTGGCTCATTCATTGCAAACTTGGTTCTAGCATAGCTGAGAGCATTCTAAGCCTTTGAGCCCCTTTCTCTCTCTACCTTCAATTCAAATTCATGAGTATGTGTGAGATAGGTTCCTGTATAAGAGAGCTACTCCCTGTATTGTTGTAAAGATCTCCTCCTCCATCTTCCAACCTCAATTCCTATTGAAGTCAAGTTGAAGATCCCTCTCCAGGTGAAGGAGAAGGAGGTGTTGTTCTTCAAGATTGAAGAAGGAAATCTTCTCCAGGTCTCCAAGTGAAGGAGATAGGTGCTCCAGATCTCCAAGTGAAGGAGAGAAGCAAGGCAACGCTCAAGGAAGATAGGTAATCCCTTGAAGGTAGAAGAATTGAAGAAAGGAGTGGGTAAGTCCATGTTGATGGCTGAAGACTCCATGGTTCAAGTGGGTAAGCTCCTTCTATAGGTCAAAGATCTTTGCTTGAGGTACTAAGCCCTCGGATGTGTGGTTTTTGTGTCTTGTAATCTTATTGTGGAATATAAGAGTACCAAGATTGCAAACCCTAGAGACTAACCCACTCTTGGTAGTGGACTGACATTGCTCCTAAGTTTAGGACATGGAACCAATCTAGACCATCTGTCCAAGTGCTTGTTTTTCACTATCTCTCATCCTTTCTATGAATATTAGATTAGGACATCAAATTGTTTCTTTCTTAAGCATTTCAAATATATATAATTTGGTGGTCTAATTTATCTTGTGAGATTTGTGAAGCTCTATTCAATCCCCCCTTCTAGAGCCCATTGATCCAACACCTAGGTCATTAATAATATATGATGAATAATGAAATATGATGATCAACTCACATGCACTTTTTTATATGTTGAAATTAATCTTGTGAGATGTGAAGATTACATGAAACATTCAACCTAGAGGAAAATGATTAAGACCACTAATTGATATTTTTAGTAAAACCACACTTTCTTATATGCAAACATTTCTCTGTGTGCCTCTTTCAAAAAATCTACTCAAGATTGCAATATCAAGTTGTCTAATCTAGACCTTCTATATCAAGATACACTTTACCGTGTATGGACCTTAATTATGATGTTGATGCTTTTATGAATATGTATCAATCCTTATTCTTGGCTATATGTATTTTTTGAGCTACATGTTCCCTAAATTAATCTACTATTTTCATTTTGATTATAAAATGTTGAAAAAACATGCACACGTAATCATATATGTCCATTATACAACCCTTATTGTACCTGTTTATATTTTGGGAGCAAGGGTGTTGGTATGTATGCCCTGAGAGCCAATCATGGGATGATTGGTGGGATACATTAAGATTGATTTGATAAGCATCAAAGGCAAGCTTCCAATTCTTTCTGGTTTCACTAGTACATAACCAGACTTTATTGTCAATTATTTAAGGCCTTTAGTGTCGGTTTTAATGCGAAACCTATGTGAGAACCGCTAAAAGGCCAACCGTTAGGTGTCGGTTCTCAAACCGACGCCACAACCCTTCGTGCGCCACTGAAAATGCGCCAGCAGGGGGGTATAGGCGTCAGTTATTAGCTATGAAATCAACGTCATAAACCTTCACGCCACAGAAAGGGTGCCATCTTGGGCATTATGAGCGTCCGTTTATTAGTGATAACCGATGCCATATCACCCGCTGCCACAGTCGTGCTGGCCAGCACGACCATGTTATCTGGCCCACTACCACAACCGTGCTGGCCAGCACAGCCATGGTGTTTGGTCCGCTGCCATGACCGAGGTGGCCAGCACGGCCGTGGTGTCTGGCCCACTGCCACGACTGTGCTGGCCAACATGGCCGTGGTGCCTGACCTCATTAGGGAAACCGACGCCAGAACCATAAGTGTCGATTCATTATTGATAACTGACGCCACATCACATGCATTAGGCGTCATTTATAATTGTTTATCCGATGTTGTAATCATTTGTCATTGTCATCAGTTTTAAACAAATAACCGATGCCTATTTCATGTTTTTTTCTTATCAGTCCGCAGGCTTGTTGTGGATGGTCTCAGGATCTGAAACTTGCAGTTCAGTTATGAACTGCAGGTTTTATGACATCCATTGATATCAGCCAACAATAAGCCACAAACCTACAAAATTAACAACATTAATTTTCACACATTTAGCAACCTACAGTTCCATTCGATTTTCACACATGTATAAACATTCATGTAGCAATTTGCAGTTCCATTCATTTTCACATTCACACATGTAGAAACATTCATATAGCAGCCAATAGTTTCATTCATTTTCACATTCACACATGTATAAACATTCAGATACATGTAGAAACATTCAGACATGTAGAAACATTCACACATATTATAATTCAGAAATTCATTTACAAAATATCATTCTTTAGTCATTATTCGCTATCAACATCCCAATTATATGTTAAAACCCCCACTACGTGTATGGTTGTTTCCCATTCTTCTCTTACATCATTTAATTCTTCTGTCGTATAGGGAGCATGTACATCTGGTAAGGCCTTTCTTGTAGTGTGGTCAGTTTTAAATGCCTACAAAGAGAATGATGTATATATAATTAATAATATATAAATAATATTGATATATTTCATATTATCTAATGAGACTATATAGAATACCTCATGAATGGTATCGTTGTCCACTGCGGAATATTTGATAATCATGTGCATAAATCGCATCACATAGTATGCACATGCCCATCCGTTGTCTTGTGTAGAATACTATAAATTGAAATATACAAAATATTAAAAAATACAACTAATTAAGCATTATTCACATAAATAATATATACATTACAGTCGGGAACTTACTTCCACGTTCTTCCAAATTATTGGTTGGTTCTTTTTCCTGGGGACCTTTCCTCCAGCCTTTTTGAACTCATCTAAACCCCTACATGTTAATGTAACACAGTACATTGCATAATTAAATAGTAATGTAATAACATATGTTAACAGATATGAAAATGAAGTATTTCTCACCGGAATAATGCCATTTTCATTTTGTGTCCATATTTTGAATTCAATTTAGTCCCCTTAGGATCTAGATAATAGACAGTGAACGTCTCGGGGACAATAACTAGTAACTCCCAATGCATACCACCTGAGGTAAAAAAGTTAAAAATTAATAACTCAAAATCCACAATAAAAATGTAATTTTCTTAAGTCCAAATTATAAGCAAAGTAGTGCTTACTCCACATTTAATGGAGCTATTATCAACGTATTATTATTTTGAGAAAAATTTGTAAAAGCATCATAGCAATATTGTTGAACTAACGGAGGGTCTTTAGCTACTAGACTAATCAAAGATGGAATCAAAAATCCTACATGTTCGAATGAAAAATCTGCACATATCTTGTCTAAGTAGCTGCAAAACATGTATTATGTATGCATTAATAAATAAGAAACTAGATCACCAGATCCTACACAAGGTATATGGATGTATAAAGAAGATCTCACCTTATCCATAGCTCTATCACAGATGTATTCAGCCAATCATATCAAAACAACTCCAAAATATCTTGTATAAATAGTTTGCTTTTGTATGATTGACCTGTAGCATTCGCATCTATAGAAACAGTTATAGGGAAATTTATATCATGTTCACCTAACCATATTGCCATACCCCTACAATTAGGACCTAACGGGATAGGTAGGTCATGTGGAACCCAACTTGGTAATGTAGGAGGTGGAGGTGGAGGCCTAGATGCTCTGGGTGTCTTATTTTTAACATGTATATATATATATATATATATAATTTCATATCAATTGACATCATATAAACACACTAACAATTTAATGTAATGTAAATTTACCATACAGTTTCAGTATAGAGGACATCTGCTTTTGGCCACAATATCACTCCGCCTTCTGCCTCACCAAGCGTTTCACAATCTGGGTGGGAATATTGCAATGGAAGATCCATCTAATTGGGGAATATACATACCGGGCTTATACGAACCCAACCGGCTGGTAATGGAGACCCATGAAACATTTCCCATGGTAGGGATGGGTATGATGAAGCCTTTGCAATGACAAATTCTTTAGTTTTTAGATGGCATGGCTTCAACCCCTACAAATTTTTGTGTAAAGAATGTTATATACATATATACATAATCATCTTGAAAAGACTAGTTACTATGTCAGAAAAATACTTACAGCGGATGTGCTAGGTGGTGGGTCTACAAAATTACTCCCAACCTCTACAGTAGGAGTAGAGCGGGATGCCATAGGTACTGTCTGCTGAGTGGCAGTCAGAGATGCCTGCCACTTGCTCATTGCTTCTTCAAGTTTCCTATCAACTATCTTATCTACATATACATGGATAAAAGAAATGTTAGCTTCTGATTATTGAATTCTCTTTTACAGTAACATTATAAAGAAAGAATAGGTTACCTCTTCTTGTGAAAGTCCCACTTTTGGGACATGTTTGCGCTGGGATGGCCCAAAGAACACTTTGATGCCCACACCAGCGCCTGCAACCCTAACATGTCCAGGATGCTCTGGGTTACCCAGAGCAACTGTCAATTCATCCCTTGTGCCCTCAGGGATGAACTTGACTTGTTTCCTCATCTCGTGCAGCTCCTGCTAATCGCCAAAACAAAAATTTGTAATTAAGTAAACACCACAAATAATCAATATTCGAACAATTGCTCTAAGAGTTGTATTTTACCATTTTTGCAGCCACCTCAGCCGTTGCGGGCTTCCTTATTTCTCCCTTCTTATTTTGCCTCCCAGCTATCCAGACATCATGGTGAGGTAGAAGGTAGAGGTGTGGTACCTATAGTAGAGGACTCCTGAGTAGCAGTAGACTGAGCAGTAGACTCATCCTGTAGTCTTTGGGGAATGCCTGCATACCCCTTTGGACCCATTGTGTGGTCATGCACATTCAGTGCATGCCTTGCTCTTTGCGCCTCACTGAGGGCCTAGTTAGTATGCACATTAATGATTTGGTTAGTAACACTAAATGTTAATCTTGAATAGGTGAATACAACATATATTAATTAAATTGGGAGTGACGCCTAATACCTTGAATTCATCAGTTTTTCTTGAAGCAACAAATGTGTCCCATTCTTCTTTGTCTAGGAAGTTCCACTTTTCAGTGGTTGTCTTCTTCCTCTTGTCACCTTCTTTTATGTATTCTTAGGTGAGATTTGTCCTATAGTTCCTTAGGACTCTCCCATAGCATTGCATCATGCATTTACAATGTAGCTTTTCATCCAATTCAAGTATACTCTGCAAAATAGAATTGCTATTAACTAGTATCTAAAAGATTAGTAATCTACAAAATCGAATTGCAAATTAATAATAACTCACGCATAAATCCTTCCATATTACGTCTTTCTTCCCCTTAGGAACTTTATGCCAAGAATCTATATTACAAACGCAATGGCTATGAGTAACATAACCAAGATATGAAACAAACGAATTGCGATTCACTCCAATTTCATTTCCTGCATTATCAAAATCCACAACAAGTTTGGGTCCATTGCCCCTTTGTGCTATTAACTTCTTCATCATAATGATGCCCCTTCTCTTGTCAACTTTTTGGTGCTTCTCATCAAGTACCTCAAATGCTTCAGAGGATACATGTGCATCATCAACCTAAAATTTGACAAAATAAACACACTTACAGGATATAACTATAAATGGACATGTAGATATAAATATATGATATATTTTTAAAACTTACATTGTGAGGCGACACATTGATGTCCTCACCCTCACGGTAATCATCAGCCATCTGAAAGTTCACATTCACATTGTAAAGTAATTCACATTGTAAAGCTCACATTGTAAAGTTCACATTCACATTGTAAAGTAATTCACATTGTAAATTTCACATTGTAAAGTAATTCACATTGTAAAAGTCACATTGTAAAGTTCACATTCACATTGTAAAGTAATTCACATTGTAAAGTTCACATTCATAAAAATAAAACATATAAAAAATATAAACATGCCTCTAATATTGCAAATTTTTATCAATTAACAATCCTTCATTATGATCTCCGCACACATACAAGTCATCATTAGCTTCAATATTTTCTGGTGTTGGCAACCGAACTGAGAATGGACTGGAGTCATCATACTTATCATAGCAGTCTTCTTCATCTATAGGATCTTCAATGAAATGTCTTTTACCATGAAGAACAACCGACCATTTATCATTTACAGGATAATCGATATAAAATACTTGTTTTGCCTGTGATGCCAATATGAATGGTTCACCCTTCTCGCCAATCTTTTCAAAGTTCACTAAAGTGAAACCCAATTCATCCACTATAACTCCTTTGGTGTTATCAACCCAATTACATTTGAAGAGTGGAATTCTAAAATCTATGTAGTCAAACTCCCATATGTCTTCAATGGCACCGTAATATGACATTTTAGCTTCACATGGACTCTTATCCTTTGCACTTGCAAAAAACATAGTCGACGCTTGAAGGGTGACCCCACTGTTTTGGATGACACTCTTATCATCTTGGCGCTTTGTGTAATATGTGAAGCCATTAATGTCATACCCTTCATAAGACATAACATTCAATTTTGGTTTAAAGGCGAGGCATTTGATAGTTTCAGTAATATCATCTGGTGTTTGAGATAGTTGATGTAAGAATTTATCTTCAAACCACTTAATAAATGTCTTGTTATGCTCTCTAGCAAGCCACATTGTATTGGCTCGAGGATATTATCTCTTGATGAAATTGGTATGTTCCTCGATATAAACACTCACTTTGTCCATGTTGTGTAAAATATACAAGTGGCCTTGTTCCAACTGCTCACGGCTGATTACTTTCACCTGTGATCCCAAAATTCCTTTGCCAAATTACTCCTCAATATTCTTGTCATTACTAGGAGTGTCATTACCACTAAGAAAGTCATTGCAAAAATCCATAACCTCTCTCGCCACATAACCCTCAATAATACTCCCTTCAGGCCGATAACGGTTTCGAACATCACTTTTAAAAATGCTCATGTATCATTCAAAGGGATACATCCAATGCAAGAAAACTGGTCCCAACATTTTCACTTCCCTAGTCAAGTGGACATCAAGATGTACCATGATATCAAAGAACGACGGAGGGAAATACATCTCAAGCTGACATAGGGTAACAACCACTTCTCTTTGCAAATTATCGAGAGTATCATGGTCAATAACTTTGCTGCACAGACTGTTGAAAAAGAAACAAAGTCTGGTGATTGCAAACCTTACATGCTTCGGCAATATAAATCGAATTCCACAGGAAATATTTGTTACATTAGAGTGTGACAATCATGAGATTTAAGACCTATCAACTTCAGATCTTTCATTGATACCAATCTACAGATGTTGGATGAGTAACCCTGTGGCACCTTAACATTTACCAAACATTCACAAAAAGCTTTCTTCTCCTTTCTAGACAATGTGTAACAAGCGGGAGGTAAGTATGTGCTCCAATTTCCCATTTCACGTAATTCTGTTAATTCTAACCTTATTCCCATTTCACGTAGGTCCAGTCTGGATTTTATCCCATCTTTAGTCTTACCTGGTATATTCAACAAAGTACCAATGATACTAGCACAGACATTTTTCTCAACGTGCATGACATCGATACAATGCCTGACTGTCAAAGAACTCCAATAAGGAAGATCCCAAAATATTGACTTCTTCTTGAATAAAGATTTGTCACTCCGTGTGACCATAGTACATTGTGATCTCTTACCAAATTCATTGACAAAGTCTTTTACTCTTTCATAAACAACCTCCCCTGGTATAGGTTTAGGTGCACTTCGTTCCTCATTCAATCCATTGAATGCTTTGCGCTTCCTATGATACAGATGGAATTTTGTAAGAAACCTTTGATGAACGAGATATACAGTCTTACCGCCATGTTTTAGTCTTGTTGAATCAGTGTTCTCTTCACATATATGACACGCTTTAGCTCCTTTGACACTATATCCAGACAAATTACCATATGTTGGAAAGTCATTAATAGTGCAAAACAACATAGCATGCAAATGAAATGTCTCTCTACATGAAGCATCATAGGTCATCACACCTTCACCCCAGAGTTTCTTTAATTCATCAATCAGAGGTTCAAGATAAACATCGATATCATTTCCAGGTTGTTTAGGGCCCGATATCAACAACGACAACATTACATGTTTATTTTTCATACACAGCCAGGGAGGAAGATTGTATATAACAAGCATGACTGGACAAGTGCTATGTTGGCTGCTCAATGTCCCGTACGGATTCATCCCATCTGTACAAAGCCCAAGTCTTAGATTTCTGACTTATTCACTAAATTCAGGGTACAATAAATCAATCTTCTTCCACTATGGGGAATCAGGCGCATGTCGTAGGATCCCATCATTATTTTTCTTAACATCTACATGCCACCTCAAATTCTTCACATCTATCAGATTGGAAAACAAGTGTTGAAACCGTGATATTATAGGTAGATACCACATCACCTTGGCAGGAGAACTAGTTTTGGACTCCCCCGAAGTCGTCAATTTATACCGTGATGCTCCACATTTTGGACAATCTTTCAAATCCACATAGTCCTTTTGAAATAATACACAATCATTCGGGCATGCGTGTATCTTCTTGGCATCCATTCCCATTGGGCACAACAATTTCTTTACCTGGTATGTTGAGATTGGTAGCTCGTTTCCTTCAGGAAGCATTTCTTTCAACAAAGACAACAATGACGTGAAGCTTTTGTCGCTCCATCAATTGTTAGCTTTCATCTTATACAATCTCAACACAGCGCTAAGCTTCATAAACTTAGTACAACCTGTGTATAACGATATCTCAACATCATGCACAATGTTTCTAAAAATGGGAGGTGGATCGGTGTGCTCTACCCCACAACTATCCAGCATCGCATCAATGATGTCTACTGGAACTGGTTCATTCACATCTACGTCATCGGAGGAAATTTCTTCTTCCACACAAGCACTGCTATCGATATCCACTGGTTTTGGGTTTGAAATCTCTCCATGCCAGTGCCATTATGTATAGCCTTGTATAATCTCGTTACACATGACATGACTTTTGATTTCGTCACCAGTGCTAACTTTCAAGTTGTTACCACAATGCCTACAAGGACAGTAGAACCTATCTCCAGGTTGTTTCTTGTGTTCCTCAGCAAATCTAATAAACTGGTCAAGACCAGAAATAAACTCTGGGGTGCAACGATTGCGAATGGGCATCCATGATCTATCCATTCTATGATCAAAGAGAAAACAAGTATATATTACAACAAGATTAGGGTCTAGGATTAGAGTTTTTGCATGGTTAAAACTTTAGGCCAACAAATACATGTGTTGTCATTCTTATATATAATAAATACGTACCACCTATCCCATTCTTGAACACCTAATCTCACTAGTAAGTGTATAATGTGTATTGGGTTTTCAAGAAAATTTCGGCAGCATTTCCCCGTTGTTCTCTAAGTACATATGTACTTAGAGAACAAACGGGGAAATGTTGCCGAAATTTTCTTGAAAACCAAATACACATTATACACTTACAGCCTAAGTGAGATTAGGTGTTCAAGAACAGTCCCAAATCGGGGACTATCCAAGATTTACTCCTAATGAGTAAATCTTGGATGGGTTTCTAGGCCAACAAATACATGTGTTGTCATTCTTATATATAATAAATGTGTACCACCTATCCCATTCTTAAACACCTAATCTCACTAGTAAGTGTATAATGTGTATTGGCTTTTCAAGAAAATTTTGGCAGCATTTCCCCACTGTTCTCTAAGTACAGATGTACTTAGAGAACAAATGGGGAAATGCTACTAGAATTTTCTTGAAAACCAAATACACATTATACACTTACATCATAAGTGAGATTAGGTGTTCAAGAACAGTCCCAAATCGGGGACTATCCAAGATTTACTCCTAATGAGTAAATCTTGGATGGGTTTCTAGGCCAACAAATACATGTGTTGTCATTCTATAACATTGATTTCAACATTTCGAGTGTCCATGCATGTTCATCATCAAGATAAAGATTACACATAAATTAGTATGACCTAGGGATGGAGAGATTCATAATTGATTTCAAAATTTCAAACTATCTCATGCATTATCATCAATCTACATCATACAATAGGGATTCATGTAGATGTTAGGGGGACACATCACTACAAAATCAGAGATTTAACATTAGGGTTTTAATATCTTACATAGATTGATCACAAGATTTCAGAAATATAGTTAATTCAAGATTATGGTGAAATGTGTATTAGGGTTTTAATATCTTAATTCAACATGCATCAAAATTTATAGAATTAGGTCAAGCATTAGTATTCAATTGCAAATGTATCCTGCTCCCTCCTTACCAAATGGATAAAATCAAGGCCACAACCGTGTGGGCTGGCCACGGTCGTGGCCATGCTTTAATCCATTTGGTTAGGAGAGGGAGCAGGAGGAAGAAGAAGAGGGGCCTGAAGGGGAGGAAGAAGAAGAGGGATACCTAGCAGCGTGGAGAAGAGTGGCAGCGGCGGTGTGAGAGAAACGGTGGTCAGTAGAGAAGGAGGCGGTGAGCAGAGCAGGTGGCGGCGGTGGAGGTTGACTGCGGTGAGAAGAGCAGGTGGCGGTGGTGGAGGTTGACTGGGGTGAGCAGAATGGCAACAGGAGAAGGAGGATGTGGTAGCGGCGGTGGCGAGCAGAGACGCACCAGCAGTAGCGGCGGCGAGCAGCAGGTTGAATGCGGACGGGTGGGACGTCATTGGGCGATTTTAGGTGAGCAGTAGGAGAGGAGAATTCTCACGATGAAATAGAAGAAAGGGGAAGACTCAGCTGATCACGGGTCTATTAAGTTTGTAAAAGGCATCGGTTATCTACAAAACTAACACCTAACATCTTAAGTGTCAGTTGATAGTAACAAACCGACGTCCAATTGGACATTCCTTTACCCTATTTTTTTTGGTGGGGACGGCACACACACCCTTATCACGTCGGTTATGCTAAGACAACCAAAACCCATATTAGAACTTTTGGCACAAATTTTATCTTCATTCAGCGTCAGTTATTAGATAAAAGACCGACGTTGTATCTGATACTTTGGTGCAATTTTTTTTGCTCAAAAAATTGGATTTCACAGGCTACTTTAGGCGTCAGTTTCTTTTCTTCAACCGACACTGAATGAAAAGCGATACCCGTGTCTGGTTGATCTTCAAATATATATGTCAGATGTCCTTATTAACCGACGTTTAATGTTAACAGTGTCGGTTTTACTAAAAAACCGACGCCTCAAAAAGCGACGTTGAATGTTGTTTCTGTAGTAGTGTTTAGTCATATGAGATAATGATAGAACAGATTGAATGTCTAGAGAATGACAGTACTCAATGACGTATGCTTTCAGGTTAAGGACCTGAACGATGAGATCATACACATGCTAAGAGTTTGTACATTCTTATTATGTCCCTAGTCGGATGTCATTATGGAAGGTAGATAGACAACAATGACGCACAAGACTAGATTGTGGTGTTGGTTGATGACAAAATCTCATTAGTCATGATATGGAGATATCAAACCAAACACATAGGTACTTGTAATAGAATAAGTGTGCTGGACAGACCCACCGTGAGTTTGACACATGGAACCATGACATGGTAGTCACAGTCAATTCTCACAGTAATGGTGGTGAGTGTGATTCTTTGACCTAAAATCACTACACTCAACACATGTCATTGGGTGCACTTTGACATCATCAAACACAGTCCTGAAACATGGGTTGTTATAAAGGTGATGATTGGGTGGCTTTGACACATGGGGCTTTTGAGGGGTGAGTGATACATATGGGATTTGTCCCTCCTGAGGGAGTTTGATATCCATGGCTACTTGATGAGTAGGATTGAGATAGGTGTGCACGCATGTGTGAATCAGTATGTGATATTGATGTCATACATATCTCCTCCAATCTAATCTGAGATTAAGAAAGTGAATGAACATTGAAAGGATGACTGTTCCATGCCTTGAGTTCATTCGGGATATCAATGACAAAGGAATTATACATTCACTGTAACACCATTCATGGATTGTAGGATTGAAAGTTGTTCTCCAACTTCCTTTTCACTTGGGTAGCACTGATGTGCGACTAGGCACCGCTCTTTGCTTGTGAAGTCATAAGTGTTATGGATTTTCACTGCCAATGTGAAATGGACCTGCAGGGTCACACACAAAGGATTTAACCTGGAAGAGGAGTTTATCCACAAAAAATGTTTAGATTGATTACTAAAGGAGTTTAGTAGTTCAATTAAACACTTAATCAATTGATAGCTCAAAATCATAGTGTTCAAGGTGTTGGACCAGATGATTAAAAGTATCGGATTGATTGGAACTGCAATTGACAGATTTGCACAGTCTACTGCCCTAACCGATCGGCTCACAGGGTTGAACCGATCGGCTCAGGTTGATGAACTGATCAGCTCAAGTGGTGATCGATCGACTCATGTGTCAATGAAATGATCAGCTCAATTGTTGAACTGATCGATTTGTGTGACCAACCGAGATCATTTGGAAAGTCAGAAGACTCTTTTTGCAAAAACATATTTGTTTTACTTGTACAAATTTGATTTAGACAAGGACTAATATTTGATTAGTTGGAAACAAACATGGGAAGTCAATTTTAGTTGAACCAGGACCACGAACCGGTCGGCTCAGGTGTCCCAACTGACCGGTTCAGGTGTGAACCGATCGGCTCAGGTCCCCAATTGATTGGTTCATGCTTGAAATGATCGGTTCCGCTGGCGCAGTTGGTTATTTTGTGGAAAATCTCAAATCCTTCTACTCCTACTTTAACCCCGCATTTCCTGGGGTAGAGAACCCTATCCCATGACCCTCCTATATATAGGGGTATTGGGGGCTTCTCAGGAACAACAACAACTCAGAACACCAGTTGCTCTGCAAAGTTGTCATTCTCTCTGGTTGTGGTAACCGAGAGAGCCCGAGCAAGTGCTACCCGATAAGGGAGGCACAACAAGGGAAAGACAATTGTAGAAACATGATTGGTGGCAGGAGAGTGTGTCGGTGACTAGTATACCGACAGGAGGGTCCGACTCCTTCTGATTCCTTGTGGGACAAGGAGATCAGAGTTCTAGGTGGTCCGTGTGGACTATTTTAGAGGCGAGAAATTTCTACCGCTCGGAGGACAGCTGTCAATCCCAACAGTCCCGGTGAGACCAGGACCTGCACAGACACCGTCCAAGACTATAGGTGAAGACCGCGCAAGCCGTGAGGTAACGTCACCGAGCAAGCCTCGGGACAAGGTATGTCTCTACAAACCATCCTTCCTATTGTATAGACGTTGACGTGATTCCTTTATTCTGGGTTTGGGAGAATATTTTTTTTTGTTTCCGCTGCCTTCTCTATCTCCCCTAAAACCCTACAGTGGTATAAGAGCCACGTCAACTGCTCTATACTTTAGGATTTTCGATGTGATCGATTTTGGTTTGTCACCTTTATTTATTTCATACGATGTGAATAAAATTGTCTTTATGCATGTCCAATCCTAAATCCACAAATCACAATATACATATATCATATGTAATATGAATGCACTCGATACATGTTGCTCTTAAACAAGTTTTGTGGTGGATGTATAGCGTGGTTATGGCCAATAAACCATATATATGTGTGCTTGGTTGAATGTGGTTGCTTGAATCTTGGTCTGCGCACCGATTCCCTACCTCCTTATTCTTGATGTAACTCAAGATAACTCGAGAATTCTTTCCTACCTTTTCTCCCCCCGAATGTAACTCATGGTTTCCCAATTCAAATGTAAATAGGATAGAACTTTTATTTCCTGTTATGTCAAAGAACGGAGGACAATCAGACGACCACTGAGATGATCAGTTCAAGGTGTGAACCGATTGGTTGGCGATCCAAACAACCGATTCAAGGAGCGAGACGAGCGGGTGGCGACCATGAGAAGATGCACGATGACCAGACGAACCGATCAGTTGGAGGAGCCAATCGATCGGCTGGTGGCACCCAACCGACCAGCCTGATGGCGAGCCGATCAATCATGGAGATGAGTTGATCAAACCTAGTAAAGGCAAAGCACAGAGTTCATCTTCTACAGGTTGCATGTAGACCTAGATTATTGTGATTCCTCTTGGCTCAAGGAATCACATTAGGATGGCCATAATCATCGCTTTTATCATTTCAAATGTTTTCTATGGGATATAGCATGTATATGATACATACTATATATTGTGGTGATTGGATATGTATATGTACCTATAAAAACTAAATCCCTCATTAAATATATAAGTTTTAGATGCCTTCCAAATGCAACATACGCGAAAAGCTTGATCATCCAAGTGTGGGCACGCCCTAGCGTGGTGCACCGTCTATCTTGTGGAAGCGTGAAGGATGAATATGTGGGTCTGCCCTAGCAGGGTGCATATTCATCATGTTGGCTTTGGGTCGGACTTAACAAGGTGACCTAGATAGGATCTAGCACCTTGAGGCATGGAGGTGATGATGGCAAGAAGTTGCATATGACATCTTTTAAGAGTTGCACATGATACAATTGGCAAGTGTTGCCTACCTGGAAGATCTAAGTTGTGGGTGACAGCCCTAGCTGGTCCATGACTCAGAGGATTTCAAGATCTTGACCCACTAGAAGATTGTACGTAGTAATCTTCCGAATTGATGGTGAGGGCTATAAATTTGAACAAAATAGTGGGAGCGATAATTAATTAAAGTCCTAATTATATCGTCAACCTTTCAAATCAATCAAATAAGTTAAAATTGAGTTTTGGACTAAATTGCATATATTTCCTTTTTGTAGTACAAATGACAACAAACAAGAATCACTTTTCATTGTGATCGGTCCTTGAAAAGGACAAGATAAATGGGACTAACTTCCATGATTGGTTTAGGACATTGAGAATTATTCTCACTCAAGAGCGAAAGCTCTATGTCCTGGATACTCCAGCTCCAGAGGAACCTGCTCCTACCGCACCAAAGGCAGAAAGGGATGCTTATAAGTAGCATTTTGAAGATGACATTGATGCAAAGTGTTTGATGTTGTGCTCCATGAACCATGAGTTGCAGAGATAACATGAGAACATGGGTGTCATTTAGATGATTCAACATCTCAAGAACATGTATGAAGATCAAGCATGGCAAGAGAGATATGATGTCTCCAGGGCACTGTTCAAGTGTGTCATTACAGAAAGAGATCTAGTTGGTCTTCACACGCTCAAAATGATTGGGTATGTGGAGAACCTGACAAGACTGGGATTTCCCTTGAGCCAAGAGTTGTGATGGAGCTTCCACTTGTGTGGAGTTGCATGCACCACTAAAAATCCTAAAGATAGTAAGTATTTAGGTTTATCCTTGCTTATACTAGATTAAAAACTCCACCCACGTATACTAGGATACATGGAAGTCTTATCGTAGTATAGTTAAGGGTCAAATCCACAGGGCAACGGTCTTGTTAAGATCAACACGATAGAAAATGTTAGAATTTCATTTAACTCCTTAACAGTTGGTATTTAGATCAAAGAGTTGGTTTGGTTGTTTAAACTAAGTGCAAGTAAAGTAAAAGCAAGAGAGTAAATTTAAGGTTGTAAACAATGTTAAGAAACCACTAGGATGTGATCGGCTTTCACCACCACTACACATGGATCAAAACATGCAACATAGTAACATAGCCCACAATAAGAGTCTAACCAGTTAGTATCTTTGTAGATTTAGTTTCCTTTCGGAGAACTAACTACGAGAAGTGTGGGAATGTTGCAAAGCCAGCCATCCCCAAATAAATGGTCACTTACATTTCATCATTCCCTTCTCAAAGTGTGTTCCTCGACTTATCAAGGTTGTACTTTTATACGTCAACTGATTCCATTTCATAGTATTAAAGTACAACGATGGAAGTGAGTTTACTCCACTCCTTGAAAAACACTCCTAGACACTGAAATAGATGCATGGTGACTACATACATCAAGAACCAACATTCAATTAAGATTTGAATCTAATAGCACAAACATAGACAATTCATACTAATAGATAATAAGTAACACAAGTTGGTGATCAAGCAACAAGCATTCATTAAACGATTGATGTTGAACTGAAAAGAAAGTATATCTCTATTGCAAACTCATGAATTACATTGCATGAAATGAAAACATGGGTAGCGGGGCTACTCCCCGCACCCTAGTATATGAGACTACTCGCTCATGGAAATAACAAAGAAGGGGGCGAGAAGAGAGAGAGAGAGTGTCATCTCCACAAAGGAGGGAGTAAAGTCGACCCCTTGGAGGAAAGAGATCAACGATCTTCACACTTCATAGCTTGCTTGCTGATGAATCCTCCTCTTCCCACCTTCTTTGTCGATGAGAGAGAAAGTAGCTTGGAGATGGAGTATGGATCTCAGACCGGTAGCCTCAGGGCAGTGGGTGAAGGATGGAATGGCTCTGGAACAATAGAGGCAGCCTTTGGACGTCTAAGACTTGATCCTTTTTTAGGACCCCTTTGGGTTCTATTTATAGGATTTTGAGTGAGCCTTAAATGGTTTGGGGTATGTGGGTCCAAACGGTCTTGGAGACCGTTTGGATTTTCACATGGTTTGGAGATCATTTGGACTCTCTTGGTTTGGAGACTGTTTGAGTCCTCTCGGTATGAAACTGTTTGCTTCACACAGTCTTGGGACCATTTGATCTTTATTCAATCCTAGGACCATTCGGTCTCCATTCAGTCTTGGGACCGTTTGGGGGTTTTGTAATTTTTTTTTGCTTTTCTGTAAGAAGTGAAAAGGATAAGTTAATCTAATGGTATATTTATAAAAAGGTGGAAAGTTAAATATTTTATCTAATTTAACTAAGAAAGAGTATGGAAAACTGAGTAAAACTAGTAAGATAACATCACAAAATGGGAGGTTATCACCCCCATAACTTAGACTCTAGCTTGTCCTCAAGCTAGATAGAGCTAAGGCATGTAGTGGCGAGGTGATTTTATTTAGTGAAGATTTCCATACTCTTTCTTCAATTCTAAACCAGAGATCTCTTAGAGTTTTATTAGGCTTCTGCTCACACTGACTCTTTCAGGTATTGGGAGTTGCTTGGATCTCAGATTTCTTCCGTATCACGTAGCTCGCATTGGGACCACATTTTCCTTGATCGCATTTTGTGTATGTTTTCAACTCCAAATTAGTTTTATACTTCTTTGAAAAACCTACCGGAAACTAAGATAGGCATGAGGGTTGGCTAAAGGCTGATGTGTAACTCCCCCTTTTAGTGGGGGAGGGTTTATCTAAACTTTTAGGATCTCACTACCGGGTGTGACACATCTGCCTTTGTGAGGGTAGCTAAATGTACCGGCCGGGCGAGTCCTTTATCAGCTTTTTCATATATTCAGATACCTTAGGATCTCATTACCGTTTGCGACACATCTGCCTTTGTGAGGGAAGCTGAATGTACCGGCCGGGTGAGACCTTTATTGGTTCTTCATATAGGTCCTTAGGTGTGGCACAACTCTCATGCTTTTATTCAACACTCTGGCTTTTATTCTTATACTCACAGGCTTAGGTGTTGGATATTTAGGGATTTTTTTGGGCTACCATGCCTCTTTTTTTTAAAAGAAGAAAACTATTCTTGGAGTCTCCTGACATGCACTTATTTCGGTTTCGTACTTGGTGGTCCACTTGCGAGGTTCCTTGATTTAGATTTCACCTGGTTCCCTCCATCCTTGAGAGATTTTTGGTTGGCTTCGCCTATGATGTTAACTTGTGGAGAGTCTGGAGCAAAGTTGAAGCAAAAGCATGGAAATTGAGTGTGAAAGTAATTTATTAATTCGCCATTACATGCCTAAATGCTTTTTCTGTTATTTATTTTTTAGGACTACTTTGATTCTAAATTTAGCTGGGGGTGACCTTTTCCAAGAGTGATGTTATACTTATGTACAAGAATTATTCTATGAAAGAAATTACTGAAAAAGTCTAAATGTGAAAAGAAGGATAAAAAAACAATGCATAGAAAAACAGGAGTGAATAATAAAAAAAGTAGAGGGAGAAGGGTTGAAAAATGATACATCACCCTTGTCCAGTGTACCTCCCCCCTAACTTATCACTCACTCTGTCCTCAGAGTGTCAAAGTGATAGGTTGAAAAGTACATGGACAAGGGCATTAGGCTTCTATTAGTCCTTTGTTAGCTCCATGCGTTTGGAGAAGATTAGCTGCGAACTTTCCACATAGAGCATGGTAATCCATGTCCGTCGTGTCCTCTACTGGTCTTCCAAGGATAGCGAGGGTGTACATCCAGTAGAGGACGTGGAAACCACAGTCATTTGATTCTCAGAGTTGCTGGGGGCATCTGTGGCTGAAGGTTGGGCGATGAAAGTGTTCTTTATCATATGCCCTTGTGTGCTTGCTTAAAAGATCGTGTAGTTTGTCAGCACATTCCTTTTCCACCTCCTCTGTGGGCATGTTATCTGTCATAGCATACTGGTTCTGGTTAGGATCAAATTGTCTATCGAAAATGTTATAGATTATTGTTGTTCCTTCAGGGAGGTTTGTCGCCAGTAACATCCAGTGCTCTGAGTGAAGGAAAGTAAGCATAATGAACTTCAGAGTTGTACGTTGGAGGCAAGAGATAAGTGCCTCCGTGGTTCTGAAGTTCTTTCACTTTAGTAGGTCGTCCTTCATGTAAGCTAATGCCATATAAATCGTAGGATGGTTCCGTCTGAGGAGATATTGATAAGTAGTCATCAGGCTCACGGATAGAAATCCTTGTAATTATACGGTTTCACGAAGGGTATTTTCCATGACTAGAATATCTCTGGCTAAAAAAACGAGCTCATCTTTCTCAACATATATCCTAGACATGATGAGTCGAAGTTCATTTTTAGAAAGACTCTTGCAAGCTGCAAGGTCGAAGTTAGGAAACGTCGATTCTATTGTGGGTAGGGGCACCATTTGTGTGGAAGGTCTGTTCATGGTGGCCCCTGATATCAAGTCGATGTCCCCTGTTTATTCCTCCAAATCAAAAGTGTAAGGGTCCCATTGTCCTTTTTCAGGGACTGTGGCGGGTTGTTATTCTGTCTCCAACTCCATTAATGTTTGACGGAAGGGTCACTTTTGTGGACGTTGGATGTCCTAGAAAAGATAGTGAGGGACGTCGTCTGGCACCATATTCGGGTCCTTGAAGAACCTTCTATCACATATGAGCTCCATGGTGTAACACCCTCATAGCGAGTGAAAATCTTCTGTGGTCAACTTTCCAGGAAACATCTTAAGTCTGGAATTGAAGAGGAGGACCTTATCTCCGACAGTAATATCTTTTCTTTTGAGGTGGCTGTCATGCCACATCTTTGTTTGTTCTTTATAGATTCTGGCACTTTGGTAAGCTGTCATTCTAAGCTCCTCAAGTTCTTGTAGTTGAAGTTGTCTATATTCACCAGCACTTTTGAGATCAAAATTCAGCTGTTTGATGGCCCACCAAGCTTTATGTTCTAGTTCAACTGGTAGATGACACAACTTTCCATACACCAGACGGAACGGGGTTGTTCCTATTGATGTTTTGTAAGTTGTGCGGTATGCCCAAAGGGCATCGGGAAGCTTGGTAGACCAATCAGTACGATGTATATTGACTATTTTTTCTAAGATAGCCTTCAATTGTCTATTTGAAACTTCAACTTGGTCACTTGTTTGTGGATGGTAAGGTGTGGCGACCTTATGGTTGACCCCATATTTTCTCAAGAGGGCTTCTAAGCTTATTTCCAAAAAATGGGTTCCTCCATCTGATATGATAGTTCGGGGGACTCCGAATCTAGGGAAGATGATATCTTTGAACATCTTGATGACTGGCTTGGAATCGCAGGATACGGTGGGTATAGCTTCTACCCATTTCAAAACATAATCCACAACGACCAATATGTAAGCGAATCCATAAGATGAGGGGAAGGGACCCATGTAGTCTATTCCCCAAACATCAAAGAGTTCAATTTCTTGCCACAAAGTTAGAGGCATTTCATTCCATTTAGTTATACTGGAAGAAAGCTGACATTTATTGTAGGATCTTACAAAATCATAGGAATCTCTTGCTATTGTTGGCCAAAAGAAACCCGATTGTAGAACTTTGAGAGCGGTCTTGTTCGAACTCATGTGCCCCCCAGTGGGGCCAGAATGACAATGCTCTAAGATAGGGGTAATTTCCTCTTCTGGTAGGCAGCGACAGAAAAGTCCGTCTGCACATAGACGAAAAAGATAGGGTTCATCCCAGAAGTATTGTTTAACATCATGGAGAAATTTATTTTTATCATGGTGAGAGGCAGAAGGGTGGATGATTCTTGTAGCTAGATAATTCACTATGTCGGCGTACTAGGGAAATCCGATGGTAATTTTCATAAGTTGGTCGTCAGGGAGGGAGTCTCAGATAGGTACATTGTCGTCCTCTTGACAGTCGATGCGACTTAGGTGGTCATCGACGACATTTTCCACTCTGCTCTTGTCTTTTATTTCAAGATCAAATTCTTGCAGCATCAATACCCAACGTATGAGTCTGAGTTTTGCATCCTGTTTCTGAATAAGATATTTGATGGCAGAGAGGTCTGTATATACTATGACCTTTGATCCAATTAGATAAGAATGAAATTTTTCAAAGGTGTAGATGACGGCTAAGAATTCCTTTTCAGTAGTAGTATAATTCTTTTGCACCTCATCTAATGTCTTGGATGTTTAGTATATTACATATGGCTTTTTGTCTATTCTCTGCCCCAGCACCGCCCCTATAGCATAGTCACTAGCGTCACACATTATTTCAAAAGGTTGTGACTAGTCAGGTTCTCTCAGAATGGGTGCATAGATTAGATCATTCTTCAAGGTTGTAAAGCTATGCAGGCATTTATGGTCAAAGTTGAAATCAGCATCCTTAGTCAATAGGTAAGTCATAGGTTTTGCTATTTTCAAGAAGTCTTTGATAAATCTTCGGTAGAACTCGGCATGACCCAAGAAAGCTCGCACTCCCCTTATGTCTTTGGGTGGTGACAACTTTGAGATGACATCGATTTTTTTCCTTGTCTACTTCAATTCCTATTTCACTCACTCGATGTCCGAGGACAACACCTTCGGTCACCATAAAGTGACATTTTTCCCAGTTTAGGATAAGTTTTGTTTCCTCATATCTCTGTAAGACTTTACTTAGGTTGAGTAGACAGTTGTCAAAAGAGTCTCCTTATACTAAAAAATCGTCCATGAACACCTCCATAATGGTTTCAGTTAATCCCACGAAGATAGCAGTCATGCACCTTTGGAAGGTTGCGGGTGCATTGCATAGCCCGAAGGGCATCCTTCTGAAGGCGTATGTTCCAAAAGGACAAGTAAATGTCAATTTTTCTTGGGCTTCAGGGTGAATTGGGATTTGGTAAAACCCAGAATATCCGTTGAGGTAGCATAAAATTTTTTGGTGGGCTAACCACTCAAGGACTTCGTCAAGGAAGGGTAAGGGAAATGATCTTTCCTTGTTGATTTGTTCAATTTTCTATAATCAATGCACATTCTCCAACCAGTAACGGGACTTGTAGGTACTAGTTCATTCTTATCATTTAAGACAATAGTGGTTCCCCCTTTTTTGGGACCACTTGGACAGGACTAACCCACTGAGAGTCAGAAGTTGGATAGATAATACCCGCTTTCAAGAGTTTAAGAACCTCGAGGCGAACTACCTCTTTCAGATTTGGGTTCAGTTTTCTCTGGTGCTCCCTCGAGGGTTTGAAATCTTATATCATAGGTAGTTTATGCATGCATAGAGATGGGTTTATGCCTGTTAGGTCAGTCATCTTGTACCCAATTGCTTTCTTATGCTTCCTTAGTTTAGTGAGAAGCCTTTCTTCCTGATCGTCAACCAGAGGGGAGCTAATGATAACTGGACATAATTTTTCTTCATCTAAGAAGACATGTTTGAGCCCAGTTGGTAAAGTTTTCATTTCTGGGGCTTTGGGTACTTCTGTTGTCTCTAATATGGTGATCAATTTCAATTCTTCAAAAGTAGCTTCTGGGGCTTTTTCAGCCTGCTCCAAGTATTGCAGGCATTGTTGAACTAACTCGTTGGTTGAAAATTCAGCTTCTGGATTTATTAGAGCATCCTCTAGGGCATCTGTTGGTTCTGGATTTGCTTGCTTGAGTTGAGACATTTTATCAATTACTTCAAGCAGAAAAACTCTGAATTGAACGGTTTCTTTACCCAACCTCAGGGCAATTGTGCCAGCCTCTACATCAATTAATGCTCTAGCTGTAGCGAGGAAGGGTCTACCGAATATTATCGGGTACCTTAGATCTTCTTTTATATCCATAATGACGAAATCACAAGGGACATAAGAGTCCCTCCCCACTCTTACTGGAATATCTTCAATGATTCCCAGGGGTGCAGTAATGGTGGAATCAGCGAGCTGGATGGTCATTGTTGTAGGCAACAAGTCAGTGAACCCCAATCTTTTGCACATGGAAAATGGCATAATTGATATGCTGGATCCCAATTCGGCCAATCCCTTTTTACAAGAAGTGTTCCCAATAGAGCATTGTATGCCAAAGGATCCAGGGTCCTTCTATTTTTTCGACATTTTATTCAAAATGTTATCAGAAGTGGTTTGGGCTAGCTTGACAATTTCATGCTCCTCTGTCATATATTTTTTTGACAGCAACGTCTTCAGATATTTGGACCAGGTTGGGATTTCAGATAAGGCATCGAGAAAGGGAATATCAACATAAAGTTTCTTCATTGCCTCTTTGAATTTTTGGAATGTAGAGTCTAGTTTGGTTTCCTTTAACCTACCAGGATAGGGTATCCTTGGCTTATATTGTGGAATCTCTGGTTCTTTGGGACCTTGTTCCTTTTCTTTCCTTTCTTTAGCTTCTTGACCTGATTATTCTATTGAGATGATTTCAGTTACATCTCTGTCTTCTTGATTAATCGAGAGGGCTTCAGTGAGGGCATGACCAGACCTTGTTGTAACAACATTTACTTATTCTGGTCTATGTTGATCGTGTCTTGGATTTGCTTCTGGCTGGCCAGCAAAAGTGCCCACTGGAGGTTTTAGCTGAGCTGCTATCTGTGCTAACTGGGTTTCCACAACTTTTTCTGGGCTTGCTGGTTAGCCAGCATGGTTTGTTGTGATTGCATCATCTACCTTATCAAGGACAATTCATCAGTCTGCTGTGGTGGGGCATTCTTTTGTTGAAATTGAGTGAGTTGTTGCTGCCCTTGAGGTGGTTGTTGTTGAGGTGCTGGTAACTGAGGTTGATGCGGTTGTTGCAGCTTAGTTTGTTGTAATTGTGGGTGTAGAGGAGGGTGAGTATATTGGTAGTATGCAGAGGGATTTCTTGGGTAGTTGGATCTCTGGAAATTGTTTCTAAAATTCCCTTTATTTTGGTTGTAGTTGCTTTGAAATCCAGGTGGTAGTCTGTTGGAAGATCCACCTTGTGTTTGACGTTGCGGTTTAGCAGTCCCCGTGGGATTTCCATATTGAAACCCGGGATGGTTTCTTGGTTGATTTGGATTGTAGTAAGCATGTCCTAGTATGGAATGGATGGAATTTACTTGTTCTGGCATCTGATCCGCAGGGTGTTCAATGATCGGCTCATATTGTGGTTGAGGTGGTTGCAAATCCATCATTACATTGTATAGGAGACCACATAATAATGTGGGATGATCAGATGCATGACAGGCCTCGCAAGTTCCTGTAGCTGCTTTAGCTTGTTGGGGGTTCTTCTTTCTGTCATACTCCCCAAATGATGCTTCGAGGGATTGTTGTTTGTTGGCTATGGTTTTCAAAGCTTCGGCTATTTCTTTCATTTCCATTGATTCCTCAGTTTTACAAACCTTTAGAACTCCTCCTGTGGTCACCCTCCCCCAATTGGATTGCTTTTCGGCTCCGAGAGTGACGGTCCTCCAGGAGTCTTTGTATTTTTGTCTCATAAAGTTTCCTGCAGATGAGGAATCTAAGAACTTTTTAATTTCATCACTTACTCCCCTATAAAAAGTTTCTATGAGTTGATTTTGCGAGATTCCATGGTGAGGGCATTTCCTCAAGAGTTCCTTGAACCTTTCCCATGAGTCAGCCAGTGACTCTCCCGGTAGTTGAAGGAATTGGTTGATTTTTCCTATGATTTGGTAGGTTAGTGAAGGGGGAAAGAATTTCTCCAAGAACTTCTCTTCTAAGGGATCCCAGGTGGTGATTGGCTCCCCATCCAAAGAATTGTACTAGCTTAGTGCTCTTCCAGACAAGGTGAAGTTGAAGAGTCTAAGCATGACTGCGTCCATGGTTTTTCCAGCTTGTGGTACCAATCTGCAAAGAGATTTGAACCTCTTCAAATGATCCATGCAGTCATCTCCGACACTTCCAGAGAATGAGATGCCCTGCATTATTTGGATCCATTATGTCCTAATCTCAAAATTAGGAGTTTTGATGAGTGGTGGTTGGACTGGATGGTTGTCTTCGTAGTTCTTGGGAACAGTGTAATCCCATAATTGCTTGCTTCTTACCCACTATTGAGCAGCATCCGTGGCTGCTTCATTCTCAGCGTGGATGTGGGCTTGCTCTTCAGCCTGTACTTTAGCCTGAACTTGGGCGCATGTGTCGGCGATGAGTTTCACTCACTGGGATGCTATGGCAGCATTGACCCTTTCCATCACTAATGCATCTTGGTGTTGATCTTCGGCCATTTGTCTGGCTCTTTGATGATTAAGTCTAATGTGGCGGTGGAAGCTTCTCTCTACCTCAGAATCGTACTCTGGATCAGGGGAGAATCCAAGATTATGCGATGGTTGCATACACATCTTCTACCTGAGTAGAGGAAGAAACACACTTTTCAAATGATGCAGGAGATATGATGAAATCAAGAGAATATGGGGTAATGTTTAAAGAAAAAGTGTAAAACCCTAACCAACTAGCAAGATGATAAATGAAATAAAAACGTTCCGTTGTCCCCAAAAATGGCGCCATTTTTTTATGGAGCTTCCACTTGCATGGAGTTGTGTGCATCACTAAAAATCCTAAAGATAGTAAGTTTTTAGATTTAGCCTTGCTTATACTAGATTAAAAACTCCAGCCACGTATGCTAGGATATGTGGAAGTCTTATCGTAGTATAGTTAAGGGTCGAATCAACAAGACAACGTTCTTGTTAAGATCAACATGATAGAAAATGTTAGAATTTCATTTAACTCCTTAACAGTTGGTATTTAGATTAAAGAGTTGGTTTGGTTGTTTAAACTAAGTGCAAGTAAAGTAAAAGCAAGAGAGTAAATTTAAGGTTGTAAACAATGTTAAGAAACCACTAGGATGTGATCGGCTTTCACCACCACTACACATGGATCAAAACATGCAACATAGTAACATAGCCCGCAATAAGAGTCTAACCAGTTAGTATCTTTGTAGATTTAGTTTCCTTTTAGAGAACTAACTACGAGAAGTGTGGGAATGTTGCGAAGCCAGCCATCCCCAAACGAATGGTCACTTGCTTTGCATCATTCCCTTCGCAAAGTGTGTTTCTCAACTTATCAAGGTTGTACTTTTATATGTCAACTGATTCCATTTCATAGTATGAAAGTACAACGATGGAAGTGAGTTTACTCCACTCCTTGAAAAACACTCCTAGATACCAAAACAGATGCATGGTGACTACATACATCAAGAACCAACATTCAATAGAGATTCGAATCTAATATCACAAACATAGACAATTCATACTAATAGATAATAAGTAACACAAGTTGGTGATCAAGCAACAAGCATTCATTAAACGATTGATGTTGAACTGAAAAGAAAGTATATCTCTATTGCAAACTCATGAATTACATTGCATGAAATGAAAACATGGGTAGCGGGGCTACTCGCCGCACCCTAGTGTATGAGACTACTCGCTCATGGCAAGAACAAAGAAGGGGGTGAGAAGAGAGAGAGAGAGCATCAACTCCACGAAGGAGGGAGGAAAGTTGACCCCTTGGAGGAGAGAGAGAAATGATCTTCACACTTCGTAGCTTGCTTGATGATGAATCCTCCTCTTCCCACCTTCTTTGTCGATGAGAGAGAAAGTAGCTTGGAGATGGAGTATGGATCTCAGACCGACAGCCTTGGGGCAGTGGGTGAAGGATGGAATGGCTCTGGAATAATAGAGGTAGCCTTTGGACGTCGAAGATGATCCTTTTTAGGACCCCTTTGGGTTCTATTTATAGGATTTTGAGTGGGCCTTAAACGGTTTGGGGTATGTGGGTCCAAACGGTCTTTGAGATCGTTTGGATTTTAATACGGTTTGGAGATCGTTTGGACTCTCTAGGTATGGAGATCGTTTGAGTCCTCTCGGTATGAAACTGTTTGCTTTCATTCGATCTTGGGGTCATGTGGCTTCATATGGTCTCGGGACCAGTTGATCTTCATTCGGTCTTGGGACCGTTTGGCTTCATACGGTCTCGGGACCGTTTGACCTTTATTTGCTCTTGGGACCGTGTGGCTTCATACGGTCTCAGAACCGGTTGATCTCCATTTGGTCTTGGGACCGTTTGGCTTCATACGGTCTCGGGACCATTTGGCTTCACACGGTCTTGGGACCATTTGATCTTTATTCGATCTTGGGACCGTTTGGTCTCCATTCGGTTTTGGGACCATTTGGGGGTTTTGTAATGTTTTTGTGCTTTTCTGTAAGAAGTGAAATGGAGAAGTTAATCTAATGGTATATTTAAAAAAAGGTGGAAAGTTAAAGATTATATCTAATTTAACTAAGAAAGAGTATGGAAAACTGAGTAAAACTAGTAAGATAACATCACAAAATGGGAGGTTATCAAGTTGGCTACTGATGTGATACTGCAATCGTTGCCAGAATCCTACAACTAGTTTGTGATGAACTACAACATGAACAACATTGACAAGCCATTGACAGAGTTGTTGGGCATGTTGAGGACAACTGAGGCACATATGAAGAAGGACAAGCCTAAGTCTGTGATGATGATCAGCAACAAGAAAGGTAAGTCCAAGCACAAGGGCAAAGGCAAGGCTAAGAAAGGTTCTGATGCTAGCCAGCAGCCCAAGTTGTCTTCAACTCTCAAGGCCAAGGGAGGCATGACCAAGAGAGGCAATTGCCACCATTGTCAAAAGCCAGGACATTGGAAAAGGAATTGTCCACTCTATCTGGAAGAACTAAAGAAGAAGGAGGCAACGGACGTCTCCACATGAAGGTGTCATGAAATAAACTTGTAACACTTTTTGAGGTATATGATACCAAGATATAAAGTGTAAAGCACCCAATAAATGGGGCAAATGTTGCCGCCATAGATAGGAGTACTTTAGTTTATTTTCAGCCTTAAAGGCATGTAATAGAGTTATGAACTGCTATTTCATATGTGCCAATAGATAGAAACACATTATTTTTGCATATTGTATGACAATAATGGCAATTAATAAAGTCGATGTTTCCTTATGGCAATGCCTTGTTTATCTTGTGGTACTTGGTATGCATGAGATAAAATGATACCTAAAAGTTATTGATAACTCAAACAATCAAATGAGCATAAATCATGAGAAATTCATTTCTAGTTTCCATATGATGGATAAATCTAGACTCTTTTGGTTAGAGAACCAGTAAGAGACATGAATCTCTTAGACATGATTAATCAATCTTCACTAGTAGTAGTGGGAGAATGATTAACCTATTAGTTATAATACATGTGATGTATTTACATACCTATTGGAGCAAATGCTAATACTTCAAGCGGTGTTTAGAGAAATACCAAATATGAATATCTTGAAGTGTTCAAGAATATCATAGATGAAGTATGGATTTGGTAAAGTGTCAATTCTTGATGAGATCAATGAATGAAATACTTAAACTAAATGTTTGAGAACCTTGTGAGTGATTATGATAGTGTATCATAGTGAGCTCGTGATTAAGGCATGGCGATGTCTAAATCAACAAGGAGTCATACTCTAAGGAGTTAGAGGATGATTATCAAATAACTAATTTCTTCTTAAATAAAGAATACCCCACACTAATAAAGGACATTAAGAATCACAAAGGGTTGTGAGTTCTTATATCCTTGACAGATGCACCTCAATTATCTATGTGATGAGTTGGTCATGTGATGAGTCAACTATCTAGATGAATATGAGGAATCAGATTTTGAGTTATGGTTTATGACCATTACATCCTCAATAACTTCCTTGTGAACCATAAGGTATGAACTTGATGGTAGCACCCATTGGGATGAAATCCATAAGTGTAAATGAATCTTAAGCGTTAAGACACATGCATAACATTTTGAGAAGGATGATGCTTGTTAATTGCAACTTAATGACTAAAAGATTTGGCATATGGATATTGAAATTGCATTCCTATAAGGAATAAGACAAGGATGTGTACGTGACACAACCTATAAGGTTTATGAATCCATTAATGCAAATGAAGTCTATAAGTTACAATGGACTAATCAATGTGATTGATTGAGTACAAGCAACTCAGAGCTGGGATCTTTACTTTGATAATATAGTCAAAGGGTTTGACTGATATGACAAAGATAAAGAAGGGATCTGTGATCTAGTGGGAGTGCATTTGCATTCCACATGTCGATGAGGAATGAGATGTTCTAGAATGGAATCCTTTGTGGAAATCATCTTTAAGGAAGATAGAGACGTTTCCTATGTGATAGGAATAGAGATCTATAGAGATAGTTCTCAAAAACCTCTTGACCTGAAAAGAGAAAGCATACATTGGCAATCTATACTGAAGTGTTCAGTGTGCACATATTCAGTGGGAGAAAACGTATCCATGTTACATGGAGTTAGTATCCCAAGGCCAAGTGACCAATTCTTATGAAGAATGGAAACACTAAGAATAGATATGGATCTATCATGTATGTAATCATCCCATTATCTTGTATGTATAGGACATAGTAAGAATAAAATGCATTCATCATCTTGTATGTAGGACATGACAATATGATGTGCTCATCTTGATAACTCGTATGTGAGACATGACGAGTGGATGTCTGTCTAGTTCTCGTAAGGGTTACTGGAATACCATAAGAACTTGATAAGTACTTGAGAAGTACTAGTTCTATGGAAATAAGGAAGGGTTCACTGTAAAGAGTTACACTGATGCGAACTTCCGAAAAGGATTGAAAATTAATCACAAAACATATATGAGATATATAAAAATGAATGTTTGTTGATAAATGGAAACGTTCCAATAAATTCTTTTAAAAGGAAAAGCTAAGTATCTGTGTGTTAGAGAACATTAGTGGATACCATATGGATCTGTAAGTTCATAAGATGAACTTACAGATATTCCGGTCATTGATGACAAGTTAGGAGTGCTTTATCATGCAATGTGGCTAAAGGTTAGCAAAGGAATACTAGATTGCATATCATGACAACTCCATGACATGGTAGTCACAATCAGTTCTCACAGTAATGGTGGTGAGTGTGATTCTTCGACCAGAAATCACTACACTCAACACATGTCGTTGGGTACACTTTGACATCATCAAACACAATCCTGAAACATGGGTTGTTATAAAGGTGATGATTGGGTGGCTTTGACACATGGGGCTTTTGATGGGTGAGTGATAGATATGGGATTTGTCCCTCTTAAGGGAGTTTGATATCCATGGCCACTTGATGAGTATGATTGAGATAGGTGTGCACGCATGTGTGAATCAGTATGTCATATTGATATCATACATATCTCCTCCAATCTACTCTGAGATCAAGAAAGTGAATGAACGTTGAAAGGATGACTGTTCCATGCCTTGAGTTCATTCGGGATATCAATGACAAAGGAATTATACTTTCATTGTAACACCATTCACAGATTGTAAGACTGAAAGTTGTTCTCCAACTTTCCTTTTCACTTGGGTAGCACTGATGTGCGACTAGGCACCGCTCTTTGCTTGTGAAGTCATAAGTGTTATGGATTTTCACTACCAACGTGAAATGGACCTGCACGGTCACTTACAAATGATTTAACCAGGAAGAGGAGTTTATATACAAACAATGTTTAGATTGATTACTAAAGGAGATTAGTAGTTCAATTAAACACTTAATCAATTGATAGCTCAAAATCATAGTGTTCAAGGTGTTGGACCAGATGATTAAGAGTATTGGATTGATTGGAACTGCAATTGACATATTTGCACAGTCTACTGCCCCAACCGATCGGCTCACAGGTTTGAACCGATCGGCTCAAGTGGTGAGTCGATCGGCTCATGTGTCAATGAAATGATCGGCTCAATTGTTGAACCGGTCGATTCGTGTGACCAACCGAGATCGTTTGGAAAGTCAGAAGACTCTTTTTGCAAAAACATATTTGTTTTACTTGTACAAATTTGATTTGGACAAGGACTAATATTTGATTAGTTGGAAACAAACATGGGAAGTCAATTGGAGTTGGACCAGGACCACGAACCGATCGGCTCATGCTTGAAACGGTCGGTTCAGCTGGTGCAGTTGGTTGTTTTGTGGAAAATCTCAAATCCTTCTACTCCTGCTTTAATCCCGCATTGCCCAGGGTAGAGAACCCTATCCCATGACCCTCCTATATATATGGGTATCGGGGGCTTCTCAGGAACAACAACAACTCAGAACACCAGTTGCTCTGCAAAGTTGTCGTTCTCTCTGGTTGTGGTAACTGAGAGAGCCCGAACAAGTGCTACCCGATAAGGGAGGCACAGCAAGGGAAAGACAACTGCAGAAAAGCGACCGGTGGTAGGAGAGTGTGTCGGTGACTAGTATGCTGATAGGAGGGTGTGAATCCTTTTGATTCCTTGTGGGACAAGGAGATCGAAGTTCCAGGTGGTCCGTGTAGACTACTTCAGAGGCGGGAGATGTTTTCCGCTTAGAGGACAACTGTCAATCCTGACAATCCCGGTGAGACCAAGAGCTGCACTGACACCATCCAAGACTAGAGGTGAAAACCGCGTAAGCCGCGAGGTAATGTCGTCGAGCAAGCCTCGGGACAAGGTATGTCTCTATAAACCGTCCTTCCTATTGTATAGACGTTGACGTGATTCCTTTATTCTGGGTTTGGGAGAATACATTTTTTTTGTTTCCGCTGCCTTCTCTGTCTCCCCTAAAACCCTACAAAGGGCTCCACGCTTAGTGCACCTACTTGTTTTGTTCAATCAAGAGTACAATCTTTGATAAGGGTTAGTTCTTGATATTTTTGTCTTGAGGTTCCTCGCAAACTTAAAATGCAGTTAACCCTTAGCTTTTAGCCTTGTGGTCCTCACAGATCTTCCTTTAAGAGGATAGTTAGAGGACTATGATGATGGTGTATGGTGCAGTGGAAATGTGCTTAAAATATGTTTTCTGTTAATAAGAAAGTCTTTAAAGTCATTGATTTTTTGTCTATTGCCTTTATATAAGTTTAGCCAAGCTAATATGTTTCTTAACCCTACAAATTTTCATATCTTTTTATAGTGTACCAATGTATTTACATTGATTGTGTCCAATTTTATGATTTTAGGTATAACATGTACTATGTAAGTTTCCATCATGATCATGCTTCCAATATGTGATGATATGTTGAGAACTCTAAAAATGTAACACCAATGTAAGTACATGGGGTTATGCTTAATTAAAGGGTGTAAATGTTGTATCTCCATGCATTAGCTAGTTTCCTTTTATAATGTATCTCCCCTTTTTTGGCCTATGGGCTATGTAGTTTCAGCGTTATGGTACTTGCAATAAAAACTTATCTTTTTGTTATTTTATTAATAGGTATGTTTTGTGTTTTGATTCATTCAAGGGAGGACGCTCAAGGTCATCTCGTTATTGACTTTTTAGTCATGAGGAGTGAGGATCCATGTAATAAATAGTTCCATATAGATATATCATATCCAAACATAGTGCCTCTTTGTATGTTTAAAACACAACTACTCATACGAACCTAGGGAAAACCTAGTCCATAATGGTGAAACTAAGGTTCCTAGAACTATACAAAATGTAAGGGGATTGACTTACCTCCTATCAGCCTAGCTCTGGGTGCTAAGATCTCCTCTGTACATCTACCTAGATGAAGTGAAACCAATAGCGGAATAAGTATCTTTCCTTTCAACCCTAGAGATTGTTCTAGAATCTCATCTCTCTTTTAAGGAATCCCTCAATCCACCCATTAGATGATGATCAAATAGTCTCCTCATGTCATATTACTCTAATGACAATTACTCACACAATCTCTCTATTATTATGGGTAGGCTATCTATGGGAAAAACAAAATTTTGAATATATTTGTTAAAATTGGCTATGATGATAATAGTAACATGGTATGATCATGATTTGAAACCCTATTATGATAAATGAAAATACTCTTTAAGTTATGTAGTAAAACCTATCCCTCTGATCATGCAAACTAAAATTTACCAAATCTGACTTATATGCTTCCTATATTTGAGGTAAATGACAAGGATCTATAATATGATGAAACAAGTGGGACTCTGCTTTATAATTCATTTTAAGAGGTCATTATTTATTAAACCCTTGTTGTCCATATATATTATGATCAACCTCAAACATTTCTATGAAAAGATTATTCGGTCATAATGTATCACGCCCCACACTTTAAAATGACTATATCTTTGGACACTTATATCATGATGGAAGGACTTTATCAGGAGCCAAGACCTAATGAATATTATGCATCTTTGTAAAACTTGATTTGAATAATATGAAAAATATTATATCTCAACCATATCTTATGATGCTCTAGGTTGGAAGACCTATTTTGATTTCTCTATTTCAAGTTTACACCCTTACCTTTATCTACAAAATAAAGGGAATGAAAGTTTGATCTTGGATATGCTAAATATTGAACCATGATTACACTATGTGAAAAGTTGATTTTTGGTCCCTTGACTTTATGAAATATAAATCAATAATTGCTACTCTCCCTATTTCCTATGCTCAATAGTACATTATATGAAACATTCTCAAAGGATAAATGTGTGGAGTTGGGTGGCAAGTTGATCTATGACTCCCCTGACCTAGGTTACATCCCTATTATGATTTTCTATATATTTTCTTCTCTTGATTATTTAGAGTTTATAAATCCTTTCTTACGATTATGATCTCTTTGACCTAAATTCTCTATCATGTCCAAAATTAGAATTTTAAAACTTGATGTTGACTCTTGATTTAATGATAATCTTAAACATGATGATGTTGACTATAACCTTGTGGTTAAGTTCCTAGAAATATCTTGGTCTAGATCATTCATCAACGCCGAATACCTTGACAATGATATTGATTTTTATATCAAAAAATGCTGCAAGAATGTTTTTTTTTGGGTGAACTATCACACCCATGGTCTAAATGGCAAATTATGCCCTAGTTTCAAAAAATTTGCATCCTTGATATTTTATGTCAAAATATTTACTCTTGAAGTTGATTATCTAAATATGAACTTTTGATTATTGATTTGAATAACTATATTACTATTGAGACTCCCCTCTTTGGATCTAGAGATCACCCTCCATATACATATTTGATGAATTTTATAGCCCTAAAAAAATCAGAATGATGATTATGTTGACTCTTAGTTTATGTATTAGGGATAAGATATTATGTTGATTGGGGTGGAACATCCACTAATTTTGATATTGAACATGATGTCAAATTATGATGATAGCCTCAAATTTTTGAAACAAAAAATCTTAATCATGGATGCTTAACCTCACCTAGGGCCAACGAAAAAACTTTAATTCCTAATATTGGGCTTGAAAGTAGTATACTCTTGAATCAAAAGGTTGTATTCTTCTAACCTTCAAGGTGATATATCCAGATTATCATAATGTAAAATCAATATTTTACTTATTTTGAGATTGATGCTTGATTTATTGATACTGAGTGAAGTTGATATTAAAGTGCGGATGATACTAAAATTTTGAATACCAATATAGTTACGATATGGAATATGAAGTCCTTATATTTTAGAATTTTTTTAAAATTTTGGGGACAACATTCTTTTTAGGTGAGGAGGATGTGATGAAGTGGAATTTTGGTATTAAAGTACTAAATATTAACCTATGTTCATAGAATGCACACTTCCACTATATGATATGTTTCTCCCTATCTTGTATAATTTGACATCATATATTGCTCAAATAGCAATTTTTGGTTAATGTATTACTATTTTGACCCCAAGTGTATAATGTTGAATACATGAACGTACTTTAGAGTGCATTTGAATTATTTAAGACCCTTAAACATGTAATCTTTAAGATAATATTTTTACGTAAAAAGGGGATGAAATTTTTGAATTGGTTGTGAAAATCTTCATCTCAATTGGACTTAAAAATTGGGAATATTATTTTTTACTAGTTATAATAAAAAATCAAATTTTAATTTCTTTTTCCAAACCTTTATCCATGCCAGTGATTACAATTTTTCTCTTTTGGCCAATCAAAAGCCTGAGTTCAATGGGGAATGGGTTTTCCCCTTGATCTAATGGGTATGGAAGCTTCACCCTACTCCCTTACACTGCCCATACACACAAACATGCCGCAGGAGGCAGAGAAAGTAGCTCAACCATGCCAACACACCACTCTAAGCCCTCCAGTGACCTCTTTATACCTCCTTGACTTTGCCACTTCCTCCTCTTCCTTTTCCTCCTCTTTTCCCTTTTTTCCACACTTAAAGCACCTCCCATGTAAGGGTTTCCACCCCTTATTTGTTTCATCTTGATGAGCAAGGTCCCCCACCTCAAGCGCTCCTTGTGAACAAACAAGGCCTTCCTCAAGTTCACAGAGCTAGGAGAAGCGCCGACAACACCTCCTAGTGCCCCAACCCCCCTTTCTCTCTTCTACTTAGTGCTAGAAAGTTTCCCTAATGTGGCACCATCGATCGTTGTGGCTAGGCTCTCTGGGAGAGAGATGAACAACCATTGTCTAATCGTATATGATCCACAATGGACCAAGAGATCGAGGGCCCAGATTGTAGTGGACCACCCACCCCCTTCTCCACTCATTCTCTCACATTAGTGAGCCCTTTCAACCTAGTCCCTTCGATCGCACTGGTCAAGGAAGACCAAGATTTGGCGGCTCCTAATTTTACGATAAAGGAAAACACCTAATAGAAATGTCCTTATCTTGGAAAAATGATAGAAAATACATTCCTTGTCCAAATATAGTCAAATTTTGTAGAAATTGACCATAAGAATTCAAAGAACATGTTAAAAATGGTTTCGAGGATTTTATCTAGTCATAACTCCAATAATATCTTAAAAGTGTGCACTTTTGACCAATAATGATCCATAATGCTTCAAATCTTTATGGCGTCCTAAGGTAAGTAACTTACGAAATATTTTGAACCAAATTTTGACCATGACCAGTCATATATGCTTAATGATGAACCTTTGTGTGCTATGAAAATATTGATCCAATTATATCCATACTATTTTTGTGACTCCAATCAGTAATTCTATCTTTTAACATGAAATATAAACTTGATCACTTCTATGCTCTATTTTGACTATGTGACATGAACACAACATGAAAGTAACTTAATATGACTATGTTGATGCTTAAGTCATCAAACTATGTTCTAATCTCATGATTTCCCTATTAAGGTCAATACATCCTAATATTTAAATACATGATCTAGTTGATATGTTTCACCCTAAGTCATTAATAATCTAAGTTGGATAATGGAATATGATGACAAAATCGCATGCACTCTTTGATATCTTGAAGTCAATATTTTGAGACATGATATCTAGATTTGGTGAAGCTTACAACCTAAAAAAATGATTAAGATGAAAAAGGCTCATTGTTTTAATCAAAGCAAACTTGATTATAATTTAGGATCTATTCATGTTCCTCTCTTAAAAAAGATCAAAACAAGATTGTTATATCACACTGTCAAATCTAGACCTTATGTTTCAATGTACAATTTACCTCTTATTGACCTTGATAATGATATTGATGCTTATATGTATATCTATACATCCATATTGTTGTACACATGTATGTTTAAGATACATGTTCCCTACAACTACTATGTTTCATTTTAATTATAATATGTTGGCGAAACATGCAAACATTATCATATATGTCCACTATATAACCTTGTTGTACCTATCTGTACTCAAGGGGTAAGGGCACGAGGCTCACTGCACCTAGTTATTTTGTTCAAACAAGGGCGCAACATTAGAAATAGCATTTACTCTTGGCATTTGTGTCGTGAGGTCCCTCGTGAACTTGAAACAAGATCAACCCTTGGATTTAGCCTTATGGTCCCTCATAGACCCTTCCGATGGAAAGTTGATCAAATGCCTATGATGATGCTTTATGGTGTAATGGAGATGCACTTAAAATATGCTTGTGTAATAATAAAATCTTTGAATTCATTTCTTTGTTTTGTTTCTTTCCTTCATATAAGTTTATCCAAGCTAATATATTTGAGAATTTCTCAAACATGCAAGTTCTCATATATTTTTACACTATAGCAACGCATTTGCATTGTCTATGTCCAATTTTTAGGATTTTAGGTATAACATGTAGTCTTTGATATCCCCACATTATTGTGGTTCCTATATGCTATGATCTTTTGAGAACTCTAAAAATGTAACACCAACGTAAGTCCATGGGATTTATATTTAAAGAAAATGTGTAGATCTTCATGTATTGTCTGATTTCCTTTTGGTATGTATCTCCCATCTTGTTTCCTGCATTCTATGTAGTTTAAGTTGTATGGTTCATGCAGCAAAAAATTATTTCTTTTGTTGTTTTAATCATATTTGTGATGTGTGGATTGAGCCATTCGAGGAACCGAAAATCATATCTTTCTCATCATTGACTTTGTAGTCATGTGGAGTGAGGATTCAAATAATAAATGGTTCCATGGCAAGCTTATTTGCATTGATATTTTTGGATCAACAAACATAATCAATTCAAAGTAGTAAATATTTAAATATTGCTTCATGATTGTGAGTCGTTTATGTCACTTTACATGAAGTTTCCTTCATGTCAAAGAAAGTGATACCTTGATTTTTTTTATTTTTTAAGTGTGTTGAAGATGAAGAGTCTTACTACAACCTCTCTACCCATGCAACCATGGGGGAGAACTTGAAAATGATTCATTGGAATCTTTTTGTGATGAATCTAGCTATGTACATTTTTTCCCTCGAACAACATACCAAAATGGGTTGTATTGATGTATAATAGACATTTGTAAGAGGCGAATAGGATTATAATTTTTTAGTATTTTATCCCAAAAAAATTTGAACGAAGCTATGACCACTGATTCTTTTGTCCAAAACTAAGATGTCACACATCCTCTTTTAAAGATAACATCCTAGGAATTATTTTGTGTTAGGACCCCTTCTATCAAAATTTTCAATTTTTAGATGTCCACTTTTATGCTTAACATAAAATAATATGTATATATGTTTGATGCTAAACCATATAGGGTTATCTTTCTTGGCTACAGCCTATCTAGTAGAATGTTCCCTATTTTCAACAAATATCTCTCTAAAGTAGAAGGGCCTATATAGTGAAGTTCATTGAGACTAACCCCTTATTTTTCAAGAATATTGTTCATGATAATGTTCTATGTGAGATGATTCCTAAACTAAAAGAACCATCCATCACCAACTAATAGAAATAAAAAAAGGTAAATCAAGGTGAGCAAGAGGCAATATCACAAGATGAAGAGAATAATGATCTGAATCCAAACTTTGCAAGGTATCATCCTAAATATCTTATCACAGGTGATCTATCTGAGAAAGTGAAGACCCGAGATGGATTAAACCAACAATTCCGTCATCTCTCAATTGGATCCAAAGAATGTCAAAGAATCTCTCAGGAAAGTGGTTGCATTAAAACTATGATGAATAGTTTGAACAATTTAAAAAGAACAGCTTGTGGACTCTAGTGCCAAGAGATTTACAAAGGATAGAAATATAATTGGAATTGGATGGGTATATCACAACAAACTAGATGAACAAGGAAAGGTAGTATGAAACAAAGTGAAGTTAGTAGTACAAGGGTATAACAAACAAGAAGGTATCAACTTTGATGAAACTTGTGCATCCATAGCTGGACTTGAACACATTTGTATGATACTTGCATTTTCTAGCCATAAGAACTTGCTCCTTTATCAAATGGATGTCAAAAATGCATTTTAAAGGAGAGATAGAGGAGGAAGTCTTTGTGACTCAACATCCCACTCTAAAAATGGCAAACATGTGGACCATGTTCATTTTTTTCATAAGACTTTATATGGTCTAAAACAAGTCCATAGAGCTTTGTAGATGAAGGTAAAATCCTTTTATCTTGCTAGTGTCTATTTCACGAGAATAAATAATTTTGAACTCTTTTTAAAGCATACTTGTAACAATTTTTTTGCTATCCAAATTTACTTCAATGATATTGTATTCATTGCTATTAATCTTGATCTTTATTAAGAATTTAGTTTGCTCAAGCATAATCAATTCAATATGAATGTTGAAAATAGTTGTCTTTCTATATTTGAATTGAAGTACAACCTTCTCCTATAAATAGGAGGGGAAACATCAAGGAAGTGCACAACAAACGCTAATGGGCCTATTATACTTAGGCCCATATTACATAAGATTTAAGTGACAAATATAAATAGCACTAAAGGGAATAAAACAACTAAAGATAAATATATATCTCAATACTCCCCCTCAAGCTGGAGCATAGATATCAGTGATGCCCATCTTGCAACATAGCTCTGCATTCTCTTGCTAGAGAGAGGCTTTATAAAAATATTTGTAGTTTGTTGATGTGCATGCAGTAAAGGAGTAGTGATCTTCTTAGTCAACACAACATCTCAGCAAAAATGGCAGTCCACCTCAATATGCTTGGTCCTTTCATGAATCATAGGATTACTAGAAATGAAGGTAGAACCACTAATATCATAGTACATTGGAATAGCATGAGTGACGGGAAATCCAAAATCAAATAGAATGGATTTGATCCATAATAGCTCAGAAGTAGTATGTGTCGTTGCACAATACTCAAATTCTACACTGGATTTGGCAACAACATGTTGTTTCTTACTTCTATGGTTAACCAAGTTACCCCCTACAAAGGTACAATAGAGGAGGTGGATCTCCTGTCAGATTTAGACCTAGCATAATCATCATCAGAATATTTATTCGCATCTAGATGCCCATTTCTGTTATTAAACAATCCATGCCCAGGTGCATTCTTCAAATATCTAATAGTCGACATGCAACATCCTAATGACACTACCTAGGACAATCCATGAATTGGCTAAGAACACCAACAACAAAGCATATATCTATCCCGGTAACAGTAAGATATAAAAGTTTTCCAACCAAGCATTTATAGCTAAATTTATCTTCTAAGGGCTAAATCAACATCGCTACCAGAAAGGATAATATCATCCACATAAACAATACGAACTATAATGCCAGAATTAGTGGTTTTGATAAACACAGAGCACTCACATTGAGACCATATGAAGCCAAATTTGTGCAGTATAAGGGATAACTTGTCAAACCATGATCGAGGCTCTGTTTGAGGCCATAAATGACTTTCCTTAGAAGGTATACTTTTCTGGAGTACTCCCCTTGAGCAATATAACTTGGAGGTTGTGACATATAGACAGTCTCATGTAGATGTCCATATAGAAAGGTGTTATTAACATCTAGTTTATGCAAGTGACAACCTTTATTAATAGCAACATAAATTAGAAAGTGGATAGAATTAAGATGAGAAACTAGAGAAAAGGTTTCAAACTAATAAATCCCAACTTCTTGTGTATCCCCTAGCAACAAGTTTGGTCTTTAGTTGTTCAAATGTCCCATTAGTCAAATATATCATAGTGAAACCCATCGACAACCATCAAGTTTACTACATGTAGGGAGATCAACCAGGTCTCATGTCCCACGAGAGGTAAGTGAAATCATCTCCTCATCCATGGATTGTTTCCACTCATAGTGTAATAGTGCCTCTTGAACGTTCTTTGAAATAGAAATGTAGATAAAGAAATAGTAAATTGAGCCATGGAAGCATTCAAATGATTTGTAGACACATGTTGAGAGATAAAATATTTGGCACCAGATTGTCACCCCTTTCATAATGCAATGGACATGTTACAATCAGATGTTTAAATAGAGTCTATAATATTATCATTGTATTGAGGTGGATCATCAGTCTTAGAAGATGTCAAAGTAGGGGATACGCCAGGACAGGTACAGATATAGTGTGGTCAATAATGGGGTTCAGTTGGAAGTGGAACCTAGTTACTAGACTCAGAAAAGAAATATGTATCTTCATTAAAGGTGGCATTCACACTGACATACAAACAATGTGCAATAGGATCAAAACATTTACACTCCTTTTGTGTGTAAGAGTAACCAAGAAAACAACAACAAAAATCATGGGGTGTTAGCTTATCATTTCCAAGTTGGTGGTTGTGAACAAAACATAGGTAACTAAAAACTTTTGGTAGTAAAGGAAAGATAGGTTCATGGGACTAAGAAGATTATAAGGAATCATATTTTGAATCATAGAAGAAAGCATTCGATTGATGATATAATTGGCTTAAAAAAGGCATCAACCCAATAAAACTTAGCTACTTTTGTTTTAGTTAGGATAGTGTGAACTACATCATGGAGATGCATGTTCTTCCTTTTCAGAAACTCCATTTTGTAGTGGGCTATAGGGACACAAAGTTTGGTGAATAATCCCCTTGGCAATACAAATATTTTGAAAACCATTTTGCACATATTCAAAAGCATTATTAGTTTGGAAAAATTTAGTAGCAGCAGAATATTGGGTTTTTTCATTTAGAAATTTGGAGAAAACATCTAAAACTTTAGAATGATCTTTTAAGAAATAGATCGAAATAGAACGAGAATAGTCATCAATAAAGGTTACAAAATACCATAAGCTAGTATCATTAGCAATACGACAGGGTCCCCAAACATTTGATTGAACTAAGTATAACAAACTTGAACTCCTATTGTTATGACAACAAGGAAAAACTATCCAATAATGTTTTCCAATTTGACAATACTGACATGAAAAGTTCCGTATAGACAAAGTTGGAAATAAAGACTTCAATTTGGAAGCAAAAGGGTAACCAAGTTGTAGGTGCCATTGATGAAGGGATCTGGACTAGGCCATAAGAGGAGGAGTAGTAGGGGGTTTGGTGAGGTCTATAGGTAGTATATAGATCATCTCCACCTTGATATCCCCCACCAATCTTTTTCTTTGTCATGAGATCTTGCATAGAGATTGCATAAGCAAAGAAGGTTACACTTTAGTTTAAGGTTTTGGTAATTTTACTGATAGATGTTGAGGTTAATGGGAATTCATGCATGCACAAACAAGACAGATTTAAGGTTATTTTTGTTCACATCTCCTCTCCCAATAATTGGGAAAGTGGTCCCACTTACTATACACACAAGAGGATGGAAAATAAATTTCTTTAGGTAAGTAAACAATTTATTATTACCAATCATATGAGTTGTAGCACCTGAATCAATAACCCAATCATCTTTTAATGAAGAGGAAGAATCTTAAATACATGAAGGGTCATTTGAGTGTTGGGAAATGAATGCTTGATGAGTAATAGTAGAAGCAGAAGAAGCCTTGATCAATTTTTTAATGTCAAAAGAACTCAGTGTCACCATCTGAGGTTTAGTAACACAAGGGACAAAGGTAGAATCTCCATTGGCATTGATAGTTGATACTTTATTCTCCCATTCAAGTTTCCATGTTATCGCCATCATTTGTCTTCTTTGTGATTAGCGTTCTTGTAAAAATTACTAAATCTATATTAGGATGAGGAAGAATAGGATCCTCTCCCACTATTTTTGAGAACTTTTCCCCAACCACAACCAGACTACCTTGTAAGGAGAAAACAAGGGCTTCAAGCTCCTCCACAATAGAAGTAGATGATATGTAGCAATATAGTCACATACAAACATTATCTAACATCAACAAGGGTTCATATGCAAGTATTTACTAATGAGAAACTTCATAACTAGGATGTAGAGGTGCCAATAATTGACAAAGTTGTATTTTCTCTTATTATTTTTGCATCTTGATGAGATCAGATTATAAGGGGTGGTGAAGCTTGACTTCACCCCAAATCCATTTAAATATGTCGAAGTGTGAAGTGAAGGTTGAGTTGACTTCAAGTTTAAGGAAAGCAAACATTTATATAGATCAAATACTTAGGATGCATTTCCTTTAATAGAATACACATGGGAAAGGTGATCCCATGCTTCCTTGGTGGTGTTGGTGAAGAGAACATTAGCAGATTTATGTGATTCACAATTATTTAGATTCCAGGAGAGAACTATAGAGTCATGTTCAACCCACTTTTTAAAACCCTCCTTCAATTTCTCAGATGATTCTTTAGTAGCTTTCTTCTTATCAGATGTGTCTTCCTTTGGTGGAGGTAGATCGGTCATATGTTCCAATTTTTTTTTAGGAATTTGCATAGATCTAAAATGAGTGTGCCATGGGACATAGTTGGAGCCATTAATTTTCATAGAAGTTGCACACACATGGTGTGTTTTAGACATCCTAATAGAGGAAGAAGATGAATCCATAATATAACAATACAAGTTATAATGGAGCAACAAAGGAAGAGTAGATTTAGGGACATACAATCACTGACATGCCATATTAGGAAGTGGACACGTTGTGTCACTTGCAGTAGAATAGAACTAAAGGTTTTTGACACACCGCGTTAGAAGTAGACACATGGTGTTACTTGCGACCAAATTCAACAATGAGAGATTTGACATAGCAGATAATGGTGACATTCCATCTAGGTAAGGAACTTGTTGTGTGAGATGATGAAACAATATTTTTTTTCCAGAATAAGATCCAAAAATAGATGGTGAACCTTATGGATCACCAAGAGAAAATAGTGATATGTTAGAGAGATCCAATAATATCTGATAATATGTGGAAAAATACCTATAGAATATGGTAATAGATGACCAGAGAAGGATGTCTATATCTTTCCAAACAACTGATCTTTAGGGCATAAGACTAAAAGAAACTCTATAGGTAGGTCTCTTAGATCCTCTTGTTGGGAAGAGGATAGGGCTAGAAAGGAGACTACATCTCTTTTGGTGTGATCAACAATGCTGGAGAAGAAAGAAGATGAAGAGTGGGAATGGGAGAAGATACAGTGGTGGTAGCTTGGAAAGGAGGGATCTTGTGGCAGATATCTATCCTTCACTGATACCATGTTGGGAACACCCATCTTTCTATATTCAAAAAGGAGTATATCCCTTTCCTATAAATAGGAGGGAAAACAACAAGGAAGCACATAAAAAACCCTAATGGACCTATTACACTTAGGACCATATTGTAAGGAAATATGGCATCAGGTGGGTAGCAGAAACGAAATTTTTTTACTACCATATTCCCCATGAAACCAGTAGATCGCATCAATAACTATATAATGGAAAGGATGGTTTCAAGGATATATCTAGTCCTAGAGCAAGTCTAGTGACAATCTCCCTATCATTTTAGTCATGCAATTGTCGTCTAGTTGCACTAGTTCGATGTCTACGACGGCTCTTGGTCTTCACGACAGACAGTAGGCTAACAAGCCTAACATTGTCCTCCTAGCGGGAAAAGTATCCTTGCCTCTAGAGAACTCCACACAGACAACCTAGACATCATGTCACCGTACTAGAACTTACATGAAGGAGTTTTCCCTCCCGTTGGTGTACTAGTCACCAACTTGCTCTCCCACAATTGTTCTCCCTACTATCCCTCCCTTTATTAGGTAGGACTTGCTCGGGCTCTTTATTGGTTACCACAACTATAGAGGACAACAATTTTCAGAGGCAATTGAGTTATGTCTCTGGGAAGGGCCCACTACCATTCTATTTATAGGAGGGTTAGGGTCAGGGTTCCCAATCTGTGTGGGAGTGGAAGGGACCAAAATTTTATGAATTTCTGCAACATGGTAACGGCAAAATGGTTAGTTTGTTGGGCGAACAGATCAATTGGCATGTGAGCTGATTGGTTCACCCAGTGAACTAGTCATTTTGTCATGTTTTCTAGTTGCATATAAATTGACAATTCTATTCCAATAAATGCACAACATAACATCAACACTAATCATTGATGTAATCAAATTGCGCCTTAAACGAGCATCTCATCATATGAGACGGTCGTATGGCGACCATGCATTGGTCAATTCACTAGGTGAACCAGTTGGTTTGCTCCTCTACTCTTCCAGAACTTAGCCAATTCACTACTCAATCAACCTGACACTCCAACTGGTTGTTTCATCACATGAACTGATCGATTGGGAGTTCAATCAGTCAATTGATGTTTAAATCGAATACCTAAACACTTTAGTAATCAATTTCATTATCATTCATGATCAAAACTCCTCTTCTAGGTGTATTCTATGTGTGTGACCCTATAGGTCCCATATACATTGGCAGTGAATTTCCATAACTACTTATGTCATCACAAGAAAAGTGTGGTTCCTAGTCAAACATCATTACTACCTAAGTAAATGGAAAGTTGGAGAACAAGTTCAACCTACAATTTGTGATTGGTATTGTAGTGTTTATATAGTTCCTTTGTCACTGATATACAGATTGAACAGGAGGCATGGAGCAGTCATCCTCTTCAATATGCAATCTATGTTCCTTGCTATAGCAGACTGTTTGAAAAATATATGTAAGCTCAATATCACATACTGACTCACATGTCCATGACCATGATTTTCTCAGTCTCAATAATCAAGTGGCCATGATATCATACTCCCATAAGAGGGACACATCCCATATACATCACTCACAATCATCCCCATATGTCACATTGCACCCAATCATCACCTTTATGATAATCCTTATTTAGGACTACGGTGGATGATGTTAAAGCACATCGAATGACATGCGATGAGTGTAGCAACTTCAAGTCTAAGAACCACAACCACCACCAACACTATGAAAGATAACTACGACTACCATTGTAATTGTTTCCACGTGTTACTATCATGGTGGGTCTATCTGATACACTATTCCCTAACAAGTATGTATGTGCTTGGTTTGATATCACATACCATGACTTATGAGATTCTATCATCAACCAACACAAACTCTAGTCTTATTTGTTATTTCTATCTATCAACCTTCCATAATAATATATGTCTAGGACATAACAAGAATGTATATACTCTTAACATGCATATGATCTCATTGTTCAAGTCACGTAGTTGAAGACATACGCCATTGAGTAATATCATTATCTAGACATTTATTATATTACTCCATTATATCATAATTGAATAAAGTAGAATAAATTGGAAGCATGACTTTATTATTAATCAAATAAGTTACAAGTTATGTCATTACAATCATCATATGATTAGCTCTCTGGGCATACATACTAACACATATTACATAAGCATTGAGCGAAAAGGGAAAACAAACTTAAAATGAGTAAAAACAACTAAAGATAAATATATATCTCAATAATGAGATGATATGAGAACTCACTTTTTTCCTAGGATTCTAAATCAAGTTGAAGAAATATGGGAAATTCATCAATCAAAGCAAGTACACTAGAGAGTCGATCAAATGCTTTGATATAGAGATTTGCAAGACAATTAGTACACCCATATCTAACACTTCCAAGATTGATTAAGAGAAAATATGGATGAAAAAATCTATAGAGGTAAGATCTGTATCTTATTATATCTAATTGCCTCTAGCCTGATATAATGTTTGGTGTTGGTTTGAGTGCTTACTTTCAATCATGACCTATAAAGTATCATTTGATAGTACCAAAAGGTTTCTTAGGTACCTAGCCAAGAATCACCATTTTGGTATATGGTATCCTAAATCAAATCATTTTATTTCAACCGCTTATAGTGATGTGGATTATTCAGGGTTCTTGATTTATAGGAAGTGCACAAGTGGCATTTGCTTCCTCCTGGGACCGTGATTAGTCACCTAGTTCTCCAAAACACAAATTATAGTGGCATTATCAATGACCAAGGCTGAATACACAAATACTAGTAGTTGTCATGTCCTAGTTGTATGGGTCAAAAATGTTGTAAGACTTTGACATTTTTTTTATTCTTCTCCTATTTTCTAAAATAACACCCATGAAAGTAACTTGTCATATAAGTATATATTGTATATAGGAGCTAAACATATAGATGGGTATGCCATCATTTCTTCTAGGAACACACTGCTAAGAAGGATAGTCACACATGTGGATACCAAAAATTAACTTGTAGAGCACTAACATTTATTAGATCTAAATTCTTGTTCACATCTATTGATAGTTCTTGCATGTAACCTAGTTTGAGAGATATTCTATGCCTCTATTATGCTTGATTGAATATCAAACCGAATTCCACAAGTGCTAAACATTTTCCAAGTTTGTTGACCTTGTTATATCCATTCTAATCAAATTGTGAGATATTTGAGTTTTTATTGATTTTATGCTAAAAATGACATATGATGAGTCAAAAGTGACATGCTATTTGAATTTACTTGTTAGGCTCACATTTACAATTTAAATATGTCTCTATAACCAAACTAATAAACTTTTCAAGCTAAGACAATAGCCTCCGTGGGACGAATTTGTTCTGGTGGAACACAACTAAGAGTTTTTTTAAGGAGAATCCAACAATTGTTGCCCCAACTGACAAAACATGACTGATAACACTATATAACAATAATATATATGGGTCCAGTCGACTATGATTTCCATTTTCCCTCCAATTTGGCTAAGATTCCCCCTCTCAACTACATATATATACATATACATACATACATATACACACATACATACACACACACACACACACACACACACACACACAGATATATATATATATATATATATATATATATATAGAGAGAGAGAGAGAGAGAGTCAAGCTAGAATACACTCGAGTGTATTCAGAGCATAATACACTCAAGTAATTTTTCATGATGTAATATTTTTCTTGAAAAATCTAATTTGTTGACCTTCTTAATCCTCTTGTGAATAACTCATATACAAAATTTGAGCACATTTGGACATTTATAGGTCATGTTATAAAGACCGCAAAAATTATGCATTTCAAATTAGTTTCGTGCGTCGATTTTGTTGCCATCGGATGAGTGACTTTGTAACATCCCAGGATTTGAGGCCTTGGATAAAATGATCTTAAAAGGAATGATTGGACTACCCATATCATCAAGGTGCACCTCCTTTTTAGGAAGCCCATCACTAAGAACTCCATAGTTAAGCGTTCTTGGCTTGGAGTAGTACTAGGATACGTTACCAATCAGGAAGTTGATCCTGGCTTGTGCATGAGTGTGGACAAAGCACCTTGTTAAGTCTAGTGGTGGTCTATGGGGCCAGTCATCATTCCTGAAACTCTAGTAGAGCCTTGGGCAGTGGGCCCAAGTGTTAAAGACTTACACTCATCCAAATGGGCTAAAAATTTGTATGTAGTCTAATTATAGTATGACAATGAAGATCAATGGTTTACATTTTGCAAAAAAATAGTCTTGATATGCAAACACACTTGAGTGTATCTGTGCAATCTATACACTCGAGTGTATTCTAGCCTGACTCTCTCTCTCTCTCTCTCTCTCTCTCTATATATATATATATATATATATATATATATATATATATATATATATATATATATATATATATATATATATATATCAACTTGCCACAACCTGTTACATATGATAACGTGTTCACATACACAAACCATAACTATATAACCATGGCATATGGCCAAAAACTTGTATCGATATACAACATGTATAAAACACCCCCAAGGACCTGTGAGTATAAGGACGACACATAGGACTCTACTACTAAACACTTGTAGAATACCCAACCTTTAGCAGCTACTACTCCTCTTGTTGCTCAGCCTCAACCATACGACCACCTAAAAGATGTGGAAACCCATAGGGTGAGACCAACGTCCCATCAAGAGATATAACTCTCTGCCAACAACTAATATACACACTGATAAGCTAAAGTAGGAAGATACATTATTAACAGAATGAGAAGATTCAGCTAAATGATGCAAGCAAAGCAGTTAACACTATTTAAGTAATTTAGGCATCTACAACTAAGTAGTGGAATATCTTATACTTTTTAGAAGGAATACGAAGAACATGGATAACAGTTGATTTCTCTTGCCACATTATAAATCAACTAAACAGTACAAGAGATAAGGTAAAGGATCATCCAATGTGAGTCATGTTTAACCCTAATCAAATTTACTACACGGCTGTATTACGTCTTTTGTTATGCCCCGACGAAATGAGGTATACCACTCATACTCCAACTGACCACTGCTAAGTCAAAATCAAAGCCATGCAAGATCTAGGAGGATCCATATTCTTATGATCTACCACACCATCAGTCAGTTTGAGTCTGCCATAGTGACATATAAAGTCCAACTATAAAACAACCTAGTCCTCCTTGGTATATAGGCACAACACTAGTGAAAATTGAGTTACGACCGCAGTCGTACACTTACTAAGGTATGACCACAACCATCCTCAAAATATATCACATCTATATTGCATCACATCACTGATATATGACCTTGATTGTTCTCCTGCAAGGGTATGACTGCAACCAATCCTATGAAATGCATATACTCAACAGTATACGACTCTGAGTTTCCACTAAAGGAGAACATGTTTCACCATCCAGTAAGTACTGACACTAAAGATGGATCTATGACACAGGGAAACTACATGATTAGGGTTTCACTTGACTATTTAAGCCGTTTAAGTATCCTTTCAACATCAAACAAGCTATAGTGTACAAACCCTAAACAAACTCTACAAAGATAAGGATGTGTTAGAACTCCGGAAGATATAAAATGTATGAAGTATAAACTTGTCACATCATCTCTTGATATCTCTGCCATACAAGGCCATAAACATCATCACATCACTAGGGGATAACAGTCCCTCATTTCATCACTAGAGGATATCACCTCACATTAGGCATAAAGCCTCTCTGTAAGGAGGCGGGATCACCCCCTTACTAAAGAAAAATTGAAGAATAAAACATCCATTCCAAACACACTCAAAGGTATGCTGGAATAGGTGTAACATTTTCAAATTTCAATAAATGGTATTAAAACAACCAAAGTATAGCAGCGGAATGAAAATGTTGACTATATTCAATTTATCACAAGGTTATTACAAAAGTACATCATAATATCACGTAAGGGTTTACATGTATGATACAACATAAGGATCTAAGTAGAGGGAAATCTAAACCATAACAACTTTGTCTCCAAGATTTAACTGCTTAAGCTAGTCCAAAACTTCATGCCTTATCATCTAAGTCCTTCACCTAGGGTTTGAAGCATACCCCAACAAGAAGAGAAAATAGATGACATCAGCAAAGACTGGTTTGTGCATACTAAATAGGAAAATTGAGCTATATATGGAATAAAAGGACAACAATAAAAGGCTTCCCAGAAAAGGATAAGGACCACCCAAATGGGTATCAAGAGAAAAGGAATTTAAATCATATGATAACAAAAGAATACTTGCCATTAATAAAACATAAATTGTGTGCCACACAAGCACATGTAAAGAATTACGGCACATACCCCACATCATCAACCTACATGCATGTGAGATCAACATAGACCTAGAACAATATAAACACAAAGGTAGACAAGTCTCATAAACTTGAAACCTGGTAGAGAAAGGAATACTTACAATCTCCCAAATATATAAAACATGGGCCAAGAATCACACATCTTGCCCTGGGTATGAGGTTCCTTTCCATCCCAAAGGAGTAGGAAATATCACATCTTCTCGGCAGGAAATAACACATCTTCCATAAAAACCAATACAATTACACTACTCTACTGCTACTGAATCACATAGCATGTTAAATGTAGAGGCAAGTAGAAAGTATCGTTAGAATATATAAACTAGTCACCACATAAGTGACCAACATATACATCCACCTCATAAGTGGGCAGAAGACATCACATGTCATTTTTTAGAGTTCCATCATGAACAAAGCATAAGATAAGAGTTAAAAAGAATATTCATGATCACATGATCAATATAAAATAAGGTAGTTCACATGAACCATAATTTTCAAAAGAAAAGACATTGTATATAGGCTAATGTCCATAGGACAAAGAGAATGAATAAGCATAGATGAATTGCTCAACATAGAAGAATAGGGGATACATCATACCTCAACTTCAGAGTCTAAATAGTCCAAGTCAAGCCTAGGCCTCCAAACAACCTCTAGGGAAGGTGGAAAGATCCAATAAGTAAGGTTCCCAAGCTTAGAGAGGTTGGTTTCTCCAACAAAGAATTTTGGTCGAAATAATCAAGGAGGAGCTTTAGAAACCCTAAATAGAGCAAATTTGGAACCCTAGGAGCCTTCTTCACCAAGGTAGGAACCTTATTTTACCTTGGGATATTCGTGTACAAATAGAGTAGGATTTATTCTCTAAGCTAGAGGAAAGAAATAAGAGCAAGAGTTTTCGAATTTGGAGTTGGGAAGGGGTAGATATGGCTATATAAAGAAAGAGGTCAAGTATGAGGTGTCTATGAGACTTTCCATGTGTCATGTATAAGGGTGACCATGGACATGCAAGCCTTTATGGATAAGGAATAAGTCAAGCATGAGGTGTCAAGTTACTTTCCATGTTTCCAATGCTAAGGGTGCCTATGGACATGCAAACCTTTACGGATAAGGAAGAAGTCAAGTATGAGGTGTCCATGGAGCTTTACATGTGTCCTTAGCCTAGGGATTTCATGACCATGCAAGAGGAAAGCCCATAGACGCTTCTAGAATATCAAATGTCAGTTTTTGGACACTTATAGGCCATCCCAACCAACCTCCAATCAAAGAAATAACCCTATTGGTTGATAGCTACCAAAGATAAGCTCATTTATAAAGAGAGTAATCCCTAAATGCCCTTGGAAAGAAACACCTTCAAACCAAGGTGGAACTAGGTGCCCTATGGTTCAAAAACTGGAGAATGGTAAGGGAACATATAAGGATTATAATGCATGTGACAATTTTCAAAGAAAACCTCACAATTAAGTAAATTACAGAAAAGTCCAGAATGTACCTAAAATTGCATAACTTGCACAAACAACATCCAAATTGGACCAAATTTCATCCACAAGTTATCTTTGATGTGTTGAATATGAATTTGCCTTTATTTCCATATCTTGAAGTAATATAATCACATTATTCATTACTTATGCCTTCTACTCATTTTCTCTCTCCTAAACTTATCCTAATATTTCAAGGTTGTCCAAATTAGATGAAATTTGACATGTAGGCTAATTTTGATAGGTAGATTTCGAATTTGAAGTTTGTTTCCATTTTTTAGACTTATTTTTATGATATATGTCATATGGCCCATTAACGGCCCATTATCTAAATTATTCATCCAATTAAGTTGCTTATCTTCATATTACCACCAAAATGAGTTTTGTGGCATATTTTATGTATCCATTATAAACCTAAGATTAATGTTAGAACATTAGGTTACATTAAGGTGATATATACATGCATTATCTCATTGGGGTTATACTAAACATCTATTTATGTCTAACCTTCAACCTTGTTTGGCTAAGTCCAAAATGTCAACTTCCAGGGTAGGGTCCGAGATCTAGTATGTTACAGCACACCACCCTTTAAAGGTATTTCGTCCTCAAAATCAAAACATCCACATATAAAAAAACAACTTATTCACCACCCCTTAAAGGATTCATCTTATCAAGTCAAAACTATTCTTTAGGCACAAAAGGTTCAACTACACTTCCTTACATCCAACTACATAAGCATCATGCAAAAAATACATAAATTGTAAAGACTAACTATAAACTATGGGTTAACTTGCTCTTGTCCATCCTCAAACAAGTCTTTACACCTGGGAGACTAGTTCAACATATTAGGGTCCCTAAAGATAAATCATATAGATGTCTAAGGTTTTTATTGCCTAAAAGCATGCTATTTTAAACAATTCGTATCAGCTCAAGCCAGGTCGATATCATATGGATTCAGGAGTCCTTGTAAACCAAGCTAGTGGTGCAGAAGAAAATCTTGCCTGCCCCCGAACCCTGATCCTTTCGAGACACGTTTGCTTTCAACTTATGCCCTAATAGCTACTAACAGGCTCATCACATTGTGGTTAACTGAACATGTTTCTAAGGTGAAACTCTTATGATCCTAAATCAATCTTTCATCATCTCAAGTGTAGCATAGATCAATTCTAGGGAAAACATGTCACTTAAAGAGGAACTATATGAGTCAAGAGATCTAATTAGGGGGACAAAGTTGAAATAGTCTGATTCTGACTACCATGAGATCTGATACCATTCTATAAGGAGGTGGGATCACCCCCTTACTAAAGAAAAATTGAAGAATAAAACATCCATTCCAAACACACTCAAAGGTATGCTGGAATAGGTGTAACATTTTCAAATTTCAATAAATGGTATTCAAAACAACCAAAGTATAAAAGAGGAATAAAAATGTTGACTATATTCAACTTATCACAAGGTTATTACAAAAGTACATCATAATATCCCGTAAGGGTTTACATGTATGATACAACATAAGGATCTAAGTAGAGGGAAATCTAAACCATAACAACTTCATATCCAAGATTTGACTCCTTAAGCTAGTCCAAAACTTCATGCCTTATCATCCAAGTCCTTCACCTAGTGTTGGAAGCATACCCCAACAAGAAGAGAAAATAGATGACATCAACAAAGGCTGGTATGTGCATACTAAATAGGAAAATTGAGCTATATATGGAATAAAGGACAACAAATATGAAAGGCTTCCCATAGAAAGGATAAGGACCACCCAACTGGGTATCAAGAGAAAAGGAATTGAAATCATATGATAACAAAAGAATACTTACCATTAATAAAACATAAATATTGTGCCATACAATCACATGTAATGAATTAGGGCACACACCCCATATCATCAACATGCATGCATGTGAGATAAACATAGCCCTAGAACAATATAAACACAAAGGTAGAAAAGTCTCACAAACTTGAAACCTGATAGATAAAGGAATACTTCCAATCTCCCAAATATATAAAACATGGGCCAAGAATCACACATCTTGCCCTGGGTATGAGGTTCCTTTCCATCCCAAAAGGGCAGGAAGTATCACATCTGCTCGACAGGAAATAACACATCTGCCATAAAAACTAATGCAATTACACTACTCTAGTACTATTGAATCACATAGCATGTTAAATATATAGGCAAGTTGAAAGTATAGTCATAATATATAAATTAGTCACCACAAAATGGACCAACATATACATCCACCTCATAAGTGGGTAAAAGACATCACATGTCATTTTTTAGTGTTCTATCATAAACAAAGCATAAGATAAGAGTTCAAAAGAATATCCATGATCATATGATCAATATCAAATAAGATATTTCAAATGAACCATGATTTTCAAAATAAAAGACATTGTGTATAGGCTAATGTCCATAGGACAAAGAGAATGAATAAGCATAGGTGAATTGCTCAACATAGAAGAATAGGGGATACATCATATCTCAACTTCAGAGTATAAATAGTCCAAGTCAAGCCTAGGCCTCCAAAGAACCTCTAGGGAAGGTGGACAGATCCAATAAGTAAGGTTCCCAATATTAGAGAGGATGTTTTCTCCAACAAAGCTCGTATCTCGAGAAAGAAGCACCTTCTCCACTTTACAGATGAAAAAACCTAACAAAAGAACATGGAGATGGGGTGTTTAAGGGCTCTATGTGGGGTTTCACCATGGAAGACCAGGTTTTAGACCTAGAGGAAGGTGGAAGGAAGATTAACAATATGAAAATAGGGAAGAAAAGGAGAAAACTTACTAGTTTTGGTCAAAATAACGAAGGAGGAGCTTTGGAAACCCTAAATAGAGCAAATTTGGAACCCTAGGAGCTTTCTTCACCAAGGTAGACACCTTATTTTACCTTGGGACAACACCTTCATGGAAAAATAGAGTAGGATTTATGCTCTAAGCTAGAGGAAAGAAATAAGAGCAAGACTTTTTGAATTTGGAGTTGGGAAAGGGTAGATATGGCTATATAAAGAAAGAGGTCAAGTATGAGGTGTCTATGAGACATTCCATGTGTCATGTATAAGGGTGTCCATGGACATGCAAGACTTTATGGATAAGGAAGAAGTAAAGCATGAGATGTCAAGTTACTTTCCATGTGTCCAATGCTAAGGGTGCCTATGGACATGCAAACCTTTACGGATAAGGAAGAAGTCAAGCATGAGGTGTCCATGGAGCTTTCCATGTGTCCTTAGCCTAGGGATTTCATGGTCATGTAAGAGGACAGCTCATAGAGGCTTCTTGAATATCAAATGTTAGTTTATGGACACTTATAGTCCATCCTAACCGACCTCCAATCAAAGAAATAACCCCATTGGTTGATAGCTTCTAAAGATAAGCTCATTTATAAAGAGAATAATCCCTAAAATGCCCTTGGAAATAAACACCTTCAAACCAAGGTGCAACTAGGATCCCTATGGTTCAAAAATTGGAGAATGGTAAGGGAATATATAAGTATTATAATTCATGTGACAATTTGCAAAAAAACCTCCCAATTGGGTAAATTAATGAAAAGTCCAAAATGTACCTAAAATTGCACAAACAACATCCAAATTGGACCAAACTTCATCCACAAGTTATCTTTGTTGTGTTGAATATGAATTTGCCATTATTTCCATATTTCGAAGTTATATAATCATATTATGCATTACTTATGCCTTTTACTCATTTTCTCTCTCCTAAACTTATCCTAATATTTCAAGGTTGTCCAAATTAGATGAAATTTGACATGTAGGCTAATTTTGATATGTAGATTTCGAATTTGAATTTTGTTTCCACTTTTGAGACTTATTTTTATGAGATATGTCATTTGTCCCATTAACAGCCCATTGGCTAAATTATTCATCCAATTAAGTTTCTTATCTTCATATTACCACCAAAATGAGTTATGTGGCATATTTTATGTATCCATTATAAACCTAAGATTAATGTTAGAACATTAGGTCACATTAAGGTCATCTATACATGCATTATCCCATTGGGGTTATACTAAACATCTATTTAGGTCTAACCTTCAACCTTGTTTGGCTAAGTCCAAAATGTCAACTTCCAAGGTAGGGTCTGAGATCTAGTATGTTACACTCTCCAGGTCATAAGACCCAAATCACATAGTTCCTACACATCATCATTATTATCTCAGCATGCCTCATCAAGGCTCATGATCATCACCCTGTGTCACATCAATCCTACCATATCATTTACTAGATGTGTTATTCATTTCACATGCAAGGTTAGAGTTACACAAGTAGGAGAGAGAGAATATTATCTCATGCTAATTACTTCAAGCAAGCTCAACAAGTACATCGTACACTTGAAATTAGGGTTAGCATTTCTTATATAACCGATTAGGGTTTCCAATTCCATAATCATCATTGAACCCTAGGTACACCATCTCCCATTTTCTTGGAACACATTATGGTTTAGCGCTTGTGTCATCATTACTCAAACATATACATAGCAATATGTGCCAATTATATAGGTAGAGTATTATAGTGAACACTTTCACTCCATGTGTTTCTACCATTGGTGTTAACCCAGTAAGAGTAGTGACCTCAACACATGGGTCAGGGTAGCGACCATTAGCAGAGGTGTCAACCATTGTTGGGAGCAAAACAAATGCACTCATGTGTAGCGACATGCTAGTTTAACATATTGTAGCAACCGACCAAGCAAAACAATTGTTGCAACCAACATAGGCACAAGGTGTATCGATCATCAAACCAACACATGTGTTTTGACCGAAACAACTACAAAGTGCAGTGAACCATTAAAGCAAAACATGTGTTGCAACCAACATGGCGCATATGTAGTGACCATAGGTGATTAGGGTTAGCCATGTAGTGCCTGCAACACATCACCCTATATGTTCTAACCAACTCAAACCAAGCTCATGTTGTGACCATAAGCAATCCAAGTGTAGAAACCAACCCACAACTAGGGTTGGGGCTTGTTGCACCCACAACAACCCACCAACAACATGTAGCGGTCTACCCAAAATCATAGCACCAAGGCAAGTGTAGCGAGCACAAGGTCAAGATACTCTACACGCACATAACACACTCTAAAATAGAACTAAACCATGATTAAAATAGATGATAAACATCAAGAAAACAAAGCATCATCAAGAAGGAAAACTCCCTGCAAAGAGGAACATCAAAACCCTAACAAACATCACCAAGGTGCACATGGGAAAAACCATGACAACAAGAGGAAAACCATGGTCAAGCTCATGTAATCAAAGATCAAAACTTCAAATCTCATAATATGGCTGAACCATAACATGGTGATAGAAGCAAAGATCATATTGCATGTAGAAATTAACAACTCCTACATCACTTACAAATTGGGTACATGAAATTAGGGTTTAGGAGAAAGAGCTATCTATACAAGAATACTTCAAAATCATAAACCCCAGATCATTATAACACCATCTAACATCTTGGTATCATGTTATAGATATAGAACCATAGCATGCATGCAATTTAATGGTGCAATAATAGAAGAGGGGAAAGTTATATAACCCACCTTATGAAGAAGATCAAGTTCCAAGACAACGAGCTCCAAGAGAGAAGAGGAACTTCAACTGGGATCTACTCCTCAGCTACACGGTCACCTCAAGAAGAAGCAAACACCAAGGTCAAAGGAGAGCTCAAGAAAGAAGAATCTCAAACCCTAGGTCGGAAACTTCATCTCGCATAGGTACCACCATGGTTAGACCATATTCTCCTACCTTTGTGAAGAGAAGATCCTCAAGGATAGCCACCATGGTTGCACCATAGTCTCACGCACAAGAGAGGAATAAGAGAGGTAGGGTTTTAAAGGAAAACGTGATCAAAGGTTTAGAACCACATACCAATAATCACCAGAGAGAAGATGCAACACATGCAAAGGTGATCGGCCACCAAAGCACCAAGATCAACACTCTCTAGATCTACCAAGATCCAAGGTCATACCAAGAAAGAGTGAGGAAGAAGAGAGAGCTAAAAGAATTGCTTACATGTGGAGGAGAGAGATTATATACACATTGGTGGGGGGAAGTAAAATATATGAGGCGTCAGGATGTTAGAGCATCAAAAGGATGCTTGTCCCACAAAGGATCAGCCATGAATGCACACATGTAAGAGAAACATTAAAACCAAAGTGGTGTAGTGACCACTTGATCCCCAAACACAACTTGGTCGAAGAAAACATAGTGTAGTGATCACAACACCCCACTCAAGAGAGTGTTGTGGTCACAACACATCACTACACAAAGCATCAGCCGCAACACACATACACACAAGAAAACCCTAGCGACCAAAACCAAAGATCAAAGAACCAATGTCGAAGAAAACCCATCAAAGCATGGTGTATCAATCAAAGCACTCTTAAGACTCAACATCAAGGTCACCACACTGGTCGCTACACTCAAGAACACACATGGTCATCACCACCATCCATGCAACTCATGCAAAACCCTAATATCACCTCAAGATGCCACCTCATCAACCAAGGCCCAACAAGGCTCCCCATAGAATCATCTTCTCTCTCGTGATGCTAATGCACAAGAAGCACAAACTACATGTGAAAAATTTCATTATAAACCCTCAACATGGGTAAATTGCAACTTTGTCCAAAAAAAGCACAACTATCTCAAACATCACCCAAACAGGACCAAATTAAATGCATAAGAATGTTACATGTTATTAAGGGATCCCAAGAGATTAGATTAAGGTTTAAGAATCTTATTAAACAAATAATGTACAATCAAGCACTAATATAGGTCATGGGCCTTACAACCATAAAATCCTAACAATGATTTTGCCCCTAAAACCCTACGCGAAAAGAGATGAGCTTCCTACACATCTCTTCGTCAAGCTCCCACATGGCTTCCTCCACGTCACGGTGATACCACAAAACCTTAACCAAAATGATATACTTATTCTTCAACTTCTTGATCCTCCTATCTAGGATCAACACGGGACCTTCCACATACGACATGCGCTCATCCATCTCAACCTCCACTGGCTGAAAAACTAACTCAGGGTCAGGGTGACACTTCCTCAACATTGAAATGTGAAACACTGGATGCAACCTTTGCAACTCAGGTGGCAACTCCATCTTATAAGCCACCTTCCCAACATGTGCCACTACAGGGTAAGGTCCCATATACCAGGGAGACAACTTACCATTCTTCCCAAACCTTAACACGCCTTTCCAAGGAGAGACCTTGAGATACACCTTATCTCCCACTTCGAACTCCAAAGGCATGTGATAGTTATCAACATAAGAATTTTTTCTGTCCTGGGCTTCTTTCAATTTCTATTGTATCATCTTAATCTTCTTTGACGTTTGTTGTACAATCTCAGGACCTAGAAGTTGATATTCACCGGTCTCATACCAACACAATGAATATCTATAATGTCTCCCATACAAAGCTTTATTTGATGCCATATCAATGCTCCTTTGATAGATGGTATTGTATGCAAACTCTATTAATCTGAAATGTGTATCCCAACTTCCCAAAGACTGCAAGACACAAGCTCTCAACAGATCCTCCAAGGTTTGTATGGTCCTTTCAGACTATCCAGTTGTCTGCCTTAACGTAGGCTTCACATGTAAATGGGACAACAGTACTGCTAACAAGGGCACCTCCAACTTTAAATTCATCTCACACAGGGAGACCAACATGTCTCTCTTATGGCACACTAAAGAACACAACTATTTCTTATCCATAGATGATGACGAAAAGGATTTCCTGCTTAAAGCATCTGCCACCGCATTCGCCTTCCCTGGATGGTAGTCTATGGTGCATTCATAGTCCTTGATTAACTCCATCCAGCATCACTGTCGTATGTTCAACTCCTACTTTGAGAAGATATACTAAAAGTTCTTATGGTCGGTGAAGATATGTCATTTATTGCCATAAAGGTAGTTTCTCCATATCTTCAAAGCATGGACCACAACGGCAAGCTCCATATAATGTGTCGGGTAGTTTTCCTCATGTTTCTTAAGTTTTCGCGTAGAGAAAGAAATCATGTTCTTATCTTGCATCAACACGCAACCCAAACCATTTTTCAAAGCATCACAAAAGGCTATATAACCTTTCCCTTATTCTGGCAGAACCAACACTGGTGTATTGGTCAACTTTTCCTTCAAAACCTGAAAAGAACACCTACACTTGTCATTCTAGACAAATGGCACGTCTTTTCTCATTAACTTTGTTAGGGGTAACGCCACTACACTGAATTTCTTTATGAACCTCTTGTAGTAGACTACCAACCCAAGGAAACTACAAACCTATGTTGGTGTCTTCATTTGCTCCCATTATAACACTAACTCCACTTTCTTTGGGTCACATAGACTCCTCTAGTAGATATCATGTACCCAAGGAAAGCCACTTCCTTCAACCAGAACTCACACATAAAATAGTGATATTTTCAATAGTGTTCACATTTGAGATATCCAAATCATATCTAAATTTGAATTAAATCAGACTTACAAATAAAATAATAAAAATCATTTAGTGAGACACTATAGTTATCAAATTATGTATTCATATGTCATCAAAACCCTAATTTGGGCCGATTAGGGTTTCCAAATATTAACCCTAATTATGTGAATCAAAGTATGATTAAACCTTCCCGTTATATTTAAAACATCAAAACATAACCACCATCATTAATCAAGCTTTAAACAATGATCAACTTAGTTAAGCATACAATCATCCGAGTAAACCCTAATTAGATGACTAATTTGAAAGTGGGTCATTACAAATTCTCCCCTCCTTTTAGGATTTCATCCCAAAATCCAAGAAAAGAAATAGAATAATATCATATCATCTAATCATTCACCTCTCTAGGCATCAAATTATAAATACTTTCATTTTATCTTTCTTTCATATGACATTTTTTTTGCATTAAATGGATATTTCATCCCTTGTCATCGTCATATCTCTCCTTGAGTAATACAAACACTTACTTAACAAATTTTAGTAATACATCATTTATAAAGATCTGATTCACATCACCTTTCACATTCTTTTAAAAAAAATTGATTATGTATCTCATGGATTAAGATTATGACTCATTCACATATTATCATCCACATTCATTAATATCCTTCATAAAGGAGATTATTTTGTGTACATCATCTTAGTTCTTAGATTTTTCTTAAAATTTCTGATTTCATACTCAAATTCAAACTCATTAGAGTTTATCTTTGTAATCCATTAATCTTTCATCTTTCTTATATGAAATTTCATATTTTCCATAGGTTCCATATTGAATTATTAAATCCTTTTCTTTTTCACCATTTTATCACCATTCTTCTCTTTTTCATCATGCATCTTACTATACTACCAAACTATGTTCATCTGGATACTTGGCCAGGGCATCCAGAAGAAGTACAGTGGGTAGTTCCATACTATCTTACTTCGGTACCCAAATTCTTGACCAGAGTATCTAGATACTGAGTTCAGTCAGTATGCACATCATTCAGGTTATATTCAACATATGCATTATCATTGAATCCTAAATCCTATTGTCCCTGTAGACTCATCTAACCTAGGCTCTGACACCACGTTGATGGGACCCACTCTTTTGATCAGCATGAATTGAGTCTAATAACCTTGAAATAACTTAAAAGGATAAAGATGGTAGCGTTGATATAAAAGAGAAATAATCGACTTTAATTGGGCTTATAATGTTGAAATTAGGGTTTGTGAACTAAGAGAGCATTAAACGTGATAAAAGTATTATGGAGGCTAAACCCTAATAAAATCCTAAAGTGGCCTAGAAAGCCTAAGGTGGAATCCAAGTCTAGCTTTAGAATGTTCTGGATAAACTATAACACTTGGATCCCATGCATTAATTTCAGGATATTGTTGATTGCTTGTTGCTTGTTCTTTATCCTTATTTCTTGGACAATCATGTTGCTCTGGATCAGGTATGTGGTTAATTGTGAATAACTACGTTAGTCTCCTGAGGATTTTTTGAATGGTTAATCGCCAACCATTAGAGATAATCCCAAAACCTAAACCCTAATTATGAAATAAAATAATGAATTCTCGACAAAGGCAATTAAACAATATACAAAAAATAGATTTTTTTTCTTTTTCTTTCTTCACAAATTCATAAACCAATGTCACATTAAGAACATCACATTTAGATATCACAAATCTTATTCAACTCCCTTAAAACCATAATCAAATATTATTCTCATATGTGATTCAGTTTACATCAGATACATGTACATTGATGAACAAACTTAGTCTACAAACCATCTTGGGAAAGAGAGAGTACATGGACATTATAATCTATCTAGATTATGATATTTATATATTCTTTGTCACGACCTCTTCACTGGATAGAATTATACCTAAAAACATTTGAAACAACCTCATGAGACTCATATAGAGCCCCAGTGAGTGGATACCTCCCAGTCAAGCTAGGTACATGCATCAGTATCAGATTAAGTATAATAAGCTTAACAAAAACATGTAGATATTGAAAAGTCTAGCAGATAGTTCTATAATGAGTCAAGTCTAGCTTACAATGGTAATCTAATCCAACATATACGGTAATCACTTAAACCAATTTTAACTTTGAAATAACTTTTAGAGCATGTCTATGAACAAACCAATAGATACTTCTTAGTTCAAATTAAGAACCCCGTTGCATGAGAAATAAGTCAAGTTCTAAACATTTTGCAACAACACATAATAATAGCATTAACTTTGTGACACTCCACCAGCCAGACCAGGAACACATCCTGCAATCTTGAAGCTGAAGGACACATAATACATATCTACCAAACAATAATATCAAATAGCAAGCAATCCAACTCATATTTGGAATGGATATAAATCCCAACATTTATAACTTGTCAACATGACATATCATAATATGAAATAGAAAATGCCATAGCAACATGACTACTTTCCACAACAAGAAGCATAACCAACAATGACAAATCATCAACTAGCAGTACAAGGAATGTATAAACCATTCAAATCATGTTCCACACAGCTTGTCATCTTTTATTCATTTTCCCTAAAACTACTTAGCTTGTACCTCACCAAGTAGAAGTCACCACGCCTGATTCTCGTGTCAATGACTCATCATCACTATCTTAGGGTTTAGCCAGCCACCCTAAGATATCAACAACAGACCTTGGCCACCTCAGGGTTTCCTAAAGAGGCTCACGTCCTCATCTCGGGTACATGAGATAGGAACCAACAAAATAGTATATCACATATTTTTCACATTTCACATATTTTCACATTTCACATATTTCATTTCAACAGAGTCTATTCCATCTGGACATAGACTTTCACAACAAGGATTTAGGATCAGAGCCACTCTAGATGACTCACTCCTAAATCTTGGTGGTCTAACCTTTAAGGTCACGATCCACACTCTGGAAATACTTCTCATAATTCATCAATTACTACAAAGAGATCTATTTTGTATCCCCAGTGTGGTCCTCGGGGGAAACTCACAGTGTTCAGGGCACCTAACTAGATGTTCCATCATTTCACTTGTTATCAATCTCTTTTACACATCTAAAAAGAATTCAACACATCATATATCATATATGTGTATTCTCGTGTAACTAGAATAACACGAAACCGATTAAGTTTATCAATAAGGACAATGATCAAAGCAAGAAGCACAATCGATCTGTAAATTGCAACACAAATGATTATTTATATCTTCTACATCATCTCATAGAACTCATCAATAGTGGGCTTTCAGCCCGAGACATAATCTTATTTTCCAGCATTTACCCCATCAAGGTTTTATCATCATCAGTGGGCTTTCAGCCCTAGACATAATCTCATTATGCAACATTTACCCTTATCAGGGTTTCTCAATGTAAGGAGTGCATATTAAATTCAATTTCAACATAAATCTTATCAGTTCATTGCATATCACAGTTTTGAACAAATATTAGCAGAGGCATTAGAACTAGTAGCAGTAAAATCCTATAGATATCATGTATCATTCCTCATACTCAGAATAGATTTATCATACGACTTATGCTTGTTCGATCCAATCTAAATAGATGCTAATAAATTTCATGCATATACATGCATAACAGACTTAGTTCTCTTCTTCTTTTATTTCACATTCTTCATATGGAGTTACTAATCAACACATGTTGATTATCATTTGAATTCCATAAAAATAGTTCATTCTCATAGTACTAGTATTCTATCAAACAATCACAATTCAAGAACACATTCTTGTAAATCAATTCAAATGCTTGAACCTCATCTTTTAATTGAATTAAACTACAATTATGTACATTCCTTAATCCCTCATTTGAGATTGTTATTCATTAGCACCAACTAGCTCAACATTTTAGGGTTAGAGTTTGTTTCTTAAATTCTCCTACTAATTCTCATCTTTTTCCTTCAATTCATATTCATTAATCTCAACTTCTCTCATGTCATGTTCATTAAATTACTAGAACCAATCATTTTTAACTCACTTGACATACAATACTTCTCTTTTCATTGATATCCATCAAAGTCTAGTTTAGTATGTTTCATTCAATTTGGCTTAAGCCACATGTAATATAAAACAAAAGATTAAAGACTTCATCATAATAACTTCATTAGTTTCATCTTTAACTTCCCATCACCATCAATACATTTTTTCTTCATATCATTTCTTATATTTAGATAAGTGTACCATGTCATTGACTTCTAATGTCATTCCCATAATCAAAAATGATCATTCTTTATTATACTAAAACAAATGCATTAGACTTAGATAATATTATTAAGACTCATCATATTCAATTGAAGTATTAATACTTCCAACTTCAGCATTTGATCACATTTACAACATCATATACAAGCTCTAGCTTTATCCATCATAATATTCTTAATAATAAACTTTTTAGGCTTTCAAGAAGTCATTCCTTAGTTTAACATATCATAAGAATCATATCATTTAGTAATCCAATCATGACTCAAGGGTTCATTAGGGTTATTCACAAACATGGAAACCCTAGTTTCCATTATCACACATTTCATTCATCAATCATAACTATACTTTGATTAATTGACTCATCTGATTCACTTTCTCAACACAAATCCTAATCAAGATATGTGGTCATTCAATTCCATTAACATTCAACAATACACTTGTATAATACAATCTAGTACAATTCAAATATGATTTTATGCATGTCAATTCAATTCCAAGCATATCGGCCATTGGGCTGATTTTTAGGAAAAATTCACATTAAATAGCATAGTCACCTACCCATAAGAATACCCATGGATCCTCAATCAATATATCAGGAACTAATTAAGTTCCAATCAATGAGAAATAATCAAAATCAGTAGAATTTGATCCCCCAATATCTTTTCTAAATCAAATCCAATCACATACATATACAAACAAGGTTTTTGATTGTTTTAGCTGGATAGAATTAGGCTTTCAACATGAATACAAAGCTTAGGAGGGAGAAAAACACCCACATTAGGTGCCAAGCACCTTAAATTCATAGGTCAACCTCTGAAATTTTTGGAAACCCAATCAAACTCTTGCAAAAGAATCCAATTCTTTCTCCTCTCAACTCAGAAACCCTAGAAATGGGGATTAGAAGAGAAAGAGTGAGAAAAGGGGGAGATTTGATGTGATTTCAAATCAAATCAGAGGAGGGATGTAATCTTGACATGTGAGAGAAGATTCATCATGAAATGCTATGCAAAGAAGCTAAACTTACTTGATGTCATCATATCTTGGATAGAGAAACCCTAGGTCAACATCTCCACTACTTTCTCTTCTCAAAACCCTAGCACTCCTCTATCTCAAGAATTTCATTTCTTTGATAGGAATGACGAGTTATGAGAGATCCTTGTGGGTTAGGTTAGTCATATAGATGACTTGAGGTGCTTAGAACAATTGCAAACAAGCCCTTCATTATATTTTTCTTTTGCTCAGACTGGTTGGTCAGTTGAGTTATAAACTCGACCGACACCACACTTTGTAGAACTCAAAAATCGTCCAACAATTATGAAACTTTAATAAAAAGTGTGAAATTGAGTTTATAAGTAACCATAAATTTTTTAGATCATTTGGAATTACAAATAAATAATTAAAAATTAAATAATACACTGCTATATTGCAGTCTGTAGCATGGTCGATCGAGTTTGTCCTTCACATAACTCGACCGGCACCCCTCTCTATAGAGATCAAACATCATCCAAAAATTATGAACATTTAACATAATGTCTATAATGTAGCTTAACAACTACATGTAAAATTTGAGATCAATTAGATATACCAAAAAATATATAAAATTTAATTACCACATTGCTATATCAATATGAAAATATGGTCGGTCGAATTTGAAACTCGACTGACAAATAGGTCATAACATTATTCAAAAATTATGATATTTTTCAATAGTGTTCACATTTGAGATATACAAATCATATATAAATTTTAATTAAATCAGACATACACATAAAATACTAAAAATCATTTAGTGAGACACTATACTTATCAAATTATGTATTCATATGTCATCAAAACCCTAGTTTGGGCCGATTAGGGTTTCCAAATATTAACCCTAATTATGTGAATCAAAGTATGATTAAACCTTCTCATTATATTTAAAACATCAAAACTTAACCACCATCATTAATCAAGCTCTAAACAATGATCAACTTAGTTAAGCATACAATCATCCAAGTAAACCCTAATTAGATGACTAATTTGAAAACGGGTCATTACAAAATTAATTTGATATATACCCAAAAAAATCACCTTTTTGTTATCTGTGAATTAGGTTATCAAAACCATGCCACATTGCATGTTATATTTATATGAGTTATTAACATATTTTATTTTATTTTTCTGACAATATATTATTAGTTATGAGTTTTCAAGCTATAACTAATTAGGAAAATCCATTAAAATCACAAATTTATTATATAATAATTTTTCGATGAAATTGGTACCATTGGTTAGATTATAACTTTATCACTTCAAATCATATTTTAGTTTAATCCTCTGAGCTATAGATAATTTATTATGAGTTTTTGAAAACTTGACCAATCAGAAAATCCTGAAAATCTAGGCATGCAACCTTATCCATTTCTATATAAAACAAAATGATCTGGCCAAATAACGCTTGGCCATCTGGCTTGGACCTAAAATTTTCCCAACGCACATCTCAGCTTGACAAAAAAGATGATTTCCCCCATCAGTAAAATAGTACACGGAGAGAAATAGTGAGGGTAGAGAAGTAAAAGAGTTGAGGGGATTGTCTCCTCCCAGGATTCTCACGCCATGGGAATCTTATAGAGCTCCAAGCTTTTTCAATCAGCCTCAACATCAATGCACCAAAAACCTTGGTCTAGGTCCAGGCATCCTCACAGGGTCTCGATGAATGTAAAAAGCTTTTTGGCTTAGGTTTCATGGTTGTAAGGGTGACACAATGACCCTGCCACGAGAAAAAAAAAGGTGAAAACTTGGGAAGAGCTAAAAAATGATTCACACAAGAAAACGAAGAGAGGAACCAAAAGGGGGTTGGTCAAAGAGAGTTACCATGGATCCAATTGATTGGTGGTGACTGGAGAAGGTCATCGAAGGAGAAACAGGATGACAAGAAAGAGTGGACTTGCAGTAGTGACACAAGGGATTCAGGGTCCAATTGATACAGGAGAGCAATTACTGGAAGTTCTAAGAGGGCTTCTAGGTAGTTTTATAGGGTCACGATCCGATGAAGAGGGGTTTATATACCCATGGCATTGAGGTAACTTGTGATCATTTTGTGCTTTTTTTAATTGGAGAACAATTTCGGATGAGGAGGTCTTTACAGATTCAGAATCTCCTCATGATTTCATAACAAGAAAAATCACAAAGAATGATAGACTGAGGTGGGAGAAAAACATCCAAGAAAATCATTGTTGTCCATGCACTGGTACGTGCAAGGGCATGTCTCCGACTCAAGCTATGAGACAATAAGTAAACTGCATGATTTCGATTGGATGGCTGATATAATCCAATCCGAACAATAAAATTGGAAAAGTCAGCGTGACAAATAAATGAAATCAAAAACCTTATCCAAATCGAAATCAAATAAAGTGAAATTGATACATTGTTTCCTTTTCTCTCTCTCATTAATTGAGGGTCCAAACATTATCCAATTAATATGAAATTCTACATCTAGATCAATTAATGCATGCAAAATCTGATTTTGGCATTAATTTTCACATTTGAAGACTTTTGCTATGTTATTTGATTCTTTTAAAAGCAGGCCATATTTTCTCTTTCCTAATGCATTAGAGACATCAAGAATTTCTCAATTAATGTGAAACTTCACCCTCAAGTAATCTTAAACATAAGGAATACAATTTTGTCTTTGATTTCATTCTTGAGATTATTTATCACATTATTTAATGTTTTGGGCTTCTACACACTTTCTCTCTCCTAAACTACACTTGAACGTTTAAGGTTGTCCAAATTATATGAAAATTAACACATGGGAAAATTTTAACATGTAGATTATGAATTTGAGATTTAATTCCACTATTGGATACTTTTAGTAATTTATTTAACACTTTTGGTATTTATCCTGTTTTCTTTTCCAAAAATAATTAAATTAGTTATTCTTATAAAAATAATGTGAATCTTGGCTCCCAAGACAATAGGCACACAAGTACCACATTTTTAGAATTATATTTTTATTTTGAGATTTATTTTTATGAGTTATGGCATCATTAGGAATTGTTGACACATTATCATTATATTTATCAAAACATTTTGTCAACACTTACTTAATTAAGCCCCACTAATGTTTCATTGTTACATAAAGACATATATATTATTATTATGCATGAAAATCTACATTTTAAACATTATGTCCATTAATTTCTTATTTATTTGAATTATGAGACATTATTAATATTTATGAACATGAATTTGCCATTTGTTACTCCAAAGCATAATATTCATTTTTATTTAGCAATTATATTAGTAAAGAAAATATATGTAATATATTTCATGATTTCATTTACATGTTCCACATAATTAAATTATCATGTGAATGTGTTCTAAATTTTTAATCCTTGTTTGAACAAATCTAAGGAACTAGCCTCGCCAGATTTCCAAACATGGGATGGGTAGGAATCTAAGTTCTGGTTCATTACAACATTCCATCCCTTTAAATGATTTTGTCCTCAAAATCTAATTATCCAAAATAAACAATTGCCTATACTCCACCCCTTTAAAAGGTTTAACCTAATAAGTCAACCTAACAACTGTTAAAGATATTAGGGTTTCATATGAATCTTTTAGCTATGAATACTTTTTATGTTGTTCATTGGTCAAGCATCTAACCAACATGTCATATCAGCCTAGGGTTGTGCTTTACGTCCTTGTGTATCTAACCTAACAACCCTAAGGTTCACATTATCAACCAAAAAGTCATAGGGTACAAAGGGCATGTCCACTACACCTTTATATTATTCCACATATTCCTAGTCACCACATAGCCAAAACTAGGGTTTATGATATCCACTACAAATAAATCTAGGGTTTCTCCACCAAAACTTCACATATCTTTTCATTGTGACTTAGCTCAAGAAAATCTCGATAAAATCTAGAAACATTATTTTTGTACATATAGTATCATAAGGAAAAATAATTGGATATGAAAACTTTTGCGATTGAAAACTAAAATCAGGGCCCAAAATCAAAGTGAGAACCAAGTCATAATATTTCGATAGAGTTTCTCCTTAACAACTACTTTCCTCATTCTCATTCCAAAACTTCATAGCATCCAAAGATACTTGTCATCATTAACGTATATGGTCGGGTAAGATCACCTAAAACCTCATTACTTTAGGGTTTACTAAACATGATTCTAATGTATACCTCATATCAACCTCATGAAGTATCATAAGTCAATTCTAGGGTAAACATATCACCTAAAGGGTGTCTATGCATGGCAAAGGTTCTAACTAGGGAGAAAAAATTGAAATATTCAGATTCTGACTACCATGGGCTCTGATACCATGTTGTAAGGAGTGGGACCCAGAGGGGATCCACTCCCTACTAAAATTTGAAGAATAGAACATCCATTCCAAACACACTCAAAAGGTATGCTGAAATAGGTGTATAATTTTCAAATCTCACATGTTGGTGTACAAAAGACCAAAGTAAAATAGCGGAATAAAAATTTCATGACTATAATCAATTTTTCAAAAGTACATCGTCATCTCTCATATAGGGTTTACATGGACATTACATCATAAGGATCTAGTAGAGGGAAATCTAAACCATATCAAATTTGTCTCCAAGCTTCAACTCCTTAAGCTAAGTCCATGTTGAATGTCATGTTCTCCATGTCCTACACCTGGGGTTGGAAGCATACCCCAACAAAAGGAGAAAATAAGGTATAATATCGGCATAAGGCTAGTATGTGCATACTAAAATAGAATTGAGCAATTTTATGAAATAAAGGATGTCAAAATAAAAGGCTTCTCATATAAAATAAAAGGACTACCCAACTAGGCATAAAAGAAATTGAATCTCAAAATATATTAAACAAGATAAATACTTGCCATTAAATCAATTAAAATTTTGTGCCACATAAGAATATATCATGAAATTAGGGCACACAACCCATCTATATTAATCATTAACTTGCATGCATGTGAGATAAGCACAGCACTATAACAATATAAATACAATGGTGACCAAGCCTCAAAAACTTGAAACCTGGTAGAGAATGGCACATAACCAAACTCCCTAATATATAAAATGTGGGCCAAGCCTCATAAACTTGAAATCGGGTATGGGACACATAACCTCCATCCCAAAAATATAACAAGGGCACATAACCCAAAAACCAATGCAATTACACTACTCTAGGGCTACTGAATCACATAACATGCTTAATGTAGAAGCTAGTACAAAGTATATTCAGATTAAACAAGACTTCCATCACATAAATGGACAATATAAACGTCCACCACATAAGTGGGGAAAAGTAATACATGTCACCATGTAGAAGTCCCATCATGATCCAATTATAAGATTGAGTAAAAAGAAATTCCAATCAAATAGGATGATAAAACTATCAGAGTAAACATGCATATTTCACATGAAATCATGTTCTCAAAAGAAAGAGATACTATGTAGGCTATTGCCCATAGGACCAAGAGAAAGATGAAAATAGGTTATTGCTCAAAGGAATAACTGGGGATGCAAACATACCTCATTTCAGAGTCCAAACAAGTCCAAAGCTAGTCCTATGTCCAAGCCTAGATCATCAATTGAAGTACTCTGTCACCATACGAGTGATGACTTCAGGTTCAGTTTCCCATCTACCTTCTTTATTTCGCAGCTTAGTTATGGTGTTCCTCCGCCTCCGTTGATTTACATAAATGTGGTAGAACCTGGTGTTAGAGTCTCCATTATTCAGTCAGTTCACGTGACTTCGCATTTTCCATGCTTCCTCTTCTTCTTTAAGAATGAAGCCAAGCTCAGTTTGCATCTGCGTACAGAGCTCGTCCGTAGTAGGATTGAATTGATCTGCTAGTTCACTTTGCAATATGTCGATGTTGCGCATGAGCCAGTTCTTATTTTTATGGCACTGCTTCTGTCTATCTCGGTCCCATTTCACAAGATCCGCTTGAGCATGGTTTAGAGCTGCAGTGAAGTCCTCATTCTCTGGCCAGATCTCCTTGATGATATTATTAAACTCTGTATTCGGTCGCCAATATGCCTTGGTCAGAAATCTGGCCTCTCATCTTGCTGAAGCAACAGTAGTCACTAGGAGAGGACAATGGTCGGATTCCACTCTAGGCAGATGTGTGACCACCAGATTCAGGAACCTATTGACAAAATCAGTGTTAGCTATAGCTCTATCCAGCCGCTCGTGTAGCAACCCATGCCTATAGGTAAATCTCTATCTGAAGAACCCCTAGTCGATTAGGCCTACATCCAAGAGAGTGTTGCTAAATAGGCTTGCCTCAGATAAATTGAAAGAAGAGCCTCCCATTTTCTCATATGGAGCCAACATAGTGTTGAAGTCTCCTAACACTATCCATGGTTTAGTAAACGTGTTACCCATGTTAATGAGATGCTTCCACAATAGTGATCTCATAGTAATATGGGGGCTCGCATAGAAAAAAGTAGCTATAAGCGAGTTATTAACCCTACAAGTCACAAATTTTCTATGAGAATTGATGACATCAATGGTACATTTTCCCTCATTTTAGCAGATCCAGATGCCACCTGCGAAACCTCTCGCCTCAGATCGGTGAGAGTTATTGAACCTAAGCCATTTAATGGTAGATAAAGATTTAGTAGAGCTGATGTGAGGTTCTAGAATGCTGACCAGATCTGGTTTATGTATACACATAAGCTCCTTCAAGGTGCGGCAGGTATCCCAATTTCCAATACCTTGGACGTTCCGAGTAAGCAGCCTTACCATTTATAGCTTGTAAGGGTAGAGGAAAAATCAGTTTTGATTGAGTGGGCATGGAGAAGGACTCATGTTCTCCTTGTTCGTCTCCTCTCTGACAGTGTCCTTAGAAGGTCCTTCCTCAGCCAGGCTTTCTAAAGGTCTCGGGCTTCTTCTCAGCTTGTCTTGACTGCTAGAGCCCTTATCGCTCCTCTTCATACGGGCATCACTCCCTTTGATGGCCTTGCCAATATATTTGGTTTTGTCTTTCCTTCGAGCCTTGGTCTTATGTGGCTCTCTTGGCATAGTGGTGAAAGGTAAAGCCTGAGCTATGGTGTCTGAATTAACTCCAGCTTCCGCATCGTGATGCTCGTCAAAGATTTCTATGATCTCATCAACATCAGGAGAGACGGACACATGGTGTGCACTCTTGTCGTTCGTTTCTTCCACATGCATAGTTACTTTCTCCTTGTTTGCCCTTATCTCATTTGAAATATCATTCAAGACATTTCTATTCTCTGCTACATTTTCATGTGCTTTCTTTTTCTTTCTCCAAACTTTTGTAGTTTTAGTGCTCATCTCCACATTGTCTGCAGCGGCTTCCATATCTCCTATATTTGTACCCATCATGTATTGTTCGTCTGCCTCAAAAAGACTAGCATATCTATTGTTGGTCACCCTGTCCTCCTCTTGGTCCCTCCTCCTCGAATAGTGAGTTCCCCTATTACGGTGTCCTCTCTACTGCGTCTCCCAATCTTCTCCCTCAGCATGTGATTGATGTTCCTTCTCAAGATTGTTATTAGCAGCATTCTCAGTTTCCTTCTGTATTTCCTGTGCTTCATACGTGCACGTCTTGGACGTGTGGCCTTCTCTGCCACACACCTTGCATGCAGTTGGAATGCCCTCGTACTCTATTTCATACTCCCTGCCATTAATCAGAATAGATGGGTGAAAGCTTGTCCTGGTGCTTACTTCAACTACCAGTCTGGCGAACCTACTTCTAGTTCTCTTGCATGTGTGGGAGTCCACCTTGATCAGTCTGCCCAATGCTAGGCCAATGTAGTCAAAAACGGTAGAAACATATAGGTGCAAGGGGAGGTTCAACACCCTTACCCACATGACCATCGTCTCCGGTAGTTCCTCAGTGGGAACAAAGTCTGGGGTCCAATCCCAGACCGCTAAGTTACACCCAAACACTTTCCAGGGGCCACTAGTTCGAGCAGTATCGTAATCCTTCTCGTAGGATAACTAAAATATGAAATGTCCAAACTCCAATTCATAAACATTGAACCTTCCAGTAATGTTCCAGAGAACTTTGATTCGTTCACGGAGGGTCATATACCCAATATCAGCCCCCACTAGTCTCATGACAACAACGTTATGCCATGGCCACACCAGTTTCTCCTTCACTGCTGGATTAATCTGAATTGCAGGTCGGCCTTCCTCTACTGTAAGAGAGACGTTAGACACTGATAAGCTCTCCTCGAAGAGTTTTTCCAGAAATAGAGCATCTTTCCCTTGTGTTTCATGTGCACCTCCGTTCGCAACCGTCAATTTATAGGAAATCGCCTGGTCATTATTATCCTTGCTTTTCTCATGATGAGCATATGCTTATGGTGGATCGTTTCTTTTATCCTGAATCGTGACACTATCCGCCCCAGTGTATGAGCCTCGGCCTTGGGTTTCCATATGAACACCCTCCTCTTCTCTGTACGCTGCGAGCGGATTTTCCTCACCGGAATTCCCTATGAATCCTGCATAACAAAACTGCAACCCAACTTCCGGTATGGTGAATACGGTGCTCGCGTCTCTTCCTTGGTTGGATCATGTCATCCCCTTGTTTGCCCCCTTTAAATCTTCAGTGTGTGTCTGGTTCGTGCCTCCATCTACATTCCGCATGGGCGCTCAATGTTGCCCCTACAGATCGCCGCCGCCATCGCCAGACCCCCAGCCTCCCCTAGGGTTCGCCGCCATATGTTAAGATTACTCTAACACATTAGAAATATATGAACCCAATAGTTATATATATATATATATATATATATATATATATATATGAAAGTGAAAATATGAATAACTTGCTCAAACCCCTCTTGTTGTCTCTAGAAGTTTGGGGATGGTGGCCAAGACCCTAGAAGGGAAGGTCGATGTAGCACCAAGCCCCTGGAGGGGAAGGTGACCCGAGTTTACTGAATGGACAAAAACCATGAGGGGGTATTCTAGAAATTGTGCAACAATGGGTTGCTAAGTTATAATGATAAAAAGTTATGCCTAATGATAAAAAAGGATATCTATGAAACCTTAAGGTTAGTGTACCAACCTGGGGTGGGTCAACCCAAGAGTGGGAAGATGACCCAGGAGGGAGACAAAACCTTAGATCTTGGGATCAGGTTGTTGCTAGAGAGCCTAACCCCCTCCTATGAGCCAAGAAGGCACCCTAGGCTAGGACTTTCCCTTAAAAGGTAAGCAAATAAACATATTTAACTATTGAGATAACCTTAATCCTCACCTATAGGGGTGAAGAATTAAAGATATAAAAATGAAAGCACTTATATTCTTTGAACCCAAGGATGCCATCTCTGAGTGACACAATTGGTCAAGCCCAGGAGGGAAGACTAGTAAGGAACCAAGCCTAGGAGGGAAGATGGCCTGAGTGGATGACCATGCCCAGGAGGGAAAGTCATGAAATGGTCAAGCCCAGGAGGGAAGACCAGAAAGGCACCAAGTCCAGGAGGGAAGGTGGCCTAAGTCCACAGTGTAGTTGTTTAGGATCAAGCCCCTAGAGGGGAATATCATAGAAGGTCAAGCCCAAGATGGAAGACCGACATGGCACCAAGCCCTGGAGGGAAGGTGGCTCGAGCCCAATGATGGGACAACACTACATTATGTGTACTCAGAAGATAGAAATAAAGGCATTCTGGGTCAAAGAATTAAATAAGACAATAATGTGCTTAAAAGATGTGACATCTCAAAAGCAACCCTTAGGGAGGGTAGAGTCCTAATGCAATACTAGGGTCAAGTAGGGTGTATTAGAGGTACATAGTACCGATGGGTTGGGAGTTGATATTCCCTGAATGCACATGACCATGTGGTCGAGAGGTTATAGCTAGGTTTACCCAAGGTACATGACTTAGGAGATTAGCTACCTCCATGAGGATCGTGTAGCCTAATGGGTGAATGTGAAAGGCACTCTCTTAAGGCATAAGGATGAGATCACTCCAAAAGGTACCTATACCCCTAGAAACCTCAAGGATTTGGCTAAGGATCATAATGATACATGAGATGTAAATAAAAAAAGGTGTAATGAAGTCATATGAAAACTTGAAAGAAGTTGTGCCCTAACTTAAGATGTGAGAAAAGGGACACATGACTCCATGGAATATATGAATACTATGAAATTAAGAACAAGTATGTTTAGAGTCATATTGAGTATGATTCAACTTAAAATGTGAAATTGAAAGGTAATGTGTGGATGTACCATATTCACTCTTGGAATGGAATGAACTTTGTGTTTGGGTTGCAGTCAAATGCTTATGAGGGAGGGAGATTGGGTAGACACACGTTATGCTTAAAATTGAGATAAAGAGGATGAATATCCTACCTTGAATGTGTAATGACAAGAACTAGGGTTAGAGGTGTCACCTCACCCTTATGTGAAAATAATGTGTAATAGGTTGAAAACCTAGATGAAGAGAGAAATCACCAAGTAATAATGAAATCACCAATGATAATGAAATCATCAAGATGATAAGATGTGTATACTAGAGATGTGGATATACTTGAATTTCAATTCAGGTGCCAATCTTAGTAATAAAAATGAAAATTGATATATTAAGGAAAAGTTGTTAAAGCCATCCAAGTAGGGTGTTAACCCTAAGTTTTGAAGATAATATGAGTTATCATTCACCTAGGCTTAATACGCCCAAATTTTGAGGACAAAATTTCTTTTAGGGAGGGGTGAATGTAATATCCTCAATTTTGGTAAAATGGGAGTATATAAATGAATTGATTTGTAAATTCATCAATGGTTTTATTGGTGGAATAACAATAAATTTTGATCACCTTTGTGTCATGGATGCTTGAGGCACGAGTTAAATAAATAGCAGGAATTCATAAGAATGTCTTTTAAAAGAAATAATTACCAAGTTTTCATAGTAAAAATAAAATACATGAAGATTTGGATAATTAAAGGATTAGTTATCTCGACAAGAAAGTCAACACAATGTTGATACGCCATGTAATTGTGAATATTCCTTGATGGCTTTTGTTTTGCCAATAAAATGGCATACTTTCCTTTATGGCTTATGTTGCCAAATCCACTTTTATGGGAAGAAGAGAGTTTCCTTCTCATAACAATGAGAATATATAGAGTAAAGATTTATAATATTGGGATAGGGAATATATGAGGAAAGTAATTAATCAGCTTCCTTTTTGTGGAAAGTATACATGTCTATCTTACCATTCCTTGCCTCCTACGTAGTACCCATTAGGGTTTCTACTACATATCTAGATATATAGAAGAGACCTAGAACTCTTGTCTCCACCTTGGACTTGACATCAGACACCGCTATCCATGAGAGCCCTATGATGGTCCTAGATGGCAGAACTCCTCTCCTTGGATAAGTCGTGCAAGCAGGACATCGAGTGGTCATCGGTTTCGCATGGCACTATTAGTTGGAGGACGGGAACCTTGACGAAGTTGGCAATTGGGGGCTATGAAGAGGTCGACCTCTACATATTGTCCGTCATGGAGATGGTTGAGTCTAGCAGGCCAGGGATGGGTTACGGAGGTCGAATCATCACATGGGGACCCCAAACGATGGAGTTGGGCGCACTGGTGAAGAGAGAAGGTGGAGCTTCTTGTCCACAGGCATGAAGTCGAGAGGGAGATAGAGTGAGAGAGTAGTAGAGAAGGAAGGAGGGAGGAGATCCTTGGGGCCATTATGGTGGCAGAGGGACAAAGCACAGGCATTCGGCATCACCGATCACACCACAGGAGGTGTTAAGAGGTGAAGCTTCGTCTGGCGATGAAGCCTCATCGAGCGGCAGGCCCATATCACAGTCAGGGAAGGAGGTGCATAGCCCCGGTGACGGCGTTGCATGTTTGTGTTAGTACAGACTCACACGATCTAGGCAAGGGATTCATCCCTGTCGCATCTCTGATGATGTGCACCATTGAGCCAAGCATACCTCCTACTGATCAGACCCGACAGCCTCCAGCTGAAGGGAGAGGGCCTTGAGCTGTTGGGAGCTGATGAGGGTCCAAAGACCCTTTCCCAGTCGGTCGACAGTGGAGGATGGGGAGATGAACCTTGCTCAATGTGCCATCATTGGGATGTTTTCACCCTGCGCAAGGAAAGGGATGATGGGGGATTAAAAGACCTGAGAGCCCTGGGGCTCTAAGTCACTAGCAAGCAGGCGGCAGTGCTTGGCGTGCGTGAATGTGCCCCATGAGACGAAGAACCGAGAGACAAAGTGGTGTGCAGGGATCGGGTCCCAGCCAATGGGTCAAAACCTGGCTTGAACCAGCAAGTGGGATGGTCCAGAGAGAAAAACCAGACTTGAGAACCACCTATTGAACCACACCCCACTTATCCACGTGGCACCGGAAGTGAACCAATAGGGAGGCTCCAAGTGGCCCAGATCTAAGGTAAATAGGTTACTTTTTCTTAATTCATAGTAAATGCTAGGATGGTATAAAAATATAAATATTATATATCAAATTGTGCATAAAAACGAGAGGAATTCAAAGAAAATATAATTAGAGTCTAAATATGCTTCCTCTTCTAAAAGTATATGCAATGCATGTGTTAATGTGATTAGTACAAAGGAAAACTTAGATTTTTCTTTAATGTGATGCTTAATTGAGTAGATTCATTTATGTTGTGATAATACCTGATCTATACATGTATAATGAGGAAACCCTTGATAATGATGAATAAATGATGCTCCTAGATTTATAATCATATACATGCTGATTTAGGGTTTCGAAACCAATGGGAGTATCTTGCTATGATCTTAATGCTAGTAATATGATCTAGGTATCATGGATAATTTGATATGCGTAAGATGATGATTATGATTTCATAATGATATGGATAACTAAAGGTTGTAATCTTAGAGATCATGATATGATGGAATTAGGGTTTTTGACCCTTATCCCTAGTCCAAACATGAGTTAACCCTAAACCCTTGTTTAGGAGTGAATCTAGATGTTATTAATGTAATGTAAATACATGGTGATACATATGTAGTATGCGTGTTTCAGATGATGTTGATTGCATGTTTTGAATGCTTGGATGTTTGGATGCACTCTTAAAGTACGTGAGATATTCTGCATGGTTTCTGCAATGGCATAAGGTACGTGGTTACGTTCATGAATACATGTATTGAATTCTGACTTTGCTGAGGTTTCTCGATGAGATTGAATGAAAGATAAATTGTTTGCTTGTTTATTTACATCTTGCAAATTATAAAGTTTCCATGTGTATCAGGTAAAGTAAATAATAATATTCTGAACTTTGGGTTAGACTGATCTTAAGGGTAATGCACACGAGCCCCTGAGGGACAATGATTACACCTGAGGTAGTAGAGCATATATGGGTTAGAATATGAAAAAAATTATGTTCTTATATGCAAGATAAAGATGTTTTCTTATATGTGTACTTGTGATTATTGTTTGAACCCACATACCAGTATAGAAATATACCAATCACATATATGTTTGTTGACATTTTAGGTATCAGGTATACTTGATTTGTGGACATGAGGTTGCAGATAAAGATGTTGAAGACACTATAGTTATTCATGAAGGTTTAGTCTTAGTGGTATATCTTCACACATGTACATGTTAACTCTTTCTAAAATTTATGTAACTCCTTAGAGGAGATTTTTATGCAAACATGTAAATATTTGTTCATTAATGGAAATTATTTACTATTATGTATTATTTCTTAAATCTGATCCTAGAATTTATGAGTAATGATTCGTGACTTTAAGGTCTTTTAGAAACTCAAAAGTGTGGGTCGTTTCATGTGTGCTTGCTTCCATATTGCCCAAGAGGTGTGTGCTTGCTTCCATATCACCCAAGAGGTGTGTGCTTGCTTTCATATCGGGAAAAAGGTGTGTGTGTGTCACCATATCGTGCATGAGGTGTATACTCACCACCATATCGTTCTAAACATGTTTTTTAATCACTGTATCGTGCATGAGGTGTATCCTTGATCACCATATCATGCATGAGGTGTATCCTTGATCACCATATCATGCATGAGGTGAGGGTTCATCACCATATCGTTTTAGAGATGTTTGTAATCACCATATCATGCATGACGTGTATCCTTGATCACCATAACATGCATGAGGTGTATCCTTGATCACCATAACATGCATGAGGTGTATCCTTGATCGCCATATCATGCATGTGGTGTATCCTTGATCACCATATCGTGCATGAGGTGTAGGTTCATCACCATATCATGCATGTGATGTATACTTGATCACCATATCGTTCATGAGGTATATTCTTGATCACCATATCATTCTAGAGATGTTTTTTAATCACCATATCATGCATGAGGTGTATGTGTGTGTCACTCATGTCGGGTTGCTCAAAATTAGGGTTTGCATATCGGGTTAGACCTTTATGCTCATACCTCTTCAAACATTCATGGTATCGGCCTACCCTTCATCATATGTTAAGTGATAGCCTAGAAAACTGGTTAGTCTAAACCAAACCAAGTGTACAAACCAATAGGGATGTGGGGTTCCAAGGTATATCGGGTATCATCTCACCATATTGGGCTTTATCACCATATCGGGTTAGAGGTGCTTCAACCTGATATCAGTTTGTGCCATGATGATGTCATCATCATCAAGCTCTAGATATTCATTCCTTAATGTTGTAGTTCATGGACTATAGTTCTATACAACTATTAGAATTCATGGATTCATCAATTATTCAAGAAAACTCTAAAGTGAAAGTAGATCAACAAGTATAGCAAGATTGAAGGTGAATAATAGCATGATTAGGTTCAAGTTATATAACCCACCTCAAGAACAACTTCAAAGCTCCAAGATCCAAAGGTTCACGTTCCCAAGGTTGAAGATGAACTTATCAAAGATCCAAGACTTGTTCAAAACTCCTCTGTATGCAAGGAATCCATAGTTAAGAACTTGGTGAAGAAGAAAAGAAAGACAGAATCACAACCTGAGATTCATGCTTCAACCAAGGTTGAACATGACCCTGGCTTCACCTTAAGCATAAGGTTCAAGATCCTCCTTGCTCCTCAACTCTATGCACGATATATAAGATAAATATGGTTGTATGATTTGAAAAGTTTACTAGTAGGTGAAAGGGGTGGTATATATAATTGAGGTTCATGAGAGAGAGTGTATAAGAGGTGTCATCACATTATACTACTAGGTGTCACGTGTCCATGCATGGTTGACATGTGTCCATGCATGCACACATATTTATATTGATATGAAAAACTCTTGAGGATAATCTAGGGATAAGATTTCGGCCATTAGTTATCTTGTTGAGCAAGATATTTCAACTCCACATCACTTTATTCACAAACTGATACACTATTTCTAAGGAAAGTTGTAAACTGATATCCATCACCTTCTTGAGGTGATTAACCCATCATGGCAAAGTACAAGAGTTGAAAAAACGATATGGGACCTCCTCTATGGCTCCTTGGATGATAGGCAATCCCATATAAGCTCTACAACTCGATACAACTCAATTAGAGTTTCAACTATACAACTCTTCTTCGTCTTTTCATCACCAAGAATACCATCACTCAAAAATGATTCAAACATGATGCATATTTCTTTATCTATCCTCTAGATGATTCTAAGAGAGAGTAGGTACACTCTAGAGGTGGTAATTGGCATATCAACCCTATAGTTTGGGTAAATTGCAAATTGCACAAAAACGGGTACACAAGGCACAAACATTATTCAAACAAGCTCCAACTTGGAACTTAGGCTTTCTACAAGCCACCCCTTAGCATCATTCTCTCTCTTATGATTATAAAGAAATTAAGCATGTCTAGAATGTGACATATGGCAATATAACCACTCATCTTGGGTAAATTGCAAATTACACCCAAACTATCATATAATCCATAAACAATTTGCAAATAAGCTCAAACTTGAGAATTAAAATTTCCTTGAGTCTTAATTACTTTTTGAAAGATTAAAACAAGTTTATAAATAACTTACTTAAGCAAAACTTCTAGGTTTATGCCATAACCCAGGTCAGGGATGTTACAATTATCAACCCCTAATAGGGATTTCATCCCCAAAATCTCAAGAGAAAATAGAAGGGTACTTCCTCTTCATTTCTTCCTCCAGCTCCCATGTGGCTTCTTCAATTCCACGGTGATGCCAGAGAACTTTCACAAGAACAATGTATTTCTTTTTCAACTTCTTGATTCTTCTGTCAAGAATCATCATTGGACCTTCTACATAGGATATATCTTCATTCAATTCTACTTCTACAGGTTGCAACACCAACTCTGTATCAGGAATGACACTTTCTCATCATAGATATATGAAAAAATGGTTGTATTCTATGTAGGTTAGGTGGCAATTCCAACCTACAGGCTACCTTTCCAATCTGTGATGTCACTAAAGGTCTACAACATTTATCGACATATGACTTCTGTCTATCCTGTGCAGCCTTCAATTGTTGTTGTATTACTTTAATCTTTTCAGTTGTCTATTGCACTAATTTAGGACCCAGAAGTTGGTATTCTCCTATCTCATACTAGCATAACATATATCTACAACATCTACCATATAATGCTTCAATGGTGCCATATCAATACTAGTATGATAACTATTGTTGTAGGCAAACTCTATTAATCTCAAGTGTAAGTCCCAACTTCCTAAAAATTGAACAACACATGCCCTAAGAAAGTCTTCCAAAGTCTGCATAGTCCTTTCAGATTGTCCATCTGTCTAAGGGTGAAAAGTTGTGCTAAACTTGAACTGCGTACCCAATGCTTTATGTAGTCATTCCCAAAAATGACTTGTAAACTGGGGAACTCTATAAGACACAATTGTATCTGGAACTCCGTGTGTGACGACCCGATTACAAATCAAGCCAGCACCAGTAAAAATGCAGAATTATCACAAAATAGAGTTAATAAAACCACTAAAAATTAAAACCATTTTTGCACATAGATCCCCATCCAGTAAGCTTTTACACAAAGGACCAAAGCTTTACATACACACAGTTCATGTCATACATTCAGTATGGTGTCTCTTCTCGAGGATAACAAGTATCAGTTGCTTTACTCTGATATATATACAACAACATTATAAAATCCTCGAGATAAATAAACCAAAATCTCAAGTCGTTCGTGAAAACCACTAAGAACTGTCTCCTAAGGAACTGAGAGTACAGAGATGACACATAGACATATATCTATGAAACCCTGACGGACAACATATTCGACCTGAAATACTACTGTTCATCTTGCTGACATGATTCTTCTTTTGCAGCTCGGTTCCTAGTCCCTCGTCTGCGACCACCTAAAAAAAATTGTGGATCCCATGGGGTGAGACTATTGTCCCAACGAGAGATATAACTCTCTACTAGCAATATTATTATCACAGAAAATTCTATAAAATTGAACTGCAGGTATTCTATTTTAATAGATATATCTTCAAGTACCAAGCAAGGATATTGATAACAGATCTATAAATCATCTTTTACTTGAAAAGGAATATGAAGAACATGTATAACATCTATTTATCATGATGTATAAGAGTAATAAGGCATCAACCAATGTTTCCGTATTTGATCCTTAAACAAATATACTACCCGGCTGATTACATGTTCACATTCATACTTATGCCCAGAGGAGATGAGATATACCGCTCATACTCCAATCGACCATTAGTAAGTTGAAATCGATACCATACAAGGTCAATGGCAGAGCCGGCTATCAAGACCTCACCTTTCTCAATTAGTACGAGAACACTTAGGTAACACTTAGGTTTAGCATGACATCTTGTGTCTACTGTGATTATCTATGTTGTGGTATAGAGACATCTTCATTATAGAGTTACGGTCGTAGCATGTACTCTCTTCGGGAGAAGACCACTTAGCTTTCCCAGATTATCAGGATGACCGCTGAGCGATCTTGTTTTGATTTTTATCAGGAAGTACACTGAGCAACCTGATGTATTTAGGGAGTCCCTTGAGCACCCTTATTTAGTTTGGGAGTCCACTAAGCACCCTTATATTATCACATATTCAAAAATATGTGTTCTGAGTAAAAACTCATTTCACCTTTCAGCAAATGCCGACATTGAATGGATCTATGGTCTGGGCAACTACATGATAATATTTATCTTGCTTAATTAAGTGCATTAATGTATCTTTTAGCATAAATCAAGTTACAAACAAGATTTACATCAAATACTACAAAGAAAAGAATAATTGCATTTATCAAATACTTTCATATTCCTTGAGTCACATAGTTCTTTTAGAATCTCAATCTCTTGTCATCATCACACTTGGGTATTCAACCCTTAATTCATCACTAAGTACTATCACCACTTAGAAGATGATCATTACCTTTAGGTCATCAGACCCAGATATTTATTCACATAGTCCACATAGCTCATTGCATTGTTTCACATAACAACATAGTTCTTACTTGTCCATACTCATAGTCTTAAGATACTTGCATGGTTATTATATCATTTTATCAACAATTTCAAACACATGTCTATAAGATACTGAGGAACACCTCCTCTTTTATGAATTAGGGTTATAGTCAACCAATTTGGGTTTCAAGGTCTCATTAGTAAGATTATATCTTAACTCATACTCTACTCTTCTTAGGAGTATTATCGAAGGTTAAACTTATAGTCATCTTACCATTCCTAGTTTCTCTTTCATTCTTACTAAGATGTAGGTTACTTAATTCACATCTTTAAAGTTGAAAACTCATCATTATCAAGTTGAGTTAAGCATATCCATCACTTAGACAAGCTCAATGATTAAGGACATGCCTACCATATCAAGTACCATGATTTATAATGTCATTCTAATGCATTTGGAAAATGATTATATTCAATTAATCACATGGTGAAACCGCATCCTCATATCAGTTATAGGGCATATCACTTATCACCATATCGTGTAGTCATGTTAGTTAGGTATCATTTTACCTTTCTCATCTTAAGTCCACTTCATATCGTGTACTAGGGTACACCATATCGGGTATGTCCATATCTCATGTAAACAATATTATATTGTTTCTACTCCTTCGTTGGTTATGTCAACTCTCACTTTAAACTCCCATATTGGTCTCTTGGATTTCCATATCGGACTCCATCTTGGATTTCTATATCGAGCTCCATCTTGGATTTCTATATCGTGCACTCACATTGGACTTATCATATGTTGGATATCATATCGTGATCTCATGTTGGACATCATATCGGTTTTCACCATATTGGTTTATCTCATAGGTTCACCATATCGGGTAAGTGTATTGGACAGCATATCGGGCATGGGTGTTGGGCACCATATTGGGCATAGGTATTGGGCACCATATCGGGTACCATGTTAATTGATACCTCATGACCATATCGTGTGCCCATTACTAATAAGAACCTTGAACTCAAATCATAACAAGGTGATTACCAAGTTGTTCTTTTAACCCTAACACCAAGTAAAGGGGTATATCAAATTTCAAAGAACAAAAACATATCGGGTTTCTAGGGTTTTTCTCATATCAGGTAAAGGTATTCCTTTTACCTTGAATCATGTACAAGGTGGTAAATAGGAGTCCTCCATATTGTTCATAGAACCTATGATGACCTATCTCCATATTGGTCAAGTCTCCATGTTGGGTCCAATATCGGTTGTCCCAAGTCTTCAACCCATGTCAGGTTGCAAGATCTTCAACCCATCTTGGGTTGTTCAAGAGTGATCAACTCATATCGGGTATCCAATGATGATGTCATCATCATCAACCCCAAGATCATTAATTGGTTCAAGACTATGGATAATAGTCCTAACTACATATTGGAACTCATGATTATATCAATTGTTCATAGGAAGTCCTAATTTGCAAATATTCAACAAATTGAATAGTATTGAAGAAAGGATAATAATATTGAAGGGTTTGAGTTATATAACCCACCTCTTGAAGAGCTTCCAAACTTCAAGCTTCATTCCACACATTCCAAGGTTTAAGATGAGCCTTCTCCAAGCTCCAAGACTTGAACTCCAAGCTCATGCACGATATCTCCAATCTCCTTGGGAGATATCACCTCACTTGGTTGCTTCAACCTTCATTGGTCGATATCTCTTCTCCTTGGCCGATACCACTTAAATCTCTTCACTATTGGTGACACAAGAGAGGGTGTTGCACGATACAAGAGGAAGGGAACTTGCTAGATCCAAAAATCTTGCCAACAAATGAAGGTCAAGGTATTTATACTTGAGGTTTATAGAAAAGAGTGTAATAGGTGTCATTACCCTAAGGTACTTCATGCCACCTAGACATGCAAGATCGACACATGCTCTTTCATGCTTGCCACTTATTATCTAGACATGCAAAAATAAAAGTCCAAGGGTAAAATGGAAGACAAGGATTGGTTCTTGAGTTGTCCTCTAGGGCAAGCTTTTTTCCACTATCTTATTATTTTATTCAACTCCATCATTTCCAAGGCAAAAGCAAATGAATGTTTCAACCTTTCCTTGAAGTTCCTTGCCTATCATGGGCCAAGACAAATCTTCAAAAACCAATAGGATGCTCTCCTTATGGCTCTATGGCTGACAGGGACTCCTTTCCTAAGTTCACAATCGATATGGCTCATGTGTATAACTTTAACTTATGCATTTTCTTATTTTCTTCATTATTAAGAGTACTAACACTTCAAGATGCTTCAAACATATTGTCTCCTTCTTTCTCTCTCCTCTAGATAACACTAGGTAAGACTAAAAACAATCTATAGGTGATAAATTACACATTAACCCTACATTTTTTACATATTGCAAATTGTACTACAATCGATGCATCAAGCACTTAGCATTATTTGCACACGTTCTCACTTAGGGTTTACGCTTTGCACAAACCACTACTTAGCATCATATTCTCATTCATGATATGCAAAACACTTAGAGTATATTCAACATGTAACATTTGCAACATAACCCCTCATCTTGGGTAAGTTACACTTCTCACTTAGATTATCATATAATGCACACATAGCTTTGTATATAAGCTCAAATTTGAAAATAAACTTCACAAAGGCCTTAATTGCTTTTCAAAAGATAAGAACAAGTTTGTAAGAAAGTTACTTAAGCAAAACATATAGGGTTAGGTCATAACCCAGATCAGGGGTGTTACAATTATCAACCCCTAGAAGAAGGATTTTGTCCCCAAAATCTCAAGAGAAAAGAGAAGGGTACTTCTTCCTCATCTCTTCCTCTAACTCCCATGTGGCTTCTTCAACGCCATGGTGATGCTAGAGAACTTTCACAAGAATGATATATTTCTTCTTCAACTTCTTGACCCTTCTGTCAAGAATCATCATAGGGCCTTCCACATAGGATATATCTTTACTCAATTCAACCTCTATAGGTTGCAACACCATCTCTACATTAGGATGACACTTTCTCAGCATAGACACATGAAACACTGGATGTAGTCTATGTAGCTCAGGTGGCAACTCCAACCTATAAGCTACTTTCTCGATTCGTGCTATCACTGGGTAAGGTCCCATAAATCTAGGGGCTAACTTACCTTTCTTCCCAAATCTAAGAACACCTTTCCAAGGAGAGACCTTGAGATACACTCTGTCTCCAACTTGTAACTCTAGAGGTCTACAAAGTTTATCAGCATAAGACTTTTGTCTATCCTGTGCAGCCTTCAACTACTATTGTATAACTTTAATCTTCTCAGTTGTTTATTGTACTAACTCAGGACCCAAAAGTTGGTATTCTCAAGTTTCAAACCAGCATAACGGAGATCTACAAAGTCTTCCATATAGTGCTTGATATGGTTCCATATCAATACTGGCCTGATAACTATTATTATAAGCAAACTCAATCAAGCTTAAATGTAAGTCCCAACTTCCCACAAACTGAAGGACACATGCCCTAAGAAAGTCCTCTAAGATCTGTATGGTCCTTTCAGACTTCCCATCTGTCTGAGGATGAAAGGTTGTACTAAACTTTAACTGTATACCCAGAGCTTTATGTAATTGCTCCCAAAAATGACTTATGAACTAGGGACCTCTATCAGATACAATCTTAGTTGGGACTCTGTGCAACCGCACTATCTCATCTATATAGATCTGTGCAAGCTTCTTCGTGGTGTAGGTTGTTTTGATAGGAAGAAAATGTGCTATCTTAGTCAACCTATCAACTACCACCCAGATGGAATCGTGACTTTTGGTTGTCCTAGGCAAACCAACCACAAAGTCCATTGTCACGTGATCCCATTTCCATTGAGGTATAAGTAGGGGTTGTAACATCCCTATAGGCTTCTGGTGTTCTGCTTTAACCAGCTAACACACCGAACACTGCATGACAAACTCAGCTACATCTTTCTTAAGACTGGGCCACCAATACATATCTTTTAAGTTATGGTACATTTTGGTGTTCCATGGATGCATTGCATACATGGATGAGTGAGCTTCCTCCATAACTAACTTCCTTAAGTTATTACTATCAGGAACTACCATCCTACCATGGTAACAAACTATCTCATCCTCTGATTCATGGAAACCGTCTCATTTCTCACTACCCAACTCTGACTTAATATGTTGAATCACAGTATCAGCCTGTTGTACCTCTTTGATATGTTCCTTCAGAGTGGGTTTCACATGCATCTCAGCTAATAACCTTGCTAACAAAGATACTTCTAACTACACATTCATCTATCTCAAAGAGACAAGCATATCCCGCTTACACCATATTAAGGAATTTAGTTGTACATCACCTGAGGGTGAAGATGAGGATTTTCTACTGAGTGCATCAGCCACTACATTGGCTTTACCTGGATGATAATCAATTGTACAATCATAGTCCTTGATTAACTCCATCCAGCGACGTTATCTCATATTCATCTCATGTTGAGAGAAGATGTATTTTAAGTTATTATGATCTTTGAAGATCTATCACGTTTCTCCATAAAGGTAATGCCTCTAGATGTTTAATGCATGAACTACTGCAGCTAGTTCTAGATCATGTGTCGGATAATTCTCCTCATATTTCTTGAGTTGTCGAGAAGAAAAAGAAACTACATGATCATTTTGAATCAACACACATCCTAGACCATTCTTAGAAGCATCACAGAAAACAACATACCCCTTTCCCTGCTTAGGTAAACTAACACAAGTGTACTAGTCAACTTTTCTTTCAACATCTGGAAAGAATGTTGCACTTGTCATTCCAGACAGAAGGAACTTATTTCCTTGTCAACCTAGTTAAGGGTAACGCTATAGAGCTGAAATCTTTGATAAAACCTCTGTAGTATCATGCCAAGCCTAGGAAGTTGTGAACCTCAGTCGGTGTCTTAGGTTGTTCCCATTCCACAATAGATTCTACTTTCTTAGGATCAACATGGATACCTGAAGCAGATATGACGTGTCCAAGAAAAGACACTTCTAATAACCAGAACTCACACTTGCTAAACTTAGCATATAACTTATGTTGTCTCAATAAGGTTAAGGCATGACAAAGATGTTGTTCATGTTGTTGACTGTCTCTATTGTATATCAATATGTCATCTATGAATAACACTACAAACTGATCAAGGAAAGGCTGAAAGATTCTATTCATCAACTCCATGAATGTAGTTGGTGCACTAGTTAGTCCAAATGACATAACTACAAACTCATAATGACCATACCTCATTCTAAAGGCTGACTTAGGTATGTCACTCTCCTTGATACGTAACTGATGATATCCTGCCCTTAGATCAATCTTAGAAAACATCATTGTACCACAAAACTAGTCAAATAGATCATCAATCCTTGGTAAGGGGTATTTGTTATTAATAGTCACCTTGTTGAGATGTCTGTAATATATGCATAGTCTCATAGGCCCATCCTTCTTTTTAAAGAAAAGAACTGGAGCACTCCATGGTGAAGTACTCAGTCATATGAAGCCTTTCTTAAGCAACTCTTGCAACTGTTTCTTAAGTTCTGCCATCTCAGTTGGCACCATCCTATAAGGGGTTTGGGCTATAGGTTGCGTATCCAGAACAAGATTAATCTTGAAATCAATCTCTCGAGGTGGTGGAATACCAAGTAGTTCCTTGGGAAACACATCCTCAAATTCCTTAACAACTGGAACTTCGGAAAGACTGGGGTCTTTATCCTGGTATCTGCCACATGTGCCAAGAATGCAAAGCATCCTTATCTCATCAACTTCTCTGCCACCATAGCTGACACTAAATAGGTTGGAAGAATCTTTCTCTCCCCCTAAAAGACCCATGTCTTATCACCATATGTGAACATGGCCTGCTTGGACCCACAATCTAAGACAACTTTATATTTCTCTAAGGTGTCCATCCTGAGAATTACATCAAACCCATGCATTTCAAGTGGTATAAGATCCACTTGAATGTTGTGTTCTGAGAAGGAAAGAACACAGGGAGAGCATACCTCCCACAACATCACAGATCCCTCTAACAGGGTTTCTAATAACATAATATCCTTTCTAGGATTAACAACCATATTATAGTCATGAATCACCTCTCGGGTGATAAAAGAATGTGTAGCACCCAGATCAATTAAAACAGATACGAAACATGATGAAGACATATCAGAATGAAATAATTCCATCTGACATGTCACAACTCGTGGGTTAACCACTGCTTATGACTTATTCATCGCATAGAGTCTTACTGTCACTTGTTGCCGACCTCGTCCTATATTGACCGGTGCAGATGATCCTGCCTGAGATGCTTGTCCATGTCCCCTAGAGACACTATTGAATTGTTGTCTCTGAGAGCCCTATTGGCTCTGCATTGATGGCTGGGTCACTTCCACGTCCTTAACTAGACAGTCCTTAATCACATGCCCTGTCTGTCTACACATGTAGCAGACTCTATTATCCCATGACGACCTATGTGGTCCTGTCACTGACATCGAAGCTGAACTATGAGCTCCTCCTAATGGAAAACTACGGCTCGGCTAGATGTCTACTATGTCTGAGTATTGAACCTTTATGGTTCCAAAGGTGTAGAAAACCTCAATTTCTTAAAACTGCCAGACCTCCAATTCTGAAACTGTGCAGGTTTCTTCCTACTATTTGCCTCACATTTCTCTGTCACGGGCCTATCTATCTTTCTAACTGACTCCACAAAGGTAGCAAACCTCTCCCTATTCTCTAGGGCAGATACAGGTGTGGTTAATTCAGCGTTCAAACCCTTCTTGAAATGTTGAATTCTCTCCTCATCTATGGTGGCCATGTGCGGAAAAAATCACAAAATCTCCATAAAGTTGGCTTCATACTCATTAACATTCATCATCCCCTGTCTAATCCGCTCAAACTGCAAAATCTTCTCATCCAGATAAATCTTAGGGAAGTATATGTTGACAAACTCTTGTCAGAATTCCTGCCATCCGACCCCAACACCCAGTCGTTTCTCTTCTTCTATGGCCTACCAATGGCCAGCACTTCCCTTCAGAAGGTATACAGCATGCTTAACCTTATCAGCTTCTGGGATATCAAGGATCTTAAAGGCTTTCTCTATCTCAGTAAGCCATAAATATGCATCTGTTGGGTCAGCTGTGCCAGCATATTCAATGGCTCCTACTCAAAGCAACTGTTCAAAAGTCTTGCCAGCTCCATATCTCTCACTAGACCCTGATGTCCTAGGGGATGGTACTGGTATCCGGTCAGCCATATGCGTCACTGCATTCATGATTTGCCTGAAAAGAGCTTGAAAAGTTGGGTTTTCTAACAGAGTTTGGTCAGGCTGGTGATTCTCAGGCACCGGTTCATCTCTATCATGATCCCTTACACCACCTCTGGGTGCAGCACCACTGCTCTCATCGGTGTATTCTTCATACGCTCCAGACATCTTTGGTTCCTACTTCTTCTCATGTTCAAGGAGAATTTTACTATAAGATATACTGGAGGGCACTAGAACAAACTCAACAAACTTAATCTTATGTCTCTATAGAGTCAGTGAACCTTAGGCTCTGATACCAAAACTTTGTGATGACCCGATTACAAATCAAGCCATCACTAGTAAAAATGCAGAATTATCACAAAATAGAGTTAATAAAAACCACTAAAAATTAAAACCATTTTTGCACATAGATCCCTATCCCGTAAGCATTTACATAAAGGACCAAAGCTCTACATACACACAATTCATGTCATACATTCAGTATGGCATCTCTTCTCGAGGATAACAAGTATTAGTTGCTTTACTCTGATATATATACAACAGCATTATAAAATCCTCAAGATAAACAAATCAAAATCTCAAGTCGTTCGTGAAAACCACTAAGAACTATCACCCAAGGACCTGAGAGTACAGAGACGACACATAGACATCTATCTATATAACCCTATGGACAACATATTCAACCTGAAATACTACATCTCTTCTTGCTGACACGATTCTTCTTCTGCAGCTCAGTTCCTAGTCTCTCATCTGTGACCACCTAAAAAAATTGTGGATCCCACGGGGTGAGACTATTGTCCCAGCGAGAGATATAACTCTCTTCTAGTAATATTATTATTACAGAAAATACTATAAAACTGAACTGTAGGTATTCTATTTTTTTAATAGATATATCTTCAAGTACCAAGCAAGGATATTGATAACAGATCTATAAATCATCTTTTTCTTAAAAAGGAATATGAAGAACATGTATAACATCTATCTATCAATATGTATAAGAGTAATAAGGCATCAACCAATTCTATATTTGGTCCTTAAACAAATATACTACCTGACTGATTACATGTTCACATTCATACTTATGCCCAGAGGAGATGAGATATACTGCTCATAATCCAACAGACCACTAGTAAATTGAAATCGGTACCATACAAGGTCAATGGCAGAGCTGGCTGTCGAGCCCTTACCTTTCTCGATTAGTACGAGAACACTTAGGTAAAACTTAGGTTTAGCATGACATCTTGTATCTGTTGTGATTAGTTATGCCGTTGTATAGCAGCATCTTCGCTATAGAGTTATTGTCGTAGCATGTACTCTCTTTGGGAGAAAACCACTTAGCTTTCCCGGATTTTTAGGATGACCACTGAGCGATCCTATTTTTTTTTTATCAGGAAGTACACTAAGCAACCTGATGTATTTAGGGAGTCCACTGAGCACCCTTATTTAATTTGGGATTCCAATAAGCACCCTTATATTATTGCATATTCAAAAATATGTGTTCCAAGTAAAAACTCGTTTCACCATTCAGCAAATGCTGACACTGAATGGATCTATGGTCTGGACAACTACATAATAATATTCATCTATCTTAATTAAGTGCATTACTGTATCTTTTAGCATCAATCAAGTTACAAACAAGATTTACATCAAATACTACAAAGCAAATCATAATTTCATTTATCAAATACTTTCATAATCCTTGAGCCACATAGTTCTCTTAGAATCTCAATCTCTTGTCATCATCACACTTGGGTATTCAACCCTTAATTCATCACTGAGTACTGTCACCACTTAGCAGATGATCATTACCTTTAGGTCATCAGACCTGGGTATTTATTCACATAGTCCACATAGCTCATTGCATTGTTTCACATAACGGCATAGTTCTTACTTGGCCATACTCATAGCCTTAAGATACTTGCATGGTTATTATATCATTTTATCAACAATTTCAAACACATGTCTATAAGATACTAAGGAACACCTCCTCTTTTATGAATTAGGGTTATAGTCAACAAATTAAGGTTTCAAGGTCTCATTAGTAAAATTATATCTTAACTCATACTCTAGTCTTCTTAGGAGTATTATCGAAGGTTACACTTATAGTCATCTTTCCATTCCTAGTTTCTCTTTCATTCTTACTAAGATGTAGGTAACTTTATTCACATCTTTAAGGTTGAAAACTCATCATTATCAAGTTGAGTTAAGCATATTCATCACTTAGACAAGCTCAATGATTAAGAACATGCCTACCATATCAAGTAGCATGATTGATAATGTCATTCTAATGCATTTGGAAAATGCTTATATTCAATTTAATCACATGGTAAAACCACAACCTCATATCGAGTATAGGTCATATCCCTTATCACCATATCATGTAGTCATGTTAGTTAGGTATCATTTTACCTTTCTTATCTTAAGTCCACTTCATATCGTGTACTAGGGTACACCATATCAGGTATGTCCATATCTCATGTAAACAATATTATATTTTTTCTACTCCTTTGTTGGTTATGTCAACTCTCACTTTAAACTCCCATATTGGTCTCTTGGATTTCCATATCGGGCTCCATTTTGGATTTCTATATCAGGCTCCGTCTTGGATTTCTATATCGTGCACTCACATTGGACTTACCATATGTTGGATATCATATCATGATCTTATGTTGGACATCATATTGGTTTTCACCATATTGGTTTATCTCATAGGTTCACCATATCGAGTAAATGTATTGGGCAGCATATCGGGCATGGGTGTTGGGAACCATATCGGGCATAGGTATTGGGCACATATCGGGTACCCATGTTAATTGATACCTCATGACCATATCGTGTGCACATTACTAATAAGAACCTTGAACTCAAATCATAACAAGGTGATTACCAAGTTTTTCTTTAAACCCTAACACCAAGTAAATGGGTATATCAAATTTCAAAGATCAAAAACATATCGGGTTTTTAGGGTTTTGCTCATATCAGGCAAAGGTATTCCTTTTACCTTGAATCATGTACAAGGTGGTAGATAGGAGTCTTCCATATCATTTGTAGAACCTATGATGACATATCTCCATATTGGGCAAGTCTTCATGTGGGGTCCCATATCGGTTGTCCCAAGTCTTCAACCCATCTCGGGTTGTTCAAGAGTGATCAACTCATATCGGGTATCCAATGATGATGTCATCATCATCAACCCCAAGATCATTAATTGGTTTAAGATTATGGATAATAGTCCTAACTACATATTGGAACTCATGATTATATCAATTGATTATAGGAGGTCCTAATTTGCAAATATTCAACAAATTGAATAGTATTGAAGAAAGGATAATAATATTGAAGGGTTTGAGTTATATAACCCACCTCTTGAAGAGCTTCCATGCTTCAAGCTTCACTCCACAGATTCCAAGGTTGAAGATGAGGCTTCTCCAAGCTCCAAGACTTGAACTCCAAACTCTTGCATGATATCTCCAATCTCCTTGGGTGATATCACCTCATTTGGTTGATTCAACCTTCTTTGGACGATATCTCTTCTCCTTGGATGATACCACTTAACTCTCTTCATTGTGGGTGACACAAGAGAGGGTGTTGCACGATACAAGAGGAAGGGCACTTACTAGATCTGAAAATCTTGCCAACAAATGAAGGTCAAGATATTTTTACTTGAGGTTTATAGAAAAGAGTGTAATAGGTGTCATTATCCTAAGGTATTTCATGCCACCTAGCCATGCAAGGTCGACGCATGCTCTTTCATGCTTGCCACTTATTATCTAGCCATGCAAAAATAAAATTCCAAGGGTAAAATGGAAGACAAGGATCGGTTCTTGAGTTGTCCTCTAGGGCAAGCTTTCTTCCACTATCTTATTATTATATTCAACTCCATCATTTCCAAGGAAAAAGCAAATCGATGCTTCAACATTTCCTTGAAGTGCCTTTCCTGTCATGGGCCAAGCCAAAGCTCCACAAACCAATAGGATGCTCTCCTTATGGCTCTATGGCTGATAGGGACTCCTTTCCTAAGTCCACAATCGATATGGCTCATGTGTATAACTTCAACTTATGCATTTTCTTATTTTCTTCATTATTAAGAGTACTAACACTTCAAGATGCTTCAAACATATTGTCTCCTTCTTTCTCTCTCATCTACATAACACTAGGTAAGAGTAAAAACAATCTAGAGGTGATAAATTACACATTAACCCTATATTTTGTACATATTGCAAATTGTACTACAATCAATGCATCAAGCACTTAGCATTATTTACACAAGTTCTCACTTAGGGTTTAGGCTTTGCATAAGCCACCACTTAGCATCATATTATCTTTCATGATATACAAAACACTTAGAGTATATTCGACATGTAACATTTGCAACATAACCCCTCATCTTGGGTAAGTTACACTTCTCACTTAGATTATCATATAATGCACACATAGCTTTTATATATAAGCTCAAATTTGAAAATAAACTTCACAAAGGCCTTAATTACTTTTCAAAAGATAAGAACAAGTTTGTAAGAAACTTACTTAAGCAAAACATCTAGGCTTAGGTCATAACCCAGGTTAGGGGTGTTACACCATGTAACTGTACTATCTCATCTATAGATCTGTGTAAGTGTTTTAGCAATATAGGTTGTTCTAACAAGAAGAAAATGTGCTAATTTAATCAACCTATCAACTATCACCCAAATGGAATCATGCCTTTTGGCTTTTTGGGTAGACCAACCACAAAGTACATTGTCATGTGATCCCATTTCCACTGTGGTATATGTAAGGGTTGCAATGTTCATGTAGGCTTCTGGTGTTCTGCTTTAACTTCCTGACACATTGGGCACAACATAACAAACTCAGCTACATCCTTCTTCAAACTAGGACACCAATACATATCTTTTAAGTTATGATACATTTTAGTGATCCATGGATGCATTGCATACATGGATGAATGAGCTTCCTCCATAAATATCTTTCTAAAGTCATTGGCATCAGGTACTGCCACCCTACCATGGTAACAGACTACCTCATCCTCTGATTCATGGAAACCATCATGTTTCTCACTACCATACTCTGACCTGATTTGTTGAATCATAGTATCAGCCTGTTGTGCCTCTTTAATCTGTTGTCTCAGAGTAGATTTCACATGCATATCATCCAGTAATCCGACTAACAAAGATACTTTTAATTGTACATTTGTTTGCCTCAAAGAGACAAACATGTCCCATTTAATACACATTAAAGAATTCAACTGTGCTTTATCTATGAGTGGAGATGAAGATTTTCTACTCAGTGCATCTGCCACTACATTTTCTTTTCCTAGATGATAATCAATTGCACAATCATAGTCCTTGATTAATTCCATCCAGCAGCATTGTCTCATATTCAACTCGTGCTGTGAGAAGATGTACTTTAAGTTTTTATGGTCTGTGAAGATCTGACATGTTTCTCCATAAAGATAATGTCTCCAAATCTTCAATGAGTGGACCACTGCAGCTAATTCTAGATCATGCATTGGATAATTCTCCTCATGTTTCTTAAGCTGTCAGGAAGCAAAAGAAACTACATGATCACTTTGCATCAGCACACATCCTAGACCATTCTTAGAGGCATCACAGAAAACCATGTATCCCTTTCCCTTCTCAGGTAAAACCAACATAGGTAAACTAGTCACCTTTCTTTCAACAACTGGAAAGAACGTTGACACTTGTCATTCTAGACAAAGGAACCTCCTTCCTGGTCAACCTAGTTAGGGGTAATGCTCTAGAACTAAAGTCTTTAATAAACCTTCTATAGTAACCTGCCAGACCTAGGAAATTGTGAATCTCAGTTGGTGTCTTGGGTTGTTCCCACTCTACAACAGACTCCACTTTCTTAGGATCAACATGAATACCTGAAACAAATATAATGTGTCCTAGGAAAGACACTTTTGACAACTAGAACTCACACATACTATACTTAGCATATAGTTGGTGTTGTCTCAATAAAGTCAAGGATTGACTAAGGTGTTGTTCATGTTGTTGACCATATCTACTATATATCAGGATGTCGTCAATGAAGACCACTATGAACTGATCAAGGAATGGCTGGAAGATTCTATTTATCAGCTCCATGAATGCAGTTGGTGCATTAGTTAGTCCAAATGACATAACTACAAACTCATAATGACCATACCTTGTCCTAAAGGCTGACTTAGGTATGTTACTCACCTTGATACGTAACCGATGATATCCTGACCTTAGATCTATCTTAGAGAACATTTTTGCACCACACAATAGGTCAAATAGATCATCTATCCTTGGCAGAGGATATTTGTTCTTTATAGTCACCTTGTTAAGTTGTCTATAGTCTATGTATAATCTCATAGACCCATCCTTCTTTTTAACAAAAAGAACCACAGCACCCCATGGCAAAGTACTCGGTTGAATGAAACCTTTCTCAAGCAACTCATGTAACTATTTCTTGAGTTATACCATCTCACCAGGCACCATCCTATAAGGTGTTTAAGCTATGGGTTGTGTACCCAGAATTAGATTAATCACGAAATCAATCTCTTGAGGTGGAGGAATATCTAGAAATTCTTCAGGAAACACATCCTTGAATCCCAGACAATAGGAACTTCAGAAAAACTAGGACTCTCGGCTTTGGTGTCTACCGCATGTGCCAAGAATGCTTCCCATCCTTGTCACATCAATCTCTCAGCTACCATTTCTGACACTAAATAGGTTGGAAGAATCTTTTTGTCCCCCTGAAAGACCCATGTCTCATCACTATCTACGAACATAGCTTGCTTGGAGCCACAATCCATGACAACCTTATACTTTTCTAGGGTATCCATCCCAAGAATTGCATCAAACCCGTGCATCTCAAGTGGTATAATATCCACCTAGAATGTTGTGTTCTGAAAAGAAAAGAACACAGGGAGAACATACATCCCAAAAAACTGTAGGTCTGACTAATGGAGTTTCTAATAATTGATTATCTTCTCTACGACTGACAGTCATATTGTAGTTATGAATCACTTCTGGATCAATCAAAGCAGATACAGAGTGGGATGAATACATGTCAAAATGAAACAATTCCATCTGATCTGTCACAACTCATGGATTAACCACTGCCACTGGTTGATTCATAGCATAGAATCTCATTTTTTCCTATTTTCGACACCGTGCTCTGTTGTTTGATGTAGATGAACTTGTTTGGGACACCTATCCACGTCCTCATCTGCCACTGCTAAACTGTTTCCTCTAAGAGCCCTATTGATTCTGTCTCGGTGGTTGGGTTACCTCCATGTCTCTAACTAGACAATCCCTCATTATATGTCATGTATGCCCACACTTGAAGCAATTTATGTCCCATTGTATTCTAGATGGTCATGTTACTGACATTTATGTCATACTATGGGCTCCACTTAGAAGAAAACCATGGCCTCTATCCTTGCTTGACGTTCACTGCGTCTGAGCATTGAACCTCTGTGGTGCTACTAGTGCAGGAAATCTCAATTTCTTAAAACTTCCAGACCTCTGTCCCTAGAACTGGGTAGGTCCTTTCCTACTATTTGCCTCACATTTCTCAATCACGGACCTTTCTACCCTCCTAACTGATTCCACAAAGGTGGAAAACCTCTCTCTATTCTCTAGTGCAGCTATAGGTGTGGTTAACTCAGTGTCCAGACCCTTCTCAAGATGATGATTCCTTTCCTCATCCGGAGTATCCATGTGTGGACAAAACTATAGAAGCTCCATGAACTTAGCTTCATACTCACTAATCTTCATCGGGCCTTGCTTAATCCTCTCAAACTGCACGATTTTCTCATCCAAATAAGTCTTGGGAAAGTATCCACTGACAAACTCACGTCGAAATTCCTGCCATCCGACCTCAACACCAGGTCTTTTCTCTTCTTCAATGGCCCACCAATGGCCAGTGCTTCCTTTTAAAAGGTACACAGCATGCCTAACTTTATCAGTTTCTAGGATACTAAGGATTCTAAAGGCTTTTCCCATCTCAGTGAGCCATGAATCTACATTTGCTAGGTCAGCTGTACTAACATATTTGGTGACTCCTACCCAGTGTAACCGCTTAAAGGTCTTCCCAGATCCATGTACCTCATTGGGAACGGATGCCCTAGGTGCTAGTGCTGGCATCCGATCTTCCATATGCATCATTGTTGTCATGAACTGCCCAAAAAGAGCATGAAAGGCTAGGTTTTCTCATATGGCTTGATCAAGATGGGGATTCTCAGGCACTGATTCCTCTCTTGCTTAATCACTTGCACCACATCCTGGTGCAGCAACACTGCTCTCAGCAACATGTTCTTCATGTGCTCCAGCCATCTTTCAGCTTTACTTCTTCTCCTGTATGAGAAGAAGTCACTATAAGATAAACTGGAGGACATTAGAATAGACTCAACAACTTTAATCTTATGTCTTTATAGACTTAGTGAAACTTAGGCTCTGATACCAAAACTTTGTGATGACCTGATAGCTGAATTGCCACCAGTAATTACACGGAATAACCATTAGCAGTGGATTAATGAAAATCACTAAAATTTAAAACCATTTTGCAAAGAGATCCATTGCCAGGAAACTCTTAAAGAAAGAACCCAGGCAATATATACATCATGGTTCACATTGTACATACTTTGTACCATCTTATCTCAAGGATATCATATACCAGTTGCTTAGCCCAAACTTATACATAAGCAACATAAAACCTTGAGGCATACAAGCCAAAATCTCAGATCATTTATAAAACTATTATGTACTAACTCCCAAGGGCCTGAGAGTATAGACACGACACATAGGACTTCTATCTATAAGACATGACAGACAGCACACTCAACATGATTTGTTACTGTTGTCCCTATTGTTGTTCTCCTCCCTCTGCAGTATGGTTTCTACCTCCTCGTCTGTGCCCACCTAAAAATTGTGGAACCCACAGTGTGAGACAAAGTCCCAGGGAGAGATATAACTCTCCGCCAACAATATTATTATCACATGTAAATAGTATAAAACTAAACAAAGGATATTGTATGGAAATAAGCATGTTTAATCATTGTTTAATTGTAGAGCAAAGTAATAGCATTGTTTAAGCAGTTCAACTATCAATGTCAAAGCTATAGATCATCTATTTACTTTATAAGGAATACGAAGAACACATATAACATCTCTCTATTTAAGATGTATAAAAGTAATGTAACATCAACCAATGTTTATGTATTCAATCCTTAAGCAGATATGCTACATGGGTGATTACATATTTACAAACACACTTACGCCCAGAGGAGATGAGGTATATTGCTCATGCTCCAAACGACCACCGCTTAGTTGAAATCAGTACCATACAAGGTCTATGGAAGATTCGGCTTCCAAGACCTCACCCGCCTCGATCAGTATGAGACCACTGGCAGTGACATCATGTCAAACTGCAACTAGCTTGTCAGGGTATAACGACATCTTCGCTAAAGAGATACAGTCACAGATTGCACTCTCTTCGGGGAGATCACACATCAATCCTGGGTACATTTTCACCAAGATGATCACACAGCAACCCTGGTATTCCTCATAAGATCACACAGAAATCCCTATTTAGACATAAGGATATGTTTGTCTGTCACCCCCACATATTCAAAAATATGCACTCTGAGTTAAACTCATTTCACCATTCAACAAATCCTGACACCGAATGTATCTATGGCCTGGGCAACTACATGATAAGGTTCCACTTGACTAATTAGATGCATTACAATATCTTTTAGCATCAACCAAGTTACAAGCATGGATTATAACAGATGCTACAAAGAAAGGTGCAATACATTTATCAAGTACTTTCATAATTTTTGGAACACATTGAATGCATAACACTCGGGATATCAGTCCCTTATCACATTACTGGGAATTCTCATCCCTTAACATTGTCATCATTATGATTGCTAGATCTAAGTATTCAAACCCTTAGTTCATCACTGAACATTGTCACCTCTTATCAGGTAACTATTACCTCTAGGTCCTCAGACCAGGTATACATTATACTTATTGCACAAGTATTCCACATGGCTCACAAGGCCCATTTAATCTGTATCATATGAAACATCATAGCTCATACATGGCTATGCTCATCATCTCATGATACCTGCATGGTTAGTATTTCATGATAAAAACAATGCCAGGTACATAACATCACCATGTAGTACAAGAGAAATACAAACTTCCCATTATTAGGGTTAGGGTTTCCTTTTCAAGCCAATTAGAGTTTCAAGTAAATTAGGGTTTCAAGCCGATTAGGGTTTCAAGTTCATATTATCAAGAATCAAAACCCTGATTCATAGCTCCACACATATTAGGAGCATCAATGTATTCTCATTGAATGATTATCACACAGAGTATGAGGTTCACTCTCATCCTCACTAGGATATTGATTACAACATACTTTATTAAGTTGGCTCAACCTTTTTCTCAAGGTACATTGTACTACATTTATCAAAATGCATTAAACTCTTTACATCTTAATGTATCATTTAACATAACACACTTCATTTGTTACTCAATCAAGTATATTGGATTTGAGGTGCTTCCACCATATCGGGCAGGAGGTGTGTGCTTGCTTCCATATCGCCCAAGAGGTGTGTGCCTGCTTCCATATCGCCCAAGAGGTGTGTGCTTGCTTTCATATCAGGAAAGAGGTGTGTGTGTGTCACCATATCATGCATGAGGTGTATACTCATCACCATATCATTCTAAAGATGTTTGTTAATCACCATATCATGCATGAGGTGTATCCTTGATCACCATATCATGCATGAGGTGTATCCTTGATCACCATGTCATGTATGAGGTGTGGGTTCATCACCATATCATTCTAGAGATGTTTGTTAATCACCATATCGTGCATGAGGTGTATCCCTGATCACCATATTGTGCATGATGTGTAGGTTCATCACCATATCATGCATGAGGTGTATCCTTGATCACCATATTGTGCATGAGGTGTAGTTTCATCACCATATCGTGCATGAGGTGTGTCCTTGATCACCATATCGTGCATGAGGTGTATCCTTGATCACCATATCATTCTAGAGATGTTTGTTAATCACCATATCGTGCATGAGGTGTATGTGTATGTCACTCATGTCAGGTTGCTCAAAATTAGGGTTTGCATATCAGGTTAGACCCTTATGCTCATACCTCTTCAAACCTTCATGCTATCGGCCTACCCTTCACCATATGTTAAGTGACATCCTAGAAACATGGTTAGTCTAAACCAAACCAAGTGTACAAACCAATAGGGGTGTGGGGTTCCAAGGTATATCGAGTATCATCTCACCATATTGGGCTTTATCACCATATCGGGTTAGAGGTGCTTCAACCGGATATCGGGTAAGAGGTGCTTCAATCCAATATCAGTTTGTTCCATGATGATGCCATCATAATCATGCTCTAGATATTCGTTCCTTACTATTGTAGTTCATGGACAATAGTTCTATACAACTATTAGAACTCATGGATTCATCAATTATTCAAGAAAACTCGAAATTGAAAGTAGGTCAAAAAGTATAGCAAGATTGAAGGTGAATAATAACATGATTAGGTTCAAGTTATATAACCCACCTCAAGAACAAATTAAAAGCTCCAAGATCCAAAGCTTCACGTTCCCAAGTTTGAATATGAACTTATCAAAGATCCAAGACTTGTTCACAACTCCTCTATATGTAAGGAATCCATAGTTAAGAACTTGGTGAAGAAGAAAAGAAAGAAAGAATCACCACCTGAGATTCATGCTTCAACCAAGGTTGAAGATGACCATGGCTTCACCTTAAGCCTAAGGTTATAGATACTCCTTGCTCCTCAACTCTATGCACAATATCTAAGAGAAAGAGGGATGTAGGATTCGAAAAGTTCACTAGTAGGTGAAAGGAGTGGTATATATAATTAAGGTTCACGAGAGAGAGTGTATAAGAGGTGTCATCAGCTTATACTACTAGGTGTCACGTGTCCATGCATGGTTGACACGTATCCATGAATGCACACATATTTATCTTTAAATGCAAAACTCTTGAGGATAATCTCTTGATTAGATTTTGTCCATTAGTTATCTTGTCGAGTAAGATATTTCAACTCCACATCACTTTATTCACAAACTGATAAACTTTTTCTAAGGAAAGTTGTAAATCGATATCCATAACCTACTTGAGGTGATTAACCTGTCATGGAAAAGGCGAAGAGTTGAAAAAATGATATGGGACCTCCTCTTTGGCTTCTTGGCTAATAGTCATCCCATATAAGCTCTACAACTCAATTAGAGTTTCAACTATACAACTCTTCTTGGTCTTTTCATCACCAAGAATACCATCACTCAAAAATGATTCAAACACAGTGCCTCTTTCTTTCTATCTCCTCTAGATGATGATAAAAGATAAAAGAGAGTAGGGACACTCTAGAGGTGGTAATTTTCATATCAACCCTACGTTTTGGGTAGATTGCAAATTGCACCAAAACTGGTACACAAAGCACAAGCATTATTCAAATAAGCTCCAACTTGGAACTTAGGCTTTCAAAAAGCCACCCCTTAGCATCATTATCTCTCTTATGATGCTAAAGCACTTGAAGCATGTTCATAATGTGACATATTGCAATATAACCACTCATCTTGGGTAAATTGCAAATTACACCCAAACTATCATATAATGCACAAACAGTTTGCAAATAAGCTCAAACTTGAGAATTAAAATTTCCTTGAGTCTTAATTACTTTTTAAAAGATTAAAACAAGTTTATAAATAACTTACTTAAGAAAAAATTCTAGGTTTATGCCATAACCCAAGTCAAGGATGTTACAGTGGCGGACTAAGACTGATCAAGGGTGTGGAGATATGATAGGAATTCAGCTCCTCCTAGATCTTATATGTCACTAATTTTGACTTAGCAGTGGTCAGTTGGAGTAGGGGTGGTATACCTCATCCCCTTAGGGCATAATAAAAGATGTAACACATTAGTGTAGTGTATTTGCTTAGGGTCAAATGCAAATAACATTGGATGACCCCATTGCCTTATCATTGTACTACTTTCTTGGTCTATAATGTGGTAAGAGAAATCAATTTTTATACATGTTCTTCATATTCCTTCTTAAAATATTAAGTGTACTACTGCTTAGTGGTAACTACTTAGTTTTCTTAAAATGCTTTATCGGTTTAATACATATCATTTAGTTTAATCTGATCAACTTGATAAGTATATTATCTGTCTGCTTTAATCTATCTATTCTTTTAATAGATGTTGGTAGAGAGTTATATCTCTCATTGGGACGTTTGGTCTCACCCTGTGGGCTTCCTCATCTTTTAGGTGGTCGTGCACGATGAGGTAGAGATCATGCAGTTGAGGTTGAGTAGTAAGAGGAGCAGTAGCTAAGTAAAGGTTGGATGAGCTACTTGTGTTTTATAGTAGAGTCCTATGTGTCGTCCTTGTACTCTCAGGTCCTTGAGGAGTTTTGTAGATGTTGTATATCAAGTTGATGTTTTAGCTACATGCCTTTGTTGTATAGATATAGCATGTATGTATGTGAATAGCTTATCATATGTACAAGTTCTGGCCAATGAGTTAGTAGACAATGTTTTGTAATAACCCTTTGGCAGTTGTTATATATATCTACATATGGATTTTGTGGACTCAGATGTGATAAGTTTCGACTTTTGTTCTCATGAGGAAACGGTTTTAATTTCATGTGCTTTCCGATAATCTTGTTGGTTAGTATTAGTTCTGCACTTTGTTTTGAGTAATCTCACTTTATGGCACGTTGGGGGGTCATAGTTTAGTTGGTATCAGATCTCTAGGTTTTTTGAGTCTATAGGGACACAGGACTAAGGTTTGTGTCTATTCTAGTGTCCTCCAGTCTATTAATGGTTACTTCTTCTTATGTAGAAGAAGAACAAGAAGAAGAGGAAGAAGAAGAAGAGAAGAGAAGATGGCTCGAGAACACAAAGAACATGTCGATGAGAGTAGTGTTGCTACACCAAGAGGTGGTGCCAGGAGGTAGGAGAGGGTTTATGGAGTGCATGAGATGCCCTAGTTTGATGCTCCAATGGTGGTATATCCCATTTTCTAGTCCATTTTTGGACAGTTCATGGCTACGATGACACATATCGTGGATAGAATGCTCATTCCTCAAGCGAGAGAAGTAGTCCACGATGTGGAATCTTTAGGTTTTGGGAAGATCCTTGAAAGGTTTAGGTGTGTAGGAGCGGTGGAGTATGCGGGTATGGAAGACCCAGCGAATGCATATATGTGGTTGACAGTGCTGGAGAAGGCCTTCAAGATCCTCAACATCCTCGAAGAGGATAAGGTAAAGCATGTCGTGTATCTATTGAAGGGGAGTTTTGGCCACTGGTGGGCCATTGAGTAGGCGAAAAGGCCAGGTAATGTGATCAGTTGGGAAGAGTTTTGACAGGAGTTTGTGAGTCGATACTTTTTGCAGACCTATCTTGATGAGAAGATCAACCAGTTTGAGAAGATCCGGCAGGGATCCATGACAGTCAATGAGTATGAAGACAAGTTTATGGAGCTTCTCTAGTCTTGTATGTACATGGCTGCTACGGACAAGGAGAGGATCAGACGGTTCGAGAAAGGTTTGAGTATAAAGTTGACAATGTCAGTGTCATCCCTAGAGAATAGAGAGAAGTTTGCAACATTTGTGGAATTAGTCAAGAGGGTGGAAATCTCACTGGTGGAGAAGTGTGAGATGGAGGCCAAGAAGAGGCTTGCCCAGTATCAGGGATAGTATCTAGAGGCTTCAAGAAGCCTAGGTTCTCAGCACCACAATCATAGTAGAGGTTAGGTATGTAGACCCAATGGTTTCCAAGTAAGGGTAGAGGTCGTAGTTTTCCACTAGCAGGATCCTACATCATGGCATCAGTGTCAGTGATGGGGACGTCTAGGCCACAGTACGAGACTAAGATTTGCCACAAGTTTGAACAAGTAGGACATCTAAGGTGGGCATGTCCAGTGAAAGGTGATGAGGTGACCCAACAACTGAGATCGAGTCAACAGGGCTTGTAGAGGCAGTAGGTTAGTAGTAGTGGAGGCTGAGGATGTGGACGGGTGTCACAAGTTAGTTCTTCTGGACAGGCCAGCAGAAGACAGGGATGACAACAGTCAGTGACTCAATTCTACGCCATGAGTCAGCTAGAAGGAGTGGTCAAATTGCAAGTTGTAACAGGTCAGATGGAGTTATTTGATTCTTATTTTTCTTCCTCTTGGTTTATATTTATTTTGGTTGACCTGGGTGCGACGCAATCTTTTATCACTCGAGAAGTGATTGCTAGATGTTCTTTTCCTATTAGTCATAGGCATGATAGCCTTCATTTAGAAACCCGTTGGTTGCTTCCGTAAAGCTACGGGAGGTGTCTCCTGCTTGTATCCTTTCTTTTTTAGGACATAGCATTTAAGTGGATCTCATACCACTTGACATGCATGGATTCGATGTGATCCTTGGAATGGACACCTTGGAGAAGTATCAGGTGGTCTTGGACTATAGTTCCAAGGTGGTGGCATTTGTCAAAGGCAGTGTGACGTGGGTCTCCCAAGCAGATAGGAAGATCCTTCTAACGTGTCTGGTGTCAGTGATGGTGGTAGAGAAGTTGATGAGATAGGGTTGCAAAGCATTCTTGGCACATGTGATAGATACCAAGGTGGGGAGTCCTAGTATCTAGGAAGTGCCAATTTTCTGTGATTTTGAGGATGTGTTTCAATATAAGTTCCTCGATGTTCCCCCACCTCGAGAGATTAATTTTGAGATCAATCTAGTACTTGGTACCCAGGCGATAGAAAGACACCGTACAGGATGGTGCCAGCTGAGATGGAAGAATTGAAGAAACAGTTGCAAGAACTACTTGAGAAAGGTTTTATAAGACCAATCACATCTTCGTGGGGTGCTCATGTTCTTTGTTAGAAGAACAAAGATGAATCCATGAGGTTGTGCATAGATTACACGCAGTTGAACAAAGTAACGATAAAGAACAAGTATCCCTTGTCACTGATTAATGATCTGTTTGACCAGTTATGAGGTTTTGTGGTGTTTTCCAAGATAGACCTAAGGTTTGGATATCACCAGTTGTAGATCAAGGTGAATGACATACCCAAGTCAGCTTTTAGGACAAGGCATGGTCACTACAAGTTTGTGGTTATGCCGTTTGGGCTAACCAATGCACCGGAAGTGTTCATGGACTTGATGAACATGGTGTTTTGCCTATATCTTGATCAATTTGTGGTGGTGTTCATAGATGATATTTTTACATACTCTAGAGATAGCCAACAACATGAATAACAAATACGCCAGGCATTGACTTTGTTGAGACAACACCAGTTGTATGCAAAGTTCGGCAAGTGCGAGTTTTGGCTAAAGGAAATGTCCTTTCTTGGACATGTGATATTTGTTGAGGGTGTTCGTGTGGACCCCAAGAAGGTTGAATATGTGATAGAATGGGAAAAAACAAAGACATTGACAAAATTTTGTAGTTTTTTTGGGTTTGGCGGGCTACTACAGGAGGTTCATCAAGAACTTCAGTTCCATAGCGTTACCCCTAATGAAGCTGACAAGGAAGTATGTACCTTTCATTTGGGATGACAAGTGTCAGTGTGCCTTCTAGTCATTAAAGGAGAAGATGACTAGTACACCCGTGTTAATGCTGCCACAGCATGAAAAAGTCGATATTGTCTTTTTTGATGCATCGAGGAATGATCTAGGTTGTGTGTTGATCCAAGATAATGATGTGATATCTTTTGCGTTGTGATAGTTGAAGAAGAATGAACATAACTATCCCACCCATGATCTGGAGCTTGCAACAGTGGTTCACACCTTGAAGATATGGAGGCACAACCTTTGGGGTGAGAAGTGCCAGATTTTCACTGACCACAAGAACCTCAAGTACATCTTTTTATAGCAAGAGTTGAATATGCAGAAGTGTCTCTGGATGGAGTTAATCAAGGACTATGATTACACCATAGACTACCATCTCGAGAAGGAAAACATAGTAGACACTTTGAGAATGAAGTCTTCATCATAATTTGTTGATAAGGCACAGTTATGTTCCTTGGTGTGCCACAAGAGATACATGTTGGTCTCCTTACGTCAGATGAATGTGAAGTTGGAAGTGTCCATGTTAGCAGGGTTGTTGGCATAGGTGCAGGTGAAGCCTACGTTGAGGCAATATATCTGAGATGCTCAATAGAGTGATATGGTGATACAGTAGAACCGAGCAGAGTTTGGCAATGAGAAGCGTGATGGTTTCCACAAGGTAGCTAGAGGATGGGATAGTATGTTACCACACCAGAGTTGTGGTTCCAGATTGTGATAATTTGAGGAAGATGGTTCTGGAAGAGGCTCACTCTTCGATGTACGCTATGCATCCAAGTAGCACCAACATGTACCACAATCTTAAAGATTTTTATTGGTGGCCTGGCTTGAAGCGTAATGTGGTTGAGTTCATTGCAAGGTGTCCTATATGTTAGCAAGTTAAAGAAGAGCATCAAAAGTTGGAAGGAACTTTACAAATGTTGCCTATACCACTGTAGAAATGGGATCATGTTACGATGAACTTTGTGGTTGGTCTTCCTAGGACATCCAAAGGTCATGATTCCATTTGGGTGATTGTTTATAGGTTAACTAAGTCAGCACACTTCCTTCATGTGAAGACCATGTATACAACAGAGAAGCTAGCTCAGATATATGTTGATGAGATCATGCTTTTGCATGGTATCCTAGCTACTATCATGTCAGATAGAGGTCCTTAGTTTACCAATCACTTTTAGGAGTGCTTGCACATAGCTTTGGGTATACAATTGAAGTTCAGCACAAGTTTTACCCATAGACAGACGAACAGTATGAGAGGATGATATAGACTTTGGAAGATCTAATGAGAGTTTGTGTCTTTTAGTTTATAGGCATTTGGGATGTGCACCTCAGTCTGATAGAGTTTGCTTATAATAACAGTCATCAGAGGAGCATTGATGTGGCACCTTATGAAGCATTATATAGGAGACATTTTAGGTCTCCATTGTGTTGGTATGAGACTGGTGAGTATCAACTTTTGGGTCATGAGCTTGTGCAATAGATGACAGAAAATATCAGAGTGATTCAATAGTAGCTGAAGGTAGCACAAGATAGGTAGAAGTTGTATGTAGATTATTGGTATAGACCGTTGGAGTTTCAAGTGGGAGACAGAGTGTATCTCAAGGTCTCTCCTTGGAAATGTGTTTTGAGGTTTGGGAAGAAGGGTAAGTTGGCTCCGAGGTATATGGGAAATTACCCTGTGGTGGCACATGTTGGAAAGGGGGTCTATAAGTTGGAGTTGCCACCTGAGTTGCATAGGTTACATCTAGTGCTCCATGTGTCTAAATTGAGGAATTGCTACCCCAGTACAAAGTTAGTGTTGCAGCCATGGAGGTTGATCTAGATGAGGATATGTGTTATTTGTAAGTCCCTATGTTGATCATGGATAGGAGGATCAAGAAGTTGAAGAATAAGGACATTGTCTTAGTGAAGGTTTTGTGGCATCATAGTGGCGTAGAGGAATCCATGTGGGATGTTGACGAAGAGATGTGTAGGAAGTACCCATCTCTTTTAGCATAGGATTTTGGGGGGAATTCCTTATTAGGGATTTATGGTTGTAACGCCCTTGACCTAGCTTAGTGCTTGAGTATGCTTGCTTTTCTTAATAAGATGCTTAAACCTTAATCTAATACTTTGAGATTCTTTTTTAACATGTGACAAGCTTATATTTTTAGTTTGGTCCTATTTGAATGATATTTGAGCTATTTGTCCTTATTTTGGACCAAGTTTTAATTTACCCAAGTTGAGGGGCTATCTTGTAATTTCTCATGTGTGGAGTGTGCCCTTAGTGATTTAGCATCATGACAGAAGAATGATGCTATGGGGTACCTTGTTGAACCTTGGTTGATGAGGTGGCATCATATGGTGATGTTTGGGTTTCTAGGGTTTTGACCTTAGTGATGTGTATCAACCTTGAGCTCAAGTAGGGTGTGTTGTGACCCAACACCCCACTTGGAGGTGTGTTGTGAATGCAACACTTGCCCTAGTTAATGCTTGTATCGACCGTGGAGGTCTTGGTGTGATTTGCTCGAGATGATTGTCTCCTAGTGATGTGTTTTGACCAGGTTTGCTTGGTGGTCTTTTGTAATGGTCAAGATAAGGTACCTTGATGTTTGTTTTGACCTCTAGGGTGGTAGCGACCCATTTGATCGAAACCCCACCTAGGTTTTATCACCATAGTTTGCATGCATATGTTTAGTGGTTGCATGATAGTTTTCTTGATGGACAAGTGTCCCTTTGGTGCCCTCTTGTGTTGACACCACACATCTACCTTACTTCCCTCCTCCTTTGAGTATATAGCCCCTTTCTCCTTCATGCAAGTGATCTTTTCAGTCCTCCTTCTTATCTCCTCTCTTGTGCTCATCCTGGAAGCTTGATGGATCAAAGAAGGACAGATCTAGGTGCCTTAGAGGCTGATCAACCTTGTATGTGGTGCTTTGGAGCTTAATCACATTCCTTGTTGTGATTCTTGGTGGTTTTTCTTCTTGGGGAACTTATGGCCTAAGTGCTGATCGGAGTTGGATTATCTTCTTCTCTCTTGGAGCCTTTCATCTTAGAGGTCAGATCTCTACTTATGGAGGGTTATATAGCACTCTTCCTACTCTATTATTTCTTTTTTCTTACATGCATGTTGTTGTTTACAACCCTAAAGCATGATCTTAACATGCTAGAAGATATTATGATGATTTAGGGTTCAAGCTATGATGATAATCTTATGAGATTTGGTTTTAATTCTAAACCCTAATTTCCTTGTGCCCGGTTTTTAGATGAATGTGACATGGATGGTTTTCTCTTGCCCCTTGATCTATGATTTCCATTTACATGTTGGTATGTATGCCCATAGAGAAAGTCATATGATGATTGTAATGGGATACTTTGTAAATGATTTGAATAATAATAAAGGCAATTTCCGATCTATATGTTTTAACTGTTTCTGAGATGATAGTGTAACATGATAGATGTCTAAAGAATTGTTTTACTCAATGACGTATGCTTTTAGGTTAAGGATCTAAACGATGAGATCATACGGATGTTAAGAGTATACATTCTTGTTTAGTCCCTAGTCGGTTGCTATTGTGGAAATAACCATAGACATCAATAACACTAAAGACTAGATTGTGTGTTGGTTGATGACAGAATCACATTAGTCGTGATATAGTGATATCAAACCAAGCACATAGGTACTTGTTAGAGAACAAGTGTACCGGACAGACCCACCATGAGAGTGACACATGGAACCATGATTTGGTAGTCACAGACAGCTCTCATAGTGATTGTGGTGAGTGTGATTCTTCGACCTAAAATCACTACACTCAACACATGTCGTTGGGTACACTTTGACATCATCAAACGCAATCCTGAAACATGGGTTGTTATAAAGGTGATGATTGGGTGACTTTGACACATGGGGCTTTTGAGGGTGAGTGATAGATATGGGATTTGTCCCTCCTAAAGGAGTTTGATGTCCATGGCCACTTGATGAGTAGGATTGAGAAAGGCATGTGCATGCATGTGTGAATCAATATGTGATATTGATAACACACATCTCACCCAGTCTGCTCTGAGATCAAGGAAATGGATGAATGTTGAAAGGATGACTTTACCATGCCTTGAGTTCATTCAGGACATTAGTGACAAAGGTATTATACATTCACTATAACACCATTCATGGATTGTAGGATTGAAAGTTGTTCTCCAACTTTCTATTTCACTTGGGTAGCATTGATGTGCGACTAGGCACCGCTCTTTGCTTGTGAAGTCATAAGTGTTATGGACTTTCACTGCCAACATGAAATGGACCTTCAGGGTCACACACAAAGGATTTAACCTGGAAGAGGAGTTTATCCACAAATAATGTTTAGATTGATTACTAACGGAGTTTAGTAGTTCAATTAAACACTCAATCAATTGATAGCTCAATATCATAGTGTTCAAGGTGTTGGACCGATTGATTAGAGTATCAGATTGATTGAAACTGTAATTGACTAATTTTGCACAATCTGCACTCCCAACCGATTGAATCATGTGATGAACCGATCGGCTCAGGACAAGCTGAACCGGCCGATTCAAGGGTTGAACCAATCGGCTCAACTGGTCCAACTGAGCGAGTTGGGAAAGTCAGGTTGGTAAGAAATTTCTCTTTGTTTCACTTGTCCAATTTGATTGGAACAAGGATTGGTATTTAGATCAATTTGAAACCAGAGAGGAAAAGTCAATCGGGAACTGACCAGGGTAGTAAACCGATCATTTCATAAATGAACCGATCAGCTCAGGTGCCCCAATTGATCGATTCAGGTGTGAACCGATCGGCTTAGGTCCCCAACTGATCGGTTCATGCTTGAAATGATCAGTTCAGCTAGCGTAGTTGGTTGTTTTGTGGAAAATCTCAAATCCTTCTACTCCTCCTTTAATCCCGCATTGCCCGGGGTAGAGAACCCTGTCCCATGATCCTCCTATATATAGGGGTATTGGGGGCTTCTCAAAGTACAACTTAGAACACCGGTTGCTCTGCAAAGTTGTCTTTCTCTCTGGCTGTGGCAACTGAGAGCGCCTGAGCAAGTGCTACCCGATAAGGGAGGCACAGTAAGGGAAAGACAACTGTAGAAAAGTGACTAGTTGCAGGAGAGTGTGTCAGTGACTAGTACACTGACAGGAGGGTACAACTCCTTCCAATTCCTCATGGGACAAGGAGATCAGAGTTCTAGGTGGTATGTGTGGATTACTTCAGAGGCGGGAGATTTCTGTCGCTCGGAGGACAACTGTCAATCCTGACAGTCACGGTGAGACCAGGAGCTGCACAGACACCATCCAAGACTGGAGGTGAAGATTGTGCAAGCTGTGAGGTAATGTCTCCAAGCAATCCTCGGGACAAGGTATGTCTCTACAGACCATCCTTCCTATTGTATAGACGTTGATGCGGTTCCTTTTGACTGGGTTCGGGAGAAGAAAATTTTTGTTTCTGCTGCCTTCTCTATCTCCCCTAAAACCCAACAGTGGTATCAGAGCCAGGTTAACTGCTCTATACTTTAAGATTATCGATGTGATCGATTTTGGTTTGTCGCCTTTATTTATTACATATGATGCGAATAAAATTGGCTTTATGCATGTCCAATCCTAAATCCACAAATCCCAAAATGCATATATGATATGTAATATGAATGCACTCAATACGTGTCGCCCTTAAATGAGTTTTGTGGTGGATGTATAGTGTGGTTATGGCTAATAAACCCTATGTATGTGTGCTTGGTTGAATGTGGTTTCTTGCATCTCGGTCTACGCATTGATTCCCTGTCTCCTATTCCTGATGTAACTTGAGATAACTCAAGATTTCTTTCCTACCTTTGCTCCCCCCGAATGTAACTCGGGGTTTTCTTTTTCAAATGTAAAATAGGATAGATATTTTATTTCTTGTTATGTCAGAGAACGGCGGACAACCTGACGATGATTGAGACGATCGGTTCAAGGCGTGAACCGGTTGATTGGTGTTCTAGATGATCGGTTCGAGGAGTGAGACGAGTGGGTGGCGACCTGAGGAGATGCATGACGACCAGTGAACTGATCGGTTGGAGGATCCAATCGATCAACTGGTGGCACCGAACCGACCAGACTAATGGCGAGCCGATCAATCACGGAGATGAGTTGATCAAACCCAGAAAGGCAAAGCACAGAGTTCATCTTGTACAGGTTGCATGTGATGTAGACCTAGATGATCGTGATTCCTCTTGGCTCGAGGAATCACATTAGGATGGCCATAATCATCGCTTTTATCGTTTCACATGTTTTCTGTGGGATATAGCATGTATATGATGTGTACTATATATTGTGGTGATTGGATATGTATATGTACCTATAAAAACCAAATCCCTCATCTAAATATTAAGTCTTTCACGCCTTCCATTAGCAACACACATGAAAAACCTGATCAACCAAGCGTAGGTTACGCCAAAGCATGGTGTGTCGTCTATCTCGTGGAAGTGTGAAGGGTAAACATGTAGGTTCTGCCAAAGCAGGGTGCATGTTTACCGTGTCGGCTTTTGGGTTACACTTAACTGGTGATTCTTAGAGCGTCTAAGCCCAGAGGCACAGAATGTTCATGGCAAGGTGTTGCGCATGTTCATTCATCAAGAGTTGCATATGATGCAATTGGCATGATGGCCTACCTAAATAGTCAAGTTGTGGGCGATCAGCCAAAGCTGACTCATGACTTGATGAAATACGGATCTTGCCCACTAGAAGATTGTGCACTGCAATCTTCCAAATTGATGGTGAGGGCTATCAATTTGAATCAAAATAGTGGGAGTGGTAATTAATCGAAGGCCTAATTAACTATCATCAAATTTTATTCAAATCAAATCAAATCAAAAGGAGTTTTGACAAATGCAATTTTATCTTATAGAATGGAAAAAGAATCATCTTTTAAAATGGGAAAATTAATTGAGAATAAATTCCATAACTGGTTGGGGATTGTGAGAAGTGTTCTGCACAATCTAGAAATATTGGTAGCCTTTGAATCCACTCCATGTATGCTTAATGCGTTGTTTAAGAAGAAGGATAGTTCATTGATGAAGATCAATAGAACAAAGTCCAAGGACAAAGGTGAGGGAGAGAAGGGTTCTCTCGCCAAACCAATGTCAGATTCTTCTGCATGGAAAGCATGGAAGGAATGATGGAAGAAGAAGCGAGAGATAGAGATCTCTACTTTTGGTGTATACATGATAGAGATTAACTTTACTACTTCTTTGTCATGGGTACTTGATACCAGATGCGGATCTCACATTTGTTCAAATGTGAAGGATCTTAAGATAAGTAGGCCTTTGGGGAAAGGCGACGTTGAACTACGTGTTGCCAATGGGGCAAGAGTTTCCGCCAATGCCGTAGGAACCTATGAGTTAACTCTACCTAGTGGGTTAATAATAGAGTTGAAGAATTGTTATTATGTACCTGCCATAAATAGGAATATCATTTTCATTTCTTGTTTGGACAAGGATGGTTTTGAATTTCTTATTAAGAATGGAAAGTGTTCCATTTCAAAAGATGGGATCTTTTATGGCAGTGCCCCAATGTCTTATGGTCTATACTTGATAGATCTAGAGACAAGTGTATACAATGTAAACACCAAAAGGCAAAAACTCAACAACTCAAACAAAACATATCTTTGGCATTGTCATCTAGGGCACATAAATGAGAAGCGCATTTCTAGACTCCATAAAGATGGTTATCTAGACTCTTTTGATTATGAATCAATAGAGACATGTGAATCTTGTTTGTTGGGAAAGATGACCAAGACTCCCTTTTCAGGTAAAGGTGAGAGAGCTAGTGATCTATTAGGACTCATGCATATTGATGTATGTGGGCCTTTTAGAACTAATACCAGAAATGGGTATCGATACTTCATTACCTTCATTGATGACTTCAGTAGGTCTGTCTATGTGTACCTGATGAGACATAAGTCAGAAACCCTTGAAAGCTTCAAGGATTTCATGAATGAAGTACATAACCAACTTGGTAAAAGTATTAAAGCACTTTGATCTGATCGAGGTGGAGAATACTTAAGCCAAGAGTTTGAGGACCTTCTGTGAGTCTGTGGTATCGTATCACAATGGACTCCGCCTGGAACACCACAGCATAATGGTGTGTCTAAAAGAAGGAATCGCACATTACTTGATATGGTGTGATCAATGATGAGTTTTTCTAATCTTCCAATTTCCTTTTGGGGTCATGCTCTTGAAACTGCCACGTTTACACTTAACCGAGTACCATATAAATTGGTTTAAAAGACACCATATGAGATAAGGACTGGGAAGCATCCCAATATGTCTTTTATGAGGATTTGGGGGTGTGAGGCACATGTCAAGAAAATATTTCCTGACAATCTAGGCCCTAGATCTGATAAATGTTATTTTGTTGGATATCCTAAGGAGACTAAGGGATATTACTTATACCACCCAACTGACAACAAAGTGTTTGTTGCCAGGGATGTTGTGTTCCTAGAAAAGGAATTTATTTCCAAAGGAAGTTGTGGGAGGAAAATAGAGCTTGATGAGGTTCAAGCCCAACAAGAAAACATTGAACCAGTAGATGTATAAGAGGAACATAGAGATTCACAAGGTGTTGTGGAATCTCAGTCTCCTCGAGTAATATAAGGACCTCGTAGATCTAGTAGGATACGCCTTGAACCTGAGAGGTTTGGATACCTTGTGACTCTGGAAGGTGGTGAGTTGATCATAGATGATGATCCAACTACTTATCTAGAGGCTATGGAGGGACCAGATTCTGAGAAATGGCTTGAAGCCATGAGATCTGAGATGGAATCCATGTACTCCAACAAAGTATGGACTTTGGTGGAACCACCCAAAGGGGTAAAACCCATAGGGTGCAAATGGGTCTTCAAGAAGCAGACTAACATGGATGGCAATGTGCAAACTTATAAAGGTAGATTGGTTACAAAGGGTTTTCGACAAGTTCAAGGTGTTGACTATGATGAAACTTTTTGTCCAGTTGCCATGATTAAGTCCATCAGGATCATGCTTGCTATTACGGCTTACTATGACTATGAGATTTGGCAAATGGATGTTAAAATTGCATTCCTTAATGGGAATATAAATGAGGATGTGTACATGACACAACCTGAAGCTTTTGTAGATCCAAAGAATGCCAATAAAGTCTGTAAGCTACAAAGGTCAATCTATGGATTGAAGCAAGCATCTCGGAGTTGGAATATTCGATTTGATGAGGAACTCAAAGTGTTTGGATTTATTCAAAATGAAGATGAACCTTGTGTGTACAAGAAGGTTAGTGGGAGCACGAAAACATTTCTCATATTGTATGTGGATGACATACTATTGATGGAGAATGATGTCACAATCTTAGAGAAGGTAAAGACTTGGCTTGGGAATACTTTCTCAATGAAGGACTTAGGAGAAGCATCCTACATTCTAGGTCTTAAGATCTATATAGATAGATCTAAAAGGCTTCTCAGACTAAGTCAAAGCACGTACATTGACAAAGTGCTGAAGCGGTTCAGCATGGAGAACTCAAAGAGAGGCAACATCCCCATGCTACATGGAGTCACCATTTCTAGAGCTCAATGTCCCCAATATTGTAAAGAGAGGGAGCGTATGAATGGGATCCCATATGCATCAGCCATCGGATCCATCATGTACGCTATGTTGTGCACACGCCCAGATGTCTCATATGCCCTCAGCATGACGAGTAGGTACCAGTCAGATCCTGAGGATGCTCACTGGATAGCTGTAAAGAACATCCTCAAGCACTTGCGAAGGACTAAGGATCAGTTCCTTGTATACGGCGGCGAGTAAGAACTGGTAGTAAAGGGTTACACCAATGCAAGCTTCCAAACTGACAATGATGATTACATATCGCAATCAGGATTTGTATTTTGCCTAGACAATGGAGTTGTGAGCTGGAAGAGTTCTAAGCAAGAAACAGTTTCCGATTCTACTACAGAGGCCGAGTATATTGTTGTTTCACATGCAGCAAAGGAAGTTGTGTGGATCAGGAAGTTCATTACTGAACTTGGTGTAGTTCCCAGTAGTTGTGATGCAATTGAGCTTTATTGTGACAATAGTGGAGTTATTTCTCAAGCTAAGGAGCCTAGATCACATCAACGGTTCAAGCACATACTACGACGCTTCCATCTCATATGAGAGATCATAAGTTGTTATGGACATTCATTGCCAAAGTAATTTTGGACATATAGGGTCACACGCATAGGATACACCTGGATTAAAGGATTATATTCATGAATGATGTTTAGATTGAATGATAAAGGTGTTTAGGTATTCAATTAAACAATAGATCAATTGACTGGACTCAGAATCATCAAGTTCAAGTGTTGTACTGACTGGTTGAAGTGTCATATTGATTGGAAATTGAATTGGTTGATTTTTGCATCTCAGGACACCAACCGATTGGCTCACTGGGTGAACCAATCGGCTCAGGCTGGTGAGATGACTGTTTCACTTGGTGAGATGACTGTTTCACTTAGTGAAATGACTGGACCAGGCCACTAAGATGACCAGTGCACTTAGTGAACCAATCGGCTCAGACGGGTCATCTGAAGATTCTGGTGTTTACCCGAATCATGAGAAAAAGAGGATCGTTTCACCTTGTTAATGAGATTGTTAAAAGAATTAATGTGGGACATTAATTAGAAATGAATTTTGAATTCAATTGCAAATAGGAAACTTGCCAAACGACCATCTCATTGTGTGAGATGAATGTCTCACTCACCAAACAACCATTTGAGAGTGTGAGACGACTGTCTCACTCACCAAGTGACCATTTGGGAAGTGTGAGATGACCGTTTCTTGTTGTGCAAGTTCTAGAACATTCATGATTTCATACACTTCTACTCCCACATCAATTGAAACCATAATCCTAACCCCTCATATAAATTGAGGGGTACTGGGGGCTTCCTAGCACACACAATTGGGATCAATGGCCCTGACAATTGTTGTCCTGTTTAGCTGTGGTAACAATAGAGAGCCCGAGAAAGTCCTACTCGTTAAATGGAGGAATAGCAAGAGAGGGAACAACTGATATCAGTTGTGGGAGAGCATGTCGGCGACTAGTACACTGATAGAAGGGTCCAACTCCTTCCCATTGGCTCTTGTAGTTCAATGTGGAGTTCCCAGTGGTCCATGTGGACTACTGTAGAGGCGATAGGTCATTGTCTACCACTTGGAGGACATCATCAGCATGCAGTCTGTGGTGAGATCGGGAGCTATTGCAGAAGTCATTCGAGTTTGTTGTTTGTGGTGAAGACCAGGAGCTACACAAACACTGTCCATGAGCAACTAAAAGATAGTGTTGGGTTTTAGGGGAGGCAGAGAATACAGCGGAAACAAACATTTTCTCCCCCAAACCCAGAACAAGGAAACGCGTCAACGTCTATATAATAGGAAATGGATGGTTTGTGGAATCATACCTTATCCCGAGGCTTGCTCGGCGACAATACCTCGCGCCTTGCGCGGTCTTCTCCTCCGGTCTTGGACGGTGTCTGTGCATCTCCTGGTCGCACCGGGACTGATGACTCCTCCTCTCACCGGGACTGTCGGGGTTGACAGTTGTCCTCCTGAGCGGCAGAAACCTCCCGCCTCTGAAGTAGTCCACACGGACCACCTGGAACTCCACACTCCTTGTCCCACAAGGAGTTGGAAGGAGTCACACCCTCCTGTTGACGTACTAGTCGCCAACACACTCTCCTGCCTCCAGTTGCAACTGCAGTTGTCTTTCCCTTATTGTGCCTCCCTTTGCGGGTAGCACTTGCTCGGGCTCTCTCTCAGTTACCAAAACCAGAGCGAACGACAACTTTGCAGAGTAACTGGTTGCACTGAGTTGTACCTGGAGAAGCCCCCAATACCCCTATATATATAGGAGGATCATGGGACATGGTTCTCCATCCCGGGCAATATGGGACTAAAAGAAGGAGTAGAAGGGTTCGAGATTTTCCACAAAAACAACCAACTCGCAACCTGAACCGATCGTTTCACAACTGAAATGGTTGGTTGGGGATCTGAGCTGGTCGGTTGACACTCAACCGATCGGTTGGGACCCATGAAACGGTCGGTTCACTTTCTGAACCGATCGGTTCGTGGTCCTGATCAGTTCCCGATCGAATTTCCCTCTTTTGTTTCTAATTGGTATCAAATACCAATCCCTTTCCCAATCAAATTGGGCAAGTGAAACGAAAGGAAAATTCTCACCAATCCGACTTTCCCAACTTGCTCGGTTGCAACAGCTGAACCGATCGTTTCAACACTTGAAGTAATCCTTCACCCTGTCCATGAGTCGATCGGTTCAACATTTGAGCCGACCGGTTCACCAACATCAGCCGATCGGTTCATCACATAAGCCGATCGGTTGGGAGTGCACATTGTGCAGAATTAGTCAATTGCGATTTCAATCAATCTGATACTCTAATCAATGTGTCCAACACGTTGAACAATATGATATTAAGCTATCAATTAATTGAGTGTTTAATTGAACTACTAAACTCGTTTAGTAATCAATCTAAACATTGCTTGTGGACAAAACTCCTCTTCCAGGTTAAATCCTTTCTGTGTGACCCTATAGGTCCATTTCACGTTGGCAGTGAAAGTCCATAACACTTATGACTTCACAAGCAAAGAGCGATGCCTAGTCACACATCATTGCTACCCAAGTGAAAGTAGAAAGTTGGAGAACAACTTTCAATCCTACAATCTGTGAATGGTGTTACAGTGAATGTATAATTCCTTTGTCACTGATATCTCGAATGAACTCGAGGCATGGAACAGTCATCCTGTCAACGTTCATTCACTTTCTTGATCTCAGAGCAGATTGAACAAGATATGTATGACATCAATATCGCATATTGATTCACACATGTGTGCGCACGCCTATCTCAATCATACTCATCAAGTGGCCTTGGATATCAAACTCCCTCAGGAGGGACAAATCCCATATCTATCACTCACCCCTCAAAAGCCCCATGTGTCAAAGCCACCCAATCATCACCTTTATAACAACCCATGTTTCAGGACTGCGTTTGATGATGTCAAAGTGTGCCCAACGACATGTGTTGAGTGTAGTGATTTTAGGTCAAAGAATCACACTCACCACCATCACTGTGAGTACTGAATGTGACTACCATGTCATGGTTCCATGTGTCAAACTCACGGTGGGTCTATCTGCTACACTTGTTCTCTAACAAGTACCTATGTGTTTGGTTTGATATCTCTATATCATGACTAATGAGATTCTGTCATCAACCAACACCACAATCTAGTCTTGTGTGTCATTGCTGTCTATCTACCTTCCACAATGACATCCGACTAGGGACATAATGAGAATGTACAAACTCTTAGCATCCGTATGATCTCATCATTTAGGTATTGAACCTGAAGGCATACGTCATTGAGTACTGTCATTCTCTAGACATTCAATATGTTCTATCACTATCTCATATGACTGAACCAGAAAGAATTGGAAGCTTGCCTTTGATGTTTATCAAATCAATCTTAATGTATCCCACCAATCATCCCATGATTGGCTCTCAGGGCATACGTACCAACAGACTCCCACTTGCACTGTGAGCCAATCACCCTTGAATCATATTCATAGTGATCTTCAAACATGTCCCACATGTTACTGTGCTCTAGTGCGAACATAGTGAGTAATGGCAACACTTTTCCAAAGTCAGTATAAATTGCATGTCTCACATCTCTTTGTTGTACGTCACACGTATGAGATGGAGTTGTCGTAATATGCAATCTAGTATTCCTTTGCTAACCTTTAGCCACATTGCATGATCAAGGATTCCGTACTTGTCATCAATGAGCGGAATATCTATAAGTTCATCTCATGAACTTCCAGATCCATATAGTATCCATTGCTATTCTCTAACACGTAGATACTTGGCATTTCCTTTTAAATGGTTTTATTGGAACACTTCCAATTATCAACAAACTTTCACTTTTATATATCCTATATATATTTTGCGATTAATTTTCTGTCCCTTCGGAAGTTCGCATCAATGTAACTCTTTACATTGAACTCTTCCTTATCTCCATAGAACTAGTACTTCCCAAGTACTTATCAAGTTCTCATGGTGTTCCAGTAACCCTTACTGGAAGTATACAGACATCCACTCGTCATGTCTCACATACGAGTTATCAGGATGAGCACATCATATTACCATGTCCTACATACAAGATGATGAATGCATATTGTTCTTGCCATGTCGATACATGCAAGATAATGGGATGATTACATACATGATAGATCCATATATATTCTTAGTGTTCCCATTCTTCATAAGAATTGAACACTTGGCCTTGGGATACTAACTCCATGTAACATGGACAAGTTTTCTCCCACTGAATCTGTGCATACTGAACCTTTCAGTACAGATTGCCAATGTATGTTTTCTCTTTTCAGGTCAAGAGGTTTTTGAGAACTATCTCTATAGATATCTATTCCTATCACATAGGAAACATCTCTATCTTCCTTAAAGATAATTTCCACTTTTGGATTTCCATACTAGAACATTTCCATTTCACATCAATATGTGGAATGTGAACACGCTCCCACTAAATCACAGATCCCTTCTCTATCTTTGACGTATCAGTCAAACCCTTTGACTATATCATCAAAATAAAGATCTGATTCTGAGTTGCTTATACTCAATCAATCACATTGATTAGTCCATTGTAACTTATAGACTTCATTTGCATTAGTGGATTCATAAACCTTATAGGTTGTATTACGTACACATCCGTGTTTTATTCCTCATAGGAATGCGGTTTTAGCATCCATATGCCAAATGTCTTAGTCATTAAGTTGCAATCAACAAGCATCATCCTTCTCAAAATGTTATCCATGTGTCTTAACGCTTAAGACTTATTTGCACTTATGGATTTCATCCAATGGGTGCTACCATCAAGGTCATACCTTATGGTTCACATGGAAGTAATTTAGGATGTAATGGTCATATACCATAACTCAAAATTTGGTTCCTCATATTCATCTGGATAGTTGACTCATCACATGAACAACTCATCACATAGATAATTGAGGTGTATCTATCAAGGATATAAGAACTCACAACTCCTTGTGATTCTCAATGTCCTTTATTAGTGTAGGGTATTCTTTTATTAAGAAGAATTTAGTTATTTGATAATCATTCACTAACTCCTTAGAGTATGATTCCTTCTTGATTTAGACATCGCCATGCCTTAATCATGAGTTCACTATGATATACTATCATAATCACTCATAAGGATCTCAAACATTTGGTACAAGTATTTTATTCATTGATCTCATCAAGAATTAACACTTTACCAAATTTGTACTTCATCTATGATAATCTTGAACACTTCAAGATGTTCATATTGGTATTTCTCTAAACACCATTTAAAGTATTAGCATTTGTTCCAATAGGTTTGTAAATACATCACATGTATCATACCTAATAGGATAATCATTCTCCCACTACCTTTAGTGAAGATTGATTAATCATGTCCAAGATATTCATGTCTCTTACTGGTTCTCTAACCAAAAGAGTCTAGCTTTATCCATCGCATGGAAACTAGAAATGAATTTTTCATGACTGATGCTAATTTGATTGTTTTAGTTATCTATAACTTTTAGGTATCATTTTATCTTATGCATATCAAATACCACAAGATAAACAAGGCATTGCCATAAAGATCATATCTTTTAGAAATTGAAACATCTCTTTATTGATTGCAAACATTGTCATACAATATGCAAAATAAAGTGTTTCTATCTATTGGCAAATATGAAATAGCAGTTCATAACTGTATTACATGCCTCATAGGCTGAAAATAAACTAAAGTACTCCTATCTTTGATGGCAACACTTGTCCCAATTATGAGTGCTTTACACTTTACATCTTGGTATCATATACCTCAAAAAGTGTTACAAGTTTACTTTCATGACACCTTTAAGTAGAGACATCAGTCGCCTCCTTCTTCTTTTGTTCTTCCAGATAGAGAGGACAATTCCTTTTCCAATGTCCTGGATTTTGACAATGGTGGCAATTTCCTTTCTTGGTCACACCTCCTTTGGCCTTGAGAGCTGAAGACGTCTTGGGCTCCTGGCTAGCATCAGAACCTTTCTTAGCTTTGCCCTTGCCCTTGTGCTTGGACTTGCCTTTCTTGCCCGTGATCACCATCACAGACTTGGGCTTGTCCTTCTTCATATGTATCTCGGCTGTCCTCAACATGCCCAACAACTCTGATAGTGGCCTATCAAAGTTGTTCATGTTGTAGTTCATCACAAACTGACTGTAAGATTCTGGCAACGATTGCAGTATCACGTCAGTAGCCAACTCTTGGCTCAGTGGAAATCCCAGTCTCTGCAGGTTCTCCACATACCCAATCATCTTGAGTGTGTGAGGACCAACTGGATCTCCTTCTGTCATGACACACTTGAACAGTGCCCTAGAAACATTGTATCTCTCTTGTCGTGCCTGATCGTCATACATGTTCCTGAGATGCTGAATCATCTCAATGAAACCCATGTTCTCATGTTGTCTCTGCAACTCATGGTTCATAGAACATAACATCAAGCACTTTGCATCAATGGCATCATCAGAATGCTTCTTGTAAGCATCCCTTTCTGTCTTTGGTGCATTAGGAGCGGGTTCCTCTGGAATTGGAGTATCCAGGACATAGAACTTACTCTCTTGAGTGAGAACAATTCTCAATGTCCGATACCAGTCATGGAAGTTTGTCCCATTTAGCTTGTCCTTGTCAAGGACCGATCGCAAAGAAAAGTGATTGTTGTTTGTCGTCATTTGTACTACAAAAGGAAAATATGCAATTTTAGTTCAAAAACTCATTTTTGACTTATTTGATTGATTTGAAAATTTGACGATATAATTAGGCCTTTAATTAATTATCACTCCCACTATTTTACTTCAAATTGATAGCCCTCACCATCAATTCGGAAGATTGCAGGGTACAACCTTCTAGTGGGCAAGATCCTGAAATCCTCTAAGTCATGGACCAGCTAGGGCTGTCACCCACAACATAGATCTCTCAGGTAGGCAACTCTTACCAATTGCATCATATGCAACTCTTAATAAGATGTCATATGCAACTCCTTGTCATGATCATCTCCATGCCTCAAGGTACTAGATCCCATCTAGATCACCTTGTTAAGTCCAACCCAAAGCAAACACGATGAATATGCACCCTGCTAGGGCAGACCCACACATTCATCCTTCACGCTTCCACGAGATAGACGGTGCACCACGCTAGGGTGTGCCCACACTTGGTCGATCAAGCTTTTCACGTGTGTCGCATTTGGAAGGCATCTAAAACTTAATATTTGATGAGGGATTTGGTTTTTATATACATATACATATCCAATCACCACAATACATAGTATGTATCATATACATGCTATATCCCACAGAAAACATGCAAAATGATAAAAGCGATGATTATGGCCATCCTAATGTGATTCCTCGAGCCAAGAGGAATCACAGTCATCTAGGTCTACATCACATGCAACCTGTACAAGATGAACTCTGTGCTTTGCCTTTGGATTACATCAACTCATCACATGATTGATTGCTCGTCCTGGCCTGGTCGTCTGTGTGCCACCAGCCGATCGGTTGGCTCCTCCAACTGATCGGTTCACCAGGTCGTCGTGCATCTCGTCATGGCCGCCACCCGCTCGTCTCGCTCCTCGAACCGGTCATCAACCAATCGGCTCACTCCTTGAACTGATCGTCTGGAACGTCAACTGATCGGTTCACGCCTTGAACCGATCATTTCAGCTATCGTCTTGATGTCCTCCATCCTTTGACATAACAGGAAATAAAATTCTATCCTATTTTACATTGTAAAAGAGAAACCTAGAGTTACATTCGAGGGGAGCAAAGGTAGGAGAAAAATCTCGAATTATTTCGAGTTACATCAGGAATAGGAGAAGGAAGATTGGTGCGCAGACCGAGATGCAAGCAACCACATACAACCATACACATATAGGGTTTATTGGCCATAACCACGCTATACATCCACCACAAAACTCATTTAAGGGCGACGCGTATCAAGTGCATTTATAATACATATCATATATGTAATTTGGGATTTGTGGATTTAGGATTGGACATGCATAAAGCCAATTTTATTCGCATCGTATGCAATAAATAAAGGCGACAAACCAAAATCGATCATATCGATATTCCTAAAATATAGAGCAGTTGACATGGCTCTGATACCACTGTTGGGTTTTAGGGGAGGCAGAGAATGCAGCGGAAACAAAAATTTTCTCCCCCAAACCCGGAACAAGGAAACGCGTCAACGTCTATATAATAGGAAAGGGATGGTTTGTGGAATCATACCTTGTCTCGAGGCTTGCTCGGCGACAATACCTCGCGTCTTGCGCAGTCTTCACCTCCGGTCTTGGACGGTGTCTGTGCAGCTCCTGGTCACACCGGGACTGACGACTCCTCCTCTCACCGGGACTGTCGGGGTTGACAGTTGTCCTCCTGAGCGGAAGAAACCTCCCGCCTCTGAAGTAGTCCACACGGACCACCTGGAACTCCACACTCCTTGTCCCACAAGGAGTTGGAAGGAGTCGCACCCTCCTGTTGACATACTAGTCGCCAACACACTCTCCGGCCTCCAGTTGCAACTGCAGTTGTCTTTCCCTTGCTGCGCCTCCCTTTGCAGGTAGCACTTGCTCGGGCTCTCTCTCGGTTACCAAAACCAGAGAGAACGACAACTTTGCAGAGCAACTGGTTGCAATGAGCTATACCTGGAGAAACCCCCAATACCCCTATATATAGGAGGGTCATGGGACAGGGTTCTCCACCCCGGGCAATACGGGACTAAAAGTAGGAGTAGAAGGGTTTGAGATTTTCCACAAAAACAACCAACTCGCAACTTGAACCGATCGTTTCACAACTGAAATGGTCGGTTGGGGATCTGAGCTGGTCGGTTGACACTCAACCGATCGGTTGGGACCCATGAAACGGTCGGTTCACTTTCTGAACCGATCAGTTCGTGGTCCTGATCAGTTCCCGATCGACTTTCCCTCTTTTGTTTCTAATTGGTATCAAATACCAATCCCTTTCCCAATCAAATTGGGCAAGTGAAACGAAAGGAAAATTCTCACCAATTTGACTTTCCTAACTTGCTCGGTTGCAATAGCTGAACTGATCATTTCAACACTTGAAGCAATCGTTCAACCTGTCCATGAGCCGATTGGTTCAACATTTGATCTGATCGGTTCACCAACCTCAGCCGATCGGTTCATCACATGAGCTGATCGGTTGGGAGTGCAGATTGTGCAGAATTAGTCAATAGCAATTTCAATCAATCTGATACTCTAATCAATGTGTCCAACACCTTGAACAATATGATATTAAGCTATCAATTGATTGAGTGTTTAATTGAACTACTAAACTCCTTTAGTAATCAATCTAAACATTGCTTGTGGACAAAACTCCTCTTCCAGGTTAAATCCTTTGTGTGTGACCCTGTAGGTCCATTTCACGTTGGCAATGAAATTCCATAACACTTATGACTTCACAAGCAAAGAGTGGTGCCTAGTCACACATCATTGCTACCCAAGTGAAAGTAGAAAGTTGGAGAACAACTTTCAATCCTACAATCTGTGAATGGTGTTACAGCGAATGTATAATTCCTTTGTCACTGATATCTCGAATGAACTCGAGGCATGGAACAGTCATCCTGTCAACGTTCATTCACTTTCTTGATCTCAGAGCAGATTGAACAAGATATGTATGACATCAATATCGCATATTGATTCACACATGTGTGCGCACGCCTATCTCAATCTTACTCATCAAGTGGCCTTGGATATCAAACTCCCTCAGGAGGGACAAATCCCATATCTATCACTCACCCCTCAAAAGCCCCATGTGTCAAAGCCACCCAATCATCACCTTTATAACAACTCATGTTTCAGGACTGCGTTTGATGATGTCAAAGTGTGCCCAACGACATGTGTTGAGTGTAGTGATTTCAGGTCAAAGAATCACACTCACCACCATCACTGTGAGTACTGACTGTGACTACCATGTCATGGTTCCATGTGTCAAACTCACGGTGGGTCTGTCCGGTACACTTGTTCTCTAACAAGTACCTATGTGTTTGGTTTGATATCTCTATATCATGACTAATGAGATTATGTCATCAACCAACACCACAATCTAGTCTTGTGTGTCATTGCTGTCTATCTACCTTCCACAATGACATCCGACTAGGGACATAATGAGAATGTACAAACTCTTAGCATCCGTATGATCTCATCGTTCAGGTCTTGAACCTGAAGGCATACATGATTGAGTACTGTCATTCTCTAGACATTCAATATGTTCTATCACTATCTCATATGACTGAACCAAAAAGAATTGGAAGCTTTCCTTTGATGTTTATCAAATCAATCTTAATGTATCCCACCAATCATCCCATGATTGGCTCTCAGGGCATACATACCAACAGATAGTTTCATTGTAAGGGTAATGTCATTGGACTTAATCCAGGACCAGGTTTAACCTTGCAACCTTTCCTTCCTAGATACATTGTTGTTGATGTGACCTTACTATTTTGGAAAATGAGCAATTAATTTTTTTGTTTCCGCTACATATATATGTGCTCAATTTCCCTACAAGTGGATACCACACAATCATAAGGAGTATGCCCTCCCTGTCAAGACCCCCTCACCCTATTGGTATAATCTGACTTATCTCGATCTGGACAACCTCAAGTCAGGAATTTGTTTCCTTTTCATAGAACAGGCCTTCCTATGATGGATTCTGCAGTGACTAGGGCATCTACCATCTAATGATATTTAATTTGATCTGGTAATAATCACCATCATTTCTAATCATTACCTTACTTTTGACAACTTAGCATTTAACATTTATCTACAAAATTCATGTGATTGAATAGTAACTTTTACAAACCATAATTTGATCCATTAAATACGAAATAGGGCAAGCTCGACTTCTCTAGTTCCTCTAATTCTACAATTTCACGTATCATATTGCATAGAAACTAGCTTCATTGCACAAGTACGCTGAATGATATGTTTTTTCTACTGAAATCTACTGAGCATATATGATAAATTCTCAACAATAATTTTTGGGTAATAACAAACATATAAACAATAAGATTTCTAGTTTATTTGTTGTAAATCAAGGTTAGGAGGTGATTATACACTCACCTAGATATGATTCTATATTACAAACCTTGGATCTATGCTTGCTAATTCTAATTCATAGTTTTACCTAGCTTGTAATCGAGCTTAAAGCTTCACATTTTACATCTAACCACCCAAATTAGAATAAGGGTAGGCTAGAGGAAGAAGATGAAGAAGGAGGAGGAATAGGACCTCCAGTGAGTCAAATACAAGATTTCAATCAAGCAAACGGGCAAGAGAGTGATATATACTAATTAAAACTACTTACCATAAAGGATCCATGGATAGATCATTGGTCACTTACCATTCTTCAAGTTCCTCCCAAAGGGTTTCAGTACTGTGGTTGTGTGGATAATTGAAATACGAATCCAATGAGACAAATTTTGTTGAATTTGGATATATATATATATAGCAAAAGTTATTTGTTTTACAATTTGCTATCATGGGCAATTGTGTAGCACAATCTCATCGGTCAATAGGCCCACTTTGTTACGCTCTTTGTTCGACGGGCTAGCAGGGCCCTGCTCATCGTGGTTGATAAAAAAGCAAACTAAAGACATCTCTACACATGTTTACTAAAAAGGTCATAACTCTCTCATTTTAACTCTAATTTGATTCATTCTTTTTGCATTGTGTTGGTAATTGAGTTCTTTACAACACTGCAATATGATTTAGATAAGATTCCTAAATAATAATTTCTTTAATAATGTTTTCCTCAAGTATTATTAATTCTCCTTCCACATAAATGTGTGGGTTATTTCTGTATCAACTAAAACTCAAATCTCATAAAGTACCTAAGGCATAACTATGAGTGATCCAAACAAAGTCTTCAAAAAACTAAGGCTAAAGTACAAGGTAATTATATTACTGAGAAAAGCATAATTAATATTAAGATTATCTTTAAATCTCTAAAGTTACCAGTAGATCAAGAAGTGGGTTGTAAAAGTCATGGAGTCAATTGTGGCTTAACCAAAGCCAACTATCACTCCTAGTAGTAACACAAAAAAGGGCAACTGCCAAAGCTACCATTAATGGTGAGGAAGAAGAAGCAAGGTGGGTGGGGTGCTTCGGGCAGCGGAAGAGCAAGAACATTTAGGGGAAATATAGGAAAGGAAGCAGAAAGTGAGGTAAATTTGAGGGAATGGAGTGAATATGGAAGGGAATTTGTGGTGGTCCACAAAGGTACATTGTAGCTCTACTACAGTGTATAGAACAAGGTAGGAGAGGACCTTTGTGCCATTGGATCAAGGGCACAAGATCCATGGGTTTTGGATCAATGGTTGTCATTAATATAGGCAGAAAGAGTGTGCAAGAAAGCACAGTCCAACTGGGCGGCATGCGCTGTAATTAGGCCCAAAAAGGGTCAAAAATCTCATTAAAACAAGTAAAAATAGCACATTTTTAGCTTATCATATCTTTTGATTGTTTATCCAATCAAAAAAGATTTGTGTATCGTCAGACTCATAATTGAAAACTGTACAAATTTATATACATTGGATAGCATGAAGATCATACAGAAAAGGTATTTAATTGTAAAAGCATGAAACATTAAAGTATGACACTTGGTCCAATTCTCAAAATTAGACTCGCATATTGTGAAATTGATCATTGAAGTGAGAAAATGGGAGTGCCAATACACTCAAACTATGAAATTTATGTCAAATGAAGTAATATGAGTCATCACATAGAGAAAGAGTATAACAAAAGAGAGAGAAGGTCAGGTTTCCATAATATGCAAAACAAAACAACCAAAATCTCCTTGAAGCCCACTTATATATAGGAAAGAACATAGGAGATACAAGTCAAAGTCAAATTTGATATTTCAATAGGTCATACAGAAGAAGATGTCTCAAGATAGGTTACCCTAGTCTTAACAAAGATATTGGCATGGATTTTGTGACAAATCATGACTAAAGGGCTTGGCCAGATGTCGTGGCTCCTCGACTTGGAGGTGGGTTTGTGGCTACAGAGTTGGGGTGAAATTTGAGGCCTAGGGGCATTAGGAACAACTAGAAATGGGTGTGAGGATGCTTACTAATCAGTATTTGACTGAGGTGCACTAGACCTCATGTTGGATCTTGCCATTGTCACCAGAGAAGGTCGACTCTGCTACAGCTACTCCACTAGTTTTCATAGCAATTGGCAATGAACAAAGGTTTCTTGTAGTTTGTTGTTGCTTTCTGAGTTCCAAGCTCATGTAATGGTGTGGAGGGGTGGTGGCACCAACTAAGTGGGAGGAATTTTGGTCATTTTTGTGATAGAGGGACATAGGGTTCAAGTGAGGCCCTGTTTGACATGGAATGACCTCTTGAATCTATTTGTGGTTATATCTCTATGATACTTTGATAGAAGAGGGAGATATGATCTGTAGAGATCATTACAGATAACTAGTCCTCAACACGTTGACAACATAGAGGAAGGAGACAAAGTCTCCATTTTTAGATCCTTATCAGAAGATTTCAATAGGACCCGGAATAACAATTGTAGCACGTGAAACACCTAATGCAATAGATAAAAATAGGACTTGGATGTAATATGTTAATTGGGTGTAACTATTAGATAACTAGGTCAAAATATACACGAATTCATTCTTTTTCTTCCTACACAATTTGACACAGCTAGGATAAATAGAAAAAAAATGAAATTAGGTATGCTAGCTAATTGGACCATAATTATCCATTTACCTTTTAGGTTTTAGCTGTGGAATTATGTGATTTTTAGTATTGGGTCATTAGGAAATTAATGTATTGAAATTTATTGATAGAGAGTTACATTACCAAAATTTATTGAAAGACCTAATACCCTATCATATACTCATATAAAAATTAAGGCAACATTTTATTCATGTATGTAGGGTGAATTTCTATTTAAACTCTAGTGAGGCATAATTGCATATTTATGGATATATTTTGTTTATTAATGAATTAAGGTGTGATAAATGTGTGTATCATCATGTATTAGACTTATTCTAATGTTCTACTACATTCAAAGAAATTAAAATTTGTAACTTAACATTGTTGGGCATGTTTATCCTGGGCTAAAATCCTAGGGGTGCTACAACAAATAAGACTATGCAGATGCTCTTAGAGTAATACTAAGAGGGACGTGAGATTTGGTTGGTTGTCTTATTAGTGCTACACAACAGTGGAGAGGCACCTTTTAAAGAGAGTATTTGGCCATTTTAGACATGTTCAATTGCATCCTAATGTTGCTTTGACAAATATTCATAGGATTGATGTGATGTATTGGGATTTTCAACATCATTACATGTAGGGGTGCAGCTTTGGAGTGAAAAATACCAGTTGTAATTCTCTTGTTGACTCTATAGACTATCTTCATACTAGAGGATAAGTACAGATAGGATAAGCATGACTTTTAGTGGGGGGGCTCCTCACCCTTTGACAACATACTATCCAACAAGTTACTTGTAATAGGACTTTTCCAATATGACTATTACATTTAAGTGCCCAATTAACTTATGTTTTTCAAGTGTGCACATTTTTATTAGAATTAAATATTTTGTTAATAAGTGTAGTGATAGGTGAGCACCCAAGAGCCTATCCTATAGGAACTTGTAGAGATCTATGATTATGTCTACAATATTGAGTGATCATCTTCTTGAGTATACTTGTAAGACCCTAAAATGATTTTTGTTTTATTTTTGCTTTCTTTATCATAATTTCATGATTAGAGGATATATTGTCATATTATGTAGAATCATTTAAAATAAAAAATTATTTTGTGGGATAGTGCACACATATCTTTGAAATTATGGTAATAAACTATTTCAAATTTTAGCTAAGTGGAATTTTGAAGTTTTCTTGACTTTAATTAAACATACCGCAGTGCTTGCATCCATTGATTAGATCAATCAATGGGCTTTGTGTGAGCCTTGGTTGTGCTACTTGTAACACATGGGCCCACTGCCCGAGGCTCTAGTAGAGTTTCAAGAATGACCACTAGCCCCACAGACCACCACTAGCCTTAATTGTGTGTTTTGTCCTCACTCACGAACAAGTTGGGATCAACTTTCCAAATGGTCACCCATATTGGTACTACTCCAAGATGAGAACACTTAACTTTGGAGTTCTTAGTGATGGGATCCCTAAAAAGTATGTGCACCTTGGTTATATGGGTAGTCCAATCATTCCTTTTAAGATCATTATATCAAAGGCCTATAGACCTAGGATGTTACAACTCCCCCCCCATTTAGACTCGTGATGTCATTGTCAAGGCACAATTATAAGGCCTCATAATGTTTCCTCATTTTAGTACAGACCCAAAAGGGCCCATGGACACCTAGCTCCCAATCACGGCTATCAACATAAGGGTGCTACGTCACCATGGACGGCCATTTCCAACGTTTCTGAACCGCATGGATCAAGACCGGCATGCCACATGTCCATGTGTGCCCCACTTATTGGAGGGGTTATGGATCAAATACCATTTGTAACACCCGAGCCCACTGCCCAAGGCTCTAGTAGAATTTTCAAAATGATGATTGGCCCTACAAACCACCACTAGTTTTAATTGTGCGCTTTTTCCTCATGACTTAATTTACAAATATAATGCATGCAACCTCATTTATTCACAAACACATAATGATAGTTCTTAAATAAAGGGGTACATAATATTTTCTCAACCAGATTGGTAAACAACATAGTGTTGTAGCAGCAGAAAAGTAAATCTAACTATTACAAAATTTGTCCAAGTTCAATAATAGGGCCACAAAGGGGAACTTAACAAGATAGGAAATATAATCTAATAGAATTAGTTTGTAGTGATCTACATATCCGTATCAAAAGTCTTCTAAATCTAGATCTGGGTGATGCCTCTTACTTCATGGACCCTTAGTTGTTCAACCTTTGGGTGGGTTGAAAGAAACACCCAGAAGAGGAAACAAACAAAGGAAAGGATGTCAGAGTAAAACTTAGTATGTGTAGAGCAATAACAAGTGGGAATTATTTAAAGTAAATAATAAAAGAGCAATAGTATTGCGGTTTATAAATGACAATATCAGATAAAAGAAAATATATTATTAGGAAGTAACACATCTACCATAAGTATGAGATGATCAAGAACATATATACATCTACTCTAAAAGATGGGGTGAGTAGGAACATATACACATCTGCTCTAAGAAGGATAAGATACACATTTGTTCTAGTAATGTCACTTGCAAGAATTATCACCTTTGCATTATCAAGTGTTGGAACTTACACATCCACATAAGATCTTTGTATCACATTATACTAGTAGTCACCAAATGACGCATATGAAAGAATAAAAAAGTTTAATTCATAGTAAGAGGGATGAGAACATCCATTAAATATCAATTGGATTTAGAGGACCCATAAAATAAGATTATTAGTATGTATGCTTTATGCATTATTTTGTGTTGTGTGGTTTGTTATCTTGAGTTGTGTGTGTTTTTTATACACTTAAGACTTGTCTTGTCTTTAACATTTCTTTTATCCCATATTTCATGACTCTGGTTCTCCCTTACTCTCTTGTTTTATAAAAGAGAGTGCATTGTAACTTTTTTAATTACTTCAAATAAAGGTTTTTTCCATTCTATATGGTATCAGACACTACAAAAAATTGGGCCATTATTCACGAGTGAGTCCTGTCACAAACCAATCTCTACAGGCCCTCACAAATAGGGACGGTTGTGGGTCTGGCCCTCACAAATGGTCTGTGAAGAGAACTCACGTGACAAATACCAGTGGCCCTCACGAATACAATTGTCACGGACCAACTGACCCTCAAGAATGTTATATTGAGGGACTACTTAGCCTTCATAAATACATTTTTGAGGGACTATTTAGCCTTCATGAATACATTCTTGAGGGACTATTTAGCCTTCATAAATACATTTTTGAGGGCATGTTTAGTTCTCATAAATACATTTTTGAGGGACTTGATGGTCCTGGAGAATATATTTTTGAAGGGCTAATGCCTTCATTAATATTATTTTTGAGGGGCTATGTGGTCGTCATCAATGCAATTTTGATGGTCAATCTGGATCTCATTTTTGAGGGACTAAAGACCTTCATTAAAATATTTTGAGGGATTACTGTAAATGATTTGGTTATTGATTTATTGAATGATTTGTTGAATGTTAATTAATTTTGAATGAAAACTTTTTATATATAACCTCAAGCAATATTTTTATAAGAGTCACATGACATCATAAGAATTTTCAACACCAAAATGACACATAAAAATGTTAAATCACCTCAAACCAATTTCTATTAATGAAACAAAATATTATCCATACATTGTGTGCTCAACGTTGATATAAATAATGAATACATATGATTCTAAATTTTGAGATTGATGACAATCAACATATCATGCTAGAAATTCTTAAGATCTGTAATGTCTCTACATTCCTTCAAATTGTGTGGTCTTCTTCATCAATGACATGCCTCATACGGTTGCCACCTAGAAAAAGATAAGAGCAGATTTCAATATACCAAAAAGACAAACAATACAGACAAAATATATGTACATAATGGGTCTGAAGCCTAATTTGCAGGGAACTATACTCATTACCTTATGGGAGATTTACTAATCTAGCTGCGATGCTTGCTTAAATTTTCTTTTGAGGAAGTCATATTCCTATGGGAGTCCAAAGGGATGACTCCCTCCAGATCCCATAACCTTTTAGTCTTGAAAACTGAGGCTGACATCACCTTCACTGTATATAGATAGAATAAAGCCTAACATCCAGCACATGGCAGTGCCTAGAAATAAACTAAGCATTAACGCCACACAATATAGTGGTACAACATCATTCTAACAGCATTGGTGCAGCGAGCATGGTATGATTCTACATGTATTTTTATATTAAAGTTTTCCCCATGACTAAATAAGAGCTACAGATTCTGCCAAAATATTCCTTTGAATGGAAACATGAGACAAATGCTAGTTAATTCTGAGTTATTTTGTCATTAATTGTACCATGTGCTACGGCATGGTCTGGTAACGCAGTTGCCATTCAGTGTTGTTTGATTTTTGTGTGTGACCCACCCTATCTGTGCGGGAGCTGGAGCTTCTTGTCAGTATAACTTTTACATTCTTTTATATTATTAACATGGTAGCTGAGGATTTCTGTTAGAATTCTAGCCCTAGAGAACAACAGCCACTATGCTCTTCATAACTAGTGCATTGCTGCCACCTCAATCTCAATCACCTACTAGAATCATCTTGCCATAATAAATATAATATTTTCATTAACTGTTAGTTGAATTTCAAGTTCTTTCCATCTATAATTTTTGTTTGATTTAGCATGTTAGGAAGTTATACTCCCTTGTTCACCACGACCATAGATCAACCTGATCTTTGATAAAACAAACATGATACAACCATTTTCAGCTTGGATAAAACAAACATGAGTTAATACAAATACGAATTCAGCAAGACGTGACACTGACCCAAGTCTATGACACCTGATACAACTGAGTAAAACACCAGCCATTTTACATCACTCGAGCCTTATATCAGTAAGCTTCCCTTGTCTTCTTATTCCAGTAAATTTTTCCCCATTTAAGTCTCTTCCTTTCAACTCCTCCAGCCACATATGTGCAAACCTAGGTCCGGTTAAGTAGTATGTTGTGGTTGAGTAGTTCTCTTTCTAATGGCCTTAACTACTGGGACATTGTGCATGCTTCATCAGGAATGACTTATATGTAGTCTGATACTTGCACAGTTAATGGGCATAACAGGTCGCATACTACTATTGGTCTCTATTTTCTACAATGGGATTAGATATCCTAGATTCCTCGATTCTTATATAGAAAATCACATTGTTGGGAATATTTTCTTTTTTAGTGGTGATACAGATGATGGGCAGGTGGCTTATCCATTAGTCAGAAAAATATCAGTTCATGACCCTTAGTTGCTCCTCACATGACCAGGATTTAAATGGAAGGATCTAGATTCAAGTAATAGTTGCTATATAGAAATCATTTATAGAATCACATGTATGAATGGGGATGCAGTATTTTATGAACATGGAAAGTGATAATGTGGATATCAAATTTCCTAATGTTTTGGTGAAGATTTCATAATTTTTTTAATGACTTTGCACATATATATGGAACATCTACAACATACACATGTTAACCAAGGCATGGATAAATACATAGTGATATCTCAAATTTCATAGGTCCAAGATGTGTCCCTATTACCCTAATATAATGAATATCAGCATTAAGTCTAAAGCAGAACATATTAGCACTATAAAGTCACTTCAGGAGAAAATCTTAGCAGCAACAGGGAAGTTGGAATCCATGACAGCATAGGCTAGCATCACCAACAAGATGGATTAGGATAAAGTAAACCTAACAGAAGTTCAGAGGAGTTTTTTATTTAGTATAATCAAATCGATGCAGGTATATTACAGCTCATAGGAATTCGACAAATTGATGCTCTGAATTCCTAATATTTGTAACAGTGTAATTAATCTTTATATTGCAGATTTTGTGGTTTACTCATCTTCCAATTCAATACCAGAAGTATCCGAGTCAAACACTTCCAAAGAATAACATGATGATTTTAATTTCCTATAAAATAATTCAGATTCATACCTCAGATAAAAGAGCAACCACTACAGCAGAAATGCAAGGAATTTCTTCTGCAAGTTGGAAAATCACCCGCACAACAGTAAAAACTTGAAGGTCTTTTAACTGCAGTTACACAAAAGACAAAATGTCAAAGAAGAATCAGAAGAATTGCCTAGAAAGTAGGACATGCTCAATGATTGTTTTTTGTAGAAGAAGAATCATATTTGTTATACTCATTAGAATATTTACAAACTAACAACTAAACTAGAAACTAGCTGTAAAAATTAGCTTCAACCATATCCTCTTATGAATTTGATTGCACATAATGGAATTATTGCTTGACCATAAAGCTTGGCAACCAAAATTCATTCCAAATCAAACATTCAGATACCTAGAGGTGGTATTGGAAAGGGTTCAACGCACCAACTCAGAATGCAACAGGTTGCTCTTCATATTGAATGATTCTTATATGTCTAAAGCTCCTAGAAACTGATCTTTTGCATGCTAGATCAAGGAGCTTTAGCCCAGGAAGATCAATCAATTTTAGTGGAGGGGCTGTAGAAGAATAAAAAATATAGTTAGATCAAGGCAATTATAGTGATGTTATACATGAACTTTAAAATGATGATGTTCAGAAGTTTATGAATGAAAACAATTGACTAAGGACGCCCAAAACCCAGGTCACCAATATTTTTTTGTCCGTTGCGAACACCAATATTTTTTTGTCCGTTGCGATTTCAGCAGCATAGGAAGAATCGCTCTGCGAGCAAAATATTTTTCCTCTTTCAGTTCCCTACAAATTCAACCCCAAAAATAAAGGAATTATGTTTCAGTGTTTTCCGCCAAACATAACATCAAGAGAACATGAGTATATCACAAGATTGGTTGAGTAGCTTCTATTTGAATTCACAGCCTAAAAGCACACAATAAGATGAAACCAAAATAAAATAATGATTATCCAGTATACATCACAATGGGGATCAAAACCTAGAATAACAGCTTTGATAACAGTAGAGGTTCATTGTTGGCACATGTACAACATTTCAAAATTAGAGTAATTGATAAAACTACAATGTAAGATGCACTTAATTGCAGACCGTTCAACGCTATTCCTAAATACTAATGCGAGAACTGCAGCAGCTTAAAGCATGCAAATTTGGCATATGTGGTGAGTGAGAATGAAGCCCACAACTAGAGTGACAAAAACTGTGTTTATCCTTGTATGCTTACCCGTTAACTTGTTATTGTGAGCAAGTGCAGTCAGTCAAGCCACAATAAAGGATGTGTGAACCAGCCATAGAACTTCATAAACCTCAAGACCTGATTCCTTAATAGTTATTTTCGGTTCCTACCTAGTGATCCGTTGCGGTGCAGTTAGTATTGATGGATAAGCAAGAAAATTCAGACAGAACGAATCTGTGGGTGTATACATGAATGGATGGATGATTGGACAATAACTAGTAAGCTCATTATTCTCAATGAAATTATACATGTGATATGATATTAGCCTGAGCAAAAGAAAAACTAATTAGAATCGCGGGAACAGCATAGATAAGTTGATGCAAGGACACAAATCAAGGTAAAGATTACAGTGAGAGGTATTTCAAAAGCTATATTAGAAGTATCAAGAATGGTTGAGTCCTTTCTTTTGGATCATCATTATCTAATCCACAATCCTAACCATGCTGAGTTTGCTATAGGGATACTTAGTTCCCGTTCCACTCTATTGTCGGTCATATTCTTGCCAAAATGTGATATACTTTTGTTGATCGTTTTAAATATGACAATAACAATGGAATGAAGTCTAGAATCTGTATGATATTGACAAAGTACTTCACATAAAGAATCAGATATGATTTACTTCTATAAGTAATCACAATTGCAGTCAAACCCAAGACAACTCGACCTAAATTAACAGAAATGAAATATAATACTTCCTCTCAAGCTTGATCTTGTGTATCACTCATCCCCAATGTATTAAATAAAACATGAACCCTTATACTTATCAAAGCATTTCTAAAGAGATTTGCAACCTGGTCTTTGTATCACAGTGGAGAAAGTAATGAATCTATTGACCGTTGACAATACAACATCAGTAGCAAAATAGCAGTCCACTTCTCTGTGTTTTGTCCTCTTGTGAACAATAGGATCAGTAGCAAAATGGAAGTCCACTTATCTGTGTTTTGCTCTCTCGTGAACAATAAAATTATTGTCTAAAAGTTTTAGCACCGTTATCAACATGTAATAGGGCTAGCTGTGGAATATGGTATAGGTACCCACTAGATGCACTAAGTAGCATGTGGGCACACTACTATAGATCTGCCAAGACGGATGGATAGTTGATGTTGTTGCTTCTATCCTCATGTAGTAAATAATTCAGCAAAATACGCACCTTCGTATTAACTGTAGATCAAATTTTATTGTTGCTATTGAGGGGGGCATGGCCATATGATAGATAAGGATAACAGATTGTGAGGACGCCATGTCTGGAGGCCCTTGGTCCATATTTGGCGGTTGCTCATGGTACAGCACATCTACCCCTAAGGAAAGCAATTAATTTCAAATTGCTTCCCTAACATTCAAGCCCCATTCCAAATGTTTACTTTTAGGATAACTTATTAAGGTAATTGTTCCTATTCAAATTTCTTCTAGTATTGTCTAACAGTTAAAAGGGATATTGTATTCCTACCCTTCTAGACCAGAATGAACTATCTTATGAGATCCTGATGTGTGCATATTGCTAGAAAGATTGCAACACTTGTTGGTAGTAATAGTAGTAGAAAATATACCAAGAAGCACTACCATGAGTGTGAGAGAACATATTATGAATTATACTTAGACGTCAACCAAACGTGCCTTCTATACACTGAGAGAGTGGTGTGTGAACAACCTAATTAGCCAATGGAAACTATACTATTAGCCCGTGCCAACAGTAATTAGCATAATATAAAAGATTAAATTGCAAGAGACATACAGGGGCAAGGGTGGTTCAGTTGAAGGACTGCCGATGAAGTATTGAGGTTCGAGCCCCAAGAAAAAAAATTGTTAATTTACCTCCCCCACCCACCCCACACATCCCAGATTTGTGTGTATGAACATTATTTTTTATTTTTCTTTTGTCTGGAGGAACTTTGGTGACCTTTCTAGGAACCAGAAGGTTTTCCATTTCTTATGCCGATTGGTAACCCACACACACAGATACACACAGGATATGCCTTGGCACCTAGGTACCCACTAGCTGCACTAAGTAGCATGTGGGCACACTACTATAGATCTGCCAAGATGGATGGATAGTTGATGTTGTTGCTTCTATCCAGGATGATTGTTCCTAAATATTTGCTTCACTAATAGAAGACAACAACCCAGGTAAAATATATCATATTTTGAATTCTTAATCAATAGACATAATACGAGTGCTCTCTTGCCACTTGGAACCTCTAGGAAAATACTAATAAGCATCACTACCAATCCTATTGTGAGCATCAATCTATGAGACCACAATTCTTACCTTTTCTATGCCTCATGTAGTAAATAATTCAGCAAAATACGCACCTTCGTATTAAGTGTAGATCAAATTTTATTGTTGCTATTGAGGGGGGTGTGTCCATATGATAGATAAGGATAACGGATTGTGAGGACGCCATGTCTGGAGGCCCTTGGTCCATATTTGGCGGTTGCTCATGGTGTGGCGTTGGGATGCCCAATTCTAGCCAAGTGACCAGCTACCTGACTGTATAGTTACCTGGGTGAAAATAGTGAACCTCCCCCTCTACCTGTATGATAAGGTGTTCTTTGAAGCTGTCAGAACGGCTCTGGGGCACCTGGTCAGAGTTATGCCTAACTTATAGGCTATTGAGGCATATAATTGAATCCTTCAAGGTGGGACTAAGAAGCCTAAAGATAGAGAACCAGAGAGAGAAGTTAATGTGGAGTGAAGTGGATCTACAAGGAAGGCAAGTGGAAAATGGTCTACAAATATCATGCATACAAGATATACAACATGAGGACCCCGTTCAGGGATGAGTGGGAGGATAACTGGGTTTCGCGAGGCACTAAGCAATATTGGGACTATGGTGTTCATATTTGTAAGAAGTGCCAATAGGGTGGCAGATAACCTGGATAAATTCCATCTAAACAGACATGGTATGATAGACTCCTGAGGGTCTCTTGAGCCTCATTGATCCAGATATGTTAAATAGAATTGAAATGCAATCTCATCTTGAGGAAGGCAACGGGGACAACGATTATAATGTGTTGTTTATATTTACACAAGAAGGGCAGAATGAATAAAAAGGACAGTTGGCGTACCCCCAAAAAATATAACACTAGTGAACAAGAAGCTCAAGTTAAGTGTGACGTCTCTTTCAACCTCTTAGAAAACAAAACCAACATGTAAGATTAAATAGAATGTATCTTTGTTTTTCTATAAACCATAAGACGAGATGAATTCAGTATGGAAAAACTAGATTGAGTCGCTCAAAAAGTGGGACTAGGACATAAGAATACATTGGTATGAAAAGAGAGCTATTCATTGGTATCACATAAAATCCATAAGATATCGACAAATGACAATGTAAAGTTGATGTATTCAACTTACAACTAGCTTCACTAACATATAATTACTATTCTTATTCACACTGAGTAGACAGATTCTGGTATGAAAATATCATAGTTAAATTCTTTGATAAAGTGCAAAAGAAGAATACCTCGACGCATTGCATCCATGAGGTTGCCACCTCCAAATTTGATTCAAGTGTCCAATCAGCCTGACTTTTTACAGTTTGAATTTGGATGTAGGGCCACTAGCCATTTAGAACTTCCTATAAAAAAACTCAAAATATAAGCATAGACTCTTACTCTTGTTCACAAGCAAATAAAACAACTATGTAACACTGTAAATAATATATTTGGTTTCAGTAACCCATGAGCTTAAAAAATTCATATGGGCATTCTGGAGATGAGGGAAACACTGGACCAGGTCTGACTTGGGGTGCTTGGCTTCAGCATGCTCCTTGCACTTCGACTCAGATGTGGTACAGATGAAAGTTTGCATGCAGACCTTGCACTGAGAGAGGAGAAAACAAAAAGTCAAGAATCATGTAAAACTTAGACACCTGCTAGATGGCAAATAGTAATAACCAAAGAAGAAAAGAACAAAATAGAAAAGAAACGTGTAGCAATTGGACAAGACAAAAGAAGGCATTGTGCTAGAGAGTCATCTAAAATCAATTACAAGCCAGAAGGGCTTGAGACCACACAAACTCTATCGTGAGACCTAGAATTCCAAAAACAATATGAATTAATCGTCTACCACAAACCCGCTATGCTACTCTACTGACATTGATAGGATGCAGGAAGCCATATTCATAATGGCAACAACACATGGTTATTGGTCAAAATAGTCATAGGCATCTATTTAAGAAAGGATCCTCAAAACCAGTCATCAAAGTTAAGTGATTAATGAGCCAGGTATTTGATACATGTTGAACCAACATAACTAAGTGGTCACAATATGAAACAAACTGACATAGCTACATGCATAAGATCGGCAATCAAAAAATCCATTACTTCGTGTTCTGTGACGAAGCTTCTCCCCCTATAACAGACCAAATAAAACAAGCAGGCATAGCTTTTGGAACACAAATGAAGGGCCTGGTTATAGGATTAGAAACACAGTGCAATTCAAGAAAATTTAAACCAAACGCATCTAAACATATACAATGATAGAACTATTCGATACAGGAAAGCAATCACGGCTTTAAAGCAAGCTAAAAGCTAGATTCAGTGTTTCTACCAGGCTAGATGATTTTGATATGCTAGAATTAGATTCTTCCTAGGCAACTGACCAAGAACTTTTTTAGTAGATCAAACGAGCAACCTACATACTGGAAGATTATCCGGATGCAAGTGGACAACGGATCAGGAATATCAGCAAATAGCACCGAATTAAGAGATCTCCGAACTATGAGTAATAATAACGAACGAGGCCGTAACCAAGCAGCAAAGAGATATACACATGAAAACCAAACTACAGCTAAAGAAAAAGCAAGTCTGCAGGTAGGAGTCAGACGGACAAACCTGGATCGACATGGCCTTCTTGTTGGTCTCGAGTTGGCTCCCTGTCAAAAGCACATAGCAACAGATCCGAGAGGTTAATCGACAGAAACCCTGAATCGGATGAGGAAATTGAAAGGAAAAAGATGGAAAGGGCGAAGGTAGAGGGTTATTGGTGGTAAACTAGGTTAGGTAAGCAATCTATGAGGGGAAAATTGGTCAGTACGATACCCTTGCCGGCATTCTTCAGCTTCTCTAGGTTCCTCTCCCTGGCCATCTTGGACTTCTATGCGTTGCCGCCCCCCATCGCCGCTCCGCGTCAAAGACTTATCTTCCCCCTTTTGGCCGCCGCCGCCCGTAGCAGAGAAAATCTCAAATCCGCCTCTCCTCCGCTCTCTCATTCCGCTCCACAAGGCGAGCACGGTCGATCACACCACGTCGTGTTATCTATAGGCGGGCACGACTTACCCGTCCCAGGCCGAGCAAGCGGAATCTGCGTCCCGCCAGCGTGGACTGGTAATTGTGTGCGGCGGGATGGGGATTGCGTGCGGCAGGATGGAAGCTGGGTGTCGCGGGAGGAAAAGGGGTTGCGGGAGGCAGAGACATTTAGGTTGAAAATTGGTTTGCGCTTCGGCAGAAGAATGGTCATTTGGATAGGCAAATTGCCCGCCATCAATTTGGCCGGGTGGGAAGGGTTATGAGATGGAGGGAAATATTTGTCATGGTATTTTTCACTGGGTGATTAGTGAGTAATGTATTTATGAGGGATTAGTGTTCACATAAAAGGTCTAAGGATGTAAAAAATACGGTTGAGGGATTTGGTCCCATGTTTGAAGGATGATCCCTCACAAATAGACATCATTATTCACGATTTTCGGTTCCTCACAAATGTTCTTCAATAAAGGCCAACTTTTTTGTAGTGAGACGTGTTCGATCATCCCTAATACATCGACCCCCCTCCAACCATCGACCACCCCACTTCCTCCATTTATTTTTCCACCATCTCCACAATTGCATCACCACCACCCTCCTCCCATTGACCATCACCCTCCTCCCATCGAATATTACCCATCGACCACCACCCTATCAAAAACCACCCCCATTGACCTTCACCCATCAACCTCCACCTAGTGATCAACTCCTTCATTTTTCTCTCATAGACCACAACCCATCGACCACTATTGCCGACCACCACCCCCATCGACCTCCACCCATCAATCAACCCCTTCATCTTTCATCCATTGACCACCACCACCCAATCGACCACCACCCATCAACCACCTCCATCAATGCCCACCATCGACCACTGTCCATCAACCACTTCCCATCAACCCATCTTCTGGCTATTTCTAGAATAGCAAGTTGAAACCCTAAAGGTCTTCCCTTTTTTCTTGCCTACACCACAAGGTGGAGTGAATCTCACACCATGGTGGAGTATCTCTTTCCTTATCTTTTCTACCCCTATGTGGGTTTCTTAGATCTATTAATCCAAATTTGTTGCTATTAATTACTGCCCCTATGAGGGAATCTTGGATCTGTTGATCCAAATCTATTGTTGCTGCAATCTACTACCCCTATGTGGGTTTCTTGGATCAATTGATCCAACTCTACTGTTGTTGCTATTTACTACCCCTATGTAGGTGTCTCAGATCTGTTGATCCAAATCTACTATTGTTATTTTCTGCCCCTATGCAGGTTTCTTGGATCTATTTTGATCTGGTTATTGCTTCCTTTATCCCTATGTGGGCTGTTTAGATCTTATCTTTTGTTGTTGTTTTTTTATCTGCTCTTGTTCTATTGTTGCTTCTCCATTGTGAGCTTCTCAGATCTCATCATCCATATCTGCTCTTTTGTACCACTTCTACTGCATCTTTGTAAGTGACATCTCTTTGGATTCCATGGTGGCTATGGATCCTTTACGGAATTTGTGTGTTACAACTATGAAACTTGATGGGTTAAATTACCATCTTTAGGCGGCATCATTTGAACTCTATGTCAAAGCCTAAGGATGTTACTCTCATATCTCTTCTGCTACTAAGGATCCTCCTAATGTCTTGGCAGATGATAAATACAAATAGGCCTATGACCAATGGTCCAAAGATGATTTTTGTGTCATGACATGGATGGTGAACAATGTTGAACTAAAGACCAACTAGTCTCTTCTTCACCTACAAAATTCTAAAGCCATGTGGGATCAACTTCCCAATGTGTACTCACACCAGAAAAAGCCAAAGAAGGTCTTCTAGATCTTCAAGAACTTGGATAAAATGGAGTATTTCTCTAACGACTCTGTAGAACAACCGGTGTTCGGCGCTTTGGATTGAATTTGAAGTATAGCATCCACTCATTGTTTATATTAAAGAAATTCAATGGCAACGCGATGAACTTCGGCTTGTCCAATTTTTGGTTGGTTTACCTCCTTCCTTTGTAGGCATGGTAGACCAAATGTTATCTAGTGATCCCTTACCTACACTAAGGGATGTTCTCAAGAGTGTTCAATTCCTCCCTTCTATGGTCTCTCTACTTGTTATTTCTTCTTGCACTCGATCCTTATGGTTCGCTCCCCTGATTCTATACAAGGACTTAGACATGGTCGTAGTCAAGGTCGCGATGGAAATGCTCCTAGAAGAGCTCCTCCTTCTATCCCTAGATGAGGTCAGCCTCAACCACCTCTTGTCAATCACTTCTGCTATTTCTATGGATGCACAAACAACGATGAGGATTGTTGTTGGAAAAAGCACAGTAAACTTGCCTGGGCGAATCAGGTCTCCTCTGATGTCTGTGAAGACTCAACTGCTACCACCTCAATCTCTACTCAACCTATGGTTGAGTGGATTCGCTTAGAGTTTAAAACACTCCTCTAATCATGTCTATCCTCTCCAGCAACTACTATAGAAGGAGGTTCCTCTGCCCTACTTGCATCTCCTACTACAACTGGTAAAAATAAATGGGTCATTGAGTATGGTGTATCTACTCATATTTCTGGTTGTTTCAAACTATTCACTACCTTATTTAAGACTACAAAACTTCCTCCTATGACTATTGTGGGTGGAACTAAGTCTGTTGTCCATGGCATTGATATATCTATCTAAAAATATGCCTATAACATATATCTTATATGTTCCATGATTTCCTCTTAATTTACTATCTATGAGTAAAACTTTTAAGAGCCTTCTGTGCTCGATTACTTTTGACCTTGAGGGTTGTGTGTTTCAGGAGGTCTGTACAAGGAAGAGGATTGGTTCGGTCCATGAGGGTCCTGATGGACTATATTATGTGGATGCGCCACAATATGTTGTTGCTTTGTTATCTGCTTCTGTGACTAGTCTACAATGCGCTATCGCCTGGGACATCTTCTACTGCTAAACTTTGTTGTTTATTTCCAAATATTTTTGAGAAATAATTTTGTGTGAATCATGTCAATTTGGCAAACAAACTCGGGCAATTTTTCATAAGAAGTAAGAAATTAGTTCTAAAAAACTATTTGACATTGTTCATGCTAATATTTGCAATCCATTTTCTATTTCTAGCTTGTTTGGATATCACTTTTTTATGACCTTTATTGAACATTATTCCAGAGAAACTTGGTTGGTTTACTAAAGGATTGTAGTACCATTTTGCAAACTATCACCACCTTTTTTACTGAATCCAAACCCAATTCAAAACTTCTCTCAAAATCTTAGAAACCGCTAATGCCTTAGAGTTTATGTAAAACTTTGTCGATCATCTTTGTCAATCTTAGGGCACCATTCATCAGTTTCTTGCTTTTACACACCATAACAGAATGGTGTGGGAGCAAGGAAGAATTGTCATTTACTTGGTGTAGCACAAACTCTTCTTCTTCACTATCATGTCCCTAAACATTTTGGCCCAAATTTGTTTCTATAGCATGCTACTTAATCATTTGTATGCCTTCTTTTTTGTTACATAATCAAGGTCTTGTCTCTCTTCTTTACCTTGATGTGCATTTTCTCTCTGTTCCATTACGCATCTTTGGTGGAACAAGTTTTGTTAAGAATATGTATCCTAGGATTTCTAAATTGACCCCTGTTCCATTAAGTGTGTCTTTCTAAGATATTCCCAAACTCAAAAATAATATTGGTGTTAGACCATGTCAATCAAAAATCGTTTGTGAGTGTAGATGTTGTGTTCTTTGAAAACACACCATACTACTCTGATGAAGGGACTTCTTTATCTAGTGATTTGGTGGTTCCTAATCCTCTACCTGAGGTAGTAGAACATGATCACACTAAATAAAATGAAGAGGTGTCTATGAGAAGACCCACGGTTATAGATCCCCCTCAGGTTCCTCAAAAACCAATTCCTCCCTCGTTGAGTCACAACATCCCTTAGGTGTTTTATTACCTACATCTTCCTATAAACCTAAGGAAAGGTGTGTGCTCATGTACTCAACATTCGATAAGTAAATTTTGTTGTACCACTAATCATGGTTCTAGCTTTGCATATTTTACTATTGATCTTTTTGGTATTTTTGTGTCGAAGAATGCTACACAAGCTCTTCAACATCCTGTCTAGCCTCAAGTTATAGAAACAGAAATGTCTTCACTACAAGATTGCAATACTTGGGATCTTGTTGATCGTCCTAAAAATTATCCAATGGTTGGATGTCTCTAGATCTTTATGTTGGATCCTAGATGGGTGATTAGATGCTCTAGAAAAATTCATTAGACCTTCAAGATATATCACAAGATAAGGTTGCTAAATAGGAAATGTGTGTGAAACTAAAACATGCATAGCAAGGGAGAGAGATTGAACATACACCAAGAGACTAGCTATTTAGAGTGGTTCCACACTTCAAACTAGAAGTGAGTCAATCCACTACCTAGAGAGATCAACCGCTAGGATTTCTTAACCTTGCACCTTCATTATATTCATTATAAGAGATACAATACATGACCACCAAAGGACTTACCTATCCAATACAAAGAGTCTTCAACCTTACTAAGGACTTACCCACTTTGCTAGAGTCTTCTGCCTTCTTCTAATGATTTACCTACTCTTGCACAAGTCTTCAGCCTTCAAGGAATTACCCACTCTTCTTGGATCTTCACCTTTGACTTCACCTTCACTTGGAGAAGCTTCCACCAAGGACTTAACCACTTGAGCAAGGAGTCTTTTGCCTTCACCAAGGGCTTACCCACTCTAGCTCCAAGTCTTCAGCCTTGATCTTCACCAAGCGATGCCTTCCCTTGTTCTTCTTCACCTCTCTTAGCAAAGAGAGAGATCCTTCATCTCCATGGTTGAATTGAGAGATAGGGAGGTGGTGGAAGTGAGAGCCTTACAAGATATACATGTAGGACTAGCTCTCTTATAGATTTCCTACTCACTCTAATGAATGTAGCAAGTGATTAAGCTTAGAGAGAGAGAGGAGGCTCTAGGAAGCACTCAACTATAGAATAGGAACTTCACATAGAGTTTTGCATTGAATGCTCAACCTTGGAATGAAGCCCAAGGGGTCCTATTTATAGATGGGGGTGCCTCTTAGCCTTTGGGAACACTTGAGAATGAAAACTAGCCGATTTGTGGCTTGCAACAGATATATTTTCACTTGTTGCAACTCCACAACGGCTAGAAGCACTTTTCTGCACTTTTCCATACAGTGCAATCGGTCGAGTTTCTATAAAGGTAACTCGACTGATAGAGTAAAAGATAAAGTCGATATTCATACCATCGGTCGATTTGTCCTGGGGAAACTCGACCGACCAATGAAAATCAAATTGGTCAAGCACTCCATCGATCGAGTTTTGTGAAGTGTAAACTCGATCGATCAAAAGTCATTTTCAAGATCCAATCATGATCGATCGAGTTATGTGTATTGACAACTCGACTGATGAACAACCTGATGTGAATTTTGGAAAATGGCTTTTGAGTGCTTAAACATTCGATCTAAGTGCTCCAAATTTTTTAAGCTTAATTACAAGTCATACAATTATTACAAGTGATTTGCAACATGATTCTAATGGATTAACATCATATTACAAAAATGTGCACTTGTATTGACTTTGACTTGTCTTTTCTCCAATTTGAGATGCGCAAGTTAGGGCATTTGGAGTGTGTCTATACCTAATCTGAAAACACTCAAGTAGAAGCATTAGACACCAATATGTGGAATGGTTAGTCATCATCAAAACAAGGGCTTAGTCAATTTAGACGTGAGTCAACATTGACCTAATTGACCTTGAGTCAACATTCTCCCCCTTTTTGAAAATGACAAACCATTCCATAAATGTATTGAAAGATTTTAAGTAAAATCAAACCTTCAGAGAAACCTAGGGGTTTCAATAGGATTGAGCTCATATTCTCCCCCTCAATTGATGCGCATGAAGTTCTCATACTCCCCCTCAATTGATGTTATTTCTCCTGCATGGTTAGCTTTCATAACATTTAAAGAATATTGTCTTCTACTCATATATGTCTTCTCCCATTTACCTTTTCCCCTTTATATGGACATGCTTCTCCTCTTCATGTAAGACATGCCTTCTTCCTCTTTTGTCAAAAGAAGACATACCTTTCACCCCCTTTGTCATTTCAAAAAGTGGGGGTATGAAGAAATAAGAAACACCACTTGTTTAAGGAAAGGAGATAACAAAAAGTTATACAAGGAGAGTATAAGAGCAAAGATAGGGGCTTGTCCAAGCATAGAAAGAAATGCAAGTTAAAGAATGCACTTGAACAACCCAAAAAGCAAGATGAAGTGATACAGAAAAACAATAAAACGCAATTTTGACCCTCAAGATGACAGAATTTGCCCAAAAAGTACCAGGTCTCATGGAAAATCCATGAGCCTTGCTCAGAAGGTCGTTTCTGCAAAAAAACACTAGTCTTGCACAAAAAACTAAAACTAAAGCAAAATCTGCATAAAAACCAAAAATACTCCAATTTCTACATACAATGTAGATTTATGTATCACAATGTTATGCAAGCAACTCAAGATAGTGGATATACAATTCAAGGAACAAGCTTGAGCATGTATGAGACAAGATACAAGTATAGCATATAGTAGAATACCACTAGATGAGCAAAGATACCAAGTATAAACAAGGCTAGAACTACATGTATATGAACTACTAGTAGATGTTATCACAAGTTAGGACTACTAGTAGGATCTAGATCATAGCAAGAGATACCAAAAGATACATAAGATAAAGCAATCTATGAGTAGATGTAGAGATATATCCAAACAAAGAGATAAGCAATTTTAGAAGCAAGTAAGGATATAACTCACATACAAATATGCATCATTATCAAAAGATGATTACCACTAAGAACCTCAAGGTTGTATCCAAACAAGATATACAACTAGATATATGTAGCAAGTTAGAGCACAACGGAAGCAATTTACGATACAACCAAAAGATCCAAAGAGATCATCATCAAAACCTGCAAAACAACTCAAAGCAAGTAATTACAAGATATATATGTACCAATTTAGAACAATTAGTAGGATAGAGTTGTAAGCAAGATAAGTAATTTAGAACATTGCAATATGCAAATATAAAGGTACCAAGTGAGAGTGCCAAAGAATAAGGCTATTGGTTGAGAAAATCTAGTTGAGAGAGAAATTCTCATTCAATAAGCCAACTGTGTATTTTGTGCACAGTGTTGTCAGTCAAGTTTTGTGTATTGACAACTCAACCGATGACAGTTGTTGGCAGCATCCATTGGTGCCTATCAGTCGAGTTTCAAATAGGACAAACTCGATCGACAAAGATGTTTTCAAAAACCACATATATTTCATTAAAACATATTTAAAGGCATGCTAAAAATATTAACCATTTATATCCAAACATGTGTAAGCAAGTTAGTAATGCACTATAAGAGTATTTGAAATAGTTTTTGAGCAAGAGTGTGAAGAGAAACACAAAATACCACTTTTGACTCAAAAACCATATGTATAGTGCACACTATCTTGACAAAACAAGTTAGGATTGGTTATAAGCAAGAGAAACATTACCTTTGTGCTAACCATTGTTGTTCCACTTATTTTCACTTCATACACATCTCACCTTTCTTCTTTCATGTGGATTGAGAAGTCAATTTGCAATTCAATAGCTCAAGTTAATCCATTTGCAAGTACCTACAAGAAGAAAGATGAAATGGTCCCCAATTATGTTTTTGGGTCCGGAGGGGTTAGTTTAGCAACCCAAGTCCTGTTGCTCTTGGGTGCTTTCCTAAAAGGACAACAAGTAGAATAATGATCGATTTTATTGCAATAGTTGCATGTGCCCATAGTCTTAGAACTAGAGGATTCTCCATAGAATATTGGAGGTCCTTTACCTTTGTTGTTCCTTTGACTACCATCATACCCCAAACTATGTCTACCAATTTGTTTGGTAGTATGGTGTAGGATATCATTAAGGCTCTTCTTACCAACTAAGAATCTTTACAAAGAAGATCTCAAACTATCATTATCATGCTTAAGAGAAGCAATAGTAGAAGACAAATTAATGATATTATCTCTAGCATGAAAAAGATCATTTTTTAAGCAAAGAGCTCTAGTTAAATAAGAATCTTTATCAATATGAAGAGAAGCAACATCATTCTGTCTACTAGTAGAACTAGAACAAGATTCATGCACATTGATTTTAGCAAGCAAGGAGGCATTTTCTGTTTCAAGCAAAGCAATCTTAGAAAGATAAACACCATTTTCATATTCTAATTCTTGCAAAACAAAATCTTTGTCCTCGTTTTCATATTTAAGAACATCAATAACATGCATGAGAGAATCAACAATTAAAGTATGCTCTTCATTAGAACTTGGCATAAGAGGTTGAGCTTCTAAAAATTTAATCTTATCAAGCAAACTAGCATTTTCAAGTTTAAGAGAGTCTACTTGGCTAAGACAAGCATTTTTTTCATCAATCAAGCAAGAATTAGCATGTTCAAGATCATCTAGTTCTACATGCAAATTATCAACAATTCTAGCAAGCTTTTTCTTTTTCCTTTTATAAGACTTAAGAGAGGCACAAGTATCATGAATAATAACAATCAAAGATTCTTTATCTAAAGAGTTTAGATTTTCCTCACTTGAGTCTTTACTTGTTGATGCCATAAGAGTAAAATGGCATTCGCCTTCATCACTAGAGCTTGAGCTTGATCCTCCACTTGAATCTTCACTTGATCTTGAGTTGGAGGAGTCACTTGAGCTTGAGTGGCACTTATCTTCTCTTTTCTTGTGATGATGGATCTTCTTGCCTTGTATACAATCTATCTTTAAGTGACCCTTCTTTCCACACTTGAGGCACCGAATGGAGGAGGAATTCTTGATTTTGTAGAATCTACCCTTGGAGTACATGGCATCTTCTTCAACATGAGAGGATGGAGAGACTTGTTCCATGATAGCTTTAACTTGAGCCTTCATTTCAGCCTTCTTCATTCTCTTTAGCTCTTTCTTCTCTTGTCTTGCAACTTCTTCTCTCATATCAAGTGTGACTTCATGTGCTTATAGATTTCCAATGAGCTCTTCAATAGGAATATCCTTAAGAGACCTTTCTTCTTCAATGGAAGTCACATTGGGTTCCCACCTCTTTGGGAGAGTTCTAAGGATCTTTGAGTTGATTTCTCCTCTAAACATAGGATGACCTAGAACAACAAGACCATTCACAATGGTGTTGAGCCTTGAGTACATGTTGGTTATCCTATCCTCCTTTTCCATCTTGAAGTTCTCAAGCAGCCCTTTGAGAATGTAGACCTTGCTTTCCTTCACTTGATTTGTCCCCTCATAAGTGATGCATAGCTTTCTCCATACCTCATAGGCTGTCTCACATGAAAATTCTGGTTGAACTTGGTGGAGGTCATGGAGGCATAGAGGATTTGCATGGCTCTAGCATTCAAGGTTGCTTTCTTCAAAATAGCATCATCCCATTCTTCAATATTTGTCTTTGGTAGCTTGTATGGGCTGTTCACCATTTGCCACATCTCAAGACTTGATCCTTGGATATAGAATTGAAGCCTTCTTCTCCAATAGAGAAAATTACTCCCATCAAAGATTGGTAGGTTGATCAAGTATCTCCCTCCTTGGTAGTCACCCATCTTCTCCTACTTGTTGAAGTATTCTTGGAGAAGTTCGCTCTGTTACCAATTGTTGGACCCTAGATGGGTGATTAGATGCTCTAGAGGGGGGAGAATAGAGATGAATGCACTTAAACAAAATTCATTAGACCTTCAAGATATATCACAAGATAAGGTTTCTAAATAAGAAATTTGTGTGCAACTAAAACATACACAGCAAGGGAGAGAGAGATTGAACATACACAAAGAGACAAGCTATTTAGAGTGGTTCCACACTTCAAACTAGAAGTGAGTCAGTCCACTACCTAGAGAGGTCAACCTCTAGGATTTCTTAACCTTGCACCTTCATTATATTCATTATAAGAGATACAATACATTACCACCAAAGGACTTACCTATCCAATACAAAGAGTCTTCAACCTTACCAAGGACTTACCCACTTTGCAAGAGTCTCCCACCTTCTTCCAAGGACTTACCTACTCTTACACAAGTCTTCAGCCTTCAAGGAATTACCCACTCTTCTTGGATCTTCTTCCTTTGACTTCACCTTCACTTGGAGAAGCTTCCACCAAGGACTTACCCACTTGAGTAAGGAGTCTTATGCCTTCACCAAGGGCTTACCCACTCTAGCTCCAACTCTTCATCCTTGATCTTCACCAAGGGATGCCTTCCCTTGTTCTTCTTCACCTCTCTTACCAAAGAGAGAGATCATTCATCTTCATGGTTGAATTGAGAGATAGGGAGGTGGTGGAAGTGAGAGCCTTACAATATATACATGTAGGGCTAGCTCTCTTACATATTTCCTACTCACTCTAATGAATGTAGCAAGTGATTAAGCTTAGAGAGAGGGGAGGTTGTAGGAAGCACTCAACTATAGAATAGGAACCTCACATAGAGTTTTACATTGAATGCTCGACCTTGGAATGAAGCCTAAGGGTCCTATTTATAGCTGGGGATGCCTCTTAGCATTTGGGAACACTTGAGAATGAAAACTATCCATTATGTGGCTTGTAACAGATATATTTTCACTTGTTGCAACTTCACAATGGCTAGAAGCAATTTTTTGCACTTTTCCATACAGTGCAATCGGTCGAGTTTCTATAAAGGTAACTCGACTGATAGAGTAAAAGACAAAGCCGATATTCAGACCATCAGTCGAGTTTGTCCTGAGGAAACTCGACCGACCAATGAAAATCAAATTGGTCAGGTACTCCATCGATCAAGTTCTGTGAAGTGTAAACTCGACCGATCAAAAGTCATTTTCAAGATCCAATCAGGATCAGTCGAGTTATGTGTATTGACAACTCGACTGATGAACAGCCTGATGTGAATTTTGGAAAATGTCTTTTGAGTGCTTAAACATTCGATCTAAGTGCTCCTGATTTTTTCCAAGCTTAATTACAAGTCATACAATCATTACAAGTGATTTACAACATGATTCTAATGGATTTAAATCATATTACAAAAATGTGCACTTGTTTTGACTTTGACTTGTCTTTTCTCCAATTTGAGATGCGCAAGTTAGGGCATTTGGAGTGTGTCTATACCTAATCTGAAAACACTCAAGTAGAAGCATTAGACACTAATATGTGGAATGGTTAGTCATCATCTAAACAAGAATTTAGTCAATTTAGATGTGAGTCAACATTGACCTAATTGACCTTGAGTCAACATTCTCCCCCTTTTTGAAGATGACAAACCATTCCATAAATGTATTGAAAGCTTTTAAGTAAAATCATAGCTTCAGAGAAACCTAGGGGTTTCAATAGGATTGAGATCATATGCTCCCCCTCAATTGATGTGCATGAAGTTCTCATACTCCCCCTCAATTGATGTTATTTCTCCTACATGGTTAGCTTTCATAACATTTATAGAATACTATGTCTTCTACTCATATATGTCTTCTCCCATTTACCTTCTACCCTTTATATGGACATGCTTCTCATCTTCATGTAAGACATGCCTTCTTCCTCTTTTGTCAAAAGAAGACATACCTTTCTCCTCCTTTGTCATTTCAAAAAGTGGGGGTATGAAGAAATAAGAAACACCACTTGTTATAGGAAAGGAGATAACAAAAAGTTATATAAGGAGAGTAGAAGAGCACAGATAGGGGCATGTCCAAGCATAGAAAGAAACGCAAGTTAAAGAACGTACTTGAACAACCCAAAAAGCAAGATGAAGTTCTACAGAAAAATAATAAAATGCAATTTTGACACTTAAGACGACCGAATTTGCCCAAAAAGTATCAGGGCTCATGGCAAAGTGAATAGCCTTGCTCAGAAGGTCGTTTCTGCATAAAAAACACTAGTCTTGCATCAAAAACTGAAACTGGAGCAAAATTTGCATAAAAACCAAAAATACTCCAATTTCTACATATAATGTAGATCTATGTATCATGTATCACAATGTTATGCAAGCAAATCAAGATAGTGGATATGCAATTCAAGGAACAAGCTTGAGTATGTATGAGATAAGATACAAGCATAGCATATAGTAGAATACCACTAGATGAGCAAAGATACCAAGTATAAACAAGGCTAGAACTACATGTATATGAACTACTAGTAGATGTTATCACATGATAGGACTACTAGTAGGATCGAGATCATAGCAAGAGATACCAAAAGATACATAATATAAAGCAAGCTATGAGTAGATGTAGAGATATATCCAAACAAAGAGATAAGCAATTTTAGAAGCAAGTAAGGATATAGATCACATGCAAATATGCATCATTTCCAAAAGATGATTACCACTAAGAACCTCAAGGTTGTATCCAAACAAGATATACAACTAGATAGATGTAGCAAGTTAGATCACAACAGAAGCAATTTAAGACAACCAAAAGATCCAAAGAGATCATCATCAAAACCTACAAAACAACTCAAAGCAAGTAATTGCAAGATATAGATGACAAAATTTAGAGCAATTAGCAGGATAGAGTCGTAAGAAAGATAGGAAATTTAGAACATGGCAATATGCATATATAAAGGTACCAAATGAGAGTGTCAAAGAATAAGGCTATTGGATGAGAAAATCTAGTTGAGAGGGAAATTCTCATTCAATAAGCCAACTGTGTATTCTGTGCACAGTGTTGTCGGTCGAGTTTTGTGTATTGACAACTTGACCGATGACAGTTGTTGGCAACACCCATTGGTGCCTATCGGTTGAGTTTCAAATAGGACAAACTCGACCGACAAAGCTGCTGTCAAAAAGCACATATATTTCATAAAAACATATTTAAAGGCATGCTAAAAATACAAACCATATCCAAACATGTGTAAGCAAGTTAGTAATGCACTATAAAAGCATTTGAAATAGTTTTTCAGCAAGAGTGTGAAAAGAAACACAAAATATCACTTTTGACTCAAAAACCATATGTATAGTGCACACTATCTTAACAAAACAAGTTAGGATTGGTTATAAGCAAGAGAAACATTACCTTTGTGCTTACCATTGCTTTTCCACTTATTTTCACTTCATCAACATCTCACCTTTCTTCTTTCATGTGGATTGAGAATTTAATTTGCAATTCAATAGCTCAAGTTAATCCATTTGCAAGTACCTACAAGAACAAAGATGCAATGGTCCCCAATTATGTTTTTGGGTCCGGAGGGGTTAGTTTAGCAACCCAAGTCCTATTGCTCTTGGGTGCTTTCCTAAAAGGACAACAAGTAGAATAATGACCAATTTCATTGCAATAGTTGCATGTGCCCATAGTCTTGGAACTATTGGATTCTCCATGGAATATTAGAGGTCCTTTACCTTTGTTGTTCCTTTGACTACCATTATACCCCAAACCATGTCTACCAATTTGTTTGGTAGTATGGTGTAGGATATCATTAAGGCTCTTCTTACCAGCTAAGAATCTTTACAAAGAAGATCTCAAAATGTCATTATCATGCTTAAGAGAAGCAATAGTAGAAGACAAATTATTGATATTATCTCTAGCATGCAAAAGATCATTTTGTAACCAAAGAGCTCTAGTTAAATAAGAATCTTTATCAATATGAAGACCAGCAACATCACTCTCTCTACTAGTAGAACTAGAACAAGATTCATGCACATTGATTTTATCAAGCAAGGAGGCATTTTTTGTTTCAAGCAAAGCAATCTTAGAAAGATAAAATCCATTTTCAGATTCTAATTCTTGCAAAACAAAATCATTGTCCTTGTTTTCAGATTTAAGAACATCAATATCATGCATGAGAGAATCAATAATTAAAGTATGTTCTTCATTAGAACTTGGCATAAGAGGTTGAGCTTCTAGAAATTTAATCTTATCCAGCAAACTAGCATTTTCAAGTTTAAGAGAGTCTACTTGGCTAAGACAAGCATTTTTGTCATCAAGCAAGCAAGAATTAGCATGTTCAAGATCATCTAGTTCTACATGCAAATTATCAACAATTCTAGCAAGCTTTTTCTTTTTCCTTTTATAAGACTTAAGAGAGGCACAAGTATCATGAATAATAGCAATTAAAGATTCTTTATCTAAAGAGTTTAGATTTTCCTCACTTGAGTATTTACTTGTTGATGCCATAAGAGTAAAATGGCCTTCTCCTTCATCACTAGAGCTTGAGCTTGATCCTCCACTTGAATCTTCACTTGAGCTTGAGTTGGAGGAGTCACTTGAGCTTGAGTGGCACTTATCTTCTCTTTTCTTGTGATGATGGATCTTCTTTCCTTGTAGATAATCTATCTTGAAGTGATCCTTCATTCCACACTTGAGGCACTGGATGGAGGAGGAATTCTTTCTTTTGTAGAATCTACCCTTGGAGTACATGGCATATTTTTCAACATGAGAGGATGGAGAGACTTGTTCCATATAGCTTCAATTTGAGCCTTCATTTCATCCTTCTTCATTCTCTTTAGCTCTTTCTTCTCTTGTCTTGCAACTTCTTCTCTCTTGTCAAGTGTGACTTCATGTGCTTGTAGATTTCCAATGAGCTATTTAATAGGAATATCCTTAAGAGACCTTGCTTCTTCAATGGAAGTCACATTGGGTTCCCACCTCTTTGGGAGAGTTCTAAGGATCTTTGAGTTGATCTCTCCTCTAGACATAGGATGACCTAGAACAGCAAGTCCATTCACAATGGTGTTGAGCCTTGAGTACATGTTGGCTATCCTCTCCTACTTTCTCGTCTTGAAGTTCTCAAGCATCCCTTTGAGCATGTAGACTTTGCTTTCCTTCACTTGATCTGTCCCCTCATAAGTGATGCATAGATTTCTCCATACCTCATAGGCTGTCTCACATGAAGAAATCCAGTTAATCTCGGTGGAAGTCATGGAGGCATAGAGGATTTGCATGGCTCTAGCATTCAAGGTTGCTTTCTTCAAGTTGTCTTTGGTAGCTTGTATGGGTTTTTCACCATTTGTCACATCTCAAGACTTGATCCTTGGATGTAGAATTGAATCCTTCTTCTCCAATAGAGGAAATTACTTCCATCAAAGATTGGTAGGCTGATCAAGTATCTCCCTCCTTGGTAGTCACCAATCTTTTCCTACTTGTTGAAGTATGCTTGGAGAAGCCCGCTCTGATACCAATTGTTGGACCCTAGATGGGTGATTAGATGATCTAGAGGGGGGTGAATAGAGTTGAATGCACTTAAACAAAATTCATTAGACCTTCAAGATATATCACAAGATAAGGTTTCTAAATAGGAAATTTGTGTACAAATAAAACATGCATAGCAAGGGAGAGAGAGATTGAACATACACAAAGAGACAAGATATTTAGAGTGGTTCCACACTTCAAACTAGAAGTGAGTCAATCCACTACCTAGAGAGGTCAACCTCTAGGATTTCTTAACCTTGCACCTTCATTATATTCAATATAAGAGATACAATACAAGACCACCAAAGGACTTACCTATCCAATACAAAGAGTCTTCAACCTTACCAAGGACTTACCCATTTTGTAAGAGTCTTATGCCTTCTTCCAAGGACTTACCTACTCTTGCATAAGTCTTCATCCTTCAAGGAATTACCCACTCTTCTTGGATCTTATGCCTTTGACTTCACCTTCACTTGGAGAAGCTTCCACCAAGGACTTACCTACTTGAGCAGGAGTCTTCTGCCTTCACCAAGGGCTTACCCTCTCTAGCTCCAAGTCTTCAGCCTTGATCTTCACTAAGATAATGCCTTCCCTTGTTATTCTTCACTTCTCTTAGCAAAGAAAGAGATCATTCATCTTCATGGTTGAATTGAGAGATAGGGAGGTGGTGGAAGTGAGAGCCTCACAAGATATACATGTAGGACTACCTCTCTTACAGATTTCCTACTCACTCTAACGAATGTAGCAAGTGATTAAGCTTAGAGAGAGAGGATGCTGTAGGAAGCACTCAACTATAGAATAGGAACCTCACATAGAGTTTTGCATTGAATGCTCAACCTTGGAATGAAGCCTAAGTGGTCCTACTTATAGCTGGGGATGCCTCTTAGCCTTTGGGAACACTTGAGAATTAAAACTAGTCGTTTTGTAGCTTGCAACGGATATATTTTCACTTGTTGCAACTCCACAACGGCTAAAAGCAATTTTCTGCACTTTTCTGTATAGTGCAATCGGTCGAGTTTCTATAAAGGTAACTCGACCGATAGAGTAAAAGACAAAGCCGATATTCAGACCATCGGTCGAGTTTGTCCTGGGGAAAATCAACCAACCAATGAAAATTGAATTGCTCAGGTACTCCATCGGTCGAGTTCTGTGAAGTGTAAACTTGACCGATCAAAATTCATTTTCAAAATTCAATCAGGATCGGTCGAGTTCTGTGTATTGACAACTCAACCGATGAACAGCCTGATGTGAATTTTGGTAAATGACTTTTGAGTGCTTAAACATTTGATCTAAGTGCTCCTGATTTTTTCCAAGCTTAATTACAAGTCATACAATCATTACAAGTAATTTACAATATGATTCTAATGCATTTACATCATATTACAAAAATGTGCACTTTTTTGACTTTGACTTGTCTTTTCTCCAATTTGAGATGCGCAAGTTAGGGCATTTGGAGTGTGTCTATACCTAATCTGAAAACACTCAAGTAGAAGCATTAGACACCAATATGTAGAATGGTTAGTCATCATAAAAACAAGGGTTTAGTCAATTTATACGTGAGTCAACATTGACCTAATTGACCTTGAGTCAACATTCTCCCCCTTTTTGAAGATGACAAACCATTCCATACATGTATTGAAAGTTTTTAAGTAAAATCATACCTTCGGAGAAACCTAGGGGTTTCAATAGGATTGAGCTCATATGCTCCCCTTCAATTGATGCGCATGAAGTTCTCATACTCCCTCTCAATTGATGTTATTTCTCTTGCATGGTTAGCTTTCATAACATTTATAGAATACTATGTCTTCTAATCATATATGTCTTCTCCCATTTACCTTCTCCCCCTTATATGGACATGCTTCTCCTCTTCATGTAAGACATGCCTTCTTCCTCTTTTGTCAAAAGAAGACATACCTTTATCCCCTTTTGTCATTTCAAAAAGTGGGGGTATGAAGAAATAAGAAGCACCACTTGTTAAAGGAAAGGAGATAACAAAAAGTTATATAAGGAGAGTAGAAGAGCACAGATAGGGGCTTGTCCAAGCATAGAAAGAAATGCAAGTTAAAGAATGCACTTGAACAACCCAAAAAATAAGATGAAGTGCTATAGAAAAATAATAAAACGCAATTTTGACCCTCAAGATGACAAGATTTGCCCAAAAAGTACCAGGGCTCATGGAAAAGTGATGAGCCTTGCTCAGAAGGTCGTTTCTGCACAAAAAAACACTAGTCTTGCACCAAAAACTGAAACTGGAGCAAAATCTGCATAAAAAACAAATATACTCAAATTTCTACATACAATGTAGATCTATGTATCCTGTATCACAATGTTATGCAAGCAACTCAAGATAGTGGATATGCAATTCAAGGAACAAGCTTGAGCATGTATGAGACAAGATACAAGCATAGCATATAGTAGAATACCACTAGATGAGCAAAGATACCAAGTATAAACAAGGCTAGAACTACATGTATATGAACTACTAGTAGATGTTATCACAAGTAAGGACTACTAGTAGGATCTAGATCATATCAAGAGATACCAAAAGATACATAAGATAAAGCAAGCTATGAGTAGATGTAGAGATATATCCAAACAAAGAGATAAGCAATTTTAGAAGCAAGTAAGGATATAACTCACATACAAATATGAATCATTACCAAAAGATGATTACCACTAAGAACCTCAAGTTTGTATCCAAATAAGATATACAACTAGATAGATGTAGCAAGTTAGAGCACAATAGAAGCCATTTAAGACACAACCAAAAGATCCAAAGAGATCATCATCAAAACTTTTAAAACAACTCAAAGCAAGTAATCGCAAGATATAGATGTACCAATTTAGAGCAATTAGCAGGATAGATTTGTAAGCAAGATAGGAAATTTAGAACATGGAAATATGCATATATAAAGGTACCAAATGACAGTGCCAAAGAATAAGGCTATTGGTTGAGAAAATCTAGTTGAGAGGGAAATTCTCATTCAATAAGCCAACTGTGTATTCTGTGCACAGTGTTGTAGGTCGAGTTCTGTGTATTGACAACTCGACCGATGACAGCTGTTGGCAACACCCATAGGTGTCTATCGGTCGAGTTTCAAACAGGACAAACTCGACCGACAAAGTTGTTGTCAAAAAGCACATATATTTCATAAAAACATATTTAAAGGCATGCTAAAAATACAAACCATATCCAAACATGTGTAAGCAGTTTAGTAATGCACTATAAAAGCATTTGAAATAGTTTTTTAGCAAGAGTGTGAAGAGAAACACAAAATACCACTTTTGACTCAAAAACCATATGTATAGTGCACACTATCTTGACAAAACAAGTTAGGATTGGTTATAAGCAAGAGAAACATTACCTTTGTGCTTACCATTGCTTTTCCACTTGTTTTCACTTCATACACATCTCACCTTTCTTCTTTCATGTGGATTGAGAAGTCAATTTGCAATTCAATAGCTCAAGTTGATCCATTAGCAAGTACCTACAAGAAGAAAGATGAAATAGTCCCCAATTATGTTTTTGGGTCCAGAGGGGTTAGTTTAGCAACCTAAGTCCTATTGCTCTTGGGTGCTTTCCTAAAAGGACAATAATTAGAATAATGACCAATTTCATTGCAATAGTTGCATGTGCCCATAGTCTTGGAACTAGAGGATTCTCCATGGAATATTAGAGGTCCTTTACCTTTGTTGTTCCTTTGACTACCATCATACCCCAAACCATGTCTCCCAATTTGTTTGCTAGTATGGTGTAGGATATCATTAAGGCTCTTCTTACCAACTAAGAATCTTTGCAAAGAAGATCTCAAATTAACTATCATTATCATGATTAAGAGAAGCAATAGTAGAAGACAAATTATTGATATTATCTCTAGCATGCAAAATATCATTTTGTAAGCAAAGAGCTCTAGTTAAATAAGAATCTTTATCAATATGAAGAGCAGCAAGATCATTCTATCTACTAGTAGAACTAGAACAAGATTCATGCACATTGATTTTAGCAAGCAAGGAGGCATTTTCTATTTCAAGCAAAGCAATCTTAGAAAGATAGACACCATTTTCAAATTCTAATTCTTGCAAAACAAAATCTTTGTCCTTGTTTTCAGATTTAAAAACATCAATATCATGCATGAGAGAATCAACAATTAAAGTATGCTCTTCATTAGAACTTTTTTTTTGGATCAGGTAAAAAATTACTATAGAAAACAAAAGTATGGGGTAACATCAAAACCCCACATACAGTACACCAGGTGAGCTAACTACAAAAACCCCAGTGCCTTTGTATCATCATATCCAGCCCACACAGGAGCCTAGGCGTGGCTTTACCAAAAGCCAATAAGCTATTTACAATATCATCAAAAACCACCAACCCATCCCTATTCGGGCCACCATGTAGTATGGAGTTTCTTTCCTTCCAAATATGGAACATAATAGTCGTCATACAAAGACCAAAAAAACAGCTCAGCGGCTGATTACTATTTGTTTTGTCTAAAATCCAACTCACATTGGTATCCAGGTCCATAGGGGGGGAACCACCCCAGTCGCACTTCAGCATTGCACGCGCCCAGATATATCTGCTGAAATCACACAGCCACCAGAGATGGCTATGCAATTCGTTCTCCTTGCCACATAGGATGCAATTCTGGTTGACTTGTAAACCCCATTTAATCATCCTGTCAAAAGTGGGAAGCTTGCACATGATACCCCTATAGAAGCAGCAACTCCATTTGGGCAGGTGGTGCCGACTCCAAACAAGGGATGCCCAAGGCACCGGTGGCCCCATTCTCTGCATGACCCAAGGTTTAGCCACTGTTCTTTGCCATACGCCATTCAACAACAAATACTTCTGTTTGACTTGGTCCAGATGCGCAACATCCCCTTCCACACTTTGGAAACTCTATTCAAGGTCGCCTGGTTGAGAGATGTGCCATACCTGCATTTGGTCCACATCACCCAAAGAGAACCATCAATAAGGAGAAACCTATCAATACGTTTCCCCGTCTCCTGTTGGGATACAAGGTGTAAATCACGAACCCCTAAACCCCTGAGGTTCACTGGAGCCGCCACAGTAGTCCAGGCCACCGCGTGTCCCTTACCATCCCACAGGAAGGAGCTGATAATGGCTCTAGCTTTATCAAGGATGAACGCGGGTAACTCCGCTTGCCGACGCCAGAAGGAAACCTTACTCATTAAGACAGATTTGATAAGGACTAATCTCCCCGCCATGGAGAGGTTCAGTCCCGTCCACTTGTCCACCGTCGTTTGGAGGTTGTCAATAACCTCCATGAAATCTCTTCCCGCACCTTTACCTCCCATAATCGGAATGCCCAAGTATTTGGTTGGGAAACTTCCCTCCTCCAGTCCAGTCGCTTCTCTGATTCTACCCCTCCTCGAGTCACAAGATCTAGAGAGATAAATTTTAGATTTTATCTGGCTGATGTACAGCCCAGTAAGCCTCCCAAACATTGTCAAGGTTGCTCTCATAGCCTTCATGTATTTGGCATGTGCAGCCAGGAACAGGAGCACATCATCAACAAACACCATGTGTGAGAGGACTGGAGTTCCCCCAACCTTAAAGGATTTAAGCACCCCTTCACCTTCAGCTTTCTGGATAAGGAAAGGCAAAGCTTCCATTACCAAAGTGAATAACAAGGGAGACAGCGGATCACCCTATCTCAGCCCATTAGTAGCCCTGAACATGCCCTGCGGAACACCATTAATCAACACTGAGAAAGACGTGGTTTCCACGCACTGCTTCATCAACCCAATCTATTTGGAGGCAAAACCAAGAGCCTCAAGAATATCCCAAAGAGAAGACCAATTGACATGGTCATATGCTTTAGATATGTCTACCTTCACGCAAGCCTTCTTAGTGTTGTTCTTACACTTGAAATCAAAAAGAAACTCAGAGGCGAGAAGTGCACAATCAGATATAGACCTTCCTTTAACAAAGGTCGCCTGGTTTTTTGAGATGATGTCTGGGAGGATGTTACTGAGTCTCATCGCCAACAACTTTGCCATGATCTTATAAAACACCGAGCAGCAGGCAATGGGCATGTAGTCCTCCAAGGCTGCCGCGTGAGGCTATTTTGGAATCAAGCAAATAAAGGCATGGTTGACCTTCCTCACCATTGACCCCCCCCCACCAAGAACCATCTGACAGCACACCCAATGTCATATTTAATAATGTCCCAGAATGCTTGAAAAAAATTCCCGTTAAACCCATCAGGTCCCGGGGATTTGGAAGCTCCAATGGAAAAAACTGTCTGCTTGATATCCTCATCAGAAGTAGGACCACATAACTTCCGGTTCATATCATCTGTGACTCTATACGGAGGTAGAACGCATGGCTTGGAGTAGGTACTTTGATTATACAGCTTGGTGAAGTAATCAACAGCCTCCTTCGCAACCTCGTTGGGGTCACTAGTGCAAGACCCATCTTGTTTCAGCAACGAGTGTATACAGTCCCTCATATGATTTTTCTTAGTGGAAGCATGATACACTTTCGTGTTACGATCACCATCTTTAATCCAGTGAAGCCTACTTCTCTTCCAGAACAGAAGTTCCTCAGCCTTCTCCAATTTCTTTAGTCTTCTAGCAGCCTTCTCCTCTTTATCCATGAGTACAGGGCACAGCGGCTTGGCCCTTAACTCCGCAGCTGCAACGGAGAAATCAATAGTGGCCTTTTTTACCAGTGTGGGGATGTCAGCTAGATCTTTGGCCCAAGCTTTAATCATCTCCTTCAGCCTTTTCAACTTCTCTGCCACGACAAAGATTGGGTTCCCTGTGATCTGGGCTTGCCATGTCCTCTCCACCAAGGTTCGGAAGCTCGGCCATTCCAGCCAGAAGTTGAGGAATCTAATGGGCCTGATAGATGGTATAGCATCATTAAGCATCATCTTCATCCATACATGATCACTATTTGGATGTCCACCTAAGCCAATTGAAGGTTCCGGGAACACCCCAAGCCACACCGCATTCACCAAGGCTCGGTCAAGATTGCTAGCAATCATGTGTTCTGGTTTCTTCTTATTATGCCAAGTAGTAACACCAATCATCATGTTCACTTCCAGCAGATTTGCCGCATCCACCGCAGCGTTAAACCTACAAAGTATAGAGTTCGGCACCGGTTTCCCACCATGCTTCTCAGTCGATTTCCACAGATGGTTGAAGTCACCGATTACAAGGTGAGGTAACGCTTGCTGTGTGGAAGCCGTAATATGATCCCACAGCCTTCTTCTAGCCATCTCATCATTGAGACCATAAACCGCACTAATGACACAGTGGAAGCCGCCTTCATTAATGCAGCTAGCGACTATCAGTTGATCAGTAGCTTGGATGACTTGTACATCCCAAACTCTGATGTCCCAACCAATCACGATTCTGCCCCCATCAATCTGTTGGAGATTGGAGTCACAACCCCAACCATTCGGAAACAGATTCGCACATCCATGTGCACAATGACGTTTGATCTTTGTCTCTAGGCAAATTGCCAGAGTGGCCTTCTCCTTAGTAATCACTCCTTTGACTCTTCTCTGCCTCTCAGGCCGAGAGGCACCCCTCACGTTCCACGTGAGGATGGTCATCGCATACTTGAGTGTCCACCCCTTCTAGCGGTGGAGATCCTGGCTGAGGAGCGTCATCCTCGAGTAGCTGGGGTGCCTATCCGAGTTGTATCACTCCTACTAGTGGCACTGGTGGCCAAGTCCTCCAAGCTCAATTTAGACTCCAAGTTCTGAAGTGCCAAGCACATATTAGCCGTAGGTGATACCTCCCCTGCATTATCCGATGGTCTACTGTCAGCCTCGACTGTCTGCAAAGTCTCCCCACAGTCCACCAAGGTTGTTGGGTCTTCACTCTGCCGAGCCATGATCACTGCTTCCACTTACGTGGCCTCCTCCGCTGTGGGAACCTGTTCAATCGTTGGGGCAGTCGCAGCCACACCCTGGTTTGCCGGCACAACTGCAGAAGATGGTCTCCCCCGCTTGGAGCGTCTACGCCTAGGCCTCCTGCTTTTGGACCTACCGCGAGTCAAATCCGTAGTCTATTCTGTCGGTGTGGTCATTGGGCATCTCATAGGCAAATGCCCGAACACCTGACAAGCGTCGCATCTCTCCGGCATAGCATCATACCGCACTTTGATTTCCAGCTCACTCCCATCCGGCAACTCGACCATGACCTCTGGGGGAGCAGGCTTCTCCGTAGACATCTCCACACAGAGGTGAGCAGCGCCGGCAAACTTCCCCATCGCATGGAAGTCCACAACAAGAGGCTTCAATATCCCATACGCAATAATGGTAGTTGCCCTGCGGGTCCAGTGAGGCCCCACATCAGGAAGCGTAAGCCACACCGGCATCGTCTGTTGGCTAAATTGACATTATTATAATCCCTTTGTTTTGGTGATAACAAACATTTCATTCTTGTCGATCTAACGAGCTACTTGAGTGTTGCAGGAATAAGGTGGATGACAAAGTACTAGGGAATCTATATGCTTGAATGCTTGTAAATTTAATGAAATGTAATCAGTTGTAAACTTGTACAAGTATATAATGTACAAGTACTTAGACATCATGTAAATCAAGCGTTAGATCTTCCCTAGCCAATCACTACACTTAGATAGGTCATCCCCTTCAACAGTGTCACCTATGCACACTCATACACATACTTAATGCCTTAAAGTGAAACATTGAAACAGGGTCAATCTCGGTCGACAAACTCCTCGACCGAGACACTCTCGGTCGACAAACTTCTCGACCGAGAATGACCCAAGTAGCCGTTAGACACAGCTGAGAAAGTAGTTGGCAGTTGTAGATGAACGTTGCTAACACTTGATCCAGAGAGCCTGTCGGTCGACAAAACTTCGACTGAGTAGGTGTCTCGGTCGAAAATTCCTCGACCGAGATGGACTCTGACAGCAACTGCAGAATTAATTAACTAGTCGTTGCTAAAGCAACTAACTTGTACCTAACGGCTAGTTAAGCACTTAGAAACCCCTAGAAGTTGTCTAGAACGTCCTTAAGCATCCATAGGCCATTCCTATAAATAGGACAAGCCATAGGACACCCAAATATACCTTTTACACACTTGAGTACTCCTTGAGAAAGCAATTACATTTGCAATATGTTTTGAGCAATAGAGCAAATTCCTACATTGGCTATTCATTCCCATTACTCTAATTTCGTGTCCTATAGGCTAGCATCTCCTTTTCACAACACTTACACTTCTACACTCATTGGTTAGGAGATCAATACGCTTGATATAGGCAAAACAAGCCTTGTGCTTCAAAGGATAAGTTGTAAATTTCTATTTTCCTTCTTATTCCTTTTATCCTTTGTGTTCTCCTTGCTACTCCTAGGGTTGGAGGCTGCGAATTGGAGAAGGTTCTTCTCGGAGGAGAAGGTGGACTTCAAGCTACTTCAAGAAGGCTATCGCAACGGGAAGCTACTTCAAGAAGGCTATTGCAACGGGAAGCTACTTCAGGAGGAAGGCTGCTTGAAGGGTTTAGGGAGAGAATTGTAATTTTATGTAAAGTCCTTGCGAGGTAATAAAATTAAATTCTCTCCAAATCCCGGTTGGGTAAGCAACCGGGTAGTGGACTGACAACTTTAGTATTTGCTAAAGTTGGAACCACTCTAAATCCTTGTCCCCTTGTCCAATATTTTGTGGTTGGTTGTTTGAGTTCAATAATTGTTAAAATTGTTTTAAAACTCTATTCACCCCCCCCTCTAGTGTTTTTCAATTGGTATCAGAGCAGGCTTCAAGGAACCTTAACAAGGTCTTGAAGAATGGGTGACGGGGTGCTCAACAACCTTAACCTTGAAGGGACACTTGTTGCTAGACCGCCAGCATTTGATGGAACAAACTACACATATTGGAAGAGAAGGATGTAGTTCTTCTTCCAAGGCATCAATTGGGACTTATGGAGGATAGTGTCAACCCCATATGAGCTTCCTCAAACTCAATATGTAGAGTGGGATGCAAATACGGTAAAGTTGGCTCAAATGAATGCCAAAGCTGTAAGTATTTTATATTGTTCAATTTCAGTGGGAGAATTTAATAGGATATCAAATTGTGAAACATCCTATGAAATTTGGCATAGACTTTCCATAACTTATGAAGGGACTGTTCAAGTTAAGAATTCTAAAATTGGAATGCTTAAACAAAAATTTGAACAGTTCCGTATGGATCCAAATGAATCTATTAGTGATATGTATGCAAAATTCTCTTCTATTGTAAATGGCTTGAATGCTTTAGGTAAAGTTATCAGTGAGGAAGATCAGGTGTCAAAGATCCTTAGATCACTTCCTCCCAAATACAAGCCCAAGGTGACGGCCATTGAAGAAGCAAATGACCTCACCCGACTTAGGATGGAACAACTCATTGGCAACCTAGAAGCTCATGAAGCAACCCTAGAGGAGGAAGAAAGAAGAGAATGTGAACTTCAACAAGGGAGGAAGAAAGACATTGCATTCAAAGCATCAACCAAGAACTATCATGATACAAGTGAAGATGATAGTGAAGAAGAAACTCTCATTGTAAATGGTAAGCAGTATAAAAGTTTTAAAACTAATAAAACTTCTAGTGTTTCTTCTTCCAGGTGCTTTGAATGTGGAAAGAAGGGACACATGAAAGGTGATTGTCCAAAACTCAAGAAAGGGAAGAAATCATCTCACAAAAAGAAAGAAAGAAAGAAAGAAAGAAAGAGCATATAAAGCTGCTTGGGATGATTCAAGTGATGATAGTGATGATGGAAAAGAAGAAGTAGAGTGCCTCATTGCTACAACAAATGAAGAAGAAGAAGAAGAGGTAAGTCTTTTTGATCTACCAAAAGAAGATCTAATTGCTAGTCTTCAAGATACTCATGAGAAATATATTGAGTGCAAGAAGAAACTTAAGAAATCAAATAAAGTAAATGATGATTTAAATGTTAAACTTCTTGCTCTTGCATCTAAAAATGAGGATCTCAAAAAGGCAAATGAAGATTATGATCTTAAGTTAAAATCTGTAGAAGCTATTTGCAATCTTCTTTCTTTAGAAAAGTTAAAATTACAAACTCAAGTGAATGATCTTCAGAAACAACCTGTTCTATGTTCACATTTAGATTATGATGAGGTTGTCAAAGAAAGAAACTCTCTAGTATCTGATTTAGATCAAGAAAAGAAAGATATAAACAAGAAGATGGATGATATTGCTAAGTTACAAAGAAATGTAAATGAGCTAAGAGGAAATGACATGCTTGAAAATATTCTGAAAATTTCCTCCAGTTATAATGAAAAAAGAGGGTTAGGATATGATCCAAGGAGAAATAAACCCAAAAGAGCTAAAGCATCCAAGACTAAGATTATGGTTGTACCTAGGAACACAATTCCTAGAAAGAGAAATGAAGTTGACTCTATTAGTTGTCATTATTGCATGCGTCTTGGACATTATTCATTTTCATGCCCATATAAGAAGAAAAATGATGTTTTAGCTTGGATTCCTAAAACTTAGTAGCTCAAATTTAACTAGTTGAGATTTGACCTAAACTGATTCTTGATATACAAATGTCATGTCTCAACACAATCGAGTTCAAACTTGCATAATCTTATTTTTACTTGGAATCGATAAATAGTTCTGAAAACAATACAGAAACCTGATCGGTCGAGAAATCTTCGACTGAGCAGTCAGTCGATCGAGAAATCTTCGACCGAGCAGGTCACTGATTTCAGTCTACAATAAAATTGCTGAATAATTTTTTGATTGATCAAGTGGCTATCTATTTGCTGTTAATGACTGTTTTACATGCAAAATAAGAATAAATTCTAGAACACAATATATTAAAGTTTTCCATCATGAGTTAAAGATAGATATTTATGAAAATTGTGCTATAAGAAGACTGTTTGTTGAAAAAAACTGGTTAGGCATGAACAATTATCTTGACAACTTATATGAGAATATTCTTCATCTATGTTATGAATCATATTCATCTTAGTCAAGGAAAATTACTGTTTTCATGGTTTATTTTAAGTATTCCTTGATATATCTACATAGCAACCTTGTACTGAATTTCATGATTCTAATGTTCTATCATCATACCTATGTGTTCACCATTCAGTTCTCTACATATAAAGATGTTGATATGTTTCATTAAAAATAAGAATCTATGATGAGCATGGACTATATTATAACACATAAGATACAAATCTCTAAATTGGTATTTTAAGAATTTGAGAAATTAATCTTGCTTTCAAGGGTATATATTTTCTTGAAGGAACACATGATTAATCTGATTACAAAAAGGAATATTTATTAAGGGACATCACTTATAATAGGTCTTTACTCAAAGTATTTCAAATTGATGCTTATTCAAGCTACCTGCAGAAATTATATTTCATATGTGCAATCTGCAGATTTTGTCTCTTGGTTGAAATGCAATTTGACCAAGGGGCGCTATGGTCGTAGTCAAGGGTGACCTAAAATAAGCTTGACAAAATGCTTATTTGTACATCTTCTTACTACACTTAATCTTAGTATCTTGAATCAAAATGTGCTCATTACAAAACATAAAGCTCCAATAAAAAGTCAAAATCAAATCTTGTTTCTGACCTTAGAATCCTTAAATTGTCTTAATTATAAGATTAAGGGGGAGCTTACAAAAACTATTTTGATTATAAGATTAAGAAGCTTACAAAACTTTGTAAACATCATTTGAAGCTTGTTATGACCTTAGTATCCTTGAAAAGAAATTTTTGTTACAAAGAAATCTACATGACATATATCTTGTTCTTAATGGAAATCTCTAAAACAAGTCTGGGCTTAACATCCCGTGTATTTGGTTAGAGATATTTCTTATAAATCAATATGTATTCATCATGAGCTTAAGGGCATATCATTTCATTTTCAGGGCTTAACATCCCTTGTAAAATGGATGAGAAATCAATACACATATGACATGAGCTTAAAAAGAACTCATTTCATTTCAAGGCTTAACATCCTGTGCAAATGAGTGAGAAATAAATTGTGGCTAAATTTAACAATAATTGCTTTGCATTAATCCCTTGTTTTTAAATTGAATATTTCTTTAAGGGGGAGCATAGCATAAAATTAAGGGGGAGAAATATAAGTCATATAAAATGATTTTATTGGATATCTTTTTGAAATGACAAAGGGGGGGGGAAATAATATAAAATCCAAATCAAAAACATAAATGAGTTTCATAATATCACGGCCAGCATTCACTTGCAAAACAAGAATGGCTACAAAAAGTAAACTTCAGGTATGAAACTCACTTGATTTATATTTCCTCATTTTATATTTAAGAAATGTTTGTCATCTTCAAAAAGGGGGAGATTGTTGGCTAAATTGACATTATTATAATCCCTTTGTTTTGATGATAACAAACATTTCATTCTTGTCGATCTAACGAGCTACTTGAGTGTTGCAGGAATAAGGTGGATGACAAAGTACTAGGGAATCTATATGCTTGAATGCTTGTAAATTTAATGAAATGTAATCAGTTGTAAACTTGTACAAGTATATAATGTACAAGTACTTAGACATCATGTAAATCAAGCGTTAGATCTTCCCTAGCCAATCACTACACTTAGATAGGTCATCCCCTTCAACAGTGTCACCTATGCACACTCATACACATACTTAATGCCTTAAAGTGAAACATTGAAACAGGGTCAATCTCGGTCGACAAACTCCTCGACCGAGACACTCTCGGTCGACAAACTTCTCGACCGAGAATGACCCAAGTAGCCGTTAGACACAGCTGAGAAAGTAGTTGGCAGTTGTAGATGAACGTTGCTAACACTTGATCCAGAGAGCCTGTCGGTCGACAAAACTTCGACCGAGTAGGTGTCTCGGTCGACAATTCCTCGACCGAGATGGACTCTGACAGCAACTGCAGAATTAATTAACTAGTCGTTGCTAAAGCAACTAACTTGTACCTAACGGCTAGTTAAGCACTTAGAAACCCCTAGAAGTTGTCTAGAACGTCCTTAAGCATCCATAGGCCATTCCTATAAATAGGACAAGCCATAGGACACCCAAATATACCTTTTACACACTTGAGTACTCCTTGAGCAAGCAATTACATTTGCAATATGTTTTGAGCAATAGAGCAAATTCCTACATTGGCTATTCATTCCCATTGCTCTAATTTCGTGTCCTATAGGCTAGCATCTCCTTTCCACAACACTTACACTTCTACACTCATTGGTTAGGAGATCAATACGCTTGATATAGGCAAATCAAGCCTTGTGCTTCAAAGGATAAGTTGTAAATTTCTATTTTCCTTCTTATTCCTTTTATTCTTTGTATTCTCCTTGCTACTCCTAGGGTTGGAGGCTGCGAATTGGAGAAGGTTCTTCTCGGAGGAGAAGGTGGACTTCAAGCTACTTCAAGAAGGCTATCGCAACGGGAAGCTACTTCAAGAAGGCTATTGCAACGGGAAGCTACTTCAGGAGGAAGGCTGCTTGAAGGGTTTAGGGAGAGAATTGTAATTTTATGTAAAGTCCTTGCGAGGTAATAAAATTAAATTCTCTCCAAATCCCGGTTGGGTAAGCAACCGGGTAGTGGACTGACAACTTTAGTATTTGCTAAAGTTGGAACCACTCTAAATCCTTGTCCCCTTGTCCAATATTTTGTGGTTGGTTGTTTGAGTTCAATAATTGTTAAAATTATTTTAAAACTCTATTCACCCCCCCCCCTCTAGTGTTTTTCATTGTCGTGAGAGAAGCCTTCCCCGTGTCTGACTCGGGTGACCACATTCTCATGATGACCAGCTGGTTATCAAAAAACCAGGGTCCCTCATGCAGTGGTCGTTTCAGATCATCGTCCGAGGAGAACTTCGCCAGGAATCACCCATCTCTAAGCAGCGATAGCTGAACTTCTCCCTTGGGTTTCCATGAGTGTAGAATCCAACCATAAAGTTGAGCTATGTGATTGATCTTCCCCATAACCTAGATGGTTATGGTGAAGTGATGGAACTCATCCATGGCCTCAACCACAGGCTGGGAGAACCGCATCCAGGGCCTCTTGTCTCCCTCTTTGAACATAGGTCCTTTGGGGTCTTCAGGTAGTTCCACCGGACGGAAGTTGTGTCTGACCTCCGAAGGTCTACGGGTCATCTCCACCCATGACCTACCCACCGCAGTAGGCGCAGACGAGTCAGGCACAGGAGTTTGCCCAGACCCCGGCCCTGGCGCATCCTCGCCAGGTGGTCCTCTCGAGACGGTAGAGCCATCCAGGGAAGGCACAGGTGAGGGGTAGGGGGGATGATGGACGGATTGGTGGTGGAGGAAGAGGTGTGGATAGCCGGAGAGGGCCCCGACGGCGTACCGCCAGAGAGCTGCCGTGGAGACGGCATCTTTTTCTTCATTAGAACTTGTCATAAGAGGTTAAGCTTCTAAAAATTTAATATTATCAAGCAAACTAGCATTTTCAAGTTTAAGAGAGTCTACTTGGCTAAGACAAGCATTTTTGTCATCAATCAAGCAAGAATTAGCATGTTCAAGATCATCTAGTTCTACATGCAAATTATAAACAATTCTAGCAAGCTTTTTCTTTTTCCTTTTATAAGACTTAAGAGAGGTACAAGTATCATGAATAATAGAAATCAAATATTCTTTATCTAAAGAGTTTAGATTTTCCTCACTTGAGTCTTTACTTGTTGATGCCATAAGAGCAAAATGGCATTCTCCTTCATCACTAGAGCTTGAGCTTGATCCTCCACTTGAATCTTTACTTGAGCTTGAGTTGGAGGAGTCACTTGAGCTTGAGTGGCACTTATCTTCTCTTTTCTTGTGATGATGGATCTTCTTGCCTTGTAGACAATCTATCTTTAAGTGACCCTTCTTTCCACACTTGAAGCACCGGATGGAGGAGGAATTCTTGCTTTTATAGAATCTACCCTTGGAGTACATGGCATCTTATTCAACATGAGATGATGGAGAGACTTGTTCCATGATAGCTTTAATTTGAGCCTTCATTTCAGCCTTCTTCATTCTCTTTAGCTCTTTCTTCTCTTGTCTTGCAACTTCTTCTCTCTTTTCAAGTGTGACTTCATTTGCTTGTATATTTCAAATGAGCTCTTCAATAGGAATATCCTTAAGAGACTTTGCTTCTTCAATGGAAGTCACCTTGGGTTCCCACCTCTTTGGGAGAGTTCTAAGTATCTTTGATTTGATCTCTCCTCTACACATAGGATGGCCTAGAATAGCAATACCATTCAAAATGGTGTTGAGCCTTGAATACATGTCGGCTATCCTCTCTTCCTTTCCCATCTTGAAGTTCTCAAGCAGCCCTTTGAGCATGTAGACTTTTCTTTCCTTCACTTGATATGTCCCCTCATAAGTGATGCATAGATTTCTACATACCTCATAGGTTGTTTCACATGAAGAAATTCGGTTGAACTCGGTGGAGGTCATGGAGGCATAGAGGATGTGCATGGATCTAGCATTCAAGGTTGCTTTCTTCAAGGTAGCATCATCCCATTCTTCAATATTTGTATTTGGTAGCTTGTATGGGTTGTTCCCCATTTGCCACATCTCAAGACTTGATCCTTGGATATAGAATTGAAGCCTTCTTCTCCAACAGAGGAAATTACTCCCATCAAAGATTGGTAGGCTGATCAAGTATCTTCCTCCTTGGTAGTCACCCATCTTCTCCTACTTGTTGAAGTATGCTTGGAGAAGACCACTCTGATACCAATTGTTGGACCCTATATGTATGATTAGATGCTCTAGAGGGGGGTGAATAGTGTTGAATGCACTTAAACAAAATTCATTAGACCTTCAAGATATATCACAAGATAAGGTTGCTAAATAAGAAATTTGTGTGCAACTAAAACATGCATAGCGAGGGAGAGAGAGATTGAACATACACCAAGAGACTAGCTATTTAGAGTAGTTCCACACTTCAAACTAGAAGTGAGTCATTCCACTACCTAGAGAGGTCAACCTCTAAGATTTCTTAACCTTACACCTTCATTATATTCATTATAAGAGATACAATACATGACCACCAAAAGACTTACCTATCCAATACAAAGAGTCTTCAACCTTACCAAGGACTTACCCACTTTGCAAGAGTCTTCCTCCTTCTTCCAAGGACTTACCTACTCTTGCACAAGTCTTCAGCCTTCAAGGAATTACCCACTCTTCTTGGATCTTCCGTCTTTGACTTCACCTTCACTTGGAGAAGCTTCTGCCAAGGACTTACTCGACTGACCAATGAAAATCAAATTGGTCAGGTACTCCATCGGTCGAGTTTGTCCTGGGGAAACTCGACCGACCAATGAAAATCAAATTGGTCAGGTACTCCATCGGTCGAGTTCTGTGAAGTGTAAACTCAACCAATCAAAATTTATTTTCAAGATCCAATCAGGATCGGTTGAGTTCTATGTATTGACAACTCGACCGATGAACAACCTAATGTGAATTTTGAAAAATGGCTTTTGAGTGCTTAAACATTCGATCTAAGTGCTCCTAATTTTTTCCAAGCTTAATTACAAGTCATACAATCATTACAAGTGATTTACAACATGATTCTAATGGATTTACATCATATTACAAAAATGTGCACTTGTATTGACTTTGACTTGTTTTTTCTCCAATTTGAGATGTGCAAGTTAGGGCATTTGGAGTGTGTCTATACCTAATCTGAAAACACTCAAGTAGAAGCATTAGACCCCAATATGTGGAATGGTTAGTCATCATCAAAACAAGGGTTTAGTCAATTTAGATGTGATTCAACATTGACCTAATTGACCTTGAGTCAACACTTTACTATTAAATATCAACCAGATGGTTCTATTGAGACTGAAGGCTCACCTTGTAGCAAAAGGCTACAGTCAGACCTATGGAGTGGACTACTTTGAAACTTTCTCTCCTATGGCCTGCCTCAACTTTATGAGAGTACTTATCTCTATGGTTGTCAATAAATATTGTCCTCTTTATCAACTCGATGTTAAAAAAGTCTTCATGTATGGTGATCTACATGAAGAAGTTTATATGGAGCAGCCACCTGGTTTTGTTAGTCAAGGGAGAGTTCCAAAGTCTATAGACTTGGGAAGGTGATATATGCCTAAAGCAATGCACACGGGCGTGGTTTGATAAACTAAGCCAAATACTGATTAAATTTCAATTTCGGCATTCACATTCTAATCATTCTATTTTTATTTTAAAAAAATAGCTCTAGACTTGTTGTGCTTATTGTTTATGTGGATGATATCATTTTGTCTGGTGATGATTCTGGCGGTGTTGCAACTACCAAAAGATATCTCAAACAATATTTTATTACTAAAGATCTATGTAAACTTAGATACTTCTTGGGAATTAAAGTTTCCAGATCGTCTTCTGGTGTCTACCTTTCACGACGCAAATATGTGATGGACCTTCTAACAAAAGTGGGTATGCTTGGGTCTAAACGTGCTAGTACTCGTCTAGATCCCAATACCAATTGGGATGATGAATCTTCACCTCCATACCCTCATAACCATCAATACTGACAAACAATTGGTAAGGTTATCTATCTCATTGTAACGAGAGATGATATTATTATTATTGTTGGACTTGTCAGTAGGTATTTGGACAAACCTCGACAATGTCATTGGGATGTCATGTGTCACATTCTTAAGTATCTAAAATCTTCTCCTAGAAAAGGTTTATTATATCACAGACATGGGCACTGCAAACTTACTGGGTACTCTGACTCTGATTATGTCGGTAGTCATTGTGACGAAAAATCTACTTCTGGATATTGTTCCTTTCTTGGAGGGAACCTAGTTATATGGCGGAGTAAAAAGCATATTGTATTTGTCTGGTCAAGTGTTGAAGCAGAACATAGGACTATGGCTCACACTGCTTGTGAACTAATATGGGTCCAAGGACTCCTCTAATAAAGTATAAAAGGTCAAAAGTTACAATGATGATCCATGTTGTAGCATGAAATTGACATGTTGCACAATAGAGCAATGAGAGAAACGTCATCTCAAAGTGGTGTGTAGTACCTATATAGAAGCACACTATTCCTATCATTATACTAGAATGGATATTCAACTCTAAATGACATGGTATGTCACTCTATCGATTGTCAAGTGTAACTACTAGGTTAATGGCTTTCAAGACTAGCTTCAATCATCCAGTGTGTCGATCTACAAACACTTCATGTCTGAATGTCATTGTCTCGACTAAAACTGCAATATGGTGTATCATTTTACAAACATGGTACGTCAAGTAGTTATTTTTCAAATGTGAAAAAGCTTGTTCAGCAAACAACTCATGTCACCTACATGCTATTTGCATTGTAATGTGTGAAGGCAGCATTAACAACCATGGGATGGGCTTTAAATTCATTTCTTTGTCAGTTTTGGATATTAAGAATGAACTTCTACCATAGCGCATGTTAAGGAAAGAGGAAAAGGAGAAGAAAAAGAATAGCAAGAGGAAGAGGAAGAGGAAGAATAAAATACTTATACTTACTCAGATATTATCCCTATAAAGTATAATCTCCTTATCTTCATTTTATTACCTCAAATTCTTCTTTCTTGTTCTTTTACTCCAAATATATGTCATACTTTGGAATAAAATTAGTTTCCAAATTTATGTCATATTTTGGGACGAGCTTTGTTTCCCTCATATTTTTGTGTGTCTTTTATGCATATGGGGTAGACTCATGTGCCTTAGTGTCAGATTGTCACAACTACCCAAAACTAACGTTTAAAATGTTCTTGTTTCTTAATTTTAAACGTGACACCATAATTATTAAAAAAACATGTTGTGTGCTAGGTGATACTGGTTTTGCTCTCATGTAAAAATAACTTCCTGTCTAGATATTAGTTGCTTGATTTCGGTCTTAAGCTGGTCTCTCTTTTTAAAAAAATTGGCAATTCATTCATCCCATTTCCAAGGGGTTTTGAACTTGTGACCTCTAGGTCATACAACATCAACTTTACCACTCAGGTGTCAGTACATTGGCTAAGCAAGTCTCTCTTCTAAAATATATGAAAATATGTGTGGTCATATAATAGTGAGCTACAATGTAGTGACAACGAGGATATTTTTTTCGTTCAAAGATTTATATTAACAAAGTTGAGTACTTTATTCATCGATGTATCTCTAACTCAATACCTATCTCCACTTACTTGGGTTTTTATTGAGGACAAACAAAGTTTCTAAACTTGGTGCGTTCTAATAAGTGCAATTCCTAATATATGGCCATGTATCATAATGCACTTATCTTTTGTTTTCTCTAATATTACTTGCAAATGACATCCCATCTAGTAATTTAACTATTTCTTCTTTCATCTAATGATTTTATGCAACAATAAAGTATTGGCGGTCATTTAGACTTCAACTTAATATGTGTGATCAAGTAGATGCACTCAATATGAAGAAATAAAGAGTAAACAGTCAAACATCAAGTTGCATGTCTTTTTTAAGCAAGAACACAATGTATTGCACATTAGAGCAATGAGAGCGGCTTCAACTCCGAGTGACACGTCAAGGTCTACAAGAAAACACAGTGTTGATCATCAAACTTACATAGAGATTTAATGCCAAATGACATAGTGTGTTCCTATATCCAGGGGTAGAGTCAGGGGGTTGTCCATGCTCTATCCCCTCTCTCCCCCCTCAAAATTCAAATAAATATATGTAAGTGTAGAAGAAAACTATTTATCATTATAAATATATTTTAGTTAAGTCAAAGAAAATAAAATTCAATCATTGGTTGGATTGTAGATGATCGTCGATCTTTGTTTGAGGTTGTAGGTTCGACTCCCTAGTTAAACAAATTATTGTTCACGTGGCCTACTTCATTGAACAAATCTGAATTGTATACATACAATGATATTAAGCGCAGTGGCGGAGCCAAAAATCAATGTGGGTAAAGCCCAAGTTATGATACTTTATCTTTTTGTTAGGATAATTTTATTTTTCAAAAGATAGACTTGATCCTTGTATAAGTATTACTTAAATGTAGAAACAATAAAGTTGGGTAGAAGAATGGATGGAAAAACATGTTTACTCTTCAAATAAAGAATGGACATGTCCAAGTATGTAACGTCAGATGGCATTGGATTTAACTAACCCTATAACAAGTGCTACATTATATGCTAGTTTAGTTCAAAGATAACAAAGTCAAACCAACATGGCATACAGTTGTAGGGGAATTGAGACAAAAACAAATATGAAGAATGACCAATCTATAAATGCAGGACTCAATAATTGCAGTTGAATTACTATATCTATAAGGGCAGAGTCTGCCAGAGCATTGTAAATCTATCTCGCATCTATTGACGCATTGGACAGCTGGACATGACTTTCTAATCTTGTATACTATGTTGTCCCGTAGTATCAAATGATATCTTTAAATTTAAAAGAACTGACGACTAGAAAAATGACAAACTTTGAGCGGGTGACTTTTTCTTTTCTAACAACATGGTACATAATTCAGAGCCAGGTTAGGTGAGGCATGGGCCTCACCTGACCCAAGTGTGACTCGGCCACTGATTGAATGTCTATAAGTTAGTTGACCGGATGGTAGATGGTCGTCGATCTCTATTTGAAGTTGTGGGCTTGACTCTAGTTTAATAGATTTTGTTCTCATGGTCTAAGTCATTGAACAAATATGAATTGTATATATGTAATGATTCCGAATATTTATGCATAAAAAACAGCTGGCTGGATGGCTTATTCTCCTATATTTATAGTTGTTGGTGTGAGTTCAACGCATGTGAGTACAATTTTTTTTCTCACCCCTTACAGTAAAATTCTAGACCCAGATCCGTCACTGCCTATGTCGACATGCCATGTCCAACCTTAGAGCTGGTGACTTCTATTAGAAACTCTAGCCAACACTACATGTCAATCTGCACATATGGTGTCTCCAACTCACAATTGCCTCAACTGGAACTATAACACAACATGGCCTTCTAGAATGGCACACCGGACCGTTATTTTTCAACTTTGAAGTGTGGGCACATCATGGCACGTTGTGTCGTGGTGTTTCATAGCAATATTATAAACGCCATGAGACACTTCGAATTAAGGGTTTTTCATGAATTAAGGGTTTTTCATTGTCTTCTTTTGTGAGTTTAGGAATGGGGGTTAGACTTTGACCCTGGAGCCCAAGAGAGAGCGACAAAAGGAGGAGAAGAACATGAGGAATAAGAAGACTTAGATCTATCGGGAAGGGGACCCCTTTCCATACCTCTAATTCTTCTTGGAAAATGATATTTGAACCAAAAATGGGACCAAATTTAAGAGTATTTTGTCTCTATGCATGCATAACAACAAATTGAAGGAGAGAGGTAACTTACTTCCTTCTTCTATTTTGTTATTATGCATACATAAGGACAAAAAAAATCTTAAGTTTGGTCTCATTCGGATCCATGTAGTAGTAAATCCCATGCTTTGCTATACGGGCACGTTTGTTTAGCAGTATCTGGCCTGGTTGGATTGTACTTTATGATCCATCAAAGTAAATCTTAAGTTTGGTTTGAAGGAGTAGAAAAGTGAAAGTCGTCCCGCATTTTTGGACAAACGTGAACTGCTGGATGCGGGCATCCATTTCAAATCGGTTGTACGCCGAAATCCAGCATGCTTTGCGCTCTCTCATGCTGTAGTGAAGTGCAAAACGCTCTCATGTGCGCAAGGCCGGTCACGGCTGCTCCAGATCAACCAAACTTAAAGTTTGATAATACATGGATCTTTAAAACAGAAAACTCCTTATACAAGGATCATCTAAGTCCTGCATTTATGTAAATCCATCTAAATCCTACAAAGCAAACATGTCCTTAGTTTTCTCCGAATTTTGTGCGATAAACTTCATTTATGTGCATGCGCGTCAGCGCGTGTCCGGGGACCGGATTCGTATCCGCATGCATGGTATCCATTACGCATATGGCGTAGACTCTTGTGCCCTCGTGTGAGGTTCGTCCCACAACTAAAAACTCATGTTTGAATTGTTCAAACTTCTTACTTTAATGTTTTTTGTTGTGATTATGCTATCCTTGTTCCTTCTTGGTTTCTCCATGAAATTTTTAGGAAACATTCTCAACTGGAAAAAGTGTGATCCTCGGCACAAAATCTATTTGGTTCTGAGAACGAGTTGGAGATTTGTTATAGAAGATTATTTCTCTTAATTGAAGACATTACGACGTTGATTAAATGAGTGTTACGTTAAGCATAAATATGTGTTATATTGGTGGTGGTGAGACATTGATACCTTCTTAGTCGTCTCATATGACCACTCGTAACTTGAGAATGAGAGATGGCACAGTTATCTGGAAACCTAAGCACTAAGGCCTATCTTGTAGCGTTAGGTTCATATCTTCCTCTTGTTCCATACACAAAAACTAGCGAAACTCATTTCCTAATCACAAGTATTGAAAACAACTTGATTTATAAAGTCAATTGCTTACTTGTCATAATTGAGTTCAACCCAATTAGCATGGACTCCTCGTGCAATTGTATTGTGTGATACACTGCTATTTTGATTTGTGCAATTGCAAGCAGATTGTAGCTTGCAGGTAAACCAACAAAAACTGGAATCTCTACACATCAGCAAAAACTTCCAAATATATCCATCATTGAATATCAAACCTCGATTACATCATAACAATCATATTAAAACTGAAATGCTCTTAATTTAGCACTATCATTCGACACTCTTACGTGGTCATCCTGCAATTGTCTTCATTTTTGGGGTGGAACCAATCGCCCGCATACTCCAAAAGATAAGACAAAGTTCATATCTCACGTATGTTTAAATAACAAGGATGTTACGACACGTTGACGATACAAGTGGTGGTTTTCACTAATGCCTTGGCACTGCCTTATGCTCAACATACCATTGGAAACATGAACCAACTTGGTTGAGAGATTGACGACATCAAAAATAAAATCCTATTATTTTGTTAACAAGGCATTACTCATGATCTAATGTCAAGAGGAAAATTTGAGTGGAAAGCCACGCATGATTGGTGGTAAGAACAGGGAATCGTGTGGGAGGATATAGATTTGGGCAAAGTGGGCAAGTTTTGGCAACAACAGTGTGCCAAACATAGCAAGAAACAAAATGGTAAACTAAAATTTGCTCATATATGACACCAAATTGGTTGCATGTATATATATGGCTTCATAAATGGTGCAAAAACAGGTGAACATAAATGTTCCCCAAGGAACAAATCTTCATAGTGAATGCAATTATTGCAAATCGAAATCAAAATGGGTTCCTTTTACCCTTTGTAAGAATGGAGCATGTGCCCACATATATCAATATTACAACAAATTTACACAACTTAACATAATTCCTATATCAAGACATGTATGTCCGAAGAGAACCTAGCAGTGCCTACTAAGTCTGCATACGACACTAAAATTTATATCCTAGACCAATATTAACTATCTGTTCTCATTCGTCACACCGCGCACATAACTCTTGCAGGGATGAAGCATAAGTCATAGCAGAAAAGTGTTGACATACCATGTGGCTCATTGAATATACAAAAGAAAAACTTCTCAGTTTTCATATAAGGCTGCACCTTCATGAGTTGCAACACGGATGAATCCAAACTCCGCGAGTTAGAGCGACTTCACATATCAATGCCACCAATGCTTTGGGTGGCATTACGGCAACTCCTTTTAGGGAACAAATTATGGGGAATACACACTAGACGACGATCTTTACACCTCCTCAACCTATAAATGTAAGCAGTATTGGTGTTGAGAATCTGAGATAAATATGGTGAATGACAAAAAGTCGCAATATCAGCATCCCATGTGCCCAGTTAACCTGAGGAAGGCCCATCAGCTCCATGACAGCCTTCTTCGGTGTCAGCTCATTATCCAGTATGCGAGCCACTGCTGTAAGGACTGGCATCTTCACGTTATATTTCTGGGCTAGCGCTATGACAGCTCCTGCGGTAGACACCCCTTCAGCTACCTAATTCAATGGGCCCATTACCAGTGCTAATCAAAAGCCATTCTTAAGCCAAGACTATGCAGGGAAAATTAACACACCATCCCTTACTCAAAGCCATGCCCTCTGGCTGATTTTGAAGTCTAAGGATGGCTCTATACATAGTTCTTAGGAGTTTACTTAATTAATATAGAAACAGATATCTAAGAGCTCAGCATGAAGATATAATAAAACCTGGTTCATTGATGACAATATTTCATCAAGCATCTCCCCAGAGCCAAGACGGACGCCAACAGTTCTGTTTCTTGAAAGGTTAACAAAACTGGTCAGCATAATGTCACCAGAGCCAGATAAGCCAGTAAGTGTCGTGGCTTTTCCTCCCATCTTGAAAACCAAATAGATTAAATATGTCAAGTACTAGCATAACATTTGTATAAGCAAGCAATAATTTTCAGATATAATAATAAGATCCTTTCACAAGAAACAAAGAAATGATTAGCCATTGCCATTATCACACAAAAAATATATTTGAAAAAAATATATATCAACTTGGCTGTTCCGTAAAATAGTCTATTTCACCATTCTGGCTGATATTATCAGAAAAACATACAGAAGAAAGAAATTTCTCCACGTACTTTTGTTGCCAGCCATCTTATTTCTGAACAACCTTGTGCAACAAGAGCAGCCATGCAATTATTTCCTAGATTCATTCCCTCCACAATTCCAGCTGCAATTGCAAGCACATTTTTCAGTGCTCCAGCAATTTCAACTCCTGTCACGTCACTGTATAAGAAATAGTTGAAGTTACAAACACAATGATACTAGAACTATGTGGCATAGCTTCCAACAGTCTCAACTCTCAAGTACATATATAAACTCATGGTCAGCAACTATCAGGAAAAATATATATAGTTTTCACTAGAAAAAAGCCATACAGCAATGCATATACCCGACGAGGCAAACAGTGCATATACCCGACGAGGCAAAAGTACTTAAGCATGCACCTATATGAAACAGAAACAGTATTTGTGGAAAAGATCACCAAAATGAATTATTATTTGTTATCAAAGGGGTCTACCTAGGCGAAGCTAGGAACCCTAGGCACCAGAGGGGGTCGGATGTGAACACCCTGGTCCTTTTAGGGGCTGGATATATGCCTAGATCTTTCTAGATTTTATTTATGTCATATGAATCTTACCTTCTGATTAAGGGTTTAGGGTTTGGTTGGTTTAAGTTCTAATAGATTAATTTAGGTCAAATGAAGTATCGTGTGACCGTGCATGCGTGTGTGTGTGTGTGTGTGAGAGAGAGAGAGAGCGAGAAAGAAAGATAAAATTATGAATCTTTTACATATCCAAAAAATGCAGTTCTATCGTTCATATATTTAATAGGAACCAAATCTTTACTATTTTCTTCGTGTTACTTTTTCCATGCACTTGCTCAACCTTCACTAATCTCAACTGAGTTAATTTACTCACAACCATGTCTGCATTGGGCGACTAACCATTATCCACAAGGAAACTTCCCCAAAGTTTACACTGTGTAAGCACTCTGTAGCACATACTTAGTTCATGTGTACAACCTTGGTCTTTAGACTGACATACCAATTTATTACAACTTAGCAAGGCTTCGTTAAAAATGAAATTGAACAAAATCGAACGTTATAAACAAGTCCACTTGGGTTTAAAAGACAAATTTAGTTTACTTGTTCAATTTGATTTCCTAAGAATTCATAGTTGGTTATTTTTAAGTGAAACATTTTCAAACATTTCCTAAGAATTCATAGTTACTGCAGATGCTCCTACTTTAGTAGTTTGTATGGAAGAGGATGTCGATGGTGTACTACCTGTGAGCAAGTCCATTGAAGATAATGATTTTGACACGGGTTCACATTTAGGCCCGCTTTGCTTGTAACTCCTGCTAATTTCCACCCATCTTCCCATCATCATCCCTGCCATCTAGCCGCCTTCCTCGTCCGATCTCCTCTTCCGGACTTCTTCCCGTCTCAGGGCAGTTCTTCAAAATAGCACGTTGAGCGTCTAAAAGGACCTTCGACTGCTTATTGCCTACGCCTCATGGTGGAGTATTGATTCTCTCCATGACGGTGTAGGTTCTACTACCAACTTTTCTGCCCCGTAGCGGTTTTCTACGATCTGATGCGTCAGATCCGTTGCTACCCTTTGTTGCCCCATAGCAAGTTTCTTCGGATATGTTGATTAGAAGCAGAAGAATCAGCAGGAGCGTCTGCAGTGACCTGGTTAGCCCAGATGGGCTTGCCATGTTTGATCCAACACCGGTCTTCATTATGATTGTCTCGTCCACAGAAATTGCAGAAACGGGGGCCAACAGGCTGGCCCCAACATGGTGCAATAGAAGATGCAAAGCCTACTGTAGGAGGGCGACCACCCCGTCCACGTCCACGTCCACGTCTACGGCAACAGCCAGAATTATAATCAACAGTGCGTACAGCGAGAGCAGGGTGCTCAATAGTAGGGGTAGAAGTCACGGATGGTAAACGTTGAACATGTTTAAGAAAATCCTGAAGAGTAGGCAGGGGATCGCTGGACAGAATCTGGTCGACGATGCCAGGAAACGAGGACGGGAGACCTAGGGTGGCAAGGTGCAGCAGGAGGGGTGGCGAGGCAGAGAGGGAGGGGGGAAGAGGAGGGCAGGGTGGCGGGGTGGAGGAGGAGGGGTGGCGAGGTAGAGAGGGAGAGAGAGGAGGGCAGGGCGGCAGCGGCGTGGGGGCAGCTGGAAGGAGAAGAGGGGGGCCAGCTAGGGTATGGGGCACCTAGCCTAGGGTGAGAATGGACAAGGGAACCGAATTGCTCTTGATTCCATATAGAATAATGAGAGGAATTATATTAAGTGATTAAAAGTGATTACAATGCATTCTCTTTTATAGGACGAGAATAAAACAATAAGCAAAGCTAATCAATATGGGATAAAACACGAGTACAGAAATAACATATCTCTTTAAGAACTAGGAGCAGGGGCGGAGCCACAGGGGGCTGCCCAAGCCGAAGCCCCCCTAAAAAAAATTGTTATTAGCATGATAGCATGTACAGAATAAAATTTTGTAAAATTATTTTATTACATCACACATAATGTGACTTTAAATTTTATTATTTCACACAATTCTATTACCCTTCTTCATGCAAACTATTTAAGGTTAAAACTCAATATATTTTAGAATAAAAATCATAAAATTTAGAGTCCTAACAAGGATCCGTCAATTACTGTTTGAGTAATGGGATTAAAATATTACATTTATAGTTCATTTCTTATTAAATTTTGTTTAATATTTTTATATCAATTGTGTCAAGAGCATGCTATTGAGGACGTTGCAACATATGTCGGGGAGGCCTCCGTTGATTGTGTACAAACAAAATACGAGTCCAAAGGCAGAGTCAGAAAGGGTTTTGCTAATAGAGAAATTGACTCTTCCGGGAACCAATAACGCGTAAACCATGTCAAACCAAGACCGATCAATATCCGAGCGGAACGGATTCGAACTTCTCCCAAAATCGTTTCCGATGCGAAATGCAACCGACCGTTTCATGGGACCCAACCGATCGGTTGAGGTGTCAACTCATCATATGGAAACTAGAAATGAATTTCTCATGATTTATGCTAATTTGATTGTTTGAGTTATCAATAACTTTTAGGTATCATTTTATCTTATGCATACCAAGTACCACAAGATAAACAAGGAATTTCCATAAATATCATATCTTTGAAACATCAACATTATTAATTGCCATTATTGTCATACAATATGCAAAAATAATGTGTTTCTATTTATTGCAAATATGAAATAGCAGTTCATCACTCTATTACATGCCTTTAAAGCTGAAAATAAACTAAAGTACTCCTATCTATGCTCTTATTAAATTTTGTTTAATATTTTTATATCAATTGTGTCAAGAATTATGCATATTATCCCCTCATATTTGAAATCGTAGCTTATAGGGGCTATAGACCTATAAAATATGGAAATTAGTTATATAATATGAAATTTATAAAAAGATACCATACAAGATGTTGACGTATTGGTTGGAATCTAATGTGATGTTATTGACTTGCTAGTTGAAAAACATTATTAACAATAACTCGAGTATGTGCACTCAGTTAAAATTATACACAACTGTAAATGATGACAAACATACATACACAAGTAACTACCTTCTATTTAAAATATATTTTTCAAACTTTTATTAGTCAATCACTCTCAGATTAAGAAAAATGTAATGTTACTATGTAGAAGTAGATGCAACCAATATTTATTGTTACAAGGTATTTCACAAACTTATAGTTGCATAATATTTAAATATTATAAGGTTAATTGAAAAACCAATAGTTAGAACTTTTTAAGAATTTGAGAAGATAATGACAATTTTTATCTATAAAAGAAAAGAAAAAAGATCATATCAGATAAGTTTTATCTGAGACATAAGGTAAACAAGATCACGATAAAGCATGTGAAATGTGGGGTAAGAAGGAGAAGAGAAGGTAGGGAAATCCATCTTGTAGATATAATTTTAATCAAATGGAGAGAAAAAGAAGGATAACATGTAAAATGAAAGTCAATGAAAACATATTGTCAAATAATAAAAGAAGGAAAATCGTTGTATTAGATAGGAGAAACCCTGCTCCTATAAATAGGAGAACAGGGAAGCATACAGACTTAACTAAACCCTAATGGGCCAAGACACAGTGAGGCCCATATTACAAGGACAATATAAATAACTAATAAATAGACTCTCTAACACTCCCCCTCAAGCTGAAGTTGGGAGAATCCCAAATCAGCTTGCAGATAGAGAGTCAAACTAGAAAACAAATAGACAGAAATAAAAGGATAAACCAAGCCCATACAAGAAATTGCTCCCCCTCAATATTACAATAAAGCACACAAATACTCATACACGCCCCCTCAAGTAGATACTCCAGGCAAGCAGACAAGCAGGTCACAGAAGCTTCTCGATCATCTGGAGCAGAAAGATATAATAGCTGATAGGCACCAAGGTCTTCATCAACGTCGTCGTCGTAGTAGCCAGAGAGTGCTGGGTCACAGGTAGCAAAGTCCAGAGAGTGTTGGATCACAGGCAGTAGAGGTCAACGTACAAATAAAGTATGGACGGGTCAACGTGCGAAATAAAGCACGGACGAGCCAGATAGTGCTGGTACACAGTAGTAGAGAGTCGACGTGCAAACAAGGCACAAACATGCCAGAGAGTGCTGGCGCACAGCAGTAGAGAGTCGACGACGTAGGCAGATAGAAGACCAGTATCGCAGAGTAGCAAGCAAATACATAACTCCAGTAGACGAAGCTCCATGTAAAGTCAGCAACAAATGTCTTCATCATCTTCCCTCTTTATAAAGCATCCATCACAGTAGTAGACATCATAAATCCAGAGAGTGTTGGTCCACATAGTAGAAAGTCAACGTGCAAATAAAGCACGGACAGCAGAAAGTGTAAAAGCACAAAGCAGCAGGTAAAGTGTGCTAATCATAGCACAAGTAGCAAAGATGACGTCCAAGTATGCAACTTCACAGCAGCAGTCGATGTAGATGATGAATAAACAATCTAGCAGTAAAATATACCAAATAGAACAACAGAATGAAATTCTTCTTCTTCATCTCATCTCTTCTCTATTTCTCCCCCTCACACCAAGCACGGAAGGAGTAAAGAAGTGGTTGGTGTGGAGAGTCAAAAAACAATGGTAAAGGCAAAGTTTTTCTGTAGGCAAATAGGTGGAGGAGGCAACCGACAACACGCATGGATCTTAGAAAAACCCACGTAGGGGCAGCAGATAGAGAAAAAATCTACGCCAACATGGAGGATTAATCACTCCACCATGAGGCGCAGACAGATAGAGAGGATGAAGCCCGTTACGCCGTCAACGTGCCAGAACTGGAAAGTTACCGAGGTTGTCCGGAGATTTCGGAAAGAGAAACGGAGCTAGACGGAGGGGCTTGTGGTGAATTAGGCAACAAGGATAGAGGTTATTAGGGGATTAGAGGTGGATTGAGGGCTGCGGAGGGGTGGGCGGCGCTACTGTAGCAGCGTACTGTTGCAGATGTACTGTAACGGCGTACTGTAGCAGATGTACTGTAGCGGCGTACTGTAGCAGACGCACTGTAGCGGTGCGGCAGTACTGTAACGCTGAAGGAAAGGACGCCCAGAGCAGCAGAAAATGAAAGAAATAGCCTCGGAGACCATGGAATAGCCTACGGGCAGCCGACCCACAAGGAAGAAGGGTGGCCGCCCGCCGGCTACATCTCCCTCTTGTTTCTCTCTCTCACGTACGACGGCGGCTCAAGATCGTTGCTCTGATACCATGTCAAATAATAAAAAAAGGCAAATCGTTGTATTAGATAGGAGAAACCCTGCTCCTATAAATAGGAGAACAGGGAAGCATACAGACTTAACTAAACCCTAATGGGCCAAGACACAGTGAGGCCCATATTACAAGGACAATATAAATAACTAATAAATAGCCTCTCTAACACATATCATTGTTACTTTCATACCCTCCCTTCTCCAACTCTTAACAAATAAAGAAATATATGCATGGGTCTTTCCTCTTCATTCTATTAACTTTTCATTCCTCAACTTTCTTTCTCCATCATTCAACCACATTTCATATTTCCTTCTACTTTCTTTCTGAAGTTACCTTCATACTAATCATTGTGTGAAGATCTTTAATTAAATTGCCATTAACTAGTACAATATACTTATATCTTTTAAAGTATAATATTTGATTGCTACAAAACTTTTTTGGTCTTCCAGTTTGACACCATCCACTAAATTGTGCCATATTATATTTTGGTACTTGTTCTCCACTGAAAAGATGAGTTTGTTCTCATATTCCTTATAATTGGTAGTTTGGTACTATTTATACACTTTGCGTTGATCAAGTGACCCTAAAATATGATTATATTGTTGAATATCTACAGCCTGAAAGACATGGTCAAATAATGTATTATTTATGGCCTTAGTGATCTAAACAAATGCATTATTTGGTATAATAAATTATACCATGTCATTCACTTTATTTTTTTTTTATAAGTAGCTTGTTTTTTTATGTAGGCGGCAATGACACATTATGTTAGGTGTATCTTTTCAGTTTTATCTAAATATGTACAATTTGCCCATCTATATGGTCACTATTCATACTAATCCAGCCCCCCATATGGCAGATTTTTGGATCCGCCATTGACTAGGGGTGAGCATTAGGTTAATTTTTCATTGGAGGTCAATTCAATTCGATTAATCGGTTAATATCTGGTTTCAGATTCTCACTGTTAACTCAACCGAATTATGTTCATTTAATTTTGGCTAGCAGTTAATCGGTCAATTTTGCTAACCAAATGAGACTTATATAACATTATTAGTTGAAAGTATCCACAAAATGTTGATCAATTATCATAGCATAGTAGTTTTGCATATGATTTTGAAGTTCATCAAAACTTAGTTGAGAGATAAATGTGGATGTTTATTCAAATCAAAGTACAACTATGAAGATATGCATGTGTTAAATAATTCTATGTACCTAAATGGTGGTTAACCGTTTAATTTGGTTAAGCAAACAAAAAATATCTTATCAAAAATATTAATAGAATAACCAACTACAAATTGACCGAATTAACTAAATTTTGTTCATACCAAATTAACCATAACAAAATCAACTATTCCGTTGATTGGTTACATCTGAATTATGCTCAACCCTAGTCATGACATGATTGGGACATTGTGGCTATCTTTGTCCAAAATCATGGAAACCGAAGCATTGCATAGACTTTAGTGCCAACGGGGCCTTAAAGGACATAGGACTCTGCGCTACATGGGGTAGACTTGGGAGGTAATGTATGGTAACAAAACAAGGATAGCCTTAGAACGATTTGGCGCATCCTCAATTGGCATTTCCACCTAAACTGCATCCTAAAGTTGGGTGAAGATCCAAGAAACTAACTTCCTTGCAATTCTACGACAAGGTGCCAATGAAAGCTAATTATCATGACAACTTTGTCGCCATGTATTCCGGAGTGGTGTAAGAATTAATAAAATTTCTAAGTACAATTTGATACGTTAATAGTATTGTGTACTAGTTCAGTGAACTGGACTGAGAAGCACCAATAGAAGTAGAAAAATATTCTTAGATGGCATATGACAGCATAGTCAATGACTCAGGAGGGCGTGGTAGGAATTTCCACCAAGCAAGGGCACTTCCCTTTAGTTTTGCAGTAGCATAGAGCAGATTTTATGCTTTTATTAGACAATGATACAACTAAAAGTGCTTATCAAGTAACATTTTCACATGACATCTGTTGTTAAAATCCAACACGTCTAGCTCGATGACACAAACAGGAGGAGATCAATGTTGATGATGGTGTCACCCATTTGGTTATGTTATTGAACATAATATTGTTTTTCACATTGATGTCGACATTATGCAACCAAGTCTTGAGGTTAGCTTGATATTGAGTCCATCTGTTGAAGAACTCTAAAATACGAAAAAGGCTTCTTATTGAATGAATAAAACAAGTACAGGGCTCTTTCTTTTATAAGACAAGAGAGAGAGAGACATAAAGTAGAGACAGGCAATATGGATTAAAGGGAAGAGGTTAATAGACAAGAGAAGTCTAAACTCCAAAGCCATAACATAATAAGTAAAACAACATAGTAAAATATATATACTAATACTCCCCCTCAAGCTGAAGCATAGATATCAATCATGCCCAACTTATCCATCAGAGTAGTGAATCTGGTCTTTGGTAGAATTTGGTAAAGATATCTGCAACTTGATCTGAAGTATGTGTATAAGGTGTAGAAATCTAACCAGATAAGACAGCTTCCCATACAAAGTGGCAGTCAACCGCAATGTGCTTCGTGCGTTCATGGAAAGCAGGATTGTTGGCAATAAAGATGGCTGCTTTGTTGTCACTGTGCATGGGGATAGGTGTAGAATCAGAGATACCAAAATCTTTCAGAAAGCCGCGTACCTAGAAGAGTTCACACATAGTATGAGCCATTGCTCGATACTCCGCTTCATCACTAGAACGAGCAACAATGGTTTGCTTCTTGCTGTGCCAGGTAACTAGGTTACCGCCGACAAACGTGCAGTATCCAGAAGTAGATTTGTGATCTATCTTGCTTCCGGCATAATCAGAATCAGAATAACCAACAAGGTTACATTGCCCACGTTTTTTGTAAGGAAGGCCTTTTCCATAAGAGCTTTTCAGATGTTTCAGAATATGGCAGACAGCGCCCCAGTGACATTGTTTGGGCTTGTCTAGATACATGCTAACCAGTCCAACAGCAGATGTGATATCAGCTCTAATGACAGTGAGATATATAAGTTTCCCTACCATGCATCCATATTGATGATGATCAGGGTAAGGAGGAGAATTCTCGTCATCCCAATTAGTGTTTGGATCCAAGGGATACTAGCAGGTTTTGCCCCAAGCAGACCTATTTCAGATAGAAGATCCAGAACATATTTGCACTGAGACAAGCATAGACCAGAAGATGACCAAGAAACTTCAATGCCAAGAAAATATCTTAATGTGCCTAAATCTTTGGTGACCGTGTTTTTCCAAGTAGCTTTTAGTAGCTTGGATTCTTGCAGGGTCACTATCAGATAATATGATGTCATCAATATAGACAATCAAGATAACAAGATCATAAGTAGTTTTCTTGACAAATACAGAATGATCAGACTGAGAGCAACAAAACTGGAACTTTTGAAGAATGGAGCTCAACTTGTCAAACCAGGCATGAGGACTTTGCTTCATGCCATAAATAGCTTTGCGCAGGCGACAGAATTTAGATGACTCCCCCTGAAGCACAAATCTGGGAGGCTGCTCCATGTATACCTCCTCATGCAGGTTGCCATATAGAAAAGAATTTTTGACATCAAGCTGAAACAAAAGCATGTCAGAATTGACTGCTATAGAAATAAGTACACAAACTGAGTTTAGGCGAGCAACATGAGAGAAAATCTCAAAGTAATCCATGTCATATGTCTGAGTGTAGCCTTTGGCGACAAGACAAGTTTTGAGGCGCTCAATAGTTATGTGATGATGATATTTTATCGTAAAAATCCATCGACAGCCAACAAGGGAACAATCAGCAGGTGCATCAACTAACTCCCAAGTATTGCGTTCAGTGAGAGCCTGCATTTCAGATTCCATGGCTTGACGCCATGCGGGATGCTGAAGAGCCTGGGAAGCATTTTTAGGAATGGAAACAGCAGAAAGAACAGAAGTGAAGTTTGCAAAATTAGTTCCCAAGTAAGCAGTAGTATGGAAATTCCCAATGGGATGTTGAGTGCGAGTCTGAGTACCTTTACGTAAACTGATAGGAATATCCAAGTCAAAAAATACCTAAGGTGAAGGTGGGGGTAAATCTGCCGACAAGGATGAAGGACTTGGAAGGGGCCATGGAGGGAGTTGGAGCCTTCGGTCTTCTTTGACAAACCTTCAGTGGAGGAGCAAGAGCACTATTTGTATTCGGTAAAGCAACAGCATTAATCAGTGGTAAAGGTGTATCCGCAAGTAAATCATATGTCAGGGCGGAGCCAGCCATAGAATAGAACTGCATATGTTCAAAAAAGACTACATCATCTGAAACCATCCACTTCTTAGTAATTGGATCATAACAGCGGTACCTTTTTTGTGTCCTAGAATACCCCAAGAAAACACACTTGATAGCATGTGGATCCAATTTGGATAGGCCAGGACGCAGATTTTTGACAAAACAGGTATTGCCGAAAATCCAAAGAGGTACAGTAAAAAGAGGGGCATCAAGATACAGAATTTGATATGGCACTTGATTGCCAAGTACAGAAGAAGGCATGTGATTAATGAGATAGCATGCAGTGGAAACAGCTTCTGGCCAAAAATATTGAGGGACATGGTAGTGGAAAAGGAGTGTGTGGCCAACTTCAAGAAGATGACGATTCTTGTGTTCGGTGACCCCATTTTGTTAAGATGTGTAAGCACACGAGGTTTGGTGAATGGTACCTAGTTTCCGACAAAAAAGACTAACTAATGTTTGCATGAACTCAAGGGCATTGTCAGTGCGAAAGATTTTTGTAGTTTTACCAAACTGGGTATGTAACTCAGCAAAAAAAGATGTGATAGTATCAAGAATATCACACCTGCCTTTTAACAAAAATATCCAGGTTATTCTAGAGAAATCGTCAATAAAACTCATGAAGTACCAGAAACTAGAAATGTTGGAAACAGAACATGGGCCCCAAATGTCAGCATGTACTATATCAAACGACTATTTTGAGCCAATACAAGGTTTCTTAGTAAAAGTAGAGCTAGTTTGTTTGCCCAACTGGCAAGCTTCACAGTGAAAAACATAATCAGAAATATCAGGTACCAAGTGCTTCAACTTAGCCGGTGATGGATGCCCCAATCGATAGTGTCATTGGATGTCAGTCACAGAAGTAGTCAGGAATGCAGCAGTCTTCGATGTGTCCGGATAGTATAAGTCGTCTGGTCCCTCATGGCCCGAACCAATCTTCATCCTCATACGCAAATCCTGAAAGATAACACCAACCGGGTCAAACGTTATAGAGCACCGTAGGCTCTTAACAGTTCTACTTACAGATAACAAGTTTATAGGGAATTCAGGAATATATAATGTTGAACGTAGTGAAAGGCGACCCGAAGTACAAATATTCCCAAATCCGAATAGTGGTGTTTACGAACCGTTGGCAAGAGTAACAGGGGGAATGGCAGAAGTTTTATGCAATTTAGAAAATAAGTAGGATTGCCAGTAATATGGGAGGTCACACTGGAGTTGATCACCCATGTATTTTTACCAGACTGTGTTAGGAGAGCAGAATTGTCATCAGGAGAAGTCTCAACAGAGGAAGCCAATCGTGTTTGGAGAAACTTTTCAAATTCAGATCTGATCCAGTAGGCAGATGGTGGGGCAGATGAAGAAGCAGCAGTGTCGGGCTGGTCTAATGTAACTTGATTTGCCCAAGCAGGTTTTCCATATTTTATCCAGCAACGGTCTCCATTATGATTGGTTCGTTTGCAGAAGTTGCAGCAGCATTGTTCAGTAGTGTCAGAACCAGAGTATGAACCGCGACCAGGGCCTGTAGTAGAGCGTCTGCGACCGCGCCACGACCACGGAACGAATCACCAGACCTTACAACAAGAGATGCCCCATCAACGGAATCAGGAAGAACTTGAGATATAGAGGGTAGGCGTTGCACGCGTTTCAGGACATCCCACAAGGTAGGCAGAGGGTCATTAGAGAGGATCTGATTATCAACACCCGCAAAGGAGGATGGTAAGCCAACGAGGAATTGAACAAGCTGCGACTCGTTGTGTTGTTGTTGGTTTTTTATAATATCAGATGAGAGTGGATGGCAGACATTGAATTCATCCCAGAGAGCGCAGCATTGATTGTAGTAGTCCTCTACAGAGTTGGTATGAGTGTACTCCTTGGCCAAGTGTTTGAAAATTTCAAACACTTTCTTTGGATTTTGCTTATGAGAGTACATGTTGGAAAGTTGATCCCACATGTCCTAAGCCATCCACAGTCGTAGGAGAGATTGGCTGATTTTAGGTTCAGCACTGATGATCATCCAGGTCATAACACCAAAATCTTCTTTGGACCATAGATCATAGGTCTGCTTTGTCTTTTCATCAGCAGTCACAGCATGAGCATCTGGGTCTTTAGTAGAAAGATGGGAGTAGCGTCCTTGAGCCTTGACATAAAGCTTGAAAGAAGCTACCCAGAGGTGATAGTTGGAGCCATCCAATTGATAGTAGTGACACACAGGTTCCAGGGCAGATCGGTGGACGTCATGAGTCACATAAGATGCCAAAGCACGAAGGAGTAGCAAGCAGGAACAACAAGTAGAAGGTAGACGTAGCAGTCAGCAGAGACAATCAGCGGTGGAGACCCAACACATGGGCACAGTTAGTAACACCTGGACGGGGGCAGAAGATAGTAGCAGGAGATCTGTGGCATCAGATCCGGGAACCCTCGTAAGGGCAGCAGAAGATACAAAAAAACATACGCCAGCATGGAGGAAGAACTACTACACCATGAGGCGTAGGCAGGCAGAGAGCAAAAAAGAATTAACCCATCAACGTGCTATAACTGAAAAGTTATCGGAGACGTCCAGATAGCAGCGGTGAAGAGAGGGATTGATGAGGGTGGCTAACCGGAGGGAGAGATGGTTGGTGGAGTGGGAGACGGGTGGTGTGGGAGAGGGGGAGGGAGGAGAGGAGGTGGCGGCGGCTGTTTGGAGGAGGGGAGGTGGGGGCGGCCTGTTGGAGGGTAGCGGTGGCCTGGAAGAAGGGGGGGTTGGCGGCGGGTTTAGGGGAGATATGGGGGTGGCTGCGGGGCTAGGAGATGGAGAGGGGGAATGGTGGCGGTAGTGGAAGGGAGAAGAGGGGTAGGGTTGGGCGACGGCAGGGAGAGGGCAGCACCAGCGGCCCGGGGGGTAGCTAAGGAAGAAAGGGGAGGGGGAAGGTGGTGGCTAGGGTTAGGTGGGCATGGTTGCGGTAGGGTTAGCAAGGGAGGGGCTTATGGAGGATCAGTTTGCTTTGATACCATCTAAAATACTAAAAGGCTTCTTATTGAATGAATAAAACAAGTACAGGGCTCTCTCTTTTATAAGACAAGAGAGTAAGACATAACAAGAGACCGGCAAAATGGGATAAAAGGAAAGAGGCTAATAGACGAGAAATCTAAAGTCATAACACAATAGGTAAAATAACAGTAAAATATATATACTAATAAGAACCTTTGCAAGTTCTGTCTCAACGTTGGTCTTGAATGTATTTACTTCCTCCTTATTCACTGATCACCACAATGGTTGGACACATTGCAGTTGGAAGTAAGCATTGTATAAGGAAGCATGATATTGGGTCTCTTAGGTAGAACCCACGTAGTCAATCACACATGTAGCAGAAGGGATCCGCATAAACAGACCGTGTAGGGTATGATGTTGTTGGGGGTTGTTGTGGTTTAGCGTGGTGCCCCTAGCATTCCGTATTTGGTTAATGACCACCTAATCACAGAAGAGAGAGAAACGCTTCATAGGGAAGTGACAATAGTATGTAGTTGGTTCCCCTTTTTGCAATAAATACTGTTGTCATAATAAATGGTTTTCAGCTTGTGCATGTTGCTTCCTAGAAGGTTGGTGTACCTCCATGGATGTCAATAGCCGGCAAGTTGGGACAACGATAAGGGGTTGAGCAATTTTAATTGACAAACAACTTAGGTACGAGGAAGAGGTGACCAGTGCATGGCAAGCTATGCTTGAGGCAAAAGATGAGAGGTTGGTTTGATCTCAGAGCGCACGGTAATTGATGAGGAGGTGAATGTATCAATTCCCTTGATAGAAGAGTGTGTTGGTGGGGGGACGGCATTCCACTTCCCACAATGGATGGAGGGAGTCCCGAAGAGGGACCAATTTCCATCAACTCTTAAAGGGATAGATGCACCCACAAGGATGGTGATTTCCTTGGTTAGGAAGAGCGATGATTGTCTCATGCATGTCACTTATGGTTTTTTTCTTAATCAATGAGAGACAGGGCATCCATCCTAATCATGGATAAAGTGTGAACAAGGAATGGTCCTCAGCTAGGAAGCATGAACACGGACACAGACACGGATGTAGACACGGACACGTGACACGGCAGTGGACACGACAAATATATAAATAAACACATATATATGTAGAACATATTATGATATATAATTGCTATATGTATATCCACAGTTTTATTGTTAGTGGAAGTGATGGCGAACAAGATTTATTATCAAGATGAAGAAGAGGAGTGAGGAAATATGAAGTTGTTAGTAGTGGAGGAGGTGGAAATGAAGAGGGGTGGAGAGTGGCTTCTGCCACATTCAAATTGGAAAAAAGAAAGGGCAGGAATGAGAAGAGGGAAAAGAGAGGAAGAAGGTAAAATAGATGAGGGAAAAGCAAAAATAGAGGAGCGGGATAAAGAGGAGGTGAAGGACATTTTTTCAGCTATTGTAGCTAAAAGTAGTAAAAAGAAGAGGGGACAAGAAGAAGCAGGAAGAACAGGGGGTACACAGAGGAGGAAGAATTACATGGAACTGAAAAAGAAGGTGGTAAAACCAACTTCTTTTCTCCTTGCAGTTGATGTGGTAGTCTCTGAATGTTGCATTAGTTGGTGAAGAATCTAGAGATGATATCACTAATGATGGTTGCATCAGTTGTTAAAGAAGCGCGTCGTCAGCTTGCATGTAGTAGTTGAAGCTTAACCACCTAATGTTAGTAGGGCAAGGAGGAGTGGAGGATCGGAAATGGGGATTTGAAGGTTTGGATTTTTTTTTCATATGCTTGGGCTTAAATGGATTGGGATGGCATGTCTTAGATGTGTCCACAGAGTGTCCAAGCCGTGTCTGACATTGCAATAAAAAAAATTCAAAGCGAACACGGCGTAGGCGTGTCTGCCACGTGTCCAGGAGTGTCCAAGGTGTGTCCATGTTGGACATGTGTTGGACATGGACACAACAGCCTCCTGGAAGTGTTTGTGCTTCCTAGGTCCTCAGTGTCCGAACATGAGTTTACATGGATGTGAAGTACACTTCACAGAGTGGGGAAGGAGATCGAGCGAAACCGGAAACACAACGTAGAACAGAGAGAAAAGGAGGAACCAAAGCTCTAGAGGAATCAAATTTTGGCTCTAATACCAATTGATGTGGCACACCAAGGGATGGGAAGGTTAAGGGAAAAAAACGTGATCAATTTCAAATCTAATTCATCTTCCCAGATTATCCTTCATAGATGGATATTTATATCAAATTCCAAAATTTTATGCTTCTTTGGAAACTTCATGAGAATCACCAAACTAATTAAATGGCATATAACGAACTAATTAAACTCAAAAAATCGTCAATAATCCCTAATATGGAAAACTTGAACTAAGTAATTGGGCTTTCTCAACTTTGTCTATAACAAAACAAGGGTCAAACGAGGCTCTTGTCCTACACCACTCATAAACTGTTGACATCTATATAGTAGTAGACTTGTATACATCTAGAGAAAAGGGAGACCTGGTCTAAGCATGTTACTGTGAACTCTAAAACCTGTATACATCTAGAGAAAAGGGAGACCTTGTCTAGGTATATTATTGTAAATTCTAAAATTGGTATATAGGATGAGGATATGTATCTATCAACTGGATTCATACAACTCATACACTAAATCCGAGATCCATGCCAAATGCACCCATGTACAGGCAAGCTTGCAAGCATCCCTATATGCGCTGGTGTTTATCACATACAACTAAGATCCTACGTGCATATACATACACTAATAGAATTACACACAAGCAGATGTATATGTATATTCCCATAGATGAATATGAACGTCAATACTTTGCATATCAAGTATGCATATCGCAATTGTCACTGTATTAACATTATTACTCAAATCCTAAAATGGCAAAGGAGAGGAGGAAGAATTTGTGTTGTCTGTGAGATGAAAAATGTTCAACCAATAAATCAATAGAAACCACAAGGAATGGCACAACATGATAGGCTTATGCCCACAAGAAGTCGGGTTGGAGCTCCATATTAGTTCTTTGCAAGAGATCAATAATGGCTGTCTTAGTATTGATGGCATGGGAAAGTTGTCAACTGGAAATATGTTCACTACAAATGTTATAATTATGAGTCCAAAAAAATCGCTAGGCATGCATAGCATGGCATAAGAGAGGGTATCAATCTAGTCTACATTGTTGTTCTAGGTTGTCATCACTAGAAATACTGCACAAAAACACGAAAGAACCAAAGTACACAAAGATGTAAAAATGCCAATTCAGCATACAAAAATCGCATGAATACATGATTGTGACTAGTAGATAAATGAGTATAAGATGATAGTTGTGGAAAATCTACACAGGCATGAGAGATGAGTGCCATAAGAGCATACCCTACAGCATATGAACAAAGGAGACTCAGTGATATGAGGTTCCATGAAGAAATATGCAAAAACAGAAATTACAACTGTTAATTGAGCTTGGCAGTGCCTGGAAAGTGTCCTAGCCATGTCCAAGGCATGCCCTAGTATCTTAGACAAGTCCACTCTTTTATTCAGGCTAAAAATATGGACAAGGCGCCACCGTATCTGAACTGTGTCCATATTGGACACACGGCTACTTATTGAAAGTATTTATCTTGTAGTTGACCCATCATATATGAATCAATGACCTTAGTAAAGCTACTGACCATCTGACTTAAATACTCTGAATGCTGATGTTTACGCCATGGACAGGGGAGTATATTACAAGCATGGAAAATAAGTTCTATGATCTTATTTTTTATTCATCGGTTATGTAAATGTGATATCACATTTAAAAGTAGTGGTATGTTGTATTTAGATGATGCAAATGAACAGATGTAACTTATATGTACAGTGAGTTTTTCATCAAGCATGTTAATATTTATGACGACGGTTTTACCAATTATGAAGTACCAAAGAACCATAGTAATAACAGCACATATGTTGGGGATAGAAAACAGAATATCTGGTGTATTGCCTATGTCAACAAAGAAGAGAAATTCGATCCTGCATATTCTATAGAATAAGTACCTTGAGGAGCTGATCCTCATTAGCGGTGAAGCTAGGAGTTGTTGTACAGCTTTTGCCATCTTTTTGTCTTTGGACGCCACAACCATTGCTATAGGACAAAAGAAGGGGTAAGACTGTTCCTGAATCAAGCAAAAAAATGTGTAGTTGGTGCAGATAAATAAATTCCGGTTCAAGAATTAAGCGTGAATCATATTTATCCTAATAAATTCATTAATGAGGGTATAGTCCATTGCTCGTTTTAAAACAGAAATAAACTACATTCATCTGGTAACCAGTAGTGCAAGGGTAAAGCAGTACACGTTAACTTAACACTTGTAATCAGAAGCAGGTTCACATTAATGATTCCTCTAGATATATAGTTACCTGTTGGCAATCTGTTCATTATCTCTAGTGCAAAAGAAGGACCAGAAAGAACAGCAAAGGGCTGGCGAGGATTCCCTAGTGCCTGTGGTATAATCTGAGACATCACCCTTAGGGTGTTGAGCTCAAGCCCTTTACTTAAGGATATAAATGGTAACTTTGGGTCAACATGCTGAGAAACTCCCTCAAGGAATGAAAAGCTGAACTGCGAAAAGGTGTCCCCAGCTTGTGTTAAAATGAGAAAGAATATAACCAGATTGCATATAGATACTAGTTAAAAAGAAGAGTCGCGTTGCACAAAATTGTCAGTATTAAGAATATTGAGGCCCAAATAAAGAGAAATAAATAACAATTGAGGTGAAAATAGTTGAAACTAAAAAAAGAGTTAGTTCTCCTGTTCCAATTTTGAAACTGCATAATTGTGACTAGATTGCCCCTGGACAAGCCCCCTATATGAGAAAATAAAAACAAAAGAAATTCTACATAGGATATGAATCTGGGTTCCTATTAGGATATGGATCATCAATATCATCATCATCATCTAAGCCTCAATCCCAACCATGTTAGATTCGGCTACATGGATCCTTCGTTTTCAATCAGCTATGTTTTTTTGGTCGGCTAAACTGCTTTCTCTTTTTTGTATTTTTTGTAAAAAGTATTACAGACTAAGAAGCAGGAAAGAAGGGCTATACAATCTAAATGTAAAAAAGGAATACTGAAAGGACAGCCTTTCAAAGAATAAGCAAGAAAAAGAGTAAGGCCACCAAGAGGAGCATCCAACATTCAGAAAGATAATTCCATCAAGGTCTTCTATCTGCACAAGAAACTTCAATCATATATCAGAGAAGTTCATAAGCTTGGAATCCACTATCCAGAACTCGAACCAAGTCCAAACTTCAGAAGAGGCACAATCAAACTGATAGAATCAGATGACCAGAACAGACAAGAGAACCATCCAAATCATCCTGTCAGTCCTGAAAACAAACCAAAATCCCTCCAAGAACTCGTATCTGTACAAAAAACTTCAAAGAGGATCTGAGGGTTCATCAAGCTTGGCTAAGCTTGGAACAAACTATCCAGAAACTCTCTACAAGTCCAAACTTCAGAGGAGGCTCAAACATACTGATAGAATCAGAGGGCCAGAGAATATAAATCACCAGAAGAAACATCCTGTCAGTCCTGAAAACAAAACCAAAATCCCTCCAAAGACTCGAAGCTGTACATAAACATCAAGGAGGACCTGAAGATCCATCACTTGCCATCATTTCAGGATCTAAACAGCATCAGCAGGGATACCAAAAAAGAAAATTAAAGGACTTTTAACAAAACCTCCAGAGACAACAACACAAAGGGAATCCCTCCCAAAACAAACCAGGTGCAACAAGCGTCCCATAGAAAAGGTCAACTGAAGGATATGTTAAGCCCAGAACATCACCCTCAGCAGATCAAATGAGTTCACAAATATCCATAATCTCTTTCAAAAGGAACTCGCAAGAGCAACATTTATCATTATGAACTCTTCTATTCCTTTCTTTCCAAACAACATATAAGATAGCCATAGCAAGATTCTGCTCATCATTTTTCTTTAAATGGACTAAATCACCAAACTCCAGTGGAAGAGAATTAATCATATTCCTGTTCAGACAGGCTTCCCAGATAGCTGAAGAGTATGAACATTTAAAGGAGATGTGATTTGAATCTTCATAATCGTTCATACACAAGAAACAGATTGAAGCTACTTCAATTCCAAGCCTCCTAATATAATCCGAGGTAGGAAGCTTATTCAAAAGCACTTTCCATGCATGGACTTGGAAATTTTTGGGCGTCTTACTGTTCCAAATCCATGAAAAAAAAACATCTTCAGTACCTTTAATTCTAATAGCATTCCAAACATCTTTCAACTTAACCTCCTTTTTTCCAAGAAAAGAAGTATAGTCCTCAGACCCAATAGAAATATCATTAGACAAGATACAGTTAGATATAATACCATCTGCCCTAGATGAAGGTAAGCACCATTTCCCATCTTTAATAATTGATGAAAGAGAATCATTTGCACCTAAACCAGAGCGAATAGAGATATTACCACCAATACAATCAGCAAGAAACTTATAATTCATTCACGGATCTTTCCATATTTTGAATAATTTCCCATCACCAATATGAAATTTAATAAAGGGCAAATAGAGATCTCTAACTTTCAGAATATTATTGAAAAGACAGGAGAAATTAGGAGAACATTCAATACTCCAAAAGGTAGCCTTCTGTAAATACTTTTCAGAAATCCATTTAACCCACAGACTGTCCTCCTTTTTAGCAATATTCCAGGCATTAATGATGAAGCACGCTTTAACAATTTCTTTGCCCTTCCTGAGTCCTAGACCACCTTCTCTTTTAGGTAAGGTAATCTTATCCCAACTGACCAGATGAAGATTATTTTTACCTTCAGTTTGTCCCCATAAAAAATCTATACTAACTTTTTCAGTGATATCAATAAATGATGAGGGAATAGGAAAGGACATCATCCAATAGAGATGGAGAGTTTGAAGGGTAGACGTGACAAGCTCCAACCTGCCAGCAAAACTTAAGGTTTTTGCTTTCCATGAGTCCAATTTCAATCAGCTATGTTGTAGCCTTATGGGTCATATTCTGATCAAAAATGTAAAGATTCAAAATTCTTTTTATAAGCTCTTCCCGGGTTAATTTAGGCTTTTCTGTTCTTGTAATTTTGATTACTCAATAGTAGTGTTTGTATAGGTGTTCTGGTCAATCTGCGTTGATGTTTGTACCATCTCTGTCGGCCCTCACGCAACTTGCCCTCAATGCTTGCACCCCCTCATTGTTCATCTAAAATATGCATTCCGGTCGTATTCATCTTGTTGAGACATTGTTTCTTCACCACCCAACATTCACTCCCATCAGTGGCGGTACTAGGGTGGATGAGGCCAAACTATAACGGACTTAAGAAGTAACTTTGCACCAATGAGATATAAACAATTTAGAAAAACAATGCCTGATCCCGGTCCTCATTTAGTATAATTTTTTGTAACGCAGGAAAACTTCAGAATCTCATATTCTAACAAAAAGTTAAATATATCTTCCATATGTTCCATCATTTCAAACAGTTTGACATCACTTCCACATTAATATCTTTAGAGAGGATTAACATTAGGAATAAAACCAAACAATTACCTAGAAATTTTTCTTCTAATCGTGTATACACCACATTATGATTTTCATTATAATAAACCGTTTCCACGATAATTTATATAGCAAAGAATAGCATAACTAGCTTAATTAGCTTGTATACTAGATGAATTTTATGTGTCACTTGGACCAACTTGTGGGCGAGACTACTATTGTTAGTATGGGGGTCATCCAAAATGTAAATGTCAATTTTGCATCTAAATATACAAGAATGTCAATTTTGCATCTAAATATACATATATCTTGCATACTAAAATATGAAGAATATCATTGTTTTGTTCTATAACCGATTTCTCCTTATCATATGTGAAAAAGTTATCAAGTGGACGGAAACAAGAAACACATAATGGCAGCTTGTATTTCTATTCAGTTGACCACTTAACTGTCTGGAAAGTAGAAATATCAATGTTCTAAATATTTGGAACCCAACATACTAGCTTAAATTTGTCTTTATCTATGCAATATGTTTCCATCTCTCCTTGCCATTATGTAGATGCCATGTGATTTCATCCATGCTCCTAATAAGTAAGTGTCAAAACCGCATGTTATTTATGACCAAGTTTGTGTCATGACACTCGGAACCAATAATGCATCATTTTGCCTCTTATTTGCACCAACAAGGGAAAAATGAGAGGATCAAAAGGAAAGGTTGTTAAGCTAAACTCAAAACGGGTCAATGTCAATGAGGGATATGTAAATGTTTGTTTTGTTAATTTATTAATCAAATCAATGGTAGTAATCCGAATAATAAATTGATTTAAATAGATTATAAAAACAAGGTGATCGGCGGGGTTATGCTCCGGGCTTGTCCTTCACGCGAGCCGGTTTTCAAAACAAACGTGTCCAGTCTTGCCCCCAAAGCTCTGCCTCGGGTGGAGGCCTGGCAGATGGAGGCGCCGCTTGCGTTTTGGGGTGCTGTCTCCTTGCCCTCTGCTCCGGCTGTTCGTGGGTGGTGTGGCGATGGTGGGCAGATTCTCTCCCACGTTGTGCGTGCTTCTCTGGAACCAGAACTCGGATGCTCTCTAGGTGTTCGAGGAGGTTGGCTGCTCCCTGCGGCTGTGATATGGAGCACCTTCTAGGTGTTCTGGGGCTTTCTCGTTTCCCAGAGTTGTTGCTCTTCCTTGGGAGGACTCTGTCTCAGGGATTCTGTTTGCCCTCAAGGTGCTCGTCAAGAGCTCTATGCTTCGCTGGTGCAGTGGCCTTCTACGGCTGGCTGCTCCCAGTAGCTGCGCTCAGGCGTGGCTGGTTGTTCCCTGGAACTACACTGATCCTTGGAGCCGTGCTCTGCAGGCGTGGGTTTCTGTTGGGTTTTGCTCCTGATCAAGACAACAGCAAAGTGCTGCTGGGGTCGCTTCCCGTGTTCCCCTTGTTTGCTGTATTTAGAACACCCCTGAGGTGTTTGTCGAAAAGCCTCTTCGTATGAAGTTGGCTGGTGTTTCTATTGCAGGACATCAACTGATTGGTGCCAGGTTCGGATGCAAGTTTGAACCCCACTTGTTGGCATAGGACCACACATTGTGGGTGCTTCTATTAGACAGCTGGCACCGTGCCAAGAAGGAAAGGTTGTTTCGAACATCTCTGCCTTGCAGTTCTCTGTTGATAGATCGTGACGGATCTGGTGGAGATATGAGAAGATCTAAAGCTAGTGATGTTGTTCCTGGCAGGGCTTCCTGGTGGTTGCTATGTTGCAATCTGTACTTACTTTTTGTGGGTGGGCTTATTGCATGTATCTGCAGGTTGTAATTATTCACCCTCCTGGTAGGAATGTCTGGTTTTAGCCTTGTTAGTTTATGCTCTTCTCGGTTCCTGTTATCTTTAGGTCTAGTGTTATACCCCCTGCGTGGGGTATATGATCCTTGGTCGAGCTCTTTAGCTCCAGTTCATGTAAGGGGGTACCCAGTGCCCAAAGTTTTGGATTATAGTAACACGCTTTTTGACTGACCAAAAAAAAAAAAAAAGGTGATCGAGATTAAAAGGGAAATTACTTAGATATCTTTGGAATCCAAAATTTTATACTTTGATTTTGTTTAAGCTAGCATGCCAATATGCTATATTATAATGTTTTAATATAAAAATTGATCAAGAGAGAAAATAAATTGTCTTTTACATGCAGTTTTTTTGTTCCAATGTGTTTTGGGTCCTCCCTCTTTCCTAATTATACACACATTTATGTTTCAATCCCTTGGCGCCCCTCCCTCTTTTACGGATCACTCCTCCTTTTCCGTTTTGTTTAACATATCACTCTCTATTAACTCTTTTCTTAATTACTAAAATTCTCTCTCTCCCTCATGCATTAATATTCTTTAGTTTTTTATTCACACCATTCATGTGCTCTTTGTTACCTCTTTTCCTAATTGATTAAACCTCTCTCTCTCTCTCTCTCTCTCTCTCTCTCTCTCTCTCTCTCTCTCTCTCTCTCCCTGTGTGTGTGTGTGTATAATCTGGGTGACGCCACGAAATATTTAGAGTAAGCCAGTCTTTTAAAAGAGACTCCCTTTGTTGCAGACAGCCACATGAGATAGCGGCCTCATGTAGCCTACAGGTGGGTCCGCCACTGACTCCCATATAGCATGGTTGGATGTATAGCTGTTATTTAATCTGAGAGGGATCTTACGATCACAAAAAAACAGTGTGTAAAGGGAAATAATTTAATTTCTATTACATATATATATACAATGTATTATCATCTTGTATATAATACCCAAGATCCAATAGGGATTCCCTTATTTCCCTACACCATCCTTTATAGCTCAACACGCCCTGGGGAAATCTTGTTATAGATCCCAGTCACATCCAAAAGATCAATTACACACGCAATGTGATCCAATGCCACCTACTAGTATCTCTTCCTCTATGTAAAAATCCTAATCATATTCCAATTTTCATGGAATTTTTAATTGGAAACAGAAACTTAATACTTGAGGTGATCAGCAAAACAGAAATCTGGCTTGATATAAATGGACTTTTTGATACCTGCACTGGAACAGCATGAAAGCAGTAATCTGCCTCCGATAAGGCATCTTTGGCAACTGTTGTAGCTATAATATTTTCCGGAAGTGTAAGGTTTGGGAAATATTTACTGAAATTGTAACAAAGGAGTGAGACTCTCTTCATTCTGATAAAGCAAAAAAATAAAATAAAAGAATGTGCCAGCAACGGAGACAGCTATTTTTTTCTGTGTGTTACCTATTAACATGAGTGTGGTTTATAGATCTACATAGATGTTCGTCCCTGACAAGAATATAGACTTCCATCTCACTCTTCTTTACAGCCATATGAGCTGCCATTGCGGTACCGAACGAACCCCCTCCAAGAACCACGACCTGATGCCAGAAACAAATAATAGAGTTAGCACCCTTTGGTTGCTGACTGGCATCTTGACCGGGAGAAGGGGAGAAAAAATTGCACTGTACGTCATTAAACGTTGTCTAAAGCAAAAACATTTCAGGAAATAAGAGGTAAATCGTCAAATTTCCAGAAATATTGGATTAATCTCTCTTTCATATAGGATGCACATTTGATAAACCCGGTTACACAATCATTCAGGGAATTCGCAACTTAGCAGAGAAAGAAAGCCATAACATATGCATTAAAGAAGAAGCTAAAAACAGGCTATGGCGTACAGCGCAGATTGAATTAATAGCAATCCCAAACCTTCTTGGTCTTCTCCAGCACATCGACCTTGGCCCTCGACCGCCACGAGCGTGACCACCGGACAATTTTCTCCCACGCGACACGCACCACCTTCCGCCGATCTCTACCTCCCTCCACTTTGACACCGCTCGCGATTGCGGAGAATTCAGGCTCTTCGGCGCCGACATCGCTGGCAGCACAGCAGCAACGCAAGCGATGTTTTGCCAAAGGGGAAATAGATTGAGGTCGCAGTGTGAGAAAGGGATAAGATAGCCTCTGTTCTAGAGTGAGAGAGGGAAGCGTATTGAGAGAGGACGAAAGAGGAGGAGACGGATAAACGAGTAGAGAGGCGAGCGGCGGAAATGAATCTAACGCCGCCGCGGCCGCGGCCACCGCCGCCATTTCCCAGTCACCTCCGTTGCTCAGGTACGGAGCGTGTTGTGCTTTGATGGGTTTATCCGTTCGCGCGCATTTGGCTGGGGGTCGGCCAGTCTGTCTGGGGCGCGTGGGCGTGGCGTTGTGGGGCTAAGGGATTATCTAGATCTGACGATCAGCATTCCAGAACTTCTCTGTAAGTTCATGGTCCAGATTAAATTACTCGGAACTGGCCTTCACATAACTTTTTGGTATATTCGTGGAATTTCCTTTTAGGCCATTGGTAGGGTAGGGTGTAATACTTTTGTTTAACTTTCAAATTCATCATTTCTGGGATAATTTTTGATTTGGTTGGGTGTATTAGGGTGTAGTTTGATGATTTGTAACCCCATTCAACTACACACTTGAGCTGCAATTCCAGAAAAATGTACTACCCCTTAAAACCGTGCGGTCGGGTGTAGTTTCCCATCTGGACCTCATGCTCTATGCTAGTCCACGTACAGCTGGCGCCCGGCAGTATTAAAATGTCGTGCAGTATCCCTACTTCACCGGCACACCAAACACTTGCACATCAAAACGTATGATTATACTTGTTAGCTTTTTCTTTTCACCAAATTACACCCAACAACACCCTAGCAAACAGGCCCTTAAGGTTTTGTTTAGGACTCAGTTTGATTTCATTAAGTTGTAATGTTGTATTAGGGGCTTCAGGCCCTGATATTGAAAGTGTGGCAATTTGTTTCGTCTGTAGCACCTGATTTACGGAACGTCACCGCCGAGAACTGTAAAAAGCGTATTGTGCAACAAGAAAAAAAAAATGTGACGACCAGCTCACAGAGGCTGATGACGACCTCGATGCGGTAATCTCAAGTCCCGCTAAACATGGTGGGATTTCGAAACTCGTCAATTAATATAGACGAATACCGGATCAAATACAGAAGATGATATTTACTATCAAATTAAGATTCAGTTTATATATAAAAAGCAGCAGTTAAAAAGATGTCGGCCAAACGGGACCTTATAGTTTATTCATTGGTCACATGTAGCAAGATGATGTAATTGGGTGATTTTGAACGCGGCTAAGGGCTAGTTTTGTTGGGTGTAGTTTGATAGAGTTCGCAATCTAAAAATGTGTTTTAAACTCACACTTCATCCGACTGCACCGTACAAACATGTCCTAACTTGTAATGAAGACATCATTGTCATCCTAGAATAGTGAAATCGCATGCTATTGTTAAAAAACGCCATAGTTTTCTACATGACCCAGAAATTAAAAAAAAATGTACAATTGCACCACCACACGTCCTCTCTCCATTACAAGTTATTATCATATGCATTTTTCTTCAAAATATTTGAATAAAAAAGGTGCATCAGATGTCTAAAATTTGACATTTGCATCAAATGAAATAGAAGGTACCCAAAAGAACGATTTTATCTTGTACAATTTAAATCTAAAAAAATTGTTCAAAATCATTGTGCCAATGTAGCCCTCGGTAAGGTGTGGTGAACTGTAATTAATGGACTTATTTTAAATTTATATAGTAAAGTCATACTTTGCAGCCCCATATACCGAATTAAACTATTCCTTCTTTATAGTATAACATTAGTAACCGAAAAGTATTAACTTGTTTCTTTTACCAATAATCAACTTAATTATTATCATGTATGCATTAATATATATATATATATATATATATATATATATATATATATATATATATATATAGACAGAGAGAGAGGCTAGAATACACCTGAGTGTATCGGAGACTGAATACACTCAAGTTGTTTCCCATCATGTAACATTGATTTTGGAAATCTAAACCATTATCATCTTACTTATCATATGAACATGCTACATATAAAATTTGAGCTCATTTGGACACTTAAAAGTTATATACTTCAAATTAGTTTTGTGGGTCGGTTTTGTTAGTCATGAAAGAGTGACTTAAAAAATTCCAAATGAGCTCAAATTTTACGTTTAGCATGTATTTGTTATAACAATGAATATCAGCAGTTTGGATTGGTCTAAAATTTGTCTATATATGTAAACACCACTTAAGTGTACGGTGTGATATGTATACTCGAGTGCATTATAGCCTAACTCTCTCTCTCTCTCTCTCTCTCTCTCTCTCTCTCTCTCTCTCTCTATATATATATATATATATATATATATATATATATATATAAGGCCCCTGACCTAGCTTAGTACTTGATTGTGCTTTCTTTGTTAAATAAGATACTTAAACCTTAATCTAATCTCCTGAGATGCCTTAATAACATGTGACATGATTATGTCTTCAGTTTGGTCTTGTTTGGTTGATGTTTGAGCTAGTTGTGTTTGTTTTGGACCAAGTTGCAATTTACCCATGTTGAGGGTTTGTAATGCAATTTCTCATTATAGGTTGTGCTTCTTGTGCCTTAGCATCGTGAGAGCAAAGATGATGCTATGGGGTGCCTTGTTGGGCCTTGGTTGATGAGGTGCCATCTTGAGGTGATATTAGGGTTTTGCATGAGTTGCATGGATGGTGGTGATGATCATGTGTGTTCTTGAGTGTAGCAACCAGTGTGGTGACCATGATGTTGAGTCTTGAGAGTGATTCGATCGATACACCATGCTTTTATGGATTTGCTTCGACCTTGGTGCTTTGATCTTTGGTTTTGGTCGCTAGGGTTTTCTTGTGTGTATGTGTGTAGCGGTCGATGCCTTGTGTAGTGATGTGTTGCGACTGCAACACTCTCTTGAGTGGTGTGATTTGACCTCTACACTAACAAGTGGTCGCTACACCACTTTGGTTTTAACATTTCTCTTGCATGTTGCATGAATGGTCGATCCTTTGTGGGACAAGTGTCCTTTTGATGCTCTAACATCTTGACACCTCATATCTTTTACTTCCCCCACTACCCATGTGTATATAAGCTCTCTCCTCCATATGCAAGCAATCATTTTCAATCTCTCTTCTTCCTATCTCTTGATTAGGCCGACCTTGGAGCTTGGTGGAGCTAGGGAGTGTTGATCTTGGTGCTTTGGTGGTTGATCACCTTTGCAAGTGCTGACCTTGAGCTTGATCATCTTCTTTGTGGTGATTATCGGTGATCTTCCTTCTCGGTATGTGGTTCTACACCTTTGATCAAGTTTTCCTTTAAAACCCTACCTCTCTTCTTCCTCTCTTGGCCATGAGGCTATGGTGCAACCATGGTGGCTATCCTTGAGGATCTTCTCTTCAATAGGTCAAAGACTATGTTCTAACCATGGTATACCTATGTGAGATGAAGTTTACTTCTTTCTTCTCTCTTGTTCGACCTAGGGTTTGAGCTTCTTCTTTCTTGAGCTCTCCTTTAACCTTGGTGTTTTCTTCTTCTTAAGGTGACCTTGTGGCCAGGGAGTTGATCCTAGTTGGAGTTCCTCTTCTCTCTTAGAGCTTGTGGTCTTGGATCTTGATCTTCTTCATAAGGCGGCTTATATAACTTTCCCCTCTTCCATCAATGCACCATTAAATTGCATGCATGTTATTATTCTATATCTAAAGCGTGATACCAAGATGTTATATGATGTTATCATGATCTGGGGTTTATGATTTTGAAGTATTCTTGTGTAGATTACTCTTTCTCCTAAACCCAAATTCCATGTACCCTGTTTGTAAGTGACAGAGGAGTTGTTAATTCTTACATGCAATATGATCTTTGTTTATATCACCATGTTATGGTTTGACCAACTTATGAGGTTTGAAGTTTTGATCTTTGATTACATGAGCTTGACGCATGGTTCTCCTCTTGTTATCATGGTTTTTCCCATGTGCATCTTGATGACGTTTGTTAGGGTTTTGATGTTCCTCTTTGCAGGGAGTTTTCCCTCGTGATGATGCTTCATTTTCTTAATGTTTATCATCTATTGTAATCATGTTTTAGTTCTATTTTGGAGTGCACTATGTGTTGTGTGGAGTAGCTTGACCTCATGGTCGCTACACTTGCCTTGGTGCTATGATTGTGGGTTGACTACTACATGTTGGTGGTGGTTTGTTGCGGGCGCAACAAACCCTAACCCTAGTTGTGGGTTGGTTGCTACACTTGTCTTTCTTATGGTCACAATGTGAGCTTGGTTTGAGTTGGTTAGTGCACATAGGGTGATGTGTTGCAGACACTACATGGCTAAGCCTAATCACCTATGGTCGCTACATATGCCCCATGTTGGTTGCAATGCATGTTTTGCTTTGATGGGTCAGTGCACTTTGTAGTTGTTTCGGTTGAAACCCATGTGCTTGTTTGATGGTCGATACACCTTGTGCCTATGTTGGTCGCAACAAGTGTTTTGCTTGGTTGGTTTCTACAATATGTTAAATTAGCGGATTGCTACACATGAGTGTGTCTATTTTGGTAGCAATAATGGTTGACACCTATGCTAATGGTCGCTACCCTGACCCATGTGTTGCGGTTGCTACTCTTAGTGGGTTAACCCTAACGATCACAACACATGGAGTGAAAGGGGTCGCTACAGTACTCTAGCTATATAGTTGGTACATGTTGTTATGTATATGTTTGAGTAATGGCGATGTGAGTGCTAAACCATATTGTGTTCCAAGAAAGTGGGAGATGGTGTACCTAGGGTTTAATGATGATTATGGAATTGGAAACCCTAATCAGTTATATGAGAAACCCTAACCCTAATTTCAAGTGTATGATGTACTTGTTGAGCTTGTTTGAAGTAATTAGCATGAGATGATATTTTCTCTCTCCTACTTGTATAACTCTAACCTTATAGGTGAAATGAATATCATAGCTAGTGAATTCTATGGTGGGTTTGACGTGACACAGAGTGATGATCATGAGCCTTGATGAGGCATGCTGAGATAATAATGATGATGTGTAGGAACTATGTAATTTGGGTCTTATGACGTGGTAGAGGCTTTATTCTTAATGTGAGGTGATATCCTCTAGTGATGAAATGAGAGATTGTTATCCGCTAGTGATGTGATGATGTTGATGGCCTTGTATGGAAAAGATATCAAGACATGATGTGACAAGTTTATATACATTTTATATCTTCTGCAGTTGTAACACACCCTTGTCTTTGTAGAGTTTGTTTAGGGTTTGTACATTGTAACTTGTTTGATGATGAAAGGATACTCAGTTGGCTTAAATAATCAAGTAAAACCCTAATCATGTAGTTGTCATGTGCCATATATCCATCTTCAGTGTCAGTACTTGCTGGATGGTGAAATTGGTTCTCCCTTAGTGGAAGCTTTTAGTCGTATAATGTGGAGTATATGCATTTCATAGGATTGGCTACCGTCATACCCTGGCAGGAGAACGGTCGAGGTTGTATCACAGAGATGTGATGTAGTATAGATGTGATATATTTTTTAGGATGGTTGTGGCCATACCTCAGTAGGAGTGTGGTTGCGGCCGTAACTCAGTTTTCACTAGTGTTGTGTCTATATACCAAGGCCGACTAGGTTGTTTTGCAGTTGGACTTTATATGTCACTGCGGCAAACTCAGACTGACCAAGAATGTGGGATATCATTGGAATCTAGCTCCTCCTAGATCTTATATGGTATTGATTTTGACTTAGTAGTGGTTAGTTGGAGTATGAGTGGTATTACTCATCTCCTCAGGGCATAATAAAAGACGTAATACAACCGTGTAGTAAATTTGCTTAGGGTTAAATACGACTCACATTGAATGACCCTTTGCCTTATCTCTTGTACTGCTTAGTTGATTTATAACGCGATAAGATAAATCAACTATTATATATGTTCTTCATATTCATTCTAAAAAGTATAAAATTTTCTATTGCTCGGTTGTAAATGCCTAAATTGCTAAAATAGTGTTAAATACTTTTCTTATATCATTTAGCTGAATATGTTCATTTTGTTAATAATGTTATCCTCCTACTTTAGCTTATCAATGCTTATAATAGTTGTTGGTAGAGATATATATCTCTCGTTGGGACGTGGGTCTCACTCTGTGGGTTTCCACATCTTTTAGGTGGTCGTACAGTTGAGGCTGAGCAGCAAGAGGAGCAACATTTGTTAAAGGTTGGATATGCTGGTAGTGTTTAGAAGTAGAGTCATATGTGTCATCCCTATACTCTCAGGTCCTTGGGGGTGTTTTATAGACGTATATCTATACGAGCTTTTGGCCATATGCCATGGTTGTACAGTTATGGTTTGTGTATGTGAACAAGTTACCATATGTAATAGGTTGTGGAAAGTTGACCAGTGAGCAGTGATGTAATATCCCTTGATATATATATATATATATATATATATATATATATATATATAATCCAGGTGGCACAAGTTTGTGGCTTCATAAATGATATGTTTTATCTTGAGATACAATGATGTGACCAGTTTTATTTTACCCTATTTTGTGGCAATGTGGTTATTGATGATAATTCCACGCTTTATTTTGAGTAATCTCGCTTTGTGTGGCAATGGGCATCACATTTGGTGGTATTAGGCTCTAGTTCACTGAGTCTATAGGGACACTAGGACTTAGGAATGGGATGATGTCTAAGCTAAGATCATGACATGAAAACATACTTGGATGCCCTGGCCAGGTATTCAATTATTTAAGAGAGGGTAAGTGTGGAACTCTTAGGTTGTTATCTTTTTTATTACTTTGATCAAGTTGTCATTTTAAAATAATCTAAAGAGAATAACAAATTAGGAATCATGGTGCTAATACCACCATCTTACCCTAAAGAAGATGAGAATTACATTGTAACCTATCAAAACTTGAACGTTTTGTAACTATAAGAGAAAGATAAGACACCATGAAACCTAAACCTGATCATATGTAATAGGTTGTGGCAAGTTGACCAGTGAGAAGTGATGTAATATCCCTTATATATATATATATATATATATATATATATATATATATATATATAGGGATGGTTTTTAATGCCCGCGCGGGTATTGTAAAAAGGCTACCCGTACTTGACGCCGCGGTGGCACAAAATTGTAATTATAGACTTAATAGTTAATACTCACGTTGCGAATAACGGTGGCAAATATTGTAATAAGGCTCGATGCCCGCCTGTGAAGCTCTTCGACGCACGTCGGGTCGCATAGGACGTCCTCAGAGCCATGCACTATGAGCAGCGACAAGGTGATCTCCTCGAACCGTGACTGGAGATCCCTGTAGATCTTCATGAGCTCGAGCGTCGTAGCGGTCCTAGGCTTGCCCATGTGCCGACGGGGGCTATCCGCGGCAAGGTTCCACTTCCACTCTTCCTTGAACGACACCCCTACGATAGGTCCCCTCTTTGGGATGACCTACCAAGTGGGCATTATGGCTACCGCGGGGGACAGCAGGTGCTCGAGCGGCCAGGGGAGCTTGATCTTGTTACTGACCCCACACATGGCCCCATTGAGGATAGCCCCAGTCCAGCGCCGCTCCGGTGGCGACTCCTTCTACTGCTTGAGGTGTACCAGCAGTGCGATGGCACCGCCGAGGGACTCTGCGTAGAGGAACGTCGGCGTCCCTACCGGATACCCGTCATGGAACCCATGGAAGAACCTCACGTAGTCGTCGATGACGGGCCAGATGAATCATGTTCTAGCTACCTAAATTGTGAAGGCTAAATCTAAGATCCCATTGATTTTTCTGTCCCTATTATTTTATTCTAACCACAACACATGGAGCTCTCTACTTTGTTCAAACTAGGGCACCCATCTACTGTAGAGACCCCACAGCAGCTGAAGATGTGGACTGCTGCTCCTCTATACCGCCAGCAATGCAGCCACGGCAAAATTGTTCTGTTCCGTGGGTCTTGCATCCCTGTACCAGAAGTGCAAAAGGATCTGGATGATGCCGAAGATAAACCCCAGAATGTTCGGGACCTGCAATGTTGACCAATTGAAAGGAATATAATTAAAACGCTCAAGTTAATTAAACTAAATAACTAGCTAACGGGCTATAAGTGAATTGTTATCCACCAGCATAAATGGAAACTAAGAAAGAGTAAAGTACCGCTTCATATATATCTTTTGATAAGATATCATACACAAACCAGGAAATGGCTGTGAGGGTGAGGAAGAAGGAGAGTAAAAACGGAATAAACTCAACGCTTCTTGAACAGACGACGAGTCTCTACAAATTACCAGTTGCGCTTTTAAACTTGATCAATAGAACTATATCTATTTGAAAAAACACTAGTAAATCTATGTAAAACACAATGTGCAAATTGTAATCTATGGCTTACGATGATGCTGAGAAGGGCGGCGAAGAGACACACGGAAAAGCTCACGCAAATCCAGCCCAAGATCCTGATGTGCAAAACTCCCTTTGGCAAGACGTTGATGATTACCAAGACGAGGCCGAATAGGACCACATTCGGCAGAAGTATATTTCGCTACCGGGTACCTGTCACGAAACCCATCGAAGAACCTCATGCAGTCTTCGACGATGGGCCGGACATCCGGGATGTGCACCACTAGCCCGTCGGAGAACACGTGCCCTCTATGGTCCAGCGCGCATACGGCGAACCCGACCTCACGACGAAGAAGACGGACGTGAGCTGGACCTTCGAACTGGACTCACCCGTGTATCTGTAGCCGTGGACCATGCACACGATGCCCTTGACGGTGGAGACTGGGAGGGGCTGTTTGGTACCGACGTCCAGCGAGAGTCAGGACTGGGTGAAGATCCGAAGACCTTCAAGGTTGACGAAGACGGAGGTAGAGTGCGCCACGCTGTAGGCGGCGTAGAACTCGGAAGGGGTTAGCGAGTCGAAGGGGCTCTTCTCATTGGCGCCCACCTCGAGATGCTTCCCACGCACCATCTTTGGCTGCCGCAACTGATGTGGATGTGATTCTCTTCTGAACTTTTTGATGACTTTGTGTTATTTTTTAGGCCAGGTAGTTACTTTGTGTATCCCATAGTTACTTTTCATGACTAGGTATTACTTTTTGGGTAAAATAGTTACTTTTCGTACCAGTATTTACTTTTGATGGTTGTGTTACTTTCTAAGATAATTAGTTACTTTTTGGGCTAGATAGTTACTTTGTGTACCACATAGTTACTTTTCATGACTAGGTATTACTTTTTGGATAAAATAGTTACTTTTCGTACCACGTATTTACTTTACAAGTAGTTACTTTCTAAGACAAGTAGTTATTTTTTGGGCCAGATAGTTACTTTGTGTACCACATAGTTACTTTTCATGACTAAGTATTACTTTTTGGGTAAAATAGTTACTTTTCATACCACATATTTAATTTTAATGGCTAAGTGTTACTTTCTAAGACAAGTAGTTACTTTCTAAGACAAGTAGTTACTTTTTGGGCCATATAGTTACTTTGTGTACGACATAGTTGCTTTCTAAGACAAGTAGTTACTACATAATTGTGTTTAGTATTCTAGGACTTATGATGGCTTTAGAAAATGTTAGACAAAGGCAACCCCTTGCGACCACGTGACATGCCTTCTCCAAGTAACATTTTTTAAATGTTTCCTTCATCGATCCAATCCGATGCACGACAAGAGACGACCACTATCGACAAGTAATAACCTTATGGATTATGTGTCTTATTAATAAAATTGAGACCTAGACTTGTTAGAACGGACAAGTAATAACCTTATGGATAGGGTAGTTGTGGTCTGGTAAGCACCAGTGGCTCCGATCTGGATGCTCTACTGCTACTATTGTTGAATGTTCAGAGAGCAGCAGAGGTCATTCATTCATGGCTGCCCATTAGTAGCACTGGCACTAGCTAGCTAGCTGTAGAATAAGATAGTTTTGCTTCTCCCGTCTCGTCATCCATCTGCATCTCCGTCACCATCTTCCCTCTACTCTAGATGGCCGGATCTCCGCCACTACTCCCTATAATAACAGGTCGCCATGGATCATCGCTCTTCTGCCTATGTTGTGCGTCATTGAGGCTCACGTATGCCCTTGTCGGTGACCTGTCGGCGGCCATCCATGCCCTAAGCCAATGGTAAAGGCTCAAGCTATGCACCGCACAGGTTTAATCCAAAGAAAGAAGGCCATCATCCTATTGACCTGATCCCTGCTGCTTGTTTTGGTTGTTCCGTGCCTTTATGGCTCTACAGCGGCGTTCCACCAAATCCATTGATGAGTGACAACTTCTCCACCTTCTCCACCTCTTCTTTCCTTTTACATATCGTTATAGCTACCTACACCTGCGCGCACTCACATGCAACACAACAGACCAGCCGGTGTTACTAATTTCACGTATGCAATGCACCCTGCTCAGGTAATTAACTCTGTATCTCGTCCTCTAGGGACGGTGAAGGAGGCCGCACCCTATTTTGATCTGCTTGAGAACCGCAGATTGAGCGCTCTGCTTCTAGGTGACAATGGCTTATGTGGAGGCCCTGCTGCTCGCCGCCTCTGCCTTGATAGCTGGCAACTTTGACGGAGTGTGCTTTCTGCATTAGCCTCCAGGGTCATTCTCAATCTTCCTCTCGACGACCCTGCTACCCAACGTCTACTCTGTCTTTTCTCTACCTTCACCTCATCATGTTTCTACTTATGATCCGTCGTCACTCTGACTGCCTCGCCGAGATAGCACTCTGCTTCCTACATGCCACCATCATTGATAAAGCTTATGCAACAACCCAAGAGTTTAAGCGGAGTACCGGCCACCTTTGTCGTCTGGAACACTAAAGTTCATTTCTACATTAGCTCATGGTCCCCTGTAAGTTCCTTGTGGACGACCATCACTCCGGTGAGCTCCGACAGCATGCTCCACAGAGTCCCGCCGGCAAGTTCCTTGGCCACGACCACAACGGATGCTCGTCAAAATCACGTGCAGGTTCCTTGGCCACAGTCACAACTCCGGCGAGCACCGACATCATGCTCGTCGGAATCCTTTGGCACGAAGATGGAAGCGTTGTTGCACAGTAGGAGCACTAGAGAAGATCGTGAAAAAGTAAGTTCTGTGAGTACGTGAGAAGAAGACATCGTTCACTTCTATCTGGATTTTTCCGTTTGGCAATATGCTAATGTATAAGGCAGTTTTTAGAAACGAGCCGATCATTGCAAATGGATGAAATGGTTTATCCATGGTGATCCGACCTCCAACATCCATTCTACCGGTGTGCAAATGGATGAACATCCATACGATGGAGAACGGATGATGGATGTGGGATACTGTAAATTGCCATCCCTAGATATCCACGACGCCGACGATTCCTACACCGGCCGTCTGAGCAACGGAACCGGGATATGCAGAAATTAGTTAAACATGTAGTATTTACAATTGGTGCCACCGGAATATGCAGAAATCAGTTAAACATGTAGTATTTACAATTGATGCCACCGTGTTTACAGCCACGGGTAGCGAACAATTGTTACCCGCGCGGGCATTGAACGAATCCCCATATATATATATATATATATATATATATATATATATATATATATATATATATATATATATATATATATATATATATATATAGGTGGCACAAATTTGTGCTTCAAAAATGATATGTTTCAACTTGAGATACTATGATGTGATCGGTTTTAGTTTACCCTATTTTAGTGGTAATGTGGTTATTGATGATAATTCCACACTTTATTTTGAGTAATATCACTTTGTGTGGTTATGGGTGTCACATTTTGGTGGTATTAGAACTCTAAGTTCGTTGAGTCAATAGGGACACTAGGACTTAGGACTAGGATGATGTCTAAGCTAAGAACATGACATGAAAACATGGTGCATACTGCCTAACCTCAGTACTTGGATGCCCTGTCCAGGTATTCAATTATTGAAGAGAAGGTGTGGAACTCTTAGGTTGTTATCTTTCTGATTACTCTAATCAAGTAGTTATTTTGAAATAATATAAAGAGCATAACAAATAAGGAATTATGGTGCTAATACAACCATCTTACCCTAAAGAAGATGAGAACTACATTGTAACCTATCTAAACGTGAACGTTTGGTAACTATAAGAGAAATATATGACACCATGAAACCTAAACATGAATATAAATAAGCTAATCAGGAGTCATTGAAGATGTAATTGAAGAAAATTATAAAGCAAAAGATGGATAAATCTGTGCTAATGAAGTGAGTCAAAGTATAAAATCCACAAAAGATAGAAAGAACTCCTGAGATAAGTATGATATGAGAAGATGAATAAGGACAATGATAGATGAATAAAGTGGAACCTAAGTTAATCTCAGACCAACCTATGTGTGTAAGAAAGAGGTAAAGTAAAATCTTCATGACATGTGAAAGAAATTAAAGGGAAATGATCCATGTTTAATGAAGAAAATGTGAAATATGATGATCAACCTCTTGATGAGGAGTTGAAAAACATGATAATGAAAGAGGACATACATGAGAATGATGAAAAACTAACAAGAAAGGAGTAAAAAGATACCTTAATCTTTATAATTCCTATGTTGATGGCAAGAAACCCAAGATGAAAAAGGTAAAATGACACATAAGAAGCTGTAAACATGTATAATAAAGAAAAGAGTTGGTAACCCCTTGCTAGCAATCCCTGGAGAGTGATGTTGTGTCGTGGGAAGTGTGTTCCCTTTGTGTTCTTTCTTTCTCAAGGCACGACATTCAAGTGGAACTTATACGACTTGATATGCAGGTATTCGATGGGATCCTTGAGATGTATACTTTAGAAAAGTATTGGGTGGTCTTGGACTGTGGTATCAATGTGGAAACTTTTGTCAATGGTGATGTTTTCTGGATCTTCCAATGTGATAGGAAGATTCTTCTGACATGTCTGGCATTGACGATGACAACAGAGAGGCTAATGAGGTGTATTCTTGGCACATGTAGTAGATACCAAGGCAAGGAGTTCTAGTATCCAAGAAGTGTCAGTTGTATGTGAGTTTGAGGATGTGTTTCCTGATAAGTTTCTAGGTGTTCTTCCAACTAGAGATTTTGATTTTGAGATCAATCTAGTTTCCGATACCCAACTGATAGTATAGACACTGTATAGGATGGCACCACTGAGATGAAAGAGTTGAAGAAATAGTTGCAAGAAACTAATGTAACAAACTAGAACTTAGATTTGTACCCATCCCATGTTTGGAAACCTTGTGAGGCTAGTTCCTTAGATTTGACTAAACAAGGATTAAAAATCTTGGAACACATTTACATAATAATTTAATTATGTGGCAACATGTAAATGAAACCATGAAATATATTATATATATTATCTTTACTAACATAATGGCTAAATAAAAATGAATATTATTCTTTGGAGTAACAAATGGTAAATCCATGTTCATAAATATTAATAATGTCTCATAATTTAAATAAATTAGAAATTAATGGACATAATGTTTAAAATGTATATTTCCATGCATGATAATAATATATAAGTCTTTCTATAACAATGAGACATTAGTGGGACTTAATTAAGTAAGTGTTGATATAATGTTTTGACAAATATAATGATAATGTGTCAAAATTCCTAATGGTGCCATAACTCATAAAAAGAAATCTCAAAATAAAAATATAATAGTTAAAATGTGGTCCTTGGTTGCATATTTCCTTGAGAGCCAAGATATACATTATTTGTATAATAATAAATAATTTAATTCTTTTTGGAAAAGAAAATAGGATATATACCAAAAGTGTTAAATAAATTACTAAAAGTACCTAAAAGTGTAATTCAATCTCAAATTTGTAATCTACATTTTAAAATCTGTCTATGTGTTAATTTTCATTTAATTTGGACAACTTTAAATGTTCAAGTGTAGTTTAGGAGAGAGAGTGTGTAGAAGCCCAAAACATCAAATAATGTGATAAATAATCTCAAGAGATGAAATCAAGGCAAAATTGTATTCCTTACATTTAAGTTTACTTGAGGGTAAAGTTTCACATTAATTGAGTAATTCTTGATGTTTCTAATGCATTAGGAAAAAGAAACTATGGTTTGCTTTTAAAGAAATAAGTAAGATAGCAAAAGTCTTCAAATGTAAAAACTAATGCCAAAAATAGATTTTGCATGCCTTAATTGGTTTAGGTGTAAAATTTCATTTTAATTGGATAATGTTTGGACCCTCAATTGATGAGAGAGAGAGAAAAGGAAATAATGTATCAATTTCACTTTATTTGATTTCGATTTGGATAAGGTTTTTGATTTCATTTATTGGTCACGATGACTTTTCCAATTTTATTATTTGTATTGGATTATGTCATCCGTCCGATCAAAATTGTATAGTTTACTTATTATCTCCTAGCCTGAGTCGGAGACGCTCTTGTGCGTAAATCAGTGTTTGGACAACAATGATTTTTTTCTGATGTTTCTCTCCCACCTCAGTCTATCATTCTTTGTGATTTTTCTTGCTATGAAATCATGAGGAGTTTCCACATCTATAAAGACATCCCTCATCTGATATTGTTCTCTATTTAAGAAATGCCCAAAATGATCGCAAGTTCCCTCAACGCCATGGGTAGAGATGCCCCTCTTCAGTGGATCACGCCCTATAAAACTACCCAGAAACCCTCTTGGAACTTCCAGGAATCACTCTCCTATATCAATTGGACCTCACATCCCTCGTTTTGTTGTTGTTGGTCCACTCTTTTTGTCGACTTGTTTCTCCTTCGGTGACCTACTCCATTCACCACCAATCAATTAGATCTATGGTAATGCTCTCCGGTCAATCCCCTTTTGGTTCATATCTTCATTTTCTCGTGCAAACTGTTGTTCCACTCTTCCCAGTTTCTTGCCTTTCTATTTTTCATGACAGGGTCATTGTGTCACCCCTACGACCATGGAACCTGAGCCAAAAAGATTTTTGCATTCATCGAGACCCTACGAGGATGCTTGGACCTAGCCCAAGGTTTCTTGATACGTTGATGCCAAGGCTGATCGAGAAGTATGGAGCTCCGCAAGCTTTCCATGGCGTCAAAATCCTGGGAGGAGGCAGTCCCCTCAAATCTTTTACTTCTCTACCCTCACTATTTCTCTGTGGTTACTATTTTCCCGATGGGGGCATAATCATCTTTTTTGCCAAGTTGAGTTGTGTGTAGGGCAAAGTGTAGTCCTGGGCCATATGGCCAAAACTTAACGGGTCATATCATTTTGTTTTATATAGAAATGGATAAGGTTGCATGCGTGGATTTTCTAGATTTTCTGATTGGCCGAGTTTTCAAAAACTCATAATAAATTATCTATAGATTAGAGAATTAAAATAATATATGATTTGAAATCAGAAAGTTATAATATTTCAAATGGTACCAATTTTGTTAAAAAATTCTAATTTAACAAATATGTGATTTTTAATGGATTTTTATAGTTGGTTATAACTTTCAAAATTCATAACTAATAGTATATATGTCAGAAAAATAAAGTAAAATATGTTCTAACTCAGAAAAATATAACCTACAATGTTGCATGGTTTTGATAACCTAATTCACATATAACAAAATGGTGATTTTTTTAGGGTTTATCAAATTAATGCAACCCTAACTTTAATTCTATATAACATGTTCAATAAAAATCTTTATTGTTGTACGCAATTACTCTTCTAGTACTATTTGTGAGATCCCAACTAATTTTGTAAAACTCAATACGAGTGACTACTAGGCCATTGCAGAGGTGCCCAACAATGATGATATCTACTCCATGCTTAAATGCATGGACCCTTACAAGGCAGCAGGCCCCGATGGGGTGACTACTCACTTTCTGCAAAAAAACTGGGAAGTGGTGTGAGACGCAGTGGAGCGAACAGTGGCCAACACACTTAGAGGTCGGGTTCTAGACGAGAGACTTTGTCAGCCTTCCATTGTGCTTATTCCCAAATGCATGTCACATGAAAACTGTAAACAATTCCATCCCATATCGTTGAACAATGTCTGTCTTAAACTGTACTCAAAACTGGTAGTCAAAAAGTTGAAGAAGCATTTACCAGACTGGGTTTCTCCAGCCCAGAGCAACTTTGTACCTGGGAGACGTATCACAAACAATATAGTGTTGGTCCAGGAAATTGTACACAACATGAAGAGAGCTACGAGTGCAAAAATCATGGCTATCAAAGTTGATCTGACTAAAGCCTATGATATGATGAGTTGGGACTTAATTGCAGACATGCTCCTTAGGATTGGCCTACCTGATAACATCAACCGATACATTCTAAATTCTATCAGAGGAGGAGATAGCTGAATCATCTGGAATGGAAATACTTCTGAGGCATTCAAAGCGACTAGGGGCTTGCGTCAAGGTGACCCCCTCTCTCCCTATCTGTTCGCACTGTGTCTCAAAAGGCTCAGCCAAATGATAGAAATGTGGGTGTAAAAGAAAGAGTGGTCTCCGATCAAAATACTCAGAAGCAGCTTGAGGATTGCTCACCTGTGCTTCATTGATGATATTATCTTTTTTGCAAAAGCTACAACTAGGAATATCATCTCTTTTTACGGTGCTTCCGTGAGTTCAAAATGGCTTCGGGCCAGGCTATCTCGATAGAAAAGACTAAAATCTTCTTCTCCAAGAGTGTAGAGCGTACTATAAGGAGAGCTATATGTAGGCAAAGTGAGTTTGAGCCAACGTCGGACCTGGGAAAATACCTCGGAGTCCCTATCATTCACAAGCGGGTGACGATGCACACTTATTCTAAAATTCTGGACAAATTGAACAGTAAAATCAATGCTTGGTCAGCGCGTAGCTTATCCTTAGCTGGCCGCATTTGTATGGCGAAGGCTACCCTTGCGACCATTCCTACCTATGTTATGCAAATTGTTGTCCTACCTCTCACTCTTTGTGATAGACTGGATGGTACCATCCGGAAATTTGTATGGGGAGGTTCCCATACCAGAAAGTCAGTTTCTCTAGTATCCTGGGATAAAATTATTGAGAACAAGAAACATGGAGGATTGGGGATAAAATCTATGAGGGATTGGAATCAAGCCTTGCTTTTGAAAAATTCTTGGGAAATGAGCAGTGGAAGGAACACTCTATGGACTACAGCCATGGTTAGGAGGTATCGTGGCTACGATGACAGTAAAAATAACAATCTATCACGCCTAGGAAAAGCGATGGCCCAGGTAAAAGACTTTATAGGCTGAAACTCCTACATCACCATTGTGAACGGTGAGAACACGAAATTATGGACTGATGTCTGGGTACTCGGAATCAGGATTCTGCTGGATAAAGCTATCAAGGACGTATCAAAGGACCTCACTGATCTCTTGGTGCATTGTGTGGTTTTACATACCGGCGCCTGGGACGAGTCGTTCCTTAATGAATGTCTACCTAAGAGCATTGTTAGGGAGATTCTTCGTATCAAGCCGCCAACACACAGCCCCAGGCCGGACGTCCTCACTTGGTTGCACACCAGCAATGGTCGATTCACAACCAAGTCAGCTTATGAGATCATTAGAAAACTGAAGGAGATCAAGACCTAAGGTTGTTGGGACATGATATGGAGGTCTAAAGTGTCTTCCAGGACCCAGACGTTCATGTGGCTTGTCAGCCATGAGGCCATTCTGACCAACGCGGTTCGCGTGAGGATATGTCTGCTGATGGATTATGCCCCCACTGTAGAAACTAAGAGGAGTCCATCCTTCACGCTCTCCGTGATTGCCCGGTAGTAAGAGACACTTGGTCCCTGGTATTGGGGAATATTGACATAGGAAGATTCATGAGTGAAACACAACTACCACAGTGGATAAAATGGAACATGCAGTAGAATTGCAGCCACACACAACTGTTCTTAGTCGCTTGTCATTTAATTTGGTTGGCTAGGAATGCGTTGGTGTTTGACGGGAAAGCCACTCATAAATTTCATATTGTTAATCAGATCTCGATGGAGATACAACTCCTTGAGAGCAAGGGAAAGACAAGGGTTGTGAACCCGACTGAGAAAACACAACTGCATTGGAAAAAAAGACCTCTTACATAAGTGTCATGCTCCTCATGCACACATGCATGGGAGTCTGGGTTACCTAAACCCATCCCTTTATCTTTCCTATTCCTGATTTCAAGTTTTACATGGGTGGTGTCCCATACCACCACACCATGTTCATTATTTAAGGTTTAGGTTTTAGGGTTAGGGACTATACCTCTCAGAGTTCCATATCCCTTGACCCACTAGGATTTTCATACCATAATCCAGGTCCTTCCTCTAAGAAAGGGCTTACCCATACATGTATATTTCTAGTGTTTACCCTCTCTAGAGGGACCTACACAAAAGGTTATATCTTTTCACATTTTACTTCTCTAATTATAATTTCTTTTCAAAGCTTATTAAGCAAAGAGACGAGAAGTAGATGAAAATGTGAGATGAGAAACCTAAAAGATATCTTATACCTTAATAATTTTCCTCTTAAGTTTCTAAGGATGATTTGAAATTATAAACTATTAAGTAGTAGTTGATGAATCTGTGCTCTGATACCAAATGAAACGACCCACACTTTTGAGTGTCTAAAAGACCTTAAAGTCATGAATCATTACTCATAAATTCTAGGATCAGATTCAAGAAATAATACAGAATAGTAAACAATTTCTATTAATGAACACATATTTACATGTTTGCATAAAAAACTCCTCTAAGGAGTTACATAAATTTTAGAAAGAGTTAACATGTACATGTGTGAAGATATACCACTAAGACTAAATCTTCATGAATAACTTTAGTGTCTTCAACATCTTTATCTATAACCTCATATCCACAAATCAAGTATACTTGATACCTAAAATACCGACAAACAAATACGCGATCAATATATTTCTACGTGGGTTCAAACAATAATCACAAGTACACATATAAGTAAACATCCTTATCTTGCATATAAAAACATAAACTTGTTTTCATATTCTAACCCATATATGTTCTACTACGTCAGGTGTAATCACTATCCCTCAGGGGCTCGTGTGTATTACCCTTAAGATCAATCTAATCCAGGGTTCAGAATATTGTTATTTACTTTACATGATACTCATAAGAACTTTATAATTTGCAAGAAGTAAATAAATAAGAAAGCAGTTTATCTTTCGTTCAATCTCATCGAGAAACCTCGGCAAACTCAGAATTTAATACATGTATTCATAAGCGTAACCATGTACCTTACGCCATTGCAGAAACAATGCAGAATATCTCATGTACTTTAAGAGTGCATCCAAACATCTAAGCATTCAAAACATGGAATCAACATCATCTGAAACACACATACTACATATGTGTCACCATGTATTTACATTACATTAATCAGATCTAATTTCGCTCCTAAACTAGGGTTTAGGGTCAACTCATGTTTAGACTAGGGATAAGGTCACAAACCCTAATTCCATCATATCATGATCTCTAAGATTACAACCTTTAGTTATGTATATCATTATGAAATCATAATCATCATCTTATGCATATCAGATTATCCGTGATACCTAGATCATATTACTAGCATTAAGATCATAGCAAGATACTCCCTTTGGTTTCAAAACCCTAAATCAACATGAATATGATTATAAATCTAGGACCATCATTTATTCATCATTATTAAGGGTTTCCTCATTATACATGTATAGATCAGGTATTATCACAACATAAACAAATCTACTCAATTAAGCATCACATTAAAGTAAAATCTAAGTTTTCCTTTGCACTAATCACATTAACACATGCATTGCATATACTTTTAGAACAAGAAGCATATTTAGACTTTGACTATATTTTCTTTGAATTTCTCTCATTTTTCTGAGCAATTTGATATATAATATCGCTATTTTTGGACCATCCTAGCATTTACTATGAATTAAGTAAAAATAAACTATTTACCTGGTATCTGAGCCACGTGGCGCCTCCCTATTCGTTCGCTGCCAGCGCCACCTGGATAAGTGGGGCGCGGTTCAACAGGTGGTTCTCAGGTCTGGTTTTTCTCTGGACCATCCCACTTGCTAGTTCAAGCCAGGTTTTGACCCAGCGGCTGGGACCCGACTCCCGCACGCCACTCTACCTCTCGGTTCTTCGTCTCGCGGTCGGGGCAACTTCACGCACACCAAGCACCGCCGCCTGCTTGCTAGTGACCTAGAGCCCTAGGGCTCTCAGATTTTTTGATCCCCCATCTTCCCTTTCCTTGCACAGGGCGACGACTTCCCAATGATGGCACATTGAGCAAGGTTCAGCCTCCCGTCCACTGTCGGCCGATCAGGAAAGGGTCTCTAGACCCTCGTCGGCTCCCAACAGCTCAAGGCCCTCTCCCTTCAGCTGGAGGCCGCCGGGTCTGTTCGGTAGGAGGTCTGCTCGGCTCAGCGATGCACATCACTAGAGATGCGATGGGGATCAATCCCTTGCCTAGATCGTGTGAGTCCGCACTGACGCAAACACATAGCGTCGTCACCGGGGCTATGCGCCTCCTTCCCCGACTGCGATATGGGCCTGCCGCTCAACGAGGCTTTACCGCCAGATGAAGCTTCACATCTCGACACCTCCTGTGGTGTGATCGGTGATGCCGACTACCTGGACCTCGTCCCTCTGCCACCGCAATAGCCCCAAGGATCTTCTCCCTCCTTCCTTCTCTACTACTCTCTCACTCTCTCTCCCTCTCGACTTCATGCCCGCAGATAGGAAGCTCAACCTCCTCTCTTCACCAGTGCGCCCAGCTCCGTCATCTGGGGTCCCCATGTGATGATTTGACCTCCTTAACCTATCCTTGACCTGCTAGCCTCAACCATCTCCATGACGGCCAATCTGTAGAGGTCGACCTCTTCACATCCCCCAATTACCAACTTCGTCAAGGTACCCCTCCTCCAACTAATAACGCCACGCGAAACCAATGATCCACTCGATGTCCTGCTCGCGCGGCTTATCCAAGGAGAGGAGTTCTGCCATATAGGACCATCATAGGGCTCTCGTGGATAGCGGTGTCTGATGTCAAGTCCAAGGTGGAGACGAGAGTTCCAGGTCTCTTTTATATATATATATATATATAGATATGTAGTAGAAATCCTAATGGGTACTACGTAGGAGGCAAGGAAGGGTAAGATAGACATGTATACCATCCATGAAAAGGAAGATGATTAATTACTTTCCTTATATACTCCCTATCCCAATATTATAGATCTTTACTCTATAGATCCCGATTGTTATGAGAAGGAAACTCTCATCTTCCCATAAAAGTGGATTTGGCAACATAAGCCATAAAGGAAAGTATGAAATTTTATTGGCAAAACAAAAGCCATCAAGGAATATTCACAATTACATGGTGTATCAACACTGTGTTGACTTTCTTGCCGAGATAACTAATCCTTTAATTATCCAAAGCTTCATGCATTTTATTTTTACTGTGAAAACTTGGTAATTATTTCTTTTAAAAGACATTCTTATGAATTCCTTTTATTTATTTAACTTGTGCCACAAACACCCATGCCACAAAGTTGATCAAAAGTTATTATTATTCCACCAATAAAACCATATTGATGAATTTATAAATCAATTTATTTATATACTCTCATTTTACCAAAATTGAGGATATTACAACACACCTCTTGCCCGATACGGTGGAAGCACTTCAAATCCAATATACTTGATGGAGCAACACATGAAGTGTGTTATGTCAAATGATACATTAAGATGTAAAGAGTTTAATGCATTTTGATAAATGGAGGCCAATGTACCTTGAGAAAAGGGTTGATCCAACTTAATAAAGTATGCTGTAATCAATATCCTAGTGAGGATGAGAGAGAAACTCTTACTTTGTGTGATAATCATTTAATGAGCATACATTGATGCTCCTAATATGTGTGGAGCTATGAATCAGGTTTTGATTTTTGATAATATGAACTTGAAACCCTAATCGGCTTGAAAGGAAAACTCTAACCCTAATAATGGGAAGGTTGTATTTCTCTTGTATTGCATGGTGATGTTATGTACTTGATATTGTTTTTTATCATGAAATGCTAACAATGCATGTATCATGAGATGATGAGCATAGCCAGGTATGAGCTATGATGTTTCATATGATACAAATGAAATGGGCCTTGTGAGCCATGCGGAATATTTGTGCAATAAGTATAATGTATACCTAGTCTGTGGACCTAGAGGTAATAGTTACCTGATAAGAGGTGACAATGTTCAGTGATGAACTAAGGTTTGAATACCTAGATCTAGCAATCATGATGATGCAAATGTTAAGGGATGAGAATTCCCAATAATGTGATAAGGGAGTGAGATCACGAGTGTTATGCATTCAATGTGTTCCAAAGATTATAAAAGTACTTGATAAATGCATGACACCTTTCTTTGTAGCATATGTTATAATCCATGCTTGTAACTTGGTTGATGCTAAAAGATATTTTCATGCACCTAAGTAGTCAAGTGGAACCTTATCATGTAGTTGCCCAGGCCATAGATACATCCGGTGTCAAGATTTGCTGAATGGTGAAATGAGTTTAACTCAGAGTGCATATTTTTTAATATGTGGGGGTGACGGACGAACATATCCTTATGTCCAGATAAGGATTTCTGTGTGATCTCCCGAGGAATACCAGGGTTTCCGTGTGATTGCCCTGATGAAAATGTACCATGGATTGATGTTTGATATCCCCAAAGAGAGTGCATGTTGCGGCTATAGCTCTTTAGCGAAGATGCCTCTATACCCCAGCAAGTTAGTTGGAGTTTGACATGATGTCACTGTCAGTGGTCTCGTACTGATCGAGAGGGGTGAGGTCTTGGCAGCCGGCTCTTCCATGGACCTTGTATGGTACCAATTTCGTCTAAGTGGTGGTCGGTTGGAGCATGAGGGGTATATCTCATCTCCTCTGGGCATAAGTGTGATTGTAAATATGTAATTAGTTGTGTAGCATATCTGCTTAAGGATTGAATACGGAAACATTAGTTGATGTTACATTACTTTTATACATCTTAAATAGATAGATGTTATATGTGTTCTTCGTATCCCTTATAAAGTAAATAGATGATCTATAGCTCTGACATGAATAGTTGAACTGCTTAAACAATGCTATTGCTTTGCTCTGCAATTAAACAATGATTAAACATGCTTATTTCCATAAAATATCCTCTGTTCAGTTTTATATTGTTTACCTATGATAATAATATTGTTGGTGGAGAGTTATATCTCTCGCTGGGACTTTTGTCTCAACCTGTGGGTTCCACAATTTTTAGGTGGATGTGAATGAGGAGGTAGAGACCGTACTGTAGAGGGAGGAGAATAGCAATAGGGACAACAGTAACAACTCAGGTTGAGTGTGTTGTCTGTCGTGTCTTGTAGATAGAATTTCTATGTGTCGTCTTTATACTCTTAGGTCCTTGGGAGTTAGTATGTAATGATTTTATAAACGATCTGAGATTTTGGCTTGTATGCCTTGAGGATTTATGTTGCTTATGTATATGTTTGGGCAAAGTAACTGGTATATGATATCCTCGAAATAAGATGGTACAATGTATGCACAATGTGAACCATGATGTATATATTGCCTTGGTTCTTTCTTTAAGAGTTTTCTAACAATGGATCTCTTTGTAAAATGATTTTAATTTTTAGTGATTTCCGTTAATCCGTTGCTAATGGTTATTCTGTGTAATTACTGGTGGTGATTCGGCTGTCGGGTCATCACAACCGCAGTGACATATGAAGTCCAACTGTAAAATAACATAGTCTACCTTGGTATATAGGCTGAACACTAGTGAAACTGAGTTATGACCACATCCACACTCATGTCGAGGTATGACCACATCCATTCTCAAAAGTTATCATATACATATATTGTATCACATATTTGAGATATGACCTCCACCGTTCTCCTACTAGGGTATGACCGCAACCAATCCTGTGAAATGATATACTCAATAGTATACGACTTTGAGCTTCCACTAAGGGAGAAATTGTTTCACCATCCAGCAAGTACTGACACTGAAGATGAATCTATGGTAGAAGGCAACTACATGATTAGGGTTCACTTTGTTAGTTAGTCTAATTGGATATATTTTAGCATCAATCAAGTTACAACATACAAACTCTAAATAAACTCGATCTACAGAGATAAGGGCATAAGAAAGCTTCAAAAGGTATAAAACATATAAGGTGTGAACTTATCACACCATCGTCCACTACAAAAGACCACCAAGCAAACCTGGTCGAAACACATCACTAGGAGACAACCATCTCGAATAAACCATACCAAGACCTCCATGGTCAAAACAAGCATTAACTAGGGCAAGTGTTGCAGTCACAACATAGCTCCAAGTGGGGTGTTGGGGTCACAACACACCCTACATGATCTCAAGGTCGATACACATCACCAAGGTCAAAACCCTAGAAACCCAAACATCACCATATGATGCAACCTCATCAACCAAGGTCAAACAAGGTGCCCCATAGCATCATTATCTCTCTCATGATGCTAAAGCACTAAGGGCACACTCAACATATGACAAATTGTAAGATAGCCCCTCAACTTGGGTTAATTGAAACTTGGTCCAAAACAAGGATACATAGCTCAAACATCATTGACATATCAAAGGATTAGACTAAGGTTTAAGCATCTTATGAAGCAAAGCAAGCATACTCAAGCACTAAGCTAGGTCAGGGGCATTACACTCTTACCCCTTTTCTTGGTCAAAATATTTAATTCGACTCACTTGATGTCATGTTCCTCCTTTTTCCATCTTCCTCCTCCTAGTGGCTCTTTTTCTAATTTTTGGTGGTTAGAAGTACACTTTAAAGTTATAAGCTCGAATACAAGCTAGGTAAACCATGAATCAGAATTAGCAAGCATAGATCCAAGGTTTGTGATATAGAATCAGATCTAGGTGAATTGAAAATCACCTCCTAACCTTGATTTACAACAAATAAACTAGAAATAGTGTTGTTTATATGTTAATTATTACCCAAAAATTGTTTTTGCAGCTCCGCCTTCTCTCTAGTTTTTTCTTCGGTGGCTGCCGCTGGGGGGAGGGGGTGCCTTCTCGGTGCCTTCCTCCCCTTGGCCCAACCATGGAAGGCTAGGGTCTGAAGGTTGTAGCGGTTCTCAGGAGGCGATGGAGTAGGCGTCATGTTTGATGCTCGCCCTTCAGCTCGATTGGGTCATTTCTTGGATGGATAGAGGAGGAGACGCGATGCGGCACTGTGGAGCTAGATCCAGTTTTGCGATTCGGCGATTCGACTTGTCGACTCCATCCCGTCTACGAGTGATGGGTGGAGAGGAGCCGCACCCTAGATCCGTCTCCTTTGCTGCCGCTCCATCCAGGCGAAGAAAAGGGGATCCCTCGATCTCCTTTTCAGACTCTTGTTTCCTCCTACCCCGAGCTGTTAGCTGGTGTTGTCTAGTGCAATGGCGGCCTCGATATCGACCTTGACTTGTTTGGCGACGGTGATGGCGGCTGAGTGTTGGGCGACTGCCGAGATTGGGCGATTCACAGGTTGTTTTCTCCCGATGCCGACGCATCCCTCCTCAACCGTTGGTTTGCCCTCTTCTTCGGATTTGGGTAGGTCAGTGTTGGGGCCAAGTCGACACTCAGACGGTGAGGTGTCCTGCTGCTCCCCGCGGGACTCACTCCATCTTCCGCTTGAGAGGGTTGTGTAGGTGAAGTTGGGAAAACCAACTGTTCGAGTTGGTAGACATGATCCTCAATGGACTCATGCGAGAGCTTGAAGATCATCAATGCCATCCTGTTGCTTCCAGTTATCAGTAGACCGAGCCCGACTTGCTCCGGTCTACTCCAGACTGTTATGCAGGGTTTGGGGGAGCTCTGGCCTCTCAGAAAAAGGTTTCGACCCCGACACGGTAGAGGTGTGGTCTCCTACCTGTTGTCTCCTCTGTTGATGTGTGAAGGAACACTTTCAATGTGTTCGATGGATTGCCACTGTGTAAAATAGGGGCATCGTGTGATGAAGCATCTGCATAGTGCTTGGTGATTTATCTCTGTGCAAATAGGGGTATGCGGGTTTAGGCCTGAGTCCTCACCTAGAGATGGCTTCATCTCAGTTAGGAATTGACTGGTTGTGCTTTGTTCACATCCAGCTCAACTCTACTGCTTAGTGAGTTGTTCCTTGTTGCAGATGTGTGATCGGATTGTGCCTCTTAATCTGCTTGTCTCTTGATTGGTGAAGAGGTTTAGGAAATCTATCTTTCCTACATACTTAATGAGATGATCACAACACCAGTGTTGGGGAAGATGGTCGTTTTCTTTTCAAGGACATCAATCAAGGGATAGCTCATGGAGGGGTACCTCCTGCTTTGCCTTCTGCATCTTGGATGCTTTTGTTTGTGAAGGAACCTTTTTTCATCTCGTCTAGTATATATTGCCATTCCTTTTTTGATGGGTCACTTCCAGTCTTCCAGGACGACACAATTTGAAGGTGGGTTTAATGTCAGTGTTTGTACTAGTTGTTTCTCTGGTTTATGCCTTCATCTATTAGGCAGTGTCTGTATTATCTATAAGTTTTGGGGTCTGGTTCATGTTACTTTTGGGGGTCTATAAACCCTTTTGTTATTTTAGATGTTTCATCCCTAGTTGTAATGGGGCGCAGTGCATGTACCCAAAGTTTTGGAATTATATAGTAACACGCTTTTTGACCGACCAAAAAAAATTGTTTTTGCAAATTTATCATATTTTCTCAGTAGATTTTAGTAGAAGAAACAAAACATTCAATGTACTTTGTGCAATGAAACTAGTATCTATGAAATATAATAAATGAAATTGTAGAATTGAAGGCACCAGAGAAGCTGAGCTTGCCCTATTGCGGATCTAAAGGATCAAATTATGATTTATGAAAGTTACTATTTAGTCACATGAATTCTGTGATAAATATTAAATGCCAAATTATCAAAAGTATGGTAATGATTAGAAATGATAATGATTATTACCAGATAAAATTAAATATCATTAGATGGTAGATGAGATGGATTCTATAGAATCTTTCTTAGGAAGGCTTACGCTGTTGAAGAGGAAATGAATTCCTGACTGGAGGTTCTCCAGATCGAGGTAAGTTGGATCATACCGGTAGGGTGTGAGGGTCATGATCGGCAGGGTAGACTCATTATGATTGTGTGATATCCAACACCAACTGGAGATGCCATTGGTACACATGTTACTAGTTAGTGGACATATTTGGTAGGTCCACTGATGAAGAGTTGTGTTGATCCATAGACATATTCAGTAGGTTAACTAATGCACAACAAGATAGAGTTCTTTGACTTTTCACCTGAGTACCGAGGTTTAGAGGAGGAGTCCAGACATCTGGCTACTCCCTTAAGCCTTCAAGAACAAAATGTGGCAATGCCAAATGCAGATATGGTATTCAGTTTAAAGTCTTAGAAAGATGATCATGTTATTAAGTCTTGTTTAGCGAGATTGTAGCTTGCGGTGATGCTTTCACATGTTGTGGTACACTTCATGTGGGTCTAGTGGCATATAATAATTAGACCAAAGAAACCAATAGTTAGCTAGTAATTTTTTTGATGAGTTGTTTACAAGTTCTTGCTACTTGAGTTTAATTTATAAGACCTTGATTGTCTTGTTTAACTACTTAAATTCTAAAACTGAGATGATCATAACTGCTTTGTCATGGTTATTTTTGTTGATTTTCTATGCACTGAGCCAGTAGCGCACCAACCTACTAAAATATTTTTCCTGTGTAGGTCCAACTCCACCAGAAGAGGAAGAAGCTAGCTTTTATCAAGATTAGAGCCAAGGTCTTATGAAGTAGTAGTTAGATAGTTAATCGGCCTCTTATCCATCCTATGAATCTTGGAATGAGAAGAGAGTGATATGAGAGAAGTTTGTAAACAATTGTACTTGATGTATACTAAATGTGGAATCTTTCTTTATGTAAAAGTCAAACTCTTTTGTATGCTTTCATGTTGTGTTTTATCGAGATGTTACCGACTTGTTATATGATGTTACTATATATTTGTGAGAAAGAAAAAGTTAAATTGCTTTTGAGTTATAATTTTAATGGTGAATGGTTAGTTGTAATCCCTCTTTGACAAGACTTAACCTTGGTTAGTGGGTTCGTGTCGTGTTAATGATGCTGCGTTGGTGGCTGCCAGTTATCGGTTGGAGATCCAAGCCAATCAGGGGTTGCACACCCGCCAGCCATGGGGTCACGATTAGGCTCCTATGAGTAGCATGCTTGGACAAGATAGGAGGAAGATGAGGGGGGGGGGGTGATGCCAGACTGTCGTTTCTTTGAATGGTCTATGGTGGAACAGAGAGCAACAAACCCAATCCAACCCGTCTGTGCCACCTACTCATGGACTGGGTCACGGACGTCAGCCCATCAGTCTTGATCTGTGAAAAACCACTAGAGGGGGGGTGAATAGGGTTTTTATGATATTTTAATAATAATTCAACCAAATTAAGCAACCACAAAAAGATTGGACAAGGGGACAAGGATTTAGAGTGGTTCCAACCTTAGCAAATACTAAGGCAGTCAATCCACTACCCGGTTGCTTACCCAACTGGGATTTTGAAAGAATTAAATTTTATTACCTCGCAAGGATATTACATAAAATTACAATCCTTTCACCAAACCCTTTGGACAACCTTCACCTAGAAGTAGTCTCACCAACCTCGAAGCAGCCTTCCTTGAAGTAACCTCAAGCTCCCCTTGAAGTAGCCTTCCTCTTGAAGTAGCTTCCCATTGAGACAACCTTCTTGAAGTAGTCCAAAGTCCACCTTCTCCACCTGAGAAGTCAAACCCTCTCCAATCCGCAACCTCCAACCCTAGGAGTAGCAAGGAGAGTATAAAATATATAAAGGAACAAGAAGGAAAAACAGAAATTACAATACCGTTGTAGCACAAGGCCTGATTTCCTATATCAAGCGTTTTGATCTCCTAACCAATGTATATGAAAGTGTAAGTGTTGTGGGTAGGAGATGTTAGCCTATAGGACATGAAATTGGAGCAATGGGAATGAATAACCAATTACTGGAATTGCTCTATTGCTCACAAGAATGAATAGCCAATTGTAAGTATATGCTCAAGTGTTGCACAAGTGTACTTTGGGTGTCCTATGGCTTGTCCTATTTATAGGAATGGCCTATGGATGCTTAAGGACGTTCTAGACACTTTCTAGGGGGTTCTAAGTGATCAACTAGCCATTAGGTATCCATTAGTTGCACTAACAACAACTAGTTAATTAATCCTGAAAAGTGCAGACAGAGACATTCTCAGTCGAGGAATTGTCGACCGAGATCCCAGTCGGTCGAAGTTTTGTCGATCGAGGGACTGTATGGAGTCAACTGTATATAACGTTCTGATCCAACTCCCAACTACTTTGTCTGCAGTGTCTAACGGCTACCTGGGTCATTCTCGGTCGAAGAGTTTGTTGACCGAGAGTGTCTCGGTCGAGAAGTTTGTCGACCGAGATTGACCATGGTTCAATGTTTTAAACTAAGTACTGAGTGTGTGTATGAGTGTGCAGTTATGACACTATTGTAGGGGATGACCTATCTAAGTGTTGTGATTTGTTAGGGAATATCTAACGCTTGATTTACATGATGTCTAAGTACTTGTACATTATATATCTTGTACAAGATTTTACATTTGATTACAATCATGAAATTAACACATTGTGCACATTTAGATCTTCCAAAGTTGTATCATCCACCTAGTTCCTGCAACACTCAAGTAGCACGTTAGATCAAGAATGAAATGTTTGTCATCATCAAAACAAAGGGATTGTAATAATGTCCAATTTAGCCAACAATCTGGAGCCTAGAAGTGGTGGGTGATTCTCAACCGCATAGCTACGGTCATATACGGTCACAGGTGGCCTAGCGTCGCAGAGCATAGGACCCATGCTATTCAATATAGGCACACAATCAAGGTCGTCGAGTGACACATGAAGGGTCAAGATCACCCTTTGATAATGGCTAATGCCCCCTTGATGTTATGCATACTTTTCGATGCAGATATTTTAAAAATTCATAACTCTCAAATCCTTGTAAAAATATAGTGAACCTATATATTAAATCAAGTTTCTCGATGAGATATACACAATGAGCATACTGGAAGACCCTAATTTTTCTCTTAACTTTTCCTATTTTCTATAAATACAATCTTTGACTATACTTGATTACTTCAAATACATGTTTATGATGAAGTTTGAATCTTTATTATACTTATACCCTCGTAAGAATCAAATCGGTAACTCTTATTCTCTTTTGACCCTAATAAAGTTCCTAATCACCCCATTTCTCATGAATGAATCTCTTTGTACTTATGTGACTTGATTGGACTCTAATGATGTACTTTGCCCTTTGATGCTAATCTTGCTACCTAATGACACCAAATGCTTAAACAATCATGAAATTAGTAACTTTATAAAGTCAAAGAACTAAGGAAATCCTAATAACCTTCTTGCACTCTTGATGACCTAATATGTATATTTGTTATTCCTTTATGATGATGTTTTTTATACTTTGATCAAATGATGTGTTTGACCTAGATTTTGCACCCAACTACCTTAGATCCCTGAAATTTATATTTCTATTATGCTTTGAGACCCTATTGTATATGATTCACCCCATGATTGGATATGGTAGTGGTGATGATCTTAAGTACACTAGTGTTGACTTAGTGTGACACATATGACATACTTGCTTTACTTGTGTCCTAATCTCATGTGAATATTATTATTATGCACTCCCCTCTAATTTGAGTTGAGTCTGTTAATATTGTTTTCCTTTGGTGTGGATATTCACCTAAGTAAAATGTGGAACCTTGTTGGAATATGAACTATCTTGATGTTTGCATGAATGTTGAGGTGTTGATACCAAGTTTGGACAATGATTCCAAGACCCTAGGAGACATCCATTCAACTCTGAATATGTTTCCTATGTCATATCTTGCTGATCTAAATCATATTTCAATCTTAGACACCTTGAATTGATGAATCCTTGTCTTGGTTTGCCTTATTATGAGTCATCATACCTTAAAATGTGCATAATTGACACAAGTCTTATTATAATCACAGAAAATAGATGAAACTTGAAAATGGCATGCAACTTGAACTACACCTTCATGATAACCTATAAATCAGTAAAAGATCATCAAATGTGCTAATAAGTAACCTTGAACATAACTTAGTCAAAACCCTAAAATGAATCTAGTTAGGGTTAATAATGAGAATCACATGCATATATGTAATATTGTTGTTAATAAAGTGTGGCTTGTGGTTAGATGATCAAGGATAAGTTAGGTTTTGAATCTCTAAATAAGGTACATGCTTTAATAATTATATGACTATGGCTTTCTTACTTGACCATGATACATATGTATGCTTGTTTACTTGCTCAAATATTGTCATGTAGTATTCTAGTATTGTACTTGATTTTTGTCTCGTTGGTTTTATAACTTGCAAAAATAGTATATAATTCCATTATGCAAACCTTTTGCACCTTTATATATTCTTAGGGTAAGGATACAAGTTAGGATGTCCTACTTGAGTTGTCAAGATAGGGTGTCCATATCAATGAAAGGGTTAGATATTGGTGATGTCCTTGAGGTCTGTCATGTAGAAAAGGGGTTAGTTAATCTTGAACACCCTTACAAACCCTTTTGATGGGAAGTTGGTCAAAGGCCTTATGATACATCATATTGTTGGTATAATTGGAGTAAAATAACATAAAATATAGGCTCTTGATTTGCTAAGAACTTAGCTTGTTTATTCTTGTTTGTTTAGTTCTACAATCTATCCAAATTATGCTAAGCTTATATATTTGTATCTTTTGGCCCTGTATTCAACAACTCATGTGTTGAACTACATTTTTTCACATATTTTATAGGTTCAAAGATGGATAGAGAATTGATCTCTTGGTGAGATATGTTATATGTAATTGTTGTAAGATACATAGTGTACATGAGCAGCCTTGTAAAATTGTACTCTTAAATATGTAATTGAAATCTTTTAATAGGAAAATGTTTCTTACTAATACTTGTTGAATGTTGAGATTATGATTGGTTCTTTTATCTTGTTATCTATTCATGTATGCTAAGATTTTATGCTTCCTCATTTTCTCTTTGATAATACCATCCTAGGGACCGATGCCTAGATCGTATCACCATTGACTTTGTAGTCATTTGGAATTAGGATTTGGGTAATATAATGAACAATAACTACACCAATCATCACTCACACAAAAAACAAATTAATTCAACCTTACACCTCAACCTTAGACACTTGATGAATTGTCCTTTGTGGACTAATATGACTTAGCCTCTAGTATAGAACGTAGATGTTCTAGAACTAGGTATAGACCTGTGTAATCCCTAGAATCTTTCTTTTCTCCTCCTTATGCCTTGTAGTATGGATTGTAGGTGCAAAAGGGTGAGGAAAGGGAGATACTAGAATTCAAAACCCTAGAAATATGTTCACGACATGTGCTTAGGGTAGCTACACATGTATGCACCATGCTCTTTCTAGTTCTTTAGGTGCCATGGTACTAGACTGCCTAATGAGTGTGGTAACTCATATTGGTTTTAATTTTATTTGAATGGAGTCTAGTGGTTTCCATCACCTATTTCAATGTTGGAGAAAACCTATTTTAGATATTAGTATATATGTACATATGAAAAATGTTACGACACACAGAGAAGTAGTGAGTATCCATGTATCTAAAGAGAAAGAGATATAACATCTATCTAGATGAGTGTTTAGATTCTAGTTGTAGTTTGCATAGTTGTCTAGAGCCATGATAATGGTTATGCTAGTAAGGAGCCTAGATGACCTAAGATGATGATGATGATGACGATGATGATTATGATTATGATCATGATGATGATGACAACGATGATATGATGCTATTAGGTTTCTTCAAGATGACCTAATCTTATTTAAAAAGGGTTAAGTGTGATGAGTTTGACCATGCAACCCTAGATAAATATAGCACCATGTTTGATGTATACTGCTTGGTTGATGTGCTATACATAGATAGCTGGTTGGCATGCTTACACATGCTTAGTCTTGTTTACGTTGAAATATGGATAGTGAGATGTGATTTGAGTCCAACACCAACCTTTATAGAGAAGCACCTCTATCTTTGGACGTAGGAAAAGGGTGACCTCTTGATATGAGTCAACCCAACACATGAGAAGGTAAGAGTACCTACCTCCATAATACATATTTTTTGTTGAAAAATATGAGTGATGAAATACATGAGATGAGTCCCTAGCTAGACTACTTCTAAGCATATGAGTTGAGTCACCTAGTGTGTGAGTCCCTTGAAAATGTTGAACCCTAGATATCCTATGAAAAGATCTAACCCTAAAGATGGAGGAATTTGAATATATGATGTTTGCAATATAGGTGAGGGAGATATCCCAAGAACCTAAAATGATATACATGATGCATTACCTTCATAATAAGCCTCATACTTGGGTTAGTGGTTGTCTATGAACGGATCTAGTGATCACCCTTGTTTCTAAAAGATATGTAGAAACTTTTTTATGGTTGATAGTTGTGTTTAGTATGTCTTGTTGGACAATAGAGGTCTTAGCTTGTGTGGCTTGGGCTTATAAAGATCCTTCGAGATACAAGTGATATAATTATGAAACCTCAATGCTGGTGATATATTGTTCCTCAAACAATGCTTGATACATGAAATATCTCACTTATTAAAGTTTGAATTATGTATGATAAGTCACTCTCATAAGCTAGATTGAATATTAAACCACACCATACACAAAAGATGTAAGTTTGAAATCATGAACTTGACACAATGATGCCTTGAATTATTTGCTTAAATAACCGTCAAATGAAATGATTAGTTTCACACCCAATATGAAACAAAAAGAATATAATTGACTAGAGTTGGTAAGATTCTGAGGAAAATATAAAATATGCATGAAATCTAGTATAATGATGAAATACACATTCATTAATAATTTCATTTGGAAGTCATGACTAACATATTCACTAAGAAACTGATAGCATTAATTTTGATAACATACCTTGAGCTCATGGATACATGAACAAAAAGAAAATCCTAATGTAATGGTAATAAGGGATAGGAAAACCCTAATGTCAATGACGTAATATGATGGAACACTAAGTAACATGTATTCAATTGGAATGGGTACACCCATGATGATGAAAAACTAAGTGTGCACCCCGTAGTGGTGGATGCCATGACACTTGGGTTAGTTGCCTCAACACAATGGATATAAACTTTGACCTTTGATTATGATATTGGATGGATTTCAAGGATGAAATTTCTTTGAAGGAGGGAAGGATGTGACAACCAGACTTTCTCTCTCTTCCATTATACTCTTTATCTATTTTGTGACTCATATTACTTCATTTGATACCAAATACATAGTTTGTGTGTAGTGGCACTCCAGCTTGTTCAGTTCACTAATCAATTCACAATATCCGACTCTAATTTGAGAGCCAAGTGTCATACTTTAATGTATCATGCTTTTGCAATTAGAATTGAACTTTTTATCTATGACCATCATGCTCTCGAATGTATATTAAGTTGTTTAGTTTCAATTATGAATCTGATAGTGCAAAAATCATCTCAATCGGATCAACGAGTCAAAAGATATGATAAGTTGAAAATGTGTGCTTTACATTTGTTTTAATGAGATTTTTGACCCTTGATGGGCCCAATTAGGGGGCATGCGGCCCAGTTAGGCTGTGCTTTCTTGCACAATCCTTTTGGCTCAGTTAATGATAGTCGTTGATCCAAGACCCATGGATCTTGTGCCCTTGATCCAGTGGTGCAATGGTCCTCCTACCTTGCTCAGTATAGCAGAGCTACAATGTACCTTTGCGGATCACCAACAATTCCCTCCCATAATCACTCCATTCCCTCCAATTCACCTCACTTAACACTTCCTCTCTTCCTTCCCTATATTTTCCCTAAATGTTTTTGGTCTTCCACGGTCCGAAGCACCCCGCTTACCTTGCTTCTTCTTTCTCTCCATTAATAGTAGCCGCCGCAGTTGCCCTACTACTGGGGGTGAGGTTGGATTTGGTTAAGACATCATTGGCTCTATGGTGCCATGCTAGTGGTATCCAACTGAAGATCCAAGCTGATTGGTGTTGCATGGCTTCCAGCTATGAAGCTATCGTCTGGTTCTGGCAAGCACCATGCGTGGACGTGATAGTAAGAAAGGGGTGGGGACAACACCAGACCATTGTTTCTTCAGATGGTCAAGGGTGGATCAAGCAGAGAAATGACCCCAATCTAGCCCATCTGTGCCACCCAACCATGGGATGGGTCATGGACCTCAACCCAACAACCCATATTGGGAGCCCAACAGTGGCTAGCGATTCTCAATCACGCGGTCACAGTCACAGGCAACCCAAAATCACATACCACATGGCCCAAGATCTTCAATGTAGATGCAAAATTAAGATCGTCGAGTGGCACATCAAGGGTAGAGATCACCCTCTTATTAAGGGGTGATACCCCCTCAATGTTATATATAGTTTTGATGAAAATATTTCAAAATTTCACAACTCCCAAATCCCTTTTCCACATATAGAAAACCTATATATTAAAACAATTAGCTGGATGAGCTCTACCAAATGAGCATATTGGTAGACCCTAAATCACCTCTTGTTTTCCATGTTTTGCTAAAAATACAATCTTTGACTATACTTGATTACTTCTAATGAATGTTTATGAGAAATGTTCAATATTTGATGTACTTGTACCCTCCTAAGAATCAAATCAACAACTCTTATGCTCTTTTGACCCTAATATAGGTCTTGATCACCCCATTGCCTATGAATGACTCTCTTTGTACATATTTGACTTGATTGAATTCAAATGATGTAATTTGCCCCTTTGATGCTAATCTTGCTACCTAATGACACCAAATGCTTAATAAATCATGAAAAAATAGCTTTCAAAAGTTTAAGTACCAAAGAAACCCCAATAACTTTTCTTGTACTCTTAATGACCTAATATGCATAGTTGTGACCCCTTTATGACGATGTTCATTATACTTTGATCAAATGATGTGTTTGACCTAGATTATGCACCCAACTAACTTAGAATCCTAAAGTCAATGTTTCTATTATGCTTTGAGACAATAGTGTCTAAGATTCACCCTGTGATTGGATATGGTAGTGAGATGAACCTAAGTATATAGCGTTGACCTAGTGCACACATATGACTTAATTTCTTTACTTGTGCCCTAATCTCAAGTGAACCTTTCTCTAATGCACTCCCCTCCAATCCGAGTTGACTCTATTATATTGTTTTCCCTTGATGTGGATGTCCACCTAAGTCACATGTAGAACCTTGTTGGCATGTGAACTATGTTGAGTTTGCATGAATGTTTAGCAATGATGCCTAGATCCTATTGAACATCATAACATCCCAATTCTAAGTAATCTAATGTATATAATTTTATCCTTGTGAGGCCAATCCAAATACTTGACATATTCTACATTGATCTGATGATCTATGGATGCATTTTGAGCCCATTTCTTATCCATAATCACAATAGCGTAAAATGGTATTTTGGCTATTGAAACATGTTTATTAATTTTACCAAAAGTATATATATACATCATCAAAATAATGAGAAATGCATGTTGACCATGTTTTTGATTTTATTAATGTTCACATAAATAAAACATATGTATTTTATTTACACAAAAGGGATTATGAGTGATTAAAAATATTGAATGATTTTATTTTGAAATTCTAAGACCTCATTTATAATCCTCTGATAAATACACATTAGTAGTCAAAGTTTTATGGTTTTTGGTTAAAGTTAGATAAGGAAATAAACTCAAGAAAGATAACACTAGATGTCGTTCATTGTCAAATAAATAAAATAATTTGAGAGATGATAAATGATTTGTTTCTCAAGATTTTAAAATGACAATGAAACAAATATCAAAGTCTTAGTCAAACATCACGATATTGAAGTTCTACCATTTTAGTAGTCTCTTTTGTGAAAGATTTCATGGTTGTTTTGATAGTAATTGATAATAGGAACAACTTTGAATTGATTTTACGGTAGAAAGAGGTTTGGTGACAAATCCTTTGAGGCAATAAATACATGAAACATTTTCTACAATATTTATTATAAACTTTACATGTCATTTCAGATTGAAAAAAAAATGTTCAAAAGTTATCAAGATTTATTTAAAATTGTTATTTTTAGGAAAATTCATATAATTGTAGTTATATATTGGTCAAAATCTTGTCGAAATGAAAATCATATATTTAAAATATAAGTAGAAAGGAAGACGAAGGAAAAGTTTGATGATTTTCTTTTTAACGTTTCAAGACTTAAATAACTAGCTATAGTGCGATCAAATCTATAAGAGCGGTATATTAATTGGAGACGACAGACAAGTGCATATTTTGACCCATCACCTTCCCGAAACAACTAAGAAGAGTGATATGGAAAAGGAGATTTAATTATGGGTGAAAAGATGTAGTATAAATCGAAAATGTGAATGATGTATTAAATCTAGACGGTTAAAATGGTTTAATATTTCATGATCATAGATTTTTTCAAAAAAATAAAATTATATGTAGGAGTGAGTAACCATATTAAAAAACTTTTAAATAATATTTGACCAAGTTATATATCTTTATGAAGAATATATAGGAAACATTAAATTAAGTGTAGTCATATATCCTTTTGAATGCTATTATTGGCTTTCCTAAATTGAAATAGTTGGTGTAAATATTTATTGTAAGCAACCAAAAGTTAGCGGATTTTTTATACATAATGGAACTATGGACATGGAATGGTTTTGAAAATATATAGTTCAAGTTTTATATTGGAATATGAAAAATATGGTAATGTAACAATGGTTTATTTGGGATTTATAGAATGTGTAATAAATGTTTTATTTGACTGTAGATAGATATAAAATTTGAAACTAATGCTCAAAATAATGATAATAAATATTGAGAATTTATTAATAATTGTTAGTGAGTATAAACGCCTCCTCAAATTCAAATATATAAGATAATTTATCTTGAGTTTGAGGGCATTTTTGTTTTACAACTGTAATGTGTTTTGAGTTGGATTCTAATAGATAGATACTTTGAGTCAGACTAGGATGTGGTCTACATATACAATGTTTCAAAATTATGGTTTGCAAGTTGAGAATTTTTGGAGAAAGATAAGAAGACATATAGCTGACAGTTTAAATTAATTAAATTTCCTTTGGATTTTTTGTAATAATTCCACTCATGTTTTATCTTGACTTGGAAGTCAAGAAACAAAAATATGTACAACAGGAGGGAATTTATAAGGGTCAGTGAGATTTGTATTTTTGGGGTGCCATGAATAACCACCCTTTCCCATTCCCTTGTTCTCCTTTCCTCAAACCTCATTCTTCCTCTCCTTTACAGATGTGCCACGACAATGGAACAAAGAGACAGAGCCTCCTACTCCTCCAAGACGACACCCCTCTATTTTTATAGTGTACCATCACTTGGCATACAGTCTAGCCTCCTCCTATACCTACAATGCTGGTGAAGGATCACCACTTTTGTGTCCACATAGCCCCCTCTACCTAGATGCACAATTGTATGCTTTCGATAGTTGGTGCTAATATCAAGTAAAACTAAGGTAACTTTACAAAATCATAATTTGAGTTTTGGGTGTTCAAATGGGGAGTTCAAGATATCATTAGAAAGGATTTTGAGTGTAGTATGTTTTTAAAATATTTTGAGAATATGATTTTGATGTTTATTTTTTAACATGTTATGTGTATTGAATTTATATGATTTTGATGTTTTATGCATTAAAAAAGCAAACAACTTTAGAAATTAATGAATGTTTTATGATAAGTATATTTTCATATTTTTAATATGATCCAAAGTCTGAATATTCTGATTTGAAGTTTTAATAAGGTTTTTTTTATGTAAATCATAATACAAGTATTTTAGATATTTCACCCATTGTTTGACTATGAAATGATGTGATACTTTTATCTAGACCCTATTACATGGTGTCATTATTTTTTTCAATGTTTTGATGAGGTTTCATGCTTTATTAAATTAATTTTTTTTATACTGAAGAGGATGCTATATGATGTGTTTTAGATATTGATGAGATATTACATTACATATATGCTTTAACCACTATAAAATAGAGTTTTTGATAATCATATTTGATTTCAACCAAATCATAGTATTTAGAGAGATATGATTAAATTTGAATGTTCTCTTTTGATCATAGATTAATAAGTTAGCATGTAGTACATTATGTGATTTGTTATGGCTTATTTGAGTATGAGTATTATGATTATATAATGTGAGTTTTTATATACATTCAACGCTGAGATTTTTATCATGGTTTTACACTAGAGTTTTATAGTCTAAGAATCATATTTTGGCATACAAGGTTAAGAGATGGGGCATTGATATTTGAAAATGAAAAGGGAAACTCACATGGACTTATAGAAAATTATTGATGTCTAAGTGATTAGGTTATCAAAAAAGGAATTGAGAAGACATTAAAGAAATCATCAGTATCAAAGGTAAGTGGGCCATGTACATTGAGTTTCAATATTATTATTACTCATCCTATAGATTCCTACAAAGTGACTTAGAGGTTAGGTTACTTTTAGACTTTAGTGTTTCATATCTTGTCATCCTTTGAGTAATCAGATTTCATTCAATTTAAGTTATGTTTCCATATTTTCATATTTTAAATATTCAATATTTATATTACTTTTAGACATTCGATGTTTATCTACATAGTTCCATTTATTTTCTCAAGACCTTGCGCTCTGATATAAGTTTTTGTATAATTGCAAAATTAAAGAGCTTTATATTAAGATTTATCTAGACAATAAGAATATCACGTTTTAGATTCAGAGTTAGATTCTGTTTAGAATTCAAGAATAGAGTTACAAATTCAGAGATAATAAATTAATAACAAATTTAGAGATAGCGATTAAGATTCATAGATAAGAAATTAAGAACAGAGATAGAAAATGAAATCAGAAAATTAACTATATACATGATAAGATAAGTCCTCACAGAGATTCTCAGGACAATTCAAAGGGTACAACACTGTGCCAAACACTACGATTGTCATAGAAGGCACATTGTGCCAATAGAGGGTGTGTTGCATCATAAAGGACACTTTGGTGTCAACAAAGTTGTGCCAACAGAGGATGCATTGCATCATAGAGGACACTTCAGTGTCAACAGAGGGTGCGTTGCACCATACAGGACACTTTGGTGTCAATAGAGGATGACTTATCTTATAATGGTGGCCACAAATTAGATAAAATACATAAATAAAAGAGACATTGATTCAATATAAGTTTACAACTTTTAAATTTGCTATACTTATGGCTCGCGGAAGGAGAGGACGCGGGAGGGGGCGTGACGGAGGGCGATTCGCTAGGGTCTCCGATGAAGCAGGAGAAAAGGGTGGTTCATTTGGGTCGGCGCCGCCGTCGATCCCTCCGGTGGACTCAGGCGTGGTTGATGGAGAGGAGAACCCCCAAATTCTTTAAAGTCGTGAGTCCTCGAAGAACCCTCCGCGCAAGGGTGGTGAATCCACTGCCAACTCCCCGAAGTCTCCGCCCCGCAGGTCTGAGGAGGCATCTTCCTCAAATCGGTTAGCTGACTAGCTGCAAGCCTGCAGAATGGGCCAAGAAGAGGTTGATGTTGAGCTGATGGACTTCATCGAGCCAAGTATCAAGGATGGAAAGAGGTGTGCGTCCATCTCGAGTAAGGATAGCTCCATCCCTGACTGGGATGAGTACTTATCCATCAGTTTTGTTGGTCGGAAACCGTATGGTGGCCAACTAATTGGATGGATTCGAAGGACCTGGAGACCTAGCAGACCTGTTGTGGTTGTGTCTGAGGAAAGGGAAGGGTATATCGTCAAGTTGCCCTCTTGTGGCGATAGAGATCGGGTTTTAAAGGAGGAACCCTGGTTCATGGATGGACTGTTGATTGTAGCCCAAGCGTGGAAGCCCGGCTCTCCCCTTCAACCTATCTCTTTCACGTAGGTTCCCGTTTGGTTCAAAATTGAGACACATATCCTGTGTTGCCAGTACGTTAGGTCGGCTGGTGGACATCGATGATTACTCGACTGCTGCTGGATGCCTTGAAGCAGCCCAGGTGTGCATAGAGGTGAGTCACGAATTGAAAATTCCTAAAGAAACGTTGGTAGAAGTCGACTCTGTGCTCAAGACTCTAAAAACTGAAGTTATCTCCAAGCCGGCGATCTGCTCCAGCTGCTCGAGATTTGGGCATATGGCCACTTCATGTCCATTGAAGTCAATACGACCTCTGCCGGAAAAAGACCTGCAGGTCTGGCTGGGGAAATCTGTAGGTGTTCGAGGAAATGTCAATATGACTGCCAAGGAGCAATCTAAGATGTCTCAAGGAGAGAAAATCGTCAATCAGATGGAGAAGAATACAAATTCTTCTGAAGCATTTGATGCAGTTTTTTGAGACTCCATTGAACAATAGGTGAGAGATGTTGTCTTGTCTACTGCTGCTGAACTTCATCCCCAACCCAATCCTCCCATCTCAGTACCTGAGATGTTTGGGTCTCATACGGTTGTCAATGAAGGAAGTCTCAATTTGGAAGGGGAATTAGAGCTGAGCAGGGTAAGCAAGGGAGCGTCAAGCTCTACCTCATGGTAGGTCAATAAGATTTGGAGTAGTAGTGAGTGTTATTCTGAATTCCAACAAGAAAAAGAAAACTTGTTTGGAGATGATGATGAATCCAATATGGATTCAAACTCGGGGTTGGATTTTGACCCCTGGGAAGCCGACTCTTTGGATTTCAGCAAGTTTAGGCCGAATAGGAGGAAAAAGTCACCAAAGAAAAAGAAGGATGGAGGTTGATTTCACCATCCCCTTTCCATGTTGAGTACCTGGTACTCCTTCTGAGTTGTATAAGTGTCTGTGGCTTTCTGTTACTGCTCGATGGCTAGGAAGCTTTCTCTTGTTGTCTCTCCACTAATTTCTGTGAATGAGGTTAATGCTATGTGAAGAGGTTCAAGGTCCAACTTCTACAACATTCATGGCAGCTGATATGGTTTTCCATAGATCCTTAGACGAGTCAGTTGATATAACAGGTGGTTGTTTTCTCTAGCATGAGTTCTTTAGCAAAGGGTTATCCCCTTCCTGTCACGCTCCTTGCTTAATGGTTTACCATGGCTCTAATCAGTGCTGACGGGCGGATGTTTCGTTTCTCTTATTCTCCTGATCGCTACATTCAGGGGACAAGCATACTATTATGTGTGAAGGAGAGTAAAGGAGATGAACCAGCAACTTGTTTTCCTGATGTGTAGCTTTTGGTGTCTCCTATGAGCTTTTTGGGTGATAGAATAGACACTGCACATATGTAGGTGTGAGAAATAGAGTTGCATCTGAACAGGAGTGCTATCCAGAGTGAGACCCTGAGCGAAGATGGTGTTTCTACGCTTGCCTGCTGAGCCTGCTATGTTTGTGGGTGATCAGTTATGTTGCAGTGTCTTAGTTGGGTAGGCGGATGAACTATCATCTTATGTTTTGTGTGTGTTTCTTTTGGTTGCCTCCTCCTGGAACGCATGTACCTTTGTTTGGTAGATCTTTTGGTTAAGACATGTTGTTGTCAGGTCTTTTAGTTGTTCTTGTGTAATCTTGTTAAGGGTTAAGGGGTGCATTTTATTCATGTACCTAAAGTTTTGGTATCATTTAATAGTAACAGAGTTTTTTTGCCGACCAAAAAACTTTTAAATTTGCTTCAACTTTCAGGTGTAGTATATTCATGTGTATCTTATTAGAAATTCAATGCCACTTACTTTAACCTAGGTTTCCCTTTGCATATGACTGGGGACGAGATGTCTGTAGGCACTAGTATTCAGGAAGATCAGTCAATATAAATGACTCATTGACAATTTTAAGAGAGATTTGCTTGCTGGGGTGCCACCTACATGATCAAAGATGATAGATAGAGTGGAGGCTTTTGCTTCATGTATTTACTCTTTCTTATAAAGTTTTATGTAACCAAGTTTTTATTCTAAGAATTTATGAGAATATTTACACTAACCTATGTTCGTTTCCTTCTATTATTATTGTGATGTATCATGTTTGTGACACTCCCAAGTTGAAAAAAAATATTTTCTTCCGCTCATATGATATGAAAATTGGGGCGTTACAAACATCCATTAAACTTTAAATATGTTTCCTATGTCCTTATCTTGCTGATATAAATCATGTTTTATGTTGGTACCCCTTGGCTTGATGAACCCTTGTCTTGTTTTCCCTATTATGAGTCATCCTACCTTAATATGTGCATAATTGACATAATTCTTGTAATAATCATGGAAAATAGAAGGAACCTCAAAATGGCATGAAACATGAACCACATCATGGTTGCCTTTTAATCTATAAAAGATCATCAAATGCACTAATAAGTAACCTTGAACTTAACTTGGCCAAAACCCTAAAATGAACCTATTTAATGATGAGAATATAATCCATATCTGTAATTTTGTTGTTAATCACGTGTGGCTTGTGGCTACATGATCAAGGATAAGTTAGGTTTTGAATATATGAATAAGGTATGAGCTTTAGTAGTTATATGACTATGGATTCCTCGCTTAAATTGTGATACATATGTATACTTGTTTACTTGCTCAAATATTGTCATGTCGTGTTCTAGTATTGTACTCTATGTTCGTATCGCCAATTTTATAACTTTCATAACATAATATATAACTACATTACACAAACCATGTGCACCTTCATGTATTCTTGGGGTAAGGACACAAGGTTGGGTGCCCTTATCAAGATAGGGTGGACCATGTCTACACAAAGGTTATCTCTTGGCAATGTCCTCGAGGTCCTCATGTAGAAAGTGGGTTATTTAATCTTGAGCACCCTTACAAGCCCTTCCGATGGGAATTTCGTCAAATGCCTAATCATACTTGATATTTTTGGTATAATTGGAGTAAAATGACATAACATACAAGATCTCATTTTCCCTAATCGCTTAACTTGTTTAATTTTTTCATTTAGGTTTGCAATCTTTTCAAATTATGCAAAGCTTTTATATATGTATCTTTCTACCCTATACTCAACATCTCATGAGTTGACCCACATTATTTCACATATTTTATAGGTTCAAAGATGGATATAGAGTTGATGGTTTGGTGAGCTATGTCAAGTGTACTTGGTGTTAGATCCCTAGTGTCAATGAATAGACTTGTGAAATTGTACTCCTTAACATGTAATTCAAATGTTATAATAAGACAATGTTGATTAATAATACTTGTTGAATGTTGAGATTATGATTGGTGCTTTTTCCTTGTTATCTATTCATGTATGCTATGCTTTTACACTTTCAAATTGCTCTTTGATGATACCATGCTAGGGACAAATGCATGGATCTTATTTCCATTGATTTTGTAGTCATCTGGAGTTAGGATTTGGTTAATAAATGGTTCCATGATAATATTCTTCCATTAACTTCGTTGGGTCACCACGAAGGTACCTAGTTCCTTGATTGCTAGCCAGACATAGTGTTCTGTTGGGTCTTCTCTTCTCATCCCTTCCTAGCATGGATGCATTAGAGATTGCTCCCCTGGCATCTTAACACCACCTAAGAAGGCTCATCCAATTGCGATGGAGATATTAAATCTAGTGAAGAATCTTTCTCTTCCCTACTAACTCAGCCTTTCTCCTTTGATGTAGATATCAAAGCTTATCGTATGCATATACTTTACACTGCTAATAAAAAGGATGATCAACACAAGTGTTTCCAATTATATCCATGTATATCTGAATGATGTGTCATGCATGTTTGGGTATTTTTATCTCCAAAATATATTCATTTGATTTCTTTGCCATGAGCTATATGATTAGGCCAATAATGTGTGGGCATATTGGTCTTTCCATATGTATTTTCCTCATTTGTCTAGAATGATTTTGTTGGTTTTCACTCATGTCTGATTGGTCAGAAGTTTACAAATTAATGTCGTTTACATACAAGTCAAAAAATTATATATAGGTACTAATTGGACAACTATTTAGACAAGGATCTTCCCTGAACCATGATCATACTATAATCCTAACCTAGTTTCCCAATATTTAATTAGAAACCCTAAAACTATGTTAATAATGTGCAATTAAAATTTAATATTATGCTACATACATGATAATTAGGGCTGGATCAGGAATCAAGACATCAATAATACATCTCTTTCAGACTCAGGCAAGTGGGTCATGTACACTGAGTATTAGTCTATAGTTCATGATTTATATTATTTGCCTATTTAATCACATTCCCTCATTTATAGTAAAAGTACATTGATACTCAATATTGCTTATGGAAAATGATGTTCATACTAAGAATTTAGATGTTTATGTTTTTAAATTAAACATTATGTATTATTTCCATGTTAATGAATCATGAAATCAGGATAATCATGTTTAATTGATTAGAAATCATGTATTGTTAATATATTCCTTTGAATCATGTTTAAGCCAACCTTAATCAACATTATGTGCTACATGGGAGTATTACATGAGCCTTAACCAACCTTATGTGTGCCTTAACCAACTTATATGAGCCTTAACCAGCCCTATGATCACTATGGGTGCATTTAGGAGAGTGGCTATATTAACTCAAGATAAAATATGATTTTTCTTGTAATCATTCCAATTTACTTAAGCTTCCATGCAATCATGTTAATCATGTTAAATAATTATGTTTCAAGTTATGTTCATGTCATTTCAAGTATAAGTTATGTTTCATGTATAACTACTCAATGCCACTCACATATTTTACACGTTGCTTTGCATGACTGGGGACAAGATGTCCAAAGGTGAGAGAAGTAGAAGAAGTAGAGCCATAGAAGTAAGTACAAGATCATTATTAGATCCTACTTGGAGGGGTTCCATTCTAGATAACATCTTTTCCTATTTTGTCATGTTATACATGAGCTTCTTTTTTAAACACTCTTTATGCTGGAGTTTTGTCCTTTTTTCTAAGGCATGTAATAAGGCCCATGTGATGATTTACTTATGTTCTTTGGTTCCATATTGTTTAATAATATTGTTTCATGATTTGTCATGATCTCCAATAAATGAAATGCTTTTACTAAGGTCATGCTAATCTTAGAAAGGAGGTCGTGATATCTATGTACGTAGTCAACTATATATATTAAGATTGTAGTAAAAGTGTTATATGATATATGTTATATACAATAAAATCATATGGAATAATTCATACAAGTGAAATGTCAATTTAGAGGTCAACATTTGGTCAAATTTGGCACCATAAACATGTATGGGCCCCTTTACACTGTAGGATTTTTAAACAAAATTGGACTACATAGTGAGCAGCAAATCAAGTAAAAAAGACTAAATATATATTGTGTTAAAATAATTATAGATTAGTTATTATGCTATACCTGAACCTCAATGGGACATCTTATGGATACTCCTTCTAGTTATTTGTAGTGATTTTGGGAATCCTACTCTTATCCTTTCACAACACCAGATTGAAGCAAAAGTAGAGTACCAAATAAATGGGCCTTGAACTATCATTCAAGTAGTAGTCTTGTACAAATAACTATATGAATAAGATACAGTTACAACACCCCAGGATGAAATGTTACAACTCACATATATTTCTACAAGGGGAAGGTATAATGTATAAATTTGGTCTCCTATTATATTCAATATAAGGTATCTAGTTATATATAAACCAAAGGAGACTGACAATAGTGTACACATCTCTAAGCCATGCCTGAAACATTTTAATATCCTCAGTCAAATCTATACCAAAAAATGTTTCACACTATCAAGTCAGACACATGTTGCATGTGGACATCCCTTAACTTATGATCTCCAAGTAGTGGATATCCTAATATATTTTAAAAAACTTTAACTAAATACAATATAGTACAATGTAAATTTTCAAACATTTTCATATTTGACATCAACAAAAGAAACAATTATGTTGAACTCGTTAATATATAGGGATCTATTTATAATTATGTAATGTCTCTAGGACCTACTTGTCAAGTATGTACAAACTTTCTTATAAATATATCCACACAACTCAAGACATAGATCAATGGTTTCTGTTAAGTAGTTGTCCTTAACATGGTATTAGAGCCTTAACGCAAACTGTGGTAGAGCTGTAAACCTCTTCACCAAGAAGGGAACCCTAGGGAGACATCCATCTCTTTGTGCCATCTCTTTTTGGTCGACTGCTATAATACGTTACTATATAATATCTGACTTTATGGGAGCTAGCATCCTTAAATGATGTTGAATTCAGCCCTTTAGCCCTTGTTTGGTTCTGGATTGAAACCAGATCAACGGCTGTTGTGTAGTGACATGTCAGCATTTTTGGATCCGGATCAGCGCATTTGGGTGTTTGGTTCAACATCCTGGAACAGTCCTATTTTGGGGTTTCGTAATCCCAAAACCTGAACCAACTCAGTCTCGGTATGAGCGGGATTTCATTTGCAACCCAATTTCAATCTCCCCCGCTCCCAACTTTCCCATCCTGACACTCTCCTCTCCTCTCCCCCACCCCCACGCCACCCGATACCCCCGTTTACTCTATCTGAGAATAGTTGCTCGAGGAAGACGATAATTGGGTCTAGGAGTAGGTGTAGGTCAGATTTACCTATTCCCCGTCCAATCGGCTCTGTCCTGACACCAGCGTGTGGTGGTAGCAGGTGTTTTGAGAATGCAGCCGGTAGTAGGGTGTCGCCATGGCAGTGCTGCAGCTGGGAGGTGGTTCACGGGGCGAATAGGAGGGTGTAGCAGGCGGTGAATTGAAAGCAGGTAAGGGCATTGTGTTGTCCAATCTCTTCTTCCCCCTACTGCTGTCACGACGCTCATCAATTTTGCAGGACATTGACTATGGTAGAGCAGCCCCAATCGAGGAAAAGGCAGCTCTATTATAAATTTGGGGCACTGGTCATCCAACTCCTCCCGTTTCACCTTGTGAGTGTCGTCAACCTCCTCACAGACGCCTTCGGTTTCGACAATTTTTGTAGCTGCTCGACAACCTGCTCAGATCCAACACCAGTCCTTCCACAGTAAGTGCATTGTGTTCTTCCGCTGTTATTTGTTTGTAGTTGTGTCTGTGTTTCTTGTTGTTCTAGTTATTAGTAGATACTAACTAGTGTGTTTGGTTTGTGTTTCTATTTTTTTGCTGTTGTGGTGTGCGTGGACGGTGATGACACTTCCGGTGTTCATGTATGCTCTCTGACCCTCTCACACCATGATCATTGCTAGTTATTGTCATTAAAAATATATGTAGTGAGTTTCAGAGGTCCGTTTGAGGGGCATGACATCCCTTCCTTCTTCTCTTTTTTGATCCTAGCCTATTCCACCTTAGTTTGAATGGTGCTTTTTTTCATTGTTGTGAGCTTTGTTCAATCTGAAATACAATTCAACCTTGATAATTTGATTGTCCATTGGTTTCTGTTTAATCATATATACTATTTTGGATCCATACAATAGTGTTTATCTGAAATGAATTCCTTATAAAATGTAAATGTAACAAGATTGGGAAAGAAAATACAAAGGAACACCATGTTTGAGTCAAAACAATTTCTTCTTAGCTTGGGCAGTCAGTTGACATCTATTCATTTTTTGCTTTATCATATTTCTTGGATAACTGTTTCAGTGTATGTATCAGCCGGCTGTCATTGATATTTAGTCGAAAAATTTATGTGTGTTCCCCTCTTTGAATATGAGCTCATTGAATGTGAATATAGAATTACTTCACAATAGTATTCATGTATGCCTTATGAATTTTGTTTTTATACAAATATGCACTATCTCCTCTAGTTCTATTTCAATAAAAGATATTTACATAACTCCTCTACACACCTCCAAGCATCACAAATATGTATGTTCATTATGATTCCCATTATCTTCATCATTATGTCTTTTTCTATATTGAATATCAAAACTACACCAAATTTCTTGAAAATCGACCCAAAATCTCATCATATCATAACGAACATAAACACATTCAACATTTCAGCAATGTATGTTTCATAGGTAACCAATACCCATATCATATACTTAGAAAAGTACTCAAGGTCAGTATGTTACAGGGACCATAATGGGATAAAAAGCATGAATAAAAAATATATGGGAAAGAGAGAACAAGTGTAGAAGAAGCTTACTAGATAATCAAATGTGCAAACTATATTGGATATGCTTAAATGATATCATCATCATTTTCGACAAAGACTAAAGTCTACAAGGACTGTTACTTGTCCTTGAGAGGGCCTTATGATCCATGTCTGCTATGTGTTCTAAGGAAGAACAAGAGCGACAATTTTTTGTTGTGGGAGAAAACTAGGGTTTAATTTGGGTACTTGAGTCTTGATTCGGTTGGGATTGGTATCACTATTTTGGGGTAAACATGAGAAATCAAGGAAAGGAAAAATTGCAAATGATTTGTATAATAATTTGGGGTAAACATGATCCATTACCTATAGTTCGTACTCACAATAATAATTACATATGTTTGTTGTGTTGAAACAATGACACCATTATATATCAATCCATTCCCAATAACAATGACACCATTATATAATTATAGCATGTGATTATTAATATTACATGTTCTTGCTTATTAACTGCTAACATATAGTTCATACTCACAATAATAATAACATAACTTATTAAAGAGTCAACTCAATTAACTTCTTCATACTTTTCAATCTTTTTGAAATTGAGTATGATATATACATAAGGATTAATATAAGGTGGTTACATTCTATGATTAGGGAAAAGTTGAGAATGAGTAGATGAATATAAGAACCTAACTGTAACACTAAAATGATAAGGTAGATGATGCTAATAATTGCTAACTCAATTCAGTGATCAGAATGTGGTACATGTATGCTTTGTAATCTGTATGTGGGATGTTAGATTTTTTTCATAGTAGGATGCATGCTATATAAAATGCATCTTAATTAAGCCAATAATGTAATGAAGCTATACTTGCATAGGCCCGTGTTGTTGCAATTTGGATAGTATTTGTAAATAGGTTGACAGAAATTACAGAATTTGGACTCATTCCCCATGTCTAAAACCTGAATTTCAGACATTTTATTCCATTTACAGAATGTCTGTACATAATTGACCAAATGTAAATAGGTAAACGTATAAGTTAACATTGATGGCAGAAAATCCTGCTTAAATAAAATGGAATACATTACTGAAAGGGTTCATTGCAAGTAACATGGGGACACAAATTTATGCATAACTATAACAACAACCTATTAGATGTCAGATTTCGTAACTCATCCCATGTACTCATTATATATTTATACATGCTATAAACACCACTCACATTATTTATATATTGCAACACATACGGGAGTATGTCTTCCACTGACCCCAAGTTGCATTTTATATGGTCGAGAGACAGTGATGATGCTTTAGTTTCAACACTGAAGAGGCAGTATGATATGGGTAGGTGTATCGATGGATAGTTGACTAGGGATGCATGGAGGGAGACGGTTCGTGAGATGCAAAATAGGATGTCGAGGCCAGACTTAATGACGGACTAGGTGAAAACTAGGTGGAAGAACCTCAAGAGGGACTATGCCAAACTTAAGCTTGTAACCAACAAGAGTGGCTTCAGATGGGATGAAGTTAGGAACAAGCCAAGGCTTCCTGACACCCCTGAGTGGAAGGAGAGTCTTGCGATACGTACAATAACCTTACATTGACCCAAAACTAGTCCTTGCCACATTTAAATATTGGTATCACAATAAACATTTTTTTTTTCAAATTTAGGTAAACAAGGATCTTGCTAGGTTGATTAATCGGCCCTTTCCCCACTACTACGACATCGAGCTGATGGCGGGGAGGAACATTGCTAGAGGACATCATGCAATGTCTTCTACGGATAGACAAATACCATCCGACGTCGCCTCCGAGGAAGACGTTGTTGCCGACCTAGATTCATCTAATACACCAATGCCTTCAGAAACACCCATTGCGGAACCGGACTTAGGCGCACCCGGGATGCAGAGTGAGGCTGACATTGGGTGAGGTGGCATAGATACCTAGGGTGTTGGGGGAAGGACTCCTCATAGCCACATGCATAGGAAGCGGACATCCTTTCCACATGAACGATGTGTCCTTTCTAATGAAGTGTTATCTGAATTCACACAAGTGTACACAAAGGTACACAAGTTGGGCACATGTGTCGCCAATAGAGCCATTGAAAAAGAGGAGTTTGCAACAATTTTACAACATTTCAATGACAATTTTCCCGATGCCCCTACACAAGTGATTACAACTCTTGTGAACGCCATCAAGGATTCAACAAACCGTACGATCTACCTCAGCCTCACCCAAACCCCACAAAAACTAACTATATGGTTGCATGATCTTTGGAAAAGGTCCCACATAGGTAGTGCACCAGCCCGACCTTCAATGGCATATGATTATGTGCCATCTTAGCAGGGATATGCTTCAAAGTCACCATCATCAAACTTCAATGGCACGACAAGTATACCATCTATGTGGTAACTGGAAGCAATGTTGGTGGCACTAGTGGGAATAACACAGGTCCTTCGGCATCATAACTTAGAGGAGGGTTCGAGTTGTGGTTTGCTTTCCAATGTCGTTTATCAATGAACTTCAAGATTTTAGTTTGTGATGATGGTTTATTTGTTTACGAACAAGAAAACCAACTCGTTGTTGTAATAAATATGATGCATCAGTACATTTGTAGCACGTCAATTTTATTCGTATTTAATGTTGATGTTGTTCAGTTTCATTCACATATATCATATTATGATCATGCTTCTACTCTTTTTAATGTACGAATCATGAAAAGTTTGAAATCGTTTTGGTTGTAGGCATCATGTCTGGTAGTGGGCATACAGAACCAACAGACCTCCTACCACAGATTATAAATATCATGACTAGTACAGCAAACCGCGTTGCTGATGCAATAGTTGAGTCAATAGCTAACTCCATCGTGGATGATATTTTTGATGATGATGACATACCTCCTTCAATACCTAGATCAGTTAGTATTAGGAGTGGGCACCAAAAGGTGCTAGAAATAATGATTGGTCATGAACAGAGGGCTTATGACCTATTCTGAATGCGTCCACAAACTATAAATGCCCTTGTAGACAAGCTTGAGGATCGTGGCTTGTTAAAGAGTAGTAGAGGAGTCTCATCAGTTGAGGCTATATGCTACTTCATTCAGATGGTTGGCCATGTCCATACCAATCATGCTTTGGCGGAGGACTACATCCACTCTGGAGAAACCATCAGTAGAAAGTTCAACAAAGTATTGGATGCAATGTGCGCGTTGTGCAATGACTATATTGTCAAGCAAACCACAAACACAAACACACATCGTCGTATATCGGAGAACCCAAGGTTCTACCCTTACTTCAAGGTAGTAACAATAATCCCCTGTAGTATTTATTATTGTTCAGTTTTTTTGTATGTTGAAACTTGATTATGGTATTATAGAATGCCATCGGTGCTATTGACGGGACACACATCCCTGTCTTGGTAACACGTCACAAGCAAAATCGTTACCGAGACAGAAAAGGGAATGTCTCCCTGAATGTCATGGCTATTGTAGACTTCTCAATGGAGTTTACATATGTACTCACTGGCTGGGAGGGCTCGGACGCTGACCAAAGGGTCCTACAAGCAGCAATGACCACATGCAGTTTTAAAGTCCCCCCAGGAAAGTATTCCCTAGTGGATGCAGGATACGCAAACACTCGACAATTTCTTGCACCGTATCGCAACACAGATTACCATATATCTGAGTATCGGGGTAACAGACATTCCTACAACAACAAGAAGGAAATGTTCAACCACCGCCACACTCAGTTGCGTAATGTTGTAGAACATTCAGAGTGCTTAAGAGGTGGTTTGCCTACCTTAAAAAGGGGGCGACATATCCTATTCGTTCGCAGTGTCGCCTCGTAATGGGTTGTTGTATCCTCCACAATTTCATATATCGCCAAAAGGATGGTGATGCTATTATGGAATAAATACCAGACAACAGTACAACATCTGTCGTCCCACCCAATGGCTTCGATCTAAGTTCGCTACACCAAACAAATGCAGTAGATGCAAGGGAGGGCGATGTACAATGTGAAACTATTTCCACTTTTATTTGGGATACTCGTTGAACTGACTTTATAATTATCCTCATTTCTATACAATATGAAAACTCATGTACGAGTTGACATGTGTTGTGCCCCTCTGTGTTTAATAACAATGTTAGCGTTTGACAATTGATGTATGTTTGACATGTGTTCTCTAATTATTCTAGCCCCTCAACATTTTATATGCCTCGTAATAAAAAATATCACATTTTGTTTGATTAGGTTGTCAGTCTTGAAATGGAGAATGGAATGCCGCAGTGTACATGTGGGCTCCAATGTACCACACGAGTGTACATGGATGCCACAGATGTGGAAAATGGCCGATTTGAAGACAACAACCCGCATAAGCCATATTTTACATGTGGTAGGGGAGTTGTTCCAAACATATGTCACATGATGTTGCCCACGCACCGCGTACAACATACTCTTGCCATGCTAAATGTAGTTAGGGATGCGCTGGTAATACAACTTGCATATGCACACAATGAACGCAAGACATGGTCAGAACAATGTGACTTTGTCTATTCCACTAGAGAAAACACAGACCGGCTAAGAGCAGAAATTGAAGTGTTGTGGGGGAGGCGTCTATATCTATGCAAATGACTCCACCTCCTGAGTGATAATGACTCTTCAATGGAGGAAGAGAGATACAATACATCATAGATGTAATATAATTATATGTAATGAAGTGTGGCTTCACTACATCTTACAACATTCAACTGTGACTAACGAACTACTTTCAAACCTAAGTTTCATAGAGACATATGTTTTTAAGCCAAGTTTATGTTACTAATCATTAATCGTGTTTTAGATGTCGATGAATCTATCTGAAGTTCTGAGGTGTAATTGTGGTCTGGTTGCATCATTGCAAGTTAACACAGAGGATGCGGGGTTATATGATTTTGGCATTCTGAGTCAAAGGTTGGGAGAAATGTATTATATATGTCCTTCTAGAGAGGTGCGCTAGTACAACCACAAATACTCAGTTGCACTAGCTAAGTAAATGGCGTATTTGTTGTTATTAACTCGAATTTGGGAAATATTTTTAGGGAAAAGACCGATGCAAATACTTTCATTGGGCACTTGATCTCCCCCCAACAACTGATTCGCTGAAGGCTAAAATTACGTTACTAACTTACGAGTGCAAGTCAGTATGGGGGCAGGCGATGAACATGAAGGACTTTGTTGAAATCCATCACGAATTCCAACATGTTTACACCTCTAAATAGTATGAGTATGAAGTTTTACAAGCCTCCGTTTGGAGGTTGGAGGACAGTTGTACTCTGCTTTTGGATACTCCTTCACCCTCGATGACTCCATAAAGTTGTTGTTACACTTACATCGCAAACTTTGTATTTTTCTTAATTCTATTCGATTCTTATGGATGTATCACATTTTATGCCATATGTTATTTGATCACGAAATCCTAACATTCCAATTATATCCGCAATTATGTTATTTTCTTAATTCTATTCAATTCTTATGGATGTTAATTGCAATATTATATACATATAGAATTTTGTAATATGGCTGCACAACAAACTACGACGTATGTTATATGGTTTGGAGAGCTTGATATGGTTCTCAGAGGTTTGATGAGAACCCAATATCACATGGGGAGATGCGTGAATGGAGTATATACTGCTCAGGCTTAGAGGGAGGTGTGGCATCACTTTCTACACATAACAGGGGGGTCTTACATTTCTTTGAGTGAGCTGGAACTGCGGTGGCAGCACATCACGAGAGAGTTCATAATAGATAATTTTTTCATTTTAGGAGATTTAGTGCCTCCCCCGCCATTGGACGTGCAACACGATGTTCAACACAACTTTATGACTACTCATCACACCTATCCACCAGCACTTGCTGAGTACCTTACGAATGATGAAAACAACAATAACGCATGAAGTTGTAACATAGTAGCTCAAATTTATATTTGTTTATGTTTGGCCGTCTCCAATTTCTATTTCTTTATGTTGTACAACTTATGGGCACAATCAGTTTTTTTCATCATTTGATAAAACATCTACTTTACGCTTTTGATTACAAGACTTACATCGCGTTAAAACTTGCATTTGTATTTGTTTGCTTGACAACTTATATTTCTATACATTAGTGTAAGTATTACTTTTCTAGTGTCATTGTGTGCTCATATTTTTAACTTTTTTTATTAAATATAGATGCCGCCATCGAGATCAAAGTCACGGGCAAAGTACAAAAAGATATTGATGTCTCCATCAAAGATAAAAAAATATGTTAAAGAAAACCTTGTATGCAAAAAATGTTGTGAGACTTCACTTAATGGGGGCAAATCTAGGAGACAGGAATAAGGAAAGGAAGGGGTCAATCACCCTGTTTGTCATCTGCCATTGTTGTTTGACTGGCCAAAAGATGACGTCAAACAATGACCCATTCAACCTGTGCAGGAAGAATGTCCCATTTTATGGGACGACTATGATGAGGCCCTAAAGTGGGCCAACTTGGATGGTCCTACTTGGGATCAACATAAATCATCATTCACACCGCCATCTTAGCATGTCTGTATGGATGTGTAGATGTAGGCCTAGGCAATGCCGCTCATGTTTTTTCCGCTCTTCCTTCATTCATGATGCATTTGTCTAGGACCAACGTATACTATTATCCCTTATTTTGGGCGTTATTTAAGTTCAAATGAAAACTTCTTCACTTTGTCATTTATTTTATTATGGAAGAATTATGTGTAACTGTGGTATGGACATGTTTATATTCAAACGATTATGCTACATGTGCGTAATTTTATGCTCTATCATGACAATTTCAATTATCTTGTCAGTTACAAATTATTGGATCGAATACGCATAACTATATACATAAATACAAGATGCCACACAAGACAAGACAGTTGTATATTATTTATTTAAAATAAACATATAAAAAGAGAATACTCATCTTATATCCATACTACTAAACAACAAACAATATCATCCACATTGTGTATGGACATTTTTTTTCTTCAACATTTTTACTTGTATTGTAGTACCATCACAACTTCACATATTGTGTAACTGTTAAGCCATTTCTGTTAGAAGAGGACAGAATACACAGATCCTAACTAGGTTGCCAAACAAAATCAGACTGCATCTAGACTGATAACCAAACAAAATCAGACTGAAACCAGACTCAAACCAGATCAACTGACCATAATTAGACTGGGTTACCAAATAAAATCTGACTGGATCCAGACTACACCAATCCAGATCTACTGACTAACCCCCCCAGTCCAGTCCAGACTACGAAATCTCAATCCTATACCAAACAAGGGCTTAAACTTTAGATTCTTCTTCCCTTGGACTCTAGAGGTCACCTGGGGGGTGAGGCTCTCTCTACTCAACATAGAAATTATTGTACTCACATTTTCTCCAATCAAAACCTCAGTAGATTTTATCCCTACATTCAAAGGGAGCTATGTGGCTATATAGAAGCCTTTTCCCACCAAGTCATGGACTATGAGGGGAGTCCCTACTCCTACCGTTGTTCTCTAGAATGTCAAGAGAAACAGAGCTCCAATGAGGGTACATCAATCTGTCCTACCTATATCTATAACTCGTGGGTTCTGTAGCACAAACTGTTGTTACTATAGCAAAGTTTGCTGCTATGCTCTTCTTTGTTATGAAGATATTATTATATCTTATTATAGTTAACATTTCAGATAAGAACGAACCACCTATTGTCTCTTCTCAACCCATAATGACAATTCAAATTCATGTGATCACTACTCGAAAGTTGAACGAGAAGAACTATGAACAATTGAGCTGCATCATCACAATCTTCTTCAAGGGCCAAGGATGATAAAATATCTCACTAGATAGAATTCAAAAGATCCCTCTCTAATGGAATAATGGAAAAACATGATGTAAATCTATTGAATATGTTGTGCAAAAGTAGGAGCCACATACAACAGACATGAAAAATCACTTTGAGACATGCAAATCACTATGGGATCATCTTCAAGTAATGTACTCCAATAATCTATCTCACATGAATGATATGACAGTAGAACTGTATGGGCTACAACAATGAGATAAGTCACTGATGCAATATTATTTCTAAGTAACTTGCTTGACTGATGACCTAAATACAAGTTACTTCTGCTCTCTACAAATCTTTTGGAAATGTAGGAACAATGTGATCAAATGACGATGATTAAATTTCTGGCCAGACTTTGTTGTGAGTATGAGGGCATCCACTTTCAAATTTTGTTTGGAGCTAAGATTCCATCTTTGACAAATGCCTAGTCACATGTTTCACGTGCATTCTTAGAGAAAGACACAATCTCCTTCATCCAGTCACTGGGTTACTGATGCACCAGATAAATGCCATTTTCACTGCTATTTTATATTGATGTTTGTGCACTATTTCTTCATTTTCATATTAATTTATGCATGATTTACTCTCATTAGCCTATGATACTTATTTCATCAAATAAATGTAATTTCAATGTTTCTGAATGATTTTAACAAATTTCAAGAGCTTACGTTCAATTTTTGTGTATTTTAGGCAATCTACACAAATCTACACAGCTTGGTACTACCGACTTCAGAGTCAGTGGTACTGACACTTACTCAGTTTGGAATGAAGAAGAATCGAGAAGACTCAGTAGTACCGACACATAAGTTGATACTATTGACAACCACATAGAGTTTGATCCAAAATTAATTGAGGAAAATCGATACTACTGACACTCAACTCGGTAGTACTGACGGATGCCTAGACGCTCGCAACTATCGAAGGTGTCGGTAGTACTGATACTCAGTCACTAGTACTGACACAACATGATTAGGCAGATATGAAAATAGAATATAATCAAACGGTTGGCAATTAAATACGCCCTAAGTCCTTATATGACTTAGAGGGATTTTGCCCAACCCTATCAATCTCGTTCTATTCTGTTGGGTGGCAACCGAGAGCAAGGAGAGGAGAAAGAAGAGAAGAAGACCACGTTCTGGACGATCCAAGCATTTTTGACAGATGGATTTGTAGCAGAAAGGTAGCAAATCGGCACGTGTGCGGGAAAGGATCATTTGGACTGTGTTCTTTAGGGGTTCTTTAGTTTTACTAATGTTTCCTATGTTTTTCTTATTCTCTCCCATGTTTTTGACAATGGAAACCATGCGGGGCTAAACCCCTCTTTTCTTAGGACTTGAGAGTAGCACGATTATGCATTGTAATTGACTTTTATGCATTAATACATCAATTTCTCTTAATTGCTGGACTTATTTCTACTGGATTGTCATGAACTATCCATTCTCGATCACCATAGGTAGTTAATTAGACCTTTAATTGCTTTGAAAAAGGAAATTGATGGTTGTAAAATTCATAGAAATACATGTTTTATATCACCCTTTGAGAAAGGTGGCTTACGAACATGAAGAGATTACCCAGAGTTTTTGATAAAACACCTAACTAATAACAAAATTGATATGAGAGTGGGATTAATATTAGATTAGGTAGTGAATTACGCCATTAGAGCATGTAATTCTTGATACAAGATCTTAGTCTAGGATTAGGAGAGGTAATTATTAATGTTATGATTGTTAAATGCAATGTTAACTGTGGTGAAACTATAATCCTAAGAAATTCATGCCAATGGAGATAAACAACCAGTAATTTAGATTTTTTTGCTTTAGATAATTAAACATTCAATCAAGTTTTCATTAGTCTAGTTGATCACATTGCAGTTAGTAATAGTTTTTTGATTTACGTTTCCCCATGTTTGATACCCGAGCCTCATTGGCCTATATTACTCTGATAGCGTGTACTTGTGTTTTAGGGCATATTGTAAATCCATATCAAGTTTTTGGCACCGTTGCCAGGGAAATGGAAAATCTAGCACTATGAGTAATGTAATCGGCTACTCTAGGATATTTTTTTTATTTTCCATCTTTTCTTTATTCAAGAGCATAATTGAAAATTTTTCTATTGTTAATTAACTAGTATTCTGTATTCTCACATCATTATTAAGTTTTAGGTACTAGTGCATGGTTCATACTCTAACCACAAGTTACAGAGAGTCTACTCCATCCATTGCATATTAGGAGGAGATCCTTCATGGGGTATGAGAGCTTAAAGCTTCAATTGAGAATATCATCCCAAATCTACCTGAGGAACCAGAAGAAGCAGCTGAGATAGCTAACGCAGAAGAAGAGCAGACCATTTGGGAGAAAGTAAAGGCTTCATCTGCAACTGCTCTATTGGGACTGATAAAGAGGTAGGCTATAAATGTGGGCAGTTACATATAGATCCAGGCTTGGTGGCACTGGTAAAGTTATAGGCTTTTCATGGCCATAGTACTGAATATCCAATGACACACATAAGCAATTTCGTGGAGAGATGCGACATGGTAAAGATAGATAGAGTGTCGATGACTGTGATCTACTTGAAGATATATTCATTGTCTTTGGTAGATGGTGCTAAGTCTTGGTTCCTTAACTCAAGCTTGATTCAATGGAAAATTGGGAACAAATGATTGAGACTTTCTTTGAGTGCCATTTCCCTCCTCAAAATACAAACGAGTTGACCAAAACGATAGTAAACTTCAAGCAACAAGCAGAGGAGTCATATTCTAAAGCTTGAGAGGGGTTCCGAAATATGCTGAGGAAGGTCCCTCATCATGGGATTGATCTGTATGTCCAAAAAAAGATATTTTATTATGGGCTTCATCAAGGGGAAAGGACCACTCTATATAGTGTAGGGATGAGATTCTTCCTCAACAATAAGCCATCCAGGTGTCATGAGATTCTGAAGAACATGGCTAAGAACCAATCATGGGGTGAAGAAAGAGAATGCCCATAGACCATTAAAAGTGTTGGGGAATCTAAACTCATCACGACATTGAATGGGAAGCTTGACCTCATAGCCATGAAACTATGTCAGAAGGATGCAAACCCATATGGGGGAGAAGAGGAAGAGTGCATGTACGTGCATCAACAATATCAGCTGGATAGGCCCCCCGACAAGATAGATAAAATAAAAAACAAGCTAGGCAAGCTGATTAGTCAAAATGAGGCGATTATCGGCCATACACAAAGGGAATTGCAGAACCAAGGTGCCCAAATCCACAATATTGAATATCAAATTTCTCAGATAGTAGAAGTGGCTTCCTTAAAAAAACCCATTCAATTAGGATTTCTTGGGAATGCAGCTACAACTCATCAACATCACCAAGCAAAGTTTATCTCTATTGTCAAGGAGCTAGAATATCATATAGAGGAGTCACCCAAGAAGCATGATGTGGAGCCTGATTGGGTGTATGTGCCAAAATCCTCATTTTCCCCATAGTCTATATGGATTACCTAAAGGATGCAACACGCCAGTAGACAATGGACTTCAAGGCTCCACCACTATAATATCACCGCCTAAAATTCTAGAGAGGAGGCCTATGCAATAAGAATAGGTGAAGGTTCTACTCCACATTGGAACTATAACAATTAATAAGGAGACACCCATACTTTAGAAGGAGTCACAAATTATCACTCCATCCACAGGAGATGTGCCAAATCTTATCCCAGAAGGTGGCGTTGAAGAAAGCTTAGGGGAGGAGTTCCCTAGTGTGCCATATATTCCACCACACAGGCATGTAGAGAAGCAACATGTTCCATTCTCGGGTAGTCTGAAGCCAAGAAAATAATAAAGGCATTTTAAGAAGTTCCTAGACATCTTTCAAAGCTCCACATCAACATCCCACTCGTGGAGGCAATAGAGCAAATTCCTACATATGGAAGATTCTTGTAGGATATCATCAACAAGAAAAGATGGATCAAAGATACATATGTTTTATATGTTGATGAAGTTGTGAGTTCCATAAGCCAAGGAAGGATTCCAAGGAAGAGAAAAGATCTAGGAGGTTTCTACATCCCTTGTTCTATAGGCAATCAACATTTCCAACAAGCACAATGTGATTTTAGGGTGGGCATAAATCTCATGCCTCTATCCACATATTAGAAGTTGGGATTGAAGAAGCCTATGAGAACATCCATGACAAATGGAGGATGGATCTATTGTAAGGCCGTATGGTATATGCGAGGATCTTCTAGTCAAAGTCCACTTTCGTATTGACTTTGTGGTTATGTACATGCCTGAGATTTGAGGATTAGAGATGTTGTTAGGAAGGCCGTTCCAAGCTACAAACGATGTGATCACTGCCATTGGTAGAGGTTACTTGACACTCGGGATAGACGATGATAGAGTGGAGTTTAGACTTCCATATGAATATTCACAACCATCCCGTGACGACCTAGGTTAAACAAAACACATCTTGTCGAGCCTATGAAGTAAAACAAGGGTGCTTGTTGGGAGGCAACCTAGCCATGATGTTGTTCTTTACATTCAGTTTTGTAGTTTCATAGCTTTAGTTTTTATTTTATTTGTTTTTATGTAAAAAAGGTGCCTTGATCATTTTTGTTTGGTATGTAGGATGAGCAAAAGTCAGTAGTACCAATAGCCATGTCCATAGTACCGACGACATCATAAGGATGTCAAATTCAATTTTCACATAATCTCAGTGATACCGACTACAAAGTTGGTAGTACCAACTTTTTGCAGAGGAAGGATCGAGTTAACTGGTAAGGACTCGGTAATACCAACATCCAACTCGGTAGTACTGACGACCTAGGATGCTCGAGTTTCAAAATACTGAGAAAAGGCTTGGAAGTATCGATATGTTTATAGACTCAGTACTATCGACACCAAGTCAGTAGTACCAACATCCGAGTAGAAATAATCCACAGGAGCACCGATCAAATGTACCATGCCATAGCCCCACCACAACCCTTTTGATCTGGTACCTCTATTCCACCTCATAAGTTAGAATTTTGACTATTCAGACATAGTAAAGTTCGAGCTGGGCGGGGGGGGGGGTAGTTGGAACAATCTCTATCCTTTATTTTTCTTTTAGTCTTTATTTATTTGTTTTTGTTTTTAATTTTTCCCATTTGTAGGATCCACGATCTGTCTAGTGTAAAAGTGGAGCTTAATTCATGTTTCATGTCAGTGTCATGTGCTTTCGGGTGTTTGCAATGGAAATTAAAATGAAAAAAAGGAAAAATATAAAATCTTTGGCTTAGTTGCAAATTTCTTGAGTTGCACCATCTAAAGGAAGTGTATGGGCTAGTAAACTTAAGGACATTTGATATGAATGGATATCTTAATTATTCATGTAATGTGGATGAAGATGGGGTTTGAGCCTAAATTGATCATACAATTAATGAGATCTTAAACTGAAATTTAAGAAAGAAACCCTAAGTTTACCCTATTCATGGGTCATTAGAGAGGGACATATAATAGTTCATGAAACACATTATCTCTTAATTATGTGATTCCATCTATTTTCCCATTCATTTTGACTCACCACCCTAAGATGATCAAGTAATCTGACTTATTTTCTCTTGTTTGCACTGCATGGCACGATATGTTACATAATAGTTAGTTTCCTTTTTGATTGCATTAGTTATAAATTTTTTTTGTTAATATGCATAATTTTTTTTGCATATCATTTTAGTTACATAACAATTACATGTAGATTGCATGCATCTTTCATCATTATTTTTTATATCATGTGGTTACATTATTTTCCTCTAAAATAAGATGGGATACACATCCATACCCTTAAGAAAATGAAAAAACGAAATGAATGATATATGTCAGTGAAGCCCAAGCATAATTGTTCAACATGCTAAAATTGTGGTCTAATAAAAAAAAGGAAATGAAAAGAAATTTATTGATGCTTTGAAATAAAGAGGGAGAAAGGATGCCCTAAATTCACAAAAGAGATGGAAACATCACATGATGCATTTTTTTCTTTAATTCATTCTCATTCATTTAATGAGAATGTTGATACATGCATCATTCCACCCAGTAATAGGAATTAGAGTTCATGAATTTTTCATTCTCTTCACCATTAAGGTTCATCATATTTTATTTTTGCATAAATAATTAAGTTGTTTCCTGTGAATCTTCACAACCACCTAATTCATTCCATTCATTTCTCTTATCGGTAGGCCACTTTTATGATTATTCTTCTCATTCATTCTTATAAGGAGAACTGCTTCCAAACAGATTGGTAGTTAGGAAAGAGTAATGTAGAATAGGGAATCACATGATGCACCAAGAAAATGCCTGATTGACTATGATATTGACTACTCTTCCTCTTATCAGTAGGCCACTTTTATGATTATTTTCCTCATTCATTCTTATAAGGAAAATTTCTTCCAAGCTGATTGGTAGTTAGGAAAGGGAAATGTAGAATAGGGAATCACATGATGCACCAAGTGAATGCCTGATTGACTATGATATTGACTGATCTCTTGATAGTGTTCATTGATCTAAGGGTGGAGAACTTTTATGGATATTTTTGCTTGCTATAGAGAAGTTGATTGTTTAGTGGTCAATAAAGGTCAGTTTGGGGCCGCCACGTGGGGATGGTTGAGAAATTAAATTTATAATTTATGTCCTTTTGCAGACTTGTCTAAAACATATTTGAGGGTGTGTTTCTCGAGGATGAGGAACATTTAAGCTTAGGGTAATTTGATGTACTAGATAAATGCTGTTCTCACATGCTATTTTAAATTGATGTTTATTCTCTATTTGTTCATTTTCATATTAATTTGTGCATGACTTACTCTCATTATCTTGTGATACTTATTTGCATCAAATAAATGTAATTTCAATGTTTCTGGGTGATTTAACAAATTTAAAGAGATTATGTCTATTTTTTGTGTATTTTAGGTAATCTACACAAATCTACACAGCTTGGTACTATTGACTTTGGAGTCAGTGGTACCAAGACTTGCTTAGTTTGGAATGGAGAAGAATCAAGAATACTTGACAGTACCAACCCAGAAGTCTATACTGCCAACAACATCATTGAGTTTGATTCACATTAATTGAGGAAACTTGGTACTACCAACACTCAAATCAGTAGTATCAACGAATGTCCATACGACCAAAACTATGGAAGGTGTCAGTAGTACCAACACGGTGGGATCAGACCGATCTGAAATTAGAATCTAATCCAACAGTTGCCAATTAAGTATATCCTAAGTCACTTATATGACTTAAAGGGATTTCAGCCAATCCTGTCAATATCGTTCTATTCCGTTGGGTGGAAGCTGAGAGAAAGGAGAGGAGAAAGTGGAGAAGAATACTGATAACCTCCTATTTTAGTAGTTTATCTTAGTCTTTTTCTTTAGTTTTCCATACTCTTTTTACGCCTATACTGTACATAAACCCAATTTTATCCCTTTTTGTAAATACATCATCAAACTAACTTTTTCCTTTTATACTTGCAGAAAAAGCACAAAAAAATCATAAAAGAATAAACCAGCCTCAAGGCCGAGTGAAGCCAAACGGTCCCAAGACCGCATGGAGTTCAAACGGTCCCAAGACCGCATGAAGCCAAACGGTCCCAAGACCGCATGGAGTTCAAACGGTCCCGAGACCGCATGAAGCCAAACGGTCCCAAGACCGCATGGAGTTCAAACGGTCCCAAGACCGCATGGAGTTCAAACGGTCCCGAGACCGCATGAAGCCAAACGGTCCCGAGACCGCATGGAGTTCAAACGGTCCCGAGACCGCATGAAGCCAAACGGTCCCGAGACCGCATGGAGTTCAAATGGTCCCAAGACCGCATGGAGTTCAAACGGTCCCGAGATCGCATGAAGCCAAATGGTCCCAAGACCGCATGGAGTTCAAACGGTCCCAAGACCGCATGGAGTTCAAACGGTCCCGAGACCGCATGAAGCCAAACGGTCCCAAGACCGCATGGAGTTCAAATGGTCCCAAGACCGCATGAAGCCAAACGGTCCCAAGACCGCATGGAGTTCAAACGGTCCCAAGACCGCATGGAGTTCAAACGGTCCCAAGACCGTTTGACGCCAAACGATCTCAAAACCGTTTGACGCCAAACGGTCTCAAGACCGTTTGATGCCAAACGGTCTCAAGACCGTTTGGACCTCACTCAAGGCCTATAAATAAGACCTCAAGGGCCATCCCTGAGGAGAGTCCAGACGTCCAGAGGCTGTCTCTCTCTACTACCAGAACAATTCCATCCACCGCCCGAGGCTGCCGGTCTGAGACTCACGTTCCATTGCAAAGCTACCTTCTCTCTCATCAACAAAGAAGGTGAGAGGAGAAGATCCGTCGTCAAGCAAGTCACGAAGGGTGAAGATCGTTGCTCTCTCCACTAAGGGTTCAACCTTCTCTCCTCAGTGGAGATGATGTTCTTTCTATCTCTTCTTGCCTCCTCCTTTGTTGTTCCCTCTATGAGGAGCGAGTAGTTCCATCCACTGGGGCGCGGGGACTAGCCCCGCTGCCCATGTTTTGTATTTTGTACTAAAAAGATGTTATCCTTTCGTTTTAATACTAAATCGTTTCATACATGCTTGAATGATGGCCACGTTCTTGTATGCATCTATTGTCTTTTGTTGTGGTTTGTCTACGACCGCTCTCGAGACTCGAATACCGATTTAGTGTTGGTTTCTGGTGTGTGTATCCACCACGCATCCGTTTCGGTGTCTAGGAGTGTATCTCAAAGAGTGGAGTAAACTCACTATCATCCGTTGCACTTCCATCTGTATGGAAGTAACCTTGGTAAGTCGAGGAACACACTTTGCGAGGGGAATGATGTAAAGCATGTGACCATTTGATCGGGAATGGCTGGCGTTGCAACATTCCCGCACTTCTCGTAGCTAGGTTATCCGAATAGGAGACTAGGCCTACAAAGATACTATTCGATTTGATAATTATCGCTCGCTTGTTAGTTTTAGATGCACGTTTCATGAGGTTGAGTAAGATTCTCTCTTTGGAGACTACATATCTTCATTGACACGTAGAAATGTACCGAATGAGAGCTACTTAACCCTTGAAGGATGCGATGCATTGCTCTTGTCTTATAAGGCATCGGTCTTGTGGAACATCGAAGGATGCAATGCATCACTCTTGTCTTACAAGGCATCGGTCTTGTAGAACATCCTTGGGTGCAATGCATCGCTCTTGTCTTATAAGGCATCGGTCTTGTGGAACATCCATGTATCTAGCTTATAAGTCTTGCTTGCTTAGTACATATACAATGCATGTGTAGCGGTGGTAAATACCTGCTTAACCCCAATGATTCATCATCATTTGTTAAATCTTAGTTTTACTTGCTTTATTTACTTTTCATGCTTTAGTCTAAAAACCAATCAAAATCCAACTTTTCGATATAAGTGCCAATTAGTAAAATAACTAAGTGAAGTGCTGTACGTTTTCCATCTTGTTGCTTGCAACAAGACCGTTGTCTTTTGGGTTCGATCCTAAATCTGTACTATGATAAGGCTTCCATACTCTTATGGGGCTGGAGTTGTTATCTAAGCACCAGTTCTAGGTAAACCTAGGGAAGATATAAATCCTCTCTAGGGTTTTTGGTGCAAATTTTGGGACTCCCATTGGAAGAGTAAAATCTTTTGGTGTAAGTCTCAACTCCATCAAAAAATGGCGCCGTTGCCGGGGACAACGGAACGTTAGTATTTCACCTAGTTTATTTTTCTAGTTGGTTAGGATTTTACACTTTCTTTTTGAATCATAATTCACCATCTTCTTGAAGCTTTCATATTGTCTCTATTCTCTAAAAGTGTTATCTTTTCTTTACTCAGGTAGAACCCGTATATGCAATCACCACATAATCGAGGATTCTCCCCTGATCCGGAGTTCGATTCTGAGGTAGAGAGAAGTTTCCACCGCAGAATCCGTCTCAATCGCCAACGCGCTAGTCAAATGGCTGACGAACAGCATCAAGCCGCTCTGGTGATGGAGAGAGTCAATGCTGCTATAGCCGCACAACGGGCACAACTCATTGCAGACACCCGTGCCCAAATACAAGCAGAGATACGAGCAGAAGAGCAAGCCCACATAAGAGCAGAGACCGAGGCTGCTCAACTCGAATTACGAAACAAGCAACTGAGGGACTATGCTGTCCCGAAGAATTACGAAGACAACCACCCGGTCCGGCCTCCGATCATCAATATCCCAAACTTTGAGATCCGCACCCAGTGGATCCAGATTATGCAAGGAATTTCCTTCTCTGGAGGTTCAGGAGACGATTGCATGGACCATTTGAAACGGTTTAAGGCATTATGCCGCCTGGTCCCGCAAGCTGGCATTGCTTTCGATGAAATAATGCTCCACCTGTTTCATTTCACCTTATCTGGAAGGGCTTTGAGTTGGTACAACTCATTGGACAGAGAACCCATCGTAACCACTTGGGCCCCTCTAGAGGAAAAATTCTTGGAGAAGTTCTTTCCACCCTCGCTTACCTATGAAATTAGAGGGCAGATCAACCATTTCTCCCAGCTACCTGGAGAAACCCTCGCTGAGGCATGGGAAAGATTCAAGGAACTTCTACGCAAATGCCCTCATCATGGAATTTCACAGAATCAATTGATTGAAACTTTTTATCGGGGGGTAAGCGATGACATTAAACAGTTCCTAGATTCCTCATCTGGAGGAAATTTCATGAGGAAAAACTATGAAGATGCCTGGAAGATCGTTACCTTAGGAGCCGAAAACCAGTCCAATTGGGGGCGGTCAGCCGGAAAAGGCGTCTTAAAAGTCTTTAAAGCTGAAGAATCTATGGAACTAAAGTCAATAGCTGAGGCTTTGAAGATAATCGCTCATAAACAGCAAACCCTTGAAACAACTCTAGGGGAAATTGATAAGAAGAAAACCCCGCTGGTTCATCAAGTCAAAGCCGTCACAGGATCCTGTGAGGCTTGTCATGCTTCGGATCATCCGACTCTTTCCTGCGGAATACTCTATAATGTGATGATGGATCTGCATCCACCACCACAATCCTATGAGGCCATCACTAATCAGGCTGATGATCAGATTCCGGAGCAAGTCAACTCCATCCACACTATTCCCGGATAAGTTTATTATAATCCCAGTCAACCAAGGAACCATCCTGGGTTCCAGTATGGAAATCCTTCTGGAACTGCGAATCCGCAACATCAGACACAAGGGGGATTTGACAGTAGGTTGCCTCCTGGGTTTCCAAACAATTTTAACCAAAATCAAGGGAACCCAAGGAACAATTTCCCTAGGGTTAACTACCCTAGAAATCAATCAGCCTACTATCAGTACACTCATTCCCCGCTTCACCCACAGTTGCATACTCAACAGTCCCAACAACAAAACCCTCAGAAAAATGCTACTGCACAACCGGAAGATGAGCTATCTTTGATAAAACAAATGCTTCAGTCTCAGCAAACCATGCTAGCTAACCAACAAGCCCAACAAAAGGCAGTTGAAACCCAGCTTGCTCAGATTGCTGCACAGTTGAAACCTTCAGCAAGCACTTTTGATGGGCAGCCTGAACCAAACTCTAAGTACGGGCAAAACAAACACGAACAGCTGAATGCCGTCACCACAAGGTTGGGACGCATTTTTCCTGAACCCATCAAGATCACTCTAGATGATGATGATGTGCCCACTTTTATGACGAAAGAGATTTCGCAACAAGGGATTGAGAAATCCTCCGAAGACACAAAGGACAAAAACAAAGAGCATGTACCTGCAGAATCCAAAGTCCCGCAATTCAAACCAAGGATTCCGTACCCAGGCAGACTGCAAGAAACAAAAATGGACGCCGGGTTTCAGAAATTCAAGGAAGCAATGAAGAAACTTTATATTGACATCCCAATCCTTGACGCTCTATCCGAAGTACCAGCATGGGCAAGGTATCTCAAAACTTTGCTATCGCGTAAGTATATCACCAAAGAGCAGGAGACCGTCAAGCTCGCTCAAACCACTTCTGACATCATCCTGAACAAACTACCCAAAAAGAAGAAGGACCCAGGTTCCTTCGGAATCCAATGTTGCATTGGAAATGCATCCACAAAGAAAGGGTTGGCTGACCTCGGGGCTAGTATATCCATTATGCCCTACTCAATGTGCCAACGCCTTGGTTTCACTGACCTGCTGCCTACAGCAATGACTATTCAACTAGCCGACTCCACCATAACCGCACCGTTGGGAATCATCGAAGATGTCCCAGTAAGGATAGGGAAGGATGCCTACGTTCCATGTGATTTTGTCATCATGGATATCAAAGAAGACTTGAGGTATCCGATCATTTTTGGCAGGCCTTTCCTAGCTACAGCCAGAGCACTAATCGATGTAGAAGCTGGAACCATCATTCTTAGGCTCGGAAAAGAAGCAATTCAATTCCGCGTCCTTGATAGTATGAAAGGTCCCAACATCCAAGAAGAGGTCTTTCTTTTAGACGCAATTCAAAAAATGTCGCAATTAGAAATCTCCGAGCCAATCGACGAACTTGAAAATGCTCTTATCAATCCAGAAGTTGAGTTCTCTGCAAATGAATTAGTCCAACAATGTATCCAATACCTAGAAAAGATAGAAGAAGCACCAAAGGCTACTTTTGAAGAGCTTAAAGCCACCACTACCATTGAAGCAGCAGAACCACCAAAAACCCCTGAATTGAAGACTTTACCCACAGGGCTCAAATATGTTTTCCTGGATAAGGAAGAGTTATGCCCAATTGTTATCAGCTCCACCCTTACCGAAGACCAAGAAGTCAGGCTTCTGGACAAACTAAAGAGGCACAAAAAGATCATTGGTTATAAAATAACCGACCTCACAGGCATAAACCCGGCTCTGTGTATGCACAAGCTCCCTATGGTTGAAGAATTTAAACCCACTCGTGAACATCAAAGAAAACTGAACCCAAACTTGAAAGAGGTAGTTCGTTTGGAGGTCCTCAAACTACTCAAAGCTGGCATGATCTATCCTATCTCTGACTCTTAGTGGGCCAGTCCAGTTCAGGTTGTTCCAAAAAAGGGGGGCACTACTGTAGTAATCAACGATAAAAATGAGCTCGTACCCACTAGGACTGTAACGGGGTGGCGAATGTGCATCGATTATAGGAAGTTGAATAAAGCTACAAGGAAAGACCACTACCCTCTACCCTTCCTTGACGAAGTCCTAGAGCGCTTGGCCTACCAAAAGTATTTCTGTTATCTCGATGGGTACTCCGGGTTCTACCAAATACCCATACATCCAGAGGACCAAGAAAAAACCACTTTCACTTGTCCCTTTGGGACATATGCTTTCAGAAGGATGCCATTCGGGCTATGTAACACTCCTGCTACTTTCCAACGCTGCATGTCTGCCATCTTCGCCGGATTAACTGAATCTGTTATGGAAGTCTTTATGGATGATTTCTCTGTCTATGGATATTCTTTCAATAACTGTCTAAATAATCTTGAACGAGTCCTGCAACGTTGCGAGGAAACGAACCTTATCCTGAATTGGGAAAAATGTCATTTCATGGTAACAGAAGGTATCATCCTCGGACATAGAGTAAGTGATAGGGGGATCGAGGTCGACAAAGCAAAGATTGATGTTATCTCAAAATTGTCACCTCCGAAGGACATAAGGGGAGTTCGAGCTTTCCTAGGTCATGCAGGGTTTTACAGAAGGTTCATCAAAGATTTCTCGAAAATAGCTAAACCCATGACCCAACTCCTGACAAAAGATGCCGAGTTCATTTTTGACCAAGAATGTATGCGAAGTTTCTCTACCCTTAAAGAAGCATTAATTTCCGCACCTATTCTAAGGGCTCCAGACTGGTCACAACCCTTCGAAATCATGTGCGACGCAAGTGATTATGCCATAGGGGCCGTTTTAGGACAACAGATCGATAAGAAACCCTATGTCATCTACTACGCATCCAAAACGCTAGACGAAGCACAGAAAAACTACACCACCACGGAGAAAGAGTTTTTGGCTATCATCTACGCTTTCAAAAAATTCCGTTCCTACCTGATCGGCTCCAAAGTCATCGTCTACACTGACCATTCTGCTATCCGACATCTGATCCAGAAACAGGACGCCAAACCCAGGCTCATCCGCTGGGTATTAATGCTTCAAGAATTCGACCTAGAAATCAAAGATAAAAGTGGCATGGAGAACGTTGTAGCCGATCACCTCAGCAGAATCGAGGTTGAAGAAAAAAATAAAATCCCTATCAGGGATTCTCTTCCTGATGATCAGCTTATGAAGGCCACTCATAGTTTCCCTTGGTTTGCTGATATCGTCAATTATCTGGCCACAGGGATCATCCACCCGTCTGCTTCATATCAGGATAAAAGGAAATTCCTTCATGACATAAAACGTTATCATTGGGACGAACCCTACTTATTTTACCTCTGTGCCGACAGACTTTTTCGCCGGTGCCTTCCAGAAGAAGAAATAACTTCGGTTTTAGAACACTGCCACTCCGGACCCACGGGGGGGCACATGGGCGCCAAGAAAACTGCCATAAAAGTTTTACAATCTGGTTTCTTTTGGCCCACCATATCAAAAGACTCATATGATTTTGTCAAAGCCTGTGATAAATGCCAATTTTCGGGCAACATATCAAAAAGGGATGAAATGCCTCTTACCATGTGGCAGGAAATTGAGCTGTTTGATGTATGGGGGGTAGACTACATGGGACCTTTCCCCTCATCATATGGCTTCTCTTACATTTTGGTCGCAGTGGATTACGTCTCAAAGTGGGTCGAAGCTGTACCCACCATATCCAATGACTCCAAACCTGTTGTCAAATTGTTCAAAGACACTATTTTTCCGAGATTTGGAGTTCCAAGAACGGTCATATTTGATGGCGGGACCCATTTCCTGGAACGAAGTTTCGAAGCGTTACTGAGAAAATACGGAGTCCATCACAAAGTTGCAACACCTTACCACCCACAAACTAGTGGCCAGGTAGAAGTATCCAATAGACAGATAAAAGCGATTCTTGAAAAAACAGTGAATAAAAACCGCACTGATTGGTCCACCAAACTTCCTGACGCCCTCTGGGCATACCGTACTGCTTACAAAACACCAATTGGAACAACTCCGTTCCGTTTGGTGTACGGCAAATCATGTCATCTTCCAGTAGAACTGGAACATAAAGCCTAGTGGGCCATCAAGCAACTAAACTTCGACCTTAAAAGTGCAGGGGAGAACAGACAACTCCAGCTACAGGAGCTAGAAGAACTCCGAATGACAGCATATCACAGTGCCAGAATCTATAAAGAGCAAACAAAAATGTGGCACGATGGACATCTTAAGAGAAAAGATATCGCCGTTGGCGACAAAGTGCTCTTATTCAACTCCAAGCTTAGATTATTCCCCGGAAAGCTCCGAACAAAATGGTCCGGACCCTTCACCATAAAACATATCTACCCAACCGGAGCCGCCATTATTATCGACAACAGCGGAGGAGAACGAACGGTTAACGAGCACCGTTTAAAAAGATATTACATTCAGGAAGACAACATGCATCGACAAACCATCGACATCAGAGATGCTACGCCCACAGCATAACAACCTTACAGTTTCGTCGAGCCAGTGACGTTAAACTAAGGCGCTACTTGGGAGGCAACCCATGACTCCACGACTTAGTTTAGCTGCTGCCCTTGTTCTAATTACCTCTCACCCTATCACTTTGACACTCTGAGGGCAGAGTGAGTGATAAGTTAGGGGGGGGGGTACATTAGACAAGGGCAAGGTATCCTCTTCTGTATTATCACCTCACCTAACTCTAGAATCATGTTAGTCTCTATAAGTAAATAGCACTCAGACATCAAATGGTGATTTATCAATTTCCACCTACTATGGATCCCATATTTTTGCTTCAATTCTTTATCTGACTCTCCACAGGTCAAAATCAGGGCAGAAATAAGCTGAGACCTCGAGGATGAGAGGGAAATTAGGCAACTTCCAAATCAAAAAGTTCTGCAAGTGGACCACAAACCAAATAAGTGCATGCTGAAAAACTTTAAGAACAACTTTCCTCTCTTCAAAATAAAAGAGGCTTGGCCGCCCAAAATAAATCCTCATTCCAAAACCCAAGCCTGTGAGTTTTTGAATAAAAGCCAGAGAGACGAATAAAATCATGAGAGTTGTGCCACGTATAAGGACCTATATGAAGAACTGATAAAGGGCTCACCCGGCCGGCACATTCCGCTGCCCTCACAAAGGCAGATGTGTCGCGTCCGGTAGTGAAACCCTAAAAGTTCCAAGTATATGAAAAGGCTCATAAAGGACTTGCCCGACCGGTACATTCAGCTGCCCTCATAAAGGCAGATGTGTCGTGCCCGGTAGTGAGATCCTAAAAAGCATAGACAACCCCTCCCCCGCTTGAAAGGGAGCTACACTTCAAAGCCTTTAGCCAACCCTCATACCCTCTCTAGCTTCCAGTAGGTTTCCAGAGAGGTATAAAGTTGATTAGAGTCAACGGCATGCACAAAATAAATGTGGTCCCAAGGCAAAATTTGAGATACGGAAAAACCTGAGATCCACACAACTCTCGAAATCCAAAGGAATCAAGGCATGCAATAAGCCTCGATATGACCCCTGGGGAACTCAGGTCAAGAATTGAAGCAAGAAATGGAGATCCTAATTAAGATTGCCTCGCCATTTCATGTCTCAGCTCTATCTAACTTGAGGACAAGCTAGACTCTAAGTTAGGGGGGGTGATAACCTCCTATTTTAGTAGTTTATCTTAGTCTTTTTCTTTAGTTTTCCATACTCTTTTTACTCCTATACTGTACATAAACCCAATTTTATCCCTTTTTGTAAATACATCATCAAACTAACTTTTTCCTTTTATACTTGCAGAAAAAGCACAAAAAAATCATAAAAGAATAAACCAGCCTCAAGGCCGAGTGAAGCCAAACGGTCCCAAGACCGCATGGAGTTCAAACGGTCCCGAGACCGCATGAAGCCAAACGGTCCCAAGACCGCATGAGTTCAAACGGTCCCGAGACCGCATGAAGCCAAACGGTCCCAAGACCGCATGGAGTTCAAACGGTCCCAAGACCGCATGGAGTTCAAACGGTCCCAAGACCGCATGGAGTTCAAACGGTCCCGAGACCGCATGAAGCCAAACGGTCCCAAGACCGCATGGAGTTCAAACGGTCCCGAGACCGCATGAAGCCAAACGGTCCCAAGACCGCATGGAGTTCAAACGGTCCCAAGACCGCATGGAGTTCAAACGGTCCCGAGACCGCATGAAGCCAAACGGTCCCAAGACCGCATGGAGTTCAAACGGTCCCAAGACCGCATGGAATTCAAACGGTCCCAAGACCGCATGAAGCCAAACGGTCCCAAGACCGCATGGAGTTCAAACGGTCCCAAGACCGCATGAAGCCAAACGGTCCCAAGACCGCATGGAGTTCAAACGGTCCCAAGACCGAATGGAGTTCAAACGGTCCCAAGACCGTTTGACACCAAACGATCTCAAAACCGTTTGATGCCAAACGGTCTCAAGACCGTTTGACGCCAAACAATCTCAAGACCGTTTGACGCCAAACGGTCTCAAGACCGTTTGACGCCAAACGGTCTCAAGACCGTTTGAACCCAAACGGTCTCCAGACTGTTTGGACCTCACTCAAGGCCTATAAATAAGACCTCAAGGGCCATCCCTGAGGAGAGTCCAGACGTCCAGAGGCTGTCTCTCTCTACTACCAGAACAATTCCATCCACCGCCCGAGGCTGCCGGTCTGAGACTCACGTTCCATTGCAAAGCTACCTTCTCTCTCATCAACAAAGAAGGTGAGAGGAGAAGATCCGTCGTCAAGCAAGTCACGAAGGGTGAAGATCGTTGCTCTCTCCACCAAGGGTTCAACCTTCTCTCCTCAGTGGAGATGATGTTCTTTCTATCTCTTCTTGCCTCCTCCTTTGTTGTTCCCTCTATGAGGAGCGAGTAGTTCCATCCACTGGGGCGCGGGGACTAGCCCCGCTGCCCATGTTTTGTATTTTGTACTAAAAAGATGTTATCCTTTCGTTTTAATACTAAATCGTTTCTTACATTCTTGAATGATGGCCACGTTCTTGTATGCATCTATTGTCTTTTGTTGTGGTTTGTCTACGACCGCTCTCGAGACTCGAATACCGATTTAGTGTTGGTTTCTGGTGTGTGTATCCACCACGCATCCATTTCGGTGTCTAGGAGTGTATCTCAAAGAGTGGAGTAAACTCACTATCATCCATTGCACTTCCATCTGTATGGAAGTAACCTTGGTAAGTCGAGGAACACACTTTGCGAGGGAATGATGTAAAGCATGTGACCATTTGATCGGGAATGGCTGGCGTTGCAACATTCCCGCACTTCTCGTAGCTAGGTTATCCGAATAGGAGACTAGGCCTACAAAGATACTATTCGATTTGATAATTATCGCTCGCTTGTTAGTTTTAGATGCACGTTTCATGAGGTTGAGTAAGATTCTCTCTTTGGAGACTACATATCTTCATTGACACGTAGAAATGTACCGAATGAGAACTACTTAACCCTTGAAGGATGCGATGCATTGCTCTTGTCTTATAAGGCATCGGTCTTGTGGACCATCGAAGGATGCAATGCATCGCTCTTGTCTTACAAGGCATCGGTCTTGTGGAACATCCTTGGGTGCAATGCATCGCTCTTGTCTTATAAGGCATCTGTCTTGTGGAACATCCATGTATCTAGCTTATAAGTCTTGCTTGCTTAGTACATATACAATGCATGTGTAGCGGTGGTAAATACCTGCTTAACCCCAGTGATTCATCATCATTTGTTAAATCTTAGTTTTACTTGCTTTATTTACTTTTCATGCTTTAGTCTAAAAACCAATCAAAATCCAACTTTTCGATATAAGTGACAATTAGTAAAATAACTAAGTGAAGTGCTGTACGTTTTCCATCTTGTTGCTTGCAACAAGACCGTTGTCTTTTGGGTTCGATCCTAAATCTGTACTATGATAAGGCTTCCATACTCTTATGGGGTTGGAGTTGTTATCTAAGCACCAGTTCTAGGTAAACCTAGGGAAGATATAAATCCTCTCTAGGGTTTTTGGTGCAAATTTTGGGACTCCCATTGGAAGAGTAAAATCTTTTGGTGTAAGTCTCAACTCCATCAAATACCACATTCTAGACAATACAGGAACTTCCAGTGGATGCATTTACAATCGGAAGGTAGAAAATTGGCACGTGCATGAGAAGGGATCATTTGGACCGTCTTCTTCAGGGATTCTTTAGTTCTACTAATGTTTCCCATGTTTTTCTTTTTCTCTCCCCTATTTTTGACAATGGAAACCATGTGGAATTAAACCCCTCTTTCCTTAGGACCGGGGAGTATCCCGTTTATGCATTATAATTGACTTTTATGCATTAATACATCAATTTCTCTTAATTTCTAGATTTATTTCTATGAGATTGTCATGAACTATCCATGCTTGATCACCATAGGTAGTTGATTAGACCTTTAATTGCTTTGAAAAAGGAAATTATTGGTTGTAAAATTCATAGAAATACATGTTTTATATCACCCTTTGAGAAAGGTGGCTTATGAACGTGAAGAGAATATCTAGAGTTTTTGATAAAGCACCTAACTGATAACTCAATCGATACAAGAGGGGGATTGATTTTAGATTAGGTAGTGAATTATGCCATGAGAGCGGGTAATTCTTACTACATGCTCTTAGTCCAGGGTTAGGAGAGGGAATTATTAATTTTATGATTGTTAATTACAATTTTAAATGTGGTGAAACCATAATGCTAAGGAATTCACGCCAATCAAGATCAACAACCAGTAGCTTAGATTTATTTTCTTCTTTAGATAATTAAACCTTCAATCAAGTTTTCATCAGTCTAGTTGATCACATTGTAGTTAGTAATTGTTTCTGGATTAACATTTCTCTGTGTTCAATATCTGGGCGTCATTGGCCTATATTACTTTGATAGCATGCACTTGCATTTTAGAATGCATAGTAAATCTCTATCAATGACATATTTTTACGTGCATTCTTGGAGAAAGACACAATCTCCTTTAGCCAGTTACTGGGTGACATATCTTCCCTAGTCACCCAATTTGCCAAAGATATTGCTCCCAAATGTTATGATCGCGGTAGAGGGTTTTCTAGAGGAGGATCTTGTGTTGGCCATAGTGCACCATGTCAATTCCTAGAATGTGTTCATTGTGGAACAAATGGGCATATAGAAGATATTTTTTACAAGCTACATGCCTTACTACTAAGACTCCAAACATGGTGACTACATAGAGTGGTTACAAGGTGACTAATATGTTGATAAGTTATGTCCAAAGAGCCAATCATGTGATGATTGACATGCCATATACCATAAAGGATTTGATTAATACTCATAAAGGCAAGCGTCCAATTCATTCTATTTCACTCAGTTATGAGATAATGAGGAAACATTATGAATATCTAAAGAATGAAAATACTCAATGACATATGTCTTCAAGTATGTGACTTGGAGGATGAGATCATACAAATGTTAAGAGTGTGTACATTCTTATTATGTACCGATTCAGTTGTTATTGGGGAAGGTAGATAGACACCAGTAACACATAAGACTAGAATGTGAGTTGGTTAAATGACAAAATCACTTTAGTCATGATATGGAAATGTCAAACCAATCACACAGATACATATTTGGGAGCCGTGTATCAAAAAGATCCACCATGAGAATGACATGTGGAAACCTTCATTGGTGGCCATAGTCATCTCTCATAGTGAAGGTGGTGATTGTGATTTTTAGACCTAAAATCACTGCACTCATCACATGTCATTGAGTACACTTTGACATCATCAAACACAATCCTAAAACATGGGTTGTTATAATAGTGATAATTGTGTGACTTTGAAACATGAAGATAGATTATGATTGATAGAGATGGGATTTGTCCCTCCTAGTGGAGTATGATATCCTGGTCACTTGATAAGCGGGACTGAGAAATGCATGCGCATGCACATGTGAATCAATATATGATATTGATGTCACATTATCTCAGACAGCCTGCTCTTGGTTCAAGGAATGTGGATTGAATGTTGAGAGGATGACTATTCCATGCCTTGAGTTCATCCTGGATATCAAAGACAAAGGAATTATACAATCACTACAACACCTTACACAAATTTTAGGTTGAAGTTGTTCTTTAACTTTCCATTCATGTGGGTAGAACTAATGTGTGATGAGGCACCACTCTCTGCTTGTGATTTCATAAGCTAGTTATGGACATTCACTACCACTGTGATATGGGACCTATAGGGTCACACATAGGAACTCATCCAGATGAGGAGTTTAATCTTGAAAAATGATTGGATTGATTACTGAAGTGTTGAGGTATTCAATTCACGCAATAGATTGGCTGACTGCACTACCAAACGACCATCTCACAGGGTGAGACGAATGTTTAGACATGCCAGATGAGCATCTCAAGTGTTGATATGGTTGTTTAGGTTGTCAAATTGATTATAATTTTAATTGGCTAAGTTATGCCCAAACTAAGGTGTGAACAGACCATTTCATTCTAATGTACCGATCGGCTCAAATTGACTTGCCATACAACTATCTGGGTGAGAAAAATGGGCATCTCACATGTGTGAGATGGGTCAGTTGGGGCCGAACAAAGGTTCTGGAAGTTTCCCAAACTCATTTTGATTGCACAATACTTATGGTGCAATGAATTATGTTTAGCAATAATTGGAATTGAATTGCCAATTTTGTATGCGATTGGGAAACTACAAAACAACCATCTCATAGTATGAGATGAACGTCTCGTACACCAGACAACCATCTCGTAGTTTGCAAGTTGTGAAAATTCAAGACCTTCTGATCCCTTCCACTCCCGCACAAATCCAAAATACACTGGGAACTGTAGCCCAAACCCTACCTATAAATAGAGGGGTACTGTGGTCTTCCCAGAGAACAACAATACAATTGAGAATCAGTTGCTCTGAAAATTATTATCCTCTCTGGTTGTGTTAACCGAGAGATCCCAAGCAAGTCCTACCCGACAAGGGAGGGATAGAGACAAGAGAGAACACCTGAGAATTGTTGTTGTGGGAGAGCACATTGGTGACTAGTATGCCAATAGAAGGAACAACTCCTTCCTATCTGTTCTAGTTGAACAACATGAGTTCTAGTTGGTCTGTCTGCACTACTCTAGAGACAGGAGTCCTTGGCTTCTTTTGGGAGAGCAAAGTCAGCATATATAGTCCTTGGTGAGACCACATGATTTGCTACAGAAGCTGTTCTATTCGTTGTTTGTGGTGAAGACCAGGAGCTGTACAGTCACCGTCCAAGAGCAACTAGCAAAATAGTTGCAGTGAAGCGAGTTGTTGTCACTGGACTTTCTCTAGGACCATGTTTAACTTGTTAAACCATCCCTCCTATTCCATAGTAGTTGACGCGATCTTGCTAGTATGGGAACACAAATAGATAAACTATTTTGTTTCCGTTGCTATACTCTATATCCGTATTTCCCAACAAAATCATCGAGTGTTTTTGTCTGAAGAGAAGTACTCTCAATTGATGCATCTTCACACTTCTCAGCATTCTTCTTTGATTGTTGCTTCTCTAGCATAGAGATATATAGTCCATCATCTTGCATCTCCTAGGCATCTTGTGCATCATCGTCAAAGTAAGATTGGGTCCTTGATTCATGAGAGACTGATTACATTACTAGCTTATGTAATATGTTCACTAGCTATAGCATAAACCCAACCTGCCTGGTGTCATCCTTGCAAATGGCCATGTTTCATCTATTAAGGGAACATGGATAGTATCACCAAATCTGCATATATCTCTTCCATCCAACCTATTCATTCCTCATTTCCCATTCAATTTGTAATATATAACCAAAATTACTTGCTCTATTCATGCTTCAATCACTTTCTTACTAGATAAAGTTATCATATAGGATTTGAAGACAAGGAGGATGATTGGCAAAGGGTATGAACTTCTATTTGTAACAATCCTCTACTGTGTGTGATGCTACTTCCCCCGTGGTGGTGGATAGTCATCTTGGTCATGCACCTTTAGAGAAACTCAAAGTTTTAGTTTCATGGTTGTCTAATTTGGGAAAGTTACAATGTGAGTTGTGTCAGTTTGGTGAATGTACCAAGTATGTGTTCAAGTCAAAATAAAGTCAAACAAGAAAGTTTATGTTTGAGTTAATTCATTTAGATATATGGGTTTTGAGTTGTGTTACATACAAACTTGGATTTAATTATTTTGTTATATTTGTTGATGATTATTCTCGTGCTACATGGCTTTACTAAATTAAGGAAGGATCTGAAGTTTTGTCCATTTTAAAATATTTTGTGCTGAAGTGGATTATCAATTTAAAAATAAATTTGGTATTATTTATTCTGACAATGCTAGAGAATATTTCAGCCATGAGTTCACTGATTTCACATCTACCCAAGGTATTATCACCAATCATTGTGCCCTCACACTCCTCAAAGGAACGACGTGGCTGAGAGGAAAATTTGACATATAGTGGAAACAACTCACACTCTTTGCCTACAAATGTGCATTGCCAAGGAGTTATGGGGAGATGCATTCTCAATGCCACCTATCCCAACAACCATATGCCATCATCGATTTTGCAGAATCATATACCTTTCCAGATACTTCATCCTATAAAGCCATTGTATAGCGTTCCACTACATGTGTTTGAGTGTGCATGTTTTGTCCATTATCCTGGTCCCACTACATATAAACTGAGTTCAAAGTTAGTAAAATGTGTCTACTTGGGATACTCTCGGGTACAAAAGGGGTACAAGTGTTATAGTCCTACCTTACATTATTTTTTTGTATCAGTCGATGTCACCTTTATTGAAGACACGTCCTATTTTGAGGACAATTATTTAGTAACACCTATTTTTATGGAGGAACTTTTACCTCTTCCTGTGATCGTTGAGCCATCTAGCAGTCATGTTTCTACTGAAGTAATTCCACTAGAATTCTCCAGATCACCAATCACTCATGTCTACACGATAGGTAAATGTGGACAACATGGTTCTGGCATCAATGGATGTGGTACAATGGTTCCTACTAGTTCAAATCCTTCTCCAGATGCTTCCCCATCAGAAAGTCAAGTAGAGACAACTCCATATCCACCTCAACAAAGTCTTCCTATATCTTTGAGTAAAGGTGTGGGGTCATGCACGCTCAAGAATGTTATACATCCAATATCTAAATTTGTTTCATATGACCATCTTTTACCTACATATTATGCTTTTCTTTCTTCTCTATCAAGTGTCTCTATACCCCCTTATGTTTTATTTTCCCTTGATCACCTAGGTTGGCATCATGCTATGGAGGAGGAAATGTTGGCACTTTCCCTGAACAAGACTTGGTCTCTTGTTTCACGTCCACCTAGAAAATCTATATTTGGATGTCGTTGGGTCTACACTGTCAAAGTAGGTGCAGACGGATGTGTTGGTTGGCTTATGGAATGCTTGTTTACTAAGGGATACACTCAAGTCTATGGTGAGGATCACTTAGAGACATTCTACATCATGTGGCAAATATGGAATCAATAAACATCTTCATGTCTTTGGCTGCTATTCATTCTTGATCTCTCCACTGGCTTGATATAAAAAATGCATTCCTGCATGGAAACCTGCATGAAGAGGTCCATATGGAGCAACCTCCTGGGTTTTTTTGTTCATGAGTCAGATTTAGTATGCCATCTTCACAAGTCTGCTTATGGACTGAAGGAATCACCTTGTGCTTGGTTTGGTAGATTCAACACCTATTTTTTTGTATCTGGTCTTCAAAGGTGCACTATGGATCATTTAGTCTTATATAGATGACAAAGTTTTGGGAGTAATTTTCTACTAGTATATGTGGATGGTATTGTGATTACTAGGGATGAAAGGACTGGAATTGTGGAGTTGAAAATTTTTCTACACGGTTAATTTCAAACAATGGTCTTGCGTAGTCTTAAATATTTCTTGGGGATTGAAGTTTTCAAGTCCAAGTCTGGAATAGTGATCTCTCAAAGGGGTATGTTTAGGATCTCCTCAGTGAGAAAAGAATGCTTGTAGAAAAGCTTGGTGATACTCCTATGAATCCTAAAGTAAATTTGTCTATGGAGTAGGGGTAATTTCTTGATGATCCATGGACATATAGACAACTTGTTGGAAAATTGATCTATCTAATTGTCACTCGGCCTGACACTACCTTTGCCACAAGTACTGCTAGTTAGTTCATGGATAGTCCATGTTCTAGTCACATGGTGGCTATGAAACACATTCTGAGAAATCCGAAAAGGTCCCGTGATAGGGTTCTCTTATATCAAGACCATGGAAATCTACAGGTGCATGGTTTTTTAGATGTGGATTGGGTTGGGTCCAGTATTGATAGAAAGTCCATTTCTGGACATTGTGTATTTTTGGGTGGAAACTTGGTGTCATAGAAAAGTAAGAAACAAAGTCTAGTAGAAAGATTCATTACATAATCTGAATACATGTCTATGGCCCTAGCTACATGTAAATTACTATTGATTCTTCATTTATTAGAGGAGCTTGGATTTGTGCGAAGAGATCCCATGGATCTCATGTGAGAAATTCAAATAGATGTTCATTTAGCCCATAAACCTATTTTTTTTGAAAGAACCAAACATATTGAAGTTGAGTGTCATTTATTGAGAAAGAAGGTTTTGGAAATGTTGGTCCAACTATTACCTGTCAGATCTATAGATCAATTAGCTGATTTGTTTACAAAGTCTCTAAATGGTTGTCGGGTTCAATACTTATGTAACAAGCTGGGCACATATGATATATATGCTCTATCTTGAGGGGAAGTGTTAACATATAGGGACCTATATGAAATTATGTAAAGTCTTAGAGACTTATTTGTCAAGTTTGTACAAACTTTCTGTATAGATATTCCTCACAATCTGAGATACAATTAGATCGATTTTTTCTTAATTTGTTGCCTCTAACAGAACCATTATATTTTTAAATACATTTCTAAATGTTCATATTAACCAATATATTTCAGCACGATACAATTCACTAAGAAATTTGATTAGTAATAATAAAATTCAATTTTGAACATGAAATTAGACACAATTAATTACTCCAGTTCTAAAAAAATATAGTTTTTCAAAACCATAAGATTATTTATAAAAATATAATACAAGTCAACTATCCTAACTAAAAACAACAAAAAGAATATTTTTAATTCAATATAGTTTTATCTATAATGATTCAAGGTAATTAATCTAAGTAAATTATATTTTTCTTGATGATTTAGATTTCTTATCACAATCAATATTATAAAAAATTGAAACTAAAAATTAAAATTTTAGTTTCATATTATAATTATCATAAAATGTAAGGTAGTTTATTTAAAAGTGTAATTAATAAATTTTCAACTACATTTACATTAAATTGGAAATGTGTGTAGTGAAGAAAAAAAACTACATGAAATAGAAATACAGAGTAGAGAATAGAATCAATAAAGGTAGCTTGCCAAAAGAGATTGAAGACGAACTCAACAAGCAACACTAGAATCACATAAATCACCATATATTGCCACCATAATACGCAAGGATCACCACCACCAACACCACATAAGAGGTTTGCAGCTAAATAGCACAAAGAAGAGAAAAATAGATCATTTCAATTGCATATGGAGAGGTGAAGGATGAAGATTTGGCTCGTTATAGGGGAGCAATGTGTCACCATGCAGGAGCATTGCGCCTAATGTGGTGGTCCGCAATCCATTGAGCGTGGGAAAGTTTGAGACAAAAACTCAAAAAGAAAATATACTTTTCTTAATATCCAAGTCTTCTCCTTATAAGGCACATTTTAGGCATTAAATCTATTATTTTCTCTTTCTACTTTTTCCATATTCTTTATTTTTACCATTCTTAGTAGGAACCATGTGAAAATGAAAACCAACTACTAGTGGCCTTTCAAACCACTTTTGTAGAGAGTTCCACACAATTCTCAAATGTACATTATTTATTATTCATTATCGTTTTACATTTTTCTTCATGTTGGATTTCCTTTCTTCCTTTTTCCTTTATATCTATTATTGGGCTAATAAAAATAGTAAGAAAACATATTCATAACTTGTGGAAATTTGCAAAAGAAAACCATACTTTTAAAACAAAGCACCCTAAATTTCCAATATGTCATTTTTATTGAAATACTTGCATTTTGACTAGTAAAATACAAGTGAAAATAATGTTATAACACCCTTCCCCTCTTATAGGAATTTTGTTCTCAAAATTTGATTAATCATACAAACAATTTAGGATGGGACTTTTCCATGTCCGTCTTTAGCTCCCATGTGGCTTCATCCTATCCATGGTGCTTCCAAAGAACCTTTAACATCTCTATCTTTTTATTCCTGAGATATTTCATCTTGGTATCCAATATCCTCATAGGTGACTCAGGGTATATCAATCTCCCTTGGATTTCAATAGGCTAAGTGCTCAACACATGGTTAGGATCCTTCACATAGCACTTCTGATTGTACACATGTAACACATCATGAATCATACTATATTGTGTGGGTAATGCTAAATGATAATCAGATTCACCAATCCGTCCTAGGATCTCAAACAGACCCACATATTGGGGACTCATCTTTCCTCTATTCTTAGTTATAGCTCAGAGGGGTCATATTTTTTGAAATACATGTTCAACCACATTGAAGTGTAAATCAGCCAACTTCGCATAAGGATACAACTTATGTCCATCTTGGGATCTCTTTAGCCTTTTCTTGATCAACTTATCAACATATAACTATAGTTCTTCTAACTTGAACATTGTCCTCTCACTAACATCATCATAGTGAAGCAGTGACTGACACAACCTTCCATAAAGAACTTCATACTGAGGCATCTCAATACTGGCTTGGTAGCTATTATTATAAGCAAACTCAGATAACGGTAAGTATTGGTCCCATGATCTGCCCCAGTCGAGCACACATGCTCTCAACAAAGCCTCTAAGGTCAAAATCATGCTTTCTAACTGTCCACCAGTTTAGGGGTGATAAGTCGTGCTGAATTTCAACCTTGTACGGAGTTCTTCATGCACTTACTTCCATAACATTGAAGTGAACTTAGGATAACAATTGAAATTAATCAAACTCGGAACACCATGCAAACAAACTATTTCTCTAATGTATACTTCAGCTAATCCTGACACCTTGGAAGTGATCTTTAGGGCAAGTGTGTTGACTTGGTTAGGTGGTCCACCACAACCCATATTGATCTTATCCATTCTTTGTTTTGGGGAGACCCACCACAAAATCCATAGTGATGTGGACCCATTTCTACTCAGGAATTTCAATTGATTGTAGTAATCCACTGGGTCACTGGTATTCAACATTCACCATCTGGCATGTGAAACAACTGGCTACATATAATGACAGGCCTCTCTTCATCCCCGACCACCAAAAGTATCACTACAAGTCCTTAAAAATCTTCATGGTACCAGGGTGCACTATATACTTAGACCCATGAGCTTCTTGTAAGATATGAGTCTTCAAGGGTAAATCCTCAGGAACCCAAATTCGATGCTTGTAATTGATTCTGCCATCAATACCCATTGAGAGGTGTCTTTTAGGATTCTCCATCAAACTCTTCACCCTTTCTAGCTATAGGATAGATAACTGGGCTTCTACTATCTCAGTTAACATGTCATGCTTAATTTGGATATTGGCAAGCCACATCCTATCTTCCAACAGCTGTGGTGCCCACTGAGCAAAGTTTTCTAGTCTCTTCCACTGGCTAACCAAACCAACTACACAACTGAGACACTTTCTACTGAGGGTATCGAAAACCACATTGGCCTTTCTGGGATGGTAAGCAATAGTGAAGTTAAAGTCTTTCAAGTATTCCATATAATGTCTTTGTTTCAAGTTTAGGTCCTTTTGAGTCAGCATATACTTCATTCTCTTATGGTCAGTGAGGATGTCAAAGGTAGCCCCATATAGTATTCAAGGCATAGACAATAGATGCATGTTCTAGACTGTGGGTCGGATAATTCAATTTTTTGGCTTGAGATGTTTGGAAGCAAAGGCGACCACATGCTTATTCTTCTCTAGTATGCATCCTAAGCCCATTTTTGATGCATCGATGAAGATGATGAAACCTTCATTACCTGAAGGTATGGTCAGAATATGGATAGAGGTAAGTTTTTCTTTCAACTCCTGGAAACATGCTTCATACAATTCAGACCAGATGAACTTTTTTTCCTTTTGAGTGAGCTTGGTCAAGGGTAAAGTGATGCGATGATTTTGAGTCGCATTTATAGACTTGTTTGATATGTTCTTTATGCATTTATTAGTCATTTTTTATGGTTAATGTTGCATAATTCATTCACTTTGGTCTATGCTACTTCTTTATGTCAAATTTCCCCTATTTCAAGCATTTTGAGTATTAATTATCAAAAGAATACGTTTTGTGTGAACTTATGTGGTTTCGTGTGTTAATTTCAGGAAAAACAAGTATCTACTACCGTCGATACCATCGACTGTGGTCGATACCATCGACCGGACCACAGGTTGCCAGCCGTAAGGACCAGAAGAAAGTCGATACTATTGACATGGATGTCGATGGCATCGAGATACCATAAGGTTGCTGGCAAGAAGTGAGTCGATACTATCGAATCATATGTCGATAATATCGACTGGTGGAGCTACATCGACACAAAAAGACAAAACCGTTGCTACAGGTTCATCGATACCATCAACCCTCGTCGATGGTATCAAGATGACATCAGGTGCAAAACGAAAGAAAAGAAGAACTGCCGATATCACGCTAGGTCGATACCATCGACCCGCGTCGATGGTATCAACACCGTCAGATATGCGTTTGTTTCAGATTAATCTTAATCGGATGGCTGTGATTAATTGGCGACCTAATTCGGGAAATATACCTAATGACGACGCCCAAGGGGAAAGGGGACGTCATTCGCCGCTGCACACATCCCGAGAAGAGGTGGAGAGAAGGACGGAGCCCGAGAGCACGCCCCATCCGATTCGGATGCGGAAGAAGACGATTTCCACCACCGAAAGGCGGGAGAACGCGTATTCCACGCCAAGGATCGCTTGGATCTTCTCCGTTCAGGGGTTTCACCACTCAATCACGTTTTCCCCCATGTTTCCCTTTTTCTACTCAACGTTGTAATCTGAGATGAACATGCGGGGCTAATCCCCTTTGTCTTTAGGACCGGGAGTAGCCCGGGAATTCATTGTATGACAATTTTATCATAGTAATTCATATTTTATCTCTTAAATCCGTGGTATAATTTTGTTTTCTCAATTATATTGTTATGCTTGATCACCATAATAATAATCTAATGCCCTTAATTGCTTTGACAGAAGAATTAACGGTTGAAAAGAGACAGAATTTACATTAATTGACAAATCCCTTGAACAAGGTGGTGTAAGATTAATGGTGGATACTGAGAGGTCGTTTTTAATGTACCTAGTTTAGGGTATAGGTTACTACGACGGTGGAACTGACCTAGACATAGGTAGTGAATTGTACCACGACAGTGGGCAATTCTGATTTCAAGCCACTACCTGGATAGAGAGATAAGATTGAGTAATATATAGAATTTAATACAATGAAAACCCGCAGTGAAACTGCAATCCTAAAGATCTCATCTTAAATTGATGAAACCAAACATTTAATCGATTGCTTGTTTTGTTTCATTTTTATTTTCTTTTAATTTTAAACAACTCTCAACTATTTAATCAGTCTAGCTGATCGTGAGTAGTTAGTAGGAGTCTCCGATGATTTCACGTATCCCTGAGTTCGACTCGGGCCTCACAAGGCCTGTATTACTTCGACGCGTTCACTTGCATTTTTGCGCACGGTAAATTTGCGTCAAGTTTTTGCCGCCGTTGCCGGGGATACGGCAAATTGTTGGCACTTCGAGTGCTGCAAGCGGCCACTCTAGGCCACATTTTTATTTTTTTTATTATCATTCCAAAAATTTATAATCCATTTTCTAAATATTTGCAATCGTTAAGCACTGTACTGATATTTGATTTCTCTATTTGCAGGTACTGTGCATGGCGAAAACACGTAGTACAGACTACACGAGGCACACACCAGAGGTTCCGCTGCCGGGACCGAAAGACGAAGGCGAGTATAATCAAGACCATCTGGAGGATATACTTTCTGAACCCGAACAAGAAAAGATGGACGAGCCACAAACAATATGGGAGAAGATCAAGGCTTCTTCCTCATCCGCTTCCAAGGGGCCGATTAAGAAGCAAGCGGTTAATATTCCGACATACAAGATTGATCCGGCTTTAATCAACTTGGTGAAGTCTAATGCTTTCCATGGGCTAAAAAATGAAGACCCCGTCGTGCACATAAGTCAATTTGTGGAGAATTGTGATATGATAAAAATCGACAGATTTCCACAAGATGTGCTCTACTTGAAGCTCTTCCCGAGTTCTTTAGCGGGAAACGCGCGAGAATGGCTACACAACTTGGACGATGAATATGTGGAGTCTTGGGACCACATGGTGGAGGTTTTTTTTGAGAGGTTCTTTTCGCCCGAGAAGACCAATGACATGATCAGAAAGATCCACAACTTCACCCAACAATCAGGAGAGACCTATTCCGAGACTTGGGAAAGGTTTCAGATTATGCTCAGGCGGTGCCTGCATCACGGGCTTGATAAGGAGACACAGGTCAAGATCTTCTATTTTGCTCTCTCCGAGCATGATAGAAGCAACCTCGATTCAGCCGGCTCAGGATTTTTCTTGAATAACACGGACACTAGGTGTTGGGAAATCCTAAAGAACATGGCCAAAAAGCAATCATGGGGCAAAAGAGGTGCCGTGGAACAGGTTCGAGTGGCAGGTGAATCTAAAACAATAAAGGATATGAATGAGAAGATGGATCTTCTCACGAAGAAACTACTTGCAAAGGAGGATACTGAGTCCGAGGATGAGGCTCAAGTTAAATTCATGAGGCAGCAGCAAGGCTACAGGAATAATGACTATTCATGGAGGAAAGACAAGAAGTTCTCCTGGAAGGATCCAAACAACTTCTTGCAGGATCCAGATGCAAAACCCCAGCCAGTAGCGGAGGATAAGAGCACAGAGCTGCTCAATCAAGTGATAAAGCAAAATCAAGAACTCATAACTACTTTCGGCCAACAAATAAAACAATAAGGGGAGTTTATGAACCAATTTGGGCAGACACTGCAGAGCCATGGGGCTCAAATGAGGACAATAGAGACATCCATGGCACAAATGGCAGTAGAGATAGCCAGTTTGAAGAATCCGGTGCATCCAGGTTTTCCGGGTAATACTAATGTTCCAAGAGGAAACCACCAAGCAAAGGCCATCTTGCTAAGAAGTGGCAAGAAACTGTTAAATCCTAGAGCCGATGAACCAAGCAAACCCCAAGCAGAAATTGAAGGTGAGGCCACTGAGGAGATGCCCATACCGGTCACAGAATACATTGAGGACATAGCAGCGGATGCTACTGTCAATCCTATTGCAGAGGAGGAGCCTCAGAAAAGGACACCCTATGTGCCACCGCATCAAAGGGCACAGGCTATCCCGGTCCCTTATCCGAACAGTGCTAAGGCAAGGAAGGTAGATGCCCAATTTAAAAAGTTCTTAGATAGTTTCAGAAAGCTTTCAGTCAACATCCCTATGTTGGAAGCTATTGAGCAAATCCCTTCTTACAGGAAATTTCTGAAAGACATCATCACCAAGAAGAGGAAAATTTTGGATACAGAGGTTGTTGTGCTTAAGGAGCAGGTGAGTTCCTTCATCATGGGCACATTGCCACCAAAGAGGCAATATCCGGGCTGTTTCAACATTTCATGCTACATCGGGAAAGTCAAATTTAGTGAAGCACTATGTGACTCAGGGGCGAGCATTAACTTGATGCCCCTTTCTACATTTAAGAAGCTGGGATTAAAGGAGTCACGGCCAAGCAACATGACAATCCAATTGGCGGACAATTCAGTGGTAAAGCCATATGGGATTTGTGAAGATGTGCTAGTGAAAGTGGATCGATTTGTATTTCCAGCAGATTTTGTCATCATGGAGATGCAAGATGAACAAGGCAATGAGCTACTACTCGGACGACCCTTCCAAGCTACAGCCGACATGATACTTGAGATGGGGAGAGATCGTTTGACCTTAGGTATAGACGATGACCGATTTGAGATGGTCATGCCTTCCAACACCACTTCACCTAAATCCAAGGAGCAATGCCACATGGTATAATTTTTTGATAATAACATATCACTTTGTCTAGGGAAGCCATTTCTAGATATGGCTCATGTAATGACCAAGGTGGACAAAGGGACTTTGGCTGTAGACATCATGGAGCAGACCAAAGTGGTATCCCTTTGCAAGGCTGTAGGGTTCCCGAATGATGAGGATGAGGACATTCCTCCCTCTACGGAGGATGATGCTATAGTCAATTCAGTTTTTGATGCATATCCGGAATTACCACTGGAGGCTTGTTTAGTCAATATCACTCATGATTGGATGAGAAGCAAATCACTCAAGGAGTGCGCCAAGATGCTTCAGATGCTGTCATGCTTCTATGCGAGGTATTATGAAGATTTAGGCGAACTTCCCCCACTGCTTCAATCATCCTTAATCAGCCCGTCGGAATTGGAGTTGAAGCCGCTGCCACCGCACCTCAAGTACGCCTTTCTAGCCGAGGAAGAAAAGTTGTCGGTGATTATTTCTACTTATCTGAGTGCTGAAGAGGAGGACCAGTTGTTGATAGTGCTGAAGAACCACCAGGGAGATTTCGGGTGGTCTGTTGCGGATATCAAGGGGATTTCCCCTACTTTGTGCCAGCATAAGATTCGGCTCGAGGAGGGAGCCAAGCCGGTGATTCAACCGCAACGTCGACTGAATCTGAGAATGATGGAGGTTGTGAAGAAAGAGGTGATTAAGCTTCTCTCCGCAGGTATCATCTATGTGATTTCAGACTCGACATGGGTAAGTCCCACGCAGGTAGTCCCTAAGAAGGGGGGAATAACTGTTACTGACAATCTTTTAAATGAACCTATCACCACCCTCTTGGTAACCGGGTGGCGAGTTTGTATAGATTACCGATGACTTAATGCTGCTACGCTAAAGGATCACTTTCCTCTCCCATTTATTGATCAAATTCTAGAGCGCTTAGCCGGCCGATCTCATTTCTGTTTTCTGGACGGGTATTCGGGGTACAATCAGATTTCGATTGATCTTAAGGATCAAGAGAAATCTACTTTCACTTGTCCTTATGGAACTTTCATGTATCGCCACATGTCCTTTGGATTATGCAATGCACCAATGACTTTTCAGCGTTATATGCTCGCCATTTTTTCTGATATGGTAGAACGCTGTCTAGAGGTCTTTATGGATGATTTTTCGGTTTATGGTGCTTCCTTTGATGAATGCCTTTATAATTTGGATAAGGTGTTACAAAGATGTGAGGACACACATTTGGTCCTCAACTGGGAGAAATGTCATGTGATGGTGAGTGAGGGGATAGTGCTAGGACATAAAGTGTCTAGCAAAGGTTTGGAGGTAGATCCGGTAAAAATTGAAGTAATTTCCAAATTGCCCCCACCAAATTCGGTCAAAGGGGTAAGAAGTTTCTTAGGTCACGCCGGATTTTATCGTCGTTTCATAAAAGATTTTTCAAAAATCGCCAAACCTTTATCCGAGCTTCTCGAAAAGGATGCCGTTTTTGATTTCAATGACAAATGTTTACACGCGTTCAACGTGCTGAAGGAGAAATTGATTTCCGCACCGGTTGTTCAAACACCGGATTTGACTAAGCCGTTTGAACTCATGTGTGATGCATTTGATTTCGCTGTAGGAGCTGTGTTGGGACAGCGGGTGGACAATAAACCCGCAATGATATTTTATGCCTCTAAGACTTTGAATGATGCCCAACTAAATTACACGACTACTGAAAAAGAATTTCTTGCCGTTGTTTTCGCTTTTGAAAAATTTCGGCAATATTTAGTTGGATCGAAAGTCATAGTTTGGATTGACCACGCCACTATTAAATATTTGATGGAGAAAAAAGATGCCAAACCTAGATTGATTAGGTGGATCTTGCTCTTACAAGAATTTGATATCGAAATCAAAGACAAGGCGGGGATTGAAAATGTTTTAGCGGATCATTTGTCTAGGTTATAGAGGGTAGATGAAAAATATTTACACATACCCATTACCGAGACATTCCCAGATGAACAACTTTTGAACGTCAACTCTAAAGATCCGTGGTTTTCATATATTGTGAATTATCTTGCTTGTAGGATCATCCCGGAAGATTGGACGTATCAAGAGAAGAAGAAATTTTTCCATTCTCTACGATATTATTTTTGGGATGATCCTATTCTTTTGAAGCAATGCAGGGATGGTGTCCTATGAAGGTGTGTACCTGAGGTGGAATACAAGAGTGTTCTTCGCCATTGCCACACTCTACCTACGGGCGGACACCATGCGAGCTCTCGTACGGCAGCTAAAGTACTGGAAAGTGGCCTATATTGGCCTACCTTGTTTAGAGACACCTATGAGTTTGTGAGACAATGTGATTCCTGCCAAAGGGCGGGTAACATTTCAGAGAGACAAGAGATGCCCCTAAATGTTTTCCAAGAGGTTGAGGTATTTGATTTATGGGGTATAGATTTCATGGTACCCTTTGTGTCCTCAAATTCGAATTTATATATCCTTTTAGCTATTGATTATATGTCGAAGTGGGTAGAAGCAATACCCACAAGGACTAATGATTCTACTATAGTGTGCAGGTTCGTTAAGGAAAATATCTTCTGTAGGTTTGGAGTGCCCCAAATGACCATTAGTGATGGGGGTACGCACTTTAGGAATCAAAAGTTCTCGGCATTATTGAGGAAATACGGGGTCAAACATAACATTGGTACCCCGTATCACCTGCAAACTCAAGGACAAGTGGAGGTCTCCAATCTTGAAATTAAGAAGATCTTGGAGCGTACGGTGGCTTCCTCGAGGAAGAATTGGAGTGCCTTACTACCGGATGCATTGTGGGCATATAGGACAGCATACAAGACACCTATAGGCACCACGCCTTTTAGGTTGGCTTACAGTCGGGCTTGTCACTTACCGGTGGAGTTAGAGCACAAAGCACATTGGGCGCTGAGAAAGCTCAACTTGAGTTATGATGAAGCGGGGAAGAAGAGATTACTTGAATTAAATGAATTGGATGAGCTGCGAATGATTGCATATGAGAACTCTCGGATATACAAGGAGCGCACTAAGTTGATCCACGATTGCCACATTCAGATGTGCACCTTCAAGAAAGGAGATCGTGTGCTTTTGTTCAATTCAAGGCTGAAGTTGCATCCTGGGAAGCTTAAATCCCGATGGAGTGGGACATTCACGGTAGAAGAGGTCAAACCACATGGCGCAATCATGGTGCGCGATGGCGAGACTACATTTTTGGTGAACAGACAGAGGTTGAAGTTATATTTTGGTGAAGATTACACGAGGAAGGTGAATGAGGTCAAACTCATTTCACTTTCGGATGCATGATGTGCTTCAAGTCGTCTAGCCTAAGACGTTAAATAAGGGCGCTTGTTGGGAGGCAACCCAACCATTGGTACTTTAGTTTAGTTCCTTTACATTCGTAGTTTGATTTTTTTAACTTAGTTTGTAGTGTAAAAAAGATACCGTGATCGTTTGCTACATGTGCAGGGCTGAGGCAGAGTCGATACCATCGACCCTTGTGTCGATGGTATCGACCATGGTACATGTTGGTGACTGCAGGAATCGCACTGCGTCGATACCATCGACGGCCTCGTCGATGGTATCGACATACAAACAGGCAGATCACAAGCAAAGGTCGATGGTATCGACATGGGTGTCGATACTATCAAGATCTCTGGAGATTTTCAGAACAAATCGTCTTAGGAAAGTTGATACCATCGAAAGGCGTGTCGATGGTATCGACACATTCATGCAAAGAAGGCGGCGGCCGGGCCTCGTGAGGGTTTTCCCTAATCAGAGAGTCGATACTATCGACTCGCGTCGATAGTATCGACGCGCCACGTCAACGATCTGCGAGGAAAGATCAACGGCGATCGCGGCAACAAGGAAGTCGATCCGGGGGACGGGTCGATACCATCGACTTGCGTCGATAGTATCGATGCGTCAGCAATCCGAGCCCCGCAGATCCAGCCATCGACAACCGTCGATACTCACAGAGGTACGAATCGTGCTACCCATGTCGATACCATCGACTCGCATCGATGGTATCGATGGGCATACAGTAGCGTCGGCCACGACTATATATGAGGAGTATTTGCGTCAGATGACATCACCACTCCAGTGCAATTCTCCTTGACTTGTGCCGAGCCTGTTCCAGAGCTATCCAAGCCCGACGACAAGCAACGCCGAGCAAGTTCTTCATCGAGCGGAGATTCACTTCTCCGATCTTCACCGAGCTCCCTTTCTATTCCTCTTTCTGTCGCAATCATGGTGCATGTAGCTGGTGCATCGTCTTCACGCGCGAACTCGATGGACATCCCGGAGTTCGTGCCACCTCCGACCACGTCAATCTCACACCCGCGGCTGATCCATCCATCCGCGGAGGTCAACAAGATATACGAGGAGATTCTAAAGAGGAAGATCGAGCCGACCCGTTATGTTGAACGGGAAACCATCCACAACCTGGGGTTCGACGCCAACCTTGCCTACGTCTTGAAGGGGCAGACACATCACACGAGCAGATGGCCTGACGAACTGGAATACCATGCAGATGGCCAACCGTTCTTCGGCGAGTGGCCTACTTACAAGGAGTTGGTGGCTGAGTTCATGGCGTCACTGGACGTCTGCATCGTACCCAACGACGTCATAGCCACCGACCGCGAGTGGATCAAGGGCCGGGTGTCTTTCCGGCTGTACAACAACGACTACACCATTACACTCCGGCAGTTCAATGAGATTTTCAACTGGAATCACTCGCGGTCAGACTACCGGCGACCGGACAACCGCACCGACTACGATGCAATCTTCGCCGAGCTGGTGACGGTGCCGCCGGGCAAGTCAGTGAGCTACCATAATGCTACAGTAGCTGATTTCGAGCACCCCTTCGTCCGGATACTTCTCCGGATGCTGAGTTCGACGTTGTTTGCTAGGAGTAATTTGGCCCTCAACAAGTTTCAGGAGACGGACTTATTCTTCTTGTATAAACTCCTGAAACGCCAAGAATGCAACTGGGGCGCCTTCTTTTTGCAGCGGGTTTTGGCGGTGAAGAGGAGTACACGGAAAGCGCCGATTCACTTTGGCGGGCTTATCACCAAGCTGGCTTCCTACCTCAGGCTGAATTTCTCTACTTTGACTCCTCTCTCCACCAGGAGCAAGGTGAACTTGCAACATCTGCACCGCTCCAACCTCATCATTCTTCGAGATGGCTTGGCATATGCACATTGTCACGTCAACCATGCTTACCAAGAATGCTCGCTTCCCGATCCGGTCTTCAACATCAAAGGGGCGCAACACTTCCGATGGCCTATCATAGCCATCGCTGACTTCGATGAAGACGGCGGCAACGCCGACGACGGCAATGATGATGAGGCTGAAGAGGAAGAGGAGGCCTTCACACCTCTTCGGGCTCGAGTGGCACCACAGAAGCATCCTCGGATGCATCCGGGTGCATCTTCATCATCCCAGCCTCTGCCACCACCACCGCCCTCGCAGCCAAGCGAGGATGCCTACTCGATGCAGGGCATGTATGCTATGCTGCAAGACATACAGCAGACGCAGCATCATCACATGGCGATGTACATCGGTATTCAAGACACTACAAACTGGGTACTGGACAATCAAAGGGCAATGTTCGAGAACGAGCGTCTTATCCTCGACAACCAACAACAAATTCATGATCAGTTGCAACGGATGGAGATGCAACAGTAGCTCTTTTACGACCACTATTGGAGCCAAAATTACTTTGGAGGCTATCCACAACCTCCACCTAGGGGCCAGTTTGATCCGAGCTTCCAGGGGGAGTATCCTTTTTGGGACCCTACGGCTCCGCAGTACCCGCCTCCACCTGAAGAGTAAAGCGGTATCTCTGTTCCAACCTTTAAGATTGTTTTTGACTATGAGGCCATAGTCGAATTCAAGCTTAGGGGGGGTGTTGGAACAACTCTATCTTTTATTTTCTCTATTTTTAGTTTTATTGCTTTTGTGTCTTGTCATTTGTTTCCTGCAATTTTAGTTTGTCTGTAGGATCCACATTCTATCTAGTGTAATCATGGATGTCGTTAATCTTGAGTCATCTCAGTTGCATGTGCATGGAATTAAGGGGAAAACTAAAAATTCGCAAGCTTGAGTGTTGTTCAACTTTGATCACTTAACTTAGAAAATGATTGGTTTTGTCAACTTTAAAATAGAAAATCACAACTGTATATTCCTAATGATTCATGAAAGTGGACGGAATTGGTTGTTTGAGCCTAAACTGACCAAATGATAATGAGACTCTAATTTGAAGTAAGAGAGAGAAACCTCTTAACTACTACACAGGTCAGTAAGGAGGGACACATAATACTTTTCAAAGGTTCAGTCAATTAGTCTTGTGATCTTTCCACCTCATTGTTTTTCACAATCCACCATAAGAATTGGAAGTACTTCATGGTTTTAACCTTTTTGATTGCATATCATGTAGATAGGTTTTGCATTGTAACCACTTTCATATGTTTTGCATCAAAAACAAAAAAAATATAGAATAGTGATACATGCACATTATCCTTAGGTGCATGTCATTTAGTTACATTCATAATTTTTATGCATAGAGTATATCATGTACCTCATTCCTTCTTTAATGGTGAATTAAATTGTTCCATACCTTCTAAATAGTTCAAATATTTGAGTTATGCAGAAAAAGTAAGCCCAATAAATTATTCATTGTCATTTGTGGATATAAGGGCCTAAGAAAAAAAAGAGTGAAAAAAAATGAAAAAGAAAAAAAGTTATTAAGAAGAAAGTAGAATAAGAAGGAGAAAGGAACATAGTCTCATTCACATTTTAAGATGAGTAAGTACATGGTGTAGCTCAGTTAGATATCCATCTCATCTTCAGATGGATTGTTAGTGCATGCATCATTCCACCCAATCTTAGGCATTAGGGCATTTTTCATGTGCATTTGCATCATTTAGGGCATTTTTGTTTTATGCATGTTGAAACCGTATAATGCTTCCATTTATTCCATGAGCCACCCATTCCATCCACCCGTTACTCGAATTGGTAGGCCACCGTGATTTTCTCCTCACTTATGAATATCAGGAGAGTTGCTTCCATGTAGATGGTAGTTAGGGCGAGCAACGTAGTATAGGAGATCACAAGATGCACAGAGTCTGGACCGGCGAATTTTATTATGTTAACTACCTTATATGATAGTGTTCATTAGTTTTGAGGTAGAAATCTTTTATGGATGATTACTGTTGCCTCAGGGTAATTATCATTCTGTGGTTAGTGAGGGCCGGAATGTGAATGTCCGGTGGGGATCATATGGTAATGTTTGTTGTGATGATTTGTTCTTTAGTTGACTCTGGCAATTCTATTCTAAGGTTTAGTTGCTCGAGGGCGAGCAATGTTCAAGCTTAGGGGAGTTTGATGCGATGATTTTGAGTCGCATTTATAGACTTGTTTGATATGTGCTTTATGCATTTATTAGTCATTTTTTATGGTTAATGTTGCATAATTCATTCACTTTGGTCTATGCTACTTCTTTATGTCAAATTTCCCCTATTTCAAGCATTTTGAGTATTAATTATCAAAAGAATACGTTTTGTGTGAACTTATGTGGTTTCGTGTGTTAATTTCCAGAAAAACAAGTATCTGCTACCGTCGATACCATCGACTGTGGTCGATACCATCGACCGGACCACAGGTTGCCAGCCGGAAGGACCAGAAGAAAGTCGATACTATCGACAGGGATGTCGATGGTATTTAGATACCATCAGGTTGCTGGCGAGAAGTGAGTCGATACTATCGACTCATATGTCGATACTATCGACTGGTGGAGCTACAGCGACACAAAAAGACAAAACCGTCGCTACAGGTTCGTCGATACCATTGACCCTCATCGATGGTATCGAGATGACATCAGGCGCAAAATGAAAGAAAAGAAGAACTACCGATATCGCGCTAGGTCGATACCATCGACCCGCGTCGATGGTATCGACACCGTCAGATATGAGTTTGTTTCAGATTAATCTTAATCGGACGGCTGTGATTAATTGGAGACCTAATTCGGGAAATATACCTAATGACGGCGCCCAAGGGAAATGGGGACGTCATTAGCTGCTGCACACATCCCGAGAAGAGGTGGAGAGAAGGACGGAGCCCGAGAGCATGCCCCAACCGATCCAGACACTGAAGAAGACGATTTCCACCACCGAAAGGCGGGAGAACGCGTATTCCACGCCAAGGATCGCTTGGATCTTCTCCGTTCAGGGGTTTCACCACTCAATCACGTTTTCCCCCATGTTTCCCTTTTTCTACTCCACGTTGTACTCTGAGATGAACATGCAGGGCTAATCCCCTTTGTCTTTAGGACCGGGAGTAGCCCGGGAATTCATTGTATGACAATTTTATCATAGTAATTCACATTTTATCTCTTAAATCCGTGGTATAATTTCATTTTCTCAATTATATTGTTATGCTTGATCACCGTAATAATAATCTAATGCCCTTAATTTCTTTGAAAGAAGAATTAACGATTGAAAAGAGACGGAATTTACATTAATTGACAAATCCCTTGAACAAGGTGGTGTAAGATTAATGGTGGATACCGAGAGGTCATTTTTAATGCACCTAGTTTAGGGTATAGGTTACTACGACGGTGGAACCGACCTAGACATAGGTAGTGAATTGTTCCACGACAGTGGGCAATTCTGATTTTAGGCCACTACCCAGATAGAGAGATAAGATTGAGTAATATATATAATTTAATACAATGAAAACCCGCGGTGAAACCGCAATCCTAAAGATCTCATCTTAAATTGATTAAACCAAACATTTAATCGATTGCTTGTTTTGTTTCATTTTTATTTTCTTTTAATTTTAAACAACTCTCAACTATTTAATCGGTCTAGCTGATCGCGAGTAGTTAGTAGAAGTCTCCAACGATTTCACGTATCCCTGAGTTCGACTCGGGCCTCACAAGGCCTGTATTACTTCGACGCGTTCACTTGCGTTTTTGCGCACGGTAAATTTGCGTCATAAAGCACCTTGGAGAAATCCTTGATGAATCCCTAGTAATACCGAGTCAATCCCAGGAAGCTACAAATATCAGAGGTGTTCTTCAGAGATGGCCATTCTCAAGTGGCGCAACCTTGGAATGGTCCCCTAAAATAGTTCGTCTAGATATTATGTGTCCAAGGAACATGACCCAGTCTATACAAAACTCACACTTCAAGAATTTCTCATAAATCTTTTGCTTTCTCAGGATGTCAAGGACCTTGGCTAAGTGCTCACAGTGTTTGTTAGTTCATCAGATCAAACCAGGATGTCATCTATGAATACTATGACAAAAGTATTGAGGAATGGTTGGAACACACTATTCATGAGGTCCATGAACACACTTGGGGCATTGAATAACCCAAAAGGAATAATCAAGAACTCATAGTGACCATAGCGGGTTTGAAAAGTGGGTTTTGGGATGTCCTCACTCTTAACTCGCAACCGATGGTAACTAGATCTCAGGTCAATCTTTAAAAATAGTTGAGCATTTTTAGCTGGTCAAACAAGTCACTATAATGGGTAGGGGATATTTGTTCTTAATGGTAGCATGATTTATCATTCTATACTCCATGCACATGCAGAGTGATCCATCCTTCTTCTTGACAAAGATGACTGGTGCACCCCACAGGGAAGTGTTGGGTTGGATGAATCCCTTGTCCAAAAGTTCCTACATTTGCTTCTTCAACTCAAGCAATTCAGTGAGAGCCATACTGTAAGGTGCCCTAGAAATCAGGTTTGTTTGGGGAGCTAGCTCTACTGAGAAGTCCACTTCTCTCTCCAAAGGTATGATAGGAAAATCATCTGGGAACACATCAACATAGTCGTTGACTACCTCTATTTCCTCTAAGGACCGCACCTTCGACTGTGGCTCAATAACTACAGGTAGGAACACTAGACAACCCTTGGCTATCATCAACTCTGCCTTAACAGTTGACACACATAGGCTAGTGGTAGAATCCTTCCTACCTCTAACGGTAAAGTGTGTGTGACCTGGTATCTCTATTCTTATTTTCTTTTCCCTACAATCTTTCTTTGCATTATAGTTATAAAGACAAGCCATGCCAATTATTACATCGAAGTCGTTCATATCCAATAAGACAAAATTAGTAGGGAGTTCAATATTCATGTATTTGATAGGTATAACTCGGGTCTTCGATAGAGAGGAAAGATTTGATGACTAGGGGTACTGACTTCTGTAACATATCCTAAATCCTTGAAGTCCAGACAAAGCATAGTTGTGAGATTTCTCAAAATTAAAGTATTAGTAGAAATAGAGTCGAATAGAGCTTTTAAATTTTGTCCCATTATAACAAGCATGCCTACATTGTTTTCATGATAGTCAACCTACTATTGTATTTCATAATAAAAGATAGGAAAAGAACTCTAATGGTCATTGCCCTCTATCAGATGGTTGTCATTATCCTGTGCCTCTTCATTGTCAATGGCGAAGACTCATGCCTATCTCTATTCTCCTACAAGTGGTGTCGGTCCTTGAGATGTTGCAGCTATTGGTTGGGCCGCCACTAAGTCCGGGCCATGAGGGTTGGGGAGAGGATAGTTGGATATGAGATGTTCCTCCTATTGGCAACAATAACACATCCGCTTCTCAAAGCGGCACTTTCCTGGGTGCGTCTTCCCATGGGTGCAAAAGGGGCGAATATGGTCTTCATGATGGGCTTCCCTTTTCCTCCATTCCTTCACTTTCCATTATTACAACCTTGACCTCTTCCATTTTCATTCCTTGGGGCAAACATGCCTTTAGTGAATCTGAGATATCCTTTAGACAGATTTTGCGCAGGCATGAAGGTCTTCTCCATGTCAAGGGAAAAATTGAGGGCTTCAGTGAAGTTTGTCAGTATGCTCTCCATCACACGAGGTTTGATTAAAGGGTGTAGGCATTCCACAAAATGTGCTACCCATCTTTCCTCAGTCAACATGTAATCAAACCGCTCTAAGATGTGAAACTTGCGACAGAAGTCTGCCACAGACATGTAACCTTGAACCAGGAAGATGATATGCTTTTCTTTTTCTTTCTTGGCAGAGGTGGGTATGAATCTTACTGAGAAAATAGTACAGAATTCTACCCAAGCCATCGATTCTATAGTCATATCTCGACCCATGATGTGATTTTCTGATCATATCTTTGTTTCTCCCTCAATAAGGTGTGTGGAGAAGAGGAACTTCATGTTTGGCTGCACTTCCAAAATACGAAAGCCATTTTCCACTGCTAAGAGCCAGTTGTCTGACTTGTCAACCACCTCAAGTTTTATCTTCACTCAGAACTTTTCAATATTTAGCTTGACAAAGTCCTGTGTGGTGGATCCAAGATAAGGGCAGATAGGTAGAAGCTCACCATTCTCGTCTCTGGCGACATCCTTAAGGGCGAGGGCACTAATGGCCTCAGTCAACTTCTTCTATTGTTCCATCTACAGAGCATCAAGTGTGTGGACCAACACTTGTCCTACTGTCGATCTAGAGTCAGCTACATGACTGAGGTCTTCCTTAGGATCATCTTTTATTATAGGTTCATCCTCAGGGTTTGGCATGTTGAAGGGGATAGCTTCAGGTTCAGGGCCTTTGTCTCTGGAGGCCTCACCTTCCCTCTTCATTTTCTTGGAGGATTCACCCTCCATGGACCTTCTCTTCTCTGAGGAGGGCCTCTTCTTGTTGGAGGTCCTTGGTATGGGGTATTCATTTTGGTTGACAATGTCCTTTACATGGGCCATGCTATTTCACATAAGTTAACTTTATTAACCTAAATTTCATACTTAAAGCATAAAGAAGATTATGTCCATGACATCTTGTTTACATATATTTTATCATTTGGCAAAGGATGCCTTAATCCCTAATATCCCTAACCCTACTATTTAGAAAGGGGCAAAGAGAGTAGTTATAGGTACCTAGGGTTTAGTGAATGAAGCAAGGTTTAAAGAAGGGATGAAAATAGATGGGAAATCCTAGAGGTATTTTATTTCAAGTGCAATCCTCGAACTTTGTCCAGGCAGGATGCACATGTCCGTGAGTCCTCATAAGCTGACTAGGGGGGCAGAGAATTTTTTTGCCAACCCTCGAACTGTGGTCCCTTCTAGAGGCCATCGTCTTCATAAAGTACTCTAACAATTCCCTTAGTCTCTACAAAACTCATAAAATTCAATAATTATTAAAGGTTAAATGGTAAACCATGCTCTGATACCAAATGTAAGGACTCCATCCCCCTAATATCCCTGATTAAAGTGGGATGAGAGGGCAAGGGGCATTACTATATTTACATGATCAAGGTTTCTCAAATAACTAAAAATAATTATAAAATTTTCACTAAACTGAAAGTGTTTGGTTACATGATAAAAGATAAACTTTCCACAAGGAGTTACATGGCATGGGTTTCTACTATTTTCAATATGAAATAAGGACTATCTAATTAAATCCTCCAAAATTTCTTTAGCTCTTTTCTTTTGGTGTCTTCTTCTCTAGATGTCCATTTTTCATCTTACTTGCAGAATAATAGTAGATTATCCTAGAACACCATGAAACAAAATATGATCAGTATGACAAATTATACCGGTATGTGGGGAAAACAAAATATTCACATTTAGGTCTAACAACATATTCAACCATATCAACAAATATGGTTACAAAATTGAACATGCATTTTCTTTCTAACTTCTCTTCTTAATCTCTATGGGACACTCTCTATGTAGAGCACTCATGTAGGGAACCCTCTCATTAGGGTTTTGTCCCCACAGTGGACATCTCATGACCTCCCCTTTCCTTGGCTCAGTCTATTATGGCCTTTCCTTTCCTAGCTAGGCCTCATCATGACCATCCTACGACTTGGTCTTATTGGTAATCATCCTATCCTGGCTTGATCACTAGTCACCATAGTGACTTCACTTACATCCCACATACATCTCTTACATCCACCATAAATAGTTGAGAAAGTTATACTTATATATTGTGATAATCATAGTGGCTTTAAAGATTGTAGGAATTTAAATAAACATCCAACAGTTTATTTGCAATCAATATGGCGAACCTTGGAAAACCAAAAAAGTCATTTAAGTTGGGTAGTCATAGGCTTAACCACATACCTTTTTTCAGGAGTAACTTGATGTCCAAGAAAAAAGGCAACAAAGTAACCAAATGAAGCAACTACGATGAAAATAAAGCATAACACCCAAGTATTACTAATTTGTCCATAATCCATCATTAAGACTGACTTGAGTCTCAAGTTAGGATTTTGGGTCAACTTAGGGTTTCATTAGGGTTTTGTCTTCCCAAACTCTAAGTATCACTTTTCATGCCTTTTTGGTTTACAAACCCTAATTATTATCATCATATGCAATTTTAACTCAAGAAAACCCTAATTGACCAACTTATGAATTATGAATCTCAAATTAGATCCAAGATACTCTTTTTATCCAAAAAGACCAGTCTTTGATTATTAAGAGCAATTAACATATTAAGATAATCAAAATCTAGAAATTAGGATTTTAAATATTAAACACATTAAAGATAGAAATTTTATGTACTTTTTGAATTAGAGATAGAACTAGGTCTTGATTATATTTTTATTGCATTCTTTATATTTTTCTGAGAAAGATTCATATATAACATGCTATTATCAGACCATCCTACTTATTACTACGACTTTTAGAAAAGAAAATAGATTTCATCATTTTCCAACCAATCACATGCCGCCACCTAGAGGCTGACTAGATAATGCCATTGTGATGTAGGGCCTCAGCCGAGCCTATCGGCTCACTCTGTGTTGGTGCCCATGTGGCCAGGGCAGGGATTAAGAAAGAAAGGATGGGAAGTGACAGAACTATCCCTAACATTCTATTAACCGATTAGGGGTGAAGGTGACTGTTCGCTCAATACCTTCTTCTACCTCCCGCTCATGCACAACCACCTGTGTCGGTCAACACATTAGTTGACTATGGAATTTCATCCTCCCGAGTAGAAGCCAAGAGGAACTTTGCCTTCACCACACCTTCCAATACTCGTCGATGTAGACCAATTCCTCGAGGATGGCCGGTAAGCGGAGAATGACGAAATATATCCTTCGGTTGCTCAGAGGCAAGCCACGAAGGATAAGAACATGGCTGGTAGGGAAATTTGAAGGTAGAAAGAGATCCCTAAGTAGCGACAGAGTATCACGATGACACTTCCTGGGTTAGCAAGGGATCCTAGCCCCCTCTTTTATAGGTCTGGTTCATGGGGTTGGCTTGTTTCCCTGAGCAATTTGAGTGAATCATCTAGAGTTCTCCAAACTAGGCAAAATCTAGGTTAGGTGAGTTCATTTAGACCTCACGAATCCAAAGGAGAGATTACCCAACATGTTCATGTATTAAATTCTGAGAAAAACAATCAAGGAAATCAACTTGTACTATTCTTACTTTCCCAATTCAACACAATCTAGGAGATGATCGATTCACCATTGGATCAAAGATCCAACCGCTATTGAGCCGTGCAAAAAAATCCAAATATCTTAATATAAAAATGATCTTCATGATATTTAATACAATTCCTTGTTAAACTACTCACTTTAGGAATTCTAGAAAATTCTATATCTCTCCTTGAGTTATTTTAATCCAAAATTTTAAGAAAATTTCTATAATGAATTTATCTAAGTGTAGGTAAAGTTTGAGACAAAAACTCAAAAAGAAAAGAGAAGTTTTTTAATATCCAAGTCTTCTCCTTATAAGGCACATTTTAGGCATTATGTCTATTCTTTTCTCTTTCTACTTTTTCTGTATTATTTATTTTGATTACCTTTCTTATTAGGAACCATATGAAAATAAAAACCAACTAGTAGTGGCCTTTCACACCACTTTTCTAGAGAATTCCACATAATGCACAAAAGTACATTATTAATTATTCATTATCTTTTGCATTTTTCTTAATATTGGATTTCCTTTATTCCTTTTTCCTTTGTATCCATTATTTGGCTAATAAAGATAGCAAGGACCACGAAATCCATAGCAAAAGGAAATTTATTAGAGAAAACCATACTTTTAAAATAAAGCATCCCAAATTTCTAATATATCATTTTTTATTGAAATAATTACATTTCAACTAAGTAAAATACAAGTGAAAACCAAGTGATAACACATACTCTCGAACGTGAGATTTATGCCTAAAGAAATTTCCAAGGATCTATGTGTCCCCTTTGGAGACAACATAACCAATACGTCCCACTGGGGAATACGTTGCTCATGTATATAGTATAAATGTTTAATAACTAAAATGATACTATTACTTACATCTATGAATATTATGTATTAGTGAACTATTATATTTTGTTTCTTAAACTCTATCATTTATTTTTACTAATGTATCTATTAATTTGAGAAACTATTACCTAGAATTATAAATATTATGTATTAATGAACTATTTTTTTACTCTATTTTTATGTTTTTGAAAAAAAATATTAGAGTTGTTCATAAACTCAACAAATAAAATACAAAAGCTTCAATGTATCGAAATATATAAAAAATAATATAGGAACTATGCATCCCCATGGAAGAAGCATTGTCCCCTATGGGACCAATGCACCCCATCTGGGGTGCATTGGTCCGACAGGGAGCAATGCATCTCCCAAAGGGGTAGCATTGCTCGTTAAACATTTTTTTGACAACCCTAGTCACCCACATGTTCACTAATGAGGCATGGAGAAAAGTGCAAGACACATTGCCATAATCACAATTAATGCAACAACACTCTACCCCAATCCGTAATTAATACAACAGTATACTGCCACATACACTAGTCATGTATTATTAGAGTATTAATCATGCCATTGAAGGCTTTTTTTCATGCAACTGCATGGAATAATATATTTGTCTTTTATTTTTTTTCCGCATTTGATCTTACAATATCACGTGTACATATATTTTTGCTATACATAGCACCCATACAATACTAATTGGTAGTCATATTGAAATCATACAATATTAAATTCTATTGGAATATACTTTATTGGTACTGTACTGAATTCAAGTATTGGTATAACTTCTTTATCAACATATCCAAGTGAAATAAGTTAATGATAATTCATTAAAACTATACTATATTCTATCTTCCAAAGTATAAAGGATCCCACTACAAAATGATTATGTCTAGTTAGTACTCTACTATTTTAGTATTTTACTTTATTGTTATGTTTCTAAATTTTACGTATCTATATAATTATTTATCATCATATCTAAGTGCAATAATTTCATGATAGTTCATTAATACTGTACTAAATTTTATTTAATTAAGACACAATAAGCTCTCACGTATTTGATTATATTTTCTTTTGGGAAACAAGGAATCTTATTTATTCATCTTGCGGTCCTATGCAAGACAATCGAGTTTGATTACAACCTTCCTCTCCATACAAGTGACTAGTATAAAGCCTACTACTGTTTGTAAGTACTTTCGAGAGGTACTCCCTCATTATACAGCCTGGTGGCTCTTCATAGGCTGCCTAAGTCAAAGTACTCCTGAGTTGAAGTTTAGCTAGGCCGTCAAAAACTTTGTTGCATTCTCGACCACTATACTATACCTTAGTATTACATGGCATCTCCGTTCTCAATCTGGTAATCCAGTAGGCAAATTTCAGGTAGCTATCAACATTGTCCACCAACGTCTTCGTTGCCAGCAAGCAGTCTATCTCAATGTTTGCCTTCGCCGATCCATTTGCTCGAATTTGTTCCACCGCCATATGAATCCTGACCAACTCCGCACCAGTGACTGATGAAGTATTGATATTCTTTATCCTACCTCCTATTCAGTGGTCTTGCGAGTTCTTGACGACTGCTGCCACAATTGCTCCGGTGTGGCTAACCGTTGGGTCAACATTTAGCTTGACTATATCTTGGTATGGCCTACTCCATTGAATTGCCCTGGTCATCTTTTGAGTTACAGGTTCCTTCCTCCAGGCCTCAATATAAGCTGTATTGCCCTTCTAATACATCCAACCTGGTGTTCAATCCTTTTGACCTCACCGTCAAAGGTCTGTCCATTTCTGAAGCGCCACATGTTGTGGCAAGTGATCCAAAATGATTCTTTCGGTGGATTAAGCTGCTTGTTAACCAACTACGGCCACCCTTCTTTGGTTGTAGGATTAAGGAACCTTGATTGTTCTTCAGTTGTGAGAAGATTGCACCATATTACTCTCACCGCATCGCAGTCTCGGAGAGCATGAAGGCTAGTTTCATCTGCCATCCGACATCTTGCACAAAGACCCTCCACGGACATATGTCTCACTCTTCGACGTTCGTTTGTGAGCAATGCATCGTGCTAAACTAGCCATGCAAACATCTGAGTTCTCACTGACACTTGTATCTTCCATAGACTCTCCCAATCACCCTGGCATACATTCTTGCAGAACATCATATGCTAAACTCAATGAGTATTTACCATCTGCAGTGTGGATCCATGCCCGATTATCTGCCCGTTATTGTCCGATCGGGACCTCTACCTTTAGAATAAGATGTACCACTTCATCATCAAACCAATGATTCAAAAATCTATATCTCATTGCGTAGTGTCCAGAACTATACTGGTGACTTGCAAGTCTTCGAGGTCGTTTGGTAAGGGACTCTCAGTGAGGTTCTTCAGCTGAACTCCGGGCTTCACCCAAATATCTCTCCTACATTAACAGACCCCCTCCAACTGGTATCAACAGAGAGTTATCAACAATGAAGTTTTTACCTTTAATAGTCGCATGTCCAAGCTGAGACGCTGACATTAACTTCCCCGAAATAACCTTTTCGAATCGATCCTCAATCACCTTACACCATATCGAGTCCCTGCCCGTCGCCGTTTCTCATGAATTTTTGAAGACGAGGGCCATATTCTTGTCCCTCATTGACTTAATCCCCAATCCACCATTCTTTTTGGAGATCATCACCTTGTTCCAGGCCACCAGCGAGATTGGTCTTGCTTTATAGATTCCTCCTCATATGAAACGCCTAACAATACCATCAATTCTATCACATAGGCTCAGGGGTAAGATTGCCGTCTGCATGACATAAGTTGGGATGGATGTTAAGGTTGATTTAGCTAAACACACCCTCCCTGTCAAGGATAAACTCTTTTCCACCCACACATTAACTCTACTTCCGACTCTATCAATAATATCAGTGTAATTGGATTTAGTAATTCTTGAGTGTATGATCAGAACACCCAAGTATCTCCCCAAATCCTCTGTAATTTGAAACCTGCTCAATTTCTAAACACACCTCCTGGTCGACCTTGGAACACTTCTGGAAAAGAAAATGCATGATTTTGCAACTGAGGTCACCTGAATGGATATTTTCCCAAAATCCTTGAAGCACTACATGATTGTCTTCATTTGGGTCTTGCTCGCTTCCACAAACATGATAAAGTCATCGATGAAGCACACATGAGCCACTAAAACTTCGATTCTTCCCAGTTTGATTGGTTTCTAGTGATTGTTCATGACCCTCTCCTGTATCATTGGAGTCAGTCTCTCTAAACTGAGTACAAACAAGTATGGGGACAACGAGTCTCCCTACCGGAGACCTTGACTTACTTCAAAGGGTCTGGATTGCTTCCCATTCCAGATTATAGTTGAGCAACCAGTGATAGAATTCATGATAAAACGTCTAATGTTCACAGGGAATCCCATCTTTATCAATGTGCCCTCAATGAAGGTCCATGACATTCAGTCATAAGTATTTTAGAGATCGGTTTTTATTGCCATTGTCTTCACTCCTTTTCTGCTCCACATGCCATGTATGATTTCTTGTACTAGCATGATGTTGTCAGTAATCCTTCTCCCCAGAACGAAGCTATTTTGTTTGGGAGAAATCCATCAAGGAATGAACCTTTTCATCCTCTCCATAACCATCTTCGATGCTAGTTTCAGAACTATATTATTCAAATATATAGGTCTTAATTGTTCACTTCTCTCAGGGTGCACCACCTTTGGAATCTAAATATTAGTGCCATTACATGCCTCCTCTCTTATTGAGTCTCCTACCAACATACCTTGAACTGTCTATGTCACCGAGTGGCCCACCACACTCCAATTACATTGAAGGAATTCAAGTGTGACCCCGTCAGGTCCTGCTGCCTTAAAGGGCTTCATAAGTTTCAAGGTGGCAAGTACCTCCTCCGCCGATGGCCTTGCTGCCAGAACATTCATTTCCACTGACTGAAGCTTGTGGAACCTGCCTAGAATAGCCAAACTAATATCGTGTCTCTCTTTAACTGGTTCAGTGAGGACCCCTTCAAAATGAGTCACCACCATATCCATGACTACAACCGCATCTAACACCCAATTCCCAGATACATCTTTAAGTAAAGTAATAATGTTATGCCTTCTTCTTTGATTCACCCAGGCCTGATAGAATTTAGTATTATTATCTTCGTTCTGAAGCCAATGAATATGTGCCTTTAGCTCCAATCATTCTCTTCCTTATTTATGATGCGTTGTAGGTGTGCATGCATATCAAGATACAATTTGTCAATAGTTTTGTCATATTGCTCATCTAACATATGCTGCAACATTTATTTGATTATATTTATGATATTATACTATATTTTACTAAATTCTTGTATTGATATAACTATTTATCAACATCTCCAAGTACAATACGTTAATAATAATTCATTAGTGTTGTACTGAATTTTATGATAAGTTGTTAGTACTACACTGCAATAAGTTCATGATAATTTGTTATTACTGCAATATTGTCATGATAATTTATTAATACCGTACAATACGATTCCTATTTCCCTCCTTTTTTACCTCCCCCTTTTTAAATTTATTTTATCTTTTTTTAATGTTCCTTCCTTTTTTCCTACTTCCCTCCTTTTCTACTTCCGTTATATTTTTTTTCTTCTATTTATTTTTCTACTTTCCTTTTCTTTTTTTCTTTGTCTCTTCAAAATTACTTGCGTCACTTTTGTATGCTGTTGATAGAGGGACATAAATACTTTGCAGTCGGGTGGGCTAGTGGGGATAAAGTCGGTGTGTAGCGTTGCTCCTCCCTAAATGTAATAATTTGATCATTTCGTTTTTAAAAATAATATTTTGAATATTAAAATTTTAAAATATTATTTCGATTTTTTAACCTTAAATATTTAAATATGCAAAAGTGGCATATTTGATATCTGACCTAAATGAAAACATATGCTCCCACTTTTGGCAATTGTTACTCCGGCCATGTAACTCGCACACGAGACCGCTTTTACTGTCCATCGTCGTGGTGCTTCACTTGCTATCCACCTGCGGAGAACCTGCTATAAGTGCTATCACCTGCGGACTTTTTTTGTCTCGAGACTCGTACTGTGCATGTGTGGGTTGATAGTAAGTTTACATGCATTTCAGATCATGCTATCCGACTCCAAAGCGCTAAGTGGAGGAGGAATCGGTGGCCTTAATGGCTGTTCTGTTCTATGCTAACCACCGTACCAAGTGTCCGCAAACGCACAATTGTATCTCCCTGACGCGTTGACTCACCAGTTCAGTTTGGCACACATGCCAACCCAACACTGTACCCAGCAATAACTGATGTCGTCGCCACTAATTTCTCAACAGCCAACAACCCCCATCACACTTAAGCTACCGCTGCGGTGTTTCTGCCAGTATAGTTCCCTCTTGTATATAAGAAAGACGCTACTACATCCCCGTCCCCCAAGTCACGGTAAACCTGAATTCTTCTTCTTGATTAACATACCTAGTTCAAGATGGCGAGCCACCGCGGTGCCGTGATGACGATGCTCCTCGCCGTAGTTATGCTCGCGGCGGTGTCCGGGACAGTCTCCGGCGCCATTACATGCCGAAATGTTTTAAACGCGGTGTTGCCGTGCTTCAACTACCTGCGCGGTGGCGGACCAACGGTGCCTGAGCAGTGCTGTAATGGGATTCGCAGCCTCATAGCAACTGCACAAACAACACCTGACAAGCAGACCGCCTGCAACTGTCTCAAGGCAGCTGCTAGATCTGCTGGCGCCGGCATCAACTACTCCTACGCAGCGGGGCTGCCCGGTAAATGCAACGCGAACATTCCGTACCCGATTAGCCCCAACACCGACTGCTCCAAGTAAGTAAACGCATGGTTGCACCCAGCCTACTAGGAAGACGTGCAAGCAGTTTTGGTTTAGATTCTTTTTCCCCAAAATCATTTGTCAATGTGTGTAGATGGGAATTCTCCATCAAGCCATTAATCATACAATACGCTTTCCTAATGTGTCTTCTCTTTGTTTTGTAGGGTTAGGTGAGCCACGAGCCAAATCAACAGGAGAAATGCAGAGTTGGGAATAAACTTGGACGTACAACGCACCAGATCCCATGTTTGGACCTAGTGATTGTCGTTGTCTAGTCAAGTACAACTGTTTGTTTCGTGTACACGGTGTTGGCTCTAGTTTTGTGAATGATGGATTCGTGCAGTTTATTTGGCCTTAATGTTATGTCTCAACGACAAATAAATTATGTTTAGTAGTGTGTAAAATAAAGGAATCTATAAATACGTAGTGTTTTGCCCTGTTTATTCGTTCATTGTATACAGAACTGAGGTAGCATTAGCTGGTTGTGGAACTTAAGATAATAATCTAATGTTTGATCTTAAAAAACTGTGATACTCACATATCCAATAGCATTTCGAGGTATCAACAACTCACACTAGTCATTCTTATCATGCTTGTTTGTATATTTCATACCCATCTGGAGAGTTCAACGTTACCATTTAAACACCAGTCTTACTATATTAATATACCACCATGTATATAACTCCTGAGATTTAAAATGTTTGGAGCCAAACACCCTCCTACGAATGTCACGTCATCGGAGCTGGAAATCCACATGTGAAACATGTTGCCATAAAAACTTGATTAGTTTACTATTTCAGTTTCCAATCGGATGGTACGCTGCAAAAGCGTTGTCCACATATAATTTTCAATGTGATCTATGTTTAAATACTTGTTGTTTTGATGAAAACATTGGATACAAGTAGGGTCGGAGCAAGATAACATACAGCAGTGGGGTCACCAAAGTTTTTAGAAACGTATCCTGATAATTATATTATCATGAATTCAATGTGCAAAAAATACGAAAGACAACTATTATTTGAACAAATTAAACATTTCTACAGTGGTGTAGTAGTCCAATGACAACTCTTATGCTATACATGCTGATGCTCCTATAAATACCGGGGAAAAAGGTATGTGACTTCAAATGTTCCTATGACAGAACCCATACAAGCAAAACAAAACTCCAGTAACTCAAGTTGTAAGGGGACATGCCCTGTTCTATCATCTTTGATATAGGGGTTATTCTTCATATGTTAAGGCAAGATGTCAGGTAAATAACTACGCACATGTTGAAGCACTATCAATTCAGAGGCTAGCTCTTCAATTATTTCCTTTGTTTACCATGAATATTAAAAGCATATTCTTTTCAAGGCAAGCGTTGTCCTTAATCACATCACCACCATTACTTACGAAATACTCACTAACATCCCTGACAAGAAGAATAAAGATCTAGGACCTAGGATCATGACACAACTTTAAAAAACCTAAAATATAAAAGAACATATCATAAGATTTACAACTACATCATAAAATGACATACTCGTTAATACCATTTTATCCAAACTTCGCACCTATGTTTTCTTATTAAGACACTGGGAAGGTGTGTAGAAACTTCTAGGTGAGCGAGGGCAAGTGCCCCACCTTGACAACCCCCGTCCCACTACAAATAAGGCTGACGTTATGATTTTGTGAATTTTAGAAAGAAACAAAATATAGTGTGATTAACTTGGGGAGAAATTTTATTATCAATAAAAAAGTACAATGAGTCCTATACATAAACTTGACTCAAGGTATGATGTACATGCGGAACACAATATGATAAATTAGATTGACACTAATTGGCTTGATAAGGAGAAGCCCATTAGACATAGTTAAGCCACTAAAATATACTTTCTCATTACAATGACACCCCCTCAAGATCTAGAGTATGCATCATTGATTCCCAAATTGCTACACATGTACTTGAAGGAGGAAGGGAAAAAACATTTTGATGAAGAAGGAATGTGTTCTCTAGTCTTTACATATGGATTGACGATCTTCTTGGAAATGACCATATCTCGTACGAAGTGGTAGTCAACCTCTATGTGTTTGGTGTGCTCATGAAACATAAGGATCTTTGCTATATGGATTGCATGTTAAGTGTAATGACCCTGACCTGGGATATGAGGTAACCCTATTTATTTTGGCTAATAAAGTTGATTAGAAATTTAATATAATCCTCTAAGGTGTTTTGTTATCGTGTGACACACTTATGTTCCAAGTTTGGTCCTGATTGAATGATGTTTGAGCAATGTTCCTTTGTTTTGGACCAAAGTACAATTTACCTAAGATGAGGGGCTATATTGCAAAATTTCACATTCTGAACATGTCTTAAGTGTTTTAGCATCATAAGAGAGAGAATGATGCTAAGTGGTGGCTTGTTGAAAGCCTAAATTCCATGTTTGAACTTGTTTGAATTATGCTAGTACCTTGTGTACCAATTTTGGTACAAATTGTAATTTACCCAAAATGTGGGGTTGATATGCAAATTACCACCTCTAGAGTGTTCCTAATTCCTCTATGTATCATTTAAAGGAGAGATAATGAATGATAAATCATGTTTGAATTATTTATGAGTGGTAGTATTCTTGTTGATGAAATGACCAAGAAAAGGGTTGAATATGAAACCTTAACTTGGGTTGTATCAAGTTGAAAAGCTTATATATGAGTGCCTATCGACCAAGGAGCCAAAGGAGGAGTCTCATATCATTTTTTGGACTCTTGGAAAATCCCATGACGTGCAAATCACCTCAAGGAGGTGAAGTGTATTGGGTTACAACTTCCTTAGAAAAATTGTATCGGGTTGTGAATAAAGTGGTGATTTTGTTGATATATTTTACTCAAAGGGATAAGTAATGGAAAAAAATTCATCCCTAGATTATCCTCAACTGTTTTGCATATCAAGATAAATGTTTATGCATGCATGTACACGTGTCATCCATGCATGGACACGTGGCACCTACTAGCTCAAATTGATGACACCTCATTTTTACACTCCTTCATGAACAATAAGTATATATACCCCTAGTTTCACCCCTTAGTGGAATTTTTTTGAATCTTACCACCCTCCTTCCCTAAGGTATCGTGCATAGGGTCCTTGTATCATGCAGGAGTGAACTGGTATCGTGCATAGGGCCTTGTATATCGTCCATAGCAAGATCATATCAGCCAAGTAAAGTGGTATCGGCCAAGAAGGGTGATATCGCCCATAGTGAAGTGTTTTGATCATAAGTGAGTGGCATATCGTGCATGGGTGGAGGCATATCGTGCAAGAGTAGTAGGGTATCGTGAAAGGGTGCTAAGGAGAAAGAAGGAGCTCATACTTAACCCTAAGGTGAGGCAATGATCATCTTCAACCTCAGATTGAAGCATGATTTTAGGGTTATGATCTTCCTTTCTTTTCTTCTTCACCAATTGCTTATCCATGGTGATTCTTTGCATATAGAGGAGTTTTGAAGTTCATCTTAAACTTTGGGAATGTGAAGCTTTGGATATTGGAGCTTTGAAGTTGTTCTTGAGGCGGGTTATATAACTTGAACCCAATCATATTATTATGCACCTTCAATTTTGTTATAATTGTTGATCTACTTGCAATTTCAATTTCTCCTGAATAATTGATGATCCTTTGAGTTCTAAAAGCTTCATGGGACTGTTTTCCATGACATAGAATAGTAACAACAAAGGTCTAGAGGTTGATGGTGATGACATCACCAAAGGTAAAGTGATATCAGGTTCAAGCACACAAGCAAGCACCTCTAACCTGATATGGTGATGCACCTACTCCACTAAAGTGATATGGATATGATATTATATCTTCTTGCACGATATGGTGGTGTATTATACACCTCTTGAACAATAGGAGGTCAAGCATACACCTTAAAATCGATATGGTGTGGCAAGCACACATACACCTTAAAACTGATATGGTATGGCAAGCACACACACACCTTAAAACCGATATGATATGGTAAGCACACTTACACCTCAAACCTGATATGGTAAACATACATACACCTCTAGGTGATATGGGTAGAAAGTATACACCTTTTAACTGATACTGGGTTAAGCATACACCTTTTTGGACGATATGGTGTTGAGTACATATCTCTAAAATGATATGGTGGGTAACCCAATACACTAGATGACAAGAGTGGAAAGGTGGTTAGTACCCTAGTACATGTGATGGCCAATACACTAAAGTAGGGTGTGCCCAATATCTTCAAGTGAGGTGAGGATGTTACACCCATGAATGGCGAAGTTGATACACCATATGAATGGTAAGGTTGATACCTTAATGGGTAAGGTTATGACGGATATGATGATGCCTAGATCGATATACACCTAATCCAATACATGTGTTCAACTTGACGTACATGATTCAACCCTATAAACCTTGTAAAGGTCAGGGAAGATACTCTTAGGAGTGATGAGTCTAACACCAAGTAATGGTGTGATTAATACCTTGATAGGTGAAACACCTAAAGTGGTTGATAATGGTATATCAACAATGCCTTGACTCGAGATGAGTCTATATCACTTTATGATAGTTGGGTAATTCAAGTGTGTGACTTATGGCCAATGAATTACAAGATAAATGTGATGGGCTAGTGCATAAAGTATTAGGATGGGAAATACCCTAATACACGATAAGTTGATGAACTTAAGTTAGGTAAAAGTGATGAGGGAAGTGATACACCAAGGCATGATAAATATCACATCCAGTACCTTAAGGTTGATACACCTTGATGCACCTTAAATCCAATATACATACATGAGTAACACACAAAGTGTGTCATGTCAATTGTTACATTAAGATGTAATGAGATTAATGCACTTTGATAAGTGTAGGCTAATAGGCCTCAAGAAAGGGTTATGCCAAGTTAATAAGGTATGATGTAATCAATATCCTAGTGAGGATGAGAGGGAAACTCATACTTTGTGTTCATAATCATTTAATGATAAATGGTGAGAATAAATAAGTATGATTGAATACTTATGATATCAATGTATTCTCCTAGATGTGTGGAGCAATGAATTAGGGTTTGGATTGATAATATGAACTGGAAACCCTATTCAGCTATATAGGGAAACCCTAACCCTAATAGTTGTTGCCTAGTGAGAGGTGACAAGATGTTTAATGGGCCTTGTGAGCCATGTGGTTAGTTGTTGCCTAGTGATAGGTGACAAGATGTTTAATGGGCCTTGTGAGCCATGTGGTTAGTTGTTGCCTAGTGAGAGGTGACAAGATGTTTATAAAAGTGTCATGTAAGAAATGATAATGTTCAAATAAACTAGGAAATGGAAACTTAGTAACATAATAATAATAATAAATGAATACAATAATAATAATGGAATATTAATCATACATGCTTTATTATTATAGACAAATAAGGGCTATAGTGTTTTGAATATGCTTGAAGGAGATAAAAGGAATACTTGTATTATATAAAGGATGTGAATAAGTATGATCGCTTGGCCAAGGTATAATGCCTAGTAAAGGTGATGTGGCATTCAATGATGAGATGCACAGGATTGGCATAGTCTAATGCCTGGAATAGTTTCATAGGATTGGTAATAACCCAATACCTGGCAGAGGCATGAAGCCTATAATTAATCACATGATTGGTAATAACCCAATGCCTGGCTATTAATCACATGATTGGTAATAACCCAATGCCTGGATGTTAATCATAGGATTGGTAATAACCCAATGCCTGGCTATTAATCACATGATTGGTAATAACCCAATGCCTGGCTATTAATCATAGGATTGGTAATAACCCAATGCCTGGTTGTTAATCACATGATTGGTAATAACCCAATGCCTAATTGTTAATCACAGGATTGGTAATAACCCAATGCCTGGTTGTTAATCACATGATTGGTAATAACCCAATGCCTGGTTGTTAATCATAGTATTGGTAATAACCCAATGCCTGGCTGTTAATCACATGATTGGTAATAATCCAATGTCTGGCTATTAATCATAGGATTGGTAATAACCCAATGCCTAGCTGTTAATCATAGGATTGATAATAATCTAATGCCTGGCTGTTAATCACAGGAGTGGTAATAACCCAATGCATGGCTATTATCACAGGGTTGGTAATAATCCAACACCTGCCTGTTATCAAAGGATTGGTGTAGTCCAATACCTGGAATAGTTGTACATGTTTGGCAAAGCCAATACCTGGAACTGATTATGATGATGTACATTCACATGACTAGTATATTTCAATATCTGATTAGCTGATTGGCTGAGACCAAAAGATAGAAATGAGAATGATTCATGTATGTCATACCATGATAAAGAGTATCACAACATAAGCTTGAGAGGTTGATATAGTATGATGGGTAAATGATATACATGTTCTTCATATTCCTTATAAAAAATAGATGATTTACTACTCTATAATAGATAGTTGCAATGCTTTAAAATATGAGAATGTTCTAAACTGCTTATCCTCTGCTCAGTTTAATATTATTTAACTATGATAATAATATTGTTGGCGGTGAGTTATATCTCTCACTGGGACAATTGTCTCACCCTGTGGGATCCACATTTTTTTTAGGTGGACATGTACGAGGGGGGTTGAGACCGTACTGTAGAGAAAAAACAACAGTAGCAGGGACAACAATGACAACTCAGGTTCAGTGTACTATTTGTCATGTCTTGTAGATAGAAGTCCTATGTGTCATCTTTGTACTCTCAGGTCCTTGGAGTTGGTTTGTACTGGTTCCATGAATGATCTGAGATTTTGGCTTGAATGCCTCGAGGTCTTATGTTGCTCCAGTATGTGTTTTGATAGAGCAACTATTATATGTTGTCCTCAAGATGAGATGAAACAATGTTGTACAATGTAAATCATGATATGTATGATTTTTGGATCTTTTAGTAAAATTTTTCTGTACAAGGATATCCTTGCAAAATGGTTTTAAATTTTAGTGATTTTTGTTAATCCGCTATTTATGTTTATTCCTCTTAATTAGTGATAATTTGTTTGTCAGTTTGATGATTGTCGTTACATTAAGTGTCACATTTATGGATGGCTGGAGAGGATATAGGAATGCCAAGCACATGAATAACTAATGTCGCCCATTGGATCTCACAACATGCATGGGACATAGCCTGATATATTTCACTACTGGAACACGCAACAAGTGATTGATTCTTACTTTGGCAGTTGATGGGAAGACTTACGAGGTGAACATATTATCCATATGCAGATGTCCTGTCATTATTGCCCCTAGACCAATTGACATCAACATAGTAGGTTAAGTAAATATCTGGAAAAGGAAGACCCTAACATGTTGCAACTTTCAAATATCTTGGAATCTTATGTACTTGGCTCTGGTTACTGATGAGAGGCTTAGCCATGTACCGATTAACAACATATACTAAAATTGTTTAGGGTCAAGAAAAGACTTCCCCTAAGGCATTACTTTAGTGGTAGTCCATTGCAGTGGAGACAAGATTGGAGTCAAGCATTCCAAAATTAGCCAACACATCTAGGATATCTACAATCTGAGGGGTAGATTCTACTTTTTAAACATAAACATTTGATGCCCAGTAAGTAAAGAAGATGTCCAAGGTCCTTGGTGCAAAAACATGATTGGAGAGATTCCTTCAATGCTGAAATTCCTATAGTGCCAGATCCAATTATGATGCTATAATCAATATATATAACTCAAATGAAGATTCCATTAATTTTAAAAATAAGAGAATGTGATCACTAGAAAATCTAGAAAAATCCAGAGAGGTAAGGATGTCACTTATCTTGTTGACCATGCTTGAGGAAACTGCTTCAGACCATACATGGAGCATTTGGGGTGGAAAAATTGAGAAGAATCCCCCTCAATAGTAAATCCCAGCGATTGCTTCATATAGACTAATCTCCTCTATCTAACCACGAGCAAAGACATTTTTACGTCAAGATGGGATAAAGGCCAATCTTATTGTGTTGCTAAGATATAACAAGTCGGACAGTATGATAAGAGTGTCTATTTAAAAGGTCACAAAGAAGTCTTTTTCATATGTTGCATAAAGGCTTTGGTAATTAGATGGGATTTAAGACATTCAATAGATCCATTAAAATTGAAATTGGAGGATAATATTCAGAGGCAACCTACAATGTTCTTATTAAGAGATGATAGGACAAGATACCCATTTCCACTCTCATGCAAAGACATTACTTGTCAATGCATCAATGATTTGCAATGAGGGTGTCCGAGAGACACAAGGTAGTTTTTTGGGATTTAAATGGAGTCTAAATGTTTGGAAGTTATTTTAGAATTGCAAGAAAGTTTTTTTTGGTCTCAATTGCAAGAATTTTGGAACACCACAAGTCAAAAAATGGTATGATCAAGAGTGCAAGAACGTATACTATTTTGAAGAAATATAGGGAACTTTGAGTCCCCAGAATCAGATCATTGTACTGGTTAATGGAGATAGGGATTCTACACTGGGTGGTATATGCTAGGAAAGTCAAGAATCAAATTTGTTGTAGGAGGAATGCTAGGCTCTCTTGGATCAGTGGAAGGGGGATCCACCGTTATAGACTCATCTTGATCAAACATATCGAAATAAAAAAATATTAGGAAAAGGTGACTAACCGATGGAATGGAAAAGAAAACATCATATTCATTGATGGTGCCATAGGTTGAGACATACATGCATCAATGTTTGGACTGGTGGTATTTTCTATTATTTATTTTCCCTTGTATCAGATAGTTGAGCTTCCTCTACTTAAGCCCATTATTATTAGTTTAATTGTTATGTTGTGACTTCGGTACATCATATCCTGAGACAAGGCTATATATATGACTCTTGGTAACCCTGATTCTCTCATAATAAGCATTTATCTTCACTTGGTATCAAGAACATCCATCTCGTTTCCAAAAAGAGCCTCCTTTCCCACCCGATATTGTTCTTCCTCTTCTTCTTTATTCTACTTCTTCTTTTCTTCTTATCTCCTACACCCACTGCACCACCCACCCTTCCTCCCTCCTTCCTCTAATAAGAAGTCGTGATGGATGTGGATATCCACCACTATCAACCACTGAGCGTGCAACTGGAAGTCGTGCATTAGCATGCCATGCTGTCGCAACTAGCAAGGTGGTTTCCAAGGATGGAAACCTCCATCCTATTATTGACTGGGCTATGATATTTGGTCGTCTGCCCTCTCTTCTATATTGTTTGGGGGTATCTCGGTGCACCTGATCTTTAGTGGGGGGGTCGTAGGTCGCCGCCCTCCTTAGAGTTGCACCTGTGACCCCTTGGTTGGATGCTCTGTGTCATAGCAACCTTTGCAGGAATCTGACTAGTATACCTTTCCTTCAACATTATCCATCAAATTTGACTATTGGCGTGTTGATCCCAGCATGGTAGAGGTTATGTTTCTAAATAAAAGGCTATAACAAACCAAACCCTCTCTTTTCTAATAATTTTCTCACCATATATTTTCTCTGCGTACATGGGTGAGTGACAATAATTATTAAAGAGCTATTATATCCTTCATACCATAGTGTATCATTCTTGTAACAAGCTATGTTTCTTTTTTGCTTTCTCCTCTCACTATGCATCTTATTGATGATTGCTCATATCAAACGTTTCTCTACTAGTTTTCTACTGTGATATCCTTCTTCAACACTGTTCTACTAGTGTGATTACTTTGATATCTTTATCCACTGACATCCTACAAATGTGAAATTTTCATCTTGTATGATGGCATGGATGATGACAAAAATCACCTCAGATCATTTTCTACAATGACAATGTGCCAATCTCCATAATCAAGTTGAATGGAGATAATTACCTGCTTTGGATGTATATCCAAACCATGTTAGAGTCTAAAGATAAGGTGAAATTCATTGAAAAACCTACTAAGGATACCCTAGCTCCCAGGGTACCACCTTCAGCCAACACAAATAAGAACAACTTGTAACCACCATGGCCAAAGAGAAGGAAGAATAAGAAGAAGAAGATGCCAAGGAAAGGGAGAGATACCTACCACAAGAGAAGGAATGGGACAAGCTAGAAAGGCGTTTCGCCCAACACACCAGCAGTATCAGCCACCACTTGCTCCACTCTTCTCCTAGCTCGGCCACCAAAAGAAGGGAAATAACTAAATGAACCAAATATCCAAGCAAGCAAAGGAGGGGTTCGTTTATATATTAAGGGGTGAAGAGGGAGAGCAAGGCAAGGTGGCACCCACCCCTAGCACACTTGTCCAAGGAACATGCCACATGCTAGCACCCCAAAAACCCAATCCCATGAGTTGCCACCCACTTAGAAAAGCAACAACCACTTGTACAAAGATGGTGACATAAATGAGGCTAAGGTGGAGGGTGTGTGTCGCCCAAGATGGCAACCCCACACACAATGGCCGATACAGCTTCCTGCCCGATACAACAACACTCCTTGGCCTATACACCAAGGTCCAACCCGATACCAAGCTTCAACAAGGCTCAACAAAGAAAAACAAAGACCAAAGCTACTCAAACAAAGATCCCAACCCATCCTCTCAACCCTGGAGGATGCAAGGAGAGAAAAAGACATCTCTCAAGGTGATAATCTTGCACACCAACCCTAAAACTTAGGTAATTTGCAAGTTTCACATCAACCTCTCAAAAAAGCACAAACAAACCCTAATCACAACTTCAGGTGATTAGTAAGCATCTAAACACAAGGTTTAGGCAAAGCAAACAGGGTAAGCCCAAAATGAAGGTCAGGGTCCTTACATTACTGGAGAGCCACAAGGTATTCTAGATCCGCAAACATGAACATTAGTGTTGGGTCTTATACTGAAGGAGGAGGAATGATAGGAGAGTGTGGGATGGGTTCATGATCTGATGGGTCAAAAAGATCAAGATCAACAAACTCCGTTGAAGACTAAGGTTGGGGCAGAGAGGATTTTGACGTGGAGTCAAAGAACATATTAAATTCATGAAGAATAACCTCATCAGAGACATACATACAATGGTTGATAAGAATACAACAACATAACACTTTTAAAAGGCAGAATATCCAAGTATATCTGTCTTGATAGAGAAAGCATCACATTTATCTGCTTTTGGGTCAAAGTTACACAAAAACATAGTACACCTAAAAACCCATAAAGGAAGATGAAAAGCCATTTGTGTAGGTAAAACAACTGAAAATGCCTCTTGTTCTGAACAACCGAACATGGCTATTGATTAATAAGGTAGCATGCTGAGAATAGTCTCACATTCATAATTCTTAGGTAATTTGTCTAGAAAAATACGAGCATAAGAGATATCAAGTAAATGGGGATTTTTACGTTCTGTCACCCCATTTTGTTGTGGGGTGTAAGTGTGAGAACATTGATCCAATTCTAGAGTAAAAGGAATATACATGAGCCAAAACATATTTGAAAGTATTGTTTCTCTAAAATATTTTAATGGTTGACTAGAGTGTGTTGAAATCATTTTTATATAAATTCTTAAAATATCAATCATCTCATCACAATATTTCAACAGATATAACCACATTAAGCGAGAGACATTACCAACAAAAGTAATGAAATAACAAAATCCATTAAAAGTAGTAGTTTGGAAGGAACCACAAATGTCACTATGAATAACATCAAAGATAGCTTTAGAACAAAGACTAGTTTTCTAGGAAAAGAAATCTATGATGCTTTTCAAACTCACATGAGTCACATGGGAGGTTTATTAAACTATATGAAGAGGGCTCTAGGTGATTCAACTTCCCAAGAGAGGTATGATTGTATCATTGGTGAAGCTGAAGACTTGTGCTTACAAGGAAAGAAGACAAAATGACATCACCAAAGTAATAAAGGTCACTAGATCTAGAACCCGAACCAATCCTTCAACCAGTCTGAGAATCCTTTATAGAAAAACCTTCTGGCTACCAAAGGTGACATTAGAAGTTGTGTAATACCCCTCTCTCACTTAATTGTCTTGATAGGTGAGCCAACTCTCTTCAACTTTTAGGGCTTCTTGGTGGCAGTCTTGAGGTTGAAGATGACCAACCCTTCATGGTCCTTGAATCCTTACACGATACCCTTTGATGTGTTCTGCTCGATATCCCTCTTCTAGGGATGAGCCTTGGGCGATATGCTAAGTGGTGTTTTGTTGACCCTTTGACAAATATGGACCCTTACCCTAGATGATGTTGTTGGGCGATATGCCTTTGACCGATATGGACCTTTGCCTTAGAGGGTGTTGTTGGGCATTATGCCTTTGGTCGATATGCTTGGTAGACATCCCTAGTTTGAACGATAGGCTACCTTGGGCACCATGATGTCATTTGATGGATGGCAGTAATGTGCCTTGGACGATATGAGAGTTCCTTGGGCACCATGTTATGCTAGCCAAGGGGGTTGCTTGTTGGGCAGCAGGGTTTTGACCTTGGGTGTTATGGATGTGGGCGACATGGTCTTGATGGTTGCCCGATACGAAAACCCTAACCCTAGCTTAGGCGATAGGGTATATTGGCCGATAGGGTGAAGGTGCTTCCCGATACACTCTTGTACCTGGATGACTGATATCCTCTTGGTTCATGGCTACATGACACACCTTTGGTTCTAGTCTACTTGTTACCCCTTGTGCATGGGTGCACGTTATGCTTGTGACCAATATGTATGGCCAGTGCCCTAAGGTTTTGGTGCCCTAACCAATAGCATTTTTGGGGAGGGATATGACCCTACCCGATACCCCTTTGGGTGAGGGATAGTGCTCTACCCGATACACCTTCGGTGAGGGTAGGCGATACCTTTAGCGAGGGATGCATCTAGCCTGGGAACCCTAGTTGGTGAGCTTGCTATCTTGAGCCCCATCTTTGGTTATGATGTTGAGATATGATAGATGGGTTGTGACCAGTGATATGGTGGTTGCCTAAGGTTGATGATAAAGTGAGATGATAGATCATGGATGTGTAACCTTTAAGGATGTATCCTTAGGGATGGTTGTGTTCATGATGTTATGAGATATAGGGCATGGTGGATGCTCACGGTTTTGTAATATTAATATAAGTTGTTTGGATTACCATCTACAACTTTATGCTTCATGTGTCCATAATCAAGAATGTTATTCCAATCTTATGCACTTCAAATCTTAATGGCACAATAATCATAACATGTTCTCTAAAGATATGTGTTTGGTGATCCAATTATATCTCTTGATATGCATACTAACCATGAAGGTGTTATCAATTGAATTCATAGTCAGGTCAGATCTATGAGGCGTATGTGTTTTGTATAACACTTAATAAGGATGCTCCTTGTTGATGAGATAACATGTATCACCAATATGATGAGAAAGATCTGGTGACATGATAAAGGTAGAGTGCCTGATTGAGGTGTTAACCTCTGATGATGACATGAGGGATTGTTATCCCATGATGATGATGTATGATGATGAAGCCTTGAGGGGCAGTGGCATTATATGGTGAGGGATTGAGATCCCATGGCAATGTGGTGATGATGGTAATGGAGTGACACAATGTTGTTTATGTTTTATAACCTGGTTGCCTCAACAATTCACCTAAAATATACTAATTAATTACAGTGGAACATTTCATGTAGTTTTGCCCTGGACATAGATCCATCATCATCAATAGTTGGTGATGGTGAAACGGGTTCTCCTATGGGTTAACCTGGAGTGCATATTGTTGAACATGCAAGGCTTCTCCTAGCCAAAAATAGGAGGATTAAAGTGCAACTTCGGTTGTAGACTTAGTATGGTTGGAGCACGGTGAACATGCCCATGGCTCGATATGATAGAGCATGAATGCGTTCATGGCTCAGGAGAACGGTGAATAGTCCTGTTGCTCAAGGTATGCTAGCGCCGAGACCTGTACCAAGGTGGGCTAGAGAAAAGGGTAGACTGCGTGAGCTAACCCTGTGGCTGAGGCCACTCAAGCAAGAGACTACAGTCCTGTATGGACCCTGACCCAGGTTTTGGACTAACCCTCTTTGCTTTGCTTATGAAAGGTGCTTAGAACCTTAATCTAATCTCTCTAGATGTTTTTTTATCATGTGACAAGCTCATGTTTCCAGTTTGGTCTCGTTTGGATGTTGTTTGAGCAATGTTTGCTTGTTTTGGACCAATGTGCAATTTACCCAAAGTAAGGGGTTATATTGCAATATGTCACATGTAAAGCATGCCTTTAGTTCTCTTGCATCATTATAAAGAGAATGATGTTGTGGGGCACCTTGTGGAGTACCTATGTTTCAAGTTTGAGCTTGGTTGGTTGATGTTTATGCTTTATGTGCTAGTTTTGGTGTAAATTGCAAATTACCCAAAGTGGAGGGTCAATATGCAATTTATCAGCTCTAGAGTCACCTCCCTTCTGTTTTGCATCATCTAGAATGTGGATGGAGGTAGGGGCGCCTTGTTTTGTTGATAAATGAGGAGTGACATCTCTATATGGTCTTTATATCACATATGTGTCACATAGGCCACCTTGTCCTTTAGTGTATCGACTAAGGCTTGAAGGTGTGTCACCCAAGAGAGGTGTGTCGGTCATGGAAGTCGCACAACTACATGATACACACCCTAGAGTGTATCACCAGGCCATGCATGAGCTGTTAGGGTGGCAACAAGTGGCGTTATGAGCTAGAGCAAGTGGCACCTTGGTTTATGGGGTTATGACACCTCTCCCTTGCTACCTCTCTCTTCCTTGGTGTATATAACTCCCTTCCTCCTTATCCAAGCAATCCTTTCCGGCCACCTTCCTTCTCCTACCTGTATGGGTCGAGCATGGGAGCTTTGGGAGCTAAGGAAGACTCCCATGGAGCATGGAGGGGCAAGCTCCTTGGCCATGGAAACTCCTTACTCAAGATCCGACCTTGGTGAGTCATGCTTCTTTGCTAGTTTTTCCTTGTGCTTTCTTCTTCACCTTCCTCTTCCCCTCTCGGCCATGGATAGGCCCTTGATAAGAGTAAGCAAGGCCGTGGTTATCTCCCCTCCTTCCTTATTCTTGAGCTATACATAACCATAGTTTCTTTTTCTTCTTCTTCCTTTATTTCTTGAGGTGATGATGATGATGCCGAAGGCATGTTTGGAGCTTTGGATGGGTGTTGTTCTTGGAAAAGAACGTGTGTTTGATTCTTGGATCATGAATCTTGATGCCTTCCATGGAGATCCTCTTAAGGCGGGTTACATAACTCTTAACCATCTCTATTATGCACACTCTCCATATATGTATATAATGGTTCTTGTACTTAAATCATTACCTTTTCTCCATGATAGATATATATATATGGAACTTGGAATCTTATCTAATGGGAATGCTACGTTTTATTACTGCCTTTAGCTTGTTTTCCTTGTGCAAGATAATAATGGGTGTCTAGAGGTTGAAGATGACTAGTCTGATATGGGGCTTTGCCCGATACATCTATGTTTTGCCCGATATAGTACCTTGTTTAATGAGTTCTGCTTCAGTTGATGGTTTGTGGCAATACCCCTTTCTCTCCTTTGGACTTGAAAGGTGATCCTATAGTCTATATGTGTTGGGCAATATGATGTGGTGACCGATACCTCTTTCCAACCCTAGGATTAAGGTTTGGACGATATGGTTGGTGGACACCTAGTTGATCCCTTGGTTGTTATGTGCTCTAATTGGTGGCTCCTTAAGGTTGTTGCTCGATACCCTCTTCTAGAGTTGAGCCTTGGTGATATGATAAGTGAACTTTTCATTAACCTTATGACCGATATTCACATCTACCCAAGATGATGGTGGTCGGCCGACATAATACCCTAACCTTAGTGTCTTGGACGATATGGAGCTTCAACCCTAGCTTGGGCGATAAGGTTGTCCTAGGTGACATGAATGATCTACCCTTGTTGCAGGAGATGGTCTTGAGGTTGAAGATGGCCAACTTGGTATGGTCCTTGTGCCCTTGCACGATACACTTTTTGGTGCCCTAAATGATACCCCCCTCATCTAGGGTTTTCCTTGAACGTTATGTTGCCCGATATGACTCCTTACCATGGTAGTATTGTTGGACGATATGGATAAGTCTTGAGCTTAGAATGATGAAACCCTAGGTGGGCGATACCATGGCTGCCTCCCTGACTGTTATGAGCGTGGTTGATGGGATTTTATGTCGGGCATGCAGTTTGTGCTTGCACGACACTCTCTAAGCGAGTTTCCCGACATGGTGCCTTAGTGGTCACCCTGCCCGTGGATGACATGGAGCCTTAAGTGATAGAGTTGCCCTAACCCTAAGCTGACTGATAGGGGTACTCTTGTTGTGATGATTTCTTGGGTGATATGCTGGATGCCCAATATGGTGCTCCATGAGTGACAAGGATATAAGGTTGGGCGATATGGACGATCCCTTGATATGATGCCCGATATCATCAACCCTAGAACTTTATAAGTGTGTAGGTGTGCATGGTTTGGGTGACATCAGGGCTAAGTGTGTGGTCGATACCCGACAAGGAGATATGTTACCTTGGCCGATATGCCCTGCCCGACACATGGTCTCTCTCTTGGATGATTACCCAACATGACTTCGTACATGATAGCTTGGATGGTCCTAGGGTTGAGGTTTGGCTGTTACATGTCTTGAGCTTGACGGTACCTTGGACGATAGGGTACCATGGGTGTCATGGAAACGTTGAAGTAGTGTACCTTGGGTGGTATGAAACCCCCTTAAGTATATTGATGTGTTAACCAAGTAGGTGGGCTTGTTGAGTGCCATGATCTTGGCCGATATGGCCTTAGGCGGTAGAGAGTTAAGGGTTGCTCAGTATGAAACCCTAACCCTAATGGGCGGTAGGGTTTTGGATGATAGATGGCGCCCATGTGCTACACAACGCTGGGTTTCCCGATACCACCCTGCATGTTGATGCACGATACATGTTATAGCCCTAGTTGCACGATACCCCCTTTGTGCATGAATGTATGACATGTTGATAGCCGACAATCTTGGGTGAGAACTGGTACTCTATCCGATACTCCCTTTTAGTGAGGGATTGTTTGGTCACTTTATGCTTTTGGTGAGGGTAGGCGACACCTTTAGTGAGGGTTGTGCCTAACTTGATAATCCTATGCATGTTTCTTGAGCTTACACCTTTGATCATGATGAGCTATGACAAGATAGGTTGAGAACCCTTGTATAGTGGTTACCTATGGTTAATGATAGATGAGCTTATGATTAAGCTGGATGGTGGATCATGGTGTATGATCCTTAAAGTTAATCCTTAGGGATGATGTGCATATGTTTTAAGTTATAGGGTATGATGGGATACCCATGATGTGGTAACAGTAGTATGTATTGAGTTATACACCAGTTATGACATTAATCTGCATATGTTCATAATGATGGAAGAATATTCCAATGCTATAACCTTAATCTTGATGACATGATAATCAAAGACATGTTCATTAGATATGGGGCATGATGGATTCCCATAGTTTGATAACAATAATCTAAATTGACTACAGACACAACTATGAACATGGATGTTGCTCCAATCCTGTGCACCTAAATTCTTGATAGCATGATGATCATAATATGTTCTCTAAGACCTATGTTCTATGTTTGGTGATCCAGTTATCTCTTTCTTATGTAAGCTAACCATACAGGTGTATTGAAGTCATAGCCAAATAAGAGCTATGGTGATTATATGATTACGTGCTTTATACAACACTTGAGATATGTGTAATATCTAAGTAATAATGATATGTCTTGTTGATGAGATAACATACATCACTAGTATGATGAGAAATACATGTTGAGGTGTGATCCTCTAGTGATGACATGGGGGATTGATATTCCCTAATCATGTTGATGATGCCTTGAGAGGCACTGGTGTAATGTGCTGAATTCAGGGATTGATATCCCATGATGATGAAATGATGAAGCCTTGAGAGGCAGTAGCACTATGGGATGATGTGAGGGATTTATATCCCATGGCAATGTGATGATTGTTGAGGGAAATGGAAATAGCAGTAACAACAGAATACCAATGTAATGAATCTAATGTTGTTCATGTTTTATATATGGTTGCTTAATACAACTTGTTTGCCCCAACAATCTACTTAAAATACATTAACTAATTACAGATGAATCTCTCATGTAGTTTGCCCTGGCCATAGATCCATCATCATCAGTAGTTGGTGATGGTGAAACAGGTTCTCTTGCGGGTTAACCTGGAAGCACATATTATTGAATATGTGTGGTTTCTCCTAGCTGAAAATGAGGAGGTTAGAGTGCAACTTCGGTTGTAGACTCAATATGTGTATAAGAGCATGGTGAACAGGCCCATGGCTCAGTGTAATAGAGCATGAATGCGTTCATGGCTCAGGGAGCACAGTGAACTGGCATGTGGCTCAGATATACTAGCGCCAAGACCTATACCAAGGCGGGCTAAAGAAAGGGTAGCCTGTGGGAGCTGACCCTGTGGCTGAGGCCACTTAAGCAAGAGACGGTGGTCCTACTTTGGATATCGTGCACTAACCACGAGGAGGTGAGGTCATGGAGTCTGACTCTTCAATTGACCTTGTATGGCACCGGCTTGGGATTCGCAATCGGAGGTTGGATTTGAGCGGTACGGCTCACTTCCTCAGGGCATAATAATTCATAATCAAGCCGTATAGTATCCTACTTAGGGAAAATATGGAACATTAGTTGAGGCCTTGTTTGTACAAGTTGATCTAGTTAAAATCTGTAGTTTATCATATGAACCTTATATAATGTGATGAGTTCTTATAAATCTTATCTTGTCAATCATGTTCCATAAAGAATATTTGGTTATAGGCCTCATAAGCATCTTGGTAAGGTTAGCCCTACTCAGTATACTGCTCTTATAATCTGCTTATGTCAGTTATCCGTGATCATAATAAAGCTAGTAGAGGGTTATGTTTCTCGCTGGGACTGTGTGTCTCACCCCGCTGGTTAATAACCCTTTTTAGGTGGACGTGCCTGGCGAGATGAAAATCATGTGGCTACGGATGTTATGTAGAGGTATCATACTTGGTGGGATAGATAGTGTCTGGCAATAGAGTCCTATGTGCCATCCCTATACACTTAGGTCTTCGGGAGAGCTTTCCGACGTTTCTTGTACAATGATTGATGTATGGTTTTTGGTATGTATCTTGATGTAAAGCATCCTGGAAAATAGTTATTTCATGTAACGAGATGATGGGAAATTATGTTGTAGCACCTGAAAAGATGTTATGAAATCCAAAGTGTTGGTTCAGATGTAATATGCTTCATCTTGTGGTGCTTGCTGTAAATCGATTTTAATTTCCCGTGATTTTCGGTAATCTACTGGTTTGCATGTAATCGTGTTTTGTTGTGGATGGGGTGTTACAGTGTTTGGTATCAGAGCTCTAGGTTCTCCGAGTCTACAGGGACACTAGGACTAGGATTAGGATGGTGTCTAAGGTTGGACGGTGACATAATATATGGTGCATACTACCTAATCTCAGTACTTGATGCCCTGGCCAGATATTCAAATATTGAAGACAAAGGTAAGTATGGAGCATTAGATTGTTTCCTCCTTGATTACTCTGATCAAGTAGTCATTCTAAAGAAATCTAAAGAGCATAACAAAATTAAGAATATGATGAGATAAGTTCTTGAAACTGTAATCTCAAGAGATATATATGATAAAAGACAGATTAACTTGTGATAACAATGTAAGTTAAAGCATAGAACTTACACAAGATGAAGAAAGTACCTGAAAGAAAAGATAAAGTTAGAAGAAAGAGAAGAATAAGTGATGAGTAAACAAGATGGAACCTGAGATAATCTCAGACCAACCAATGAACGTAAGCAAAAATGTGAAAGAATGAAGTGCAAATTCATGATAAGAAAAAGAGAACAAGGGAGATGATCCTTATTCAATAAAGAATATGTGAAGAATAACGATATTTTTCACAAAGAGAAAACAAAAATATGATATAATCAGGAACTAATCATGATTATGATGGAATGGTAACACGAGAAGAAGAATAATAACATGTAATGGTCTTGATGTTTCCTGTGCTGAGTGCAAGGAACCCAAGAAGATACAAGATAAAAACCAGATGGAACAAGGTTTAACGTTGTATATATGGTTGGAAACTCATGTAAGGATCAAAGAAAGTGATAATATCCTCCCCTTTGATATGAAACGTTAGATGTTTATGGGTTGATGGTAGGAGTTTGTTCTTTTGTGTTCCTTCCTTCTGAGGGAATGACTGTCAAGTGGACCTTGTGTCACTTGATATGTACGCTTTTGGAGTGATCGCTGTTTGGATACTTCAAAAAGTATCAACTAATCTTGGACTTTGGTTTCCAAGATGGGGATGTCTGTGATGGATGATGACGGTAGGATCCTCTTGGCAAGCCTTCTGAGAAGGGGTTGAGAATCAAGATGTCTATATCGTGGAGGTATGAAGGTGAACCGTCCTGATCGATCATCCTTGACCTTGAACCTACAAGCTAGAAGCTTGTTTGGCGTTTGGGATCTGTGTGGTGACCCTCAAAGTAGCAATTCAACACCATAGAGGAACATTGATAAGGATAAGCAAGTGAGGACTAGATGGTTTGATCAGGCAGCAGATGGCAACAGGCAACAGTTAGATCTTATGGCATAAGCTGGCTAGAAACGGTAGAATGACCAGTGTGTGGTGACATGTCGAATGGAGTCACTCCATTCTGCTTTGTCTTCTTCTTACCTCTTATCTGCTCTAGTTGATCCAGTTCAGGATGTACCCTCCTTTGAGTTCTTGTTGTACGTTTGGCAAATGTTTCCTTCCTGTTAGTCAGAAGAGAGATAGTCTATTGTCGAGCACCTTGTTGATGACTTGGTTGTACATGATGAAGTATACTCTTCTCCGTATCCTTTCCTTTCCTGGATGTGATAGTCGGGTGATTCCCTTTTTGTGTGACATGTCAAGGATCGTTATAACCCTGGGAACGGGTATCCTTGGAAAGGTGTGAAGTTGTCTCAGATGGAGAGGTTGGCTTTGGTTTGATCCGTCCAAGTGCCTATAGTGTGGCTATCTTATGTTAAGGGTTTATGCTCCACATAAACATGACATCAGAAGGTATGCACCCAAGGGAAAGAAGTGTTGTAAGGTCATCTTGGGAAAGTTCATCTAGTTGAGCCTATTCCTTGGAATACTCCTAGCCAAGTTTCGAGTAACAAAAGATCCAGGCGGGATGTGCAGCGGTTAGAGATGGACGAACAAGGGTTGGGCATCCTATCCTAATCAGTTGAGATAGTGCATATCTGTTACCATCTGGGTTGGTACTCGTTGTGCTCTTGGGAGCTGACATGAACACATGACAGGCTTGAAACTGAGATGATGTGGTTGTTGTTAACCCAATATGTTTAACTTCTTTTGTGTTGAGCCTTGAGCGATACATAGTGAGGTGCCGTATGATCCCTGTCATGTGCTTACAAGTTTTTTGTAGAGTATGTATCTTGTGATAACCTCTTCTGAGAAAAGATCCCCCTTCAGTAGAGACATCCTTTGTGAAAAGAGAAGGAACAGTTGAAACATATATAACAGAAAGACAGTGATACAAGTTATGCAAAGCTTAAGTGCCAAGCCTGTGAGATCAGAAAGCACAGTGGAAACATAATGAGGAATATGATACATCAGTAGAAGGCTGAGTAATATGAGTTGCATATGATGTTCCAGTATCTAAGAGTGTTACCAGACAAAGAATGATCAGACCGAGGGTTGAGTCTATGACCAGTACAAGGAAACCCTAAGTGGCCCTGGGAGAAGAGAAAGTATGTTGGTCACAGATCTATGACACTTAGGAGTCTTGTGGAGTTGTATGATGTGATGCGCGAGTAACACTCGTCTTCCTTCTGCTTGGGATTTCGGGGACGAAATCCTTGTTAGGGGTTTATGACTTGTAAGGACCCTGAACCAGGTTTTGGGCTAACTCTCATTTTTTTGTTTATGAAAGGTGCTTAGAACCTTAATCTAATCTCTCTAGATGTTTTTTTATCATGTGAGAAGCTCATGTTTCCAGTTTGGTCCCGTTTGGATGTTGTTTGAGCAATGTTTGCATGTTTTGGACCAACATGCAATTTACCCAAAGTAAGGGGTTATATTGCAATATGTCACATGTAAAGCATGCCTTTAGTTCTCTTGCATAATTATAAAGAGAATGATGTTGTGGGGCACCTTGTGGAGGACCTATGTTTCAAGTTTGAGCTTGGTTGGTTGATGTTTATGCTTTATGTGCTAGTTTTGGTGTAAATTGCAAATTACCCAAAGTGGAGGGTCAATATGCAATTTATTAGCCCTAGAGTCACCTCCCTTATTTTTTTCATCATCTAGAATGTGTATGGGGGTAGGGGTGCCTTTTTTTGTTGATAAATGAGGAGTGACATCTCTATATGGTCTTTATATCACATATGTGTCACATAGGCCACCTTGGCCTTTAGTGTATCGGCTATGGCTTGAAGGTGTGTCGCCCAAGAGAGGTGTGTCGGCCATGGCAGTTTCCCAGCTACACTATACACACCCTAGAGTGTATCACCAGGCCATGCATGAACTTCTAGGGTGGAAACAAGTGGCGTTATGAGCTAGAGCAAGTGGCACCTTGGTTTATGTGGTTATGACACCTCTCCCTTGCTACCTCTCTCTTCCTTGGTGTATATAACTCCCTTACTCCTTATCCAAGCAATCCTTTTCGGCCACCTTCCTTCTCCTACATGTATGGGTCGAGCATGGGAGCTTTGGGAGCTAAGGAAGGCTCCCATGGAGCATGGAGGGGCAAACTCCTTGGCCATGTAAACTCCTTGCTCAAGATCTGACCTTGGTGAGTCATGCTTCTTTGCTAGTTTTTCCTTGTGCTTTCTTCTTCACATTCCTCTTCCCCTCTCGGCCATGGATATGCCCTTGATAAGAGTAAGCAAGGCCGTGGTTATCTCCCCTCCTTCCTTCTTCTTGAGCTATACATAACCATGGTTTCTTCTTCTTCTTCTTCCTTTGTTTCTTGAGGTGATGATGATGATGCTGAAGGCATGTTTGGAGCTTTGGATGGGTGTTGTTCTTGGAGAAGAACGTGTGTTTGCTTCTTGGATCTTGAAGCTTTATGCCTTCCATGGATATCCTCTTAAGACAGGTTACATAACTCTTAACCATCTCTATTATGCACACTCTCCATATATGTATATAATGGTTCTTGTACTTAAATCATTACCTTTTCTCCATGATAGATATATAAATGGAACTTGGAATCTTATCTAATGGGAATGCTACGTTTTATTACTGCCTTTAGCTTGTTTTCCTTGTGCAATATGGTAATGGGTGGCTAGAGATTGAAGATGACTAGCCCGATATGGGGCTTTGCCCGATACATCTATGTTTTGCCTGATATAGTACCTTGTTTAATGAGTTATGCTTCGGTTGAAGGTTTGTGGCAATACCCCTTTCTCTCCTTTGGACTTGAAAGGTGAGCCTATGGTCTAGATGTGTTGGGAAATATGATGTGGTGACCGATACCTCTTTCCAACCCTAGGGTTAAGGTTTGGACGATATGGTTGGTGGACACCTAGTTGATCCCTTGGCCGTTATGTGCTCTAATTGGTGGATCCTTGAGGTTGTTGCCCGATACCCTCTTCTAGAGTTGAGCCTTGGGTGATATGATAAGTGAACATTTCATTGACCTTATGACCCATATTCACATCTACCCAAGATGATGGTGGTTGGCCAACATAATACCCTAACCTTAGTGGCGATATGGAGCTTCAACCCTAGCTTGGGCGATAAGGTTGTCCTGGGTGACATGAATAATCTACCCTTGTTGCCCGACATGGTCTTGAGGTTGAATATGACCAACTTGGTATGGTCCTTGTGCCCTTGCATGATACACTTTTTGGTGCCCTAAATGATACCCCCCATCTAGGGTTTGCCTTGAACATTATGTTGCCCGATATGACTCCTTACCATGGTAGTATTATTGGACGATATGGATAAGTCTTGAGCTTAGAATGATGAAACCCTAGGTGGGAGATACCATGGCTGCCTCCATGACCATTATGAGTGTGGTTGAAGGGCTTTTGTGTCAGGCATGAGGTTTGTGCTTGTACGACACTCTATAAGCGAGTTGTCTGACATGGTGCCTTAGTGGTCACCCTGCCCGTGGATGACATGGAGCCTTGAGTGATAGTGTAACATACTGAAATCTCCTTTGTACCTCTTTGTACTCTTTTCTATAAGTTTTGTCCTTCATTTTCGTTCCTCTTGTCCTTGGCTTTGATTTAAAAGAAGTTAAGATGGTTATTGGATAAATGTTTCCCATATATTCTTATTTCAAGGTTGCATGCACAAATGCCTCAGTTAGAATTAGATAATGGGTCTAAAATGCAATTTCACCTTAAGAAATAAAAAGGAATTAAATAATTCGTCCTAGAACCTTCTAGTGTTTCCTAGAATATGAGAGATAAGAAAATCCTAATTTTATAAAAGGAAGAAGATAAATGTGATAATTAATGGTAATATGAGAATTTATGGGTAAAGAAGATAATTACAAAAGATTTTTGCAACAAAAATTATAATCTGAAACAATCATGATAATTTGATAGTTTAATTCGTTTCTTTGAGCAAAAAGTAACTTAAGGGTCAAGTATCATTTAAAATGGAAATATTAATAACATTATCAATAGAATATAGGAAATATGCCAATAAAAAGAAATAAAATACTTAATGCTCTCAAATCAGGAAAATAACTTCAAATTCGTATTCTAAACATAAAATAAGCCTCTGTGCAAATTTGCAACTAATTTGGATAATATATGAATAATGAGTAAAATAGGAGAGAGAAAGTGTGTAGAATGTTCTAATTTATTTAATAAATATAAAGATAATTTCAACTTGTGAAGATAATTGCAAAACCGTGTTCCACACCTTTAAGGAGACTTATGGGTGAAGTTACATTAATTTTAGATAATGTTATCACCTCTTTTGAAGGAGGAAAGAGAAAATGATATATTAATTATCTCACCTATCAAACTTTCTCAAAATGCAAAACTAACTCCATAGTTGAATTCTACGCGTCGAAATAAGTCAGGATATAAATTTTCATAATTTTTGGACAACGTTTGAGCCTCCAAAAGAAGAAAGAGAAAAACATTTAAAATCTAATAGTTTTAATCGACTTTTGCTAAGGGATATTTCCCTGATCTAATGCGAGATCGGATGGCTCAGAGTCGTTGATGGACTCGGGTCCATCGATCGGACGGTCCTCGATCGTCTTCTACCTCAAGTCAAACAAGGAAACAGGTTCCTTGTTTTCGTTTTCTTAAAATCGAAATATCTCGAGATTTACTCGATGATTTTCGCTCAAATAACTTGTGTTGGTTTCCCTGCGAGATTCCGAACCGATCTATCCCAAAAAGTTTGGGAATAGATGCGTTTTCGAGAAACGCCTAAACTAGCCGCCGGCTACTTCTCCTTGCTCCTACCCACATCCTAGTCTAGGGTTCCTTGCCTATAAATATCGCAACCCCAGCGACCGCCATCACCTTAGCAACCTGTTCGTATCTTCAATTTGGTTTTTCGTGGACGTTTCGACCCCCAACAAGTAGCCGAAGGTCCCAAGCTTGCGGCGCTTCTCCTTCTCTCCTCTGTCGACCTCATCTTCAATTGAAGGTACCACCAACTCTGGTTCTTCTTCCTCTTTCTTTCGACTACCCGAACGTGCGTTTTGGTCGCGATTTGCGGATTTGCCCAAATCGGCCGAGCAAGCTGCTCGTGCGCGAGATGGATCGGGCGAGGAAGACGACACGTAGGCGTTTTACCGTTTTGCCCCTTGCGCGCTTGCTTCTCCTGCTTTTCGCGCGAGGGCGATTTTGACTTTCTGTCCGTCTACCTGACTTCACTGCTCGGTCGGTCGCGGGCGATCGTGAGGCGCGGATCGCCGCTGCCAAGCGCCCGTCACCGCTCGGCCATCCAGCCTTGCCTACGTGGCAGGCTGTGATTCGTCGAGGTTAAATAATTTTTATAATTTATTCCGTTGATAAAAAATAGTAAATAAATAGTGTTTTGAAATCAGGAAAATGAGATCTATTTAATAAAAATATTTTTGAGATCTGGTTTTGAGGTTTGCGAAAATGTATTTTTAAAATCGATTTAATTATCTTAAAATCACTAAAATTAACCCTAAGAATCCATATTTCTAAAATATACAATATTATATGTTATTTTGATCAGGAAAACCTAACTAAGATGGTTATGAGGTTTTTGAAGTCTGAATCGGGAGTTTGTGCAAAAAGTTAGTAAATTAGGGTTTTCAACCTTTTTAATGAATGCATGTAATTCTGAATTATGAATATAATGATGTATTAGGTAATTTGGGTTTATAATTCGTGTGAAGAGTTGAAAAGGGAAATATAGGACACCTGAGACTAAGGTATGTGTTTAGTTTGAGTTTTGATTGTGCATCTACCTATCAGTTGGGAAATCTTTAGTCCATTACCTATATTTCTTCTATGAGGTTTAACTTGATCTAAACCATTGAATTCTTGAAACCTAAATGTCTTATTTGCCTCAAAAGTAGATATAGTATTCTCTTGTTTGGGTATTCATACCCCACTGCCATGATATATATTCTTTTGCTTATTCTTGCCATAAATCTTTTGTTAGCATGAAATTAAATGTTCTATTTAAATTTTAAGTAGTGGTACTTATGTACAACCACCCATAGAGGGCATGTATAAAATCGCCCTAGGGGAATGTTTATTATTCTCCCCATTAAAAATTGTAGGTGATTGGAAATGTTTATAATTCTTCCCTCACCTAAGGTTAGAGGTCCGGTAGGTGCCTCAACCCTACTTAGTTAGATAGACATATTAAATGACATGCTAAACCCTTTAATTATTTTGTTAATGGCAAGTTCTCTTATAAAAACCTCATACTCTTTGATATCTTCTTACACCAAATATCTAGCCTAAATTTACTTGTTACAACTTTCTTTGCCTTTGATAGATTATTAGTGTAACACATACTTTTCTTGTTTTCCCTCTTGTTGGGTGTCTTCCCAACCACCCAGGTGTTGGAGCTGAGCAAGGTGAAGGAAGGGCTTGAAGAAAGAATCATTTGCTGTGATCGTTAGCTTGACAAGAAGGATGGATAGGTTTCTATAGCTAGATCCTCTTATCTATATTATCTTTTCTTTTAGAAAGCAATGATGTAATAAACAATAAAGCCATTAGAAGGCTGATTATTTCTTTCTTTCCGTTGCTATTGACATTTTATTATGTATCTGGAATCATGCTTATTTATTTGGAATATTATGCAATCATCCTCAAAGTCTAAATTTTTGTTAAAATTGTGGATGTTGTATTTCCTTTAAATTTTAGTAGAGAGGTGATCTCTCCTCTTTACAGCATGGTATTAGAGCCTTTAGGCGACTATTAGGGCATGCAGTTGAGGCAAGGGTGTCTATAAAGGATCAGGGCATGGGGGCTGGCAAGATTTTCCTCCGACCCACTAGCTTGGCATACGGGGACTCCCGTGCCCATATGATCCGGCCTGGCCTGGGCCGATACGAACTGCCCGAAATAGTATGCTTTTAGGCAATAGCATTCTAGTTATCCTTTTCTCATCTCTATTTCTTTTCCCTCTCATCTATGATTCTTTACTCCTGAAAATTTAATATGTTAACCCTAATTTCAGGAGAGGTGACTTGTTTGAAAACACAAACCAGGAGTCCACCACCGACAACCCCGACACTCCTGTGAATCCTGCTATTAACCAACCAGCTTCTGGTGTTCCCGCCTTCACACCTGAGCAAGAACTGGCAATGTTACGACAGTTGTTGTCCTCCACCATGATGGGACAACTCAACACCATTGCTGCCGTTGCCGCCAAGCCGAGGGAGTTCACCCTCACTGACTTCATCAAGATGCAGCCACCCTACTTCAAGGGTGAGAGTGAGCCTAACATGGTGGACATAGCCGACGACTGGGTGTTGGCCCTGGATCGGACCTTCGAGGGTATGGCTTGCCCTCCTCACCAGAAGGTTCGGTTCGCGACGTATGTGCTGGATGGACCGGCGCGTGTTTGGTGGAACGGAGTTGCCCGTACTCGAGACACCTCCTCCATGGAGTGGACCCAGTTCCTGAAGTTGTTCAGAGAGCAGTACATCTGCCCTGCTTTCCTGAGGAAGAAGGAGGCTGAGTTTTACAGTCTCAAGCAAGGAAGCATGAGCGTGGCCGACTACGTTCAGAAGTTTCTGCTGTTAGAACGTTACGCCACCGACCTTGGAGCTGACAGAAGAGCGACCTTGTTCTTGGAGGGCCTGAACTACCATGTTGGTCGAAGCCTCGTTCCACAGCTGCCACTCACATTTCAACAAATGGTGGACAAGGCTCTCGCCATCGAGTCTTATCTGGGATTTCAGTCTTCCAGTGGCTTCAACAACAACAAAAGGAAAAATCCGAACCAGCATGAGAACCGTGGACGTGATCGCTGCAACAGATGCAATCGCCACCATCCTCCTGGAAGATGTCCCGCCAACAATGCACCTGCTCGTGTTGGCAACTGTCCTCCACCAACCTGCCATGAGTGCGGCCAGGTTGGGCACATCCGACCCAACTGCCCCCGTTTCCAACAAGGGCAGAATAATGCTCCGCAGCCGCAACAGCCGAGACAGAACCCTCCACCGCGGAACAACAACAACAATAACAACAACAACCAGAACCCGAGGCGTCCGCCAGCTGAGAGGCGGAATGGGAGAGTGTTTGCTCTCAATGCTGAAGAAGATGGTGAAGGCAATGAAGTGATTGAAGGTACACTACACCTCAATACGCATCCTTTAAAAGCTCTGTTTGATTCTGGTTCCTCCAATACCTTCATATCTAGACAGTTTGCCTCTATGCTTGAAATCGAATATGAGTTTATGGATCATGTGTTAGATGTAAAAACTCCTAGTGGTAAAATCTGCTCCTCGTACCTCCAAACTCCTACCTTGAACCTCTGTGTATCTGGAATAATGTTTCCCACAGTTTTTGTCTTGCTTGATATGACCGTCTTTGACATCATCCTGGGTATGGATTGGTTAAAGAAGTATAAAGCTGTTCTGTTCTGTGAGGAATCCAAGGTTAGTCTGTTTCATCCTGATGAAGGAAGAGTGTGTGTCAAGGGCAAGAAGCGAGGAGAGCGACAGTTCGTCATCTCTGCCATCAAAGCTGAAAAGCTCCTCTCACAAGGGTGTAGAGCCTTCCTAGCCTCCATAGTTCTCGATGCTACACCTCCTACTCTAGACCATGTTGATGTGGTGAAGGACTTCCCAGATGTCTTTCCTGAGGAGTTACCCGGGTTGCCACCAAATCGCGAGGTGGAATTCTCCATCGAGCTCATACCTGGAACTTCACTGATATCGAAGCCACCTTATCGCTTGGCTCCTACTGAGCTGGCGGAGTTGAAGAAGCAGCTTGAAGAGCTTCTCGACATGGGCTTCATTCGCCCTAGTGTATCCCCTTGGGGAGCACCTGTCTTGTTCGTGAAGAAGAAAGATGGATCTTTGCGGATGTGTATGGACTACCACATGCTCAACCAGGTGACAGTGAAGAATCGTTATCCGTTGCCGCACATCGACGACCTATTCGATCAGCTGAAGTCAGCCACCGTGTTCTCCAAAATGGATATGCGAAGTGGCTACTACCAGATGCGTGTGAAGGATGATGATGTTCCGAAGACAGCGTTCAGAACTCGCTATGGGCATTATGAATTTATGGTCATGCGTTTTGGTTTGACGAATGCCCCTGCTGCGTTCATGGACCTGATGAACCGAGTATTCCGCCCATACCTCGACAAGTTTGTAGTGGTGTTTATTGATGACGTTTTGGTTTATTCCGAGACGTTGGAACAACATCGCGAGCACCTGCGGATTGTACTCAACACATTGCGAGAAAATCAGTTGTATACAAAATTCTCAAAATGTGAGTTCTGGATAAAGGAAGTGATGTTTCTTGGTCACGTGATTTCTGCCGGCCATATAGCTGTTGATCCTGCAAAGGTAGAAGCTGTGACAAAGTGGAATGCTCTGAGAAACCCATAAGAAATCCGTAGTTTCCTTGGTCTAGCTGGTTACTATCGGAAGTTTATCAAAGGGTTTTATGAGTTGGCTTTACCTTTAACCAAGCTGACTCGGAAGGAAGTCAAGTTCTCATGGACCCCTGAATGTGAGGACAGTTTTCAGAAGTTGAAGATGAGTCTGACTTCTGCTCCCGTGCTTGCTTTGCCTGTTGAGGGTATACCCTATGTCATCTACACCGATGCATCTCGACAAGGCTTAGGGTGTGTTCTGATGCAAGATGGAAAGGTGATCGCCTATGCTTCTCGACAGTTGAAACCTAATGAAGCTAATTGGCCTACGCATGATTTGGAGCTGGCTGCCATAGTTCATGCTTTGAAGATCTGGCGACACTACCTCTATGGAGAAAAGTTTGAAGTCTTTTCTGATCACAAGAGTTTGAGATATCTGTTGACTCAGAAGGATCTGAACTTGCGACAACGTAGGTGGATGGAATATCTTAAAGATTACAACTTCACCATAACCTATCATCCTGGTAAAGCAAATGTCGTAGCTGATGCTTTAAGTCGCAAGAAGGATGTTGTTTGTGCTGCTCTGAGATGTTTTGTGTGGGAAAACCTTGAACATGTGGCCAGTTGGAAACCTAAACCTGTCGATTCAGTGGATGAAGATAAGTTGTGTGTTCATATGGCCAGTTTGACCGTTATGCCAACCTGGATCTCAGAAGTCGTGTCTGCACAGTTGGAGAGTTCCGAGCTTGAAGAGTTGAAGGCTTTATCTGAGAAACCGCAATCAGATTTCTCTGTCGGAGTGGATGGTGCTATCCGCTTCAGACAAAGGTTGTGGGTACCCGATGTTGGTGATCTGAGACAGAAGGTTCTGAGTGAAGCTCATGGTTCCAAGTACACTATTCACCCTGGCACAACAAAGATGTACAAGGACTTACAACGAAGCTTCTGGTGGAAGAACATGAAGAATGATATAGCTTTGTTCGTAGCGAAGTGCTTGACATGTCAGCAAGTCAAGATTGAACATCAACGACCTGGTGGTCTTCTTCATCCTCTTGATATTCCAGAATGGAAGTGGGAGAAGATCACAATGGACTTTGTTACTAGTTTCCCTAAGTCCAAGAAAGGTTATGATGCTGTTTGGGTGGTGATTGATCGGCTTACAAAATCTGCTCATTTCTTGCCTTTCAAAACCACGTATAAAGTTGCTGAGATGGCTCAGTTGTATGTGGAGTGGATAGTTCGTCTGCATGGTGTCCCTGCTGTGATAGTTTCTGATCGAGACCCGAAATTCACTTCTCATTTATGGGGTCAGATTCAGGAAGAGATGGGTACTGATCTGCGTTTCAGCACTGCTTACCACCCGCAAACTGATGGTCAGTCCAAGAGAACAGTTTAGATTCTGGAGGACTTGCTTCGTGCTTGTGTGATGGATTGGGGTGGTGCTTGGGATTGGTATCTACCTTTAGCAGAGTTCGCTTACAACAATAGCTACCAAGCCAGTTTAGGTATGCCACCTTTTGAAGCTCTCTATGGCAGACCTTGTCGTTCACCTTTACACTGGGATGATGTTGGAGAACGTTCCCTAGTGAAGACAGATGACATGCAGATGATGCTTGAGAAGGTACAGTTGATAAAGAAACGGATGAAAGCTGCTCAAGGCAGGCAGAAGATGTATGCTGATAAGAAGAGGTCTGATGTAAGCTTCTTAGTGGGAGACTATGCTTTTCTAAAGATCAAGCCTATACGTTCTATTGCAAGATCTAAAGTAAAAGGAAAGTTGAGTCCTCGCTATGTTGGACCATTTGAGATCTTAGATAAAGTGGGGGATTGTGCATATCGTCTAGCTTTGCCTCCAGCTTATGACAAGATTCATAATGTGTTCCATGTTTCTGTGCTGAGGAAGTACGTTAAGGATCCATCTCATGTGCTCACCTTTGAACCTGTGGAGATTAATGAGAATTTGACTTATGAAGAACTACCTGTGAAGATCCTTGACTCCCGAGTAAAGCAGCTGAAGAATAAGGAGATGGAGTTGGTGAAGGTTTTGTGGAGATACCATGGTTTAGAAGAAACCACTTGGGAGTTGAGAGATGAGATGTTTCATACTCACCCTTCCCTCTTTGTATGAGATTTCGGGGACGAAATCCTTTTTAAGGGGTGGAGTGTTGTAACATACTGAAATCTCCTTTGTACCTCTTTGTACTCTTTTCTATAAGTTTTGTCCTTCATTTTCGTTCCTCTTGTCCTTGGCTTTGATTTAAAAGAAGTTAAGATGGTTATTGGATAAATGTTTCCCATATATTCTTATTTCAAGGTTGCATGCACAAATGCCTCAGTTAGAATTAGATAATGGGTCTAAAATGCAATTTCACCTTAAGAAATAAAAAGGAATTAAATAATTCGTCCTAGAACCTTCTAGTGTTTCCTAGAATATGAGAGATAAATAAATCCGAATTTTATAAAAGGAAGAAGATAAATGTGATAATTAATGGTAATATGAGAATTTATGGGTAAAGAAGATAATTTCAAAAGATTTTTGCAACAAAAATTATAATCTGAAACAATCATGATAATTTGATAGTTTAATTCGTTTCTTTGAGCAAAAAGTAACTTAAGGGTCAAGTATCATTTAAAATGGAAATATTAATAACATTATCAATAGAATATAGGAAATATGCCAATAAAAAGAAATAAAATACTTAATGCTCTCAAATCAGGAAAATAACTTCAAATTCGTATTCTAAACATAAAAATAAGCCTCTGTGCAAATTTGCAACTAATTTGGATAATATATGAATAATGAGTAAAATAGGAGAGAGAAAGTGTGTAGAATGTTCTAATTTATTTAATAAATATAAAGATAATTTCAACTTGGGAAGATAATTGCAAAACCGTATTCCACACCTTTAAGGAGACTTATGGGTGAAGTTACATTAATTTTAGATAATGTTATCACCTCTTTTGAAGGAGGAAAGAGAAAATGATATATTAATTATCTCACCTATCAAACTTTCTCAAAATGCAAAACTAACTCATAATTGAATTCTACGCGTCGAAATAAGTCAGGATATAAATTTTCATAATTTTTGGACAAAGTTTGAGCCTCCAAAAGAAGAAAGAGAAAAACATTTAAAATCTAACAGTTTTAATCGACTTTTGCTAAGGGATATTTCCCTGATCTAATGCGAGATCGGATGGCTCAGAGTCGTTGATGGACTCGGGTCCATCGATCGGACAGTCCTCGATCGTCTTCTACCTCAAGTCGAACAAGGAAACAAGTTCCTTATTTTCGTTTTCTTAAAATCGAAATATCTCGAGATTTACTCGATGATTTTCGCTCAAATAACTTGTGTTGGTTTCCTTGCGAGATTCTGAACCGATCTATCCCAAAAAGTTTGGGAATAGATGCATTTTCGAGAAACGCCTAAACTAGCCGCCGGCTACTCCTTGCTCCTACCCACATCCTAGTCTAGGGTTCCTTGCCTATAAATATCGCAACCCCAGCGACCGCCATCACCTTAGCAACCTGTTCGTATATTCAATTTGGTTTTTCGTGGACGTTTCGACCCCCAAAAAGCAACCGAAGGTCCCAAGCTTGCGGCGCTTCTCCTTCTCTCCTCTGTCGACCTCGTCTTCAATTGAAGGTACCACCAACTCCGGTTCTTCTTCCTCTTTCTTTCGACTACCCGAACGTGCGTTTTGGTCGCGATTTGCGGATTTGCCCAAATCGGCCGAGCAAGCTGCTCGTGCGCGAGATGGATCGGGCGAGGAAGATGACGCGTGAGCATTTTACCGTTTTGCCCCTTGCGCGCTTGCTTCTCCTGCTTTTCGCGCGAGGGCGATTTTGACTTTCTGTCCGTCTGCCTGACTTCACCGCTCGGTCGGTCACGGGCGATCGTGAGGCGCGGATCGCCGCTGCCAAGCGCCCGTCACCGCTCGGCCATCCAGCCTTGCCTACGTGGCAGGCTGTGATTGGTCGAGGTTAAATAATTTTTATAATTTATTCCGTTGATAAAAAATAGTAAATAAATAGTGTTTTGAAATCAGGAAAATGAGATCTATTTAATAAAAATATTTTTGAGATCTGGTTTTGAGGTTTGCAAAAATGTATTTTTAAAATCGATTTAATTATCTTAAAATCACTAAAATTAACCCTAAGAATCCATATTTCCAAAATATACAATATTATATGTTATTTTGATCAGGAAAACCTAACTAAGATGGTTATGAGGTTTTTGAAGTCTGAATCGGGAGTTTGCGCAAAAAGTTAGTAAATTAGGGTTTTCAACCTTTTTAATGAATGCATGTAATTCTGAATTATGAATATAATGATGTATTAGGTAATTTGGGTTTATAATTCGTGTGAAGAGTTGAAAAGGGAAATCTAGGACACCTGAGACTAAGGTATGTGTTTAGTTTGAGTTTTGATTGTGCATCTACCTATCAGTTGGGAAATCTTTAGTCCATTACCTATATTTCTTCTATGAGGTTTAACTTGATCTAAACCATTGAATTCTTGAAACCTAAATGTCTTATTTTCCTCAAAAGTAGATATAGTATTCTCTTGTTTGGGTATTCATACCCCACTGCCATGATATATATTCTTTTGCTTATTCTTGCCATAAATCTTTTGTTAGCATGAAATTAAATGTTCTATTTAAATTTTAAGTAGTGGTACTTATGTACAACCACCCATAGAGGGCATGTATAAAATCGCCCTAGGGGAATGTTTATTATTCTACCCATTAAAAATTGTAGGTGATTGGAAATGTTAATAATTCTTCCCTCACCTAAGGTTAGAGGTCCGGTAGGTGCCTCAACCCTACTTAGTTAGATAGACATATTAAATGACATGCTAAACCCTTTAATTATTTTGTTAATGGCAAGTTCTCTTATAAAACCCTCATACTCTTTGATATCTTCTTACACCAAATATCTAGCCTAAATTTACTTGTTACAACTTTCTTTGCCTTTGATAGATTATTAGTGTAACACATACTTTTCTTATTTTCCCTCTTGTTGGGTGTCTTCCCAACCACCCAGGTGTTGGAGCTGAGCAAGGTGAAGGAAGGGCTTGAAGAAAGAATCCTTTGCTGTGATCGTTAGCTTGACAAGAAGGATGGCTAGGTTGCTATAGCTAGATCCTCTTATCTATCTTATCTTTTCTTTTAGAAAGCAATGATGTAATAAACAATAAAGCCATTAGAAGGTTGATTATTTCTTTCTTTCCGCTGCTATTGACATTTTATTATGTATCTGGAATCATGCTTATTTATTTGGAATATTATGCAATCATCCTCAAAGTCTAAATTTTTGTTAAAATTGTGGATGTTGTATTTCCTTTAAATTTTAGTAGAGAGGTGATCTCGCCTCTTTACAGCATGGTATCAGAGCCTTTAGGCGACTATTAGGGCATGCAGTTGAGGCAAGGGTGTCTATAAAGGATCAGGGCATGGGGGCTGGCAAGATTTTCCTCCGACCCACTAGCTTGGCATACGGGGACTCCCGTGCCCATATGATCTGGCCTAGACTGCGCCGATACGAACTTCCCGTAATAGTATGCTTTTAGGCAATAGCATTCTAGTTATACTTTTCTCATCTCTATTTCTTTTCCCTCTCATCTATGATTCTTTACTCCTGAAAATTTAATATGTTAACCCTAATTTCAGGAGAGGTGACTTGTTTGACAACACAAACCAGGAGTCCACCACCGACAACCCCGACACTCCTGTGACTCATGCTGTTAACCAACCAGCTTCTGGTGTTCCCGCCTTCACACCTGAGCAAGAACTGGCGATGTTACGACAGTTGTTGTCCTCCACCATGATGGGACAACTCAACACCATTGCTGCCGTTGCCACCAAGCCGAGGGAGTTCACCCTCACTGACTTCATCAAGATGCAGCCACCCTACTTCAAGGGTGAGAGTGAGCCTAACATGGTGGACAAAGCCGACGACTGGGTATTGGCCCTAGATCGGACCTTCGAGGGTATGGCTTGCCCTCCTCACCAGAAGGTTCGGTTCGCGACGTACGTGCTGGATGGACCGGCGCGTGTTTGGTGGAACGGAGTTGCCCGTACTCGAGACACCTCCTCCATGGAGTGGACCCAGTTCCTGAAGTTGTTCAGAGAGAAGTACATCTGCCCTGCTTTCCTGAGGAAGAAGGAGGCTGAGTTTTACAGTCTCAAGCAAGGAAGCATGAGCGTGGCCGACTACGTTCAGAAGTTTCTGCTGTTAGAACGTTACGCCACCGACCTTGGAGCTGACAGAAGAGCGACCTTGTTCTTGGAGGGCCTGAACTACCATGTTGGTCGAAGCCTCGTTCCACAGCTGCCACTCACATTTCAACAAATGGTGGACAAGGCTCTCGCCATCGAATCTTATCCGGGATTTCAGTCTTCCAGTGGCTTCAATAACAACAAAAGGAAAAATCCGAACCAGCATGAGAACCGTGGACGTGATCGTTGCAACAGATGAAATCGCCACCATACTCCTGGAAGATGTCCCGCCAACAATGCACCTGCTCGTGTTGGCAATCGTCCTCCACCAACCTGCCATGAGTGCGGCCAGGTTGGGCACATCCGACCCAACTGCCCCCGTTTCCAGCAAGGGTAGAATAATGCTCCGCAGCCGCAACAGCCGAGACAGAACCCTCCACCACGGAACAACAACAACAACAACCAGAACCCGAGGCGTCCGCCAGCTGAGAGGTGGAATGGGAGAGTGTTTGCTCTCAATGCTGAAGAAGATGGTGAAGGCAATGAAGTGATTGAAGGTACACTACACCTCAATACGCATCCTTTAAAAGCACTGTTTGATTCTGGTTCCTCCAATACCTTCATATCTAGACAGTTTGCCTCTATGCTTGAAATCGAATCTGAGTTTATGGATCATGTGTTAGATGTAAAAACTCCTAGTGGTAAAATCTGCTCCTCGTACCTCCAAACTCCTACCTTGAACCTCTGTGTATCCGGAATAATGTTTCCCACAGTTTTTGTCTTGCTTGATATGACCGTCTTTGACATCATCCTGGGTATGGATTGGTTAAAGAAGTATAAAGCTGTTTTGTTCTATGAGGAATCCAAGGTTAGTCTGTTTCATCCTGATGAAGGAAGAGTGTGTGTCAAGGGCAAGAAGCGAGGAGAGCGACAATTCGTCATCTCTGCCATCAAAGCTGAATAGCTCGTCTCACAAGGGTGTAGAGCCTTCCTAGCCTCCATAGTTCTCGATGCTACACCTCCTGCTCTAGACCATGTTGATGTGGTGAAGGACTTCCCAGATGTCTTTCCTGAGGAGTTACCCGGGTTGCCACCAAATCGCGAGGTGGAATTCTCCATCGAGCTCATACCTGGAACTTCACCGATATCGAAGCCACCTTATCGCTTGGCTCCTGCTGAGCTGGTGGAGTTGAAGAAGTAGCTTGAAGAGCTTCTCGACATGGGCTTCATTCGCCCTAGTGTATCCCCTTGGGGAGCACCTGTATTGTTCGTGAAGAAGAAATATGGATCTTTGCGGATGTGTATGGACTACCGCATGCTCAACCAGGTGATAGTGAAGAATCGTTATCCATTGCCGCGCATTGATGACCTATTCGATCAGCTGAAGTCAGCCACCGTGTTCTCCAAAATGGATCTGCGAAGTGGCTACTACCAGATGCGTGTGAAGGATGATGATGTTCCGAAGACAGCGTTCAGAACTCGCTATGGGCATTATGAATTTATGGTCATGCCTTTTGGTTTGACGAATGCCCCTACTGCGTTCATGGACCTGATGAACCGAGTATTCCGCCCATACCTCGACAAGTTTGTAGTGGTGTTTATTGATGACGTTTTGGTTTATTCCGAGACATTGGAACAACATCGCGAGCACCTGCGGATTGTACTCAACACATTGCGAGAAAATCAATTGTATGCAAAATTCTCAAAATGTGAGTTCTGGATAAAGGAAGTGATGTTTCTTGGTCACGTGATTTCTGCCGGCCATATAGCTGTTGATCCTGCAAAGGTAGAAGCTGTGACAAAGTGGAATGCTCCGAGAAACCCATCAGAAATCCGTAGTTTCCTTGGTCTAGCTGGTTACTATCGGAAATTTATCAAAGGGTTTTCTGAGTTGGCTTTACCTTTAACCAAGCTGACTCGGAAGGAAGTCAAGTTCTCATGGACCCCTGAATGTGAGGACAGTTTTCAGAAGTTGAAGATGAGTCTGACTTCTGCTCCCGTGCTTGCTTTGCCTATTGAGGGTATACCCTATGTCATCTACACCGATGCATCTCGACAAGGCTTAGGGTGTGTTCTGATGCAAGATGGAAAGGTGATCGCCTATGCTTCTCGACAGTTGAAACCTAATGAAGCTAATTGGCCTACACATGATTTGGAGCTGGCTGCCATAGTTCATGCTTTGAAGATCTGGCGACACTACCTCTATGGAGAAAAGTTTGAAGTCTTTTCTGATCACAAGAGTTTGAGATTTCTGTTGACTCAGAAGGATCTGAACTTGCGACAACGTAGGTGGATGGAATATCTTAAAGATTACAACTTCACCATAACCTATCATCCTGGTAAAGCAAATGTCGTAGCTGATGCTTTAAGTCGCAAGAAGGATGCTGTTTGTGCTGCTCTGAGATGTTCTGTGTGGGAAAACCTTGAACATGTGGCCAGTTGGAAACCTCAACCTGTCGATTCAGTGGATGAAGATAAGTTGTGTGTTCATATGGCCAGTTTTACCGTTACGCCAACCTAGATCTCATAAGTCGTGTATGCATAGTTAGAGAGTTCCGAGCTTGAAGAGTTGAAGGCTTTATCTGAGAAACCACAATCTGACTTCTCTGTCGGAGTGGATGGTGCTATCCGCTTCAGACAAAGGTTGTGGGTACCCGATGTTGGTGATCTGAGACAGAAGGTTCTGAGTGAAGCTCATGGTTCCAAGTACACTATTCACCCTGGCACAACAAAGATGTACAAGGACTTACAGCGAAGCTTCTGGTGGAAGAACATGAAGAATGATATAGCTTTGTTCGTAGCGAAGTGCTTGACATGTCAGCAAGTCAAGATTGAACATCAACGACCTGGTGGTCTTCTTCATCCTCTTGAGATTCCAGAATGGAAGTGGGAGAAGATCAAAATGGACTTTGTTACCAGTTTCCCTAAGTCCAAGAAAGGTTATGATGCTGTTTGGGTGGTGATTGATCGGCTTACAAAATCTGCTCATTTCTTGCCTTTCAAAACCACGTATAAAGTTGCTGAGATGGCTGAGTTGTATGTGGAGTGGATAGTTCGTCTGCATGGTGTCCCTGCTGTGATAGTTTCTAATCGAGACCCGAAATTCACTTCTCATTTATGGGGTCAGATTTAGGAAGAGATGGGTACTGATCTGCGTTTCAGCACTGCTTACCACCCGCAAACTGATGGTCAGTCCGAGAGAACAGTTCAGATTCTGGAGGACTTGCTTCATGCTTGTGTGATGGATTGGGGTGGTGCTTGGGATCGGTATCTACCTTTAGCAGAGTTCGCTTACAACAATAGCTACCAAGCCAGTTTAGGTATGCCACCTTTTGAAGCTCTCTATGGCAGACCTTATCGTTCACCTTTGCACTGGGATGATGTTGGTGAACGTTCCCTAGTGAAGACTGATGACATGCAGATGATGCTTGAGAAGGTACAGTTGATAAAGAAACGGATGAAAGCTGCTCAAGACAGGCAGAAGATGTATGCTGATAAGAAGAGGTCTGATGTAAGCTTCTTAGTGGGAGACTATGCTTTTCTAAAGATCAAGCCTATACGTTCTATTGCAAGATCTAAAGTAAAAGGAAAGTTGAGTCCTCGCTATGTTGGACCATTTGAGATCTTAGATAAAGTGGGGGATTGTGCATATCGTCTAGCTTTGCCTCCAGCTTATGGCAAGATTCACAATGTGTTCCATGTTTCCGTGCTGAGGAAGTACGTTAAGGATCCATCTCATGTGCTCACCTTTGAACCTGTGGAGATTAATGAGAATTTGACTTATGAAGAACTACCTGTGAAGATCCTTGACTCCCGAGTAAAGCAGCTGAAGAATAAGGAGATAGAGTTGGTGAAGGTTTTGTGGAGATACCAAGGTTTAGAAGAAACCACTTGGGAGTTGAGAGATGAGATGTTGCATACTCACCCTTCCCTCTTTGTATGAGATTTCGGGGACGAAATCCTTTTTAAGGGGTGGAGTGCTGTAACATACTGAAATCTCCTTTGTACCTCTTTGTACTCTTTTCTATAAGTTTTGTCCTTCATTTTCGTTCCTCTTGTCCTTGGCTTTGATTTAAAAGAAGTTAAGATGGTTATTGGATAAATATTTCCCATATATTCTTATTTCAAGGTTGCATGCACAAATGCCTCAGTTAGAATTAGATAATGGGTCTAAAATGCAATTTCACCTTAAGAAATAAAAAGGAATTAAATAATTCGTCCTAGAACCTTCTAGTGTTTCCTAGAATATGAGAGATAAGAAAATCCGAATTTTATAAAAGGAAGAAGATAAATGTGATAATTAATGGTAATATGAGAATTTATGGGTAAAGAAGATAATTACAAAAGATTTTTGCAACAAAAATTATAATCTGAAACAATCATGATAATTTGATAGTTTAATTTGTTTCTTTGAGCAAAAAGTAACTTAAGGGTCAAGTATCATTTGAAATGGAAATATTAATAACATTATCAATAGAATATATTAAATATGCCAATAAAAAGAAATAAAATACTTAATGCTCTCAAATCAGGAAAATAACTTCAAATTCGTATTCTAAACATAAAAATAAGCCTCTGTGCAAATTTGCAACTAATTTGGATAATATATGAATAATGAGTAAAATAGGAGAGAGAAAGTGTGTAGAATGTTCTAATTTATTTAATAAATATAAAGATAATTTAAACTTGTGAAGATAATTGCAAAACCGTGTTCCACACCTTTAAAGAGACTTATGGGTGAAGTTACATTAATTTTAGATAATGTTATCACCTCTTTTGAAGGAGGAAAGAGAAAATGATATATTAATTATCTCACCTATCAAACTTTCTCAAAATGCAAAACTAACTCCATAATTGAATTCTACGCGTCGAAATAAGTCAGGATATAAATTTTCATAATTTTTGGACAACGTTTGAGCCTCCAAAAGAAGAAAGAGAAAAACATTTAAAATCTAATAGTTTTAATCGACTTTTGCTAAGGGATATTTCCCTGATCTAATGCGAGATCGGATGGCTCAGAGTCGTTGATGGACTCGGGTCCATCGATCGGACGGTCCTCGATCGTCTTCTACCTCAAGTCGAACAAGGAAACATGTTCCTTGTTTTTGTTTTCTTAAAATCAAAATATCTCGAGATTTACTCGATGATTTTCGCTCAAATAACTTGTGTTGGTTTCCTTGCGAGATTCCGAACCGATCTATCCCAAAAAGTTTGGGAATAGATGCGTTTTTGAGAAACGCCTAAACTAGCCGCCGGCTACTTCTCCTTGCTCCTACCCACATCCTAGTCTAGGGTTCCTTGCCTATAAATATCGCAACCCCAACGACCGCCATCACCTTAGCAACCTGTTCGTATCTTCAATTTGGTTTTTCGTGGACGTTTCGACCCCCAACAAGCAGCCGAAGATCCCAAGCTTGCGGCGCTTCTCCTTCTCTCCTCCGTCGACCTCGTCTTCAATTGAAGGTACCACCAACTCTGGTTCTTCTTCCTCTTTCTTTCGACTACCCGAACGTGCGTTTTGGTCGCGATTTGCGGATTTGCCCAAATCGGCCGAGCAAGCTGCTCGTGCGCGAGATGGATCGGGCGAGGAAGACGACGCGTGGGCATTTTACCATTTTGCCCCTTGCGCGCTTGCTTCTCCTGCTTTTCGCGCGAGGGCGATTTTGACTTTCTGTCCGTCTGCCTGACTTCACCGCTCAGTCGGTCGCGGGCGATCGTGAGGCGCGGATCGCCGCTGCCAAGCGCCCGTCACCGCTCGGCCATCCAGCCTTGCCTACGTGGCAGGCTGTGATTGGTCGAGGTTAAATAATTTTTATAATTTATTCCGTTGATCAAAAATAGTAAATAAATAGTGTTTTGAAATCAGGAAAACGAGATCTATTTAATAAAAATATTTTTGAGATCTGGTTTTGAGGTTTGCGAAAATGTATTTTTAAAATCGATTTAATTATCTTAAAATCACTAAAATTAACCCTAAGAATCCATATTTCCAAAATATACAATATTATATGTTATTTTGATAAGGAAAACCTAACTAAGATGGTTATGAGGTTTTTGAAGTCTGAATCGGGAGTTTGTGCAAAAAGTTAGTAAATTAGGGTTTTCAACCTTTTTAATGAATGCATGTAATTCTGAATTATGAATATAATGATGTATTAGGTAATTTGGGTTTATAATTCGTGTGAAGAGTTGAAAAGGGAAATCTAGGACACCTGAGACTAAGGTATGTGTTTAATTTGAGTTTTGATTGTGCATCTACCTATCAGTTGGGAAATCTTTAGTCCATTACCTATATTTCTTCTATGAGGTTTAACTTGATCTAAACCATTGAATTCTTGAAACCTAAATGTCTAATTTTCCTCAAAAGTAGATATAGTATTCTCTTGTTTGGGTATTCATACCCCACTGCCATGATATATATTCTTTTGCTTATTCTTGCCATAAATCTTTTGTTAGCATGAAATTAAATGTTCTATTTAAATTTTAAGTAGTGGTACTTATGTACAACCACCCATAGAGGGCATGTATACAATCGCCCTAGGGGAATGTTTATTATTATCCCCATTAAAAATTATAGGTGATTGGAAATGTTTATAATTCTTCCCTCACCTAAGGTTAGAGGTCCGGTAGGTGCCTCAACCCTACTTAGTTAGATAGACATATTAAATGACATGCTAAACCCTTTAATTATTTTGTTAATGGCAAGTTCTCTTATAAAAACCTCATACTCTTTGATATCTTCTTACACCAAATATCTAGCCTAAATTTACTTGTTACAACTTTCTTTGCCTTTGATAGATTATTAGTGTAACACATACTTTACTTGTTTTCCCTCTTGTTGGGTGTCTTCCCAACCACCCAGGTGTTGGAGCTGAGCAAGGTGAAGGAAGGGCTTGAAGAAAGAATCCTTTGCTGTGATCGTTAGCTTGACAAGAAGGATGGCTAGGTTGCTATAGCTAGATCCTCTTATCTATCTTATCTTTTCTTTTAGAAAGCAATGATGTAATAAACAATAAAGCCATTAGAAGGCTGATTATTTCTTTCTTTCCGCTGCTATTGACATTTTATTATGTATCTGGAATCATGCTTATTTATTTGGAATATTATGCAATCATCCTCAAAGTCTAAATTTTTGTTAAAATTGTGGATGTTGTATTTCCTTTAAATTTTAGTAGAGAGGTGATATCGCCTCTTTACAGATAGAGTTGCCCTAAGCCTAAGCTGACCGATAGGGGTACTCTTGTTGTGATGATTTCTTGGGCGACATGCTGGATGCCCAATATGGTGATCCATGAGCGACAAGGATATGAGGTTGGGCGATATGGATGATCCCTTGATATGATGCCCGATATCATCAACCCTAGAACTTTATAAGTGTGTAGGTGTGCATGGTTTGGGTGACATCAGGGCTAAGTGTGTGGCCGATACCCCACAATGAGATATGTTACCTTGGCCCATATGCCCTGCCCGACACATGGTATCTCTCTTGGATGATTACCCAACATGAGTTTGTACGTGATAGCTTGGATGGTCCTAGGGTTGAGGTTTGGCCGGTACATGTGTTGAGCTTTATGGTACCTTGGATGATAGGGTACCATGGGCGTCATGGAAACGTTGAATTAGTATACCTTGGGTGGTATGAAAGCCCCTTAAGTATCTTGATGTGTTAACCAAGTAGGTGGGCTTGTTGAGCGCCATGATCTTGCCCGATATGGCCTTAGGAGGTAGAGAGTTAAGGGTTGCTCAGTATGAAAACCTAACCCTAATGGGCGGTAGGGTTTTGGATGATAGATGGTGCCCATGTGCTACACAACGTTGGGTTTCCCGATACCACCTTGCATGTTGATGCATGATACATGTTATAGCCCTAGTTGCACGATACCCCCTTTGTGCATGAATGTATGACATGCTGATAGCCGACAATCTTGGGTGAGAACTGGTACTCTATCCGATACTCCCTTTTAGTGAGGGATATTTTAGTCGCTTTATGCTTTTGGTGAGGGTAGGCAACACCTTTAGTGAGGGTTGTGCCTAACCTGATAATCCTATGCATGTTTCTTGAGCTTACACCTTTGATCATGATGAGCTATGACAAGATAGGTTGAGAACCCTTGTATAGTGGTTACCTATGGTTAATGATAGATGAGCTTATGATTAAGCTGGATGGTGGGTCATGGTGTATGATCCTTAAAGTTAATCCTTAGGGATGATGTGTATATGTTTTAAGTTATAGGGTATGATGGGATACCCATGATGTGGTAACAGTGGTATGTATTGAGTTATACACCGGTTATGACATTAATCTGCATCTGTTCATAATGATGGAAGAATATTCCAATGATATAACCTTAATCTTGATGACATGATAATCAAAGACATGTTCATGAGATATGGGGCATGATAGATGCTCATAGTTTGATAATAATAATCTAAATTGACTACAGACACAACTATGACCATGGATGTTGTTCCAATCCTGTGCACCTAAATTCTTGATAGCCTGATGATCATAATATGTTCTCTAAGACCTATGTTCTATATTTGGTGATCTAGTTATCTCTTTCTTATGCAAGCTAACCATGTAGGTGTATTGAAGTCATAGCCAAATAAGAGCTATGGTGATTATATGATTATGTGCTTTGTACAACACTTGAGATATGTGCAATATCTAAGTAATAATGATATGTCTTGTTGATGAGATAACATACATCACTAGTATGATGAGAAAGACATGTTGAGGTTTGATCCTCTTGTGATGACATGAGGGATTGATATTCCCTAATAATGTTGATGATGCCTTGAGAGGCACTGGTGTAATGTGATGAACTCAGGGATTGATATCCCATGATGATGAAATGATGAAGCATTGAGAGGCAGTAGCACTATGATATGATGTGAGGGATTTCTATCCCATGGAAATGTTATGATTGTTGAGGGCAATGGAAATAGCAGTAGCAATATAATATGAATGTAATGAATCTAATGTTGTTCATGTTTTATATATGGTTGCTTAATACAACTTGTTTACCCCAACAATATACTTAAAATACATTAAATAATTACAGATGAATCTCTCATGTAGTTTGCCCTGGCCATAGATCCATCATCGTCAGTAGCTGGTGATGGTGAAACAGGTTCTCCTGCGGGTTAACCTGGAAGCGCATATTATTGAATATGTGTGGTTTCTCCTAGCCAAAAATGAGGAGGTTAGAGTGCAACTTCAGTTGTAGACTCAAGATGTGTATAAGAGCATGGTGAATAGGCCCATGGCTCAGTGTGATAGAGCATGAATGCGTTCATGGCTCAGGGAGCATGGTGAATTGGCCCGTGGATCAGATATACTAGCGCCGAGACCTGTACCAAGGTGAGCTAGAGAAAGGGTAGCCTGCGGGAGCTGACCCTGTGGCTGAGGCCACTTAAGAAAGAGACTGCGGTCCTACTTTGGATATCGTGCACTGACCACGAGGAGGTGAGGTCGTGGAGTCCGGCTCTTCCATTGACCTTGTATGGCACCGACTTGGGTTTTGCAACCGAAGGTTGGATTTGAGCGGTACAGCTCACTTCCTCAGGGCATAATAATTCATAATCAAGCTGTATAGTATCTTACTTAGGGAAAATACGGAACATTGGTTGAAGCCTTGTTTGTACAAGTTGATCTAGTTAAAATCTGCAGTTTATCATATGAACCTTATATAATGTGATGAGTTCTTATAAAGCTTATCTTGTCAATCATGTTCCATAAAGAATACCTGGTTATAGGCCTCATAAACATCTTGGTAAGTTTAGCCATGTTCAGTATACTGCTCTTATAATCTGCTTATGTTAGTTATCCGTGATCATAATAAAGCTGGTAGAGGGTTATGTTTCTCACTGGGACTGTGTATCTCACCCCACTGGTTAATAACCCTTTTTAGGTGGACGTGCCTGACGAGATGAAGATCATGTGGCTACGAATGTTATGCATAGGTATCGTACCTGGTGGGATAGATAGTGTCTAGCAATAGAATCCTATGTGTCGTCCCTGTACACTCAGGTCCTCGGGAGAGCTTTTCGACGTTTCTTGTACAATGATCGATGTATGGTTTTCGGTATGTATCTTGATGTAAAGCATCCTGGCAAACAGTTATTTCATGTAACGAGATGATGGGAAATTATGTTGTAGCACCTGAAAAGATGTTATGAAATCCAAAGTGTTGGTTCAGATGTAATATGCTTCATCTTGTGGTGCTTGCTGTAAATCAGTTTTAATTTCTTGTGATTTTCGGTAATCTGCTGGTTTGCATGTAATCGTGTTTTGTTGTGGATGGGGTGTTATAGGTCCTTCTTTAGTTATCGTACACTGACCACGAGGAGGTGATGTCACGGAGTCTGGCTCTTCCATTGACCTTGTATGGAACTGGTTTTGGGCTTCACAGTCGAAGGTTGGATTTGAGCGGTACGGATCACTTCCTCAGGGCATAATATATCGTAATCCAGTCATATAGTATATATTTCTTAGGGCAAAACACGGAACATTGGTTGAGGCCTTGATTGTATAGTTGATCTAGTTATATCTTGCAGTTAATTACACATTCCTCATATATTATGATAAGTTCTTATATAGCTTATCTTGTCAATCATGTTCCTTACAAAATATCTGGTTATATGCCTCCTGGATATCTTGGTAAGCTGTTAATAAAGTTAGTTCTGTTTAGTATGTTGTATATATGAGCTTCCTGTATCAGTTATCTATTTTACTTGTTCTAGCTTTCCGAAGTTTTATAGTTTCGACGGGGAGTTATGTTTCTCCATGGGACTGTGTGTCTCACCCCGCTGGTTTTAAACCTTTTTAGGTGATTGTTCTAGACATGGTGTTGGTCATGAGGTTGTGGTCGAGTAGGAAGAAGAACAGTAGGAGGCAAGAGATGGATATGCTGTTATTTTGGTTGTTTTGTAGTAGAGTCCTAGAGTTATCCATGTACTCTCAGGTCGTTGGAGGTGTTTTGACGATGTTTCACGATGTGTAGCTTGTTTATTCTGCTGTTGGCCTAGTATGGCCTATTCTGTATATAAACAGGTGGTGAACTCTATGTACCTATGTGACAGCTGGATCTTATGAACCATGGACACGTATCAAGGTTTATGTATATTTATATAACATGTTTCCATGCAGGATAAGGATCTGGATGTAATAGTTTCTTTATTTATCTGCTTTCCACAATCGGTTTTAATTAACCTATATTTCTGGTAACATGTGGTTTAAGGATGTTCTGCACATTTTCACGTGGCATTTCGTTGTCATTGTGATAGCGGGATGTCACAATAAGTTTTGGCATCAGAGCTCTAGGTTCGCTGAGTCTACATGGATCTAGGACAAGGTTTGTGTCTGTTCTTGTGAGTTCTCTAGATTTTCTTACAATAACCTTCTGCCCTTAGCAAAAGATAAAGCTTAAAGATGTCTGGAAGTCACCAAGAACATGCTTCCGAGAGAAGTGATGCTGCATCTGTTGATGGAGCACGAGTGTAGGCACATGAAGATCAGGTGTCTCAGGTCCCCCAAATTGACCCGACCATTCTAGAAAATCCTGTCGACCAGCACCTTATAGGACAGGTAATGGCTACAATGAATCTCATGGTGGAGAGATTGCGAGTGCCTCCACCAAGAGCACAAGCTCTCCATGGTGAATCTTCGGATATTGGGAAGACCTTCGAGCAGCTTCACCGAGTCAAAGCTTCAGATTATGCTAGAATGGCTGATCCAGTGGATGCAGATATGTGGCTGACATGTCTTGAGAAGGCCTTCCAGATCCTCGACATCCCCGAAGTAGACAAAGTCAAGCACGCTGTCTACCTTCTGAAAGGTAGTGCTGGCCATTGGTGGGCCATCGAGGAGGAGCAGCATCCTGGTGAGGTGATAGGTTGGGACATCTTCCGCCAGGAGTTCGTGAGTCGATACTTCCTAAAGACCTATCTGGATGAGAAGATGAACCAGTTTGAGCGTTTGTGCTAAGGATCGATGAGCATCACCGAGTATGAAGCCAAGTTTATGGACTTGCTGAGGTTTTTTCCTCACATGGTGACGAAAGATGATGAGAGAATCAGGTGGTTTGTTATGGTTTTTATAGGTGACATCTTGATCTACAATCGGGATAGTCAAGAGAATGAACGACATCTTGGACAAGCGTTGACTCTCCTTCGTCAACACGAGTTGTATGCCAAGTTTAGTAAGTGTGAGTTTTGGTTGAAGGAAGTGACTTTCTTGGGTCATGTGATATCTGCATAAGGAGTCAGAGTGGACCCAAAGAAGGTGGAGTCAGTTGCAGACTGGGGGCAACCGAAAACACTGACTAAAGTCTGTAGTTTTCTGGGTTTAGCAGGATACTACTGGAGGTTTATAAAGGACTTCAGTGTGATCACATTTCCATTGACAAAGTTGACTAGGAAGGATGTACCTTTTGTTTGGAATGATCATTGTCTACGATCCTTTCAGATCTTGAAGGAGAAGTTGACTAGTGCTCCAATGTTGGTGTTGCCAGAGCCTGGGAAGGGCTATGCTATTTTCTGCGATGCTTCCAAGAAAGGCTTAGGACGTGTGCTGATGCATGAAGATCATGTGGTTTCTTTTGCTTCACGACAACTTAAGAAACATGAGGAGAGCTATCTGACACATGATTTGGAGCTGGCAGCGGTGGTCCATGCATTAAAGATATGGAGACACTATCTTTATGGGGAAGTGTGTTAGATCTTTACAAATCATAAGAACCTGAAGTATATCTTCTCGCAGAGTGAGCTGAACATGTGATAGAATCGTTGGATGGAGTTGATCAATGATTATGATTGCACAATTGAGCATCATCCTGGTAAGGCAAAAGTGGTTGTGGATGCACTCAACATGAAGTCTTCTTCTCTTCCTACGAAGAAGGCAAAGTTGAGTTCTTTGATATGCCATAGGAAAAATATGTTTGTCTCATTGCGGCAGATGAATGTACAGTTGGAAATATCCTTGTTGGTAGGACTATTGGCACAGATGCAAGTGAAGCCTATGTTGAGATAGCAGATCAAAGAAGCACAACAGGTAGATGATGTAGTTCAATTGATCAGATTAGAGTTCGACAGCAAGAAACGGGATGGTTTCCATGAGTCCGAGGATGGACTAGTTTGTTATCATAACAAGATGGTGGTCCCAAATGTTGACGATTTGAGGAAGTTAGTGCTCAAGGAAGCACACACGTCAATGTATGCTATGCATCCAGGTGTCACCAAGATGTATCATAATCTAAAGGACCTATATTGGTGGCCTGGTTTGAAGAGAGATGTAGCCAAGTTTGTGCCTAGGTGTGCAGTATGTCTGCTGGTTAAGGCTGAGCATAAAAAATTGGTAGGTACGTTGCAACCCATGCCAGTGGAAATGGGATCATATAACCATGGATTTCATAGTTGGTCTGCCAAGGATAGCTAGGATTCATGATTTCATTTGGGTGATAATGGACAGGTTGACAAAGTCTGCCCATTTCATACATGTGAAGACAACATATACAACAGAAATGCTTGCTCAGGTGTATGTGGATGAGATTGTACGTTTGCACGGTGTGCCAGTAACGATAGTCTTTGACAGAGGTCCTCAGTTCACGAGTCATTTTTGGGAGTAGTTGCACAAAGCGTTGGGAATGTAGTTGAGGTTCAGTACCGCTTTCCACCCACAGACAGATGGATAGTCTGAAAGGACTATTCAGAATGTGGAAGATCTTCTCCGAGCTTGTGTTTTGCAGTTCCTAGGTAGTTGGGACGTGCATCTCAGTTTGATACAGTTCTCCTATAATAATAGTTACCAACAGAGTATCAACATGGCACCTTATGAGGCTTTATATGGCAGGAAGTGTAGATCTCCTCTATGTTGGTATGAGTCTAGCGAATATCATCTCTTGGGTCCTAAGTAGGTACCATAGACTACAAAAAAGATAAAAGTGATACAACAACAGTTGAAAGCGGTACAAGATGGATAGAAATCATATGTAGATAATCACCGACGACCTCTAGAGTTCTAGGTGGAAGAAAAGGTGTGTCTCAAGGTCTCACCATGGAAAGGCGTGCTGAGGTTTGGCAGGAAAGGCAAGTTGGCACCTAGGTATATGGGGCCATATCTGGTAATAGCACATGTTGGCAAGGTAGCTTACAAGTTAGAACTACCGCCAGAGTTGCACATGTTACATCCGGTGTTCCACATCAGTGTTCTAAAGAAAAGTCATCCAGGCATAGAGATAGTGATAGAGCCAGTTGAGGTTGAGTTGGATGAAGATGAGACCTATGAAGATGGTCCAGTGATGATCCTTGATGAAAGAGATGAGGAGGAAGTATCACTCACTTTGCTGTTTGGATTTTGGAGGCAAAATCCCTTTGTAGAGGTTTATGGCTTGTAAGGACCCTGACCTTCATTTTGGGCTTACCCTGTTTGCTTTGCCTAAACCTTGTGTTTATATGCTTGCTAATCACCTGAAGTTGTGATTAGGGTTTGTTTGTGCTTTGTTGAGAGGTTGAGGTGCAACTTGCAAATTACCCAAGTTTTAGGGTTGGTGTGCAAGATTGTCACCTTGAAAGATGTCTTTTTATCTCCTTGCATCCTCTAGGGTTGAGAGGATGGGTTGGGCTCTTTGTTTGAGTAGCTTTGGGCTTCATTTTGCTTTTTTGAGTCTTGTTGAAGCTTGGTACCAGGCAGGACCTTAGTGTATCGACCAATGAGTGTTGTTGTGTCGGGTAGAGAGCTGTATCGTCCATGGTGTGTGGGGTTTCCATCTTGGGTGACACACCCTCCACCTTAGCCTCGTTTATGTCACCATATTTGGACAAGTGGTTGTTGCTTTGCTAAGTGGGTGGAAACTCATGGGCGTGGGTTTTTGGGGAGCTAGCATGTGGCATGTTCCTTGGACAAGTGTTCTAGGGGCGGGTGCCACCTTGCCTTGCTTTCCCTCTTCACCCCTTAATATATAAATGAACCCCTTCTTTGCTTGCTACGCTCTTTGGTTCCTTTAGTTGTTTCCCTTCCTTTGGTGGCCGAGCTAGGAGAAGAGTGGAGCAAGTGGTGGCCAATACTACTGGTGTGTTGGATGACACACCTTGCTAGCTTGTCCCTTTCCTTCTCATGTGGTAGGTATCTCTCCCTTTCCTAGGCATCTTCTTCTTCTTCTTCTTCTTCTTCTTCCTTCTCTTCAACCATGGTGGTTACAAGTTGTTCTTCTTTGTGTTGGCCGAAGGTGGTGCCTTGGAGCTTGGAGCTTTGTGCTAGAAGCTTGGAGCTTTAGAGCTTGATGCGAGTTACATAACTCCTAACCCTAGCTATACTACTTCTTTTTCATGTTGCGTGCTATATGTGCTATCTTGATCAGCCATGTCATCTTTTAGCTATGTTTCTTGCTTTAATGGTTATAAGGTTGCTTTAGATGAACCCTAGACTTTGTGGAGATGGTTATCTTGGGCTGCCTTGGGTTGTCTGAACCATGGATGTGGAGTTCCTTAGGAAAAACCCCTCTCTCACATAGTTGTTGAGAGGTGAGCCTAGGGTCTCCTATTCCAAGGGTGAGTGGAGCTTTGGGTTGGTTGGCCGATATGGTGATGGACCTCCTTGTTGCCCGATAGATGATGGAAGTTGTGCAATACCTCTCTCTCAATTGTCTGGAGAGGCGAGCCAACTCTCTTGAACTTTTAGGGCTTCTTGGTGGCAGTCTTGAGGTTGAAGATGACCAACCCATCTTGGTCCTTGAATCCTCACACGATACCCTTTGATGTGTTCTTCCCGATATCCCTCTTCTAGGGATGAGCCTTGGGCGATATGCTAAGTGGTGTTTTGTTGACCCTTTGACCGATATGGACCCTTACCCTAGATGATGTTGTTGGGTGATATGCCTTTGACCGATATGGACCTTTGCCTTAGAGGGTGTTGTTGGGCGTGATGCCTTTGGTTGATATGCTTGGTAGACATCCCTAGTTTGAAAGATAGGCTACCTTGGGTGCCATGATTTCGTTTGATGAATGGCAGTAGTGTTCCTTGGGTGATATGAGAGTTCCTTGGGCACCATGCTTTGCTAGCCAAGGGGGTTTCTTGTTTGGCGGTAGGGTTTTGACCTTGGTCGTTATGGCTGTGGGCGACATGGTCTTGATGGTTGCCCGATACGGAAACCCTAACCCTAGCTTAGGCGATAGGGTGTCTTGTCCGATAGGGTGAAGGTGCTGCCCGATACACTCTTGTACCTGGATGCCCGATATCCTCTTGGTTCATGGTTGCACGACACACCTTTGGTTCTCACACTACAACAAAACTGCCCATTAGTGGCATTTATTTAAGTGGCAATTATAAAAAAAGCCACTATCTTTCTAATATACATGCATTTTTAATTAAAATGCCGCTGAACCACCTATTATATGATTTCTGAAAAGGACATAACATTAAAGGAGTTTTTATTTCTAATTAGTGGCAATCTTAAATTGCCATACCAAATTAGGAAATATTTTGCTAAACTATATTGACTTCCCGTTCCAAATTAAATTTTCCCTTCGCGCTGCACTCTCAGCTCATTCAGCCCGACGTTTCCGATCTCCCCCTCTCTCCCTGTGCGACTTCCTCGCTCCCTGGCCCATCATGCCCTAGGTGCGTTGGTGGCTCGTGATCATCTGTAGTCTGGGAGAGACTGGTGGCACCTGCTGTTTGCCAGTTGTCATCCGTGGTGCCAATAGTTGCTGGCTATGGAGTGCCAAGTTGTTGGTGCCACATTGACACCTTGCCTGTGATCGTGAGTGTTAGTTCTTCCTCCTTTGCCTATTTGAACCGAGCCCAACCGAAGCATACTTGGGCACCGTTTGTTCTTCCTCATCCGCCGTGGAAGACCGAGTCCAGCCGAAGCACCGCCGCAGACTCAATCTACCCTTCCGGCGTTGGCGATCTTGAGTGAGGGACTCCGATCAATCCTCTTCAGGTAACCATCGCCGCACCCTATTCTGTTAACTAAGATGTAGCTTACATACCTCCTTCAAGGTCTCTTTTGTGACCGGTGGCTAATAGGCATGTAAAGTGTCAACAATTCTCATGATTGGATGAAAAATCTATAGGTATCGAATGCCATGCCACTTGGAATTTGTTGTTCATCTGTAGGTTATCCTAAATCATCAATAACTATTAATGGGAAACCTTGCAGCAGAATAAAAAAACATATTCTGTCTAATAACTTGTTTACCAATAGTAGTCCACTCTTGTTTCCATCCATTTCAATTGGCAATACTTAAAAGGTATTTGCCTTAGATCCCACTTCTGTTCTACATACGTTATTAATACTTTTTATCTGTAGTGTTATAATTTTGAAGAAAGACAAGAATGAAGAAACTATAGCACTTCAAAGATGTTAACAGAATGTGACTTATAGAGTTCATGTAAACATCACATGTAATTAATCACTTCCCTATTAAGATGGTGGATTGGTATTTTCTATTCAATGTTTACATGGTCTTCCCACAAAATCGTTTGAGAAACCAGGTGATGTGAAATGCAGCGATCAGTATAATTGAAAAGAATAATGTAGACATAATAATTCATAAGTGATCTCCTTAAAATAGGCATAATAATTCATAATGTAGACTACGATAATTGTTGGTATAATGACACTCAACTTACTTTCCATCTAAGTCTGATTTGTATTTCTCAAGTTGTCTCTGAAAATATCTAACATCGTTATATATACTTATTGAAAATATATAACATCGTTATATATACTTACAATTGTTAGTACTAATATTTTGTAGTCTCTTTCCACCCACAACAATCAATATGGCCTGGGCCTCGACCCCCCCTGTCCTTTTTCCTGAAACAGAACAACTGGACATCACCCTAGACCATCGTACACTAGCACAACTCACCATTACTAGACAATGGTGTCATTTGAATGGAAGACACTACATGGCTGGTCAAGTGACTTTAAAGTAGGGAACCTCAAAAATTGTAATCAAAGTTCAGTATGATGGCAAATGAACTTTAAGGTATCCACAACTAGTTGGATTGCATGGATTCAAAACATGCTAATTGGTTGAGAGGGCCAGGTCTGGCTTCCAAACATGCTAATTGGATTCGTCTACGAGGGATTCCTTCCATGACACAGCATCATCAACAAAACGGAAAAGTCACCAGTCAAACGGGTGTCTCAATTCTTGATGAAATTTTGTTACTTTTAAATAAGGAAATCACCAATAAATGTATTTTTTACTATTTTTGTAGAATGAAATTTTGTTACTTTTAAATAGGGAAATCACCAATAAATGTAGTTTTTTTACAGTATTTGTCACAATTCACCAGTCAAACGGGTGTCACAATTCTTGATGTTATATTTTTTTACTATTTTTGTAGAATGGATAAGTCTTGGATAGCAGAGGATGACCGAACGAGTAGTAAATACCTATGTGGAGTATCCAACTTTTTGGATTTCACTTTTCAACATTCAGCGATTGGAGACAAGATTGTATGCCTTTATAGAAAGTGCACTAATGTATACCAGGTCACCAGACAGATTACATTGAGTCATCTATTATGGAATTGCTTCTTACAAAGCTATATTTCTTGGTCTTTTCATGGAAAAGATGCCGATGTTGAAATGGATGCTCCAACTGATCAGGGTGATTGTCTAGATGATGAAAATTTACAAGATATGTTGCATGATGTTTTTCCGAGTTTCAGTGAAGATGAAAATATGGAAGGAGTACATTCGGCTATTGATCAACATTTAAATGCTGACAAATTTTATATCTTGTTAAAGGATTCTGAGACAGAATTATATCCAGGGTGTAAGAAACTTACCAAACTTGCTTGCATCCTAGAATTCTATCACCTGGTTTGTCTTAATGCCTTGAGTAAGAAAGCATCATCTATGTTTCTTAAGTTCTTTAAAAAAATGCTACCAGAAGGAGAACAATTACCTAATTCCTTTTATGAGCTGAAGAAGACAATAAAGGAGTTGGGATTACATTATGTGAAGATTCATGTTTGTCGAAATGGTTGCATGTTGTTTTGGAAGGAGTCTGCTGACAAAGACATCTATGATACATGTGGAGAATTAAGATGGCTAACAACTTCAACACCAAATGATGATGATGAGGAGCTAATAAACAAACCCAGAAGAACACTTGCCAAAGTGCTCAGACACTTTCCACTTATACCACGGCTGAGGAGGTTGTTCATGTCATCAAAAACCTCTTCCTTAATGAAGTGGCATGCAGAAGAATATGAAAAAGATGACAAGTTAAGACACCCGGTAGCTTCACCTGCATGGAAAATATTTGATGTTATGCATCCAGAATTTGCTACAGACGCTAGAAATATTCGATTGGGACTTGCCACTGACAGATTTAATCCTTTTGGGACAATGAGTAATTCTCATAGTACATGGCCTGTTGTAATTATTCCATATAATTTACCTCCTTGGTTGTGCATGAAGCAACAATATTTTATGTTGTCCCTACTAATTTCTGGACCATCTTCTCCAAAGAATATAGATTTTTACTTGCGTCCATTGATTGATGAGTTGAAAGAACTATGGATTACATGTGTACAAACATATGATGCTAGAGCCAAGGAATTCTTTCAGATGCGTGCTTCTTCATTATGGACTATTAGTGATTTTCTAGGATATGCACATCTATCTGGTTGGAGTACTAAAGGCTACAAAGCATGTCCTTATTTTAATAAAGATACTGTCTCACATTGGTTGCCACATAGCCGTAAAGTTTGTTACAGAGGACACCGTAGGTTTTTGCCAACTGGCCACAGATTCTGGAAAGAAGCTAGGGCATTTGACGGTGAGCAAGAATTTAGGAGTCCACATAAACCTCCTTCTGGAGCTGAAATCTTGTCACAATTGGATGGCGGAAGCACTGTTATTGGTAAGAAAAGGCCGAGAGGTAAAGATTCGACACACAATTGGGATAGGAAAAGCATATTCTTCGAGCTACCATATTGGAAATCTAACATTGTAAGGCACAATCTGGATGTCATGCACATTGAGAAGAATATATGTGAGAGTATTGTTGGAACATTGCTAGGTCTGAAGGATAAAAGTAAGGACAACTTGAATGCAAGGAAGGATTTGGAGGATATGGGAATTAGATTTCCGCTTCATCCACAAACTATTGGTACACATTCCATACTACCTCTAGCTTGGTACACAATGAGAAAAGAAGAAAAAGTATCATTTTACAACCTCCTAAAATCTGTCAAAGTTCCAGATGGGTATGCATCTAATATATCTAGATGTGCACGGCCGACGGATCAGAAGATGCTACCAATGAAAAGTCACGATTATCACGTGTTGATGCAACAACTTCTACCATTAGCTGTCACTGTGTCTTTGCCCAGTAAGAATGCTAAGTCATGTATTATTAATATTTGTCGCTATTTTCAGAGGTTGTGCACTAAAGTCATAGATCCAAATGATTTTGTTGCATTGAAAAATTCAATAGCTGTGACACTTTGTGAGATGGAGAAGATTTCCCCCATGTTTTTTTGACATAATGGTGCATCTATCAGTCCATCTCATTTTTGAAGCTAAGATAGCCGGCTTTGTTCAGTATCGTTGGATGTATCCAATTGAAAGGTAACTTTTCATACGTCGTGATGACTTCACCTATTGGAATTTAATTTGTCATAATATTTTTGCCAACTTTGTTATCAGGTATCTGCAGACCCTAAAAGGATATGTTCGTAATAAAAGATATCCAGAAGGATCAATAGAAGAAGGATATATAGCTAAAGAGTGTCTTACTTTTTGTTTAAGATACTTGGATGGAGTTGAAACAAAATTAAATCGGCCAAATAGAAATGATACTGACGAAATAAATTTGGAAAATGAGCCAACACATGACAATGATGATTGGTCAATTTTCTCAATAGTAGGTCGTGGTATTGGTAAAATGATAGCATGTGTCTTGGATGAACATACATTGCAACAAGCCCATAGGCATGTACTATTCAATTGTGACACTATTGAACCCTACATTAAGTAAGTTAGTGACAATTGTCTTCTATTATTAAAATATTATTACATATTCCAATTACATATTGCACATATTTTGTTTTCAGGAAGCACTATGATATCATTAGGCTAAAACACCCTCATAAGTCCTTAAAGGAGGTACAAAGAATACATAGTAACTCATTTGATGGATGGTTTAAGGAACATCTTAGTTAATTTGTCATAATTAAATTTGTTATGCTTCATGATTAAATACTAACAAAATTTTCTTGTGTTAGATTGAGACACTCCTAAGAATAGAGATGGTCGATGATAAAATCAAGTTTCTTTCTCAAGGTCCACATAAAATGGCCGTTAAGTACAAGGGCTACATTGTTAATGGTCACAGATTCCATACCGAAGCAAAAGATCAACATCTAACAACAAAAAATAGTGGAGTCTTTCTGGTAGCTAAGACTGATTGTTATGCTAAAACCACTGACCACAATCCAATTACTAGAGATGTTACCTACTATGGTGTTTTGAAGGATGTTATTGTGCTCAATTATTATGAACACTTTAAGGTGACATTATTTAAGTGTGATTGGGTGGACATCTACTCTAAGAGGACAATCAAGCATGATGAACATGGGTTGACTCTTGTTAATTTGAGACGAGTTCAATCAACTGGAGAACCGTATGTAGTGGCATCTAAAGTTGGACAATTATTTTATGTAGAACATGTCACATGAAAAGGGTGGCATTTTGCTGTAAAGATTCCCCGAAGAGATACGTTCAACATGGAATATCCATCTTGTAGTGAGACTGTCGAAGCTTATGTACAAGGTGAACCTAGAGATGGGCCATCAATGACAACAGAGGATGAAAATGCAGACTGTGACATAGTTAGATTGGATATGGAAGGAATTACTGTTGATAGTTCAACAATTGAGAAAGACCAATCCCAAATTTAGTAGGATGACAAAAGTGTATATCAAAGTGATGAGGATGACGATTTTGAATGAGAAAATTACAAAGTAGCAACCAATGTTTATTTTAGTTTGTCATTATTATTTGACTTATATATGCCTATTTCATTGGCATGAAGTTTCCACTGTCTGAAATGTATCTGACATATTTTAGTCACATGCTTCTATGTGTGTTGGATTATCTCACATATTCTTGAGAGAGAAGGTTGTCTGATCAGCTCCTTCGATGTATTGCAGCCTAGCCAAAGTGGTATCTAAAAGTAGTATCTAAAGTAGTATGTTCTGCTTAAATTCTGATGTCCAACTTACTAACAATGATGATCACCTTTTTCCTTGCCTTAATGTAGGTGTATGAAATCAGAGTTTCATATTTATGCAATCCTCTTCACTAACACTGCTGCTAGCTCTACTGTTACTGATATGTTGACAATGACTTGGTGTACCTCTGTAGTTTTGCCTCCTAATTTCTTTGCAGAGGTACATTAAGTCTTTCTCAACATGTTAGAACTATGCTTTGGTGGAGAAGTCTACGAAGAAGCGTCAAGAAAGAATGGTTTCTCCAAGAGATTAAAGGCCATTCTCGAGAGATAAGGTTGTCTGATCAGCTATGTAGATGTATTGCAGCCTAGACAAAGTAGTAAGTAAAAGTAGTATCTAAAGTAGTATGTTCTACTTAAATTCTGATGTTATACTTACTAACAATGATGATCACCTTTTTCCTTGCCTTAATGTAGGTGTATGCAATTAGACTTCATTTTTATGCAATCCTCTTAACTAACACTGCTGCTAGCTCTATTGTTACTGATATGTTGACAACGATTTCATGTACCTCTGCAGTTTTGCATCCTAATTTCTCTACAGAGGTACATGAAGTCATTGTCAACATGTCAGAACTATGATCTGGTGGAGAAGTTTACGAAGAAGCCTCAAGGAAGAATGGTTTCTCCAAGAGATTAAATGCCATTCTCGAGAGATAAGGCTGTAAATGTCTTTTTGCTTCCTACTCTGGAAAGTCTTCTTGCATGTTTTGTAGTTACTTGTTTTTTACATGTGGTGGTTGCCATGACTGGTGATGGTGTCAATGATGCACCTGCTCTGAAAATGGCAAACATTGGTATTGCCATGGGAATTTATGGAACTGAGGTGATTATATTCGCTATGGGAATTTGTATATCTATCTTCTTGTCTTTTAGTAATTATTATCGATAATGATGTTTCTTCTCTTTTTATGTGTCATTCCAGGTTTCCAAGGAGGCTTCACACATGGTTCTTGCTGATGATAACTTCAGTACAATATTTATTGTAGTTGATGAAGGGAGATCTATCTATAACAACATGAAGGCCTTCACCATGTTCTGCTCTTATTATTAATTTTATGTTTTCTTACCTTACTAAAATTCTTTCAACTTATTATGTATAGACTATAGTTTTATGAGAACACTGGACGAGATTGAGTTCGATTATAATCTTTTGCTTTTACATAATTGTCAAGATTGTCAACTTTGCCCCCTTTCTATAATCTGCTTAGTTGTGTGCTTAGATAAATGTCTAAAGCTTTGCTGTGTGGAAAACTCTATTCAACTGACATAATGTTAATGGTACATTTGAAATTATCACCCCTATCGAACTTATTAGGAGTGGTGAGAAGGTGGGTTCTTGTGAGGCTGCCCTTCTTTCAAAGCTCGGCATTAGGCCCTTCTCATATGGACTGGTTGTGATGTCAGTTTATGATAGTGGATATGTATTCAACCCTGAGGTCCTTGACATTACTGAAGATGACCTTATTTATAAATTTGGCAATGGTGCTATCTTCCCTGATACTATCTTATTGCATGCCAGTGCTGTAAGTTTTTTTGTCTTACATTTGCATGAAAGTGCTCAACTTTTTTCTCACTTCATGGAAGGATCCTAGCAAGTTTGCAGTTGTTGTTACCCCTGCTGCTGCTTCAGGCTATGCAGTTGCACCTGCGGCTTCTACTGCCAAGGTGGAAGAGAAGAAGGAAGAGCCTATTGAGGAATCTGATGACTTTATGGCAGAATTATCATATTCTATCACTGCAGCTGAGAAGAAGGATGAACCTTCATTGTAGTGTAGCTGGTCTAATCCTGCAGAAGCTCACAACTACTTGGAATGCTAGAATGGAGCTGTATGTTTTTGTAAGAAAATGAGTTTGTATTCCTTTGGGGGGTCTCCAAGTGAAAATTGTGTTGATATCCAGTTAGTGATCATGTGTAGAATATGTACCATATATAGTCATATGTGATGGTGTTGTACTGAATATAAGGGGCAAGGTAAAATGTCCTCCCCATGTAATTGTCATTTGATTATAAATAAAAAAGTTCAATACTTCTGGAAAAATGTGTTCAGCTTCAATTGGCATTCAATTAGAAAACTTGATCATGAACTACAAATGACTGACTAAAATCCATAAAAAATTAGTAATGCAGAACTAGTATGTCATTAGTGGCTTTTTTCATAAGCCACTACATTCAATCTAAATCATTTTATACAACAACATTATACAAAACAGTGGCATTTGTATAAAAGCCAAATGATGGATAATGTCTTTTCTATAAATGCCAAATGATGATTTAGTGGCCTTTATGTAGAATTTATTCGAAGCCACTAAAGACAAATGTTCAGTGGCTTTTACAACTTAAACCACTATCTTCCTAGTGGCATTGGTGCTAGAGGCATTTTTTTAAATGTCAAAAAATGCCACTAAACCTGTTTACTGGCTTTTTTTAGTGGCATTTATGAAAGGCCACTAATGGGTATTTTTGCTGTAGTGTAGTCTGCCCATTACCCCTTATGCATGGGTGCACGTTATGCTTGTGACTGATATGTGTGGCCAGTGCCCTAAGGTTTTGGTGCCCTAACCGATAGCGTTTTGGGTGAGGGATATGACCCTACCCGATACCCCTTTGGGTGAGGGATAGTGCTCTACTTGATATGCCTTTGGTGAGGGTAGGCAATGCCTTTCGTGAGGGACGCGTCTAGCCTGGGAACCCTACTTTGTGAGCTTGCTATCTTGAGCCCCATCTTTGGTTATGATGTTGAGATATGATAGATGGGTTGTGACCAGTGATATGGTGGTTTCCTAAGGTTGATGATAAAGTGAGATGATAGATCACGGATGTGTAACCTTTAAGGATGTATCCTTAGGGATGGTTGTATTCATGATGTTATGAGATATAGGGCATGGTGGATGCTTACGGTTTTGTAATATTAATATAAGTTGTTTGTCTTACCATCTACTACTTTATGCTTCATGTATCCATAATCATGAATGTTATTCCAATCTTATGCACCTAAAATCTTAATGGCACGATAATCATAACATGATCTCTAAAGATTTGTGTTTGGTGATCCAGTTATCTCTCTTGATATGCATACTAACCATGCAGGTGTTATCAATTGAATTCATAGCCAGGTAAGAGGTATGAGGCATATGAGTTTTGTATAACACTTAATAAGGATGCTTCTTGTTGATGAGATAACATGTATCACCAATATGATGAGAAAGATCTGGTGACCTGATAAAGGCTGAGTGCCTAATTGAGGTGTTAACCTCTGATGATGACATGCGGGATTGTTATCCCATGATGATGATGTATGATGATGAAGCCTTGAGGGGCAGTGGCATTATATGGTGAGGGATTGAGATCCCATGGCAATGTGGTGATGACGGTAATGGAGTGACACAATGTTGTTTATGTTTTATAACCTGGTTGCTTCAACAATTCACCTAAAATGTACAAATTAATTACAGTGGAACATTTCATGTAAGTTTGCCCTGGACATAGATCCATCATCGTCAGTAGATGGTGATGGTGAAATGGGTTCTCATGCGGGTTAACCCAGAGCACATATTGTTGAATATGTAGGGTTTCTCCTAGCCAAAAATAGGAGGATTAGAGTGCAACTTCGGTTGTAGATTTAGTATGGTTGGAGCATGGTGAACAGCCCCATGGCTCGGTATGATAGAGCATGAATGTGTTCATGGCTCAGGAGCACGGTGAATAGGCTTGTGGCTCAAGGTATGCTAGAGCTGAGACCTGTACCAAGGTGGGCTAGAGAAAAGGGTAGACTGCGTGAGCTAACCCTGTGGCTGAGGCCACTCAAGCAAGAGACTATTGTCCTACTTTGTTTATCGTGCACTGACCACGAGGAGGTGAGGTCGTGGAGTTTGGCTCTTCCATTGACCTTGTATGGCACCGCTTTTGGGCTTCACAATCGAAGGTTGGATTTGAGCAGTATGACTCACTTTCTCTGGGCATAATAAATCATAATCCAGTCGTATAGTATATATTGCTTAGGGAAAAACATGAAACATTGGTTGAGGCCTTGATTGTATAGTTGATCTAGTTATATCTTGCAGTTAATTACGTGTTCCTCATATATTATGATAAGTTCTTATATAGCTTATCTTGTAAATCATGTTCCTCAAGAAATATCTAGGTATATGCCTCCTGGATATCTTGGTAAGTTGTTAATAAAGTTGGTTCTGTTCAGTATGATGTATATATGAGTTGCCTATATCAGTTATCTATTTTACTTGTTCTAGCTTTCCAAAGTTTTATAGTTTTGGTGGGGAGTTATGTTTCTCGCTAGGACTGTGTGTCTCACCCCGCTGGTTTTAAACCTTTTTAGGTGATCGTGCTAGACGTGGTGGTGGTCGTGAGGTTGCGGCCGAGTAGCAAGAAGAACAGTAGGAGGCAAGAGATGGATATGTTGCTGTTTTAGTTATTTTGTAGTAGAGTCCTAGATTCATCCCTGTACTCTCAGGTCCTTGGAGGTGTTTTGACGACATTTCACGATGTATATCTTATTTATCATACCGTTGGCCTAGTATGGCATGTTCTGTATATAAACAGGTGGTGAACTCTTTGTGCCTATGTGATAGCTGGATCTTATGAACCATGGACACATATCAAGGTTTATGTATGTTTATATAACATGTTTCCATGCAGGATAAGGATCTAGATGTAATAGTTTCTTTATTTATCTGCTTTCTGCAATCGGTTTTAATTAACCTATATTTCTGGTAACATGTGGTTTATGGATGTTCTGCACATTTTTGTATGGCATTTTGTTGTCATTGTGATAATGGGATGTCACAAGAAAGGTACCCGCTCTTGCACTTTTAGGCCACTCTATATCTCATACATGATGTCTATCTGAGATTTATCGTACTATGAAAACCATTGCCTAGCATCTTGACTCTATCCAGATTCCCAAAAACTATTGTGAGGCCCTTTAACACCCTATTTGGTAAGTTGTGATGTTTAAGGAAATGATAGAGTTGCATGAGAATGGGACCAAATATCTTATCCCTCCACCTGTATATAAAAATATTTTTTTTATTATAGGTGGTTCTTCTTTATCAAATTTAATTTTTTTCAGATCGATGGAATCACTCAAAGTTTCACCTCCCAAAGGATTCATCCACACATATGGAATAGATCTCTTTGAAACCTTCTCACCGATAACTCAGATTTCTTTTGTCATGATTGTAATCTCCCTTACCACTAGCATGGAATGACCTCTGTTCCAGCTTGACATTCAAAATGCCTTCCTTCATGGAAATTTATGGGAGAAAGTGTATATGAAATAGCCTCCAAGTTTTTGTACTCAAGGGTAGTCTTCCCAAAGAGTTTGTCATATCAAATGCTCTTAGGATGGTCTTAAGCAAACACCACATGCCTAGTTTACAAAAAATAGTAGCATTTTTGCTAGCTTGGGTTTTTCTGGATCATCTAATGATCATAGACTCCTCTTTAATTCTTATTAAGATGGAACCATCATCCCCACTATCTATGTCGATGATATCATTATCACCAGTAGTGATGCTCATGAGATTTCAACACTAAAATAGGCATTCCAAGAACATTTTCATAACAAGGATCTAGGACAACTTTGCTACTTCTTGGGCATATATGTGCTATGTTCCTGTCAAGACTTTGATATGTTGCATTAGAAGCCTATATTTTTGCCTATGGACTATCATAACAATTGGGAAACTCATCTATCTTGCAATTATCCTACCAGATATTTGTCTTTGATATTAGTGTTGTTAGTCAACACATAGATAAACCTCTTTTGTGCCATAAGAGTCTGGTATAACACATCATGTGCTATCTGAAAAGTGCACCTAGAAGAGGTTTCCTCAGAAAGAAACTACAATCTCTAGATATCTCTTTGACCTACTATGCATAAGATGATTGGGATAGAGTTGTGAATGATAGGAGATCTATTTCTGGCTTCTATGTTCTCTTGAGAGGCCATCTTGTCAGTAGGCAGAGTAAGAAGAACTTTGTTGTAGTTTGGTCCAGTATTGAGGCAAAATATCATGCCATGACACATGCTTGTTGTGAATTTCAATAGGTGAAGTCTATTCTTTGCATATTAGGTGTTTGTTTCTCTACCCTAACAACTCTCAAGTACGGTAATGAAGAAATTATTCATATAGATAATAATCTAATTTTCCATGAGCACACAAAACACGTTGAGGCTGACTGCCACTTCGTTAAAGACCTGATTCGTGACAAAAAGATCATTATCCATATGTAAATACTAGAGAATAGACTGTTGATATGTTCACCAAGCGTCTTCCACCTTCATCCTTCTCTTGTATGTGTGGCAAGTTGGTAATACATGTCGTGTACTCTCCATCTCGAGGGAGAGTGTTAGTGGTACTTTTTGTTATCAAATTTCTCCTTGTACTTAGGATTGTACATCGATCTAAATCCAGATCGGACCGGATTGGACCAGATCAGACCGAGACCCGATTAACAAAAAATTCATGAACCGAGGAGCAAACCAAGTAAAACTGGGCCAAAAAGATGATGGATCATACCGGGACCGGACCGAGACCAGACCGGATAATCAATATTCATATACTCTTGATTGTAAAATATAAATAATTATGTTATAATTATTTAATAATTAATAATGCATTTGAGTTTGTTAACACAAATCCAGTTACACGATTAAATTCTTACAACCCGAGAGAGTAAACTATCATAAGAATTTTAGGACATTACTAATACAATATTTACACACAACAAGCTATTCGAGATTACTATCATAAACTTATAGAACACAAAAAACTAACACTTACAATAACTATACAATTTATGCGCACGATAGTTAATACATAATAAACTTATTTATTAACAATTTAATTCAACGTGTAATGTCCTTTAAGTTTTCTGTAGCCATAATGTAATGTAATATCAAACTTATTTTGCAACTACTCAATACTTGCATAAGTGCAATGGTTAATGCAATTGATATTTATCGATATAGAGACATCAATGCAGATAAAAATATTAATATACCTTTTGATAAATTCTAGAGTCATTAATAATTACAATACATCCTCACAATCCTTCATAAATATTGGATTTCATTAATATACAAATGATATTTTTTATGTTATTCGGTCCAACCGGTTTCTACCGGTTTTGGACCGGATCGAGGATCAAATTTAGGATAAATAGTGGACCGAGGACCGGACCAAAAATCAAGTCAGTCCAAGACCAAATCAGACTGAATAGCCGGCAACGTCCGGTCCATTGGTCTGGACCGAGAAATGTACAACCCTACTTGTACTAGCTAATTGGGCTTCCTCTACTCAAACATGTTAGGATTAATTTAGTTTGTGTTAAGTTGTTTCTCTGGTACATCATACTTGAGCAAGATTATATATATGACTCTCTGTAGCCCTCATTCTCTCATAATAAGTATTTCTCTTGACATGAGTATAATAATTATGATCCTTTTTTGGACAATATCCAAGGAAACCATCTTAATTGAGTGATGATGAAATTTTTCAACCTTTGGGTCAATGTTATAAATGAATAAAATGCATCCAAAATCATACAAAGGGAATTCAAAATTATGGCTTTAAAAAAAAGCAAGGAGGGAATCTTGGTTTGGAGAATAGAGGAACATGTCTGTTGATAAGGTTAAAGGAAATGAGAATAACTTCATAGTCGTATGGTTTGTTTAATTGATCTTGAAAAAGAATTCCCAGTAATATGTGAAAAATGTTGATTGTTTCACTCATCAACCCCATTTTGTTGTGGAGTGTGAGAACAATATATTTGGTGGACAACCCCATTCTCAAAGAAAAAAGGCATCAATGATCCTGTATATATTTTAAAACATTATCAAATCTTAAAATTTCAATGGATTTATGAAATTATGTTAAAATATTTTATATAAAGTTTTGAAAACACCAAGCATCTCATCCAAGGATTTCAACAAATATATCCAAATAATTTTTCAGAAATAAAAAAAAACAAAGTATGGAAATCTATTATAAGTCGTGTTTTAAAAGGACCACAAATGTCACTATTAACCAAACCAAAGACAACTTTTAAACATATAAAAATTTAGTGAGGATAATTTTTTTGATGAAGCATACCTAGTTGACAAAAGTCACAAGGAAGGATTTTTATACTTGATAAAGATGGCTTTAGATGTTTGAGATTCTCTATGAAAGGGTGACCTTAGCACTGATGAAGTTGAATGAGAAAGAAACAAGGGCAAACATAGATACACAATTGCCAAAGTACTCCATATGACATCTCCAGATCCCACTAAAATCCACGACTACCAAATTTACATTGAGTTTAAAGGAATCTACGAGTTTTGCAACATACATAAAATTGAATAAAGTTAGAGATAATACACATTGAGAAAATTTCACGTTTTGGTGATAGATTTACAATGCCACACTATTGGGTGGTTTAACTGATCCATTTGTATGTGTGACTAAAGAGTTAGGAACATAGAGTCAATGTTCGAAAGTATGTGTCTCATGTCAATCATGTGTTGTGTAGACCTAGAGTCAATTATCCAAGGAAAGTTAGATGCTATCATGGACACCCTCATATCATCTTGTTTGAAGGGTATATGAGTTGAAGAGGTTCCGACATTTTGCATGAACATAGAGTCCCCAGATCTAGTCTGTTGTTGAGATGGTTGTGGGACTTTTTCATACTCAACTAAGGAGAATGTGGTGGAGGAGTTGTTGACAATTTATATGACATGGTTAGCGCCTCCTCATCCTCTGTACTCACAAAAATGTCTGGCTTCTGGTATGACTTCTCCTTAAGATGAACAAGTTTGTTATAGAAGGTGATCTTGTTGTACGTCCTTGTATATGACCCCAAAGCGTGACAACCATGACTAGATATGATTCTAGTAGGATATGTTGACTCAATGTCTAAATTGACTAAACCCTTGTTTTGATGATGTCTAACCATTACACTTATTTGTGTCTAATACTTCTACTTGAGTAATTTAATATTATATAGACACACTCCTAATGCCTCAACATGAGCATCCTAACTTATAGAAATCAAGTCATATAAGAACAAATATCAAGCCTGAAGAATAAATACTTTTATCCATAGATCTTTGATGTAAATCAGAGTACTAGTTGTATGACTTGTAATAAAGTTTAATATAAATTAAGAGCACTTAAATTGAATATATAAATACTTTTTTTCATTTGTCATAAGTCCTCACAAGATGTCTTGTTGGCCAAGTTTATCCTGGTGGCAACTTAGCCCACAACCAACCTGGGTTTTGACAATACCCAGGTTGGCCGAGTTTGTCATATTCGCAAATCAACCGACACCCTACATTAGTTAAACCAAATACAACCGTTGATCGAGTTTCGTTCTAGATAAATTAAACCAAAAATTGCAATTTGTTTTGTCATATAGTGTTGTTGGTCGAGTTTTCTAAAAGGCAACTCAACCAACAACATTGTACAGTAAAGTGCAGAAAAGTTCTTCTAGACGTTAGGGTGTTGCAAGACTAAAAAAATATTTCCTTTGCTACAACAAAAATGGTTAGAATTCAATCCTAAGTGTCTCTATTAGATAGTAGGCAACCACAATCGTGAATATGACCCCTTGGGCTTCATCTCATGACTAGTGAAGCACTATGAAGGTACCCATTCTATAATTGAGAGAGAATAGCTTCCAAATAGCCTCATCAACTCTCATGATCTTGATCACTTACTACATCTGTAACATCCCTGACCTAGGTTATGAGTTAACCCTAGATGTTTTGCTTAATAAGGTTGAGTAGATTATTAATATTATCTTGGGAAAAGTAATTAGGGCTCATGAGAAACTTATGTTTCAATTTTGGTCCTGTTTGAACAATGTTGAAGCAATATTTGCTTATTTTGGACTAAAGTGCAAATTACCCAAGTTGAGGGGTTAAATTGCAAATGTTACATGATAAGATGTTCCTCTGATGTTGATACATCATAAGAATGAATACGATGTAGTGGTAAGGTTTCTACAAGCCTAGACACCAAGATAGAGCTTGTTGGACAATGTTGTGCAATAAAACCCAGTTTTGGTGTAAAGTGCAATTTACCCAAAATCTAGGGTTCAATATGCAAATTACCACTTCAATAGGGTCCTTAATGTTCCTTGGAATTATGTAGAGCAAATAAAATGAGTAGGGCATCTCATTTGAATTAATTTGGAGGAGAGAGAATCTTGATATTAAAATAATCAAGATTAATGCCTAATTGAAACCCTAATTTGATTTAGGGCAAAAATGAATAAAAATAATTGAAGGGCTTTCAACCAAAATGTTTTGGGTTGATTTTGAATAAGGATGGACGTTCCTTTGCCAAGATAAGGAACGAAAATATCCTAAGTAGGTGAAATTCCACTCACCTTATTATAAGAAAAAGAAAACCCACTCACATATGGATATTAATATAATAAACATTAAGGTGCTTAATTTGATTTTCTTTAAATCAAGGATAATGAAGGAGAATTAAAGGCAAAGGAAGGTGCCTCGTCCTTAAGGGATTTGAGGGGGAAGAGGCGGCCATATTTTTGGAAATTTAATGCATTTTAATAATGCATTTTCTCTGTCATCAATTTCCTTATAAAAGTGCCTTTTTCAAGCCAAATGAAAGGCTATTTCGGATTTTCTTCTTTCCCTTGCTTGCAAAACCGACCAAGGAGCTAGGGAGGAGCAAGAGGACGCCTCCCAACCTGTTGGTAAGCTCTTGACCTTCGTTCTCCTTGATTTCATGGTGGAAATCAAAAATAAATCATGGATTCCTTCTTATTTCGATCTCCTCTTCAACCCTAGCCAACTTTTGCAATCAAAAGCTTGAGGACGAGCCTAGGGGGAGTTGCTAGAGCTTCATCCACCATTAATGGCGTGAGCTTGGAGCTTTGGAGCTCAATTGGAGGCGGGTTTTATAACTCAAACCCTTAATCATTGCTATTGCATCAATCATCTATGCTTTGTTGATTGATTTCTTCAATTTGATACATACTTGATTCTTTGCTGCAATTTCCATCAAGAACGGTTGCTGTTCTTGGGTGCACGAAGGAAGATGATGATGACATCATCATAAGCAAGCACCTCACCAAATATCTTGGGAGAAAATGATCTCATTGGTTGGGACCAAACAGTTTCACCAAAACCGTTTGGTGACCAAACGGTTTGCAAAACGTTTGGTGGCAAACGGTTTCAAAACCGTATGACAGAGTTGACCAAGCGTGGACCGTTTGGGAATCGCGTTCCTAATTATGTAGGCTAATGACACTCAAAATTTGATGGGTTAACTCCAAAGGAATCGTGAGTTGAAGCCTAATCAATTAGGGAAACCTAATTGGATTAAGTGCTGATTTTCAACCTGATCAACTTGACCTGCTTGGGAAAACGGTTTCAAGACCGTTTGAGTGCGTTGACCAAGCATTGACCGTATGAGAGTTTTATTCATAATTATGTTGGTTAATGACCCTCCAAATTTGAGGAGTTAACTCCAAAGGGATCATGAGATGAAGGCTAATCAATTAGGCAAACCCTAATTGAAAACAGTGCTGAAATTCCAATGAGTTAAGTTGAGATTTTGGGTTGATTAGCCCAAACGGTCTCAAGACCGTTTGGGGATCACCCCAAGACCGTTTGGAGGTCTGGGGTCAAGTATAGTTGACCAATTGAAGGTCCAAAGGTACCAAATCATACTGCAACTAAATGCTGATTTGTTGATCAACTCGATAGACCAATCCATGATGATTTTTCACTAAAGTCCAAAGGTTGGATGGGCCAAACGGTCTCAAGACCAGTTGGAGCTCATCCAAACGGTCTCAAGACCGTTTGGTGGTCACCCAAGACCGTTTGGAGGTCTAGGGTTGAGTATAGTTCAGTGGTTGAAGGTCTAAAGATATCAAGTTGATCTGCAATAGATTGCTGATTTGGTGAGCACTTCAATGAACCAAACCCTAATTAGATTGCTTGGATTTGAGTGATATGATGGGAAAACGGTCTCAAGACCGTTTGGAGGTCATACAAATGACCTCAAGACCGTTTGGTGGTCACCCAAGACCGTTTGGAGGTCTAGGGTTGAGTATGGTTAGGTGTTTGGAGGTCTAAAGGTACCAAGCTGTTATACAATGCAATGCTGATTTGGTGATCAATCCAATGATCCAAACCTTAATTGGATGGCTTGGATTTGAGTGATATGATGGGAAAACGGTCTCAAGACCGTTTATAGGTCATCCAAACGACCTCAAGACCGTTTGGGGTCAGGTCATACCCAATTTGGATGATGGTTCAATGGTTTCAATGCAACTAGTTCTGCATTGATTAGTGTTGAAGGATCATCGATTGCAAGCCCTAATTCAATTGAATCAAACCCTAATTGATGATCAATTGAGTGTCAATTGAGGGTCAAATCAGTTGTAGGTTGACCTATTAAACTCAATTGAAGTATGAGTATAGGTCCAATTGATGATTGGTTCCATGATTTCAATGATTGAAGGAATCAACATTGGAAACCCAAATTCAATTGGATACCTCATGTTATTGAAGGTCCAATGGATCAAACCTTTTTGAAAACCTAATGTGATTAGGTGGGAGATACCTTTAATGGTACTAGTTATTAATGCATAACAAATGCATGGATCCAATACATGATGTAAACCCTAATTGAGGCTGATTCCATGTATAACCCTAATAAGAGGTTGACTACATGTGAAATCACTAATTAGGATGAATAGTAAACCCTAGCTGAGGGTGCATCCATGTGGAACCCTAATTAAGGGTGATTCCATGAGAAACCTTTATTGGGAATGCATCCCTAATTGCTTATAGGACCAATGACTTGGTACCCTATGTTAATCATAGTTGTATGCATATGATTGAAGGGTTGATGTGACCTAATCAAGTTGAAAGGATCAAATAATAGAATTCATATATATAAATATGATTCATGTGATGATCCTATGTAGCACGACCGTGCAAGGCAGCACGGCTGTGGCGACTTTACTCTGCATGACCGTACAGGGTAGCACGGCCGTGGTAGCTTCACTCTGCACGACCGTGCAAGGTAGCATGACCGTGGTGGTCTATGCTTGACTTAGAGCTGAATTGAAAGTGAACTAACATGGTCGTTTTGTTAATTCTCAACTTAAGGATGAGAGAGATACTCATACCATGTGATGATAGTCATTTAATGATAATTGGTGAGAATAAATAAGTATGATTGAATACTTATGGTATAAATGTTGGCTCCTAGATGTGGGGAGCAATGAACTAGGGTTTGATCATTGATAATATGATCTTGAAAACCTAAATGGTTAATAATGGAAAACCCTATTCTTAATGAAGGGTAATGATATGTGAACGAAAGCCTAATTGATGGTAAACCCTAATCCTGGTAAGGGAATAGTGGTGTTACCCTGTATTGCATGATGTGTTGTGAACTTGATAAGTCTATTATCATGTGTGACAATCATGCAGGTCTCATGAGGTGATGATCATAGCCAGGTATGAGCTATGATGTTTATTTGATAAGAATTGATTGGCCATATGTGCCATTATGTTTTTGTTACTTAGAAAGAAGTAACAAGATGAGTTGGGCTTGTAAGCCTTTGTTTTAAGTTGTTACCTAGTGAGAGGTGACAAGATGTGAATGGCCTTGTGCGCCATGTGAATAAAGTTGTTGCCTAGTGAGAGGTGACAAGATGTGAATGGCCTTGTGCGCCATGTGAATAAAGTTGTTGCCTAGTGAGAGGTGACAAGATGTGAATGGTTTTGTGAGCCATGTGTGATGGAAACCCAAATCCTGGTAAAGGATTAAGGGTAATACCCTTAAATTATTAATACATTGTTTTTACATGGTATTGATAGATAATTGGTGTACTGCTATTATATGTGCTAACCATGCAGGTATCATGAGATGATGAGCATAGCCAGGTATGAGCTATGATGTGTTATTAGTTTGAATTTGTTTATTGGGCCTTGTGTGCTATAATATACCTTGTGCCTGGTAAGAGGTGGCAAGAGAGTTAATGTGCATCAAGTGCCATGATGGATGCTTGTGTAGCAAGTATCATACTTACCTTGGTCAAATGACCTAAAGGTGTTAGTTACCTGAGAAAGAGGTAACAGTGCTCAAGTGATGAACAAAGGGTTTGAATACCCATGATTTCATGGTTATGGTATTGAAATTGTGAAAGGATGAGAAAAACCCAGTGGTGAAGTGAGGGATTAAGATCCCAACACTTATGAAAAGAGTATGGCTACGGGCCATGACTCCACATTGATAATGCCAGGCTTTAGATATATGATCTAAGCCTGAAGAAAGTTAATGCAGTGGCAATGATTCTGTTGTTTGAATAGATGTTATACATGTTCTTCCTATTCATTAAAGGATAAGTGACATGTTAATTCTATCAAGTAATAACTGCAATGCTTCTGATATAGAATAACGTTCTAATCTGTTAGACATTAAAATATTTGCTGTCAAATAGATATGATTCTCATGTTCATATTCATCTTCTCAAGTTGCAATAATAATGTTTCTGGCGGAGAGTTATATCTCTCGCTGGGACAATTTTTATAATTGTCTCACCTCCGTGGGAACCACATTTTTAGGTGGACGCGGACGAAGAGACAGGAATCCTTCAGGAGGTGAAGGACAACAACAGCAGCATCAGGGACAACAGTGAAGTCTCAGGTGGAGACATTGGCTGTCATGTCATGTTCAGATGTATATAAAGTCCTATGTGTCGTCTCTGTACTCTCAGGTCCTCGGAGTAGTAGTTAGTGATTTTGAGATTTTGGCTTAATGCCTCGAAGGTTTTATACTACCTGTGTATAGTTAAGACAGAGTAGTTAATGTTTGCATTCCTCGAGAAGCAAAAGTACATGAGATGTATATATATGAACCAGGATGTAAAGCTTTACTTTGGTTCTGAATGAAAAGGGTTTTCCTGTGAATGGATCTCTTTGCAAAAAGTTTTAATTATTAGTGATTTTCGCTAATCCACTGCTTGATGAACGCTTCGGCATATGTTAATTATGTTTGTATGAGTTGTATGCCACAATTAAGTGGTATCAGAGCTCTAGGTTCGTTGAGTCTACAGAGACATAGGACTAAGGTATCAAGTCTGTGTTAGTGTCCTCCAGTATACCCTATAATGATTTCTACTTGTGTAGAGAAAGGGTAAAGTTTTAAAATGACTGGAGAGCACAAGGAACACATTGCTTAGGGAAATGTTGCTGCACCAAGAAGTGGTGCAAGGATCATGCAAGAATAAAATGAGTGCCTGAGAATCCCCATTAAGACCTGATCAGGATAGAGAATCCTATGATCATGCTCTTGTTGGGCAGATTAGGGCAACAATAATGCATATAGGGGACTGGATACTAGCTTTACAATCTAGGTTATCAGTCCTTAATACAGAAAGTTTGAGCTTTAAAAGAGTTCCTAAATGACTTAGTCATGTTGGAACAAGGGAAAATAATGTGTGTATAATGATATGAATAGCAAGGAATATGATAGCATGTAAGTGCATACTACTTGATCTCAGTATTTGTAAACCCTGGCCAGGTATACAACTATTGATGATAAAGTGGGTATGGCAACTCTTAGATTGTTGTCTTTTTGATTGCTCTGATCAAGTAGTCATTCTGAGACAATCTAATGAGTATCATGAAATAAGAAATATGGAATCAATAAAGGAAGATGCTTTGTGCAATTCCAATAAAGGAAGATGCTTTGTGCAATTCCAATAAAGGAAGATGCTTTGTGCAATTCCAACCCTAAACAAAAAGGGAAGAGCTATGTGTCATTCCCAATCAAAAAGGGAAAGCTATGTGTCATCCCCAACAAAAAGGGAAGAGCTATGTGTCATTCCCAATCAAAAAGATAAGAGCTATCTGTCATCCCCAACAAAAAGGGAAGAGCTATGTGTCATTCCCAATAAAAAAGGGAAAGCTATGTGTCATCCCCAACAAAAAGGGAAGAGCTATGTGTCATTCCCAATCAAAAAGGGAAGAGCTATGTGTCATTCCCAATCAAAAAGGGAAGAGCTATGTGTCATTCCCAATCAAAAAGGGAAGAGCTATGTGTCATTCCCAATCAAAAAGGGAAGAGCTATGTGTCATTCCCAATCAAAAAGGGAAGAACTATGTGTCATTCCCAATCAAAAAGGGAAGAGCTATGTGTCATTCCCAATCAAAAAGGGAAAGCTATGTGTTATACCAAACAAAAAGGGAAGAGCTATGTGTCATTCCCAATCAAAAAGGGAAAGCTATGTGTCATCCCCAACAAAAAGGGAAGAGCTATGTGTCATTCCCAATAAAAAAGATAAGAGCTATGTGTCATCCCCAACAAAAAGGGAAGAGCTATGTGTCATTCCCAATAAAAAAGGGAAAGCTATGTGTCATCCCCAACAAAAAGGGAAGAGCTATGTGTCATTCCCAATCAAAAAGGGAAGAGCTATGTGTCATTCCCAATAAAAAAGGGAAAGCTATGTGTCATCCCCAACAAAAAGGGAAGAGCTATGTGTCATTCCCAATCAAAAAGGGAAAAGCTATGTGGCATTTCCAACTAATAAGAAGAACTATGTGAACAATCCCAATTACATAGAGTTTGTTTAAGGATTACTGAGTAAATTATCTTTGTTAGATATATATGTTGTTCATTTTGATAAATATTCTTGGGTGATGATAGAAGTATGTTCTTTTATGCTTCTTCTTTCCAATAATATGGACATCATATGTTAGGGGTTTATGCTCTACATAAACATTGGTAAGGTTGAATTAGTGAAAGGAGCCTTGTGTGGAATTACAGAATTCATGATATCTCCATGATATTAAGATGATATGTGGAGACTTGAGGGCATGATTAATGAATAATCTGTCTCTCCTTTTGTCTGGGATTTCGAGGACGAAATCCTTGTTAGGGGTTTATAATTTGTAACATCCCTGACTTGGGTTATGAGTTAACCCCAGATGTTTTGCTTAATAAGGTTGAGTAGATTATTAATCTTATCTTGGGAAAAGTAATTAGGGCTCATGAGAAACTTATGTTTCAATTTTGGTCCTGTTTGACAATGTTGAAGCAATATTTGCTTATTCTGGACTAAAGTGCAAATTACCCAAGTTGAGGGGTTAAATTGAAAATGTTACATGATAAGATGTTCCTCTGATGTTGATACATCATAAGAATGAATACGATGTAGTGGTAAGGTTTCTACAAGCCTAGACACCAAGATAGAGCTTGTTGGACAATGTTGTGCAATAAAACCCAGTTTTGTTGTAAAGTGCAATTTACCCAAAATCTAGGGTTCAATATGCAAATTACCACTTCAATAAGGTCCTTAAAGTTCCTTGGCATCATGTAGAGCAAATAAAATGAGTAGGGCATCTCATTTGAATTAATTTGGAGGAGAGAGAATCTTGATATTAAAATAATCAAGATTAATGCCTAATTGAAACCCTAATTTGATTTAGGGCAAAAATGAATAAAAATAATTGAAGGGCTTTCAACCAAAATGTTTTGGGTTGATTTTGAATAAGTATGGACGTTCCTTTGCCAAGATAAGGAACGAAAATATCCTAAGTAGGTGAAATTCCACTCACCTTATTATAAGAAAAAGAAAACCCACTCACATATGGATATTAATATAATAAACATTAAGGTGCTTAATTTGATTTTCTTTAAATCAAGGATAATGAAGGAGAATTAAAGGCTAAGGAAGGTGCCTCGTCCTTAAGGGATTTGAGGGGGAAGAGGCGGCCATATTTTTGGAAATTTAATGCATTTTAATAATGCATTTTCTCTGTCATCAATTTCCTTATAAAAGTGCCTTTTTCAAGCCAAATGAAAGGCTATTTCGGATTTTCTTCTTTCCCTTGCTTGCAAAACCGACCAAGGAGCTAGGGAGGAGCAAGAGGACGCCTCCCAACCTGTTGTTAATCTCTTGACCTTCGTTCTCCTTGATTTCATGGTGGAAATAAAAAATAAATCATGAATTCCTTCTTATTTCGATCTCCTCTTCAATCCTAGCCAACTTTTACAATCAAAAGCTTGAGGACGAGCCTAGGGGGAGTTTCTAAAGCTTCATCCACCATTAATGGCGTGATCTTGGAGCTTTGGAGCTCAATTGGAGGCGGGTTTTATAACTCAAACCCTTAATCATTGCTATTGCATCAATCATCTATGCTTTGTTGATTGATTTCTTCAATTTGATACATACTTGATTCTTTGCTGCAATTTCCATCAAGAACGGTTGCTGTTCTTGGGTGCACGAAGGAAGATGATGATGACATCATCATAAGAAAGCACCTCACCAAATATCTTGGGAGAAAATGATCTCATTGGTTGGGACCAAACGGTTTCACCAAAACCGTTTGGTGACCAAACGGTTTGCAAACCGTTTGGTGGAAAGCGGTTTCAAAACCGTATGAAAGAGTTGACCAAGCGTGGACCGTTTGGGAATCGCGTTCCTAATTATGTAGGATAATGACCCTCAAAATTTGAGGGGTTAACTCCAAAGGAATCGTGAGTTGAAGCCTAATCAATTAGGGAAACCTAATTGGATTAAGTGCTGATTTTCAACCTGATCAACTTGACCTGCTTGGGCAAACGGTTTCAAGACCGTTTGAGTGCGTTGACCAAGCATTGACCGTATGAGATTTTTGTTCATAATGCTGCTGGTTAATGACCCTCCAAATTTGAGGGGTTAACTCCAAAGGGATCATGAGATGAAGGCTAATCAATTAGGCAAACCCTAATTGAAAATAGTGCTGAAATTCCAATGAGTTAAGTTGAGATTTTGGGTTGATTAGCCCAAACGGTCTCAAGACCGTTTGGGGATCACCCAAACGGTCTCAAGAACGTTTGGGGATTACCCCAAGACCGTTTGGAGGTCTGGGGTCAAGTATAGTTGACCAAATGAAGGTCCAAAGGTACCAAATCATACTGCAACTAAATGCTGATTTGTTGATCAACTCGATAGACCAATCCATGATGATTTTTCACTAAAGTCCAAAGGTTGGATGGGCCAAACGGTCTCAAGACCGTTTGGAGCTCATCCAAACGGTCTCAAGACCGTTTGGTGGTCACCGAAGACCGTTTGGAGGTCTAGGGTTGAGTATAGTTCAGTGGTTGAAGGTCTAAAGATATCAAGTTGATCTGCAATAGATTGCTGATTTGGTGAGCACTTCAATGAACCAAACCCTAATTAGATTGTTTGGATTTGAGTGATATGATGGGCAAACGGTCTCAAGACCGTTTGGAGGTCATCCAAACGACCTCAAGACCGTTTGGTGGTCACCCAAGACCGTTTGGAGGTCTAGGGTTGAGTATGGTTAGGTGTTTGAAGGTCTAAAGGTACCAAGCTGTTATACAATGCAATGCTGATTTGGTGATCAATCCAATGATCCAAACCTTAATTGGATGGCTTGGATTTGAGTGATATGATGGGCAAACGGTCTAAAGACCGTTTGGAGGTCATCCAAACGACCTCAAGACCGTTTGGGGTCAGGTCATACCCAATTTGGATGATGGTTCAATGGTTTCAATGCAACTAGTTCTGCATTGATTAGTGTTGAAGGATCATCGATTCCAAGCCCTAATTCAATTGAATCAAACCCTAATTGATGATCAATTGAGGGTCAATTGAGGGTCAAATCAGTTGTAGGTTGACCTATTAAACTCAATTGAAGTATGAGTATAGGTCCAATTGATGATTGGTTCCATGATTTCAATGATTGAAGGAATCAACATTGGAAACCCAAATTCAATTGGATACCTCATGTTATTGAAGGTCCAATGGATCAAACCTTTTTTAAAACCTAATGTGATTAGGTGGGAGATACCTTTAATGGTACCAGTTATTAATGCATAACAAATGCACGGATCTAATACATGATGTAAACCCTAATTGAGGCTGATTCCATGTATAACCCTAATAAGAGGTTGACTACATGTGAAATCACTAATTAGGATGAATAGTAAACCCTAGCTGAGGGTGCATCCATGTGGAACCCTAATTGAGGGTGATTCTATGAGAAACCTTAATTGGGAATGCATCCCTAATTGCTTATAGGACCAATGACTTGGTACCCTATGCTAATCATAGTTGTATGCATATGATTGAAGGGTTGATGTGACCTAATCAAGTTGAAAGGATCAAATAATAGAATTCATATATATAAATATGATTCATGTGATGATCCTATGTAGCACGACCGTGCAAGGTAGCATGGCCATGGCGACTTTACTCTGCATGACCGTACAGGGTAGCACGGCCGTGGTAGCTTCACTCTGCACGACCGTGCAAGGTAGCACGGCCGTGGTGGTCTATGCTTGACTTAGAGCTGAATTGAAAGTGAACTAACATGATCGTTTTGTTAATTCTCAACTTAAGGATGAGAGAGATACGCATACCTTGCGATGATAGTCATTTAATGATAATTGGTGAGAATAAATAAGTATGATTGAATACTTATGGTATAAATGTTGGCTCCTAGATGTGGGGAGCAATGAACTAGGGTTTGATCATTGATAATATGATCTTGAAAACCTAAATGGTTAATAATGGAAAACCCTATTCTTAATGAAGGGTAATGATATGTGAAAGAAAGCCTAATTGATGGTAAACCCTAACCCTGGTAAGAGAATAGTGGTGTTACCCTGTATTGCATGATGTGTTGTGAACTTGATAAGTCTATTATCATGTGTGACAATCATGCAGGTCTCATGAGGTGATGATCATAGCCAGGTATGAGCTATGATGTTTATTTGATAAGAATTGATTGGCCATATGTGCCATTATGTTTTTGTTACTTAGAAAGAAGTAACAAGATGAGTTGGGCTTGTAAGCCTTTATTTTAAGTTGTTACCTAGTGAGAGGTGACAAGATGTGAATGGCCTTGTGCGCCATGTGAATAAAGTTGTTGCCTAGTGAGAGGTGACAAGATGTGAATGGCCTTGTGCGCCATGTGAATAAAGTTGTTGCCTAGTGAGAGGTGACAAGATGTGAATGGTTTTGTGAGCCATGTGTGATGGAAACCCAAATCCTGGTAAAGGATTAAGGGTAATACCCTTAAATTATTAATACATTGTTTTTGCATGGTATTGATAGATAATTGGTGTACTGCTATTATATGTGCTAACCATGCAGGTATCATGAGATGATGAGCATAGCCAGGTATGAGCTATGATGTGTTATTAGTTTGAATTTGTTTATTGGGCCTTATGTGCTATAATATACCTTGTGCCTGGTAAGAGGTGGCAAGAGAGTTAATGTGCATCAAGTGCCATGATGGATGCTTGTGTAGCAAGTATCATACTTACCTTGGTCAAATGACCTAAAGGTGTTAGTTACCTGAGAAAGAGGTAACAGTGCTCAAGTGATGAACAAAGGGTTTGAATACCCATGATTTCATGGTTATGGTATTGAAATTGTGAAAGGATGAGAAAAACCCAGTGCTGAAGTGAGGGATTAAGATCCCAACACTTATGAAAAGAGTATGGCTACGGGCCATGACTCCACATTGATAATGCCAGGCTTTAGATATATGATCTAAGCTTGAAGAAAGTTAATGCAGTGGTAATGATTCTGTTGTTTGAATAGATGTTATACATGTTCTTCCTATTCATTAAAGGATAAGTGACACATTAATTCTATCAAGTAATAACTGCAATGCTTCTGATATAGAATAACGTTCTAATCTGTTAGACATTAAAATATTTGCTGTCAAATAGATATGATTCTCATGTTCATATTCATCTTCTCAAGTTGCAATAATAATGTTTCTGGCGGAGAGTTATATCTCTCGCTGGGGCAATTTTTATAATTGTCTCACCCCCGTGGGAACCACATTTTTAGGTGGACGCGGATGAAGAGACAGGAATCCTTCAGGAGGTGAAGGACAACAACAACAACATCAGGGACAACAGTGAAGTCTCAGGTGGAGACATTGGCTGTCATGTCATGTTCAGATGTATATAAAGTTCTATGTGTCGTCTCTGTACTCTCAGGTCCTCGGAGTAGTAGTTAGTGATTTCGAGATTTTGGCTTAATGCCTCGAAGGTTTTATACTACCTGTGTATAGTTAAGACAGAGTAGTTAATGTTTGCATTCCTCGAGAAGCAAAAGTACATGAGATGTATATATATGAACCAGGATGTAAAGCTTTACTTTGGTTCTGAATGAAAAGGGTTTTCCTGTGAATGGATCTCTTTGCAAAAAGTTTTAATTATTAGTGATTTTCGCTAATCCGCTGCTTGATGAACGCTTCCGCATATGTTAATTATGTTTTTATGAGTTGTATGCCACAACATCCATTAAAGTGAGTAGGATATTTTTAAGAGAGGTAGTCCTACATTATATCTTGTGAGGCTCTGATTTCGTCCACCTCCCAATATCTCTTTGCAACATGAAGATGAAGATTCTCTCTTGGCTAAGAGAGATGAAGAAGTAGAAGGGAAGCAGTATCTAGGTGAAAAGCTTCTCCTTGATGATGGTGAAATCAAAGGCAGAAGATCTGAGTCAAGAGTAGGTAAATCCTTGAAGGAATAAGACTTGTTTCAAGAGTGTGTAAGTCCTTGGAGAAGGTAAAAAACTCATTCCAATAGTAGGAAAGTCCTTGGAAGGTGGAATACTCTTGGTCATGGATATGTAAGTATTTTGTAAGGTTTTTGCCTCCCTTGACCTAAAATTTAAGGCTAGATACCCTTGACCTTGAAAAAGATGGTTTTATGTTGTAACTCTTATAATGAAATATAATGGGTGATACAAGGTTCACATTCCTAGATTTTGACCCCTCTCTAGGTAGTGGACATACATCTTCTAGTTTGGAGGTTGGAACCACTATAAATAACTTGTGTTATTTTGTGTTTGTTCAATCTCTCTCTCCCTTGCTATGCTTGTTTAGTTGCACTCAAAGTTCATACTTGTAATATTATGTTAGAAATATCTTGAAGGTCTCATGTGTTTTATTTAAGTAGTTTTAGCTCTATTCAGCCCTCCCCATTAGAGCCCATTATAGATTCGAAATGATGGGCGTACATGATAACACCAAATTTTGTGATTTTTTGGCCCTTATTTCGTTGTCAAATCTACCCTTTTAAACTGTTTTCCTCTCCTTTTTGTCATGTTTTTGAATAAACAGGCCACGCTACGCCCTTAACTCAATTCTATCATCTTTTGCAGGTTTTTCCTCAAATTTTGACTCATTTATCAGCAAAAAGGCCCGTCCCGGCCCACGAATGCGTGCCACCTGCATCGGTCTTCCTACCTGCCGGCCGACACGCTTGCTACCCGACATAGGGCAGCACGATACACTACCATGTGACACGGGGGTGCCGTGCAAGATGGAGCTGATGAGCGATATGCCATTTACCCGACATGGAGCTGGACTCACCACGACTACTGAAGCGTGTCGCGCGATAGAAGACACCCACCGACAGGCGCCACTCGTCACGATGACCGACACGCTTACAACCCAACATCCTTGTGCCGGGCGACACACATATAGGGCATCCATGAATCCACGATGATAGAGCTGATGGAGGACACGTGGCGCCTCGAGAACCACAATTTCCCCCAACCACTTCCTATAAATAGCAGCTACAAGACTTCGATGGGATGGGTCGGAATCTCGCGAAAGCTAACTTGGGAAAGAACCTGGAGCTAGCGTGTCGCGTCCCAGAGGTGTACCGGGCGATACTAGGTGAGCACTTTCCAGACCCGAGAGGGTGGGAATGGTTCACTTAGAATCCATCCCGGTCACCACAGTAGCCCGATATCAACCAACAAGGACACCTGATATGAGTAACCCGACACCCTAAGCGATCTCTAGCCCGACACGATACTGACCCCGATACGAATCACCCATCACGGTGTGTCGCCTGAGAGGGTGGCATCCCGAAACGGGCGTATCGGGCAAGGGAGCTTTGGTCGGTACGTCTGCCCGTCATGGCCTATCGCCCGATAGGGAGTTCCGCCCTACATGGGCGTATCAGGAAGAACCCCAACCGGTATCAGGCTAGAGATCTCTTAGGGATCTGCTGTTGCATATCGCTCTTCTACATCAAGGAGGCAATACTTAACTTTCTTTTTCAGTCATTTACTTTCTTTACTTACGCAATGTAACCAAACCTCTTTTATATAATGACTATGCTAATGGAATTAGAGAAGTTTTAAATATCTATTGCTTTATGTTTGGTTCCTTTTGTTGGATGGTTACTTTGTTTAGCATCCGAACTCTAGCTTGAATGCTTGGATCATGTTTTGACTAGCTATCGAATCGTGTTTCCCGCTGCAATAGCCTCGAGAGAGGCATTGTAGCTCTAGTGTTTGGTCCGATCAGGGAGTACGAGAGTACCCAGGATCAGAGTTGCTTCAGTTTTCTTTCCTCCCTAACCCAAGGTCCAACAACCTCGAGAGAGGTGTTGGTGCTTAGTTAGAGGTACCCTCTTTGAGAGAAGGGGTACTGGATGTTCCTACTGCCGCTTGTTTTACCAAAGTTTCCTCCTTCATTCCTTACCAAAGCAATAGTTTTATCTCCTTTGGTTCTGTTGCGCAAAAACCCCTAAAACCGATAAATGCTTAAAACCTAAATTTACCTAGTAACTCTAGTTGGAGATAGTTTTCTTTTATTTTATCAATCTTAGCCTATTTTTCCCTCTGGGAACTTTATCCTCATCTTACCCTTGTCGGAGTGTAATGTGTTGATTTCATGTTCTTGACCCTACCCCCCTTGTCCCTGTGGTTCGACCCCGATCTCTACTTCGGACCCCATCATTGTTGCAGGGGCCTAAGAGTCGGGTAATTTAAAAGTTCGACTACTTCAAATCCGCTCCTTTTGGGACGAACGATTTAGGTCGGTCAATTTTTTGGCACCATTTCCGGGGACAAGGCAAAATGGTACTGTTGACGAACCCGAATCCATTAACTACACTCTCGTGCCTCAAGCTTAGAAATGAGCTTGACAACACTTTCTTTTTCCTTTTTGATCTTCTAACCTGAAATGAGTATAGAGTATTTCGTCTTATTAATACAAGTTTTCTAACTTGATTATATGTTCTATTCAGGTACTCAGGAAAGGAGTTTTCTGCTCATTTGAGCACCAACATCACTAGACATGCCACCTCACGTCGAACCACCTCTTTCAGAGGGTGAGCAACATGCGAGAGTTAGACCTCACTCGCCTCCACCTGAAGACAATGACTGTTATGACAGTAACCGTCAACATGAAGATCCTAGAACAGAACAATTCGAGGATGACCATCGCCATGAGAGACGTCATCATCACTGAAGACGCATAAGAAATCAACATGACCAGGAACAAAACCAGAAAGACAGTGATAGTGAAGACTCTAGTGAAGAAGAAAAGACCCTCAGAGAGTTGGATGCTACAAAGGCCACCGACTCAAGATGTCCTGTTGTCATCCCAAGGTTCAATGCCATAAGCTTTGAGTTGAAACCTTCCGTCATATCCATGATCCAGAACAAGAGTTTCAGAGGAAGTTCAAAGAATGATAATCCTTACCATCATCTAGATGCCTTCAAGAACATCTGTGATACGATTAAGATGCGGGGAGTCCCACAAGAGGTCATTTACTGCAAGGGATTCATCTTCTCTTTAGAGGACAAGGCTCTATATTGGTACCTCGGGCTACCGCATCAAGCTCTGAATGGATGGAGTGCACTTACATATGCTTTTGTGAATAAGTTTTACCCTACGGAGAAAACTGTCAGGAATAGGCAGAGGATAATGTCATTTATGCAAAAGCCAAATGAGAATCTACACGAAGCCTGGGAACGGTATCAAGAATATCAAAGGGATTGCCCCCATCACAACTACAAGAAGGGATTTCTGATAACCACCTTCTACAACAGTCTGACCCCTGAGGAAAGGGTTTCGCTTAATGCAGCTGCAGGCAGCGACTTTTTGGGGAAGAAGCCAGGCATATCCAAAAAGATCATCAAGAACATGGCCGAATTACAAGTCGGTACTGACTACGACAGATCTGATAGAGGACATGCTAAGAAGGCCGCTAGCGAAGGGCCCTATGTCGAACCCAAGGCTCTCGAAGCTATCACTTCTCAGATCCAGAAGATAGCCACTGACGTCAGACAATTGAAAGAATCAAGTGGAAAGGGAAAGAAACAAGTTGAGAAATTTATGAAATGTGTCACCTGCGAAGAGGGTGGACACAGGGTTGATAACTGTGTTTACACCTGACCTGAAGGGTTGAGCAAAAGTGAATCCAAGACAGAGGATGCTGAGAACGTATCTTTTGTGAACTTCAAGAGGCCATATCATCTTGGTTTTAATTATGGTAATAAGGATGCGGCCGAAAATTCGCATCAGCTAAATAACCCCACCAAGCAACCCCAAGGTTTTGAGAAAAGAGGGGGACAAGGTAAGTTCACCAGAACTACCACTTTCCAATCGAACAAGGCAAATTTCCAAGGATAGGGAAAGTACCAAAGTCAACAAGCAGTTACCCTAGTCACAGCCTAGGTCAAGCCAAAGAGAAAAGTCAGGACAAGAACCCAAACCAACCAGATTTGGTGGGGCAATTGTTCGATTTTGTAAAAAGACAAGATAATATCAATAACCAGCTGGCGCAAAGCGGGCTGTCAAATTTAGGAGTTCTGAACATGATGCAGGTTCAGATGGCGGACATGCAGACTCACCAATGCCAAATCAATCAGTAGTTGGCCCTTATGGTCGAGTTGATAAAGAACCCCTCAGTTAAGATAACCCTCCAACATTGAATCCGCTAAAATGGCGGTACTGAGATCAGGGAAGGCAGTAGAAAGTCCTGAAGTGGCCAATCCTGTGGAACCTGAACCAAAGATTTCGGCAGAGATTCCAACAGAGGAAGAGAATCAACAAGCTCATGATAGGGAGCCCAAAACAAGATCTGTTGAGGAACTATTTGGTAAAAGGAATCCTTACTCTCCCAAGTTGCCTTTCCCTTACAGATTAATAAAGGCACATCTTAAAAGGCGTTATGAGAAGTTTATGGAGTCAATAAAGAAACTTCACCTCGAAGTACCCTTCTTGGATGCTTTGGAGGAGATGTCGACATATGCAAAGTTTTTCAAAGACTTGATCACGAAGAAGAAAAGAGGAGGAAGAATTGAGACAGTACACCTAGCTAGCATGTCTTCTGCTTTTGTCAAAGCAGATTTACCAGCTAAGAAGAAGGATCCTGGGACTTTCACTATTCCCTTTGTTGTTGGAGACAATATCGAGCGAAAAGGTCTTGCCAATTTAGGGGCTAGCATCAGCCTTATGCCCCTAAGCCTTGTGAAATGTTTGGGTCTGACTGATATGGTTAAGACCAACATGAGGATTGAATTGGCGGACCATACGTTCAAGAGGCCCGTTGGTGTTGTTGAGGATGTACCGATCCGTGTTGGAAGTTTCTTCATTCCCTGCGATATCGTGGTCATTGACACAGTGGAGGACCATGGCTGTCCTATTATCTTTGGATGCCCCTTCTTGGCTACCGGAAGGGCGTTGATTGATGTTTCTGAGGGGATCATTACTCTAAGGGTCGGAAAAGAACACTTAGATTTCAAAGTAAAGGATGCTATGAAGGGACCTTCCCGCCTAGAATCCACTTACTTTGTTGAAAGCTACAACCAGCTTTGTGAAGAGATGGAAGAGGATACCGTAATGGTAGACCCGCTTGTGAAAGCATTAAGCGATCAAGATTCTGATGCTGAAGATTCTGAAAATCCAGAAGTTGTCGAGTTTCTTAATTATCTTAATCAGTCTTATGAAGACCTAAGTGATGAGGAAGAGGGATTTTATCAAGTTCCCATCTTTCTAGACGACCAAGAGAAAACTACTTTTACCTGTCTCTATGGCACCTACGCCTTCAGGAGGATGCCTTTCGACCCGTGCAATGCTCCCGCAATGTTTCAGCGTTGCATGATATCGATGTTTTCGGATTTTTTGGAAGACATCATGGAAGTTTTCATGGACGACTTTTCTATCTATGGAAAAGACTTCGATGCCTGCCTGAAGAACCTATATATGGTCTTGCAACGCTGTGAGGAAAAGAGTTTGGTTTTGAACTGGGATAAGTGCCACTTTATGGTCCGAGAAGGCATCGTGCTAGGGCATAAAGTTTCGAGGCGTGGCATCGAGGTAGACGTTAGCAAAGTTGAAGCCATATCTAAGCTTCCTCCACTGAAGTCTATAACGGGAGTGAGGAGTTTCCTCGGGCATGCCGACTACTGCCGAAGATTTATAAAAGACTTCTTAAAGATCTCGAAACAGTTGTCCAACCTTCTGGTAAAAGATGTTGAATTCAATTTCTCTGACGATTGTATAATTGCTTTTCAGGCCTTAAAGGATGCTCTTGTCTCACCGCCTATCCTTCAAGCTCCAGACTGGGAGCTACCTTTCGAGCTTATGTGTGATGCCAATGACTATGCTGTAGGAGCAGTACTGGGTCAGAAAAAGGACAAAAAGTGCCACGTCATTTGCTACGCCAGTCATACTCTGGATGAAGCTCAGGTGAATTATACGACTACAGAAAAGGAAATGCTCGCAATAGTCTTCACTTTTGGCAAGTTAAGATCCTATCTTATCGGTGCGAAGGTGAAGGTCTACACAGACCATGGAGCAATAACATATCTTATGCAAAATAAGGATACCAAGCCAAGGCTTTTAAGGTGAGCTTTGTTACTACAAGAGTTCGACCACGAAATCGTTGATAAGAAGGGTGTGGAGAATGTGGTCGCCGACCACTTATCAAGGATCATGGTGGAATGACAGAAGGAACCACCTATTAATGATGACTATGCTGACGAAGCCTTGCTGATGGTTGAAACCAAAGATGAGAATTTACCTTGGTTCGCATATATTTGTAATTATCTCGCCTGTGGAGAGTTGCCTCCTGATATAACCTATAATCAAAAGAAGAAGCTCTTTTCGGACGTAAAGAACTATTACTGGGACGATCCTCTCCTCTTCAGAAGATGCATTGGTAACATGTACAAAAGATGTATCCCCGAAGAAGAGGTCCCAAACATCCTGAAAGAATGTCATGCCTCTCCATATGGAGGACACCTGGGGAGTGAAAGGACCGCCACCAAGGTGCTACAATCAGGATTTTACTGGACCTCTTTGTTCAAAGATGCTGCAAACTATGTTAAGGTTTGTAAGGAATGCCAATCGACGGGAAACATTGGAAAAAGAAACGAGATACCAATGGCCAATTGGGTGGAGGTCGAGATTTTTGATGTCTGGGGAATTGATTACATGGGTCCTTTTCCCCCATCAAGGGGATACCAATATATTCTAGTTGCGGTAGACTATGTGTCTAAGTGGGTAGAAGCAGTTGCAACCCTGACGTATGACTCGAAATATGTGATCAAGTTGTTTGAAAAGACTATTTTCCCTCACTTCGGAGTACCTCGTACTGTGATAAGCGAGAGCGGATCACATTTTGGGGAAAAGTAGTTTGAAGCGCTCATGCGAAAGTATGGAGTCAGGCACAAGGTTGCTACGCCATATCATCCTCAAACTTTGAGACAAGTAGAGGTCTCGAACAGATAGATTAAGCAGATTCGAGAGAAAACTGTCAGACGCACACGAAAGGACTGGTCCATGAAACTCGATGACGGCCTTTGGGCCTACATGACAGCATATAAAGCACCCCTCGGAACTACTCCTTACAGATTAATCTAGGGGAAGTCCTGTCATCTACCCTTAGAGCTGGAATACAAGGCTCTTTGGGCGATTAAGTTCCTGAATATGGATCTAGAGAAGGAAGGAGAGAAAAGATATCTCCAGTTACAGGAACTAGAAGAGTTGAGACTACATGCCTTTGAGAATGCAAGGATCTATAAGCAAAGAACCAAGGTGTGGCATGATTTAGGGCAAAAATGAATAAAAATAATTGAAGGGCTTTCAACCAAAATGTTTTGGGTTGATTTTGAATAAGGATGGACGTTCCTTTTCCAAGATAAGGAACGAAAATATCCTAAGTAGGTGAAATTCCACTCACCTTATTATAAGAAAAAGAAAACCCACTCACATATGGATATTAATATAATAAACATTAAGGTGCTTAATTTGATTTTCTTTAAATCAAGGATAATGAAGGAGAATTAAAGGCAAAGGAAGGTGCCTCGTCCTTAAGGGATTTGAGGGGGAAGAGGCGGCCATATTTTTGGAAATTTAATGCATTTTAATAATGCATTTTCTCTGTCATCAATTTCCTTATAAAAGTGCCTTTTTCAAGCCAAATGAAAGGCTATTTCGGATTTTCTTCTTTCCCTTGCTTGCAAAACCGACCAAGGAGCTAGGGAGGAGCAAGAGGACGCCTCCCAACCTGTTGGTAAGCTCTTGACCTTCGTTCTCCTTGATTTCATGGTGGAAATCAAAAATAAATCATGGATTCCTTCTTATTTCGATCTCCTCTTCAACCCTAGCCAACTTTTGCAATCAAAAGCTTGAGGACGAGCCTAGGGGGAGTTTCTAGAGCTTCATCCACCATTAATGGCGTGAGCTTGGAGATTTGGAGCTCAATTGGAGGCGGGTTTTATAACTCAAACCCTTAATCATTGCTATTGCATCAATCATCTATGCTTTGTTGATTGATTTCTTCAATTCGATACATACTTGATTCTTTGCTGCAATTTCCATCAAGAACGGTTGCTGTTCTTGGGTGCACGAAGGAAGATGATGATGACATCATCATAAGCAAGCACCTCACCAAATATCTTGGGAGAAAATGATATCATTGGTTGGGACCAAACAGTTTCACCAAAACCGTTTGGTGACCAAACGGTTTGCAAACCATTTGGTGGCAAACGGTTTCAAAACCGTATGAAAGAGTTGACCAAGCGTGGACCGTTTGGGAATCGCGTTCCTCATTATGTAGGCTAATGACCCTCAAAATTTGAGGGGTTAACTCCAAAGGAATCGTGAGTTGAAGCCTAATCAATTAGGGAAACCTAATTGGATTAAGTGCTAATTTTCAACCTGATCAACTTGACCTGCTTGGGCAAACGGTTTCAAGACCGTTTGAGTGCGTTGACCAAGCATTGACCGTATGAGAGTTTTGTTCATAATGATGTTGGTTAATGACCCTCCAAATTTGAGGGGTTAACTCCAAAGGGATCATGAGATGAAGGCTAATCAATTAGGCAAACCCTAATTGAAAATAGTGCTGAAATTCCAATGAGTTAAGTTGAGATTTTGGGTTGATTAGCCCAAACGGTCTCAAGACCGTTTGGGGATCACCCAAACGGTCTCAAGACCGTTTGGGGATCACCCCAAGACCGTTTGGAGGTCTGGGGTCAAGTATAGTTGACCAATTGAAGGTCCAAAGGTACCAAATCATACTGCAACTAAATGCTGATTTGTTGATCAACTCGATAGACCAATCCATGATGATTTTTCACTAAAGTCCAAAGGTTGGATGGGCCAAACGGTCTCAAGACCGTTTGGAGCTCATCCAAACGGTCTCAAGACCGTTTGGTGGTCACCCAAGACCGTTTGGAGGTCTAGGGTTGAGTATAGTTCAGTGGTTGAAGGTCTAAAGATATCAAGTTGATCTGCAATAGATTGCTGATTTGGTGAGCACTTCAATGAACCAAACCCTAATTAGATTGCTTGGATATGAGTGATATGATGGGAAAACGGTCTCAAGACCGTTTGTAGGTCATCCAAACGACCTCAAGACCGTTTGGTGGTGACCCAAGACCGTTTGGAGGTCTAGGGTTGAGTATGGTTAGGTGTTTGAAGGTCTAAAGGTACCAAGCTGTTATACAATGCAATGCTGATTTGGTGATCAATCCAATGATCCAAACCTTAATTGGATGGCTTGGATTTGAGTGATATGATGGGAAAACGGTCTCAAGACCGTTTGGAGGTCATCCAAACGACCTCAAGACCGTTTGGGGTCAGGTCATACCCAATTTGGATGATGGTTCAATGGTTTCAATGCAACTAGTTCTGCATTGATTAGTGTTGAAGGATCATCGATTCCAAGCCCTAATTCAATTGAATCAAACCCTAATTGATGATCAATTGAGGGTCAATTGAGGGTCAAATCAGTTGTAGGTTGACCTATTAAACTCAATTGAAGTATGAGTATAGGTCCAATTGATGATTGGTTCCATGATTTCAATGATTGAAGGAATCAACATTGGAAACCCAAATTCAATTGGATACCTCATGTTATTGAAGGTCCAATGGATCAAACCTTTTTGAAAACCTAATGTGATTAGGTGGGAGATACCTTTAATGGTACTAGTTATTAATGCATAACAAATGCATGGATCCAATACATGATGTAAACCCTAATTGAGACTGATTCCATGTATAACCCTAATAAGAGGTTGACTACATGTGAAATCACTAATTAGGATGAATAGTAAACCCTAGCTGAGGGTGCATCCATGTGGAACCCTAATTGAGGGTGATTCCATGAGAAACCTTGATTGGGAATGCATCCCTAATTGCTTATAGGACCAATGACTTGGTACCCTATGTTAATCATAGTTGTATGCATATGATTGAAGGGTTGATGTGACCTAATCAAGTTGAAAGGATCAAATAATAGAATTCATATATATAAATATGATTCATGTGATGATCCTATCTAGCACGACCATGCAAGGAAGCACGACTGTGGCGACTTTACTCTGCACGACCGTACAGGGTAGCACGGCCGTGGTAGCTTCACTCTGCACGACCGTGCAAGGTAGCATGACCGTGGTGGTCTATGCTTGGCTTAGAGCTGAATTGAAAGTGAACTAACATGGTCGTTTTGTTAATTCTCAACTTAAGGATGAGAGAGATACTCATACCTTGTGATGATAGTCATTTAATGATAATTGGTGAGAATAAATAAGTATGATTGAATACTTATGGTATAAATGTTGGCTCCTAGATGTGGGGAGCAATGAACTAGGGTTTGATCATTGATAATATGATCTTGAAAAACTAAATGGTTAATAATGGAAAACCCTATTCTTAATGAAGGGTAATGATATGTGAACGAAAGCCTAATTGATGGTAAACCCTAACCCTGGTAAGGGAATAGTGGTGTTACCCTGTATTGCATGATGTGTTGTGAACTTGATAAGTCTATTATCATGTGTGACAATCATGCAGGTCTCATGAGGTGATGATCATAGCCAGGTATGAGCTATGATGTTTATTTGATAAGAATTGATTGGCCATATGTGCCATTATGTTTTTGTTACTTAGAAAGAAGTAACAAGATGAGTTGGGCTTGTAAGCCTTTGTTTTAAGTTGTTACCTAGTGAGAGGTGACAAGATGTGAATGGCCTTGTGCGCCATGTGAATAAAGTTGTTGCCTAGTGAGAGGTGACAAGATGTGAATGGCCTTGTGCGCCATGTGAATAAAGTTGTTGCCTAGTGAGAGGTGACAAGATGTGAATGGTTTTGTGAGCCATGTGTGATGGAAACCCAAATCCTGGTAAAGGATTAAGGGTAATACCCTTAAATTATTAATACATTGTTTTTGCATGGTATTGATAGATAATTGGTGTACTGCTATTATATGTGCTAACCATGCAGGTATCATGAGATGATGAGCATAGCCAGGTATGAGCTATGATGTGTTATTAGTTTGAATTTGTTTATTGGGCCTTGTGTGCTATAATATACCTTGTGCCTGGTAAGAGGTGGCAAGAGAGTTAATGTGCATCAAGTGCCATGATGGATGCTTGTGTAGCAAGTATCATACTTACCTTGGTCAAATGACCTAAAGGTGTTAGTTACTTGAGAAAGAGGTAACAGTGCTCAAGTGATGAACAAAGGGTTTGAATACCCATGATTTCATGGTTATGGTATTGAAATTGTGAAAGGATGAGAAAAACCCAGTGGTGAAGTGAGGGATTAAGATCCCAACACTTATGAAAAGAGTATGGCTACGGGCCATGACTCCACATTGATAATGCCAGGCTTTAGATATATGATCTAAGCCTGAAGAAAGTTAATGCAGTGGCAATGATTCTGTTGTTTGAATAGATGTTATACATGTTCTTCCTATTCATTAAAGGATAAGTGACATGTTAATTCTATCAAGTAATAACTGCAATGCTTCTGATATAGAATAACGTTCTAATCTGTTAGACATTAAAATATTTGCTGTCAAATAGATATGATTCTCATGTTCATATTCATCTTCTCAAGTTGCAATAATAATGTTTCTGGCGGAGAGTTATATCTCTCGCTGGGGCAATTTTTATAATTGTCTCACCCCCGTGGGAACCACATTTTTAGGTGGACGCGGACGAAGAGACAGGAATCCTTCAGGAGGTGAAGGACAACAACAGCAGCATCAGGGACAACAGTGAAGTCTCAGGTGGAGACATTGGCTGTCATGTCATGTTCAGATGTATATAAAGTCCTATGTGTCGTCTCTGTACTCTCAGGTCCTCGGAGTAGTAGTTAGTGATTTTGAGATTTTGGCTTAATGCCTCGAAGGTTTTATACTACCTGTGTATAGTTAAGACAGAGTAGTTAATGTTTGCATTCCTCGAGAAGCAAAAGTACATGAGATGTATATATATGAACCAGGATGTAAAGCTTTACTTTGGTTCTGAATGAAAAGGGTTTTCCTGTGAATGGATCTCTTTGCAAAAAGTTTTAATTATTAGTGATTTTCACTAATCCGCTGCTTGATGAACGCTTCGACATATGTTAATTATGTTTGTATGAGTTGTATGCCACAATTAAGTGGTATCAGAGCTCTAGGTTCGTTGAGTCTACAGAGACATAGGACTAAGGTATCGAGTCTGAGTTAGTGTCCTCCAGTATACCCTATAATGATTTCTACTTGTGTAGAGAAAGGGTAAAGTTTTAAAATGACTGGAGAGCACAAGGAACACATTGCTTAGGGCAATGTTGTTGCACCAAGAAGTGGTGCAAGGATCATGCAAGAATAAAATGAGTGCCTGAGAATCCCCATTAAGACCTGATCATGATAGAGAATCCTATGATCATGCTCTTGTTGGGCAGATTAGGGCAACAATAATGCATATAGGGGACTGGATACTAGCTTTACAATCTAGGTTATCAGTCCTTAATACAGAAAGTTTGAGCTTTAAAAGAGTTCCTAAATGACTTAGTCATGTTGGAACAAGGGAAAATCATGTGTGTATAATGATATGAATAGCAAGGAATATGATAGCATGTAAGTGCATACTACTTGATCTCAGTATTTGTAAACCCTGGCCAGGTATACAACTATTGATGATAAAGTGGGTATGGAAACTCTTAGATTATTGTCTTTTTGATTGCTCTGATCAAGTAGTCATTCTGAGACAATCTAATGAGTATCATGAAATAAGAAATATGGAATCAATAAAGGAAGATGCTTTGTGCAATTCCAATAAAGGAAGATGCTTTGTGCAATTCCAATAAAGGAAGATGCTTTGTGCAATTCCAACCCTAAACAAAAAGGGAAGAGCTATGTGTCATTCCCAATCAAAAAGGGAAAGCTATGTGTCATCCCCAACAAAAAGGGAAGAGCTATGTGTCATTCCCAATCAAAAAGATAAGAGCTATCTGTCATCCCCAACAAAAAGGGAAGAGCTATGTGTCATTCCCAATCAAAAAGGGAAAGCTATGTGCCATCCCCAACAAAAAGGGAAGAGCTATGTGTCATTCCCAATCAAAAAGGGAAGAGCTATGTGTCATTCCCAATCAAAAAGGGAAGAGATATGTGTCATTCCCAATCAAAAAGGGAAGAGCTATGTGTCATTCCCAATCAAAAAGGGAAGAGCTATGTGTCATTCCCAATCAAAAAGGGAAGAACTATGTGTCATTCCCAATCAAAAAGGGAAGAGCTATGTGTCATTCCCAATCAAAAAGGGAAAGCTATGTGTCATCCCCAACAAAAAGGGAAGAGCTATGTGTCATTCCCCATCAAAAAGGGAAAGCTATGTGTCATCCCCAACAAAAAGGGAAGAGCTATGTGTCATTCCCAATAAAAAAGATAAGAGCTATGTGTCATCCCCAACAAAAAGGGAAGAGCTATGTGTCATTCCCAATAAAAAAGGGAAAGCTATGTGTCATCCCCAACAAAAAGGGAAGAGCTATGTGTCATTCCCAATCAAAAAGGGAAGAGCTATGTGTCATTCCCAATCAAAAAGGGAAAGCTATGTGTCATCCCCAACAAAAAGGGAAGAGCTATGTGTCATTCCCAATCAAAAAGGGAAAAGCTATGTGGCATTTCCAACTAATAAGAAGAACTATGTGAACAATCCCAATTACATAGAGTTTGTTTAAGGATTACTGAGTAAATTATCTTTGTTAGATATATATGTTGTTCCTTTTGATAAATATTCTTGGGTGATGATAGAAGTATGTTCTTTTATGCTTCTTCTTTCCAATAATATGGACATCATATGTTAGGGGTTTATGCTCTACATAAACATTGGTAAGGTTGAATTAGTGAAAGGAGCCTTGTGTGGAATTACAGAATTCATGATATCTCCATGATATTAAGATGATATGTGGAGACTTGAGGGCATGATTAATGAATAATCTATCTCTCCTTTTGTCTGGGATTTCGAGGACGAAATCCTTGTTAGGGGTTTATAATTTGTAACATCCCTGACTTGGGTTATGAGTTAACCCTAGATGTTTTGCTTAATAAGGTTGAGTAGATTATTAATCTTATCTTGGGAAAAGTAATTAGGGCTCATGAGAAACTTATGTTTCAATTTTGGTCCTGTTTGACAATGTTGAAGCAATATTTGCTTATTCTGGACTAAAGTGCAAATTACCCAAGTTGAGGGGTTAAATTGCAAATGTTACATGATAAGATGTTCCTCTGATGTTGATACATCATAAGAATGAATACGATGTAGTGGTAAGGTTTCTACAAGCCTAGACACCAAGATAGAGCTTGTTGGACAATGTTGTGCAATAAAACCCAGTTTTGGTGTAAAGTGCAATTTACCCAAAATCTAGGGTTCAATATGCAAATTACCACTTCAATAAGGTTCTTAATGTTCCTTGGCATCATGTAGAGCAAATAAAATGAGTATGGCATCTCATTTGAATTAATTTGGAGGAGAGAGAATCTTGATATTAAAATAATCAAGATTAATGCCTAATTGAAACCCTAATTTGATTTAGGGCAAAAATGACTAAAAATAATTGAAGGGCTTTCAACCAAAATGTTTTGGGTTGATTTTGAATAAGGATGGACGTTCTTTTGCCAAGATAAGGAACGAAAATATCCTAAGTAGGTGAAATTCCACTCACCTTATTATAAGAAAAAGAAAACCCACTCACATGGATATTAATATAATAAACATTAAGGTGCTTAATTTGATTTTCTTTAAATCAAGGATAATGAAGGAGAATTTAAGGCTAAGGAAGGTGCCTCGTCCTTAAGGGATTTGAGGGGGAAGAGGCGGCCATATTTTTGGAAATTTAATGCATTTTAATAATGCATTTTCTCTGTCATCAATTTCCTTATAAAAGTGCATTTTTCAAGCCAAATGAAAGGCTATTTCGGATTTTCTTCTTTCCCTTGCTTGAAAAACTGACCAAGGAGCTAGGGAGGAGCAAGAGGACGCCTCCCAACCTGTTGGTAAGCTCTTGACCTTCGTTCTCCTTGATTTCATGGTGGAAATCAAAAATAAATCATGAATTCCTTCTTATTTCGATCTCCTCTTCAACCCTAGCCAACTTTTGCAATCAAAAGCTTGAGGACGAGCCTAGGGGGAGTTTCTAGAGCTTCATCCACCATTAATGGCGTGAGCTTGGAGCTTTGGAGCTCAATTGGAGGCGGGTTTTATAACTCAAACCCTTAATCATTGCTATTGCATCAATCATCTATGCTTTGTTGATTGATTTCTTCAATTTGATACATACTTGATTCTTTGCTGCAATTTCCATCAAGAACGGTTGCTGTTCTTGGGTGAAAGAAGGAAGATGATGATGACATCATCATAAGAAAGCACCTCACCAAATATCTTGGGTGCAAATGATCTCATTGGTTGGGACCAAACGGTTTCACCAAAACCGTTTGGTGACCAAACGGTTTGCAAACCGTTTGGTGGCAAGCGGTTTCAAAACCATATGAAAGAGTTGACCAAGCGTGGACCGTTTGGGAATCTCGTTCCTAATTATGTAGGCTAATGACCCGCAAAATATTAGGGGTTAACTCCAAAGGAATCGTGAGTTGAAGCCTAATCAATTAGGGAAACCTAATTGGATTAAGTGCTGATTTTCAACCTGATCAACTTGACCTGCTTGGGCAAACGGTTTCAAGACCGTTTGAGTGCGTTGACCAAGCGTTGACCGTATGAGAATTTTGTTCATAATGATGCTGGTTAATGACCCTCCAAATTTGAGGGGTTAACTCCAAAGGGATCATGAGATGAAGGCTAATCAATTAGGCAAACCCTAAATGAAAATAGTGCTGAAATTCCAATGAGTTAAGTTGAGATTTTGGGTTGATTAGCCCAAACGGTCTCAAGACCATTTGGGGATCACCCAAACGGTTTCAAGAACGTTTGGGGATCACCCCAAGACCGTTTGGAGGTCTGGGGTCAAGTATAGTTGACCAAATGAAGGTCCAAAGGTACCACATCATACTGCAACTAAATGCTGATTTGTTGATCAACTCGATAGACCAATCCATGATGATTTTTCACTAAAGTCCAAAGGTTGGATGGGCCAAACGGTCTCAAGACCGTTTGGAGCTCATCCAAACGGTCTCAAGACCGTTTGGAGGTCTAGGATTGAGTATAGTTCAGTGGTTGAAGGTCTAAAGATATCAAGTTGATCTGCAATAGATTGCTGATTTGGTGAGCACTTCAATGAACCAAACCCTAATTAGATTGCTTGGATTTGAGTGATATGATGGGAAAAAGGTCTCAAGTCCGTTTGGAGGTCATCCAAACGACCGCAAGACCGTTTGGTGGTCACCCAAGACCGTTTGGAGGTCTAGGGTTGAGTATGGTTAGGTGTTTGAAGGTCTAAAGGTACCAAGCTGTTATACAATGCAATGCTGATTTGGTGATCAATCCAATGATCCAAACCTTAATTGGATGGCTTGGATTTGAGTTATATGATGGGAAAACGGTCTAAAGATCGTTTGGAGGTCATCCAAACGACCTCAAGACCGTTTGGGGTCAGGTCATACCCAATTTGGATGATGGTTCAATGGTTTCAATGCAACTAGTTCTGCATTGATTAGTGTTGAAGGATCATCGATTCCAAGCCCTAATTCAATTGAATCAAACCCTAATTGATGATCAATTGAGGGTCAATTGAGGGTCAAATCAGTTGTAGGTTGACCTATTAAACTCAATTGAAGTATGAGTATAGGTCCAATTGATGATTGGTTCCATGATTTCAATGATTGAAGGAATCAACATTGGAAACCCAAATTCAATTGGATACCTCATGTTATTGAAGGTCCAATGGATCAAACCTTTTTTAAAACCTAATGTGATTAGGTGGGAGATACCTTTAATGGTACTAGTTATTAATGCATAACAAATGCATGGATCTAATACATGATGTAAACCCTAATTGAGGCTGATGCCATGTATAACCCTAATAAGAGGTTGACTACATGTGAAATCACTAATTAGGATGAATAGTAAACCCTAGCTGAGGGTGCATCCATGTGGAACCCTAATTGAGGGTGATTCCATGAGAAACCTTAATTGGGAATGCATCCCTAATTTCTTATAGGACCAATGACTTGGTACCCTATGTTAATCATAGTTGTATGCATATGATTGAAGGGTTGATGTGACCTAATCAAGTTGAAAGGATCAAATAATAGAATTCATATATATAAATATGATTCATGTGATGATCCTATGTAGCACGACCGTGCAAGGTAGCACGGCCATGGCGACTTTACTCTGCATGACCGTACAGGGTAGCACGGCCGTGGTAGCTTCACTCTGCACGACCGTGCAAGGTAGCACGGCCGTGGTGGTCTATGCTTGACTTAGAGCTGAATTGAAAGTGAACTAACATGATCATTTTGTTAATTATCAACTTAAGGATGAGAGAGATACACATACCTTGCGATGATAGTCATTTAATGATAATTGGTGAGAATAAATAAGTATGATTGAATACTTATGGTATAAATGTTGGCTCCTAGATGTGGGGAGCAATGAACTAGGGTTTGATCATTGATAATATGATCTTGAAAACCTAAATGGTTAATAATGGAAAACCCTATTCTTAATGAAGGGTAATGATATGTGAAAGAAAGCCTAATTGATGGTAAACCCTAACCCTGGTAAGAGAATAGCGGTGTTACCCTGTATTGCATGATGTGTTGTGAACTTGATAAGTCTATTATCATGTGTGACAACCATGCAGGTCTCATGAGGTGATGATCATAGCCTGGTATGAGCTATGATGTTTATTTGATAAGAATTGATTGGCCATATGTGCCATTATGTTTTTGTTACTTAGAAAGAAGTAACAAGATGAGTTGGGCTTGTAAGCCTTTATTTTAAGTTGTTACCTAGTGAGAGGTGACAAGATGTGAATGGCCTTGTGCGCCATGTGAATAAAGTTGTTGCCTAGTGAGAGGTGACAAGATGTGAATGGCCTTGTGCGCCATGTGAATAAAGTTGTTGCCTAGTGAGAGGTGACAAGATGTGAATGGTTTTGTGAGCCATGTGTGATGGAAACCCAAATCCTGGTAAAGGATTAAGGGTAATACCCTTAAATTATTAATACATTGTTTTTGCATGGTATTGATAGATAATTGGTGTACTGCTATTATATGTGCTAACCATGCAGGTATCATGAGATGATGAGCATAGCCAGGTATGAGCTATGATGTGTTATTAGTTTGAATTTGTTTATTGGGCCTTGTGTGCTATAATATACCTTGTGCCTGGTAAGAGGTGGCAAGAGAGTTAATGTGCATCAAGTGCCATGATGGTTGCTTGTGTAGCAAGTATCATACTTACCTTGGTCAAATGACCTAAAGGTGTTAGTTACCTGAGAAAGAGGTAACAGTGCTCAAGTGATGAACAAAGGGTTTGAATACCCATGATTTCATGGTTATGGTATTGAAATTGTGAAAGGATGAGAAAAACCCAGTGGTGAAGTGAGGGATTAAGATCCCAACACTTATGAAAAGAGTATGGCTACGGGCCATGACTCCACATTGATAATGCCAGGCTTTAGATATATGATCTAAGCCTGAAGAAAGTTAATGCAGTGGTAATGATTCTGTTGTTTGAATAGATTTTATACATGTTCTTCCTATATATTAAAGGATAAGTGACACATTAATTCTATCAAGAAATAACTGCAATGCTTCTGATATAGAATAACGTTCTAATCTGTTAGACATTAAAATATTTGCTGTCAAATAGATATGATTCTCATGTTCATATTCATCTTCTCAAGTTGCAATAATAATGTTTCTGGCGGAGAGTTATATCTCTCGCTGGGGCAATTTTTATAATTGTCTCACCCCCGTGGGAACCACATTTTTAGGTGGACGCGGATGAAGAGACAGGAATCCTTCAGGAGGTGAAGGACAACAACAACAACATCAGGGACAACAGTGAAGTCTCAGGTGGAGACATTGGCTGTCATGTCATGTTCAGATGTATATAAAGTCCTATGTGTCGTCTCTGTACTCTCAGGTCCTCGGAGTAGTAGTTAGTGATTTCGAGATTTTGGCTTAATGCCTCGAAGGTTTTATACTACCTGTGTATAGTTAAGATAGAGTAGTTAATGTTTGCATTCCTCGAGAAGCAAAAGTACATGAGATGTATATATATGAACCAGGATGTAAAGCTTTACTTTGGTTCTGAATGAAAAGGGTTTTCCTGTGAATGGATCTCTTTGCAAAAAGTTTTAATTATTAGTGATTTTCGCTAATCCGCTGCTTGATGAACGCTTCCACATATGTTAATTATGTTTTTATGAGTTGTATGCCACAACATCCATTAAAGTGAGTAGGATATTTTTAAGAGAGGTAGTCCTACATTATATCTTGTGAGGCTCTGATTTCGTCCACCTCCCAATATCTCTTTGCAACATGAAGATGAAGATTCTCTCTTGGCTAAGAGAGATGAAGAAGTAGAAGGGAAGGAGTATCTAGGTGAAAAGCTTCTCCTTGATGATGGTGAAATCAAAGGCAAAAGATCTGAGTCAAGAGTAGGTAAATCCTTTAAGGAAGAAGACTTGTTTCAAGAGTGTGTAAGTCCTTGGAGAAGGTAAAAAACTCATTCCAATAGTAAGAAAGTCCTTGGTAAGGTGGAATACTCTTGGTCATGGATATGTAAGTATTTTGTAAGGTTTTTGGCTCCCTTGACCTAAAATTTAAGGCTAGATACCCTTGACCTTGAAAAAGATGGTTTTATGTTGTAACTCTTATAATGAAATATAATGGGTGATACAAGGTTCACATTCCTAGATTTTGACCCCTCTCTAGGTAGTGGACATACATCTTCTAGTTTGGAGGTTGGAACCACTATAAATAACTTGTGTTATTTTGTGTTTGTTCAATCTCTCTCTCCCTTGATATGCTTGTTTAGTTGCACTCAAAGTTCATACTTGTAATATTATGTTAGAAATATCTTGAAGGTCTCATGTGTTTTATTTAAGTAGTTTTAGCTCTATTCAGCCCTCCCCATTAGAGCCCATTATAGATTCGAAATGATGGGCGTACATGATAACACCAAATTTTGTGATTTTTTGGCCCTTATTTCGTTGTCAAATCTGCCCTTTTAAACTGTTTTCCTCTCCTTTTTGTCATGTTTTTGAATAAACAGGCCACGCTACACCCTTAACTCAATTCTATCATCTTTTGCAGGTTTTTCCTCGAATTTTGACTCATTTATCAGCAAAAAGGCCCGTCCCGGCCCACGAATGCGTGCCACCTGCATCGGTCTTCCTACCTGCCGGCCGACACGCTTGCTACCCGACATAGGGCAGCACGATACACTACCATGTGACACGGGGGTGCCGTGCAAGATGGAGCTGATGAACGATATGCCATTTACCCGACATGGAGCTGGACTCACCACGACTACTGAAGCGTGTCGCGCGATACAAGACACCCACCGGCAGGCGCCACTCGTCACGATGACCGACACGCTTACAGCCCAACATCCTTGTGCCGGGCGACACACATATCGGGCATCCCTGAATCCACGATGATAGAGCTGATGGAGGACACATGGCGCCTAGAGAACCACAATTTCCCCCAACCACTTCCTATAAATAGCAGCTACAAGACTTCGATGGGATGGGTCAGAATCTCGCGAAAGCTAACTTGGGAAAGAACCTGGATCTAGCGTGTCGCGTCCCAGAGGTGTACCGGGCGATACTAGGTGAGCACTTCCCAGACCCGAGAGGGTGGGAATGGTTCACTTAGAATCCATCCCGGTCACCACAGTAGCCCGATATCAACCAACAAGGACACCTGATATGAGTAACCCGACACCCTAAGCGATCTCTAGCCCGACACGATACTGACCCCGATACGAATCACCCGTCACGGTGTGTCGCCTGAGAGGGTGGCATCCCGAAACGGGCGTATCGGGCAAGGGAGCTTTGGTCGGTACGTCTGCCCGTCATGGCCTATCGCCCGATAGGGAGTTCCGCCCTACATGGGCGTATCAGGAAGAACCCCAACCGATATCAGGCTAGAGATCTCTTAGGGATCTGCTGTTGCATATCGCTCTTCTACATCAAGGAGGCAATACTTAACTTTCTTTTTCAGTCATTTACTTTCTTTACTTACACAATGTAACCAAACCTCTTTTATATAATGACTATGCTAATGGAATTAGAGAAGTTTTAAATATCTGTTGCTTTATGTTTGGTTCCTTTTGTTGGATGGTTACTTTGTTTAGCATCCGAACTCTAGCTTGAATGCTTGGATCATGTTTTGACTAGCTATCGAATCGTGTTTCCCGCTGCAATAGCCTCGAGAGAGGTGTTGTAGCTCTAGTGTTTGGTCCGATCAGGGAGTACGAGAGTACCCAGGATCAGAGTTGCTTCAGTTTTCTTTCCTCCCTAACCCAAGGTCCAGCAACCTTGAGAGAGGTGTTGGTGCTTAGTTAGAGGTACCCTCTTTGAGAGAAGGGGTACTGGATGTTCCTACTGCCGCTTGTTTTACCAAAGTTTCCTCCTTCATTCCTTACCAAAGAAATAGTTTTATCTCCTTTGGTTCTATTGCGCAAAAACCCCTAAAACCGATAAATGCTTAAAACCTAAATTTACCTAGTAACTCTAGTTGGAGATAGTTTTCTTTTATTTTATCAATCTTAGCCTATTTTTCCCTCTGGGAACTTTATCCTCATCTTACCCTTGTCGGAGTGTAATGTGTTGATTCCATGTTCTTGACCCTACCCCCCTTGTCCCTGTGGTTCGACCCCGATCTCTACTTCGGACCCCATCATTGTTGCGGGGGCCTAAGAGTCGGGTAATTTAAAAGTCCGACTACTTCAAATCCGCTCCTTTTGGGACGAACGATTTAGGTCGGTCAATTTTTTGGCACCATTGCCGGGGACAAGGCAAAATGGTACTGTTGACGAACCCGAATCCATTAACTACACTCTCGTGCCTCAAGCTTAGAAATGAGCTTGACAACACTTTCTTTTTCCTTTTTGATCTTCTAACCTAAAATGAGTATAGAGTATTTCGTCTTATTAATACAAGTTTTCTAACTTGATTATATGTTCTATTCAGGTACTCAGGAAAGGAGTTTTCTGCTCATTTGAGCACCAACATCACTAGACATGCCACCTCACGTCGAACCACCTCTTTCAGAGGGTGAGCAACATGCGAGAGTTAGACCTCACTTGCCTCCACCTGAAGACAATGACTGTTATGACAGTAACCATCAACATGAAGATCCTAGAACAGAACAATTCGAGGATGACCATCGCCATGAGAGACGTCATCATCACTGAAGACGCATAAGAAATCAACATGACCAGGAACAAAACCAGAAAGACAGTGATAGTGAAGACTCTAGTGAAGAAGAAAAGACCCTCAGAGAGTTGGATGCTACAAAGGCCACCGACTCAAGATGTCCTGTTGTCATCCCAAGGTTCAATGCCATAAGCTTTGAGTTGAAACCTTCCGTCATATCCATGATCCAGAACAAGAGTTTCTGAGGAAGTTCAAAGAATGATAATCCTTACCATCATCTAGATGCCTTCAAGAACATCTGTGATACGATTAAGATGCGGGGAGTCCCACAAGAGGTCATTTACTGCAAGGGATTCATCTTCTCTTTAGAGGACAAGGCTCTATATTGGTACCTCGGGCTACCACATCAAGCTCTGAATGGATGGAGTGCACTTACATATGCTTTTGTGAATAAGTTTTACCCTACGGAGAAAACTGTCAAGAATAGGCAGAGGATAATGTCATTCATGCAAAAGCCAAATGAGAATCTACACGAAGCCTGGGAACGGTATCAAGAATATCAGAGGGATTGCCCCCATCACAACTACAAGAAGGGATTTTCTGATAACCACCTTCTACAACAGTCTGACCCCTGAGGAAAGGGTTTCGCTTAATGCAGCTGCAGGCAGCGACTTTTTGGGGAAGAAGCCAGGCATATCCAAAAAGATCATCGAGAACATGTCCGAATTACAAGCCGATACTGACTACGACAGATCTGATAGAGGACATGCTAAGAAGGCCGCTAGCGAAGGGCCCTATGTCGAACCCAAGGCTCTCGAAGCTATCACTTCTCAGATCCAGAAGATAGCCACTGACGTCAGACAATTGAAAGAATCAAGTGGAAAGGGAAAGAAACAAGTTGAGAAATTTATGAAATGTGTCACCTGCGAAGAGGGTGGACACGGGGTTGATAACTGTGTTTACACCTGACCTGAAGGGTCGAGCGAAAGTGAATCCAAGAGAGAGGACGCTGAGAACATATTTTTTGTGAACTTCAAGAGGCCAGATCATCTTGGTTTTAATTATGGTAATAAGGATGCGGCCGAAAATTCGCATCAGCTAAATAACCCCACCAAGCAACCCCAAGGTTTTGAGAAAAGAGGGGGACAAGGTAAGTTCACCAGAACTACCACTTTCCAATCGAACAAGGCAAATTTCCAAGGATAGGGAAAGTACCAAAGTCAACAAGCAGTTACCCTAGTCACAGCCTAGGTCAAGCCAAAGAGAAAAGTCAGGACAAGAACCCAAACCAACCAGATTTGGTGGGGGCAATTGTTCGATTTTGTAAAAAGACAAGATAATATCAATAACCAGCTGGCGCAAAGCGGGCTGTCAAATTTAGGAGTTCTGAACATGATGCAGGTTCAGATGGCGGACATGCAGACTCACCAATGCCAAATCAATCAGTAGTTGGCCCTTATGGTCGAGTTGATAAAGAACCCCTCAGTTAAGATAACCCTCCAACATTGAATCCGCTAAAATGGCGGTACTGAGATCAGGGAAGGCAGTAGAAAGTCCTGAAGTGGCCAATCCTGTGGAACCTGAACCAAAGATTTCGGCAGAGATTCCAGCAGAGGAAGAGAATCAACAAGCTCATGATAGGGAGCCCAAAACAAGATCTGTTGAGGAACTATTTGGTAAAAGGAATCCTTACTCTCCCAAGTTGCCTTTCCCTTACAGATTAATAAAGGCACATCATAAAAGGCGTTATGAGAAGTTTATGGAGTCAGTAAAGAAACTTCACCTCAAAGTACCCTTCTTGGATGCTTTGGAGGAGATGTCGACATATGCAAAGTTTTTCAAATACTTGATCACGAAGAAGAAAAGAGGAGGAAGAATTGAGACAGTACACCTAGCTAGCATGTCTTCTGCTTTTGTCAAAGCAGATTTACCAGCTAAGAAGAAGGATCCTGGGACTTTCACCATTCCCTTTGTTGTTGGAGACAATATCGAGCGAAAAGGTCTTGCCAATTTAGGGGCTAGCATCAGCCTTATGCCCCTAAGCCTTGTGAAACGTTTGGGTCTGACTGATATGGTTAAGACCAACATGAGGATTGAATTGGCGGACCATACGTTCAAGAGGCCCGTTGGTGTTGTTGAGGATGTACCGATCCGTGTTGGAAGTTTCTTCATTCCCTGCGATATCGTGGTCATTGACACAGTGGAGGACCGTGGCTGTCCTATCATCTTTGGATGCCCCTTCTTGGCTACCGGAAGGGCGTTGATTGATGTTTCTGAGGGGATCATTACTCTAAGGGTCGGAAACGAACACTTAGATTTCAAAGTAAAGGATGCTATGAAGGGACCTTCCCGCCTAGAATCCACTTACTTTGTTGAAAGCTACAACCAGCTTTGTGAAGAGATGGAAGAGGATACCGTAATGGTAGACCCTCTTGTGAAAGCATTAAGCGATCAAGATTCTGATGCTGAAGATTCTGAAAATCCAAAAGTTGTCGAGTTTCTTAATTATCTTAATCAGTCTTATGAAGACCTAAGTGACGAGGAAGAGGGATTTTATCAAGTTCCCATCTTTCTAGACGACCAAGAGAAAACTACTTTTACCTGTCTCTATGGCACCTACGCCTTCAGGAGGATGCCTTTCGACCCGTGCAATGCTCCCGCAATGTTTCAGCGTTGCATGATATCGATGTTTTCGGATTTTTTGGAAGACATCATGGAAGTTTTCATGGACGACTTTTCTATCTATGGAAAAGACTTCGATGCCTGCCTGAAGAACCTATATATGGTCTTGCAACGCTGTGAGGAAAAGAGTTTGGTTTTGAATTGGGATAAGTGCCACTTTATGGTCCGAGAAGGCATCGTGCTAGGGCATAAAGTTTCGAGGCGTGGCATCGAGGTAGATGTTAGCAAAGTTGAAGCCATATCTAAGCTTCCTCCACTGAAGTCTATAATAGGAGTGAGGAGTTTCCTCGGGCATGCCGACTACTGCCGAAGATTTATAAAAGACTTCTTAAAGATCTCGAAACAGTTGTCCAACCTTCTGGTAAAAGATGTTGAATTCAATTTCTCTAACGATTGTATAATTGCTTTTCAGGCCTTAAAGGATGCTCTTGTCTCACCGCCTATCCTTCAATCTCCAGACTGGGAGCTACCTTTCGAGCTTATGTGTGATGCCAATGACTATGCTGTAGGAGCAGTACTGGGTCAGAAAAAGGACAAAAAGTGCCACGTCATTTGCTACGCCAGTCATACTCTGGATGAAGCTCAGGTGAATTATACGACTACAGAAAAGGAAATGCTCGCAATAGTCTTCACTTTCAGCAAGTTAAGATCCTATCTTATCGGTGCGAAGGTGAAGGTCTACACAGACCATGGAGCAATAAGATATCTTATGCAAAATAAGGATACCAAGCCAAGGCTTTTAAGGTGAGCTTTGTTACTACAAGAGTTCGACCACAAAATCGTTGATAAGAAGGGTGCGGAGAATGTGGTCGCCGACCACTTATCAAGGATCATGGTGGAAAGACAGAAGGAACCACCTATTAATGATGACTATGCTGACGAAGCCTTGCTGATGGTTGAAACCAAAGATGAGAATTTACCTTGGTTTGCATATATTTGTAATTATCTCGCCTGTGGAGAGTTGCCTCCTGATATAACCTATAATCAAAAGAAGAAGCTCTTTTCGGACGTAAATAACTATTACTGGGACGATCCTCTCCTCTTCAGAAGATGCACTGATAACATGTACAAAAGATGTATTCCCGAAGAAGAGGTCCCAAACATCCTGAAAGAATGTCATGCCTCTCCATATGGAGGACACCTGGGGAGTGAAAGGACCGCCACCAAGGTGCTACAATCGGGATTTTACTGGACCTCTTTGTTCAAAGATGCTGCAAACTATGTTAAGGTTTGTAAGGAATGCCAATCGACGGGAAACATTGGAAAAAGAAACGAGATACCAATGGCCAATTGGGTGGAGGTCGAGATTTTTGATGTCTGGGGAATTGATTACATGGGTCCTTTTCCCCCATCAAGGGGATACCAATATATTCTAGTTGCGGTAGACTATGTGTCTAAGTGGGTAGAAGCGGTTGCAACCCTGACGTATGACTCGAAATCTGTGATCAAGTTGTTTGAAAAGACTATTTTCCCTCACTTCGGAGTACCTCGTACTGTGATAAGCGAGAGCGGATCACATTTTGGGGAAAAGTAGTTTGAAGCGCTCATGCGAAAGTATGGAGTCAGGCACAAGGTTGCTACGCCATATCATCCTCAAACTTTGAGACAAGTAGAGGTCTCGAACATATAGATTAAGCAGATTCGAGAGAAAACTGTCAGACGCACACGAAAGGACTGGTCCATGAAACTCGATGACGGCCTTTGGGCCTACAGGACAACATATAAAGCACCCCTTGGAACTACTCCTTACAGATTAATCTAGGGGAAGTCCTGTCATCTACCCTTAGAGCTGGAATACAAGGCTCTTTGGGCGATTAAGTTCCTGAATATGGATCTAGAGAAGGAAGGAGAGAAAAGATATCTCCAGTTACAGGAACTAGAAGAGTTGAGACTACATGCCTTTGAGAATGCAAGGATCTATAAGCAAAGAACCAAGGTGTGGCATGATGCCCACCCGAGGAAGAAAGATGTAAATGAAGGTGACAAAGTGTTATTATTTAAACCATCTATTTGTCTTTTTCTAGGGAAAATACAGACAAGGTGGTCTGGGCCCTTCATAGTAGCGAATATATACCCATCAGGCATGATGGAGTTGCATGATAAAGATGATCCATCCAAAGTTTTCCAAGTGAATGGGCATAGAGTAAAGAGATACTACGAAGATGCAACATTCGTAAGAAGAACAAAGATCAGTCTGCAAGATATGGAAACAGCTGAAGGCGCAAAGTAAAGGATATGAAGATGTTGAGCTGACGACGTTAACTACATCACTCCTCAGGAGGCAGCCCAAGCTTTACTTTTCTTAGAATAGGATGTTATTTCTTTTCCAGCATGAAAAACATTATGAACATTACTATAGTAACAAGGCCCGAGTCAGTGCATGCATCAAATGCTCTGACTCTAATGTTTTATGGGCCACCACTCTGTTTTATGAGCATTGATGAGTAATACTATCTGAGGCTGGGAGCTTCACCTTAGGATAATGATGTTTTACCCATCAATCACTTTTTCCTTCACTTTGATTTTGGTTTTTCATCAAATATCCTGTTCTAAAGCCTTATATCAGGAAAGGATACCTCCTCCAGCGGACCATATCAGGCAAAGACTTGGGCGGTGCACAAGTACGCATTTATCGGCCTGGTGTATCGGGCAACGCGCTTTAGCAATGAACCATGTCAGACGATACGCCCGAGCAGCAAGCACCTATGTCGAGCGGCATGAGTAATAACCCTTGATTTGACGGATGGGACTGCTAGTCTTAGGAATCATTTGTCTGCTCGCCCGACAAGTACCCCTGTTTTACCCGATTTCCCCCGACTTGAATTGCTATATATAGTACGGAGGTTTTACCGTGTCGGGCTACTGCTTTTACTCTTCCAACTACCCGTATCGTGAAGTAGTTTCTCCCTTTTGCTCGTGTTTCGTCCAGCTAACTTTTTCTCTTGTGTCGCGCAAAATATCTTCAGATAGCAAAGGTATATACCGACAACCGTGTCATCCTGCTTGCCCGACACAAACTTCATATCGCACTCTTTCGTATCGGACTCACGACTTTAGTTAATTTGTTTGTATCGCCCGACACACCTTTGCGTCGGCTGCGTGACTTTTGCCCGATACCCTATATTGGGCTATGCCTGTGTCGCCCAACCTCGCATCACTTCGTTTGTTTCTGATGTTGGGCGACACATTTTCTGTCAAGATGACCCTATCGGGCGATCTGCATCACGTGGCTGTGTCACCTGACATTCTTTGAATTTGCAGCATACTGGGAAATGGCTATATCGTTCGGTTTCCTCCCGTGTCGCCCAGTTTTGTATCGCCTAGCATGTTCTTCCCGACAGGCGACACCTTTCTTAAGGGCGATCGTATCGGGCATGTGATCCGTTTGATGACGCCAGATATCTCACGATGAACTTATGCGATTTTCAGACGAATTCCGTATCGCCCGACACAAGTGTATCGGGCAAGAATCATATCGCCCAGTTTTGAGGCCCGATACGATGGTGTCGGGTAGCTTTTGTATCAAGCCAAACTTTTCTTATCAGACACTGATATCAACTTTAAAACATTTAGATACTTAATAAACTTATCTGATGATAACAGAAATGGCCCGCACCAAGCAAACCGTGGTTCGAGTTGATGAACACGGTCAGAGGATCGACACCAAGGCCACAGCTGAAGCAACAACAGTCGGGAAGAAACGCCCGAATCCTGAGGTAGTTGGGCCATCAACGGCTGAGAAGAGAGCAAGAACGGAAGAAATTTCGACTCTAACAACAGCTTCAGCCGCAGTGACAAAACCCCTGGATCACACACCAGGAAGGTTCGTGCCAAGAGATAACGAGCACAGACACTATTACTCAGAACTGACAACAAAAATCTATAGGCCGAGCAGATTCTGCCACCATTCGTCCTTCCTTTAACTAGGTATCTTCGAAAGACTGGAGAGTGTCCTAGTTGCAGCGGGACTGAGGAAGATCTGCCTCAGCCGCTCCGCCTCCTACACCGAACTCACCAGGGAGTTCATGTCGTCTCTCCGTCGGGTGAAGAATACACCTGAGGACATTGAAGAATATGGTGGAGCAGACAGACTGCAAGGGCGGCTATATAACTCAGAGCACGTCATCTCTGAGAAGCTGCTCAATGAGATCTTCTCTTCCAGCGAGGAGGAGAAGGAACAACTTAATAACGGTGCAAGGATTGCCTAAGGAGACGGGTTTAACCCCGTGGAGCTCTAGAGGAGGATGACCGGCGAGTCATCATTCAAGTCAGGAAGAAAGGTGGTGGCAGTACACTCTTGCTTCTGGAGAATAGTGCACAAGCTGGTGGCGTGCCTGCTCTTCAGCAAGAACAAATCAAGAAACATCTACACTGAAGAACTCCACCTCATGTGGCACATGATGGAGGGAAAGGTGATCAATCTGGGGCGCTTCTTGATGAATAGGCTGCACCCAATAAAGGATGCCACCAAGTAATACTGCATGGGTGGCATCATCAATCTGATCGCGGTTGGGTTAGGGTACCCAAGGGAACCACACAGTCTTTCGAGGACAAGGGGCGACGAGTTGATCAACCTCAAGTTCCTCATGAGGGCCATCATCATAAAGAAGGAGGGGTGAAGCTACTTCTACAAGTTTGCAAGGACAAACACCCTCCTTCCACTCCCTCACTGCACCGCCTACGACGCAGAAAAGCTGGTCTTCACCACAGCAGAAATCGAAGCTATGGAAGTAGAAGCAACTTACGCCAGCACTACCAGTATTCAAGAGAGGGCGGTTGTGAGAGGAGAATCAATTCCTCTCAACCCGAGGCAGGACAAAACTTCAACGACCCCTACCGAGCCAGCCGCCACTCTAGAGCCACCGACGACAGAAGTTGATAGAGCTGTCGTCGCTCCTACTATACTAGCCACAATCACGACAACACCTGCCGTGGCTGAAGAAGTGCTAGTGATCATTGAGGTCACCGAGACAACTGAGGGAAAGACAACAACGCTAGCCCTGACGGGAGTTGTCACGGAAGAGACAGCCGTAGCCCCCAAAACTTCTGTGATGCCCGTGGTGGTAGAAGAAGAAGTGCAGCTGGACGCCAATAACGGGATGTTCGCCGACATCCTGGAGATGGAGGTCGAAGATGCACATCTTACACCAACGCCGTCGTCGGTGTCTCCTGTGATAGCTGCAGAGGAGGTCGCTAAAAGAAGAGAGGTGGAGCAGTGCCCACCCACATCGCATCCTTCTCCACCACAAGAGGGCGAGGCAGAGACAGCCATAAAAGAGCAACATCCACCTCGCAGACGATCGATATAGGTTCTACCTCGTCGGGTAGACCCTCGCGCTAGAGGAGTATCGCGAGGACGAGAGGGAGATCTGTAGGAGCCCCTCTGTCGCTCGGGAAAATGCTGGGGCATGAACTCGATCACTTGCGGGAGGTAACAGAAAGCCACTCGGCTACATTTACTTCTCTCACCCACAAGTTTTCATTTTTCCAGCAGTGGCTGAATAGCCAGGAACAGGAACTACTGACTCTAGTTGGCCTTCCCGGCCAACTAGAGGCACTCAACGCCACGCTGCAGCAGGTCCTCCAATGCCTCGACGTGATCGAGGAGAGGATGGACATGAGGGACGATCACCCGCGCCAAAGGCAGCCGAGGAGGTCTCTGTCACCTCCTGGCTCAGACTCTCAACCCTCCTCATCAGCATCTTCATCAAGATCGTCGTCCACTTCCTCCTCCAGCGGGCCATCTCCAACGCCCGAGGAAGGGATGCTGTAAAGATCAGCCAATGGAGCTCCAGCAGGACAGGTGATCTCCCACAGTCTAGATGAAGCAGCTCCCTCAGTCCCCTTAGACGAAGCTGAGGATGACAACGAAGCATTCAATGTCGGGGAGGACTCTTCTGATGAATCTGAGGGAGAGGGGGGACATCTGCGCCGCCAATGAAAGACACCCCAAAGGAAGAAGCTCGACGACAGATGAATTCTCTACGTCGTCGGAGATACCTTCTTTCGAGATGGCCGACTTTGATAGAAGGGTCATCGGCTACCTGTCGATCAGGGACCAGAAATTGTTGAACAAGGTCCTAAGGTCACAAGAAGATGAAGAGTACGTCGTCTGGAGCGATGACTACTTCTCCGTACGATGGGGAGCACTCAGAAGCATTTTCTGCTCGTCAGTCGTCATTGGAAAGAAGTTGTTCAGGGTCCTAGAAGGTGCTATAATAGAGAATATCTACACTGGGACAGGTCGGAGAACAATATACAACGCCACCCTGACCTTGGCAAGAAGATTGATGATGGGAGTGCCATACTCCATCACGGTGGCCAACATACTGCAACACATCGAAGAGCACAACACGAACATCGTGTTGGCCCCGTACAAGCACCGCAATATGTGGTTCCTATGTGGCAGACCTCCGGAACCATGACGTTTAGCTCCTCAGATACTGCAACAAGGAGGTGCCACACTCAGGTCTCATTTTCAGTCGCCCAGAGGATAAACATCTCAGGCTCATACCGATGCATCTTCTCCGAGCAATCAAGTAAGGAGTCCAACGTCACAACGACGTTTGGAACTTCTTCACTATTAGAGACTTCCCCATCCAAGCAGAAGAGGGGAGTGGGAACAACGCCTTTATCATCTTGCGCGCCATGGAGTTGCTCAACATATTCGGATACATAAGGCATCTCCAGGGCCAAAATTTCTACCATCTCAGAAGCACATATGCACTACTGCTGATCAAAGACAGTCACTACTTCCAAGACACAGGGGTACCAGAGAGGTTGCTGGACAGTGATCAGGCAGACGAATCTTCACAATCCAACAGCATTCCTGAAGCTGAGATAGAAGTAGACATCTACGGGGAAGACAAGCGGTTAGAAATCCTGCGGGAAGTTCACAGAATTGAAGACCCCGCTTCGCTTGAAACATCAGAAAAAATGATCAAAAACTTTGACCGCTTCTCGTACTCTACACTCACGCAGGAGCAGGTCAATGAAGTTCTTCTGAAGTTAGCTGACTCTACCCCGACATATATTATCTATGAGGCAGGCAGTGTCATAGTCCCGGCTGACGAATTGAGGGACATGGTAAAAGAAGGAGGATGTCTGGCGATATCTGTGGCGGCCGCCTACATCCAGACACTACAGAAGAAGTTTGAACACGCATACATAGCTCATCCAATGCTGTTCAACGACATCTACCTTGCCAACAAATCAGGAGTGAAGCAATCATTTTTGGTAGAGTTGCAGCATAGGGTTTCATGCACAATCTTCCTACCCATCCTGCACTACAACCACTGTACGCTCCTGACGATGTACACTCGCCAATGAGCATGAATCTTCTACAACACCTCAGACAACAACAAAGATCATCCGGTGTAGTGTACATCGACATCGTTGACACCCCTCGAGCACTTAGTACGAAAATAATATGAGGACGTGGTGACGCTGATACAACCATTCCTAGACACAACAACTAGCAAATGACACGAGCTTCAGTTCTACCACTGCAGTCCACAATAGATTCCCTTATCCAACGACTGTGACATCTTCGTACTGGAATGGATATCAAATGAAGAGACGCATAACCAGCTCCACCACATCGACTACCATAGCAAATGAAGAGAATATATGTGGGATCTTCTATCTGGCACAGGTGCACTCACCAACTAACCCTCACTGGGTTAACATTACCCTACCTTATCTACTTCACAACTCTGGGATAGAGTGTGGAGTAAGTTTGGGGGGGATACTATGTACCAGTGAGGGAGGTACTAAAAGCACTTCAAACTTCACCCCTTTTTTTCTTTCTGCTATTTTTCTATATAACATGTGTACATATACTTATACATGCTCATACAAATATTTTGCAAAAATTTTGCTTATTTGTCTCCATACATATGTATAAAGACTTTGTATAGTAAAAACATGATACGACTTCTTGCCAGTTTGTTTTCAATATGTCCAAAGAGGTACAGGTTTTGCTATGTCTTTTTGAAAATGCAGCCTCAAACAACAAAAGACTATGACTTTCCACGCCAAAAATTTCGAAAAATAATCTCGCAACATCTAAGAGACGTGTATGCAGAAGGAAAAAGCTGCCCAAATAGAAAAAAAATTCTCTTGTTTTCCCTTACCCAACAAAAATCCCAAAAAAAGAGAATAGCCTTATGAGAGTGAATAAAAACATGAGAGTTGTGCCAAATGAATATATATATATATATATATATATATATATATATATATATATATATACACTTGTGCTCTAAAAGTACCCATCTTTAGGCATGGTAGATCTGGGGAAGTGGTACGTAGGATGTGGAATCACTGCTCTAAAGCCAACTGGCTTGGACTGCAGGGACCACTCGCCCACTAACGGACCCGTACCTGGATGGACTGATGGGAAACAAGAAAAACCCAAAAAGCCTCAAACCTACCCAAACACAACTTTTTGTTCCCAAAAGTTGTTTGGTGTGAAAGCTAACTTCGAAATCATGCACCAAAATCTCGCCGAAGATGTGGACAAAATTTTTCTTAAATAAGGCAGAAAAAGCAAAGTCTGTTGTTTGTGGACAGGCAGTGTTCTCTTTAAGACATTTCAAATACCCACTCAAACTTATGGTATGAAAACCATACCGGTTAAGAAGAAGAATCACAAAACAAAGTTTTAAAGATTGATTGAGCACAATCAAAATGCTAAGTTTGGGGGAGTTGATAACACCAAATTTTGTGATGTTTTTGGCCCTCTCATTGTCAAATTTGCCCTTTTAAACTGTTTTCCTCTCCTTTTTGTCATGTTTTTGAATAAACATGCCACGCTACACCCTTAACTCAATTCTATAATATTTTGCAGGTTTTTCCTCAAATTTCGACTCATTTATCAGCAAGAAGGCTCGTCCCAGCCCACGAACGCGTTCCACCTACATCAGCCTTCCTACCTGCCGGCCGACAAGCTCGCTGCCCGACATAGGGCAGCACGATACACTACCGCGTGACACGGGGGTGCCGTGCAAGATGGAGTTGATGAGCGATACACCATTTACCCAACAGAGAGCTGGACTCACCATGACTATTGAAGCGTGTCACGCGATACAAGCCACCCACCGGCAGGTGCCTCTCGTCACGATGACCGACACGCTTATAGCCTGACATCCTTGTGCCGGGCGACACATATATCGGGCATCCCTGAATCCGCGATGATAGAGTTGATGGAGGACATGTGGCGCCCAGAGAACCACAATTTCCTCCAACCGCTGCCTATAAATAGCAGCTACAGGACTCCGATGGGACGGGTCGGAATCTCACGAAAGCTAACTTGGGAAAGAACCTAGAGCTAGCATGTCGCGTCCCAGAGGTGTACCGGGAGATACTAGGTGAGCACTTCCCCGACCCGAGAGGGTGGGAATGGTTCACTTAGAATCCGTCCTGGTCACCACAGTATCCCAATATCAACCAACAAGGACACCCGATATGAGTAACCCGACACCCTAAGCGATCTCTAGCCCGACACGATACTGAGCTTGATACGAATCACCCGTCACGGTGTGTCGCCCGAGAGGGTGGCGTCCCGACACGGGTGTATCGGGCAAGGGAGCTTTGCTCGGTACGTCTTCCTGTCATGGCCTATCGCCCGATAGGGAGTGCCGCCCGACACGGGTGTATCGGGCAGAACCCCAACCGGTATCGGGCTAGAGAGCTCTTAGGGATCTGCTGCTGCATATCACTCTTCTACATCAAGGAGGCAATACTTATCTTTCTTCTTCAGTCATTTACTTTCTTTACTTACACAATGTAACCAAACCTCTTTTATATAATGACTATGCTAATGGAATTAGAGAAGTTTTAAATATTTGTTGCTTTATGTTTGGTTCCTTTTGTTGGATGGTTACTTTGTTTAGCATCCTAACTCTAGCTTGCATGCTTGGATCATGTTTTGACTAGCTATGGAATCATGTTTCCCACTGCAACAACCTCGAGAGAGGTGTTGTAGCTCTAGTGTTTGGTCCGATCAGGGAGTACGAGAGTACCTTGGATCGAAGTTGCTTCAGTATTCTTTCCGCTCTAACCCAAGGTCCAACAACCTCGATAGAGGTGTTGGTGCTTAGTTAGAGGTACCCTCTTTGGAGAAGGGATACTGGATGTTCCTACTGCCGCTTGTTTTACCAAAGTTTCCTCCTTCGTTCCTTACCGAAGCAATAGTTTTATCTCCTTTGGTTTTGTTGCGCAAAAACCCCTAAAAACCGATAAATGCTTAAAACCTAAATTTACCTAGTAACTCCAGTTGGAGATAGTTTTATTTTATTTTATCGATCTTAGCCTATTGTTCCCTCTGGGAACTTTATCCTCATCTTACCCTTGTTGGAGTGTAATGTGTTGATTCCGTGTTCTTGACACTACCCCCCTTGTCCCTGTGGTTCGACCCCGATCTCTACTTCGGACCCCATCATCATTGCGGGGGCCTAAGAGTCGGGTAATTTAAAAGTCCGACTACTTCAAATTCGCTCCTTTTAGGACGCACGATTTAGGCCGGTCAGTACATCTGAGTGTTGTAGAAGAGATAAAACACCCTCCAAGGTGACAAACTGATTGCCTGTTAGAAAACACTATATACTGGAGTATTAGTTGGGTGTAGGACACAAAGGAACTTTGTACTAGTGAGGCAAACACACTCGTCGATTTGTTCATCAAGGATGACATGCTGAAATATATAATGTTTTTGTGACAAGGAAATGATGGCCTCATAGTACTCATCAAGTAGCTTGTCTTCCTATTCCTTAACAAAGAGCTTTTCCTATCATTTGTAAATGAACTTTGCATTCTTTTTCATGAAGTCATGCTAAGTATCTTCCTATAACTCCTTAGCAATTCAATGCAACATGTATTAGGAAGTTGTGGAGGGTTGGATACTATTCCACAACTAGTTCTTAACTTATCCATCTTCCCTCATATACCCAGGAGTATCCTTGGCAAGATTCTTAATGTTATCTCAGGATTCAAGAATATTGTAGATGGAATTCATCTAGAATTAGTACTCATTACTATTTAATTTAATCTTAGAGGTTGAACCATCATATTTGTAGACAATCATATGAGGTGTTTCTTTGCATTCAGTGTAACATCCCTGACCTGGGTTATGCTTTAACCCCAGGTGTTTTGTTTAAGAAAGATAATTATATGCTTGATATTATCTTTTGAAAATTAATTAAGGCTCAAGAGGAACTTATATTTCAATTTTAGTCCTTTTTGAATGACGTTGAAAATAATGTTTTGCTTGTGTTGGACTAAAGTGCAAATTACCCAAGTTGAGGGGTTAAATTGCAAATGTTACATGATAAGATGTTCCTCATGTGTTTAAGAATCATGAGAATGAAGATGATGTAGAGGTATGACTTGTGATAGCCTGAGTACAAAGAAAGAGCTGATAAAGCAATGTTTGTGCATTAAACCCTAGTTTTGGTGTAATGTGCAATTTACCCCAAACCCAGGGTTCAATATGCAAATTACCACTTCAAAATAGTCACTAATGTTTCTTGGCATAATGTAGAGCAAATAAAATGAGAGGGGAATCTCATTTGTACCTCTTTGAAGGAGAGAGAATCTTGATATTAAAATAATCAAGATTTAAGCATAATTGAAACCCTAATTCAATTTAATGCAAAAATAATTATATTATATGGATTTCCCTTCAACCAAAATTGTATAGGTTGAAATAAACATATATATACGTCCTTTTACCTTGCAAAGGCAATGTAAATATCTACGTGAGTGGAGAAACCACTCACATTAAGAAAATAAAAAGAAATATCCACTAACTTATGGATATTATTATTATAAGGGTTAAGGTGCTTAATTTGCTTTTCTTTAAATCATGGATAATTGGGAGGAATAAGAGGAAAAGGAGATAGCCTCGTAACCAAGGAAGGGAATGGGGCAAGTGGAAAGGAAATGGAGGAGATAATCCCTACTTTCTCTCTCTTAAATGAATTTTCAATAAAATTCATATATATGCTCCTTTATCCATGAGTTGAAAGGGTAATTTCGAATCCACTTTCACTTCTTGCTTGCAAAACGACCAAGGGAGCTTGGAAAATAGGAGGACGACCCACAACCTATTGGTAAGCTTCTTGACCTTCTTTCACCTTGATTTCATGGTGGAAATCACAAATCAATGCTTGATTTCTTCTTTTCTTCACTCAATCTTCAACTCTAGCCAATCTTTTCACTCAAAAGCTTGAGGATAAGCCTTGGGATAGTTTAAGAAGCTTAATACACCATTGTTGACGTGAATCTTGGAGCTTTGAAGCTCAATTGAAGGTGGGTTATATAACTTGAACCCTTATTCATTGTTATTGAATTCAATTCCTCAATTCATCTCATTCAATTGTTCCTCTTACAATTCCTTTGATTAATTGATGGAACTACCACAGAAATGGCAGTAGAATTCAAGGGGTTGAAGCTTGATGATGATGACATCATCTTAAGCCCACATCTCAATAATATCTAGTTGCAATAAGTTTCAACAAAATGATCCAATCGGTTTTCACCAAACTATTTGGTGATCAAACAGTTTGCAAACCATTTGGAGGTTGAACCCCAAACCATTTGGGCATGTTGACCGAATGGGATAGTTGACCGTTTGGAGCTTTAAACGGTTTCAAACCGTTTGAACATACTTGAGTTGACCATTTGGGGTTGGGTTGACCGTTTGGACAAATAAGTTCAAAACCGTTTGGAGCCTTAAACGGTTTCAAACCGTTTGGACTTCTAGGTCAAAAACATTTGGAGCCTTAAACAATTTCAAACCATTTGGACCAAGTCAACTAAAACTATTTGGATGATCAATGGTTGTGATTGAGGGTTGAGGGTCCAAGGATCATACATTGATGGACTTCAATAACTCAATTGATGAAGAAATCGATGGTGCAAACATTAATTTAATTGATTGAAGGAATCATCAACTGAACCCTTTCAGTTTCAAACTGATTTGGATCAAACGGTCTTGAGACCATTTGAGTCCAAATGGTCTTGAAACCATTTGGGGTCAAACGGTCTCAGGACCATTTGGAATCAAACGGTTTCAACACCGTTTGTTGTTGAAACCCCAAAACCGAATGGAGGTCCAATGTGATCAAATCATTTGGAGATTTAAGATGATAATTGTTCCATTGATCCAATGATGATTATCAATGTTAGGTACAAAGGTTGAAACCCTAAAGTACCTAGATGATCAGTAGCTTTAGATTGATTAACCCTAAAAGGTTATGAAAGCAATGTCTTAGTACACTATGTCATTCATAGTTGTATGTACTTGATTGAAGGGTTGATGTAACCTAATCAAGTTGAGAGGATGATAGAAAGGAATTCATACATGAGTATTAATCATGTGGTGATTAGGGTATGATCCTTAGTGAAGAGATCATAAAAACCCTAATCGAGAAGGTTAATGAACCCTAACCCTAATTCAGGGCAATTCTGAGTGAAACCCTAATCTAGGGTAATAGTGAAACCCTAATTGAGGGCAATGACATGAGTAATCCTAAGTTATGGTTATGAAATGTAAAACCCTAATTTAGATGAATAGTAAACCCTAATTATGGGTAATTGAATATTAAACCCTAATTAGGATGAATAGTAAACCCTAATTGTGGGATATTGAATGTAAACCCTAATCTAGGGTGATATTATGTGGAACCCTAATCTAGGGTGATATTATGTGGAACCCTAATTTAGGGTAATGTTATGTAAAACACTAGTATATTAATGTGATGTGGAACTCAAATCCAGGGTGATGCTATGTAATGCTATACGAAACCCTAATCTTGGGTAATATGGTAATAAACCATAACCCTGATCTAGGTAATGGGATGAGTATCCCCAATTGACCTAAAATGAGAAACCCTAACCCTAGTGAGGGAATAGTGGTGTTACCCTTGAATAGTGATTCTATATTTGTTTTGCATGGTGCTGATATGAAATTGATGTAACTGTTATCATATGTACTAACCATGTAGGTATCATGAGATGATGAACATAGCCAGGTATGAACTATGATGTTTTATTTATTAAAATTGTTATTGGGCCATATGTGCCATAATATGCCTTGTTGCCTAGTAAAAGGTAATAAGAGAATTAATGGGCCTTAAGTTCCATGAGAGATGCTTGTGTAACCATTATCATGTATACCTTGGTCAGATGACCTGAAGGTGATAGTTACCTGAAAAAGTGGTAACAATGCTTAGTGATGAGTTAAGGGTTTGAATACCCAGAACCATATGATTATGGCATTGAGTTTTTGAAGGGATGCGTATTCCTAATATTGAAATGAGGGACTAAGATCCCAATGTCTTATAAAGACTGAGAAGTAACTGATGAAAATAGTACATGTTTCTTTGTAGCATTTATCCTAATAAGTTATGTTTGAAAACTTGACTGATGCTAAAAGAATATGATAATGTACTTAATTAATCAAGTGAAATCTTTTCATGTAGTGCTCTGACCATAGATCCATCATCGTCAAAAGCTGGTGATGGTGTAACAGGTTTTCCTACGGGATCTCTTAGAGTTCGCATATTTTTGAATATGTGGGGGTCGATGGGCGAAAATATCTATACGTCCTAATGTGGGGTTGATGGAAGGTAAACATTAAACCTCTCAATCCTTCATTATATGTGTCGGGATGGATGTATCACGAATCTCCCGATGATGTTAATGTTGGATCGATGGAGGTAAACACGAAATCTCTCGATTGCGTAGAGAGTGCAGCCGCCGCTGTAGCTCTATAGCGAATATGCCACTATACCCTGGCAAGCTATGTAGCAGAGATACAAAATGTCCTGCATGTGATCTCACACTGACTGAGATGTGGGAGGTCATGGAAGTCGGCTCTTCCATTGACTTTGTATGGTACCTATTTCGACTTCGCAATGGTCGGTTGGAGTATGAGCGGTATACCTCATCTCCTGAGAGATTAAGTATGTTTGTAAAATGTAATCATCCGTGTAGTGTATTTGCATAAGATTGAAATACGTGAACCACTGGTTGATGTTATCTTACTTAGCATGCCCTGGATACATAAATGTTACTTATGTCCTTTAATTATGTATTGAATAAGAGACATGCTGCCTTATCAAGTTATAACAGAATTACTTGAATAGGAATGTTGCTCTAATCTGCATAGATATTGGTTTATCTATTATTGAAATATATGATTCCACTGTTTAGTTTATTTCTATTATACTGCAATAATAATGTTTTCGGTGGAGAGTTATATCTCTCTCCGGGGCAATTTTATAATTGTATCACCCCCGTGGGATCCAACATTTTTAGGTAGACGCCGACAAAGAGGTAGGAACCCTACAGTCGAGGAATAGTAGCAGCAGCAACAACAGGGACAACAGTAATCCTTCAGGTGGAAATACTGGCTGTCAAGCTTTGTATATAAAGTCATATGTGTCATCTCTATACTCTCAGTTCCTCAGAGTCGGTAGTTGGTTTTAAAGGAACGATATGATATTTTGGCATAATGCCTTTATGTTTTTAATGTTGCTTATGTATAGTTCAACAAAGCAACTCTCAATGTAATTTTGAGATGACATGGTACAAGACATGTACATGTGAACCAATATGCAATTGAAGTATTTTGGTCTTTTATGAAAGAGTTTTCCCTTGATTGGATCTCTTTGTAAAAGTTTTAATTTTTAGTGATTTTCATTAATCCACTGTTGATGAATCGCTTCCTCCTAAGTAAATCATGTTTTTATAAGTTGGATGCCACAAGTTTAGTGGTATCAAAGCACTAGGTTCGCTGAGTCTACAAAGACATAGGATTAAGGATTGTTGAGTCTGTTCTAGTGTCTTCCAGTTTATCTGATAGTGTCTTCTACTCATATAGGAGGAGAAGAACTTGAAGATGTCTGGATCACATGATGAACATGCTGCTGAGAGCAGCGTTGCTGCACCAGGAGGAGATGCAAGGGATCAAGCTAGGGAGGAACCAGTACCTGAGATTCCTCGTCTTGATCAAGCTGCATTAGAAAATCCAACTTTCCATGCCCTGTTTGGCCAGTTTATGGCGACCATGACACATATGGTGGATAGGATGCCACCACCTACACCGAGGGAACCAGCCCACAATGAAGGACAAGGAGCTGGCAAGACCTTTGAACGGATTCAAAGGGTAAGAGCTACAGAGTATGCTGGCACAACTGACCCAGCAGATGCTGATTTATGGTTAATTGAGCTGGAGAAGGCCTTTAGAATCCTTATGATTCCTAAAGCTGAGAAGGTCAGACATGCTGTATACCTCCTAAAGGGGAGTGCTGGTCATTGGTGGACCATCGAGGAAGGAAAAAGACCCGGTGTTGATGTCGGATGGGATGAATTCTGACGTGAATGTGTTGCTAGATACTTTCCCAAGACGTATCTAGATGAGAAGATCTCTTAATTTGAGAGGTTGAATCAAGGAAAGATGAACATTAGCAAATATGAAGCTAGGTTCATGGAGCTTTTGTAGTTCTGTTCGCATATGGCATCTACGGATGAGGAGAGGATTCATCATTTTGAGAAAGGGCGGAACGCTGAATTGACCACTCCGGTGTCTTCTTTAGAGAACAGGGAGAGGTTTGCTACTTTTATGGAGTCCGTGAGACGGATAGAGAGGTCTGTGATCGAGAAGCGGTAGACCAGTGGTAAGAAAGAGTACACATAGTTTCAAGGACAAAGGTCTGAGAGCTTTAAGAAGCCGAGGTTCTCTGCACCACCACCACCAAGATTTAATACCCCAATGCAGTGGACGTCAAGTAGGGGTACGGGTCATAGTTTTCCTCCAAGTAGAGCCCCTAATACAACATCAGCATCAGTGACAGGACCACCCAGGCAGAGTTTGGGAAGCTACAACTACTTCTAGTGTGGGAGGTCAGGACACTTGATGAGAGATTGTCCTGAGAAAGTCAGAACTGTAACTCAACCTAGAGGCAGAGTCAGCAAGGCTCACAGAGGAGATAGTTTTCTAGTGGCGCTAGAGGACGTGGACAAGCATCCCAAGCTGGATTGTTAGCACCCAAAAACTAAGCACAGGGTCAACAACAAGCAACGGCTAGATTCTATGCTATGAATCAACCCGAAGTAGTAGTCAACCCTCAGGTTGTGATAGGTCAGATGGAACTATTTTATTTTGATATGACTTCATGCTGCTTTGTATCTATGTTAATTGATCTGGGTGCTACACATTCCTTTATCACTCGAGAAGTGATTCATGACTACACCATGATTGTCAGTCATAGAGTAGACAGTTTGATGCTAGAAACCCCTTTGTTGGGATCTACAATGTTGCAGGAGGTGTGTTCTCCCTGCAATCTTTCCTTTTCTGATCATCGCATTTAGGTGGATTTTATACCACTTATAATGCATGGGTTTGATATAATCCTAGGGATGGACACCTTAGAGAAGTATAAGGTTGTCTTGGATTGTGGTTCCAAGCAGGCTGTGTTCACAGACAACGGTGACACACAGATCTTTCAAAGAGACAAAAAGATTCTTCCAACTTGTCTCGTGTCAGCTATGGTAGCTGAGAAGTTGATGAGACAGGGATGCTTTGCATTCTTGTCACATGTGGTAGATACCACAATGGAGAGCCCTCATCCTTCTGAAGTTCCAGTTGTTATTGAGTTTGAAGATGTATTCCCTAAGGAACTTCCAGGTGTTACTCCATCCCAAGAGATTGATTTTGAGATTAATCTAATCCCGGGTACACAGCCAATAGCACAAATTCCGTATAGAATGACACCTGCTGAAATGGCAGAACTCAAGAAACAACTACAGGAGTTGCTTGAGAAGGGTTTATCTGACTGAGCACTTCACCCTGGGGTGCTTCAATTATTTTTATTAAGAAGAAATATGGGTCTATGTGTTTATGCATTGACTATAGGCAGTTGAATAAAGTAACTATAAAGAACAAGTATCCTCTGCCAATGATTATTGACTTGTTTCATCAGTTGTGTGGTGCAACTATCTTTTCTAAGATAGATCTGAGGTCGGGATACCATCAGTTGCGTATTAAGGAGAGTGTCATACCTAAGTCTTCCTTTAGGACAAGGTATGGTCACTATGAGTTCATAGTTATGTCGTTTGGACTAACTAATGCACCAACTGCATTCATGGAACTCATGAATAGAATCTTCCACCCTTTTCTTGATCAGTTTATAGTCATCTTCATAGATGACATTTTGATATACAGTAGAGATGCTCAACAGCATGAGCAACACCTCCGCCAGGCTTTGACTTTGCTAAGAGAGCTTAAGCTGTATGCTAAGTTTAACAAATGCGAGTTCTCGTTACCAGAAGTTTCTTTTCTTGGACACGTTATATTTGCCTCAGGCATCCGTGTTGATCCTAAGAAGGTAGAATCTGTCCTACAATGGGAACAACCAAAGACACCAATAGAAATAAGTAGTTTTCTAGGATTGGCAGTCTATTACAGGAGGTTCATTAAGAACTTCGACTCTATAGCTTTACCCCTAACCAAGTTAACCAGGAAGGAAGTTCCTTTTGTCTGGAATGACAAGTGTCAACATTCTTTCCAGTTGCTAAAAGAAAGGTTAACAAGTGCACCTGTGCTGGTGTTACCTGAGCAGGGAAAGGGGTACATACTTTTCTGTGATGCATCTAAGAATGGCTTAGGATGTGTGTTGATGCATGATAAGAAAGTGATTTCTTTTACCTCTCGACGGCTTAAGAAACACGAGGAGAATTATACAACACATGATCTAGAGCTAGCTGTTGTGGTCCATGCTTTGAAGATCTCGAGACACTATCGCTATGGAGAAACATTCTAGATTTTCACAGACCATAAGAACCTAAAGTATATCTTCTCACAGCATGAGCTGAACATGAGGCAACACCGCTGGATGGAATTAATCAAGGACTACGATTGTACAGTTGATTATCATCCAGAGAAGGCTAATGTGGTAGCTGATGCATTAAGTAGAAAATCAGCAACACTAGCCTTAGGTAAAGCACAATTGAACTCCTTAGTGTGCTTTAAAAGAGATATGCTTATTTCCTTGAGGCAAGACAATGTACAGTTTAAAGTATCATTATTAGCCGGGCTGTTAGCTGAGATGCAAGTGAAACCTACTCTGAGACAGTAGATTGAAAAAACACAACAAACTGATACTGTGATTCAGCAGATCAGATCAGAGTATGGTAGTGAGAAACAATATGGTTTTCATGAGTCATAGGATCAGGTAGTCTGTTACCATGGTAGGATGGTAGTACCTGATGTCAATAACCTAAGGAAGTTAGTTATGGAAGAAGCTCATTCTTTAATGTATGCCATGCATCTGGGGAGCACCAAGATGTATCGTAACTTAAAAGATATGTATTGGTGGCCTGGATTGAAGAAAGATGTAGTTGAGTTTGTTATGCGGTGTCCGGTGTGTCAGCATGTTAAAGCTGAACATCAGAAGCCCGCAGGAACAATGCAACCTCTGCCAATACCGCAGTGGAAATGGGATCATGTAACCATGAACTTTGTGGTTGGTTTTCCTAGAACATCCAAAAGTCATGATTCCATATGGGTGATAGTTGATAGGTTGACAAAGACAACACATTTCCTACCTGTCAAAACAACCTATATTGCTGAGAAGCTTGCACAGATCTATATAGATGAGATAGTGCGGTTGCACAGGATTCCAGCTACAATTGTTTCTGATAGAGGTCCCCGATTTACGAGTCGTTTTTGGGAATGACTCCATAAAGCTTTGGGTATGCAATTAAGGTTTAGTACAACCTTTCACCCACAGATAGACGGACAATCTAAGAGGACCATACAAACCTTGGAGGACTTTCTTAGGGCATGTGTCCTTCAGTTTGTAGGAAGTTGGGATCTACACCTGAGCTTAATAGAATTTGCTTACAATAATAGCTATCAACACAGTATTGAGATGGCACCATACGAGGCATTATATGGTAGACGTTGTAGATCTCCCTTATGTTGGTATGAAACAGGAGAATATCAACTTTTAGGTCCTAAGCTAGTACATCAAACAACTGAGAAGATTAAAGTCATACAACAACAGTTGAAAGCTGCCCAGGATAGACAGAAATCTTATGCTGATAAGCGTCGTAGACCCTTAGAATTCCAAGTTGGAGACAAAGTATACCTCATGGTCTCACCTTGGAAAGGTATCTTGAGATTTGGAAAGAAGGGGAAGTTAGATCCTAGATTTATGGGGCCTTATCCGATCATTGAAAGGATGAGAAAGGTAGCCTATAAGCTGGAGTTACCACCTGAGTTGCATAGATTGCACCCAGTGTTTCATATCTCTATGCTGAGAAAGTGTCATCCTGACACAGAGTTAGTTTTGCAACCTGTGGAGGTAGAACTAAATGATGATATATCTTATGTTGAAGGACAAGTGTTGGTTCTTGATAGAAGAATTAAAAAGCTGAAAAAGAAAGACATTTGTCTTGTAAAAGTTCTCTGGCATCACCGTGTCATTGAAGAAGCTATGTGGGATCTAGAGGAAGAGATGAGTAGGAAGTACCCTTCTCTTTTCTCTTGATGATTTCGGGGACGAAATCCTTGTAAGGGGTGGATAACTTGTAACATCCCTGACCTGGGTTATGCTTTAATCCTAGGTGTTTTGTTTAAGAAAGAAATTATCCTTGATATTATCTTTTGAAAAGTAATTAAGGCTCAAGAGGAACTTATATTTCAATTTTAGTCCTTTTTGAATGACGCTGAAAATAATGTTTTGCTTGTGTTGGACTAAAGTGCAAATTACCCAAGTTGAGGGGTTAAATTGCAAATGTTACATGATAAGATGTTCCTCATGTGTTGAAGCATCATGAGAATGAAGATGATGCAGAGGTATGACTTGTAATAGCCTGAGTACCAAGAAAGAGCTGATAAAGCAATGTTTGTGCTTTAAAACCTAGTTTTGGTGTAATGTACAATTTACCCAAAACCCAGGGTTCAATATGCAAATTACCACTTCAAAATAGTCCCTAATGTTTCTTGACATCATGTAGAGAAAATAAAATGAGAGGGGCATCTCATTTGTACCTCTTTGAATGAGAGATAATCTTGATATTAAAATAATCAAGATTTAAGCATAATTGAAACCCTAATTCAATTTAATGGAAAAATAATTATATTAAATGGATTGACCTTCAACCAAAATTGTAGAGGTTGAAATCCACATATATGGAAGTCCTTGTTCCTTTCAAAGGCAATGGAAATATCTACGTGAGTGGAGAACCCACTCACATTAAGAAAATAAAAAGCAATATCCACTAACTTATGGATATTATTATAAGGGTTAAGGTGCTTAATTTTCTTTTCTTTAAATCATGGATAATTGAGAGGAATAAGAGTAAAAGGAGATAGCCTCGTAACCAAGGAAGGGAAGGGGGCAAGTGGTAAAGAAATGGAGGAGATAATCCCTACTTTCTCTCTCTTAAATGAATTTTCAATAAAATTCATATATATGCTCCTTTATCCATGAGTTGAAAGGGTAATTTCGAATCCACTTTCACTTCTTGCTTGAAAAACGACCAAGGGAGCTTGGAGCAACAGGAGGACGACCCCCAACCTATTGGTAAGCTTCTTGACCTTCTTTCATCTTGATTTCATGGTGGAAATCACAAATCAATGCTTGATTTCTTCTTTTCTTCACTCAATCTTCATCTCTAGCCAATCTTTTCACTCAAAAGCTTGAGGATAAGCCTTGGCATAGTTGAATAAGCTTGATACACCATTGTTGACGTGAAGCTTGAAGCTTTGAATCTCAATTGAAGGCGGGTTATATAACTTGAACCCTTATTCATTGTTATTGAATTCAATTCCTCAATTCATCTCGTTCAATTGTTCCTCTTGCAATTCCTTTGATTAATTGATGGAACTACCATGGAAATGACATTAGAATTCAAGGGATTGAATCTTGATGATGATGAAATCATCTTAAGCACACAATCCAATAATATCTAGTTGCAATCAGTTTCAACAAAATGATCCAATCGGTTTTCACCAAACCGTTTGGTGATCAAACGGTTTGCAAACCGTTTGGAAGTTGAACCCCAAACCGTTTGTGCATGTTGACCAAATGGGATAGTTGAATGTTTGGAACTTTAAATGGTTTCAAACCATTTGAACATACTTGAGTTGACCGTTTGGGGTTTGGTTGACCGTTTGGACAAATAAGTTCAAAACCGTTTGAAGCCTTAAACAATCTCAAACCGTTTGGACTTCTAGGTCAAAACTGTTTGGAGCCTTAAACGGTTTCAAACCATTTGGACCAAGTCAACCAAAATTGTTTGGATGATCAATGGTTGTAATTGAGGGTTAAGGGTCCAAGGATCATACATTTATGGACTTCAATAACTCAATTGATGAAGAAATCGATGGTGCAAACACTAATTTAATTAATTGAAGGAATCATCAACTGAACCCTTTCAGTTTCAAATTGATTTGGATCAAACGGTCTTGAGACCATTTGGAATCAAATGGTTTCAACACCGTTTGGTGTTGAAACCCCAAAACTGAATGGAGGTCCAATGTGATCAAATCATTTGGAGATTTAAGATGATAATTGATCCATTGATCCAATGATGATTATCAATGTTAGTTACAATGGTTGTAACCGTAAAGTTCCTAAATGATCAGTACCTTTAGATTGATTAACCCTAAAAGGTTATGAAAGCAATGTCTTAGTACACTATGCCGATCATTGTTGTATGTACTTGATTGAAGGGTTGATGTAACCTAATCAAGTTGAGAGGATGATAGAAAGGAATTCATACATGAGTATTAATCATGTGGTGATTAGGGTATGATCCTTAGTGAAGAGATCATGAAGACCCTAATCGAGAAGGTTAATGATCCCTAACCCTAATTCAGGGAAATTCTGAGTGAAACCCTAATCTAGGGTAATAATGAAACCCTAATTGAGGGTGATGACATGAGTAATCCTAAGTTAGGGTTATGAAATGTAAAACCCTAATTTAGATGAATAGTAAACCCTAATTATGGGTAATTGAATATGAAACCCTAATTGGGATGAATTGTAAACCCTAATTGTGGGATATTGAATGTAAACCCTAATCTAGGGTGATATTATGTGGAACCCTAATCTAGGGTGATATTATGTGGAACCCTAATTTAGGGTAATGTTATGTAAAACCCTAGTATATTAATGTGATGTGGAACTCAAATCTAGGGTGATGCTATGTAATGCTATATGAAACCCTAATCTTGGGCAATATGGTAATAAACCATAACCCTGATCTAGGTAATGGGATGAGTATCCGCAATTGACCTAAAATGGGAAACCCTAACCCTAGTGAGGGAATAGTGGTATTACCCTTGAATAGTGATGCTATATTTGTTTTGCATGGTGCTGATATGAAATTGATGTAACTGTTATCATCTGTACTAACCATGCAGGTATCATGAGATGATGAACATAGCCATGTATGAGCTATGATGTTTTATTCATTAAAATTGTTATTGGGCCTTATGTTCCATAATATGCTTTGTTGCCTAGTAAAAGGTAATAAGAGAATTAATGGGCCTTAAGTGCAATGAGAGATGCTTGTGTAACAAGTATCATGTTTACCTTGGTCAGATGACATGAAGGTGATAGTTACCTGAAAAAGTGGTAAAAATGCTCAGTGATGAGTTAAGGGTTTGAATACCCATAACCATATGATTATGGCATTGAGTTTGTGAAGGGATGAGTATTCCCAGTATTGAAATGCGGGACTAAGATCCCAATGTCTTATAAAGACTGAGAAGTAACTAATGAAAATAGTACATGTTTTGTTGTAGCATTTGTCCTAATAAGTTATGTTTGAAAACTTGACTGATGCTAAAAGAATATGATATTGTACTTAATTAATCAAGTGAAATCTTTTGCTCTGACCATAGATCCATCATCGTCAGAAGCTGGTGATGGTGAAACATGTTTTCCTATGGGATCTCCTAGAGTTCGCATACTTTTTGAATATGTGGGGGTCGATGGGAAAAAATATTCGTACATCCTAATGTGGGGTTGATGGAAGGTAAACATTAAACCTCTCAATCCTTCATTATATGTGTCGAGATGGATGTATCAGGAATCTCTCAATGATGTTAATGCCAGATCGATGGAGGTAATCACGAAATCTCTCGATTGCGAAGAGAGTGCAGCCGCTGCTGTAGCTCTATAGAGAAGATGCTACTATACCCTGGAAAGCTATGTAGTAGAGACACAAGATGTCATGCATGTTATCTCGCACTGACCGAGATGTGGGAGGTCATGGAAGTAGGCTCTTCCATTGACTTTGTATGGTACCGATTTCGACTTTGCAATGGTTGGTTGGAGTATGAGCGGTATACATCATCTCCTTAGATCTTATGTATGTTTGTAAATATGAGAACCACTGGTTGATGTTATCTTGCTTAGAATTCCCTTCATACGTAGATGTTACTTATGTTCTTTAATTCTATATTGAATAAGAGACATGCTGCCTTATCAAGTTATAACTGAATTACTTGAATAGGAATGTTGCTCTAATTTGCATAGATATTGATTTATCTATTATTGAAATATAGGATTCCACTGTTTAGTTTATTTCTATTAAACTGCAATAATATTTTTTTCAGCAAAGAGTTATATCTCTCGCTGGGGAAATTTTATAATTGTCTCACCCCCGTGGGATCCAACATTTTTAGGTAGACATCAACAAAGAGGTAGGAACCCTACAGCCAAGGAAGAGCAGTAGCAGCAACAACAGGGACAACAGTAATCCTTCAGGTGGAAATACTGGTTGTCAAGATTTGTATATAAAGTCCTATGTGTCGTCTCTATACTCTCAGGTCCTCATAGTCGGTAGTTGGTTTTAAAGAAATGATCTGAGATTTTGGCATAATGCCTTTAAGTTTTTAATGTTGCTTGTGTATAGTTCAACAAAGCAACTGTCAATGTAATTTTGAGATGACATGGTACAAGACATGTACATGTGAACCAATATGCAACTGAAGTATTTTGGTCTTTTATGAAAGAGTTTTCCCTTGATTGGATCTCTTTGTAAAAGTTTTAATTTTTAGTGATTTTCATTAATCTGTTGTTGATGAATCACTTCCGCCTATACTACTACAGAAATAGCGTTCAGTGTCGCTTTTCTGGGCGTCGGTTATTAAGGAAAACCGACGCCTATAATATCAGGCGTCGGTTATGTAGGCAAACCGACGTCTATATTCGAATACCATCCAGACACGGGTACCGCTTTGTATTCAGCGTCGGCTGACTATAACCGACCGACGCCTAAAAGCGCCTGCAAAATCCAATTTTCAAACGAAAAAAATTTGGGCCACATACAGCGTCAGTTTTTTAACTATTAACCGACGCCTATTTAAAATGAAATTTTGCGCGAAAAGTTCCACTTTAGGTGTCGGTTATCCTTGGATAACCGACGCTGATAATGGTTCCCGCCAAATAATTTAGGGTAAAAATTTTCTATTTGGGCGTCGGTGTTTTACTATTAACCGACGCTAAAGCATAATAGGCGTCGGTTGTGTAGATAACCGATGTCGTTGATCAACTTAATAGACCCGATACCCGGCTCTTCCCCCTTTCTTCCTGTTTCATCGCGACTTCTCTTCTGTGCTGCTTCTCGCCGCCGTTCTCCCAAAATCACCCATCATCGGTTGCTGCTGCTCGCCGCCGCTGCTCTGGTTCTCTTCTGCTCACCGGCGCCACTGCCCGCCGCCCGCCGCTGCTGCTTCTTCTCCTGGTGCTTCTCCGGCCGGCGCCTGCTGCTTCTCCGACCTTCAGTTGCTTATGCCCGCCGCCCGCCCCCGGTCGTTTGTTGCTATCACTGCCACTGCTGCTCTAGCTCCTCCACACGCTGCTGCCGCCGGCGGTCCTCTCCACACTAGCTCCAGGTAGCACTACCTCTCCTTCTCCCTAGCTATTTACCAACATGCAGCAAACACGACCATGGCTGTGTTGGCCTACCACGGCCGTGCTGTCCAGCACGGCCGTGCTTGCTGTTGGTAAGGATATGAACAAATTTTCATGTAATGTTTTATGTAAATCCTAGGATATGAACAAATTTTTTGCTTGCATATATTTGTGCTTCTAATCCTAATGTTTGACTTAATTCTGTAAATTTTGATGCATGTTGAAATAAGATTTAAACTTGTAAATTCTAGCATCCTAATTTGATTTGATTAAACCTAACATTGATGAAAGCCTAACATCAATTGTGATGAAACCCTAACATTAATTGTGATGAAACTCTAACATGTACATATCTATTATTGTGTTTGTTGGCCTAGAAACCCATCCAAGATTGACTCATTAGGATTAAATCTTGGATAGTCCCCGGTTTGGGACTGTTCTTGAACACCTAATCTCACTTAGGATGTAAGTGTATAATGTGTATTGGGTTTTCGAGAAAATTTTGGTAGCATTTCCCCGTTTGTTCTCTAAGTACATATGTACTTAGAAAACATCGGGGAAATGATGCCGAAATTTTCTTGAAAACCCAATACACATTATACACTTACTAGTGAGATTAGGTGTTCAAGGATGGGATAGGTGGTACACATTTATTATATATAAGAATGACATCAAATGTGTTTGTTGGCCTAGAAACCCGTCCAAGATTGACTCATTAAGAGTAAATCTTAGATAGTCCCCGGTTTGGGACTGTTCTTGAACACCTAATCTCACTTAGGATGTAAGTGTATAATGTGTATTGGGTTTTCGATAAAATTTCGGCAGCATTTCCCCGTTTGTTCTCTAAGTACATATGTACTTAGAGAACATCGGGGAAATGCTGCCGAAATTTTCTCGAAAACCCAATACACATTATACACTTACTAGTGAGATTAGGTGTTCAAGGATGGGATAGGTGGTACACATTTATTATATATAAGAATAACATAAAATGTGTTTGTTGGCCTAGAAACCCGTCCAAGATTGACTCATTAGGAGTAAATCTTGGATAGTCCCCGGTTTGGGACTATTCTTGAACACCTAATCTCACTTAGGATGTAAGTGTATAATGTGTATTGGGTTTTCGAGAAAATTTCGGTAGCATTTCCCCGTTTGTTCTCTAAGTACATATGTAATTAGAGAACAACGGGGAAATGCTGCCGAAATTTTCTTGAAAACCCAATACACATTATACACTTACTAGTGAGATTAGGTGTTCAAGGATGGGATAGGTGGTACACATTTATTATATATAAGAATGACATCAAATGTGTTTGTTGGCCTAGAAACCCGTCCAAGATTGACTCATTAGGAGTAAATCTTGGATAGTCCCCAGTTTGGGACTGTTCTTGAACACCTAATCTCACTTAGGATGTAAGTGTATAATGTGTATTGGGTTTTCGAGAAAATTTCGGCAGCATTTCCCCGTTTGTTCTCTAAGTACATATGTACTTAGAGAACAGTGGGGAAATGCTGCCGAAATTTTCTCAAAAACCCAATACACATTATACACTTACTAGTGAGATTAGGTGTTCAAGGATGGGATAGGTGGTACACATTTATTATATATAAGAATGACATAACATTATACACTTAGGATGTAAGTGTATACCCTAATCTTTTCCTAATATATACTTGTTTCCTAATATATACTTGTTTTCTCTGATCATAGAATGGATAGATCATGGATGTCCATTTGTAATCGTTGCACCCCAGAGTTTATATCTGGTCTTGATCAGTTTATTAGATTTGCCGAGGAACATAGGAAAAAACCTACAGATAGGTTCTACTGTCCATGTAGGCATTGCGGTAACAATGAACTCCGAAGACGCCGACCAGGTGGAATCCGTCTTACATCCTCGAGAAAGTTCAATGTGGCTTGCTAGAGAGCATAATAAGACTTTTACTAAGTGGTTTGAAGATAAAGTCTTACATCAACTATCTCAAACACCAAATGATATTACATAAACTATCAAATGCCTCGCCTTTAAACCAAAACTGAATGTTATGTCTTATGAAGGGTTTGACATTAATGGATTCACATATTACACAAAGCGCCAAGATGATAAGAGTGCCGTCCAAAATAGTGGGGTCACTCTTCAAGCGTCGACTATGTACTTTGCAAGTGCAAAGGATAAGAGTCCACGTGAAGCTAAAATGTCATATTACGGTGTCATTGAAGACATTTGGGAGTTTGACTACATAGATTTCAAAATTCCGCTCTTTAAATGTAATTGGGTTGATAACACCAAAGGAGTTATAGTGGATGAATTGGGTTTCACTTTGGTGAACTTTGAAAAGATTGGCGAGAAGGGTGAACCATTCATATTGGCATCACAGGAGAAACAAATATTCTATATCAATGATCCTGCAAATGATAAATGGTCGGTTGTTCTTCATGGTAAAAGACAGTTCATTGAAGTCCTATAGATGAAGAAGAGTACTATGATAAGTATGATGACTCCAGTCCATTCTCAGTTGGGTTGCCAACTCCACAAAATATTGAAGCTAATGATGACTTATATGTGCGCGGAGATCACAATGAAGGATTGTTAATTGATAAAAGATCACAATTTTAGAGACATGTATGTTTATACAAATGCGAAATGTTTGCCTTTTTCTAGTTAATACAAATGCTAAATGTTTGCCTTTTTAATGACATTTTCAGATGGCTGACCATGATCAGCATGATGTCCATGATGAGCATGAAGTCCATGATGAGCATGCTATCCATGACGAGCATGGCGAGGATACCAATGTAAGTTCTAAAAACATATCATGTATTTCTATAAAATTCATTATCTTCTAGTTATGTCATATATCCTATATTTCTATATTGGGCTAATTTAGTGTGTTTATTTTTGTCAAATTTTAGGTTGATGATGCACATGTACCCACTGAAGCACTGGAGCAACTTGATGCGCAACACCAAACACTTAATAAGAAAAGGGGCATCACTCTGTTGAAGAAGTTAATAGCGCTTAGTGGCAGTGGATCCAAATTGGTTGTGGAGTTTGATAATGGAGGAAATGCAATTGGAGTGAACCGCAATAATTTTGTAAACTATCTTGGGTGTACCACTCGGAGCCATTGTGGTGTTAAGTATGATAACTGGCATAAAGTTCCTCAGGGGAAAAAAGACTTGATATGGAAGGATTTATGCGTGAGTTATTATTATTTGCAATTCTATTTTGGATACTAGTTAATAACATTTCTATTTTATAGAATCTGTTTGCATTGGATGAGAAGTTGCATCGTAAAAGTGTGATGCAACACGCTGGAAAGATGCTTAGGAATTATAGGAAAAATCTGAACAGAGAATACATAAAAGAGGGTGATAAGAAGAAGAAGTCAGCCCTTGAACAATGGAACTTCTTGGACAAAGAAGATTGGGACAATTTTGTTGCTTCAAGAAAATCTGAAGAATTCAAGGTATTAGGCGTCACTCCCAATTTAATTAATATACATTGTATTCACCTATTCAAGATTAACATTTAGTGCTACTAACCAAATCATTAATGTGCATACTAACTAGGCCCTCAGTGACGCACAAAAAGTAAGGCGGTCACTGAATGTGCATGACCACACTATCGGTCCAAAAGGCTATGCAAGCGTTCGCCAAAGACTACAGGCGGAGTCTACGGCTACTCAGGAGTCTGCTCCTACTCAGGAGTCTGCCACACCCATGCCTCGCCATGATATCTGGATACCTGGGAGGCAAAACAAGAAGGGTGAAATAAAGAAGCCCGTAACTGCTGAGGCGGCTGTGAAAATGGTAAAATACAACTCTTAGAGCAATCGTTTGAATATTGATTATTTGTGGTGTTAACTTACCAATTTCTGTTGATGGTGATTAGCGGGAGCTGCACGAGCAGAGGAAACAAGGCACATTCATCCCTCAGGGCACGAGGGATGAATTGACAGTTGCTCTGGGTAACCCAGAGCATCTTGGACGTGTTAGGGGTGCAGGCGCTGGTGTGGGCATCAAAGCATTCTTTGGGCCATCCCAGCGCAAACCCAGAGCGGGACTTTCTCAAGAAGAGGTAACCTATTCTTTTTTTTAGAATGTTACTGCAAAAGGAAATTCAATAATAAGAAGCTAATGTTTCTTTTATCCATGTATAGGAGAATAAGAGAGTCGAGGATATAGTTGCTAAGAAGGTCAACGATGTAGTTGCTGAGAAGGTCAAGGAAGAATTGCTGCGGTGGCAGGCATCGCAGGCTTCCAATCAGCCTATGGTGACCCACTCTTCTCCTGATGCACAGACTGTGAGTAATCCTGGAGACCCATCGCCTAAAACGTCTGCTGTAAGTATTGTTTATGACATTGTAGCTAGTCTTTTCAAGATGATATGTTTTCAAGATGATATGTATATATGTATAACATTCTTTACGTAAATTTGTAGGCATTGAAGCCATGCCGCTTAAGAATACAAGACTATGTTGTTGTAGAGGCGCAGGCTTACCCGTCCCTTCCTAGGGAAATGTTTCACGGGACTCCAATGCCACAGGGCTACATTCGTGTGGGCCCATTACGTGTGTTACCCGATTGGAGGGAAGCTACATTGCCATATCCCCACCCGGATATTGATACACTTGCTGAGGCAGAAGGCGGGGTCATATTGTGGCCCAAAGCAGATGTCGTCTACACTACTGAAATTGTAAGATAAATTTACATTGATTTAGACTGTGAATGTGTATATATGATGTCAAATGATCTGAAATTATATATACAGGTTAAAAAGAATACACAAGGAGCACCTAGGCCTCCACCTCCACTTCCCGCAGTACCAACTTGGGTTCCAACTGACCTAACATACCCGTTAGGTCCTGCTTGTAGGGGAATGGCATGTTGGCTACAGGAACATAATATACATTGCCCGATAATTGTTTCTTTAGATGCAGATTATTCAGGTCAATCATACGATAGCTCTTTATTTATACAAGATATTATTGAGCTGTTTATGTATGATTGGTTGAATACATCAATGATAGAGACATGGATAAGGTGAGATCTTGTTTATACATCCATATACCTTGTGTAAGATCCGGTGATCTGGTTTCTTATATATTAATGCATACGTAATACATGTTTTGCAGCTACTTAGTCGAAGATCATTGCAAACAATTTGCATTTGATCATGTGGGATTTTTGATTCCATCATTGATTAGTATGGTAGCTAAAGACCCTGATAATGTTCAACAATACTGTATAGATGCTTTTACAATTTTTGGTCAGCAAAAGAAGACGATAATAATAGCTCCATTCAATGTCAAGTAAGTTTACTTTATTTATAATTTGGACTTAAGAAAATTCCATTTATATTGTGCATTTTGAGTTATTAATTGTTAACTTTTTACCTCTAGCGGTAGACATTGGGAGTTACTAGTTATTGTCCCCGGGACGTTCATTGTTTATTATCTAGATCCCGCGGGAAGTACATTAAACACTAAAATTGGACACGTAATGAGAATGCCATTATTCTGGTGAGAAATATTTCATTTTTGTATCTGTTAACATTTGTTATTACATTACTATTTACTTATGTAATTTACTGTGTTATATTAACATGTAGGGGTTTAGATGCATTCAAAAAGGCTGGAGGAACGGTCCCAAGGAAAAAGAACCAGCCAATAAATTGGCAGAACGTACAAGTAAGTTCCCGACTCCAATGTATATATTATTGATGTGAATTGTGCTTAGTTGTATTATTTTGTATGTTTCAATTTATAGTGCGCTACACAAGACAATGGCTGGACATGCGCATACTATGTGATGCGATTTATTCAGATGATTATCAAACATGCCGCATTGGACATCGATACCATACATGAGGTATTATATATAGTCTCATTAGTTAGTATGAAATATATCAATCTTATTTTTATATTATTACTTATATATATACATCATTCTCTTTGTAGGTGTTTAAAACTGACCACACTATAGGTAAACGCTTAAAAAATATACATGCTCCATATACGATGGAAGCATTAAATGAAATAAGAGAAGAATGGGCAAAAGCCATACAAGAAGTGGCAACTGTAAGATATAATTGGGATGTTGATAGCGATAATGAATGATACTTTGTAAATGAATATTTCTGAATGTTAATACATGTATTTGAATGTTTCTATATGTGTGAATGTGAGAATTGAAATGATGTCTGAATGTATCTACTTGTGTGAAATTTTCCTTGGGACTTTTGCAGGTTTGTGGCCTGTTTGTAGGCTGATATCAATGGATGTCGTAAACCTACAGTTTAGAAAACTGAACTGTAGGTTCTCATCCTACTGACCAGCCACAGCAGGCCTGCAAACTGATATAAAAAAAATAGATATAGGCGTCAGTTATTTACAGAAAACCATCAGCAAAGACCTACAACGTCGGTTATTGGATAAAAACCGACGCCTAATATTACAAACAACCCGGCCGTGCAGGAAAGCACGGCCATGGTGGAAAAGGCGTCGCTTATTCATATAAAGCCGACGCCTATAGTACTAAACACGGCTGTGCAAGGAAGCACAGCCGTGTCGTCTTCAAGTATGGCGTCGGTCTTTTAGTAGATAACCGACGCAGAATGTGTCCTAGATGACGCCGTTTTCTGTGGCGCGAACCCTTTTGGCGTCGGTTAGCTACTAAAAGACCGACGCCTATATGTTATATAGGCGTCGGTTAAAAAACCGACGCCGAAGTGTTCGACCTTTAGCGGCGCCCACATAGGCGTCGCTCAGAAACCGACGCCAAAGGGGGTTAAACAACCGACGCCAAAGGCTGTTTCTGTAGTAGTGCTAAGTAAATCATGTTTTTATAAGTTGGATGCCACATTCAGATACGATAAAAAGATGATCACAAAGTTTGAATTATAGTGGATGATGAAGGACCTATATGAAGCACAGTGGGATAGAGGAGCAACCACCACTATGAAGTACAATGGGATTAAGAAATCCACAAAAATGTGTGACTATGCACTATCAGATGGAAGAAGAGTTGTGATAGGAACGAAAAAGCTATTCCCATTTTCAAAAGAACTCTCACATGTACGTAGGGAAGGTACATGGGGAGGTATAGTATGCAATAGAGAACTATGGTGATGCTACACAATTTTTAGAGGGTTAGCACGCCTCAAAGTACCTTTATTATATTTCCATTGGTAATTTTGTAGAGGTGACTGTGTGTATCAGACTCCGTTGGAGGCTACTATATCAAACTGCACTTATCAAGGGGCAATGGCTGCTACTCTTATGATTATACAAACATACTTCTCTGCCCTAGGAGGGTTGTGGCATCCTCTACTACATCCCAAAGTGGGTGGGGATGTGCATGGTCCATGGCCTGGCACTGCCTGTAACTAGTGACATATGAGCACGCGGCTATGTCAGGAATGTGCTGGTGGTAGAATGGGGGGTGGTTGCCTGGTGTTGTGCCAGTGGCTGACTACAAGAGAGGGAAGAGAGGGAGCGGATGAAGCAACAACTACAATGATTGATGGGATGTCCTGCTATTGCTCGTTGTAGTTTCCTACTTGGTGTCTACTATCTAAACTTTTAAGGTTTAGGGTCTCTTTGATACCATGTGATTAACATGGGGAGCAATCTTATTATCAATAAAAGGATCTCAATGAGTTCTACATATAGAGTTGAATCAAGGTACGATATACATTCAAAACATAATTTGATAAACTAGAATGACACTAATGTGATTACGAGGAGAATCTCATTGGTCCCCACTAAGCATATAGAACATAATTACTTATTACACTACCAAGAGAAAATTAAAAACTAAGTGAAATTTATTCGACAGTTAGATCAAATTCTTCTACTTTAAAGCTCATATGCCTCTAAATAATGGAGAACCAAAAGGAGTGTAGATGGAAGTAACAAGCAATATCAACCGGGAAGAGATTAATCTCAATAACCAAACATTCTTTCTTTCCATTGATATGTATAACTATATCTCTTATACGTAAGAGGTATTTGTAAAAATTCAACAACAGATCCTCTCAAAATTTTTATAGAAAGCTAAAAGATAACCTGATAGTTATGCTTGAAGCACATATTAGTCGGGTTGTAAATTTCTCGGTCCAGACTGGTGGACCTTCGGTCCGGTTCCATTTTGGACCGACTTGACTTTCAATCAATGATGCCTCTGTATCAATAAATGTCAATTACATTAACCATTCCACTTATGCAAGTACCGAATAGCTGTTGAATAAATTTGAATACTGTATTACATTATGACTAAGAAAAATTTAGAGGACGTTGCACATTGAACTAAGTTGTTAATAAATAAGTGTATTACGTATGAACTATCACACAAATCAATTTTATAATTATTGCAAGTATTAATTTTTTATGTTCTGCAAATTTATTATAGTTAATCGTCTTGTTGTGTGTAAATATTATATTAGTAATGTTCCTAATATTCTTATGATAGTTTACTTTGCCAAGTTGTAAGAATTTAATTGTGTAATTTAGTTTATGTTAACAAATTCAAATAGATTATTAATTATTTTTATAATTATGACATAAATCTTTATATTTATAATCAAGAGTATATGAATATTGGTTATCTGGTCTGGTCTCGGTTTGGTCCCAATTTGGTCCTTTATTTTTCCGGTCCAGACTCGGATTGGACCGATTCTTACTTAGTTCGGTCATCGGTCCATGAATTTTTTGTTAATCGGGTCTCGCTCTGGTCCAAACCGGTCCAATCCGGGTTTGGACCAATGTACAACCCTACATATTAGGGAGATCCAAGCAACATCTACCATTAAATGACTCGGGTTTGATATCTCACATAGACTTGGGCTTTTATGTAAGTATTTGGGTAATGTGTAAAGATCCATCTATCAGTGTGGACATACTCTGAAGCCATAAGAAATTTGTAAACTATAAGGTAATACCAAGTTACTACTATTTTATCCTCATCCTAACATCAATTTACAAATAAATTTTACGTCATGAAATTGAAAAGAGAGGCAATTCTAGGAACTAATTGGTAGTCGGAATATAGTACTTGAACGTCATGAAATGATCGCAGCTAAGAACATGAACCACAACGAACAAACTTTTAAATGAAATTCTCATTAGATTTGATTTAGTCTTGGTTTTCTACGGGATGCAATTTTACTTTTAGGAAAAAAATTCTTTATGAAAGATTCGACAGTGTGGTTGTCAGCGTAAGTTCCTAAATAAAAGTGGTAACATTCCAGTGGAGCATTTCCCTCATATAAGTTGAGACTGCAATCCACTTCTCTTCAAAACATTAAATAATAATAAGAAATCCAAGATCTTTAAGTCAAGAGACTCTCACATTCGAGTGAAGCATACAAGTGACTCCTACAAACTTGCACGAATGACACTTGATGCGAGGATTTTGAGTCGCATTTATAGACTAGTTTTACATGCGTTTTATGTGTTTATTGGTCATTTTGGTGGTTAATATCACATGATTCACTTACTCTAGTCTATAATCTCTTTCTGTATCAAATCTCTCACATTTTATCTTTTTGAGCACAAACAATTATAATAATGGGTTTTAGCTTAGCTGATTTGGTTTTGTCTTGCAATTTCAGGAAAAATGAGTATACACAGCTGTCGATACCATCGACATGTGTCAATGGTATCGAAATAGTCATAGTGAGACAGCCGCAAGGAGCCAGGATGAGTCGATACTATCGACATTGAAGTCGATGGTATCGAGATACCTTTAGCGAGCTAGCAATCACCCTGTTGATACTATCCACACAAAAGTCAATATTATCGATGTTCTATAGCTTCAGTGTCGGAAAGGTGATAAAACCGATGCCTAAGGCTGTCGATACCATCGACCCACATCGATGGTATCGAGTCTGCATCAGGCGGAATGACAAAGAAGAAAGAAAGCTTGTCGATATCATGACGAGTCGATACCATCGACTCACGTCGATGGTATCGACGCCGTCAGATTAGTTTTTGTTCCAAATCGGACCAAATCCGACGGTGGTGATATTTCGACGATCTAATTTGGTGTTTATACCTAATGACGGCAGCCAAGAGCTAGCTATCACGTCATTAGCCGCTGCACACATCCTATGGAGAGTTGGAGAGGAGAACGGAGCCCAAAAGCACGCCTCAATCGTTCTGAGAGCTACAGAAGTCATTTTCCACCGCCGGAAGGCAGTAGATCACACACTCTACGTCGAGGAATGCTTGGATCTTCTCCATTCAGGGTTTACATCACTTCATCCACATTTTTCTTCACGTTTTCCCTTTCTTCCACCATGTCTTGCTCTGAGATGAACATGCGGGGCTAATCCCCTTTGTCTTTAGAACTGGGAGTAGCCTGGGTAATCGTTGTATGACATTTTTATCATAGTGATTCATATTTTGTCTCTTAAATCCATGGTATGATTTCATTTTCTCCATTATATCATTATGATTGATCACCCTAATGATAATCTAATACCTTTAATTGCTTTGAAAGAAGAATTAATGGTTGAAAAGAGACGAAATTCACATTAACACATAAATTCCTTAAACAAGGTGATGTACGGTTAATGGTGGAAACCCAGAGGTTGATTCTAATGCACCTAATTTAGGGTATAGGTTACTACGACGGTGGAACCGACCTAGACTTAGGTAGTGAATTGTATCACGACAGTGAACAATTCTGACTATAGGCCACTACCCGGAATGAGAGATGAATTTGATTAACTATATAGAAATAAATACAATGAGAACCTGCGGTGAAACCGCAATCCTAAAGATTCCAATTTAAATTGATTAAACTAAAAATTTAATCGATTGCTTTGTTTTATTTTATTTTATTCTCTTTTTCAATCAATTCTCAGAACCTATTTAACTGGTCTAGCTGATTGCGAACAGTTAGTAGTAGTCTACCGATAGTTCAGTGTCCTTGTGTTCGACTCGGGCCTCACAAGGCCTATATTACTCTAACGTGTGCACTTGCGTGCTACACACGGTAAAATCGTGTCAAGTTTTTGGCATCGTTGCCGGGGACTGAACCCAGGTCACCACGTGACAGGCGGGAATACTCTAAACAACACTCAACCATATCAGAGAAAATGGCAAGCATGCAACGCTGAAAGGTTGCTGGTGCGTTGCACAAGCCAAAAGGCATACGGTGATATACAAATGTTCCATAGGGACAAGTGAAGGTAGACTTATCTTGGTCCTTAGGATCAATGGAGATCTGATTGTAGCCGGAATAGCCGTCTAGAAAACAAAAATGTGATCGACCAGCTAGTCGCTCTAAACATTTAATCGATTGCTTTGTTTTATTTTATTTTATTCTCTTTTTCAATCAATTCTCAGAACATGTTTACTTGGTCTAGATGATTGCGAACAGTTAGTAGTAGTCTACCGATAGTTCATTGTCCCTGTGTTTGACTTGGGCCTCACAAGACCTATATTACTCTGACACGTGCACTTGCATTCTACGCACGGTAAATTCGTGTTAAGTTTTTTGCACCGTTACCGGGGACACGACAACTGTCGTCACTACGAGTGCTACAAGCGACCACTCTAGGCCACATTTTATTTTGTTATTTTTATTTTTGAAAATTCATCGTTCATCTTTCATATTTGGTAATCATCTAGCACTATACTGAATCAAAATTATTACCTTGCAGGTACCAATGCATGGTGAAGACGCGTAGTATAGACTACGCATAGCCATCACCAGAGGTTCCACCATTGGGACCAGACGACGAAGAGAACAATATTCACGATTAGCCTGAGGATATAGATTCAGACTTTGAAGCAGAAGCCATGGCTGAAGAAAAGACCAATATGAGAGAAGATAAAAGCTTCTTCCTCATCAGCATCGAAGGGACCAATAAAAAAACTGGAAGTCAACATTCCCACTTATAAGATTGATCCACACTGATAAACTTGGTCAAGTCCCAAGCATTTCACAGGATGAAGAATGAGGACCTAGTTCCACACATCAACACATTTGTGGAAAATTGCGATATGATCAAGATAGACAGGTTTCCATAAGAGACACTGTATTTGAAGTTGTTTCCCAGCTCTCTTGTAGGTAATGCACATGAATGGCTGCATAACCTAGATGATGAGACTTTCGAGACTTGGGATCAAATGATCGAGGTCTTCTTCGAGAGATTCTTTCCACCGGAGAAAACCAATGACCTAGTACAGAAGATCCACAATTTCAGTCAGAAATCCGGGGAGACGTATTCTGAGACTTGGGAACGTTTTCAAATAATGTTGAGGTGGTGCCCACATCATGGGCTTGACAAGGAGAAACAAGTCAAGATTTTCTATTTTGCTCTTTCTGAGCATGATAGAAGCAACCTGGATTCAGCAGGTTCCAGTTTCTTCTTGAATAACACCGGCGCCAGGTGTTGGGAAATCCTGAAAAATATGTCCAGGAAGCAATCATGGGGCAATACAGACACAGTAGAGCAGGTTTGAGTCGTAGGTGAGTCAAAGGCTATCAAGGAGCTAAATGAGAAGATGGACCTTCTAACCAAGAAATTGCTAGCAAAAGAAGACGTAGAATCTGATGATGAAGCACATGTGAAATTTATGCGCCAGCAACAGGGGTACAAAAACAATGACTATTCTTGGAGGAAAGACAAGAAATTTTCATGGAAGGACCCAAACAATTTCCTACATGACCCTGATGAAAAACCACAACCGTTGGCAGAGGACAAGAGCAATGAGTTGCTCAATCAAGTAATCAAGCAGAATCAAGAACTCATGAGCACGTTTGGCCAGTAGATTAAGCAACAAGGTGACTTCATGAATCAATTTGGACAGACTTGACAAAGTCATGGGGCTCGGATGAGAACTATGGAGACATCGTTAGCACAGTTAGCAGCTGAGATAGCAAATTTAAAAAAGCCAACACAACAAGGTATTCCTGAAAATACAAATGTTCCAGGAGGAAATTAGCAAGCCAAGGCAATTCTGTTACGGAGTGGAAAGAAGATTTTAAACCCCAGGGCCGATGAACCGAGCACACCCCATCCAGAAACTACAGGTGAGGCCACATAGGAGGTTACAATCACAGAGCCGATAGCTGATGTGGTAGAGGAAGCCACACCAGAACCCATTGCTGAGGAAGAAACTCCAAGGACGACACCATATGTGTCGCCACATCACAGGGTACAAACTGTCCCAGTGTCGTATCCAAACAGTTTGAAGGCCAAGAAAGTGGACGCTCAGTTCAAGAAGTTCCTAGATAGCTTTAGGCAACTTTCTGTCAACATTCCACTGTTAGAAGCAATAGAGCAGATACCCTCTTATGGCAAGTTTCTGAAAGATATAATCACAAAGAAGAGGAAGATTCCTGACACTGAAGTGGTGGTTCTTAAAGAGCAAGTGAGCGCCTTCATTATGGGCACATTGCCGCCTAAAAGACAAGATCCATGCTGCTTCAATATTTCATGTTACATTGGTAAGGTGAAATTCGGCGAAGCATTGTGTGACTCCGGGGCAAGTATCAATTTGATGCCTCTTTCTACTTTCAAGAAGCTGGGACTTAAAAAATCGAGACATAGCAACATGACAATTCAGTTAGCGGACAATTCTGTGGTTAAGCCGTACGGTATTTGTGAGGATGTTCTGGTTAAAGTTGATAGGTTTGTATTTACATTAGATTTTGTGGTAATGGAAATGCAAGATGAACAAGGAAATGAGTTACTCCTCAGAAGACCCTTCCAAGATACTACAGATATGATACTTGAGATGGGACGAGGCCGTTTGACATTGGGAATTGTAGATGACCGGTTTGAAATGGTTATTCCCCCAAGCACAACACAATCAAAAGCAAAGGAGCAGTGTCACATGGTGAAACATTTTGATCAGAACATTTCTCTTTGTCTAGGGAAGCTGTTTCTAGATATGGCTCATGTAATGACCAAGGTAGATAAGGGGACACTGGCTGTAGACATTATGGAACATACCAAAGTTGTTTCTCTTTGTAGAGTTGTGGGGTACCCAAATGATGAAGAGGAGGAAATTCCACTTTCTACTGAAGATGATGCAATAGCAAGTTTGGTCCTTGACGCCTATCCATAATTGCCCCTTGCAGCTTGCCTTGTCAACATAATGCATGACTGGATGAGAAGCAAGTCGTTACAAGAATGTGTCAAGATGCTTCAAGTGCTGCCATGCTATTATGCCAAGTATTATGAAGATCTTGGGCCACTCCCACCACCGCTTCAGTCATCATTGATCAGTCCACCAGATTTAGAACTGAAGCCACTGGCTCCCCATTTGAAGTATGCATTCTTAGTCGATGGTGAAAGACTACCTGTGATTATTTCGGCATATCTGAGTGTCGATGAAGAGGAGCAATTGCTGATCGTGCTGAAGAACCATCGTGGCACATTCGGGTGGTCAGTTGCGGATATTAAGGGGATCTCCCCTACACTTTGCCAGCATAATATCTGGCTCGAGGAAGGAGCCAAACCTGTAATTCAGCCACAGTGCAGACTCAATCCAAGCATGATGGAGGTCGTCAAGAAGGAGGTGATCAAACTCCTTTATGCAGGCATCATTTATGCTATCTCCGATTCGACGTGGGTAAGCCCCACACAGGTAGTCCCTAAAAAGGGGGGAATCACTGTCACTCACAACTTGTTAAATGAGCCAGTCATGACCCGGCTGGTAACCGGGTGGCGTGTGTGCATTGACTACCATCGATTGAACTCTTCTACATTAAAAGATCATTTTCCTCTTCCATTCATCGATCAAATTTTAGAGCGACTAGCTGGTCGATCGCATTTTATTTTCTAGACGGCTATTCTGGCTACAATCAGATCTCCATTGATCCTAAGGACCAAGAGAAGTCTACCTTCACTTGTCCCTATGGAACATTTGCATATCACCGTATGCCTTTTGGCTTGTGCAACACACCAGCAACCTTTCAACGCTGCATGCTTGCCATTTTCTCTGATATGGTTGAGCACTGTTTAGAGGTCTTTATGGATGATTTTTCCATCTATGGTGCATCTTTTGATGAGTGCTTGTATAATTTGGATAAACTTTTGCAATGATGTGAGGACAAACATTTAGTTCTCAACTGGGAAAAATGCCATATGATGGTTAGTGAAGGGATTGTGCTTGGACATAAAGTGTCTAGCAAGGGGCTGGAGGTGGATCCAGTTAAGATTGAGGTTATTTCAAAATTACCCCCACCTAATTCGGTTAAAGGGGTAAGGAGTTTTCTCAATCACGCAGGATTTTATCGCCGCTTTATCAAAGATTTCTCGAAAATTGCTAAACTATTGTCTGAACTGCTTGAGAAAGATGTGATATTTGATTTCAATGAAAAATGCTTGCATGCTTTTAATGTACTCAAGGAGAAGTTAATTTCTGCACCGGTTGTTCAAACGCCGGATTGGACAAAACCTTTTGAATTAATGTGTGATGTGTCATATTTTGCAGTAGGGGCTGTTCTAGGACAACGTTTTGAAAACAAACCCGCTGTGATTTTTTATGTATCTAAGACTTTAAACGAAGCACAACTTAACTACACCACAACTGAAAAGGAGCTGCTCGCCGTCGTGTTTGCATTCAAAAAATTTCGGCAATACCTTGTAGGGTCAAAAGTTGTGGTATGGACGGACCATGCCGCCATAAAATATTTGATGGAAAAGAAAGACGCCAAACCTAGATTGATTAGGTGGATCTTATTGTTACAAGAATTTGACATTGAAATTAAAGATAAGGTGGGGATTGAGAATGTGGTTGCAGACCAATTGTCTAGGTTGGAACGGGTAGATGAGAAGGACATTAATATACCCATTACCGAGACATTCCCTGATGAGTAAATCCTTTCTGTAAAATCCAAGGATCCATGGTTTTCATATATTGTTAATTATCTCGCTTGTAAAATAATCCCAGATGATTGGACTTATCAAGAGAAAAAGAAAATTTTCCATTCTTTGAGATATTATTTCTGGGATGATCCCATTTTGTTGAAGCAATGCAGGGACGACGTTTTGCATAGGTGTGTACCAGAGATAGAATATGACAGTGTACTTAGTCATTGTCATACACTAACAACTGGTGGTCATCATGCGAGCTCCAGGACGGCGGCCAAAGTGCTAGAGTGTGGTCTTTATTGGCCTACACTCTTCCGGGATGCCTATGACTATGTGTGAAGATGTGATTCCTATCAAAGGGCAGGTAATATTTCCAAGCGGCAGGAGATGCCCCTCAACGTGTTTCAAGAAGTTGAGGTATATGATCTGTGGGGCATTGATTTTATGGGACCCTTTATGTCCTCGAACTCTAATTTGTACATTAACTGGCTGTTGATTATGTATCGAAGTGGGTAGAGGCAATACCCACAAGGACTAATGATGCTGCTGTAGTGTGCAGGTTTGTAAAAGATCACATTTTCTACAGATTTGGGGTGCCAAGGATGATTATCAGTGATGGAGGCACCCATTTCAAAAATCAAAAGTTTGTGGCATTGTTGAGGAAGTATGGGGTAAAGCACAATATTGGTACCTCATACCACCCGCAGACACAAGGGTAGGTCGAAGTGTCCAATAGAGAAATTAAGAAAATTTTGGAGCACACAGTGGCTTCGACAAGAAAGAATTGGAGTACTTTGCTACCGGATGCTTTATGGGCATATAGGACGGCATTTAAGACACCTATAGGCACTATGCCTTTTAGGTTGGCTTATGGGTGGGCCTGCCATTTTCTGGTAGAGTTGGAGCATAAGGCGCACCGGGCACTAAGGAAGCTTAATGTGACTTATGATGAGGCAGGGAAGAAGCGAATGCTGGAGCTCAATGAGTTAGATGAGATGAGGATGAATTCTTATGAAAACTCGAGGATTTACAAGGAGAGAACAAAACTCATTCACGATTGACACATTCAACTACGTGTCTTCAAAAAGGGAGATCGTGTGCTATTTTTCAACTCGAGGTTGAAGTTGCATCTCAGGAAATTGAAATCTCGGTGGAGTGGACCATTCATTGTGGAGGAGGTACAACCACATGGTGCCATCCTGGTGCGTGATGGAGAGATGACATTTCTAGTCAACGGACAGAGGTTGAAGATGTACTTTGGTGAGTACTACACGAGGAAAGAGCATGAGGTCAAACTCATAGCACTTAAGGATGCATGATAAGTTTGATTTTGTCTAGCCTAAGACGTTAAATAAGGGCACTTGTTGGGAGGCAACCCAACCATCGATAGTTTTAAATTGTAGTTTGTCCATTTTCTTTTGCATTTACAAATTAGTTTGGTTTAATTTTGTTTTTAGTGTAAAAATGATACCTTGATCGACTGTTCAGTGTGCATGTCTGAGGCAGAGTTGATACTATCGACCATTATGTCGATGGTAGCGACATGGGTACAGGGAACCGGCTGTAGAAATTTTTCTGAGTCGATACCATCGATGGCCTCGTCGATGGTATCGACCTACCATCAGTAATACCAAAGAAAACGATAGAATGGGGTCGATAGTATCGACTAGGATGTCGATACTCGCGAGATCCCTGAAGATTTATAGAAGAAATTGTCTCAGTGAAGTCGATACCATCGGCAACATTGTCGATGGTATCGACCCAGCAACATTAAGAAAGTGGCGCCCGGGCCTCGCGAGGGTAATTGATCCAGGAAGAGTCGATACCTGATGGAGCTTCCACTCATGTGGAATTGCGTGCACCACTAAAAATCCTAAAGATGGTAAGTCTTTAAGTTTAGCCTTGCTTATACTAGATCGAGAACTCCACCCACGTATGCTAAGATACATGGAAGTCTTATCGTAGTATAGTTAAGGGTCGAATCCACGGGACAACGGTCTTGTTAGGAGCAACAAGATGGAAAACGTTAGAATATCACTTAATCTCTTAGTAGTTGGTATCTAAATTGAAAGGTTTGATTTGGTTGTTTTAAACTAAGAGCAAGTAAAGTAAAGCAAGTAAGTAAATTTAAGGATGTATGCAATGATAAGGAGTCACTAGGATGTGATCGACTTTCACCGCCACTAAACATGGATCCAAAACATGCAACATAAAACATATCCTGCAATAAGAGTCTAAACAGTTAGTGTCTTTGTAGATTTAGTTTCCTTTCGGAGAAGTAACTACGAGAAGTGTGGGAATGTTGCAATGCCAGCCATCCCCGAATGAATGGTCACCTACTTTACATCATTCCCTTCGCAAAGTGTGTTCCTTGACTTACCAAGGTTGTGCTTTCATACGTCAACTGATTCCATTTCATAGTATGAAAGCACAACGATGGAAGTGAGTTTACTCCACTTCTTGAAAACACTCCTAGATACCGAAACAGATGCACGGTGGATACATGCATCAGGAACCAACATTCAATCGAGATTCGAATCTAGTAGTACAAACATAGACAATTCATACTAAAAGATAAAAGATAACACAAGTTGGTGATCAAGCAACAAGCATTCATTAAACGATTAATGTTGAACTGAAAAGACAACATCTCTGTATTTCAAACTATGGATTACATTACATGAAATGAAAAATGGGTAGCGGGGCTACTCCCCGCACCCTAGTGAAAGAGACTACTCGCTCATAGCTAGGATAAAGAAGGAGGTGAGAAGAGAGAGAGAGAGAGAGAACATCATCCCCACAAAGGAGAGAGGAAAGTCAACCCCTTGGAAAGAGAGAGAATGACAATCTTCACACTTCACAGGTTGGTCGATGGTGAGGTCTCCTCTTCCCACCTTCTTTGGCAAAGAGAGAGAAAGCAACTTCAGGATGGAGCTTGGATCTTAGACCGGCAGCCTTTGGGCGGAGGATGGAAGTTGAAATAGCTCTGGAGTAGTAGAGGCAGCCTCTGGGCGTCTGAAAACTTTTTTTTGGGAGGACCCCTTGGGTCTTATTTATAGGCCTTAAGTGAAGTCCAAACGGTTTGTTCAATTTTTGGGTCCAAATGGTCTTGAAGATCGTTTGGACTCTGAGACCGTTTGGACCCCAAGACCGTTTGGACCCCGAGACCGTTTGGACTCTGAGACCGTTTGGACCTCGAGACCATTTGGACTCTGAAACCGGTTGGCTTCATGTAGTCTTGGGTCCGTGTGAGTCCATGCGGTCTTGGGACCGTTTGGCTTCATGCGTTCTTGGGACCGTGTGAGTCCATGTGGTCTTGGGACAGTTTGGCTTCATGCGGTCTTGGGACCGTTTGAGTCCATGCGGTCTTGGGACCGTTTGGCTTCATGCGGTCTTGGGACCGTTTGAGTCCATGCGGTCTTGGGACCATTTGGGTCTTTTGTGATTTTTTTGTGTCTTTTTCTGTAAGTAAAAAGGAGAAAAGTTAATCTGGCAGTATATTTGCAATGAAAGAGGATAGCTAGGGATTCTATCTAATTTATCTAAGAAAGAGTGTGGAAAATTAAAGAAAAACACTAAGATAACATCACAAAATTGGAGGTTATCACCCCCCTAACTTAGAGTCTAGCTTGTCCTCAAGTTAGATAGAGATGAGGCATGTAATGGCGAGGCGATTTTATTTAGTTAATATTTCCATACTCTTGCTTCAATTATAAACCTGAGCTCTCCTAAGGTCGTATCGGGTCTTATTGCTTGCTTTAACTCTTTCAGGTATTGAGAGTTGCTTGGGTCTCAGGTTTCTTCCGAATCTCATAGCCTGCATTGGGACCACTTTTTATTCCGTGCATGTTGTTGACTCTAATCAGCTTTATACCTCTCTGAAAATCCTACTGGAAGCTAGAGTGGGTATGAGGGTTGGCTAAGGCTTGATGTGTAACTCCCCCTACAAGTGGGGGAGGGGTTGTCTATGCTTTTAGGATCTCACTACCGGGCACGACACATCTGCCTTTGTGAGGGCAGCTGAGTGTACCGGCCGGGTGAGTCCTTTATAACTCTTTCATATATTTAGATACCTTAGTGTTCCACTACCGGGAAAGACACATCTACCTTCGTGAGGGCAGCTGAATGTACTGGTCGGGTGAGACCTTCATTGGTTCTTTATGTAGATCCTTATTTGTGGCACAACTCTCATAGTTTTATTCAACTCTCTAGCTTTTATTCGTAGACTCACAAGCTTAGGATTTGGGGTGTTTAGGGAATTTATTTTGGGTGGCCAAGCCTCTTTTATTTGAAGAGAGGAAAGCTGTTCTTAGAGTTTTTCAACATGCACTTATTTGGTTTCTTTTTAATGGTCCACTTACGAGGCTTCTTGATTTGGGTGTCGCCTGATGCCCCTCTCATCCTTGAGAGCTTGGCTTATTTTTGCCTTGATATTGACCTGTGGAGAGTCAGATGTAGAAGTGAAACAAAATCATGGAAATCACTAGTGGAGAGACATTATTTAGTCTCCATTATATGTCTAAGTGCTAATCTTGTTATTACTTTTTGAGGACTAATATGATTCTAAAGTTAGCTGAGGGTGACTTTGTTCCAAAAGGGATGTTCCTCTTTATGTGTGAAGTTTATTTTAATAGGGAAAACGCTTTTAAAATAAAAATTAAATGCGCAAAGAAAATTGTAAAATTTTATACAGGATTGAAAGAAAATGTAGAGAGGGAAGGGTTTTGAAAATGATACCTCGCCCTTATCAATGTACTCTCCCCCTAACGTATCACTCACTCTGGCCATAGAGTGTCAAAGTGATAGTTTGAGAAGTACAAGGATAAGGGCATCGGGCTTCTATTAGTCCTTTATTGGCACCATGTCTGTAGAGGAGATTAGCGGCAAACTTCCCTCGTAATGCATGATAATCCACTTCTATCATGTCCTCTACTGGTCTTCCAAGTAACATGATGGTGTACATCCAGTAGAGGACGTGGAAGCCGCGGTCATTTGATTCCCGAATCTGTTGGGGACATCTATGGCTAAAGGTTGGGTGGTGAAAGTGTTCTTTGTCGTATGCCCTTGTGTGCTGACTTAAAAAATCAATTAGGCTATCGGCACATTCCTTCGCCACCTCCTCCATGGGCGTCTTTGGTGTCACGACATATTTCTTCTATCGTGGATTGAATTGGCTGTCAGAACTGTTGTAGATGATAGTTGTTCCTTCATGTAGGTTTGTTGTCATAAGCATCCAGTGCTCTTGGTGAAGAAAGGGGAGCATGATAAATTTCATTGTCGTATGTTGTAGGAAGGAAAATAGGGCTTCAGTTGTTTCGAGATTCTTTAGCTTTAGGAGATCGTCCTTCATGTATGCGGATGCCATATAGGTAGTAGGATGATTCTATCCGAGAAGCAATTGATAGGCGGCCATCAAGCTCACGGATAGAGACCCTTTGATCTGTACAGTTTCCCGTAGCGCATCCTCCATGACCAGAATATCACTGGACATGAAAACGAGTTCATCTTTCTCGACGTAAAACCTTGACATGATGAGGCGAAGTTCATTGTCGGAGAGACTCTTGCAAGCTGCGAGGTCGAAATCTGAAAAAGTTGGTTCTATGGTAGATAGGGGCACCATTTGTGATGAGGATCTCCTGATGGTTGCCCCTGATATCATATCTATGTCCCCTTTATTCTGTTCCAGATTGAAGTTGGAAGGGTCGCATTTTCTTTCCTTGGGGACTATGGCGGGGTGTTTGTTTTTCTCTAACTCCTTTTAAGTTTGTCTGAAAGGTCACTTTTGCAGACGTTGGATTGCTAAAAAGAGGTAGCGAGGGACGTCGTCTGGTGCCATTGTCGGGTCCTTGCAGAACCATCTGTCACAAATCAGTTCCATGGCGTAACGCCCTCGCAGGGAGTGAAAGTCTTCGGCGACCAGCTCGGTGAAGGGGATTTCTTGGTTTAGGGCTTGAATGTGATGGATAGTGCAAAAAGTGCAATCCCCAGATCCCTCGGTAGTTTGAACTTGTGGGTTTATGATTTGGAACCAGGGTTGGCTCCAATCTTGGCGGAGGGACGGGCGTGCAGCCCAAATTAATTTAAGAAGTCTAAAAGGTATACATCTTGCCTCTCCGACTTCTTCTCCAACAAAATTTATTATTCCGGCTGGTAACTCGCTGGCGCAAAAATTGTACACCTTGGCATCACGAGCCTCGGTGTCCACAATCATAAACAAACAATGGTCGGAAACTTGAAATGGCATGGTTAGATATCGTGCCCTCCGTGCTAAACCAGCACGCAACCGCTCTATTGACTTTGCTCGTATTTCTTTGTATAGAAAGCCTATAGATAGGGCAGGTGAGGTGTTAAAAACTGGCTGCTGCCTCTTTGAGCTTCTGTAAACTTCTATGCAGTTGGCGAGAAGGACACGGAAAATTGCGAGCGACATTGTTGACCGTGGTCGCAGGATGTTGCGGAAATCTTCGTGTGTCAACTTGCGCTTAGTCTTTGTATTGTGGTGAATGATGTCTCCCCCCTCTTTGACATCGTCGAAAATAGTGTTCAGGATGAAGATGTCCTGAGCATCTAGTGTAGAGATGGCCGCCATATCTAAGTCATGCATCTTATGAGGTAGAGGTGGTGGCGGGGGAAGCTCCTGCGGATGGGGTGGAGAAGTTTGTTCCAAATCTTCTATAAAGCTTTGCATATCTTCATCTGAATCAGAAGCAGAATTGAGTTCTTCATCTGTATCTAAACGTACTCATTTTGATTCTTCCTGTTCTGGGGGAAGGGCACTGATTGGTCAAGAGCCGAGAAAAGTTGAGTGGTTGTAGCTGGTGGGCTTGTGCTGGTTCCTAATATACATTGATGAAACTCAGCAAAAGCTGCATCTTTTGCAGCCTCCCCCAAGGATCCCAAGGCAGAGTAATCGAGGAATTGATCCCCATATGATATATTCACATTTTCGTTGTGGGCGGGGGACTTGGGATCGTGTCCACCTTCTTGGTGGTGTTTGTTATATCCTTTCTGAGATGTCTTGGTCCCTCCCCAGCATCGTCTGGGTCATCGGGTTTGTCATCTGAGGAGGTGGTGTCGTCATTGGAATATGCTGAGGAGTCAAAGTCATCTTCTTCTTCATCATCGTCATGTTTTTCAACTGCTGCTTTGTCTTATAGTTTCTTCTGTGTTGTCTTTTTGCACTGCCGATGGGTGGTTTGTAGCTCGTCAAACGCCACTTGCACATGCTCGTGTGTTTCGAGCAATGCGTCGTGTGTTTCCTTGAGATCTGAGTATCGTCCCTTGGAAGAGAGGAGTCACACTGTAAGATCTGTTACTTTAGCTCGTAATTGTTGGATTTCATTGTTTGCCAACTCCTCTTGGTGATTGTTGAGCTGTGTGAGAGTGTTGCTGATGTCATACAAGTGCATGCTAAGAGCTGTTTGTTGCTACTTGAGCTCGCGGAGGGTCTCAGGAAGAGGTTGAGTCTGCATAGAGATCCTATCAACTTGCTTGGCCATCACTTTTTGCTGGCTTTTTACTTCAAGGACCAGCTCGGGAAAGTTGTTGTAGAGGTTGTCGATGCGATCAACTTGCTTGGCCACTACATGTTGTCATTGCTGAATACCTTGAAGGATGCTTGGCAAGGCATGGTTCTGCTCGTCGATCTTGGTGACCTTTTTAGATATTCCCTACACACAAGAAAAAATAGAATACAATATGTTAGAAGGGTCGATGAGGAGGTTTCGGATGGTGTCGAACTGACGTCCAAATTCCTCACCGACATTTGTAAAAGGGACCCCGGTTGTGGAAGGGTGGGGTGGTTGGGGTCGGGGTGGAAATGTTGTAGTGTCTTGTGGAAGAGACATTGTTGATGGTTCCGCGAACTGCGTGGTGACTGTAGATGGGGTCACCAACAATGTCGGGGTGGTGGTGGATGGAAAAGGTGGTGATATTCCTGGTGAGAATGGTGGGATCGATAGTATTGGGGGAAAAATGGTGGGGATGGAGGTGAAGGTGGTGAAGTCATACGTAGGTGTGGAGAAGGGGATGCTCGATGAGGAAAAGGGTGAAGTGGAGGATGCGGGTGGTGGTGTAGTTGTAGGGAAAGAGGATGTGATGGACATCATTGTGGAAAATGATGGAAGAGTGATCGATTGTGGAAAGGTGGAGGGTGGTGGGGTGGTGGTGGAAGTAAGTTCAACATTTAGACTCATAATGAAGGAGTCTAGAGATGAGGTGGTGATTTGTTCTTCGGGGAGGGGGGGTTCTGGATCTGGATGTGGTTTTGATGTTGGTGTCCCCGACAGCTGTTGTTTCTGCGAAAGTCTTTTGGAAGGTCGTTTCACTGGAATTTTTGTTATACGATTTGCCGGGCTGTGATACTGATCTCAGTCTACCCTGCCTTTGCTTTTTTTTTCGGTTGCTTTAACCGAAGCAATGAGTTTTGTAAGCTCCTCGTCAGTGAAGAGGAGTTTTTCCGTGTCATAATCAGCAAGCTCCGGGAGCGGTAGCAAAGTTCTGGATGATTTGACTGTAGGGCAGAAAATGTAATATAACTTTGCATCCTTTTCTTTGATGATGTAGGAGTTTTTCAAAGTTTGTTCATTGGTAAGGATGTCGCCCTTTATCTGCTTGCATTTGGGTAGAGGTCTGTCCATTTTGAGATATTTGATAATAGATGTGATATGCCCCCCATGCAAATTTCCTTTGCCAGGGTGTAAGCGGATAGCTTCTGGATCATGTGACATCCAATGTTGACTGGCATCCCATGTAGGACTGACCAGAGAACCAAGAGATCTGAAATGATGACATTCCCACCTTCTGTCCTGGGGAAGAGTGCACCAGTGAGAATTTTATGCAGTGTGCGCACTAATCTAGATTGTATGTTCACTACAAAAACAAGATGATTTCGCTACAATTATTCTAACTACACATATTATATTTGTAGTTAAACACTACATTTCCTTAAAAATTTTAAAAGTATAACTAATATAATTGTAGCTACTTATAATAACTATAAAAGTGACTACACATTTTCGTTGACTACTCAATTTTCTTCCCGGTCGCTTTTCCTCTTCCAGAAAAAAAACAACAAAACCAAAACTTTTGATTTTCTGCGCGCTTCACCCTCTCCTTAAATTTTGATTTTCTGCTCACTTCACCCTCTCCTTGTTTGTGCGATTGCTATTTCCTCCTCCACCAATCACTCGACAATGCCCACCCCAATGCACCTGAACTATATCCCCCCGCCCCCTATCATCCTCGATGAATTCTCTTTCCACCCACCCCCATCCACCCCAATAGTCCCATGTACGCATTGCGATCCCTCCCTCCATCTCTTCTCTTCCCCCCTTTCCCTGTTTCGATCACTCCATTTCCCTATCACCCTCTTCTTCTCCACTGCACCCCAATCTCTCTCCTATGCTAGCACCTGACGTCCAGGAGGAGGATGGATGGAGCCATGCCAGGAAACTGAAGAGAGAAGAGGAGACATGTTGGACGGGAGTCTCTCAAGTCTTGTGGTCAGAATTCCTTGATTTTGGGCATCTCTTTAGAAAGTAAGCCTTTACGTATCTTTATTGATCTAATTCTTATTCAGTCCTTTATACAATTAATATCCCATTTGCACAACTATGGCATGTGGATAGCTCTTTTCAATGGATAGGCTAGGCATCTCCCTCTTTTCTAACATTGGATCGTCGGTTATCTGACTGTTTTCTCTTTGGGCCAGTGGTTGGGAGGCCAATCTACACCAATTATATAGTTTCTTCAGGATCAAGATTCTCAAGTCACTAGTTCTCCGCTCAACACATATAGCTTTTGGTAAGAATTCTCATTTATGAAGTTAATGGCAGACTTTTACATAGAAGTGAAGTGCAGGGATCCTAATGTTGTTGTCTGTGCCTTTGGCCCTTTGGGTTGGTGGTTGGTTCAGTTATGGCTCTATTTCTCAGCCATGACCATGTACATGCAGGTCACAACCACGATCATGTTAATGAACGTGGTCACAACACAACCTTGGCCATGATGATGATCAATAAAGCACTCCTATTGCTATTTGTGAGACTCATGAGAAGATTAAACATCCGTTAGAATGTTCCTCTAGGTCATTGTATATTTCCTTTGCATTACTTGGGCCATCTTATCATGGCCAATAGTAAAGAACTATTGCAGATAACATCCTTGATCAATATGACTTCATAGAGTAGTCTAATTGTAAGGGGTTGGTCGCTCAGATTAATGTTGTAGATTCTGAATTTTCTATGTGTTTTTCATTATACAGGCATCCAAGGCCAGGCCTACGTGATTTGGTCAAAGATATCCATTGGATTTGAAATTTGAATAGTGGGGGCACTAGACTTGTTATCATGATATGAAGAACCATACAAAATATCCTCATGAGACTGCAAGTCTCTGACAGATATGGTGACTTGCTCACCAGCTATTTTCCTTGACCAGTCTATTATCTACGTATCATTAACTTAAAATTGAGATTGTGTTGTTATTTGTGACAGGCACGTCAGAACATATACTTCACATGGGATATACTTAGAGAGACTCCCATAGATGTTTCCAACAAAATTGTCAAGGAGCTGGAGATAGAGTGGGACCAACTCAAATAGCTAAGGTGATTGATTAAGAGATTTCTGCCCTGGTTCCCCATTGGATGGAGGAGATGTTGTTCCAACACTAGCACAATGTCACCCACATTTACAAATTTTTATGATGAGGCTGAAGGCAGCCGGTGCCGATTCTATCTTTCGTATCTAGCTTCTTCTTATGGTTCTAGTTTTAGCCATCAGCCTCTACAAGGCGCTGACTGTAACTAAAGTAGTAATTGGCTTCAAGGTTCATCTTCAATACCAAGTATATCACTTCTTTTAAGTACAATTTTTATGTACCTAGCTATGGAGTGAGGAACATGGTTAGGAAAGAAAAATGCATATATGTAGCATCTGTATCGTTAGAAATTTTTAAACTTATGGCATAAACATATTCATTTAATGAATTAAGTAGTGATATAAAAAATAACAATGTGTGTTACAAAGAATTATATATTCAAGGAATAAGGTTGTTACTATTATTTCCTGCTGATGCTATTCTATTTTTGAGAATCAAACACTCTTTCTAGTTTCCAAGGAAAGACTGGTCTATAATTTATTAGTTTGTTATTGGTTTATGTTATTGTCCTTTGGGGATAATTTCTTTAGATTTATAGTTCACGTGTAAAGTATTTTTTCTTATATACATATGGAACTTTCAATTTTATAGGCTTTCAGCTATTCGTTTGGTTCTATGGAGCATTATACAATCTGATCTTTGAATAAATGTCTTCAAGTTTTGCAGATTTCAAGGAAATAAGTTTTGTCACTATCTCTCTATTTGGAAAGATGCTCTAATTGCCCTTGGTGTTGTTCTATGATGATTCTTCAAGGAAACATAGACTCGTAGTTTTCTCTATTTGAAGGTTGATTTCCGAGTTGAATATACACACATTATGTTATTTGCTAGATATATCTGTTGAGATTCTAGATCATGTGCTTCAAAATTACAGATTCAAGGAAACACTTATTACTATTGCCCATTGGTGTTGTTCTTTGGTTGATACTGCATGTTGGCGATATTCTTTTGTTCATCATAGGTACAACTAGTATGTTTGTTGAATTATTAGATAACCTTTATGGTGACAAGTTCATAACTTCCACAGAAAAATATATATCTTCACGCAGGTACGTTAAATTTCAAACCTCTTTAGATTGATTATCTCTTAGAAAATGTATGAGAAGCTACAACTCCATTGCACTGACTTTAAATTTTAGAAAACTGGCATTTTGAGTTTTTCAAATAATAACTTCTGTTTGCAAAAGTAAATCAGTAGTCTCTAAGAAAGTTCCTTGTGTGTAATTTACTAACTTATTTCTTGGATTGAGCCAATAGAGAAGTCTTATAGTTAGAAAAAAAGACAACAGAGACGTCTTACAGTTAGACAGTGATGATGTTAAAGTATCATGGTGAATTTATAGATAATCATCCATGTCGTTTCATCAACACCTCAATTCTTGTGATTGTTAGGAATCATGTATATTGTCTTCGTATAAAAACATTCTCACACACCTTTATGTATTATGTCTGGATCCATTCTATAGAAATGTTATGTTTTCAAACCTAAATTTTATGATTCTCACACTCCTTTATGTATTATGTTTGGATCCATTGGCTGGTGGTCTTACTTTTGAAATAATATGCTTGAAGAAGTATCAACTCTTCATAATGGTGCGACCATCTTTTCTTTTCTTGAGAAAAACTAGGAGGTATTATGTCCATCCCGTCCTCCTCCGACGAGCCAATAAAAACTAGGTAATTCACTACTATTTACACTATAATATTATCTCTACTCTTATTTACATCTGTCTCATCTTAGACTAAGCTCTTTAATCCAGGTGGGGGTTGCATAAAGAGGACGACCCCACAATACTTTTTAGGTACTGATTGGCTAACCCTTCCGCAAGCTTATTAGCCCCTTAATGGACGTGAGGTATTTGACCTTCTCCATTGTCCAGAACCAGCCTCAAACACTTGTTCTCATCAACCCGCATTGCTAGGGGAATTCTCCTGGTGTTCAATGAGGAATCACACCGCAGTAGCATTGTCAAATTTCATCCATACTTTCAGTAGGCCCTTAGACTTAGAAGAGATAAACCTAGAAGGATATGCCTCATGTTAACTTTAGTGATCGAATGAGTTCTCCTAAACTCGGATTCAGCAAACAACCAGCTTCCTTGTTTGTCTCTTCCCACTATACTAATAGTTGTTTTCTGCCCTTTGTCGCTTCTTTGTCTTTTCTCTATTATTCTTGATGAGGAGGCTACGATATTCTACTAGATCTAGGAATTCATCTCTTTCTTTCATGTCATAATAATGATTCTGAAGACCAACATTGCCCTTCTAATACTTGATTCATGGTTGACTAGTTCAGTCCAACGGTAGATAGTCTGAGCTGAGTGTTGTTTTTAGTAGCTAATAGGTCTCTGCTACCAAAAAATAAGAGGTTTTAACCCCACAAACACACTAGTTCCCTCATGTGGGTTTAGAATTTTACAAATTTCCTATATTTTTCTCTGATGTATGTATTGTCCAACTCCTAGTTAACTTTTGTGGTATGTGTCAAATATTGCAGAAAAATGTCTGAAATGATCTGAAGCAAGTAATAAGTAAACATCTAAGTGCTAGCCTTATCTGATGTATGGGGACCATCTGACTTGATGTGGTCATCACTTCAAATAAAACAGTCCTTTTGGGAAGGACCTTTCAACTTTGAATTGTATGATGACATTAACCTGTCATAGGGGCTTTGAGTTTCTTCATTACACTACATGGTTAATGGAACCAATGAGTGAAACAATTGAGTGTACATTAGTTTATCATTTTGCATCTAGTGGATCCCATCTAGCATGACAATATTCTAGTGACTTAATAATGAATCCCATGTGATTTTGATGATGTACCAAAATTGCTTCCAATAGGATAATTACTAGAAGGGATATTTGAACCATTGTCATTTATGGAGTTAGAAGCTTGGAAGGTATACATGTTTTTTATTGGGCTATATGAATTTGGAAGGTATGAACATTCATTTTTTCAGTTGTATGGTTCATACATGATTACTTGTCATGTTTTGTTATTATTATTTTGTATTAATCTTCATTTTTATCACTATTTGCATCCAATGCCATTGAAGCATTGTGAATTGCATTTGACCATCTTTACCATATATGTCAATGTATAGTTTACATTTTATAGGAGTTTTGTGCAAACTATTTATATCTAGATCACTAATGTTTACTATAGAAAACACTCAAAATGTTTAGATTTGTCAATTCTACCACCATAATAGCAATATGTTCTTATTGATGTGATAAATTCTACCACCGTTGCCCTCTTGTCCCTCCCCTTATTAGAAATACTCCAACTGTCTCTGTCTCCTCTGCCTGATTAGAACAAATCTTATTATCTCAATCCTAATCTTCTCTTAATGCACTAAAAATGATGAGTTATAGTTTCTCCATTCTGCAAAATAAGTTAAAGAAAGGGAAAATATGTGTGACGTGAATACCTGCTGAATCTGCACTGCATGTGCTACATTTAACCTTGTCTACAACTACCAAACTTGTGTCTACTCTGTCGTTATTTCACCTTTTTCCTCTATCCTTTATTCTACCACCCCTTTCCTCCTAGAAGGACCTCCCTCCCAGCACCATAGTTTCTCACAGTAGAAACAAGAATATTCAGGGTATGAGATGAAACTGATGGCTCTGCAGACAATGATCATGGAATGGGGTGGTTTTGTGCAATGGCACTGTTGTGGGGCTTATTTGGAGGAAAAATGGTATAGCAAGAAGTTCCAGTACAAACCATCCTTTCTATGTGATTTACTCTAGTTAAATCCTTTTTTGTAGTTAAAGAGCCGGATTATGATGTGTCCACACACAACTATGCACGTCGAGACATACACAAATGATTTTTTTTTAAATTATGCCAGAGGATCGTCTATTCATCCCACTCCTCTCTTTGTGGGCAAAAAACAATCAAAAAGGGTACAACTCCTGCTTACTAAGCAGGTAAACATCACTCAAGAAAATAGACCGTGGTCACCCACCACGACCGTGGTGAGAAGGCTTCACCACGCCCGTGGCAGCGAAACAAAAAACCAGACCGTGGTCAACCGCCACGACCGTGGCGTGACCGCATCAAGACACCCGTGGTCGCACGCCACGGTCATGCAGAAGAAAAACGACCAAAAGCAGAAAGCATCCAAACAGGGGCCACCAACAAGGAGACAAGCAAAGACTAGACACTTTCCCATCTAAAGAAGAGGTAAGGTGTGTTGTTTCTCTCTAAGATTACCCATATCATCAGAGAGATACGTGAGTTACTTAACTCTGAAGACATTTCTGGTTCCTTGGTCCTGAAGATCATAAATTCTATTCCTTGGGAGCTTGGACTCTGGGGAGCTAATTTCGAGCATACCTACATCAACACTGATCAATCATCTCTTCCTATGCGTATCAGAGGGATGAACATACACAAATGATTGTACTGGAACACTAATACATTGGGCTAATAAGTGTTGTGTTACATTCTTGTTTGTGTATGTTTCGTTGTTAATCATCTAAATTGCGAATTCACAAGAATAGATGTCAGAAATGTGATTATTGATTAGACAAGTGTCTGGGGTTATGCAAAACTATCCAACCCAGAATTGATATGGACCCAGCCTTATAGCACCCGAAACCAGACCCAAATGTATTATATGTAACCCAGGACCAGTACTGTTTTGTAATTGTATATATCAACAAACCATTCCTCCTTGCTACATGGTCACTAATATATTTCTCCCTGACCGAACAAGTCCTTCATTGCCAAGCGCTCTTTGTTAATAAGGCAACAAAATAAGGACTCTGGTCATAAAATAACAGTTCTTGATTTTACTAAGAATCCATGTTACTATAAGAGCTCTGTCCAACAATAATTAATTTCAAAATCAAGTAATTGTTGACTAAAGCTCTTTAAGTAATGATAGTTACTTTCTAAATATCAATAAAAATATTTTTGTTCCTACCTTTCACATGATTAATGCTATTCGTTGTTGATAATAACAATAGAGTAAGAATTATTTTCCAAATCATTAGGTTTTTTAAATAATTACGTATTGTCAAAATTCCAAACATATTGAATTAAAGGGTTACAAGTGTGCCACCTGTTTGTTCACTGTATTCTTTGTGTTATTTCTGTAATGTCAATGCTGGTGCGAAAAACTTATGTAAGGTTTGGGTTCTTCTTTAACACCTCTATTTTTCTTTGTTGCAGATCAAGAGCCTCGACTTTCTGCTGATATCCATCACGGAGAGGATTGGAGAGCTTTTGGAAATATTGAGAGTTCGCCTGCCTTTCAACCCGCTGGTGAACTAAGTCATAACAAGCTAAAAGATATAGAAATCCTAGTTAAGAAACTCTGGCAACTAAGTCAGCCAAATGGGAGGGAGGATGCTTGTGACCATATTGCATCACTGTGTGAAACGCAGAAGCTAGATCACAGGTATGTGTCCGAAATACTATTGGCATCTAGCCTCCTCCTCAAGGACTTCAGCACTGGCACAACTGGGATGGATTCTGTTGAGCTCCACAAGTCTGGGTTTCCAATAAATTATGAACTGTTTCTGGTTGTTGAGCAAAAAAAGTTAGCCGGTTCTAGAAAATTGGAAGATGTCTATGAAAACGTCCCAGAACTGAGGATGAATAAAGAGAGAGCTCCCCGGAAGCTCATATTTGATACTGTGAATGAGATATTGGTTGAAAAGTTGTATCTAGGAGACACAGGTCTTCAACCTGCTTCTTGGCTGTGTAGGAGGGCGGCGTAGAGGATCCCAAGTGGCCAACGTCTACTAACAGAGTTGTGCATGGAGATTGATCAGGAGGAATCCAATAGCTTACAACGTATATGCATTGAAAGTGAAGAGGATGATGGAATTACTTCTATTATGACTCAGGATATTGCATGCCAAACTGATGGGTGGACTGGGCATGCTAAGGAAATTTCTGGCTTAATCGTGGATATTAAGAGATCCATATTTAATAAATTGATAGATGACGTCTTAAATGGAGAGATAGTTCTAGAAATGCAGGCTAAATAAATAAGAAGGCACAAACAACTATTTGTCAAATAAGTAAATTTCCATATAGGTTCCAAACTACAGATATCCATGGTGGTTCGCACAAAAGTGAATGCTACCATAAACTTGATGGCACTTGAGATCCACAACATACAAAAGTACATAACGTATGAGAAGAAATGCCAATATGTTCTGATCCAGGGGATTTGCCAACCAGAACTAACCATAAATGAATCTCTACATGACGTTGCCAATAGGAAAGGCTACAACTCTTGTGATCAGTCTTATGTGTTGAGAGCTCTGGGAGTTGATGAGGACATGTCACATACCTCTATCATGTTTGGGATTGGAAGATTCACCACTAAAGATGAGATTCATAGGGTTGTTGAACTCACTGTGAATTAGGTGGAGGAACTAAAGGAGATGAGCCCTCTTTATATTGTGCTTTGTACTCTGTAGTGGATAGATGTAGTCAGAAGAAGATATTGTATACATGTGTCATTTTTCCATGCATATTGTAAAATAGGGGCCAGGTTAATGTCCTCCCCATGTGTACTCATTGTTCAAATATAAATAAAAGTATCATTGGTGACATTGTAAGCACAACTCGATCTTGAATAACATTCATCTATTTTCTTATTGAAAACCACTCTATATTGGCAAGCGACTGACTGGATACATAATGTCTCTCACTACATATGTATGTATAGTACATGGTGTCTTTCACTACACACTAGCTATAATTACATGTGTAGCAAGTGCTAATTTTTGCTATACATGAACTACAAATACAAATTGTAACCAATGCCATCTCTCCCTACATATCATAGGTACAAATTGAATTGTAGTCATACATTTGGCTACAATTGAAACTACATGTTTATGTGTAAGGACATTTTTACCTACAATTAGGGTTACATATGAATTTGTAGCAAGAGGAATAACTAACTACAACTTTAAACAATGTAGCCTAAACAATTAGCTACACGGGTATTAGCTATATATTATAAATGTAAGGATAAATGTAGCCAAAGCTTTTAGCTACAAATTTTGGGGTTTTCGCTACAATATTTTTTTGTAGTTAAAGACCATAATTTTCGTAGTGGTTCGAGGCCTTGCATGTCTTTGCCTCGTAGGTGGCGATCCCTATCAGGGATTTCCAGAAGTTATGTCTATTGAATTGGGCATTCTCTGTTCCAACAGCTTTGGCTTTCTTGAGCTGCTCCTGGTTGTCTATAAAAATTTCATTTAGCATGTTTTCTGTGATGACAACCTTGCTGCCAAAGAGCTTGGTGACCAGCCTACGGTCACCTCCATCCCTTGATCTGTCCATAATGTCGACAGCTTCTTTGTTAAGATGAGTAAAGAATTCAGTTGTAGGTTCGGTGTAGGAGGTCTAAGGGATGAAACACAACCGTGAAAGATTTGCATTATCGAGCAATGTGAGGATTCTGTCGTAAATCCCCATCTTCATTAGTACGTTAGGGCAGACGTACTTTGTAGGTTTAAGGGATTGATTAATGGATGGTAGGGTGTGGATGTATAGGTTTTCTGGTGGTGGTGCTGTAGTGGTGATGAGAGGGAAAACAGGAACAGTGATGGTGGCGGAAGTGGCAGTAGAGGTGGTGGTTGGTGGAATGTATCCTACCAGGGTTTGTTCCCTTGCAGTGGCGGGATGAACCTGCTTCCTTGCCCGTTTCTTTGGTTGTTGAGTTGTAGTGGCTTCCTGGGACTTCCTCTTCCCCTTGCTCTTTGTGGTGGGGGATTCCGCCTGGGGAGTTGGCTCATATTATGAGCCCTCATCACTGGAAGAGATTTCTTCCACTTCTTCGTCGGGCTCCTCAGCTAGGCATTTGTTGATGCAGTAAATTTTGCACAGGGCCGCTATGATGCTGACCTTTGGTGGGGCCTTTCCAGTCTCATTGTAGTTATCGATGATCTTTTGGAGCCTGGCTCAGTCCTCTATCAGTTGCTCCCTTGTCCAGAAGGGAGCGTCAACAGTTCCAGTTGGTTGTCTTGCTGGAGAGGTCATTTCTGAAAATGGAGAAGCATATGTTAGAGTAACAAGTTTATTATAAGAAAATTTGGGTTTTATTTATGTTTATGTGTTTTTATGTTTTAACGAAAACAAGTAGTTTTGAAGAGCCAAACGGTTTGAGGACCGTTTGGTCCCAAATGGTTTCAAGACCGTTTGGTTCCAAACGGTTTGAGGACCCTTTGGTTCCAAACGGTTTGAAGACCGTTTGGTCCCCAACGGTTTCAAGACCGTTTGGTTCCAATTAGTTTCAAGACCATTTGGTTCCCAACAGTTTCAAGACCCTTTGGTTCCAAATGATTTGAGGACAATTTGGTTCCAAATGGTTTGAAGACCGTTTGGGAGGTGGAACATCGGGGATACGGCGATAAGGATGACAATGATAAGGACGGTTTGGGTTATATACAATTTCGGCGGCGCCGGAGGTGCCGGTGATGGCGAAGACGGCGGAAGTGCACAGACGGAAGCTCCGAAGGAAGCTGCGTGCTGAACTACCTTGCAGAGATGGTTGGAGATGACGATGGTGACGCGAGGAGAGGCGGCGACTGAGGTGCGATCACCGTGAAGACACACGGGGCCGGGAAGGAGGGTGGCGGAGAGAATCTGGGTCACGAGTTGCGCGGGAATGGGAGCAGAGATGGAACAGGAAACATCATTCGCGCGAGGGTTTAAGAAAGGTCCAGAGTCAAAAGAAAGAAGAAGGAGGGGGGTTATATTTATAGGATTTAGGGGTTGACCTTACAAAACCCCTAGGTCAAACGGGTTAGCGACTATTTGGACTCCAAATGGTTTCGAGACCGTTTGGCTCCAAACAGTTTCAGGACCGTTTGTCTTCAAACGGTTTCGAGACCATTTGACTCCAAACGGTTTAGCGACCGTTTGGATCCAAATGGTTTCAGGACCGTTTGGCTCCAAACGGTTTCAAGACTGTTTGGGAGGGTTAAGGTTATTTTGACTTTTATATTTTTATATTTTTATGTTTTTATGATTGTTTGATATTTTTATATATTTAGATGATAAACCTAAGGAGAACAAAGGAAACAGAAGACAAAGATAGATGATACTCAGATCTTGGGTTGCCTCCCAAGTAGCGCATGGGTTTTACGTCACTGGCTCGACGAGGTTTTGATTTTATTATGGTGATGTTATGGCGTCTCTGATCTCAATAGTCTGTCTCGGCATTTTATCTGTTGGAGTATAGTATTTTTTTAATCGATGGCCATTGACTGTCCTTTCTCCTCCATTGTCATCCACTATTATGACAGCTCCAGTCGGGTATATATGTTTGATGGTGAAAGGCCCATACCACTTTGTTCGGAGTTTTCCGGGGAACAATTTGAGCCTGGAGTTGAAAAGGAGGACTTTATCACCCATGGTGATGTCTTTCCTTTTTAGATGACCGTCGTGCCACATCTTGGTTTGTTCTTTATAAATCCTGGCACTTTGATAAGTGGTCATTCAGATCTCCTCTAGCTCCTGTAGTTGGAGTTGTCTGTTTTCTCTAGCAGTTTTTTAAATCAAAATTCAGTTGTTTAATGGCCCACCAAGCCTTGTGTTCCAGTTCCACTGGAAGATGACATGACTTCCCGTATACCAAACGGAACGGGGTTGTTCCGATTAGTGTTTTATAAGTTGTTCAGTAAGCCTAAAGGGCATCGGGAAGCTTGGTGGACTAGTCAGTGCGGTGTCTATTGACTGTGGATGGGTCACTAAATCAAGGAAGTCGAACCGTGGATGGGTCGATACCATCGACTTGTGTTTTAGTATCGAAGCGTCATTGATCTGGGCCCCCACATCAAGCAATCGACAACCGTCGATACTAGCGAAGACGCGAATTGTGCTACAGGTGTCGATACCATCGACACCCCCGTCGATGGTATCGACAGAGCGGCAGCAGCGACATGTTCAATTATAAAAGGAAGGGTTGTTTCTCCAATCTCTTCACACCTTTGGAGTTTCTTCCCTCTACTTGTGCATTGAGCATCGTTGTGCAACCAGAGGCCTTCATCGAGCATCCAAGGATCGGGATATATTCATCGAGCTTTGCACTGAGTAGAGATCGTCTTCTCCGACCTCCACCGAGCTCTATTTCTTAATCCTCTCTCGCTCTCTGTGACGATGGTGCGAACGGAAGGAGCTTCTTCTTCAAGGGCGGCCCCAATGGAGATTCTGACGTTTGTTCCTCCACCACCCGGATCCATTCCTCGTCTGAGGATTGTCCATCCTTCGGCGGAAGTATGAAAGATATACGAGGAGTTTCTCAAGCGGAAGATCGAGCCTACCTGATATGTTGATCGGGACATGGTTCGTTACCTTGGGTTCGAGGCCAATCTCGCCTATGTCCTCCAAGGGCAAGCGCCACATATAACCCGCAGGTCTGACGAGGTCCAGTTCCGCACAGAGGGCCACCCTTTCTTCGGCGAGTGGACGACCTACAAGGAGTTAGTGGCAGAGTTCATGGCATCACTGGACATATGCGTTGTGCTGAATGATCTTATCACCACCGATAGGGAGTGGATACAAGGGCGAGTTTCTTTCTGACTCTACAAAAACAACTACACCCTCTCCCTCAAACAGTTCAATTCCATCTACAACTGGTACCATTCTCCAACTCAGCACAGGAGGCTGGACAACCAGACAGATTACAATGAGATCTTTTCTCAGCTGGTGACCGCGCCTCCAGGCAAGTCTGTCAGCTACCACAACGCAGCCGTCTCCGACTTTGAGCATCCATTTGTGAGGATTCTGCACCGCATGTTGTGCACTACTCTTTTTGCTCGGGGTGATCTCTCGCTTAGTAAATTTCAGGAGACAGACTTGTTCTTTTTGTATAAATTGTTGAAGCGAGAAGAGTGCAATTGGGGCACGTTTTTCTTGACGTGTGTGTTGGCCATGCAGAGGAGTACAAGAAAAGCTCCTATCCACTTTGGGGGGCTTATCACACCATTGTCTCTCTACCTTGGGTTGGACTTTTCCCAACTCACTCCTCTTTCTAACAGGAACAAGGTCAACCTGCATCATCTACACCGCTCCAATCTCCTTATGCTCTGTGATGGCGTGGCTTATACACATTGCCATGTCAATCACGAATATCAAGAATGTGCGCTTCCAGACCCCATCTTCATCATCCAGGGAGTTCAACATTTTAGGTGGCCCATCATTGCCATCGATGACTCCGACGAAGACGATGCAGGTGACGATGACAACAATGATGATGACGACGAGCATGAAGAGGAAGATGAGGCTTTCACTCCCTTTCATTCATGAGTGGCACCGCGGAAGCGTCCCCGCTTCCACCCGGGTGCATCATCCTCTTCGCAGCCTCCACCACCTCAGCCCTCTCAGCAAGGAGAGGATGCCAATTCGATGCAGGGAATGCACTCGATGATGTAGGAGATTCAGCAGACCCAGCAGTAGCACACTACTTCTTTCGCCGGTATTCAGGATACCACAAACTGGATTTTCGTGAACCAACCGTCCATCTATGAGAACGAGCACCTCCTCCTCACCAACCAACAGAATATTCATGACAGGTTGCATAGGATGGAGATGTAGCAACAACCTTTCTACAACAACTATTTGAGCCAGAACTACTTCGGGGGATATCCTCAACCTCCGCCCATTCCCCCGTATGATCAAAATTTTCAGGGGAAGTATCCATCATGGGACCCCTCCGCCCCACAGTACCCGCCAACACCTGAGCAATGATTGGTATCACTGTTCCACCTTTTAAGATTGTTTTTGACTATGAGGCCATAGTCGAATTCAAGCTTGGGGGGGAGATGGAACAACTTCTATATTTTTCTATCTTTTACTTTTAGTTTTTATCATTTATTGCCTTTTCTTTTGTTATTGCTATTTTCTTAGTTTTTAGGATCCACACTCTATCTAGTGTATCTGTGGTTGTCTAATGTAATGTGTCATCTCTGTGTTTGTCACATGGGAATCAGGGGTCAATTTGAAAAAAAAATTAGTGAATTTGCAAGCTTGTTTTGTTCAAACTTGAGCACATGACTTATGAAAATAATTGGGTTTATCAACTTTAAAATAGAAGACCACAACTGTACATGCCTATGATTCACAAAAAGTGGACGGAATTGGTTGTTTGAGCCTAAACTGACCAAATGGTAATGAGACCTTAATCTGAAATAAGAGAGATAAACCTCTTAACTGTTACACAGGTCAGTAAGGAGGGACATATAATATTTTCCAATGGTTCGGCAAATTAATCTTGTGATCTATCCACCCCATCATTTTCATATTCCACCATAAGAATTGGAAGCACATTACGGGTTTTCATCTTTTGATTGCATAGCATTTAGGTAGGATTGTATTTTAGTTAGATTTTGCATAAAGAAATGGAAAATGAAAAAAATTGTAGATGAATCATGCATGCACACATTCTTGAGTGTGTGTCATCAAAGTTGCATAGCTGATCTCATGTAGTGCATTTTGACTTATCTTTGCGCATATAGGACAGTATGTGCCTTATTTCTTCTGAAAAATCAGAGAAGCAGGTGACTTGCTCTATACTCTCTGAAATTAAGTTGTAATTCCTCAAGGATAACAGTTAAGTGAAAATAAGCCCGAAAAAGAAAAAAAAAAGAAAAAAGAAAATTTTTTGGAAAATATTGTACATTTTGCAGTAGCCAATTTGAGAGAAAGAAGGTCTTGGAAAAAAAGAGAACAAAAAAAACAAGGCTGATTTTAGAGGGAGAAAAGAGCTTGTCTCACCCGTATAATAGGAAGAATAAGCACATTATGTAGTGTGTAGACATTCTATCTCGCATGAGATGGAGTAGTAGGAACATGCATCATTCCACCTAAAATGTAGGCATTAGGGCATTTTCATTTGCATATGCAGCATTTAGGTCATTATTGTTATTTGTGCATGTTAAAACTGTATTGTGTTTCCATTTCTTCCACAACCACCTATTCCATCCACCCATTGCTTGAATTGGTAGGCCACCGTGATTATCTCCTCACTCATTAATATCAGGAGAGCTGCTTCCATTTAGATGGTAGTTAGGAAATGAGAAACGTAGATAGAAGATCACAAAGATGCACCAAGCATGAACCAGAGGATTTTATTATGTTAACTGCCTTATGTGATAGTGTTCATCAATCTTGGGGTAGACATCTCTTATGGATGATCATTGTCGCCTAGAGGGTAATTATCATTCTGTGGTTAGTGAGGGCCGGAATGTGAATGTCTGGTGGGGATCATATGGCAAGGTCTGTTGTGATAATCTGTTCTTTAGTTGACCCTCGCAATTCTATTCTAAAGTTTTGTTGCTCGAGGATGAGCAAAGTTTAAGCTTAGGGGAGTTTTATGCGAGGATTTTGAATCGCATTTATAGACTTGTTTTACATGTGTTTTATGTGTTTATTGGTCATTTTGGTGGTTAATATCACATGATTCACTTACTCTAGTCTATAATCTCTTTTTGTATCAAATCTCTCATATTTTATCTTTTTGAACACAAATAATTATAATAATGGGCTTTAGCTTAGCTGATTTGGTTTTGTCTTGCAATTCAGGAAAAATGAGTATACACAGCTGTCGATACCATCGACCTGTGTCGATGGTATCGACGCAGTCACAGTGAGACAGTCGCAAGGAGCCAAGATGAGTCGATACTATCGACATTGAAGTCTATGGTATCGAGATACCTTCAGCGAGCCAACAATCACCCTGTCGATACTATCGACACAAAAGTCGATACTATCGACGTTCTAAAGCTTTAGTGTCGGAAAGGTGATAAATCTGACGCCTAAGGGTGTCGATACCATCGACCCACGTCGATGGTATTGAGTCTACATCAGGCGGAATGACAGAGAAGAAAGAAAGCTTGTTGATATCATGATGAGTCGATACCATCGACTCGCGTCGATGGTATCGACGCCGTCAGATTAGTTTTTGTTCCAAATCGGCCCATATCCGACGACGGTGATATTTCGACGATCTAATTTGGTATTTATACCTAATGACGGCGGCCAGGAGCTAGATATCATGTCATTAGCCACTGCACACATCCCAAGGAGAGTTGGAGAGGAGAACGGAGCCCAGAAGCATGCCCAGATCGTTCCGAGAGCCGTAGAAGTCGTTTTCCACCGCCGGAAGGTAGTAGATCACACACTCTACATCGAGGAACGCTTGGATCTTCTCCGTTCAGGGGTTTACATCACTTCATCCACATTTTTCTTCATGTTTTCCCTTTCTTCCACCATGTCTTTCTCTAAGATGAACATGTGGGGCTAATCCCCTTTGTCTTTAGGACCGGGAGTAGCCCGGGTAATCGTTGTATGACATTTTTATCATAGTGATTCATATTTTGTCTTTTAAATCCGTGGTGTGATTTCATTTTCTCCATTATATCATTATGACTGATCACCCTAATGATAATCTAATACCTTTAATTGCTTTGAAAGAGGAATTAATGTTTGAAAAGAGATGAAATTCACATTAACTCATAAATTCCTTGAACAAGGTGATGTACGATTAATGGTGGAAACCCAAAGGTTGATTCTAATGCACCTAATTTAGGGTATAGGTTACTACGACAGTGGAACCGACCTAGACTTAGGTAGTGAATTGTATCACGACAGTGAACAATTCTGACTACAGGCCACCACCCGGAATGAGAGATGAATTTGATTAACTATATAGAAATAAATACAATGAGAACCTGCGGTGAAACCGCAATCCTAAAGATTCCCATTTAAATTGATTAAACTAAACATTTAATCGATTGCTTTATTTTATTTTATTTTTTTCTCTTTTTCAATCAATTCTCCAAACCTGTTTAACCGGTCTAGCTAATTGCGAACAGTTAGTAATAGTCTACCGATAGTTCAGTGTCCCTGTGTTCGACTCGGGCCTCACAAGGCCTATATTACTCTAACGCGTGCACTTGCGTTCTACGCTCGGTAAAATTGTATCAACACTATAGCTTTTCAGGAAGCCGTGGACCAAACAAAGGAATGAATTAATAATTTTGGGCCACAAAATGAAAAAAAACAAGAAGACAACGAAAAGGAAGTTATTAACTCAACTTTGACAATCTAGAGAATGCTCAAGGGAGGCTATGATGTGCATATGGACCAAAGGTGCAACTACATTTAAAGAATAAGTAAAATAAATGTCACGAGAGGAAGAATAAGATTGGAAACTGAAGAGTCACCTGAACTGTCTCAAGAACGGCGATGTTGATACAAAATACTTTCCTATATCCTTTAAGAAAGGGAGGAGAGGAGAAATCATTTCAACCTTGAAGTGGAACTAAGGGGAGAGGATCTCACACAGACAAGGATATAAAGGAAGTGGTTATATTTAAGATATTTGTTCGCCTCCGACTAGATTTTTATTTAGGAGCATGTTGATGCACGCCCTACACATTTTACGGGAGTACATGAACAAATAATGATAAGATAACTTGTTATCCCAAGAGAGACAGAAACGTACAAAGTGTATTAGATGATTTAAACATACATAGTGCTAAGGATGATGGATATGAAGTGTTGTCCAAAGAAATTGAAACTGTATCAAGACATCCTTTGGTCCATAGAAGATGCTATTAGAGGTCTCCCTCTAAGAAACTCTATGTGCAACTTCACCATCATTATTGTCACCAAGAATAAGACCAATCTTATTTAACAATCTTAGTCTTGAGATCGTATCCAATATATTATTTATAAAGGATAACATCATTTAGGGCACGTTTGGTTAGCCAGATTTACAAAAATCATGTATTCTGTCCATCTGACGTTTCTAAAATTCTGCATTCACAAAATCCCATAAAATAAAATGTTATGTTTGGTTTGCTGGATTTTATGTGTGTAAAATTAATTTTTTTTCGTATCTGTTGTCCTGCCCATGTTGGATTTTAGCGTCCAGGAAATTTTTGATGGAGACCAAACTATGAGATTCTTATATGTCTTAAAATCTCAGGATTAGTCCCATTTCTCTAATCCTGCAAACCAAACATAAAATCTACAAAACCGGAGTCCAAAATACAATCCAATATGGAAAAATTCAGGTAACCAAACATACCCTTACACGTACATGGGTTCCTCTTTATGGAAGTGCTTTTTCCCAATGAGTATAATATACAATAACATTATTAAAACTCAGGAAATTATATATCCAAATTGGAAGCATTGTGGCTTCCCAAAGTATGGGGATTAATATTGGTTTAGGCAATGTTTATGATAACAAGTCTTGCGAATGTGTTCCAGACACAATTAGAAAAGTGAGGATACCAAATAATATGATCAAATATACTACAAACTCACTTATATGATGTGAAATTAATATTCTATAGAATGGTGATTTTTCTTTCTACGTGCAAGTCTACCAGATGCATCCAGAAAGGGGATCCACTCTCTCCTTTCATGTTAGTTTTATGCTTGAAAAGACTAACCTAACTTATTGATGGAAATGTTACTTACGAAATGTGGAGACCTATTGAGGAGGCAGCAAAATCCAGAATCATTTTTCACCGGTATATAATTGACATTTTTTTTGAACCCTTCGTAGAGTAGATATAAGCCATAATGAAATTTTAAGATACCTTCACTAAAAACTCATCATCAATTCATATCCAAAAATAAGTCAATGAATTACTTGTCCTTAGGGTAATAACAGCCAAATAAGAGTACAATTTAACATGCTCATCTTTTATACCATCCATTTTTATTCCTTAATTACTTTGCATCTTGTTTACATGATGAACCATTCTTTAGTGCAAGGGGTTAAACACATTCTTTAATTTGGTAAACATGATTCTCTAACTTTTCTAAAATTTTAATTAAATAAATGCTTATCAATAATTATTGATAAATTATCTATCCTTAGAATCTAAGCATAGGGAATATATAATTACACATATCAAAATGAATATTACTTAGATGATTGAATTCCTTCACATCGAATTAGGAAACACTCATCTTTGTGTTAGATTTTGAAAATAAATATAGAAAGAAAAGTAAGAACAAACCTATACAAAATTCTAATTCAAAAACACTTCTGGGATATATGTGTATTATTTTTTCTAGGCTCAATGATTATATGGGTTCTGAGTTTTTTCCATTTTTTTCAGCATGAGTACTCATGCACCTTAAGTTGCGGTCTCCCCTAATCAGTTACTTCAAGGCCAGGCTTCTACTTTTAGGAGTCATATGAAGGATGGGTATTTATATCCTCCACCATACTCATGTTTCTCCACGACTCTACAATCTTCATATTACCTTTTTCTCTCAACTCATCAATAGATCTCATCCTAGCACATCTAATGTGATCCACCGACCTAATAAACTCGATAAATATTGGGTTTCTTCAAATCTGGACTCTACCCACACCCTGAGAATATATACTTTTCAACCTACACTCATTACATACCTTCTCTCATCCTCATCCTATATAGGTAAACATTAAAAAACCATCTAACAACTATCAAAAACCCTTTGCAGACATTGCTTCAACCCCATCCAGCCACAAACCAGCCATACAAATCTTGCCATACTGCTACATGTAAGATCTATGGGATGAAGATGTATGTGTGTGTGGGGGGGGTTGTCGAAATGAGCTATAAAACTTAAACCAAACTTATTATACCTTCAAATTATTATCACGTCAAATGCAAAAAGTAAAATAAGAAAGGTTGAGAGATATCCAACAATCATAAATTTAAAGAAACTACTTAAAGTAGTTTTGGATCCAACGGTCATAACTCTACCACTTAGAGAGGTCAACCTCTAGGATTTTTAAACCTTGAGTACCACTTTGTATTCCACCACATGAGCACACACCAAGAGACCACTGATTTATAATCAAAAGTAACTAGATTCCTATTCCAGGAAAAGGAGTGAAGAACCTTTCAAGGGTCTTATATATCCCTACCTAGGTCCACTACCATACACATTCCTTAGCTATGGGAAAGTGTCTATCAAATTGTTATTAGAAAATGTCATAAGGAGGAGATATTCAGAAAATAAAATTAGAACTATCTCTCTTACAATTAAGCTATTTACTATAATTAACATAGAAAGTTATCAAGCTCAAGGGAATAATTAAGGGATTTATGAGGTACAAACTCTCAACTATAGCATAGGAGACAACCTTAGGAAGATCCCATATTGGTCCTGTATATAATTAGAGTACATGAAACTAGACTTGATTAGGATGAATTCTAGCATTTATCTGAGAGTAGGTAGATGTTCAACATGTATATTTTTAGTTATTATCCCCTCTAATGGAAATATTGCATATTATATAAAGCTACAACTATGGTATAGTTTGCAACAATTCACTAGATAATACTCAACTGGTGATAGTAGATGCCAAGCCTTGACTAGGTTACCTAGTCATGCTTCTACTCTAAGAACTCAACTGATACCCTATCTAGGGCATGTGGTCTTTTTGCAGCCAGCTGATGTTTTACAAGACAAATTAAGATTTGTTAGGGATCTAGAAAGAACCTACACATTGTCGTTAACCAAATTTTCAATGGGAAATCTCATCTAGTGGACCTGCTTGTTAATGCTTTTTCTAATTGTCTTGTATGCATTCATAAAATGTTCCAGTTATTAGATGTAATATACACTAATTATTAATTACAAGTTATACACTCATGAAAACTGATCTACATCAAAGTTCTATAGAAAAATATACCTTTCTTCAACTTTCAACTTTGTGCATATATGAATTAACTCTATTTACTCATGACTAGAGATCTTCTCTGGTGAATTAGGGTGACCAAATATGTTTTGAGCCACAACTAAGGGTCTGTTTGGAAATTTTTGGATAAAAATACTTGATTCTCTTTTTACGTCAATGATCTACAGTTAGTTTTACATTCTTGGCATTTTATTATGTTTTTCCTTTCCATCTCTCTCTACTGTTAATTCCTAGTGCAAAAGTTTCATTCTATGGATCTTCTTACTTCTTCCTTCCTCAAATCTCTTTTTTCATGGCTAAAAAATTGATTCAAGGTAGTTTTAGGTAGGGTTCTCTCTTGTTCATGAAAACTCTACAATTTTCTACCCTTTTCTCGCCCATTTGAGGTGTGTAGATATGCATATTAAGATAAGATGATACCTATTCATTTTCTTTCTTATAGATCATGCTAAATTGATCTTTAATGGATAAAAGGCTAATTTTCACCATCTTTCTTGATAAATGAGACATTTATCTTATTCTTATAGATTTTCCTTTAATATCAAAGCATAAAAAATATCTAAATTCTTGTTATATGATATTGTTCTTGCATGTGCATGATATTATAGCCTTGAATATGTGAGTAATGTATGAAATGAAGTATTCGGCCTTGTTTTGTGACTTGATGATTTATATGTCTAAGCTTGCATTGTTCTACCTTGGTATTGTGGGTTTTAATCCTTAGGGGTTTAACATGGTGGATGTGATTTGGGATTTTATCACACAACAAATTCTATAGTAATCAAATCCTATATTTTACTTAACTAAAGTGAGCAACAATCCCAACAACAAGAGGATGCATCTTATCATAGTATAATTTAGGACCGATCGTAGAGGACAATATGTTTAAGAATTATTTAATCGAAGTATCTACAAAAGAACTACTTTTTACAAAAAAAATTGATTATTATTTGATTGTGCTAAGATTTTGATAGAAAGACTAAATAAAACTCTTGATATATTAGTGAATGGAAACACTACGGTGGATGGATTTTACCAACAGTACCTACATTCACTCTCTTACAACATCATACACAACCAATAATAATTTACATTGAGCTTTAATAAACTGATTTTGTTTTAGAATAAGAACCCAGTATAGATATACATCACCCTAGGCTCTCTCTCATATTACCTAGAGAACCGATACCCATCTTAGAACGACCTCAAACTTTGAGAGTTTTATATTTTATTTAGGAATATGATATGAAGATCAAAGTGGAGCAAAGAGTGACATAATATTTGTAACATCCCTGACCTGGGTTATGCCTTAACCCTAAAAGTTTTGCTTAAGTAAGTCATTTAGATTCTTGTCTTTATCTTTTGAAAAGTAATTAAGACTAAAGGAGAGCTTATGTTTCAATTTTGGCCCTATTCAAATAATGTTGAAACAATGTTTTACTTATTTTGGACTAAAGTGCAATTTACCCAATTTGAGGGGTCACTTTGCAAATGTTACATGATAAATGTTCTTCAAGTGTTGAAGCATCATACGAATGAAAATGGTGCTGAGGTATTGCTTCCACAAGCCTGAGCACCAAGAAAGAGCTTATTAAGCAATGTTTGTGCATTAAAAACTAGTTTTGGTGTAATGTACAATTTACCCAAAACCTAGGGTTCAATATGAAAAATACCACTTCTAGAGAGTCCCTAATATTTCTTATATTCAATTAGAGACAAGAAAATCAGAGGGGCATCTCATTTGAATCTTTTGGGGGAGAGAGAATCTTGATATTAAAATAATCAAGATTTAAGCATAATTGAAACCCTAATTCAATTTAATGCAAAAATAAATATATTAATGGAAGTGCTCTTAAAACAAAAATGTGATGGTTGAATTTATATAAGTATGGACGTCCTTGTGCCTTGCAATGGCACCAAAATATCTAAAGTGAGTGGAGAGCCTACTCACATTAGTTAAAGAAAAAGTAATATCCATTAATTTTTGGATATTATTATTATATTGATTAAGGTGCTTAATTGTTTTCTTTTAATTCATGGATAAAGAAGAGGATTTAGAAGGGGAGGATAATGGTTTCGTATTCAAGGGAGTGAGGGGGATAAGTGGCACCAATTTTGGGAATGGAAGGATTATTATAACACTTTCTCTCTCTTGAATTTTCCTTATATACACTCCATTCTTTCACCCATATGAAAGGCTTTTTTGACTCTTCTTTCTTTCCTTGCTTTGGCTGAACACAACGGAGCTTAGGAGCAATAGGAGGACGTGCCCCAACCTGTATGTGAGCTCCTTAATCATCTTCAACCTTGATATCATGGTGGAAATCAAAATTCAATGCTTATTTTCTTCTTTTCTCCATTCAATCTTCAACTTTAGCCATTCTTTTCACTCAAACACTTGAGGACGGACCTTGTGAAGTTGAGAAAGCTTCATTCACCATTAAAGACGTGAAGCTTGAAGCTTGGATCCAACTTTAAAGGTGGGTTATATAACAAGAACCCTTAAATGTTATTATTGATTTCACTTCCTACCATATGTTGAATCTTTCTTCTTTCCCAAAATTCCTTTTGATTAGTTGATGAAATCACCATAAGAATCAGAGTAGTTTTCAAAGGTTTGAAGCTTGAAGATGATAATGTCATCTTAACATACACCTCAATAAATATCATGAGCAAATGGTTTTCATTTTTGATGACCAAACGGTCTCAAGACCGTTTGAGGTCAAACGGTCAATTGCTGGAATGGATGGATGAAGATTCAATGGTTCCAATTGATCTAATCACAATGGTTATAGTGAATTATGATCCATTGATTACAAACCCTAATCGATTGATTGAAGAAACCCTAATTTAGGTCCAATTGGTTTCAATCTGATTTGATCAAATGGTCCCAAACCGTTTGCGGACCAAACGATCTTCAAACCATTTGAGGGACTAGAGGTCAAGACCGTTTAAGGTCTAATGGTCTTCATACCATTTAAGGATGTTGAGACTAAGACCATTTGATGGTCCAACAGTCTTCAAAACCGTTTGGTGAATAAAGAGTTCAAGACCGTTTGGAGGTCAAGTACCTCAAGACCATTTGGAGGTCAAGTACTTCAAGACCGTTTGAAGGTCCAAGACCGTTTGAAGGTCTAATTGGTTGAAACCATGTAAGTACTATTAACTCCATAAGTGGTTGAAGAGCATATCAAGGTTGATTTCAATGGAAGTACCTGTAAAGTACTTAGGTGATTAGTATAATTAGAGTGATTATCACTTGATGTCTATGAAAGTAATAAATCCAATACACCATGATAAACATAGGTGTATGTACTGAGTGAAAGGTTAAGTCAACCTAATAAAGCATGATGGTGATATATGTTCCTAGCACATGGAACAATGATAAGTATGATTTAATACTTAAATAATTCTAAGTGCTCCAAGATATGTGGAAGCATTGACTTAGGGTTTGGATTAATGGGGTAGTCATAAAACCCTAATATAGGGTGATGTTATGTGAAACCCTAATATAGGGTGATGTTATGTGAAACCCTAATATAGGGAGATGTTATGTGAAATCCCAATATAGGGTGATGTTATGTGAAACTTTAATATAGGGCGATGTTATGTGAAATCCCAATATAGGGTGATGTTATGTGAAATCCCAATATAGGGTGATGTTATGTAAACCCTAATTGATCAATATGGGAAACCCTATTCCTAATAATGGAATAGTGACTAACATATTAAGTGAAACACCTAAAGTAGTTGATAATGGATAACCTTATATCAATAATGCCTTAACCCAAGATGAGTCCATATCATTTATAATGGTTGATTGTTGAACAAGGAAGGAGGCTCTAAGAGCTCATCGATTTGGTTGCAATCCAATTACAACTGCCATCACAAGACAATGAAGACATTAGTCATCAAGACCATTCCATTGGGAATGAAGTGGAGTATGCATCGCCATCCTATTCAGACCATCAACTGGAGTCACCATGATTTTTCTGTGAAGACCAACCCACTCTGGGAAACCCTTCATTCTATCCAGATGATCCAGCTGATGAACCAATGGAAGATATGAATCATAGACACGAATGGGTCTATGATGATGATGATGAAGACTCAAAAAGCCAATCAACCTCACAACCAGAAGGTTGGTTTGAGGAAATAGAGTCAAATATTGAACCAGACCAGAGTGACGTCTCTCATATTGAGACTTGTCACTTCACTTTGAGTAGTACGCCAACCATGGTCTGGAACAACTTGTTCGATGACGACGACAATGACAGTCGCTCGACATGGAGCAGTGAGTATACTGACGACGACGAGTTGGAGTAGCACAAGCCACCATTTACACCCTTACCTTTACAAGGTACGGTGGACGTCAAGGGGGCAAGATGGACGGTTCACTACAACATGACTGCTGAGCATGAAGACACCCCTGACTCCACGCTAGGTGATAAGCTTGGGGTGGTAGAACCACAAACAGATTCTTCAGGGGGTACTTCTTGCATAGAAGATGATTGGATGACTCAGACTATACATGAAGTTCTATCTGAGCATCCAACCTCAAGCGTAGAGATGGAGAGAGAATATATGAGTCCTCAAGATGATGTCCAACCTCTCTCATCCATCTCATCCTGTGTCGACATCTCAGGACTGTCATTTTCAGATTCATATAATGAAAGGTACCCTGAGGATGATATGTCAAAGAATTCATCCCAGTGCGGTTCAAGTCAATTCCTGCACAGTGATGACTTCACCGTGTCATCGGATTTCACTTTTCTTCTTCGGACTCGGCAGGGCCAACACATCCGCCTATTCTACTCACATTATGTGACGGAACCCGTCGGCAAGACACATGTGACACTAGTCCCAAAACTTAGGATTTGGGATCCCAGTGTCGATATTGTGGGACAACCACCCCCTTTTCTCTTACCCACCCTCCCACCCTTTTATTAAAATAAATTCTTCTTTTTATTTTTTTATTACTTAGTTTCTTTCCTCTAACTATTTTTATATCCTTGCATCCATGCATCATCTTTAGAACTTCAATAACTGTTGTTAATATCATGCATTCTTGCCTTACTATTTCAAGTTTAAGTCTTGCTCGAGGATGGGCAAAATTTTAAGCTTGGGGTGGTGGGCTTCGCCCTTCTTTCTCTTCACCCTTCTTGCATGCATGTTTGTTTCCTACATTTAGTTTTAAATTTTCAATTTTTTTTTGCTTTTTAGCTTTGAAATTATGGCTATATGGTGCAAATCTAACAGACAAATGCTTGACTTTATGCCTAGATGCATAGTTTTCATCTTAAAAATTGCTTGACCTTTTGCTTGACTTGCTCTTTGACTCTTTCCTTGAGTTTGGTAATAAATCTAAGGTTATGTCCCTTTTTAAGCTTAAAGCTAAATTCCCTTGATATATGTTGTGAATGGCGAATCCATGGTTAAGGACCGTTGGTATGAGCTAAAACATGATCAAAGAATCCTAGTTGCGCACTCACAAGCTTGCCTCTGTTCTAAGGGTTCTTGAATCATAATTGTAACTTCTCACACAGGTATCAAGCGGAGTATGATGAGCTTTGAGATATGATCGTGGCAAAGTGTTTTACTTGATGGACTATGTGCCTTCTCACATTAGATTGAGTCAAAAAGATGAAAAATATAAAAATGTGCAAAAGAGGCTTGGCCGCCCACAAAATCCCAAAATATCTATATAGTTCTCACCCAAGCCTACAAATAGAATGAAGATGATAAAAGCCTGAGTGTGAACAACAAAAGAGTGTTGTTTTCTCTTTTAGAAGATGTAAGGACCCTGACCTCTGTTTAGGGCTTATCCTGTTTGTTTTGCTTAACTCTGATGCTTAGTTGGTTGCTAATCACCTTTAGCAGGTGATTAGGGTTGGTTGCTGCTTGTTGAGAGCTAGAGGTGCTACTTGCAATTAACCCAAGTCTAGGGTTTGTGGACAAGTTTGTCACCTTGAGAGGTGTTCCTCCCTCTCCTTGCTTCCTCTAGTGTTGAGAGGAAGGTTTGGGCCTGTTGCTTGAGTTCCTTGGGATTTGTTGAGCCTTGTTGGGCTTTGTTGTGCTTTGTTTTTGCTTCTTTGGACCTTGTGTCGGGAAAGAGTGCCCTGTGTCGGCCTTGGTGTGTCGGCCTGTGCTTGTGTCGGCCGGTGGTGTGTCGCCCACGATCTGTGTCGGCCATGGTGTGGGTGTGTCAGCCATGGCATAGAGGTGTGTCGCCCATGGACCCCTTTGACCTTCTTTGGCCTCGTTTGTGTCACCACTAGTGGACACTTGGTGCTTGATGCTTGCATGTGGAAATGGCCTTGGACATGTGTTTAGGGCATGTTAGAGTGGTGGCATTTCTCATGGACAAGTGTCCCTAAGTGGGCGACACCTTGCCTTGTTTTTCCTTGTTTTCTCCTCCATCCCCTTCTATATATGCGTTTCCTTTCCCTTGCTAAGGATCCCTTTAGTTCCTTAGTCTCCCTTTCCCTTGGTGCATGACACCCTCTCTTCTTTTGCAAGCTTGGTGGCCAATCCTTGCCTTGGAGTGTCCTTCTTCCTCTAGTGGTGGCCGAACCCTAGAGTGCCTTGCCCTTCTTCCTTGGTGGTGCATGGAGCTAGGAGCTTGGAGCTTGCTTGAGGCGGGTTACATAACTCCTAATCCTAACTACATTACCATCTTCTATGTTCTTGTTTATATGTTGCTCATGATCGGATAAGTATGTTGTTAGTTTAGTTTCTTGCTTAGTTACACCTTGTTGGCCGAACCTATGTTCTAGGGTTTCTTGGTGAGAAACACTCCTTTCTCTCCTTGGTCTAGAGGAGTGAGCTTGAGTTCTAGTAATATGGCCAATACCCCTCTCTCATTTAAGTTGAGAGGTGAGCTTGTGTTCTAGTTGCTTGAGCAACAACCTCCTCTCACCATGGACTTGAAAGGTGAGCTTTGTGGTGGTTGTTCCTTGTGTTGCCCGATTGGTGATAAGGGATGTGCAAGACCCCTCTCTCTTAGTTGTTGAGAGGTGAGCCATCTTCTGGATCCATTAGGGTTTGGTTCCCTTGTGCTTAAGGTTGATGACGACCTTGTGGAGTTGCATCTTGACCGTTATGATCTTGGGGGAGGTGCTGCCCGATATCCCTCTTGACCTTGAGCCTTGGACGACACATGTTGTGGCTGTGTCGGGCATTGCACTTGGTCCCTGCCTTGAGTGTGTGTCGGGCATCACACCTTGATGAGTAACCTTCCCAATACACTTAGCCTATGTGATGGTGTGAGGCCATTGTTCGTTGAGGTGTGGAGCTTGTTAGCTAGTTTGTGGGGTTGTATCGGGCGTCAGGCTCCTAGTTGTTGACCTTTATATGTCGGGCGTCACACAACAGGTCCTTGTTGCCCGATATACCTGACCTGTGGTGGTAGCCTAGTGGCCATCATACCTTAGACGTTATGGAGTTGTGGTTAGCTAAGTGTCAGGCGCCATGGCGTTGTGGTGATGCCGACAGAGCGTCACCTAGTATCCCCAAGCCGTGGCTTATAGATTCCCGTTGCACCTGGTGAGTGACACGCCCATAGGCTCAGTTGCTCGATAGGCTTCATGGCTGTTGTAACCCTATTACCTGATGCAACTTTGCCTGACTTGAGGTGCACGATATGCATGGCTGCACGGCATGCTTGGTTCCCTGATGCATAACGCGCCGCACACAACACAGCGTTGCACGCTACACACTAGATGTTAATCGTTATGTGTTCTAGTGTTGGGAGATAAGGGAGAGTGCCCTGCCCGATACCACCTTTGGTGAGGAAAGTGAACACTTCCAGTGAGGGTCTTGATCCTTCTGTAAAACATCTACGCTAGATCTTGTCTATGTAGTCACGTTTGGGTTATTTTGATCTATGATATGCTTGTTGATAACTAGGCTAGTAGCTCACACCTATGTAATTTGACATGATGCTACATCTGCTTATGATCATCTTGAATCATTTGTATAATGTTGAGTAAATGATAAGCATGTAATATTCCTTGCTTAATGATGTGACCTATGCTTATGATCCCTAGTTGAGGCATGATTGATAAAGCATATAATCATCAATGTCACCCTATGTTGATAGTATGATCTTTGTGTTAGTCTATGATGATTGTTCATACTAACCATGTAGGTGTTCCATACTGATGCATAGCCAGGTAAAGGGCTATGAGATATATATGTAATTGAGTAACACTGCTTTAATAATTACTCTTGATGATGATATATCATATATGATGTGATTGGTCTGTGGACTCGAGATTGGCTAAAGTGCCTAAGTTGATGAGAATGCCTTGAGAGGCAGTGACACTATGTGATAAGGGATTGAGATCCCATGGCAATGTGATGATCCTTGAGATGGATCTAGATGATTAGCAAGAGGCCAAGTGATAACATGTAATGTTGAATCCTGGTGATGGATCAGGATGATGTTGATTACAATAAAAGCATAATATTGAGTTTCATAATGTTTATTCTTGTTATAGTTTGCATGTTATACAACTTGGTTGAATCTTGCAATCCATATAAAAGATACTAATTAATCACAGTGGAATATATCATGTAGTTTGCCCTGGACATAGATCCATCATCGTCAGAAGTTGGTGATGGTGAAATGGGTTCTCCTGTGGGTTAACTCGGAGCGCATATTGTTGAATATGCGAGGTTTCTCCTAGCCTAAAATAATGAGGATTCGAGTGCAGATACAGTTGCAGACTCAGGATATGTATAGAGTATGGTGAATAGGCCCATGGCTCAGGTTATGTGATATGGGAGCATGAATGCATTCATGGCTCAGAGCACGATGAACAGGCCCGTGGCTCAGTTTCATTAGCACCGAGACATGTACCGATGCGGGCTAGGCAGAGGGTAGCCTGCGAGAGCTGACCCTATGGCTGAGGCCACTTAAGCATGAGACTACGGTCCTGCTTGTGTTGTACTCGTACACTGACCACGAGGTGGGAGGTCATGGAGTCTGGCTCTTCCTTTAACCTTGTATGGCACCGGCTTGGGTTTCGCAACTGAAGGTTGGATTTGAGCGGTACGACTCACTTCCTCAGGGCATAATAATACGTAATCCAGCCAAATAGTATTTACTGCTTAAGGCAAAACACGGAACATTGGTTGAGGCCTTGTTTGTGTAGTTAAATTTTTTATACTTGCAGTTACTTATACATTCTTTCTAATATATAGTAAGATCTCGTAAATCTTATCTTGTTAATCATGTTCCCTAAAAGAGATATTTGGTGATATGCCTTCCATACAACATGGTAAACTTGATGGTATGAATAGCTTTGCTATATAGACTGCTCTTGTTATACCTTATCAGTTACGTGCTATTGTTGCTTTCATCCTTATATGGTTTTATGGTTTCGGCGGGGAGTTATGTTTCTCGCTGGGACTGTGTGTCTCACCCCGCTGGTTTGTAACCTTTTTAGGTAGTCGAGCTAGACGTGGTGGTGGTCGCGGAGTTGCGGCCGAGCAGCAAGAAGAGCAGTAGAAGGCAAGAGATGGACATGCTGATGTTTTGGTCATTCTGTTGTAGAGTCTTAGAGTCATCCCTGTACTCTCAGGTCCTTGGAGGTGTTTTGACGTTGTTTCACGATGTATAGTCGTTGATGTTTTGTATATCTTGCTGTTGGACGCATGTGGGCCTTTATGTATGTATAAACAGGTGATGAACTCATTTGATGACAGGACAACTGATCTCCTAAGATGTGGACACGTATTAATGTCTTGTAAATGTTTTTATAACATGTTTCCTTGCAGGAGGAGGACCTAAATGTAATAGTTTCTCAGTTATTCCGCTTTCTGCGATCCATTTTATTTAACTCGCGTTTTTGGTAATCTGTGGTTTATGGTGATTTTCGCACGTTTTTGCCAACACCTCGTTGTCTGTGTGATAGCAGGATGTGTTGCCACAAGTTTGGTATCAGAGCTCTAGGTTCGCTGAGTCTACATGGATTTAGGACTAGGTTGTGTCTATTCTTGTGAGTCTTCCATATTTTCTTACATTCATCTTCTGCCCTCAGCGGAAGAAAAGCCAAGATGTCTGGAAACCATGAAGAACATGCTTCCAAGAACAACGATGCTGCATCATTTGATGGAGCTTTTGGTCGGGCATATGAAGATCGGGTGCCTGAGGTCCCCCAACCTGACCCAACCATTCTTGAACACCCTGCCTATCAACAGCTTATGGGGTAGATGATGGCTACGATGAATCTCATGGTAGAGAGACTGCCAGTGCCTTTGCCGAGAGCACATGATCCCCATGGTGAAACATCGGGTATTGGGAAGACCTTTGAGCGGCTTCACTGAGTCAGAGCTTCAGATTATGCTGGAACGACTGATCCAACAGATGCAGATCTTTGGCTGACAAGTCTTGAGAAGGCTTTCTGGATCCTTGACATCCCCAAAGCAGATAAAGTAAAGAACGCCATCTACCTTCTGAAAGATAGTGCTGGTCACTGGTGGACCATCGAGGAGGAGAAGTGACCTGGTGAGGTGATCAGTTGGGAGGTTTTCCGGCCCGAGTTCATCAGTAGATACTTTCCGAAGACATATCTGGATGAGAAGATCAGTCAGTTCGAGCGCCTGTGCCAAGGAATGATGAACATCACCGAGTATGAAGCCAAGTTCATGTACTACTTGAGGTTTTGTCCTCACATGGCAACGACAGATGATGAGCAGATCAGACATTTTGAGAAGGGCCTGAGTGCTGAGCTGACAACACCTGCTTCTGCGCTAGAGAACCGGGAGCGGTTTGCTATGGTTGTGGAATCTGTCCATAGGATCGAACGATCAGTTAAGGAGAAAACAGAATCCATGTCTAAGAAGAGGCCTACTCAGTTCCAGGGAAAAAGGTTTGGTGGCTTCAAGAAGCCAATGTTTTCAGCACCTTCCGTGATGAGAGGTTCCAGTGTACCGTCACAGTGGTCTCCGAGTAAGGGAAGATGTTAAGTTGCTTCACCGTCAAGGGAACATAGTACAACTTCTGTGGCAGTGCAGGGCCAGCTAGGCCACGGTTGGAAGATAGGTCATGCCATCTTTGTGGTCAGATCGGGCATTTCAGGTTCAACTGCCTGAATAGAGATGTTGAAGTGACACAGCAGCCGAGGCAGAACCAACAAGGGTCAGATAGACATCAGCCCAGTGGTAGCAGAGGGTGAGGACGTGGTCAAGCGTCACAAGCGGGATTGTCTACCCAAGGAAGAAGAGGATGTGGATAGCAAGCAACGACTCGATTCTATGCTATGAGTCAGCCAGAGGCGATAGTCAACCCGCAAGTAGTGACAAGTAAGATGGAGTTATTTCATTCTGATATGTCTTCTTCTTCCTTTATATCTGTTCTGATTGACCCGGGTGCTACACACTCCTTTATCGCCTATAGTATGCTTGAAAACTGTCGTTTACCTGTTAGATGTAAGAAAGATAGCTTGTTGTTAGAAACCCCTCTTGATGGTTCCTCGATGCTTCGAGAAGAGTGTCCATCTTGTGTCTTATCTTTCTCGGGACATAGTATACAAGTGGATCTTATACCACTTGATATGCATGGTTTTGATGTTATCCTTGGGATTGATACCTTAGAGAAGTATAAGGTTGTTTTGGACTATGGTTCTAAGCAAGTTGTGTTTGATAATGATGGAGAGAAGTGGGTCTTCCAAGGAGACAAGAAGATTCTTCCGACATGTCTGGTATCAGCTATGGTGGCAAAGAAGTTGCTACATCAAGGATGTGAGGCGTTCTTAGCTCACGTGGTGGATACCATTATGGATACCAAGGAGAAAGGTCCTAGCCTGGAGGAGGTGTCGGTTGTCCAAGAGTTTGCGGATGTGTTTCCTGATGAGTTCCCTGGTGTTCCTCCACCCCGAGAGATTAATTTTGGGATCAATCTGGTTCCAGGAACACAACCAATTGCACATACACCGTATAGGATGGCTCCAGTAGAGATGGTAGAGCTTAAGAAGCAGTTACAAGAGTTGTTGGATAAAGGTTTCATCCGACCGAGTACGTCGCCTTGGGGTGCTCCAGTGTTGTTCGTCAAGAAGAAGGACGGGTTGATGCAGTTATGTATAGATTAGCGACAGTTGAACAAGGTCATGATCAAGAACAAGTACCTTTTACCGAGGATAGATGATCTATTTGATCAGTTGTGTGGTGCTATAGTATTTTCAAAGATCGATCTACGGTCTGGATATCATCAGTTGAGGATTAAAGTGGATGACATACCAAAGTCAGCTTTTAGGACGAGTTATGGTCACTTCGAGTTTGTGGTTATGCCGTTCGGGCTAACCAATGTGCCTGCTGCTTTCATGGATCTGATGAACTGAGTGTTCCGTCTGTTCCTAGATCAGTTTGTTGTAGTCTTTATAGATGACATCTTGATCTATAGTCAGGACAAGCAAGAGCATGAGCGACATCTTCGACTGGCGTTGACTCTTCTTCGCCAACATCAGCTGTATGCCAAGTCCAGTAAGTGTGAGTTCTGGTTGGAAGAGGTGACTTTCTTGGGTCATGTGATATATGCAGAAGGAGTCAAGGTGGACCCAAAGAAGGTGGAGTCTGTTGTAGAATGGGAACAGTCGAAGACGCCGATCGAAGTTCATAGTTTCCTGGGTTTGACAGGATACTACCGGAGGTTTATCAAGGACTTCAGTACAATTGCGTTGCCGATGACGAAGTTGACTAGAAAGGATGTACCTTTTGTCTGGGATGATCATTGTCAGCAATCTTTCCAAAGTTTGAAGGTGAAGCTGACTAGTGCTCCAGTATTGGTGCTGCCAGAGCCTGGAAAGGGCTATGTTGTTTTCTGTGATGCTTCCAAGAAATGTTTAGGTTGTGTGCTGATGCAGGAGGATCACGTGGTTGCTTTTGCTTCGCAACAGCTTAAGAAACACGAGGAGAACTATCCGACTCATGATTTGGAGTTGGTAGCAGTGGTTCATGCGTTAAAGATTTGGAGACACTATCTTTACGGGGAGGTATGCCATATCTGTACCGATCATAAGAATCTGAAGTTCATCTTTTCACAAAATGAGCTAAACATGCGACAACACCGATGGATGGAGCTAATCAATGATTACGACTGCACCATCGAGTATCATCCTGGTAAGGCGAATGTGGTAGCTAATGCGCTTAGCCGAAAGTCTTCTTCTTTTTCTTCAAAGAAGGCACAGTTGAGTTCCCTAGTATGCCATAGATGGGATATGTTTGTTTCCTTGCGGCAGATGAATGTGCAAATGGATGTTTCCTTGTTAGCTGGGCTTTTAGCACATATGCAAGTCAAGCCTACGCTGAGACAACAGATCAAAGATGCACAGCAGACAGATGACACAGTACAGTTGATCAGGTTAGAGTTCGATAGTGAAAAGCGTAATGGGTTCCATGAGTCCGAGGAAGGACTAGTTTGCTATCATGATAGGATGGTGGTCCCCGATGCTGATGATCTGAGGAAGTTAGTGCTCGAGGAAGCACACACGTCAATGTATGCTATGCATCGAGGAGTCACCAAGATGTATCATAGTCTGAAGGACTTGTATTGGTGGCCCAGTTTGAAGAAAGATGTAGCGGAGTTTGTGGCTAGATGTGCAGTATGTCAGCAAGTTAAGGCTGGACATCAGAAGCCGGCATGTACGTTACAACCCCTGTCGATACCGTAGTGGAAATGGGATCATATATCCATGGATTTCATAGTTGGTCTACCCAGGACAACTAGGAATCATGATTCCATTTGGGTAATAGTGGACAGATTGACGAAGTTTGCCCATTTCATACCTGTCAAGACAACATATACAACCGAGAAGCTTTCTCGAGTATACGTAGATGAGATAGTGTGGTTGCATGGTGTGCCAGTAACGATAGTTTCCGATAGAGGTCCGCAGTTCATGAGTCATTTTTGGGAACAGTTGCACAAAAGCGTTGGGAACACAATTGAGATTCAGTACTGCTTTCCACCCGCAGACAAATGGACAGTCTGAGAGGACTATTCAGACTTTGGAGGATCTCCTTTGGGCTTGTGTTTTGCAGTTCCTAGGTAGTTGGGACATACATCTCAGTTTGATAGAGTTTACCTACAACAACAGTTACCAACGGAGCATTGACATGGCTCCTTATGAGGCCTTATATGGCAGAAAGTGCAGATCTCTGTTGTGTTGGTATGAGTCTGGTGAATATCAGCTTCTGGGTCGTGAGTTAGTACAACAGACAACAGAAAAGATCAAAGTAATACAACAACAGTTGAAAGTGGCACAGGACAGGCAGAAGTCTTATGCAGACAATCACCGACGACCTTTGGAGTTCCAGGTAGGACACAAAGTGTATCTTAAAGTCTCGCCATGGAAAGATGTGCTAAGGTTTGGCCGGAACGGCAAGCTAGCACCCAGATTTATGGGGCCATACCCAGTCATAGCCCGTATGGGCAAGGTAACTTACGAGTTAGAGCTGCCGCCAGAGTTGCGCAGGTTACATCCAGTGTTCCATGTCAGTATGTTGAAGAAAAGTCATCCAGATTTAGGAATAGTGATACAGCCGGTCGAGGTTGAGCTTGATGAAGATGTGACCTACGAGGAAGGTCCTATGGTGATCCTTGACAAGAGAGTTAAGAAGCTAAAGAGAAAGGACCAGGTTCTTTTGAAGGTTCTTTAGCATCATCGTGGCGTTGAGGAAGCCACGTGGGAGCTTGAGGAAGAGATGAGGAGGAAGTATCCCATGCTTTTTCCTTCGGGTTTTGAGGATGAAATCCCTTTGTAGAGGGTTAGCTTGTAAGGACCCTGCCCTCCATTTAGGGCTTATCCTGTTTGTTTTGCTTAACCCTGACACTTAGTTGGTTGCTAATCACCTTTAGCAGGTGATTAGGGTTTGGTTGGTGCTTCTTGAGAGCTGGAGGTGCTACTTGCAATTAACCCAAGTCTAGGGTTTGTGGGCAAGTTTGTCACCTTGAGAGGTGTTCCTCCCTCTCCTTGCTTCCTCTAGTGTTGAGAGGAAGGTTTGGGCCCATTGCTTGAAATCCTTGGGCTTGGTTGAGCCTTGTTGGGCCTTGTTGTGCTTTGCTTTTGCTTCTTTGGACCTTGTGTTGGGCAAGAGTGCCCTGTGTCGGCCTTGGTATGTTGGCCTGTGCTTGTGTCGACAAGTGGTGTGTCGCCCAGGGTCTGTGTCGGCCATGGTGTGGGTGTGTCGGCCATGGCATGGAGGTGTGTCGCCCATGGACCCCTTTGACCTTCTTTGACCTCGTTTGTGTCACCACAATTGGACACTTGATGCTTGATGCTTGCATGTGGCAATGGCCTTGGACATGTGTTTAGGGCATGTTAGAGTGGTGGCATTGCTCATGGACAAGTGTCCCTAGGTGGGTGACACCTTACCTTGTTTTTCCTTAGTTTCTCCTCCATCCCCTTCTATATATTTGTTTCCTTTCCCTTGCTAAGGATCCCTTTAGTTCCTTAGTCTCCCTTTTCCTTGGTGCATGACACCCTCTCTTCTTTTGCAAGCTTGGTGGCCGATCCTTACCTTGGAGTCTCCTTCTTCCTCTAGTGGTGGCCGAACCCTAGAGTGCCTTGCCCTTCTTCCTTGGTGGTGCTTCGAGCTAGGAGCTTGGAGCTTGCTTGAGGCGGATTACATAACTCCTAACCCTAACTACATTACCATCTTCTATGTTCTTTTTTATATGTTGCTCATGATCGGCTAAGTATGTTGTTAGTTTAGTTTCTTGCTTAGTTGCACCTTGTTGGCCGAACCTATGTTCTAGGGTTTCTTGGTGAGCAACACTCCTTTCTCTCCTTAGTCTAGAGGAGTGAGCTTGAGTTCTAGTAATATGGGAAATACCCCTCTCTCGTTTAAGTTGAGAGGTGAGCTTGTATTCAAGTTGCTTGAGCAACACCCTCCTCTCACCATGGACTTGAAAGGTGAGCTTTGTGGTGGTTGTTCCTTGTGTTGCCCGATTGGTGATAAGGGATGTGCAAGAACCCTCTCTCTTAGTTGTTGAGAGGTGAACCATCTTCTGGATCCATTAGGGTTTGGTGCCCTTGTGCTTAAGGTTGATGACGACCTTTTGGAGTTGCATCTTGACCGTTATGATCTTGGGGGAGGTGATGCCCGATATCCCTCTTGACCTTGAGCTTTGGACGACACATGTTGTGGCTGTGTCAGGCGTTGCACTTGGTCCCTACCTTGAGTGTGTGTCGGGCATCACACCTTGATGAGTAACGTGCCTGATGCACTTAACCTATGTGATGGTTTGAGGCCATTGTGCATTGAGGTGTGGAGCTTGTTAGCTAGTTTGTGGGGTTGTATCGGGCTTCAGGCTCCTGGTTGTTGACCTTTATGTGTCGGGCGTCACACAACAGGTCCTTGCTGCCCGATATACCTAACATGTGGTGGTAGCCTAGTGGTCGTCATACCTTATACGTTATGGAGTTGTGGTTAGATAAGTGTCGGGCGCCATGGCATTGTGGTGATGCCGACAGAGCGTCACCTAGTATCCCCAAGCCGTGGCTTATAGATGCTCGTTGCACCTGGTGAGCGACACACCCATAGGCTTAGTTGCCCGATAGGCTTCATGGACGTTGTAACCCTGTTACCTGACGCATCATTGCCCGACTTGAGGTGCACGATATGCATGGCTGAATGGCATGCTTGGTTCCCTGATGCTTAATGCGCCACACACAACGCAACATTGCATGCTACATACTAGATGTTAACCGTTATGTGTTCTAGTGTTGGGCGATAAGGGAGAGTACCCTGCCCGATACCACCTTTGGTGAGGAAAGTGAACACTTCCAGTGAGGGTCTTGATCCTTCTGTAAAACGTCTACGCTAGATCTTGTCTATGTAGTCACGTTTGGGTTATTTTGATCTATGATATGCTTGTTGATAACTAGGCTGGTAGCTCACACCTATGTAATTTAACATGATGCTAAATCTGCTTATGATCATCTTGAATCATTTGTATAATGTTGAGTAAATGATAAGCATGTAATATGCCTTGCTTAATGATGTGACCTATGCTTATGATCCCAAGTTGAGGCATGATTGATAAAGCATATAATCATCAATGTCACCCTATGTTGATAGTATGATCTTTGTGTTAGTCTATGATGATTGTGCATACTAACCATGTAGGTGTTCCACAACGATGCATAGCCAGGTAAAGGGCTATGAGATATATATGTAATCGAGTAACCCTGTTTTAATAATTACTCTTGATGATGAGATATCATATATGATGTGATTGGTTTGAGGACCTGAGATTGGCTAAAGTGCCTAAGTTGATGAGAATGCCTTGAGAGGCAGTGACACTATGTGATAAGGGATTGAGATCCCATGGCAATGTGATGATCCTTGAGATGGATCTAGATGATTGGCAAGAGGCCAAGCGATAACATGTAATGTTGAATCCTGGTGATGGATCAGGATGATGTTGATTACAAAAAAATCATAATATTGAGTTTCATACTGTTTATTCTTATTCTAGTTTGCATGTTATACAACTTGGTTGAATCTTGCAATCCATATAAAAGATACTAATTAATCACAGTGGAATATATAATGTAGTTTGCCCTGGCCATAGATCCATCATCGTCAGAAGCTGGTGATGGTGAAACGGGTTCTCCTGTGGGTTAACCTAGAGCGCATATTGTTGAATATGCGAGGTTTCTCCTAGCATAAAATAGTGAGGATTTGAGTGCAGCTACGGTTGTAGACTCAGGATATGTATAGAGCATGGTGAACAGGCCCATGTCTCGGGTTATGTGATATGGGAGCATGAATGTGTTCATGGCTCAGAGCACGGTGAATAGGCTCGTGGCTCAGTTTCACTAGCGCCGAGACCTGTACCAAGGTGGGCTAGGCAGAGGGTAGCCTGTGGGAGATGACCCTGTGGCTGAGGCCACTTAAGCATGAGACTGCGGTCCTGCTTGTGTTGTACTCATGCACTGACCACGAGGTGGGAGGTTGTGGAGTCCAGCTCTTCCTTTGACCTTGTATGGCACCGGCTTGGGTTTCGCAACCGAAGGTTGGATTTGAGAGGTACGGCTCACTTCCTCAGGTCGTAATAATACATAATCTAGCCAAATAGTATTTACTTCTTAAGGCAAAACACGGAACATTAGTTGAGGCCTTTCTTGTGTAGTTAATTTTGTTATACTTGCAGTTACTTATACGTTCTTTCTGATATATAGTAAGATCTCGTAAATCTTGTCTTTTTAATCATGTTCCCTAAAAGAGATATTTAGTGATATGCCTTCCGTACAGCCTGGTAAACTTGATGGTATGAATAGCTTTGCTATATAGACTGCTCTTATTATACCTTATCAGTTACCTGCTATTGTTGCTTTCATCCTTCTATGGTTTTATGGTTTCGACGTGGAGTTATGTTTCTCGCTGGGACTGTGTGTCTCACCCCGCTGGTTTGTAACCTTTTTAGGTAGTCGAGCTAGATGTGGTGGTGGTCGCAGAGTTGCGGCCGAGCAGCAAGATGAGAAGTAGAAGGCAAGAGATGGACATGCTGCTGTTTTGGTCGTTCTGTAGTAGAGTCTTAGAATCATCCCTGTACTCTCAGGTCCTTGGAGGTGTTTTGACGTTGTTTCACGATGTATAGTCGTTGATGTTTTGTATATCTTGTTGTTGGCCGGATGTGGGCCTTTATGTATGTATAAACAGGTGATGAACTCATGTGATGATAGGACAGCTGATCTCCTAAGCTGTGGACAGGTATCAAGGTCTTGTAAATGTTTTTATAACCTATTTCCTTGTAGGAGGAGGACCTAAATGTAATAGTTTCTCAGTTATTCTGCTTTCTGTGATCAGTTTTATTTAACCCATGTTTTTGGTAATCTGTGGCTTATGGTGATTTCCGCATGTTTTCACGTAACACCTCGTTGTCTATGTGATAGTGGGATGTGTTGCCACAGGAGAGTTGAGGATGGTGCCCAGCCGGTGTATGACTACGCTCACGAATGTGGGTATGTAATGCCTGGTAGTATCATTCTAAAAGCTCAGTAGAGAGTCATTAGGAACCCCTAGGTGACCTATGAGATCATGTCAGTAGCAAGGTTGGTTCGAGCACAGTACGAGGAGTTCGTCTCACTACTTTGGACCTATTGGTTCGGACTGCAGGGACTGTTGCTCGCTACATGGACCAATATGACGTAGATCAAGATTCTCAGAAGTCATTAGAGTCTTTTTCTTTGTTTCTAAGGACATGAATAAGTGAGAGGCACGTTGTTCTAGATTGGTATGTAGGGATTCATGGTGATAACTCATTGCCCATCACCCGCGTGATCACCTATGTGACAATTGTCTCATGTTTAATAATTATGATTCAAACCCTCATGAGTATCGGCATGCTGTAGTGAATTTGCTTAATCTTTCTTGGAAACCCTTTGATCTTGCTTTGGCAAGACTGTGGTTGATTGGTGGGGGTTTGTTCTGAAATGAGATGGATCAAGAGTATTGCTACTTTAAACTATTTTTGTTAACTTTAGCATTCATTGCCAAGCTTAATTTGGATGTTATCTTTTTATTCTTTGAGCATAGTCTCACTTGAGGACAAGCAAGTTTTAAGCTTGGGGTACCCATCGAAGTAGATATACGGGGTCGAACACAGGGATGTGGTGATGTTTAGGACACCATAGATTTCTATTCTTGGGTCAGATAAGCCAAAACGATATGCGATGAAAGTAAGTACTAGAACTAGTCTATCGGGTTGTCACGATATAAAACAAAACAAAATAGAGCTCGTGGTTCTACTAATCTGAAAGAGAGAGTTCCTGGCTATGTAACCACAAACGGGGCAGTCTATGCACTCGTTCTCGGGCGTAGACAACCCTCAAACACCTAAGCAAGTATCTAGTACGCATAGTGACATCTGTCATGTGGGTCGTCCCTCTCGCTCTCGCGATGCGTGGCTAAAACCATCAGCGATATGTCATCGACCCTCTCTCAAGGAATGACATATCAACACCTCAGAATATGCTAAGTTCCCTCTCAGGTCTTAGGATATTCCAGGATGTTAGCAACAGAATACCTTGGATCGTCCTCCTCTCGGGTTCGGATCCAAGCTATAGTCTCTTAGCTATTCCTACAACGGATCTCTCGATACAGGCAGAAATAACAGTTCAAGTGAGTAAGAGATCAACCAAACTAGCAATCATAACTTGGAACGAGAAAATAGAACATGCAACATACTAGATCTGAAATGAATCTACTTGCTTAAGGCAAAAGTACATAAACATGCCCAGATCGGGCTACATAGCCAAGAAGGAGCTAACTAGCCACAGACAAGCATGGTTAGCACCGAACAAAGACGGATGAACATCGTTTTCACAAGAAACTGAGGAACACAGAAGAATGAAAGAGAAGAAGAAAGAGATATAGCCCGTAGAAGAGAGGTGACTCTCGCTCCTCGGTCTTTGTGCAGGCCGGATCTCGTTCCTTGTTCCTCCTCTTCATCCTTCTGGACTCCTTAGTTCTCTCTCTCTCTAGATTGCTCCGAGCAGCAGTCCAGTGGATGTGAGAGGATGTTGGTGTAGACTAATCTTCTCTCTCCTCAGCTTTCACCTGTGGAGATCGTAGACCAGTAGTGGAGGAGGGTGGTGATGCAGATCTTCTCTCTCCTTGGTGGTGAGGATGAACGTAGCACAAACCTACTCTCTCCTTGGTTTCCACCCTTGGAGAGAGTAGATCTGAGATGGAGATGGAGGAGAGAGAGAGTGGAGGCTGCTGTCTGCTGGAGCACGTAGACTGACTACCACGATCCTCTCAGACCTTGGGATGCTTCCCCGAGGCTCTGGCTCCGACCCGAAATCCTTCTGGCGTCTGGACTGGATACCCAAATGGTTGGGGGTGCCCTTCTATTTATAGGCTGGGTGTTGGTCGTGGCATGTGCACTGCACGTGTCTTTAAGTCGGTTTACAAGAGGTCACGATTAGCTGCTCTGCAGGTCGCAATCTTTTTCACGATCACGATCTCTTCTTGGCCAGGTCACGATCTTTCTTTTCTTCCCTCTTTTGATCGTGATTAGTGGATTCGTGGTCACGATTAGCTGAAGCCGCGAGTCACGATTAGCTGATGGACGGGTCGTGGTGCAGGGCAGCAGGTGTTGGCTGTGAAGAGGGTGATGGTGTGCGTGATGGTAGCAGACCAGGTGAAGGTGGAAGCGTTGGCGTGAGGAAGACGGCAGTAGAAGTGGCAGACGTAGGGAAGAGTTGCTCATGTGAGGTGGTTCGATGACTGTGGTTGGTCATCGTCGTGGAGATGAAGGTGCCGCTGTCATGGTGAGGAGGATCGTGACTCTGGGGAGGGCGCGGGTACGGCTGTTGTGGATTGGTGGTCATGACCTGCAGCTGTTGGTGCTGGGTCGCAGTGGTTGGGTGAGGGTGATGTCTGTGGCCTGGTGGCTGAAGGTTAATCACGCTCGTGGTAGGGAGTTGCTTGATCGGTGTGAGAGGAGCAGGTGTCGGGGTGGAGTAGCAGGTCGTAGATGTGAGGCGGCTGGTTGGAGGTATCATGGGCAGACAGGCAGGGATCACGATCTTAGGAGGAAGATAATCATGGGCAGGTGTATGTGAGATCGCGACTGCGATCCTTTTGGGTAGGTCGCGATGTTGCTTCCTCGTTGGTCGCAGCTGCCTTCCCATTGATCACCTGGTCACGATCTGACCCTCTTTCTTGAAGCCGGTGCTTTGGTGGTCGAAGGCGTGGATGCGAGAAGGGAAGAGTGTGGTGTTGCAGGTGAAGAGGTTCGAAGTGTGGAGGATGCACGGGGGTGATCACGGTTGCAGGTGGAGTAGGGGATCCCTGGACCATGGTGGTCGCAATGGTGGTAAAGGGGACGACGAGGACGCAGTTGGTGTTGACAACTGCAGACCGCGATGATCGTGGTGAAGATGATGGAGGTGGAGAGGGTTGTCACAGGTCTGTTGATGCCGAACGATGGAACCGCTGTCGTGATTTGTTGAGGGGAGGACAGTGAGGGACACGGCTAGGAGAATCGCGGGTCGCGATGTTGTGAGAGCACCCGGTCGTAGTTCTGTGAATCGCGATCGCAGTTCAGCAGTAGGAGTGTTAGGGTAGACGGCTGTACAGGAGCGTGGGTCCACAACTATCAAACCAAAGCAAGCAGCCACAAAGGCTGAACCCGCGAGAAGGAGAGGAGAGGGATCCATGGACTTGCTTTGACCAGGCCTAATATAAGGCTAAACAAAGGCCCACAAGGCTGTATTTGCATTGGGATCAGGCCCATGAGATCCAAATAGCCTGCATAAAATAGGATAAACCCAAATTAAAATAGGAATTAAATCGAATGGGTGTACACAGAGGATTAGACAATAAAAGCAATTAATCATAACTAAACTAGGCCCAGGCTAGTGATCAGACTGTGGATATCATTAAACAAGGTGTCAAGAGGTACAATACGCTGGGCCTCAGTTTAGGAGAGCGAGAGCCAGGAGAGAGGTAGTTCATCCATGTTCGGTGCACGCAAGTCCAATGTTATTTAATTAGCTACATTATTGGATAATTAGTTACTTTATCTAAGTGAATAGGAAAAGGATTAAAACATGAGCAAAGAGGGGCATATTAAGGCCAAGGTGATATGGAACTATAGATAAAATGCATGGACAATATGCGCAGATTTGGGTGTTATCATTGATTAATTGAAGTAAGTGACTTAGGACCAATACATTACATGATAGATGTGATGAACTAGTGCATAAAGTATTAGGATGGGAAATACCCTAAGACAAGAAAAGTTGATGAACTTAAGTAAGATAAAAGTTATGAGGAAAGTGGCACATCAAGACATGATAGATATCACATTCAACACCTCAAGGTTGGTATACCTTAATGTACCTTAAATCCAATATACTTGGATGAGTAATACATGAAGTGTGTCATGTAAATTGTTACATTGAGATGTAATGTACCTTGATAAGTGTAGGCTAACATACCTTAAGAAAAGGTTAAGCCAAGTTAATAAAGTATGATGTAATCATATTCTGGTAAAGTTTTGAAAGGAACTCATATCTTGTATTGATAATTCATTAAATGATAAATGATGAGAATAAATAAGCATGATTGAATACTTATGTTATCAATGTTGGCTCCTAGATGTGTAGAGCAATGAATTAGGGCTTGATCATTAATAATATGATCTTGAGAATCTAAATGGTTAATAATGGAAAACCCTAAACCTAATAAAGGGTGATGATATGTAAGAGAAATCCTAATCGATAAGGAAGGGAAAACCTAACCCTAATGATGGGAAGGTTGTAATTCTTTTGTTACATAAGCCTTGAAAGGTATGTTAAATAAGTGAATAAAAGTATAATGTATAATGGCCTTGTGAGCCATGTGAATCAGTTGTTGCCTAGTGAGAGGTGACAAGATGTGCAATGGCCTTGTAAGCCATGTGTATAAGTTGTTACCTAGTGAGAGGTAACAAGATGTAATGGCCTTGTGAGCCAAGTGATAATATGTTGCCTAGTGAGAGGTGACAAAATACTTAATGGGCCTTGTGAGCCATGTGAGATACTTGTGTAGCAAGTATCATATTTACTTTGGTCAGATGACCTGAAGGTATTAGTTACCTGATAAGTGGTAACAAGTGTTCTTTGATGAACTGAGGGTTTGAATACCCATATTCCATAATCATGATGATGAGATGATAAGGGATGAGAATGCCCATGATGTGACAATGGATTGAGATCCCAATGTTTTATAAAGTTTTGAAAAGTACATGATAGATGTATTATACTTTTCTTTGTAGCATTTGTCATAATAATTTATGTTTGAAAACTTGATTGATGCTAAAAGAATACAGTAATGCACTTAATTAATCAAGTGGAATTTTATCATGTAGTGCCCTGGCCATATAACCATCAACGTCAGGACTTGCTGGATGGTGAAACAAGTTGCTCTGCGGCATAACCTGGAAGGCATATTTTTGAATATGCGGGGGTGATGGGTGAAAATATCTGTACGCCCTAATGGAGGAATTGATGTGAGATAAACATTAAATCTCTCAATCCTTCATTATATGTGTCGGGATGGATGTATCACTAATCTCCCGATGTTGGGATGGATGTATCATGAATCCCCTAATATTGTTTAATGCCAGATCGATGTGAGATAAACATGAGATCTCTCGATTGCGAAGAGAGTGCAGCTGCCACTGTAGCTCTATAGCAAAGTTGCCAGTATATCCTGGAAAGCTATTTAGCAGAGACACAGGATGTCCTGCATGGAATCTCATACTGACCGAGATAAGGGAGGTCATGGTAGCTGGCTCTACCATTGACCTTGTATGGCACCAGCTTTGGGTTTCACAACCGAAGGTTGGAGTATGAGCGGTATACCTCATCTCCTCAGGGCATAAGTGTGCTTTTAAAATGTAATCAGCCGTATAGCATGTTTGCTTAAGGTTTGAATATAAAAATCATTGGTTGATGTTACATTTCTTTTATGCATTTTTATTTGATAAATGATATATTTATGTTTCCTTACATTCTTTGCAAAGTATATAGATGATGTATAATTCTACCATTGGTAGATGTAATGTTCTCCTTAAGAAAGGAGATTATCTTATTCTATCCATGCAATGATTAATACTGTTGTTAATATAAAAGAACCCCTGCTCAGTTTTATAATATTTATCTGCAATAATAATGTTTCTGGCGGAGAGTTATATCTCTCGCTGGGACAATTTCAATTGTCTCACCCCTGTGGGATCCAATTTTTTTTTAGGTGAACAAGGACGAGGAGGTGGAAACCATACAACAGGGAAAGGATAGCAACATCAAGGACACCAGTGACATCTCAAGTGGAGATGTTGACTGTCATGTCTTGTAGATAAGAGTCCTATGTGTCGTCTCTGTACTCTCAGGTCCTTGGAGTCAGTAGTTAGTACTTTTATGTTCGATCTAAGATTTTTGGCTTGATGCCTCGAGGTTCTTATGTTGCCTGTGTATAGTTTTAACAGAGCAGTTGATGCTTGTAATCCTTGAGAAGGGATGGTACATGATATGTACTTATGAACCAAGATGTAAATATCATACACTGGTTCTTTATAAGAGAGTTTTCCTATGTTTGGATCTCTTTGTAAATGGATTTAATTTTTAGTGATTTTCAGTAATCCGTTGCTAATGATCGCTTCCACTTAGTTAATGATGTTTTGTTTGAGCGGTGTATCACAATATGACTGAGGTTGATGAATTTAAGTTTTAGACCTAGATTGAGTCTTCAATTCAAGTAAATAATATTGAACAAAGATATTAACATGAGATTCCATTTGAGATAATATGGTGTCCTAAGACCTAATGTATCAATTAAGAACATATTAAAGCTTGTGGATCCATTGCAACTCATAGGTATGAGACATGAGGTAATGTCCCAAGATTTGAGGCCTTGGATAAAATGATCTTAAAAGGAATGATTGGACTACCCTTATCTCCAATGTACACCTCCTTTTCAGGGAGTCCATTACTAAAGAACTTTTTGGTTAAGCATACTTAGCCTAGAGTAATACTATACCAGTCGGGAAGTTTAACCTGGCTTGCACGTGTGTGAGGATAGAGCATATAGTTAAGGCTAGTGGTGGTCTGTGGGTCTAGTCATCTATCTTGAAACTCTACTAGAGCCTTGAGTAGTGGTCCCAGGTGTTACATACGTTATCAAAGTAAAAACCCTTGTAGTAGGTGGGGCCCACATGGGCATGTGGCATGCCATTCTTGAGCTGTGCGGTCCAGGAATGTTTTGAAATGGTTGCCCATGGTGATGTATCCACCTTGTGTTGATATTCTATGAATAGGAGGTGGTTGTCCATGGGCTATTTTGGGTCTGCACTGAAATAGGGAAATATTATGAGGACATATAATTGAGTCTTGATGAGGACGTCAAGAGTCTAAGTGAGAGAGATTGAAATGTCCCAAAATTTGAAGCCTCTGATAAAATGATCTTAAAAGGAATGAACAGACTACCCATATCATCAAGGTGCACCTCCTTTTTAGAGAGGTCATCACTAATGAAATTTTTGGTTAAGCATGATTAGCCCAGAGTAGTAATAGGATGGGTGACCAGTCGGGAAGTTTATCCTGGCTTGTGCGTGAGTGAGGACAAAACACACAATTAAGGCTAGTGGTAGTCTGTGGGGCCAGTCGTCATTCCTAAAACTCTACTTCAGCCTTGGGCAGTGGTCCGGGTTAGAATCCAATTCAAGCCCAATTGGACTACTACTTAGTTGACATAGGTTCATGGGATAAAAATAAAGAACTCAATACTCCATGTCTTCAATAAATACCAAATATATTTTTATGGATGAATAAGTTTCCAAGTTGTGTTGTCACCAAAGTTATATATATATATAGGCCCCACATCTGATAATGTCTTGATTAAGGTAATCCTATAATTTGGGATAAATTAGTGCTATTGAAGTGGCATAGGGAATTTTCCCCTTTTGTATTGGGTTTTTATTTTAAAAGGAATTAAAGATTTTGTTGAATAGGCATCCATTAGAACCAAGACTGATGGATCTAGGCAGGGATATACTTGAAGAGTTATCTCTCTTTCTTGGACTCTAGTTAAGGTTTCATGTGAATAGGACTTCCTCCACCCTCGAACTCTCTCTCCTCTTCTAACGCTCATCCTCCCCGGATAACTATACCTTTGGATTTAGCATGTTGAGATGAATCCAACCATCCCTAGAATTTTTATTATCATTAAGAAACAATATAATTCCTAATATCATAGTGCTTCCTAACCTCTAAGACTAGTGATTTCCACCACTTCTTGTGACCTAGAGCCTACATCAAGCTAGGGAAAGTACCCACAAGAGAGTCACATCATGAAAAATGCAACAATTGCAATCTAAAGCCCCTACAACTCTTGTTCAAGTTTTGCCTCCATCTTCAGTGACCCACCCTTGACTTGTTAACTCACAACTCCTCTAGGAAATTTCTTTGGCATGGAGCTCCTCTAGGAGTTCACTAAGGTGTTCCAACCTATAGAGAGGCCTGAACAAACCCAAAAACCCATCCCCTAACTCTAGTTCTAGTGGCTCAAAACTCCTCACTGGAGTAAACATTTATGTCATTGTGCATACTTTCTAGTGGTGGGAATTCACAACAAGAACACAAAATACCTTCGTTGATTGGCACAACACCTCCAAAATTCCGATGACAACTCCTCCATTTACTCTAGATTCTTCTTGAGAACCCGACCTAGTACCAGAACTTATTGACTACTCATGATGCTCCCCTTGTGCTCTCTAAGTTCGGCAGAGCCAAGTGAAGGAATTATGACCTTTGTCTAAAATAACTTAGGCATAGAGCCTAGTGTCAACAATGGGTTGACTCCATGGATGGCAGACCTTGCGGGCAAGCCACAACTAGAGAAATAAGAAACCCAGTGAAAGAATGACCTATTTTCCCATTATGTGTACACTCCTACTCACAACACGTGAGAAAATATGATCTTTCATCATCCCCCAAAAGACCAGACCACACTGGAGCTTTAAGAGAATGGGAAAGTGCCCATTTCAAACATGGCCTAGTCTCAATAGCAATAAGCATAGGTTTACTGAAGTGGCATGCTCTGATTTGGCCAATATATATCTATGTTGTTTCAATTCTAAAAAATAAACTATAGATCAAATTATAGTGAAAGTATAAACCAATTTATAAAAAAATGTAGATTACACATGAAACATTTTCAAGGTATATATTTCTGCTTGTTTAAAAATTATATCTTAATGCGTGAATATGCATAAACATTAATTTTGATGAATAAGCTTGTGAATATGTTTACTTAATGAAATAAACTGATATTGTTGAATGTTAGTGAAGTATCAAGATGTTTGTAAGACTAGGATGTTAATAATGTGAATTTTGAGTTTCTAAAAATATTAGACCTTACACGAGAATTAGGGTTTTGAATCCTAACCCGAATACAACCCTAGACCCAAACTGTAGACTATACCCTAATTTGAGTCATATGTGTGCCATGGTGAATCTTTAGTATTATGCATTCTTTTAGATTAGTTGATCGATTTCTTGGGTCTACACTTTATTGTTTGGATTACATACACCTTGAGTTACTTGGATTATAACTGTATGGCTTCTGTATGGGAATGGTATGTGATTATTGTTTGAATAATCAATCATAACCATTACCGACTGATTCTCGTATAATTTCTATTTTTTTAATCTAATGCCTAAACTATTGGATGTGTCACCGAACCATCATTACCCCTATCTCAATACCATTACCTAGATAGTGGTAAAAGGGATTGAAGTTCCATACCTGCATAGCCTAAAGAAAATAACACAATGGTATATACAATAAGAAATAATATCTCACAACAAAAATGTTAACACAAATTAACTATCTTAAATAACATTAACCCTCATGATCCGTGAACATGTTTAATGTTTGTCATAAGAGTAGTATAGTCAATATGTGGAAGTATGAACTTGGTGGTCCACCAATATTGTCTAAAGTAATAAAGTCAAGACCCATAGTTAGTTCAAATGAATAGTTATACTATAAAAATTAATATAGTTTAAAATTTCAAGAATACGTGTGCTTGGAGGGACTTATAAAATAATATAAACATTTTTTTACAGAAAATCATTTAGAAATCCTTCATATTTTATCATGTCTTCTTCCATTTCTGAGTCAACAAGTCTTAGAACAAGTTATAGGAACTTTCAAAGAAGTGTGATCCAACAAGTATATGGCATCTTCTTAATAATCAAGTGTTACCCCCTTTTCAAGAAGGAGATACTAGCTACTTCTAAAAGAAGTGCGGACCTATTCACTTCCATAGGAGGTATGATCCTCCATAATAATGGAAGTTTCTTTATTTTCTTATGTTTTAGGTTTGATCAACATACGTATATGGAAAATAGAATCTCATTCATGGTGAACAGTAGCTCAGACAAATAAGTAGCCAAGGTGCACAAAAATGTTACTTATAAAACACTATAAGAAATACCATAGTCATGTCAAATGTGAGGAAAGTGTACCTTAAATGAACTATTGGATGTCATAAGATTTTCTTAGACCCTTTAAAAATATTTCTAAACAGAGTATCTCAAGGGATATGGTCAGGTCCTGGTCCAAGATTGAGTAAGTAACGATCATGATTTGATGTTTGAGAGATTTTGGTATCCATATAACAACATCTAGGGTACTTGTTCCACATGATCATAATGATGATCGTTCATTATCAAAATAAATGAGTAAAACGACTCCAAAATTTATAAAATTTATTGAATATTAAGTTGTACATGTGGATGAATAATCTTATTAGGTCATATATGTTAGAATATCGACATATCCTCAATCTTTATGAAGTTTCAAGTTATTACATCAAAGTTTGAGATAATGATTTCAAGTATAGATCTGATATCAATCCTAATAGATATCATGATATCATTGTTAATTTTAGATAAAGGCTCAACTTTTGGTTTCACAAACACCATTAAAGATCACTATTAGAGAACTTTTAGAACATGGATTGGATTTAGATGTTAAAAGTATTCCATTGTGTCTGGCTCATTCTTGCAATCAAAATGGACTAAAGATTCGTTTATTTTCAATAATGGATGTGAAACGTATGACCAACATATGTATTAAAGAGTGAGTTAGAGAGAGTAACCTATGAGGAGAGAAAGGGGGTATGGAGCTGCTATAGAAGCAATAATGGCTGCACCCACCAGCCCTAGGTTGGGTGAAACTTTGAGAGTGGGAGAGAGAGAAAAATGAAGGTATGGTCTGATGCATTGGAGCAAGATGAAGTCAAAGAGGGTCTTTTTATTGGGTTAGACTTAGGGTTTACGGTGATTTTGAGGCAATAAGATCCATGGTAGTTCCAAGATTTGGATATTCATGAAGACTTTGGTATTGGAGAGGGAATATACATAAATCTAGTGTGGATTCTTGAGATGAATATAAAACACCCTTAAACATGAAAAATAGAGAAAAGACAAGGGATATCTGAATGATTGAAGGTATAGGAGTTTCCCTCTACCCGCGGCTAATGTAGAAGCAATCCAATGTAGGGGATGACCCCGCTCAGGACGGATGGGCCCCACAAAACTCGAGCCATTTTTCCAAATATGGTGATTTTTAGGTATCTTTGGGAATTCGTAGTGAGATCTAGGAAACTCCAATTTGAGTGATAGATGGACCCAAATATCATGATGCATAAGAGTATGTACAAAAAGTTTGGGATTCATAGGATAAAGTTACACATGAAAATGACTCAAAAGGAGTGTCAAGACAAAAAAGTGTATTTCCATATACACAAGGTATAATTATGCATCAAATACTCAATTAAGAGTTACAAACTTATCGATTGGTCAAAGGTTGAAAAAGTGAAGTCCAAAGTAAAAAAATACAAGTATAATATGGTACAATATTTTGATATCAATATTAGGATTTGAAAAAATCTCAAACTAGGATTTTCAATTATTAGGTGTATCAAATTTGATTGAAAGCTAGTGTCAAGAATAATTTTAAAAATAAAAAGAGTGAGGAAGTCATGTAAATTGAAGGGTAATTGAGTAATTAGGTCATATTGGTCTAAAGAGAACTTTTTCACATTATGTTTATTTTAGTCCAACTTCAAATATAATTCCTTTGTATATCACACAAGAAATACTATTATATCTTGAACCCAATGTTAGACCTACCATGTGGTAGAAGTTTAATGATGATGGATCAATGATTACACCTAAAATGGTAAGAAAAGCATGGGTTAGAATATGCAATGAAAATGCAAAGTAAATATGTGCACATATTTTGTTGATGAGTAAAATGTTTTTATATCCATATATACAAACTTTTCTTTGCATCCACATACACAATATAGTAATATGCCGACCACATATTTAATTTTTGATATTTTAGGTAGCTGAATTACATAAAGATATGAGGGTATGTAGATGTGGATGAATGAATTAAAGATCACAAAGTTAAAGTCAAAATGAGGGTTAGATGGATAGTAATCCCTTTCCATGTAGTAATTTCTCTTCTTATAGTTTCTCTTTTACTTAAAAAATTATTTAAAATCCTTTGAGGAGAGATCTAGCTTCCTTTTATATCAAACATGTTTATGAATAAATGTATTGAGTATTCTTTGTTAGTTCTTGAATCTGGATCTCTTTAATTACCACAGTTGATAACAAAACCAAGATTAATAAAGCAACTTATAATAATGAATGTTTTCAATTAACCCATAGCACCATAAGGGAGTTATTAGGGCATAATCCAAAGATAATGTTTTCTAGAAAGGATCACAACCCGGGGGCTGGAAAGATTTTCCTTTGCACTACTAGTTGTTAGATGAGGATTCCTAATCCCTTGTGAATCCAAGTTGGCCAAATTTTGAGGTTCTTTCCTAAAGTAAAATACTTCTAGGCCTTCTCTCTTAAATTTCGTCCTCCTATCAACTCTTTTCTTTCTAAGACCTAGAATTCATTTATATCCTCCTAATTAGTTAGAATTTGAGGAAGAAATAACATTACAACAAATTCTGACAATTAAAGTAATTTCCATACTAACTGTAAGTACATATACGAAGGTATTTCATATTGTACATGTTTCACTATGTTGATGAACCCTAGAAAGCCCTAGGGATGGGTTTGGGGTAACCCACTCATATATAAAAGACCTATATGGTTTAGAGAAAAAAAGACCTTATGATGTATATGTTAGTTCTTAACCTTAATGAGAAACCCTAATCTTGGGAAATAATATTCCTACATGAGAAAACCCTGAGTGAGGATAAACAAAAGAGGAAATTCAAATGAGTTTTGTGTGATGAAGTGAGTTTTCATTACGTTTACTCAATTATGATCTTGTCCTCAATTATGTATATATTGACCTCACTTCATTATTTTGTGAATACTTGATCAATCAACATACTCAATTTGATAATATAATGTCCAATTTGAATATTATGTACCTTTTGGTTGTTGATATGTATGTCTAGATAGCCAATCATGTGATGATTGTAATATCATAACTTGTAAAAACAATTTGAGTATTAATAAAGGCAAGCTTCCAATTTATTCCATTTAATTCAATTATGAGATAATGATGTAACATTATAAATGTCTAGAAAATAATTATACTCGATTATGTATGATTTCAAGTATGTGACTTGGAAGAAATGAGATCATACAAATATTAAGAGTATATATATACATATATATACATACATACATACATACATACATATATATATACCTAATTGGTTATTATTGTGGAAGGTTGATAGACAACAATAAAACATAAGATCATAGTGTGAGTTGGTTGATGACAAAATCTCATTAGTAATGATATGGAAGTATCAAACCAATAACACAAATACATGTTAGAGAAAAGTGTATTAGATAGATCCACCATGCGACTAACACATGGAAGCCATCATCATAGAAGTCATTGTCAATTCTCGCTGTGATGGTGGTGGTTGTGGTTATTAGACCTGAGATCACTGCACTCATCACATGTCATTGGGTATGCTTTGACATCATAAACGTAGTCCTGAAACAGAGGTTGTTATAAAGGTGATGATTGGATGACTTTTACACATGGGGATTGACTATGATTGATAGAAATGGGATTTGTCCCTCCTATAGGAGTTTGATGTTCTAGGCCTCTTCATTAGTGAGATTGAGAAATGCATGGCCAAGCACATGTGAGTCAATATGTGATATTGAGCTTACATACATCTCAAACAGTCTATTCTTAGTTCAAGACACATGATTGAATGATAAATAGGATGACTAATCCATGCCTCAAGTTCAATTTGAACATTAGTGACAAATGAACTATACAAACACTGCAACATCATACACATATTATAGGTTGAAGCTGTTCTCCAACTTTCCATATACTTGGGTAGCATTGATGTGCGAGTAGGCACCACTCATTGCTTGTGATGTCATAAGTTGTTATGGACATTCATTTCCAATGTAATATGGGACCTATAGGGTCACACACATAGGTATAGAAGATGAGTTTAATCTTGAATGACAATTAAATTAAGTAATATAGTGTTTAGATATTTGATTCACACAACATATAGGCTGACTGCACTATGAATGCCCATGTCAAGTGTTGAGATGACCGTCTGGAGTGCCAAACGGCTGTCTCAAGGGTTGAGATGGGCGTTTGGGGTGTCAGACTAATTCATGTTGAAATTGGATTTGGATTGAACTGACCGACTTGACTTAGGTCATCAGACGACCATCTAGGTGATCGAGACGAACATCTCACATGGGAGAGATGGCGTAGTTAGGCTTAAGGAAGGTTTTGGATATTTCCAAGTTCGTTTCAATTGCACATTACTTATTGTGCAAGGAATTAATATGTAATATTAATTGGAAATGAATTGCCAACTTTGTGTGCGAGTGGGAAACACCAGTTAATCTTTTGGACTAATCCATACGATCATTTGACATGCGAGTTGACCATATGGCTTGCCAAATGACCGGTTCGTCTATTATTGGTTGTGAAATTTCCAGAATTATTGTTAAAATTTGAGATCTTCTAGTCCCTTCCACTCCCGCACAGATTGGAAACCCTAACCCAAACCCCACCTATAAATAGAGGGGTATTGGGGGATTCCTACAACACAACACAGACAATTGAGGATCAGTTGCTCTGACAAATGTTGTCCTCTCTAGTTTTGGTAACTGAGAGAGACCAAGAAAATCCTACTTGACTAGGGAGGGACAATAAGGGAGAGAACAACTGAGATCATTGTTGTGGGATAGCAAGTTTGTGACTAGTACGCCAATAGGAGGGACATATCATTCCTGTCCGTTCTAGTAGGATGAAGGGAGTTCTAGGTGGTCTGTGTGGACTTCTCTAGAGGTGGGAGGCTATTGTCTTCTTCTAGGAGGGCATCGTCAACTAGTAGTCCATGACGAGAGGAGCTGCTTCAGAAGATGACGTTTGAGTCTGTTATCCATAGAGGAGAAGTTAGAGGAGTCCCACTACAACCAGGAGCCAGAGTTGTGCAACTACAATGATGAGAATTGTCACTGGACTTGCTCCTGGACCAAGTACATCCTCAAAACCATCCTTTACATCTTATAGTTATTGACGCGATCTGCTGGTTATGGGGAATATGATAGATAAATATTTGTATTTCCGCTGCCTGCTCTGTATCCATATTTTCCTATAGTGGTATCAGAGACAACGCCAATTTGCTATATTATGTGATAATCAATATGATCAGATTTTAGTTTTATCATTCTATTATTGCATGCGATGTGAATACTATCTTGTCAAATCTAATACCACAATAATTCCAACCTTATATATATATATATACACGATAATTCCAAACTTTATATATATATATGTGTGTGTGTGTGTGTATGTGTGTGTGTAATTTACATGTGTCTCACTAAAAGTAGTTTTGATGGTGGATGTGTAGCATGGTTATAGCCAATAACTCCTATTGTCTATGCATGGCTGTTTGGTTGGTTGATCCTTTTATCTTGGTCTACGTATTGAGCCTCTATCTTATTTTCTCAATGTAAAAGTATTATTCTTTTCTACCTTTGATCCCCTTGAATGTAACTCATGATTTCTCTATAATAATGAAAAATTGGATAGTTTACATTTTTTGTTATGATGAAGAAGACGATGTCCTGAAGACAAACCAACAAGATAGAGGACCAAGGAGGACCAAGATGACGAGATGAGTCGGGTGGCTGGTGTACCTGACCGATCTATTGGAGGAGCCACTAGATGGTCGATTGATGGAACCAGATAACCTGTGAGACGACCTAACAACTGGACAGGAGGTGAGTCGATTGGTTCAAGGGTTAAACCGATCAACTCGATTAGCAAAACATGGATCTTCATCAACACCTTGTTTTTGCATGTGATGTAGACCTAGATGACATAATTTCTTATGATTCCAAGGAATTACGTTAGGCTGGTTGTAACCATCACTTTCATCTATTGCATGTTTTCGTTGTGAGATATAGCATGTATATGATACATACTATACATGTGGTGATTGGATATACTATATGTATTTATACAAACTCCTTCAATTAAAATATTAAGTTTTAGATGCTTTCTAAAATTAGAACACATGAAAATATTGATCGACCAAGTGTAGGTTACACTAAAGTGTGGTGTTCCATCTGTCTCATGGAAGTGTGATGATAGATATGTGGCTTCTGCTAAAGCAGGACGCATGTTCAATCACGTCAGTTTTGAGATTAACTAGTGATTCTTAGAGAGTCTAAGCCTAGAAGCATGCAGATGATTATGACTAGGAGTAGCACATATAATCTATCCAAGAATTGCATATGATGCAAGTAGCGTGATTGCCTACCTTAATGATTGACTATGGACGCTGGTGTAGGCCAGGTAATAGTTGAATTATTTTGGATCTTGGCCCACTAGAATGTTGTACGATGCAATATTCCAAATTGATATTAAGGGGTATCAATTTGAATAAAATAATGGGAGAAATAATAATTAAAGACTAATTAATATCGTCAAAATTTTCAAATCAAATCAAATCAAATCAAAGGGTTTTTGTTAAATGAAAATTTTCTCTTATTGAATCAAATGATGAACAAATCTAAATTGTGATCGGACAAACTTGTCGAGAGAATTTTCCACAATTTGTTTTGTACTTTGAGAAGGGTTCTCAATGCAGAGTGTAAGCTCTATGTCCTTGACAAACTAATGCCAAAAATACGTGCTCCTGATTCACCTAGGGCATAAGTGGATGCCAAAAATATGTGCTCCTGATTCATGTAGGGTTGATAGGTTAGAGACACAAGGACCTAAAATCTCAACCCTAGATGGCATGACTATAGCTGGATACATAAATAATAAAAGTACCTAGAACTTTTACAACTAAGTGATGTGGGTAGCTCTAAAAAGTTGTTTAGTTTGACTTGTTAGGTTGAACCCTTTAAGGGGTGGAGAATAGTTGATAGTTGATGTTTGGATCTTTAGATTTCGAGGACAAAATCCTTTTTAAGGGGTGGAGTGCTGTAACATACCAAAACTCGAACCCTACCCTAGAAGTTTAACCTTTTGGTCTTAGGCCAAACAAGGTTAAGGTTAGAGTGATCCTAATAATCTAATGCATGAAAAATGTAATCTAATATGTCATAAAATTCATTTGGTGATAATAAGATGATTAATAACTTAATTGGATGCATAATGTTGTTAATGGGCCTCTAATGGGCCTAATGGCATAATCCATGTAATAAAGCCTCAAAATAAAGAATAGACTTCAAATTCGTAATCTACACATTAAAATAAGCTTACATGTCAAATTTCATTTAATTTGGACAACCTTGAAATAATATGGTAATTTAGGAGAGAGAAATTACGTAAAAGGTGTAATAATAAATAAATATAATAATTGACTCCAAAAGAGGAAAATAATGTTATATTCGTGATCTACATAATAAATAGCCGTTGGATTCAGAAAAATAAGGGCTTTCTTATGGAATTGGTTTTATCGTATGAATTTGATGTTTTAAACGTGTTTTTAATGGATCTAATTAATAATGAATTAACTTCTAAAATTCATAACTAATAATTTATAAGTCAGAAAAATATAATAAAATATGTTTTGGAATCCTAATAACCTAATATAAAATATGACCTCATTTTGGAAACCTAATTCATATATTAATAAAAAGGTGTTTTTCGGGTTTATGAAATTGATATAAAACCTAACCCTAATTTCACATATATGCTAAATAGGTGTTTTGGAAGCCTAGGCTTGGACCTAGAAGTGGCTTTGGATCTGTTTGAATATGTTGTTGAGGTTTGATTGCATCCCACATTAATTCTATATTGAGCAATTTCTTATTCTTCTCTCTTATGTATGTTGCATCTCCGATTACTTCATGTTGAGCAATTCACCTATATTTTTGTCTTACTTTTGGTCCTATGGACATTAGCCTACACATTGTCTTGTTCTTTTGAAATCATGCTTCATTTGAAGTATCTTATTTTATTATTGATCTTGTGATCATAGATATTCTCTTGGAATCTTATCTTGTTGCCTTGGTGCAATTTGGACTTTTGATATTATATGCCCACTGTGATGTGGATTTTACTTGTTGATATGCCCACTTTGAGGTGGATTTGTTTATATGTTTGAGTTGTCCATTGTGTGATGGAAACCTTGATAAATCTGACTATACTTTTCTACTTGCCTCTACATTAAACATGCAATGTGATTCAGTAGCACTAGAGTAGTGTAAGTGCATTGGCTTTGTTCTTTTGGGACGGAAAGGAACCTCGTACCCAGGGCAAGATGTGTGTCTTGACCCATTTATATATTTGGGAGTTTGATGGTGAGTCATTCTCTATCAGGTTTGCAAGGATGTGAAGCCTTGGCCGCCAATTGTGTTTATATTGTTCTAGTGTTATGTTTATCTCACATGCATGCAGGATATTGATTGTGGGGTGTGTGCCCTACTTGTGCTTTGTTTACCACCATGGTAGTGGATTTATTTATGGCACAATTCTTTTATATGTTTTGTTTTATGGCAAGTTATCCCTTTTTGTTATGATCTTTCTCTTGATACCCGTTTGGGTGATACTTATCTCTTGCATGGGAAGCCTTTACATTTGATGTCCTTTATTTCCTTATATTGCTCAAGTTGCTTTTCAGTATGCACATACTAGTCTTTGCTGATGTTTCCTGTTGTTTCTCTTTTGCTGGGGTATGCTTCCAACCCTAGGTGGAGGACTTGGATGACAAGACGTGATGACCTAGACTTAGCTTGAGATGATGAAGCTTGGAGACAATCTTGAGGTGGTTTATATTTCCTCTACATGGATCCTTGTGATGTAAGTTTGTAACCCTTTGCTTTATAATTGAATAGTCAAATATTTTCTTCCATTGCTATACATTGGTCTTTTGATTACCATTATATAAAGATTTGAAAATTTTACACCCACTCCATCACACCTTTTGAGTGTGTTTGGAATTGGAGGTTCTATTGTTCAAATTTTTAGTAAGGAAGTGGTTTCACTTCTTTACAGCATGGTATCAGAGCCCATGGTAGTCGGAATCGACTATTTCAATTTTGTCTCCCCATAAGAACCCTTGACTTTTCTAGATAGCTATAAGTGAGATGTTGACCTTAGATTTGATCAATGATGATCTTTTGTGTAATTAGGTTTGGTTTGAGGATGAGAATATGTAGGAGATCTAAATATGGAAATATTGTGACTCGGTTCTCGTATTGATTTTTGCTAGCATGTTGGTTTTACATCGCAAAGTTTTCATCAACAAAAAGTATTTTCAAATATATTACTATATGTACAAAAAAAAATTCTGGATTTTACCGATGTTTTCTTGAACTAAGTCACAATTAAGAGAAACTCTAGTTTGAGTAGAATCAAACCCTAGTTTTCTGACTAGGATTGATATAATGGTATAGATGACCTACCCTATGACTTTTTGGATGTTCATGTAGGGTTGATAGGTTAGAGACACAAGGACCTAAAATCTCAACCCTAGATGGCATGACTATAGCTGGATACATAAATAATAAAAGTACCTAGAACTTTTACAACTAAGTGATGTTGGTAGCTCTAAAAAGTTGTTTAGTTTGACTTTTTAGGTTGAACCCTTTAAGGGGTGGAGAATAGTTGATAGTTGATGTTTGGATCTTTAGATTTCGAGGACGAAATCCTTTTTAAGGGGTGGAGTGTTGTAACATACCAAAACTCGAACCCTACCCTAGAAGTTTAACCTTTTGGTCTTAGGCCAAACAAGGTTAAGGTTAGAGTGATCCTAATAATCTAATGCATGAAAAATGTGATCTAATATGTCATAAAATTCATTTGGTGATAATAAGATGATTAATAACTTAATTGGATGCATAATGTTGTTAATGGGCCTCTAATGGGCCTAATGGCAAAATCCATGTAATAAAGCCTCAAAATAAAGAATAGACTTCAAATTCGTAATCTACACATTAAAATAAGCTTACATGTCAAATTTCATTTAATTTGGACAACCTTGAAATAATATGGTAATTTAGGAGAGAGAAATTACCTAAAAGGTGTAATAATAAATAAATATAATAATTGACTCCAAAAGAGGAAAATAATGTTATATTCGTGATCTACATAATAAATAGCCGTTGGATTCAGAAAAATAAGGGCTTTCTTATGGAATTGGTTTTATCGTATGAATCTGATGTTTTAAACATGTGTTTTTAATGGATCTAATTAATAATGAATTAACTTCTAAAATTCATAACTAATAATTTATAAGTCAGAAAAATATAATAAAATATGTTTTGGAATCCTAATAACCTAATATAAAATATGACCTCATTTTGGAAACCTAATTCATATATTAATAAAAAGGTGTTTTTCGGGTTTATGAAATCGATATAAAACCTAACCCTAATTTCACATATATGCTAAATAGGTGTTTTGGAAGCCTAGGCTTGGACCTAGAAGTGGCTTCAGATCTGTTTGAATCTATTGTTGAGGTATGATTGCATCCCACATTAATTCTATATTGAGCAATTTCTTATTCTTCTCTCTTATGTATGTTGCATCTCCGATTACTTCATGTTGAGCAATTCACCTATATTTTTGTCTTACTTTTGGTCCTATGGACATTAGCCTACACATTGTCTTGTTCTTTTAAAATCATGCTTCATGTGAAGTATCTTATTTTATTATTGATCTTGTGATCATAGATATTCTCTTGGAATCTTATCTTGTTGCCTTGGTGCAATTTGGACTTTTGATATTATATGTCCACTGTGATGTGGATTTTACTTGTTGATATGCCCACTTTGAGGTGGATTTGTTTATATGTTTGAGTTGTCCATTGTGTGATGGCAACCTTGATAAATATGACTATACTTTTCTACTTGCCTCTACATTAAACATGCAATGTGATTCAGTAGCACTAGAGTAGTGTAAGTGCATTGGTTTTGTTCTTTTGGGACGGAAAGGAACCTCGTACCCAGGGCAAGATGTGTGTCTTGACCCATTTATATATTTGGGAGTTTGTCGGTGAGTCATTCTCTATTAGGTTTGCAAGGATGTGAAGCCTTGGTCGCCAATTGTGTTTATATTGTTCTAGTGTTATGTTTATCTCACATGCATGCATGATATTGATTGTGGGGTGTGTGCCCTACTTGTGCTTTGTTTACCACCATGGTAGTGGATTTATTTATGGCACAATTCTTTTATATGTTTTGTTTTATGGCAAGTATCCCTTTTTGTTATGATCTTTCTCTTGATACCCGTTTGGGTGATACTTATCTCTTGCATGGGAAGCCTTTACATTTGATGTCCTTTATTTCCTTATATTGCTCAAGTTGCTTTTCAGTATGCACATACCAGTCTTTGCTGATGTTTCCTGTTGTTTCTCTTTTGCTGGGGTATGCTTCCAACCCTAGGTGGAGGACTTGGATGACAAGACGTGATGACCTAGACTTAGCTTGAGATGATGAAGCTTGGAGACAATCTTGAGGTGGTTTAGATTTCCTCTACATGGATCCTTGTGATGTAAGTTTGTAACCCTTTGCTTTATAATTGAATAGTCAAATATTTTCTTCCACTGCTATACATTGGTCTTTTGATTACCATTATATAAAGATTTGAAAATTTTACACCCACTCCATCACACCTTTTGAGTGTGTTTGGAATTGGAGGTTCTATTGTTCAAATTTTTAGTAAGGAAGTGGTTTCACTTCTTTACAATGCCAATGATGCCTTGGAGATAAAGTAACTTATGCTTAGCTGCATGAACTATGAGTTGCTTGAGCAATGTGAAGACATGAGTGTTCTTGTTATGGTAACACATCTTAAGAAAGTGACACTTGGACTTACAAAGCAAGAAAGGGACGATATCCTGAAGGTTCTACGTAAGTCTAAGCTGACAGAGGGAAACTCAATAGAAGAACATGTGCTCAATATGATTGGATATGTGTATCATCTTGAAGAGTTGGGATTCACCTTGAGCTAAGAGTTGGCTTATATGATTCTAAAGACTATGCTAGAATTATATTTCCGATTTATTGGATGTTATCATGTGAATAATACGGCTGGACAGATGTCAGACTTGCTTGCCATGTTGATTCATGCAGAAGTAAAAATAAAGAAGGACAAGCCCATGATGATGATCAAAGGACCTGAGTCTAAGGATCAAAGCAAGACTGATAAGAGTCTTGAGGTCAAGCCTAAATCCACATCTTCAACACTCAAGATAAGGAGAAAGAAAAGTACAAGAGAATCTCATCCTTTGTACTTGAAGCCATTTAGGCAGAAGAAAATGGGGATGATGATCTCCACTTCAAGTACACACGTTATTGAGATAAATCTATCTAATTCATCATCATGGGTGCTATATATTGGATGTGGATCTTACATATGTTCTCATATGCAGGATCTGAAAGGAGGTAGGCCTTTGGGAAAAGGCGAGGTCGAATTGTGTGTTGAAAATGGTGCAAGGGTTGCGGCCAGAGCAGTTGGAACCTATAGTATATCTTTGTGCATAGGTCTTGCAATAGAGTTAAAGAACTGCTATTATGTACCTTCTATAAATAGAAATATCATTTATGCATATTTTTTGTACAATGATGCATTTGAATTCCATATTAAAAATGGTCGATGTTCTATTTCAAAAGATGGGATCTTTTATGGTAGTGCCCCAATGTCTTATGGTCTTTACTTGTTAGATCTAAATACAAATGTATATAATGTTTATACCAAAATACTAAAACTCAAAAACTCAAACAAAACACACCTTCAATATTTCCATCTAGGGAACATAAATGAGAATCGCATATCTAGACTCCATAAAGATGGTTATCTAGATTGTTTTGATTTTCAGTCAATAGAGATATGTGAATCTTGTTTGTTGGGAAAGATGGATAAGACCCCTTTCACTGGTAACAATGAGAGGTCTAGTGATATATTAGGACTCATACATACTGATGTGTGTGGACCTTTTAAAGCAACCGCTAGAGGTGGGTATCAATACTTCATTACCTTCAATGCTGACTTCAGTAGGTATCACTATGTTTATTTAATGAAACATAAGTCAGAAACTCTTGAAAAGTTCAAGGAGTTTATGAATGAAGTACACAACCAACTTGGTCAAATTATTAAGGCACTTCATTCTGATTGAGGTGGAGAATACTTGAACCAAGAGTTTGAGATCCTTCTTAGATCCCATGGTATTGTATCCCGATGGAATCCACCTGGAACACCTCAACATAATGGTGTGTCAGAAGGAATCACACATTACTGGATATGGTGCGATCAATGATGAGTTTATTCAAGCTTTCGACTACCTTCTGGGGTTATGCTCTATAATCTTCCACGTTTACACTAAATTGAGTACCATCTAAATCGGTTCAAAATACACCATATGAGATATGGACTGGGAAGTGTACCAAAATGTCTTTTATGAGGATTTGGGGGTGTGAAGCTTACGTCAAGAAAATGTTTCCTGAAAATATTGGCCTTACATCTAAAAAAGTGTTATTTTTTTGGATATCACAAAGAAACCTTGAGATACTACTTATATAATCCATATGACAACAAAGTGTTTTTTGCCGGACATGCTACTTTCCTTGAAATGGATTTTATTTCCAAAGGAATCAATGGGAGGCAAGTGGAACTCGAAGAGGTTCAAGATCAACAATAAAACAATGAACTGATAGATGAAAAAGAGGAACAAAGAGAATCACAAGGTGTTGTGGAGTCTCAAATTCCTCAAGTAACATAGGAACCTCGTAGATCTAATAGGACATGCCTTGAGCCTGAGAGATTTGGTGATCTCTTAACTGAGGAAGGCAATGAACTGATTATAGGTGATGAGCCGATATCCTATAATGATGGTATTGAGGGAAATGGCTTGAGGCCATGAGATCTGAGATGGAATCTATCTATTCCAACAAAGAATGTACTTTGGTGGATCCACCTAATAGGATAAAACTGATAGGGTGCAAACGGGCCTTCAACAAGAAGACCAAAATGGATGGCAAAGTACAAAACTATAAGGGTAGATTGGTAGCAAAGGGTTTCAGACAAGTTCAAGGTGCTGTCTATGACAAAACTTTTCCTCCAATGAGCATGGTTAGGTCCATTATGATCATGCTTGCTATTGCATCTTATTATGACTATGAGATTTGGAAAATGGATGTTAAAACCGCATTCCTTAATGGAAATCTTGTTGAGGATGTCTATATGACACAACCTAAGGGTTTTATATATCCAAAGTTTGCAAATAAAGTCTATAAGCTACAAAGGTCAATCTATGAATTGAAGCAAGCATCTCAGAGTTAGAATCTTCATTTTGATGAGACATTCAAAGGGTTTGTCTCTATTCAAAAAGAAAACAAACCTTGTGCGTACAAGAAGGTTAGTGGTAGCACAATGACATTCCTCATATTGTATATAAATGACATACTATTTATGGGGAATGACATCCCTACTTTACAAAAGGTTAAGACATAGCTTGAAAATACATTCTCAATGAAAGACTTGCCAGAAGCATCCTACATTCTGGGGATAGAGATCTTTAGTGATAGATCTAGAAGGCTTCTTGGACTAAGTCATAGCACATACATAGATAAAGTGTTGAAGCAGTTTAACATGGAGAACTCAAAGAGAGGAAACCTATCAACATTGCATAGAGTGACCATCTCTAAGATTTAATGTCCCAGTTCTTGTAAATAAAGGGAACGTATGAGTTTAATTTCATATTCCTCAGCAATTGGATCAATCATGTACTCAATGTTGTGTACCCGTCTAGACGAACTTGTATGCCTTGAGCATGATAAGCAAATATCAGTCAGATCCAGGTGATGCTCAGTGGACAACCATGAAGAACATCCTCATGTACTTGAGAAGGACTAAGGATCAATTCTTGGTATACGACGGAGAGGAAGAGTTGGTGGTAAAGGGTTACCCCAATGCAAGCTTCCAGACTGATTAATATGATTACACATCACAATTAGAATTCATCTTTTGCCTAAACAACAGAGCTGTAAGCTGGAAGAGTTCCAAGCAAGAGACAGTTGTTGATTCTACAATAGAAGTTGAGTATATTGTTGCATCAAATGCAGCAAAGGAGGATGTATGGATCAAGAAGTTCATTATAGAACTTGGGGTCATTCCAAGCATCAATGATGCAATCGAGCTATGTGACAACAATGGAGCTATGGCACAAGATAAGGAACCCATATTGCATCAATGCTCAAAGCATATAGAAATGCGGTTCCATCTCATTTGAGAGATTGCACAACAAGGAGATGTAAAGATTTTCTAAGTACCAACTGAGAACAACATTGTTGAACCCTTAACAAAGGCACTTTCACAACAGAAGCATGACAGTCATGTTAGATCACTTGGAATACTGTTCGTGGTTGATTGACTCTAAGTGCATATTATGTACCTTGTGATATCAAAACATATATAAAGTAAACATGTTACTCAACTAAATTAAGTAGTCTAAGTACACAATATCAATCTCAAACTTTTTATATATTTTGAGGACACCTATATGGAGCCGTTCTCAAAATTTTGATTTGAAGCTTGCGTTTATAAGATATGAAAATTGAAAAATTACCCTAATATACCATTACCTAAGCTTAAACCAATTATATAACCTAGGTGAACCTGGACCCAGATCCAGATTCTAGGCCTTGGTAGAACCATGCTCAAGGGATTCGTCTCCCTCTCCTCACTCTTGCAAGTGAACAATTCCACTATGGTGCTAGATTTTGGAAGTTTGAATCTCTCTCCCTAATTCTTGCCAAGTCAAAATCCTTTATCTAGATCTGATTTTTCCTTGTCTATCCAAAAATCCATAAAAATCTCTATAATGATCATCTTATCAAAAACACCTAAATCTTCTTATCAACTAAACAACTACTGCCTCCATCAATGCAACCCTAGGCTCTAGATGAGTATTTGAGACCTCAAGTAGTTCCAAGGCCCTTCCTTTAGCCTTACCAAACCCTTAATTTCTCACCATCAGTCCCCACATTTTCCACCCACCTCCATCTCTTCTCACCTAAACCAAAGCATCTTTCTCCTACTACCAACTTTCTCTTCCAAATTCACAATACCTCCCCCATCAGAGAAATTTGATAGAGCTCCTAGTATTCTCTTAAGGAGTCACAAAGGTCCATAATGCTCCACTATCTTTTTATCCTGCAAGAAGAGAACCCATTTGCGACTTCAGTACTCAATTTTTGGCTAGTGGTTGTCTATTCACTTTGCACTAACACCACGAAGCTGACAACATCTCCACTTTTACCTGATGTGGATTCTTGATCAAGTCATGCTTTATGCTATTTCCTCCTTTTTTCTCTTCTTATTCTCATGTATACATCCATGGTACAAATATGCATTTGATGGAACAATTAGAACAATTATTTGACTCATCCTATCATTGCCACTCCTCTAATTAAAAATATCATGGGCATTCCTATAATCTTTGATACCTTCTCACAACTAGTACAATCAAAACCTATCTTGTGGGTCAGTAGGAAGTTCTACTGAGTCAAATCTCTCCCTTGATCCACAAAGCCTGACTGGATTTTCCCTTTTTCATTTAAATGACTAATCCAATTGCTTATCTATTTTTCCTATTGGTCCATTCTTACAAATATCTAATAAATAGTTCCTATATTTCAAAAAATGTCCAAAAATACTAGCATGTTTAAAAGACCCTCTAGTATAACTTGAACCCATGATATGTTTGGTTTCTAATAGTTTTTTGATGTTGAATATTTTATCTCTCTACTAAATAATGAGTCCAGGTTTTCATTATTGGTTTAAATTTTGATCTATTTAGAAATCATTGATACATGTGATAAATAAGTTTTCATGACTCCATTAAATTCATATTGCCCTATGATGCTCTACAATGATAATGATCTAAGATTTTGATAATGACATGAACATTGATGATAATTCTTAAGGTTATCTTACATTCATAAAATACCTAGGTGAATCATTCATCCTTGAAAAATACTTAGTACTAAAATTAATGTTGAAATCTCTAAACTGTGCTATTCATCTTGCCAGCCAAATAGTATGTTCTACCGAATCTTAAACTTATGGGAACTACCCCTAGCGGCGGCCCTCTCCCTAGCTCCCGCGATCTAGGGCTTGCCCCGTCACCAACTCTGCTCGGGGGGGAGGTTGGCTGTCAACGCGCAACGTTCCCTCTCCCCCTGGGCTTCTTCTTCCTCGGCTGTCTCAAGGTGCTTCGACGATCGGAGCCTTCGCCTGCTTTTCATCTAGGACCCGTCCTTCTCAGCGGTGGTACTCGGCCTCAGATCTTGAGGCTACGACGCTGGTGGTTTGGGCGGCGTGCCCTGGTGGTCCTTTGGCTCGCTGGGGTGGAGCGGAGAGTGGGAGACTTTCCCTGATCGTCAATCCCTATGACAGTCGAGACCCCCCGCCCCTGTGCTTCTTCGCGGGTCTCCCTAATTTTTTTTTCTTATTTTCTTTGTTGCAGGTTATTCTGCTCGTTTCTCGCCGCTCGTCGGTGTTGTTGTCGCTGCTTGTCGGCATTGTTGTTCTCTCTATTTGGGAGCTATGAGTCTTGGCTCTTGTTGGCCTCGATTTCTTCTGTTCGGATTCACCACTGGGTCTATGGCTTTGCATGTGGCGGAAAACACTAGTCTGTATATTTTTCATTTGCAGGTTTATCATCTCCGATCTATGCTCAGGTTGAAGGAATCTCTTATGAAAAGCTGCTTATGTCAACCTAGTGGAAAAGAGATCAATGCAGAAGTGTTCTATTATCATTCCAATATGAGTTTTGGGGATCAGATAGCCCTGCTCTTGGTTGTATGTACTTCCAGAATCACTTTTCCTACGTGTAGATGTCGTATGGCTTTTCAGTAATGAAGATGTTTGGATTGCTAAAAAAATGTTGAAATCTCTAAATATTAATAGTTGACAGAGTCATGATTGTCCATATGATCTAATTAGGAATTAAGAACCCTAACTTTGAATAAAGAAACAATGATCTTTCAATATCATGATCTTGAACCTTAATCCATATCTTATTGACCTAAGATATTACATAAAACATCTATATATCTACTATGGATCTCTACTATGCTAATGCTCCAAAAAGGGACATTTTATATTTTCTCTTTGAAAAGACTAGTGGCATTGATGATACTTGTATATAATCTTGAAAATATATTTGGCTAAGTACTTGTTTGATCTACCACATTCCCTATTAGTATTTTTATTTTTTATTTTATGACTTGCCAAAACATATGAAACATAAATGATATTTCCTATTATGACTGCCTGGAATAATGATGTTGATATTGGGTATAAGTGACCTCCTCATGTTACATCAATGGAACTTGTAAAAATTCATGAACTCATTATTTGGATGAAGAAATGGAGCCATGTGACCTCCCACATCTTGTTGGGGTGATGGATCCATACATATACTTGTCAATATCAACATAATGGGAAAACTTATAACAAAATTCTTGCCAAACAAACTACATTTTGAATCACTTGTTATTTATTTTGAATATGAGTCATGTGAAGTATACTATTCTACTATCAAGCTATTTTAACTATTTTCAATAGTTTATCAATGCATTGCATTCATTGTGTCTTGGCTTTATTGATTTCAAGCCATATAAGAAATTGATGAATTGCATCTATTAATATTTCTATTTCATTCACTATCTGATGAAATATAGAATGCAACTCCATATTAGATCATGATTTGGGATTATGTAAATGGGATATAGTATTTAGTTTTTAGTCTTCTCATATTATTTGTATTTTTGTTTTCCATGTTGCCTACTAGGCAATATGTTAAACATTATGGTTCACTTTGAAAAAATGTAATGCTATTTGTTTTTGCAAATGATGTGTGTGTGATTTTTGAGCCATTCAGAAATAGGCGCTCTAATCCCCTTAACATTTCCCATCCATGTAGTGGGATGAGATTAGGGTAAAAATTGATCCATGATAGTTGGTATTAGATCCACAAAAACTTCTTTGTATTGTAATGAAATAATATTCTTGATCTTGAACCAAGAAAACTCTAAAGTTCACTATGGTGAACTGAGGCATTTATAAAGAGCATAAGGGGTTCTAGAAGTAATTCCTCCTATTTGGATAGCTACAGTGGTTGAGGTTCCCCAACCTTAGTGGACCCAAAACTAGACTAGAGGAATTTTCTTAAATAGTAGGGAGTCTTCTAGCATATCGTCGCTTCATTTAGGACTAACCTAAGCCATCTAATAGGAAGAAGTAGGACAAATTTCATATTCTCTCTCTATTTATGGCATTTGACCCGATTTGTACTCAATCCCCATTATGGGTAGACTAAGGATGGAAAAGAACCAAAATTTGAATAAATGTTTGATATTAAACAAAATCATAATATTCCGATGATATAATATATCTTCAACTTGGAATTGTAATATGAGAAACTTGTACCAACTAAATCTTTGCAGATGGCCCACAAATCTATAATTGGTAAGGATGAAGATAACCTTCTAGAACTAAGAAGAAGGATAAGAAAAAGAGGCATAGGGTGATGAGAAAGAGGTTCATTCTATTAGGAAGATAATAAATAAGGGGGAATTGGGAAGAATAAAATAAAGTTCTTACGGGCTGTGTGCATGACCTGGAAGTTCAAACAACATCACTAGTACATGTAAATAACCCAAAACCCATTACCATTCAAGATTTCCTAAAACTTACCCTAGAAGTATTTTATGGAGAGGATGCAGGAGATGCCCTAGATAAGGATGACTCATGGCTAGTGTCTATTGAGAAAACCTTTAGGGTTTCTATGCCCTAAACATGATAAAGTGCCTTTTTATACTACCAGTTGAAAGGGGCGGCCAAGTTGTGGTCGTAATATTATATATGTTCTCTACAAGTCATCCCTATTAACTTAAAAACTTAAAACCCATTTTAACTACCCATTTCCACTACCCATTTCCTGCTACTTCCAAAAGGAACTAGAAACAAAAACAATTCCTTACCCTTGACCAAGGTAAAAATTCAATAGTTGTGTATAGCTCCCAGTTTCATCTCCTAGAGCATCATGTCACAAACATCACTAAAGAGCAAAAGACATATCATTCTACTGATGTATCTTTTTGACCTTGAAATCTTTTGTCTCCTCATTTAAACCTACCACCTTTTATGATTCCTATGACCATGCCTTATCCATGGATAAAAGCCTAGGGATGGGACATGGATAGCCATGACCTAGCCTAACCTACCTAGGGCTAACTGGATGGTGTGCCTCTAAATCATAAATAGAAAGGAAAATCCTATAATAATTATGGTAATAAACACATAAATCAACACAAAAACCATAGAAACACTCCTTCCCAAAACCACAACTAGGACCAAAACCAAAACTACAACTGAGGCCCTACTCATAACTAAAATCCAATCCCAAATAGAGGACAAGGTCAGAATCCCAATATTCCTCGATGCTACAACTATGCTAATTGCCACTCTGGCCAATGTCAGTACCCATCACTAGTTTTCCACTTCTATAATAGAAGGGAGATTTGAGTGTCAATTTCCCCCTTCCTCCTAGGGTCTGGTTCAAATAGAGTGACCACAGGCTGACCCATGTCTTTTCACTAAATGGGGACAAGGCAAATGCCAATGAGAACAACATGATCAAATATACATTTAAATTTGAAATTATTTCCATAACACCTTTATCGTAATTAACTTGCACAAACAACTTATATAAAATATATATGTATATATATAGCTGTGATGCAAATCTATAATCATTTTGTTGTCACTCTTTTAACTCTGGGTGAACATCACACCTTTATGTCTAAGAGTCTAGCCTCTATGCTCAATCTGGATATACATGGCTTAGGATAGATACTTGTTGTAACTAGCCCCAATGGAAAAAAAAACCTCCTACTATATTTTTGAAAAATATCCCCCATCTTATGCTGGACTTAATCTAGAGTCAGATTTTATACTCTTAGAAATAGAAAACTTTGACCTTATTCTGGGGATTGTTTTATTATATAAAACATTTGTTCTAATTGATTATCATACAAAAAAAGTCATCAGATGTATACCCAATCTCCCTAGTCTTCTAATTTCTAGAAGGAAAGATCAAAATCAAAATATTGTCCATTCTAGATTAACAAATCAAACAACAAGACAAATGCTATGGAATTACCCTAAGATACTAGTTGTCCATGGGTGGTATAAGGTGTATGAAGGGGAACTACACTCTTGCACACCCTATCCAACCTTACAAGGCTCAATTGAACTAGGGCTTAGGTGAAATTCCAACATGATTTAGCAAGTCTAGCTTTCTAGAGTAGGTCTTATAGAAATTGGAAGTTAAAGGTAGGAGTGTAGAGTGGAGGTGAGTGTATTTCAACTCCCATCACTCACCATCTAACTTTTAGGAAACTAATAGGCAATTGCATTAAGCACACCTACATTAGCTACTTAGGTCTTCCAATTAGAAGTAAGAGAGGGTATATGTATGTGAGAAGACAAGGTTCTAGACAGGGATCCACTATTTGGACCTAGGAGAGATACCTAAGATAGCCTCATAAAAACCATCCTATCCTAGAGTCTAAGTGGTTTCAAGCATTAATCAACCAACAATCCATGATTTTAAGTGCAAACCACAAGAATAAAAATGGGAAATAAGAGAAAAGTAGAAGACAATCATCATAAAATGAATCTAGAGAGTTTACAAGTTATTCAATCCCCCAATGGTATAAAAGTAAAAATTTCTCCCCCAAACAGCCCACTTAGAGGTGCTTAGCTACTTATTGTACAAAAAAGATCAAAAGAAGAAGAAGAAGTAGCCATGGAGCTCACATAAGATCCCTTATTCTTCACCTCTAGTAGCAAGTGAAGCTCCTTCTTGTTGGATTTTAGGGGAGGCAGAGAAGGCAACGGAAACAAAAAAAATTTCTCCTCCCAAACCCAGAACAAGGAAACACGTCAACGTCGATACAATAGGAAATGATGGTTTGTGGAATCATACGTTGTCCCGAGGCTTTCTCGATGACAATACCTCGCGGCTTGCGCGGTCTTCACCTCCAGTCTTGGATGGTGTATGTGCATCTCCTGGTCGCATCGGGACTGACGACTCCTGGTCTCACCGGGACTGTCGGGATTGACAGTTGTCCTCTGAGCGGTAGAAATCTCCCGCCTCTTAAGTAGTCCACACAGTCCACCTAGAACTCCAATCTCCTTGTCCCATAAAGAATTGGAAGGAGTCACACCCTCCTGTCGGTGTACTAGTCACCAACACACTCTCCTTCCACCAGTCGCTTTCTACAGTTGTCTTTCCCTTGCCGTGCCTCCCTTATCGGGTAGCACTTCCTCGGGCTCTCTCGGTTACCAAAACCAGAGAGAAAGATAAATTTACAGAGCAACTGGTTGCACTGAGTTGTCCTTTGAGAAGCCCCCGATACCCCTATATACATAGGAGGGTCATGGTACAAGGTTCTCTATCCCAGGAAATGCAGGACTAAAGAAGGAGTAGAAGGGTTCAAGATTTTCCACAAAACAACCAACTGCGTAACCTGAACCGATCATTTCATTTCTAAAATGGTCAGTTGGGGACCTGAGCCGGTCGGTTGACACCTCAACCAATCAGTTGGGACCCATGAAACAGTCAGTTCCTTATGAACCGGTCGGTTCGTGGTCCTGGTCAGTTCTCGATTGACTTTTCTTCTTTTATTTCTAATTGGTATCAAATACCAATCCTTGTTCCAATCAAATTGGGCAAGTGAAATGAAAAGAAATTTCTCACCAACCTGACTTTCCCAACTTGCTCCGTTGGACCAGTTGAACTGATCGTTTCAACACTTGAAGTAATCATTTCACCCTGTCCATGAGCCGATCGACTCACCACCTGAGCCGATCGGTTCACCAAGCTGAGTCGATCGGTTCATCACATGAGCCAATCGGTTGGGAGTGCAGATTGTGCAGAAATAGTCAATTGCAGTTTCAATCAATCTGATACTCAAATCAATGAATCCAACACCTTAAACATTATGACATTGAGCTATCAATTAATTTAGTGTATAATTGAACTACTAAACTCCTTTAGTAATCAATCTAAACATTGTTTGTGGACAAAAATCCTCTTCCAGGTTAAATCCTATGTGTGTGACCCTACAGTTCCATTTCACATTGGCAGTGAAAGTCCATAACACTTATGACTTCACAAGCAAAGAGCGATGCCTAGTCACACATCAGTGCTACCCAAGTGAAATAGAAAGTTCGAGGACAACTTTCAATCCTACAATCCATGAATGGTGTTACAGTGAATGTATAATTCCTTTGTCACTGATATCCCGAATGAACTCGAGGCATGGAACAGTCATCCTGTCAAAGTTCATTCACTTTCTTGATCTCAGAGTAGATTGGAAGAGATATGCATGACATCAATATCACATATTGATTCACACATGCATGCACACCTTTCTCAATCCTACTCATCAAGTGGCCATGGATATCAAACTCCCTCAGGAGGGACAAATCCCATATCTATCACTCACCCCTCAAAAGCCCCATGTGTCAAAGCCACCCAATCATTACCTTTATAACAACCCATGTTACAGGACTGCGTTTGATGATGTCAAAGTGTGCCCAACGACATGTGTTGAGTGTAGTGATTTCAGGTCAAAGAATCACACTCACCACCATCACTGTGAGTACTGACTGTGACTACCATGTCATTGTTGCATGTGTCAAACTCACGGTGGGTCTGTCTGATACACTTGTTCTCTAAAAAGTACCTATGTGTTTGGTTTGATATCACTATATCATGACTAATGAGATTCTGTCATCAACCAACACCACAATCTAGTCTTGTGTGTCATTGTTGTCTATCTACCTTCCACAATGACATCTAACTAGGGACATAACAAGAATGTACAAACTCTTAGCATCCGTATGATCTCATCGTTCAGGTCCTGAACCTGAAAACATACGTCATTGAGTACTGTCATTCTCTAGACATTCAATATGTTCTATCACTATCTCATATGACTAAACCAGAAAGAATTGGAATCTTGCCTTTGATGTTTATCAAATCAATCTTAATGTATCCCACCAATCATCCCATGATTGGCTCTCAGGGCATACATACCAACAGACTCCCACTTGCACTGCAAGCCAATCACCCTTGAATCGTATTCATAGTGATCTTTAAACATGTCCCACATGTTACTGTGCTCTAGTGCGAATGTAGTGAGTTATGGAAACACCTTGCCAAAGTCAGTTTTTAACTGCATATCTCTCATCTCTTCGCTGTATGTCACACATATGAGATGGAGTTGTTGTAATATGTGATCTAGTATTCCTTTGCTAACCTTTTAGCCACATTGCATGATCAAGGATTCTATACTTGTCATCAATGACTGGAATATCTATAAGTTCATCTCATGAACTTCCAGACCCATATAGTATCCACTGTTGTTCTCTAACCCACAGATACTCGACATTTCCCTTTTAAATGGTTTTATTGGAACACTTCCAATTATCAACAAACTTTCACTTTTATATCTCCTATATATGTATTTTGTGATTAACTTTCTGTCCTTTTTGGAAGTTCGCATCAGTGTAACTCTTTACATTGAACTTTTCCTTATCTCCATATAACTAGTACTTCACAAGTACTTATCAAGTTCTCATGGTATTCCAGTAACTCTTACTGGAAATAGACAGACATCCACTCGTCATGTCCCACATACGAGTTTTCAGGATGAGCACATCATATTGCCATGTCCTATATACAAGACGATGAATGCATTTTGTTCTTTCCATGCAAGATAATGGGATGATTACATACATGATAGATCCATATCTATTCTTAGTGTTCCCATTTTCATAAGAATTGGACACTTGGCCTTGGGATACTAACTCCATGTAACATGGACATGTTTTCTCCCATTGAATCTGTGCATACTGAACCCTTCTGTACACATTGCCAATGTATGTTTTCTCTTTTCAGGTCAAGAGGTTTTCGAGAACTATCTTTATAGATCTCTATTCCTATCACATACGAAACATCTCTATCTTCCTTAAAGATAATTTCCACTTTTGGATTTCCATTCTGGAACATTTCCATTTCACATCAACATGTTGAATGTGAACACTCTCCCACTAAATCACAGATCCCTTCTTTATCTTTAATATATTAGGCAAACCCTTTGACTATATCATCAAAGCAAAGATCCAATTCTGAGTTGCTTGTACTCAATCAATCACATTGATTAGTTCATTGTAACTTATAGACTTCATTTGCATTAGTGGATTCATAAACCTTATAGGTTGTGTCACATACACATCCTTGTTTTATTCATCATAGGAATGTGGTTTTAGTATCCATATGCCAAATGTCTTAGTTATTAAGTTGCAATCAACAAGCATCATCCTTCTCAAAATGTTATCCATGTGTCTTAACACTTAAGATTCATTTCCACTTATGGATTTCATCCAATGGGTGCTACCATCAAGGTCATACCTTATGGTTCACATGGATGTCATTTAGGATGTAATGGTCATAAACCATAACTCAAAATTTGATTCCTCATATTCATCTAGATAGTTGACTCATCACATGAACAACTCATCACATGATAAACGAGGTGTATCCGTCAAGGATATAGGAACTTACAACTCCTTGTGATTCTTAATGTCCTTTATTAGTGTGGGGTATTCTTTTATTAAGAAGAATTCAGTTATTTGATAATCATTCTCTAACTCCTTAGAGTATGATTCCTTCTTGATTTAGACATCACCATGCCTTAATCATGAGTTCACTATGATACACTATCATAATCACTCATAAGGATCTCAAACATTTGGTCCAAGTATTTCATTCATTGATCTCATCAAGAATTAACACTTTACCAAATTTGCACTTCATCTATGATAATCTTAAACACTTCAAGATATTCATATTGGTATTTCTCTAAACACCATTTGAAGTATTAGCATTTGTTCCAATAGGTATGTAAATACATCACTTGTATCATACCTAATAGGATAATCATTCTCCCACTACCTTTAGTGAAGATTGATTAATCATGTCCAAGATATTCATGTCTCTTACTGGTTCTCTAACCAAAAGAGTCTAGATTTATCCATCACATGGAAACTAGAAATGAATTTCTCATGATTGATGCTAATTTGATTGTTTGAGTTATCTTTAACTTTTAGGTATCATTTTTATCTTATGCATGTCAAATACCACAAGATAAAAAAGGCATTGCCACAAAGATCATATCTTTAGAAATTGAAACATCTCTTTATTGATTGCCATCATTGTCATACAATATGCAAAAATAAAGTGTTTCTATCTATTGGCAAATATGAAATAGCAGTTCATAACTGTATTACATGCCTTTTAGGCTGAAAATAAACTAAAGTACTCCTATCTATGGCGGCAACACTTGCCCCATTTATTGAGTGCTTTACACTTTACTTCTTGGTATCATATACCTCAAAAAGTGTTACAAGTTTACTTTCATGACACCTTTAGGTGGAGATTTCCATCCCCTCCTTCATCTTCTTTTGTTCTTCTAGATATGGAAGGAACTCTCCTTCATACACCCTTTCCCCATGTGCCTTGAGGCTGAAGACGGCTTGGGCTGTTGGCTAGCATTATAACACTTCTTAGCTTTGCCCTTGCCCTTACCCTTAAGACTTACCCTTCATTGATCATATCAAACATTAGGGTTTGTCTTTCTTCATAATTGCCTCTACTGTCCTCAACATGTCCAACAACTTTGTGAATGCTTGTCAAAGTTGTCCATGTCATAGTTCATCATGAATTATATGATTCTTGCAACATTTGCAGTATCATACCAATAGCCAACTCTTGGCTCAGAGGGAATCCTTCTTAGTTAGGGTTTTCCATATACCCAATCACATTGAGTGTGTGAATACCTTACTAGATCTCCTTCTGTCATGACATACTAGGACAGTGTCTTGGAGACATCATATGTCTCATGTTGCCTCTGCAACTCATAGTTCAGGGAACACAACATCAAGCACTCCACATCAATGCCATCCTCGATATGCTTCCATAAGCATACTTTCAGCCATTGGTGTGGTGGGATCGAGTTCATCTGGTTCTGGTATAACTAGGACTTAGAGCTTTCACTCTTTGATTGAGAACACTTCTCGTTGTCCTAACCAATAGTGGAATTATTCCCATTTAATTTGTTGGTCTCAAGGACCGATCGCAAATAAAATGATTATTGTTGATTAACCATTTATTGTACAAAAGGAAATATATGCAATTTTAGTCCAAAACTCCTTTTGACTTATTTGATTGATTTGAAAAGTTGACGATATAATTAGGCCTTTAATTAATTATCGCTCCCATTATTTTAGTTCAAATTGATAGCCCTCACCATCAATTCGAAAGATTGCAGCGTACAACCTTCTAGTGGGCAAGAACCTAAAATCTTCTAAGTCATGGACCAGCTAGGTCTGTCACCCACCACTTATATCTCTCAGGTAGGCAACTCTTGCCAATTGTATCATATGCAACTCCTGATAAGATGTCATATGCAACTCCTTGCCATGATCATCTCCATGCCTCAAGGTGCTAGATCCTATCTAGGTCACCTTGTTAAGTCCGACCCAAAGCCAACACGATGAATATGCACCCTACTAGGGCAGACCACACATTCATCCTTCATGCTTCCATGAGATAGACGGTGCACCATGCTAGGGCGTGCCCACACTTGGTCGATCAAGATTTTCATGTGTGTCGCATTTGGAAGACATCTAAAACTTAATATTTAATGAGGGATTTGGTTTTATATACATATGCATATCTAATCACCACAATACATAGTACGTATCATATACATGCTATATCCCACAGAAAACATGCAAAATGGTAAAAGGAATGATTATGGCCATCCTATTGTGATTCCTTGAGCCAAGAGGAATCACGGTCATCTAGGTCTACATCACATGCAACCTGTACAAGATGAACTCTGTGTTTTACCTTTCTGGGTTTGATCAACTCATCACATGACTGATCGGCTCGCCATCAGGCCAGTCGGCTGGGTGCCACCAGCCGATCGGTTGGCTCCTCCAACCGATCAATTCGCTTGGTTGTCGTGCATATCATTATGGCCGCCACCTGCTCGTCTCGCTCCTCAAATCGGTCATCAACCGATTGTCTCACTCCTTGAACCGATCGTCTCGAGCGTCAACCGATCAGTTCACGCCTTGAACCAATCGTCTCATCTGTCATCAGGATGTCCTCCATTCTTTGACATAACAAGAAATAAAATTCTATCCTATTTTACATTGTAAAAAGAGAAACCTCAAGTTACATTCGAGGGGAGAAAAGGTAGGAAAGAAATCTCAAATTATTTCGAGTTACATCAGGAATAGGAGAAAGGGAATCGATGCGCAGACCGAGATGCAAGCAACCACATACAACCATACACAGATAGGGTTTATTGGCCATAACCACACTATACATCCACCACAAAACTTGTTAAAGGGAGACGCGTATCGAGTGCATTCATATTACATATCATATATGTATATTGGGATTTGTGGATTTAGGATTGCACATGCATAAAGCCAATTTTATTCACATCGTATGCAATAAATAAAGGCGACAAACAAAAATCGATCATATCGATAATCCTAAAGAATAGAGCAGTTGCCGTGGCTCTGATACCACTGTTGGGTTTTAGGGGAGGCAGAGAAGGCAACGGAAACAAAAAAAATTTCTCCTCCCAAACCCAGAACAAGGAAACGCGTCAACGTCTATAAAATAGGAAAGGATGGTTTGTGGAATCATACCTTGTCCCGAGGCTTGCTCGACGACAATACCTCGCGGATTGCGCGGTCTTCACCTCCAATCTTGGATGGTGTCTGTGCAGCTCCTGGTCGCACCGGGACTGACAACTCCTGGTCTCACCGGAACTGTCGGGATTGACAGCTGTCCTCCGAGCGGCAGAAATCTCCCTCCTCTGAAGTAGTCCACACGGACCACCTGGAACTCCAATCTCCTTGTACCACAAGGAATTGGAAGGAGTCACACCCTCCTGTTGGCGTACTAGTCACCGACACACTCTCCTGCCACCAGTCACTTTCTACAGTTGTCTTTCCCTTGATGTGCCTCCCTTATCGGGTAGCACTTGCTCGGGCTCTCTCGGTTACCAAAACCAGAGAGAACGAAAACTTTATAGAGCAACTGGTTGCACTAAGTTGTCCTTTGAGAAGCCCCCAATACCCCTATATATATAGGAGGATCATGGGACAAGGTTCTCTATCCCGGGCAATGCGGGACTAAAGCAGGAGTAGAAGGGTTCGAGATTTTCCACAAAAACAACCAACTTCGTAACCTGAACTGATCATTTCATTTCTGAAACGGTCGTTTGGGGACCTGAGCCGGTCGGTTGACACCTCAACTGATCGGTTGGGACCCATGAAATGGTCGGTTCACTTCTGAACTGGTCGGTTCGTGGTCCTGGTCAGTTCCCGATTGACTTTTCTTCTTTTGTTTCTAATTGGTATCAAATACCAATCCTTGTTCCAATCAAATTGGGCAAGTGAAATGAAAAGAAATTTCTCACCAACCTGACTTTCCTAACTTGCTCGGTTGGACCAGTTGAACCGATCGTTTCAACACTTGAAGCAATCGTTTCACCCTATCCAGGAGCCGATAGACTCACCACCTGAACCGATCAATTCACCAAGCTGAGCCAATCGGTTCATCACATGAGCCGATCGGTTGGGAGTGTAGATTGTGCAGAAATAGTCAATTGCAGTTTCAATCAATCTGATACTCCAATCAATGTATCCAACTCCTTGAACATTATGACATTGAGCTATCAATTAATTGAGTGTTTAATTGAACTACTAAACTCCTTTAGTAATCAATCTAAACATTGTTTGTGGATAAAACTCCTCTTCCAGGTTAAATCCTATGTGTATGACCCTACAGGTCCATTTCACGTTGGCAGTGAAAGTTCATAACACTTATGACTTCACAAGCAAAGAGCGGTGCCTAGTCACACATCAGTGCTACCCAAGTGAAATAGAAAGTTGGAGAACAACTTTCAATCCTACAATCTGTGAATGGTGTTACAGTGAATGTATAATTCCTTTGTCACTGATATCCTGAATGAACTCGAGGCATGGAACAGTCATCCTGTCAACGTTCATTCACTTTCTTGATCTCAGAGTAGATTGGAAGAGATATGTATGACATCAATATCACATACTGATTCACACATGCATGCACGCCTTTCTCAATCCTACTCATCAAGTGGCCATGGATATCAAAATCCCTCAGGAGGGACAAATACCATATCTATCACTCACCCCTCAAATGCCCCATGTGTCAAAGCCACCCAATCATCACCTTTATAACAACCCATGTTTCAGGACTGCGTTTGATGATGTCAAAGTGTGCCCAACGACATGTGTTGAGTGTAGTGATTTCAGGTCAAAGAATCACACTCACCACCATCACTGTGAGTACTGACTGTGACTACCATGTCAAGGTTCCATGTGTCAAACTCACGGTGGGTCTGTCCGGTACACTTGTTCTCTAACAAGTACCTATGTGTTTGGTTTGATATCTCTATATCATGACTAATGAGATTTTGTCATCAAAGAACACAACAATCTAGTCTTGTGTGTCATTTCTTTCTATCTACCTTCCACAATGACATATGACTAGAGACATAACAAGAATTTACAAACTCTTAGCATCCGTATGATCTCATCGTTCAGGTCCTGAACCTAAAAACATATGTCATTGAGTACTGTCATTCTCTAGACATTCAATCTGTTTTATCACTATCTCATATGACTGAACCAGAAAGAATTGGAAGCTTACCTTTAATGTTTATCAAATCAATCTTAATGTATCCCACCAATCATCCCATGATTGGCTCTCAGGGCATACATACCAACAAACTCCCACTTGCACTGCGAGCCAATCACCCTTGAATCGTATTCATAGTTATCTTCAAACATGTCCCACATGTTACTGTGCTCTAGTGCGAACATAGTGAGTTATGGAAACACCTTGCCAAATTCAGTTTTTAACTGCATGTCTCTCATCTCTTCGTTGTACGTCACACGTATGAGATGGAGTTGTCATAATATGCGATCTAGTATTCTTTTGCTAACCTTTTAGCCACATTGCATGATCAAGGATTCCATACTTGTCATCAATGACCGGAATATCTATAAGTTCATCTCATGAACTTCCAGACCCATATAGTATCCACTGTTGTTCTCTAACACACGGATACTCGGCATTTCCCTTTTAAATGGTTTTATTGGAACACTTCCAATTATCAACAAACTTTCACTTTTATATATCCTATATATATTTTGTGATTAATTTTTTGTCCTTTTCGGAAGTTTGCATCAGTGTAACTCTTTACATTGAACTCTTCCTTATCTCCATAGAACTAGTACTTCACAAGTACTTATCAAGTTCTCATGGTATTCCAGTAACCCTTACTGGAAATCGATAGACATCCACTCGTCATGTCCCACATATGAGTTTTCAGGATGAGCACAACATATTGCCATATCCTACATAAAAGATGATGAATGCATTTTGTTCTTTCCATGCAAGATAATGGGATGATTACATACATGATAGATCCATATCTATTCTTAGTGTTCCCATTCTTAATAAGAATTGGACACTTGGCCTTGAGATACTAACTCCATGTAACATGGACAGGTTTTCTCCCACTGAATCTGTACGTACTGAACCCTTCAGTATAGATTGCCAATGTCTGTTTTCTCTTTTCAGGTCAAGAGGTTTTTGAGAACTATCTTTATAGATCTCTATTCCTATCACATAGGAAACATCTCTATCTTCCTTAAAGATAATTTCCACTTTTGGATTTCCATTCTAGAACATTTCCATTTCACATCAACATGTGGAATGTGAACACGCTCCCACTAAATCACAGATCCCTTCTTTATCTTTGACATATCAGTCAAACCCTTTGACTATATCATCAAAGTAAAGATCCAATTCTGAGTTGCTTGTACTCAATCAATCACATTGATTAGTCCATTGTAACTTATAGACTTCATTTGCATTAGTGGATTCATAAACCTTATAGGTTGTGTCACATACACATCCTTGTTTTATTCCTCATAGGAATGCAGTTTTAGTATCCATATGCCAAATTTCTTAGTCATTAAGTTGCAATCAACAAGCATCATCCTTCTCAAAATGTTATCCATGTGTCTTAACACTAAAGATTCATTTGCACTTGTGGATTTCATCCAATGGGTGCTACCATTATGGTCATACCTTATGGTTCACATGGATTTCATTTAGGATGTAATTGTCATAAACCATAACTCAAAATTCATTTCCTCATATTCATATAGATAGTTGACTCATCACATGAACAACTCATCACATGATAAACGAGGTGTATCCGTCAAGGATATAAGAACTTACAACTCCTTGTGATTCTTAATGTCCTTTATTTGTGTGGGGTATTCTTTTATTAAGAAGAATTCAGTGATTTGATAATCATTCTCTAACTCCTTAGAGTATGATTCCTTCTTGATTTAGACATCACCATGCCTTAATCATGAGTTCACTATGATACACTATCATAATCACTCATAAGGATCTCAAACATTTGGTCCAAGTATTTCATTCAGTGATCTCATCAAGAATTAACACTTTACCAAATTTGCACTTCATCTATGATAATCTTGAACACTTCAAGATATTCATATTGGTATTTCTCTAAACACCATTTGAAGTATTAGCATTTGTTCCAATAGGTATGTAAATACATCACATGTATCATACTTAATAGGATAATCATTCTCCCACTACCTTTAGTGAAGATTGATTAATCATGTCCAAGATATTCATGTCTCTTACTGGTTCTCTAACCAAAAGAGTCTAGATTTATCCATCACATGGAAAGTAGAAATGAATTTCTCATGATTGATGCTAATTTGATTGTTTGAGTTATCTATAACTTTTAGGTATCATTTTATCTTATGCATATAAAATACCACAAGATAAACAAGGCATTGCCACAAAGATCATATCTCTAGAAATTGAAACATCTCTTTATTGATTGCCATCATTGTCATACAATATGCAAAAACAAAGTGTTTCTATCTATTGGAAAATATGAAATAGCAGTTCATAACTGTATTACATGCCTTTTAGGCTGAAAATAAACTAAAGTACTCCTATCTATGGTGGAAACACTTGCCCCATTTATTGAGTGCTTTACACTTTACTTCTTGGTATCATATACCTCAAAAAGTGTTACAAGTTTACTTTCATGACACCTTTAGGTGGAGATTTCCATCCCCTCCATCTTCTTTTGTTCTTCCAGATATGGAAGGCACTCTCCTTCATACACCCTTTCCCCATGTGACTTGAGGCTGAAGATAGCTTGGGCGGTTGGCTAGCATCAGAACACTTCTTAGCTTTGCCCTTGCCCTTGCCCTTAAGACTTACCCTTCATTGATCATATCAAACATTAGGGTTTGTCTTTCTTCGTAATTGCCTCTACTGTCCTCAACATGTCCAACAACTTTGTCAATGCTTGTCAAAGCTTTTCATGTCATAGTTCATCATGAATCGTATGATTCTTGCAACATTTGCAGTATCATACCAATAGCCAACTCTTGGCTCAGAGGGAATCCTTCTTAGTCAGGTTTTTCCATATACCCAATCACATTGAGTGTGTGAATACCTTGCTAGATCTCCTTCTGTCATGACATACTAGGACAATGTCTTGGAGACATCATATGTCTCATGTTGTCTCTGCAACTCATAGTTCAGGGAACACAACATCAAGCACTCCACATCAATGCCATCCTCAGTATGCTTCCATAAGCATACTTTCAGCCATTGGTGTGGTGGGATCGAGTTCATCTGGTTCTGGTATAACTAGGACTTAGAGCTTTCACTCTTTGATTGAGAACACTTCTCATCGTCCTAACCAAACATGGAATTATTCCCATTTAATTTGTTGGTCTCAAGGACCGATCGCAAATAAAATGATTATTGTTGATTAACCATTTATTGTACAAAAGGAAATATATGCAATTTCAGTCCAAAACTCCTTTTGACTTATTTGATTGATTTGAAAAGTTGACGATATAATTAGGCCTTTAATTAATTATCGCTCCCACTGTTTTAGTTCAAATTGATAGACCTCACCATCAATTCGAAATATTGTAGCGTACAACCTTCTAGTGGGCAAGATCCTTAAATCCTCTAAGTCATGGACCAGCTAGGGCTATCACCCACAACTTAGATCTCTCAGGTAGGAAACTCTTGCCAATTGCATCATATGCAACTCCTGATAAGATGTCATATGCAATTCCTTGCATTGATCATCTCCATGCCTCAAGGTGCTAGATCCTATCTAGGTCACCTTGTTAAGTCTGACCCAAAGCCAACACGATGAATATGCACCCTGCTAGGGCAGGCCCACACATTCATCCTTCACGCTTCCATGATATAGACGGTGCATCACCCTAGGGTGTGACCACACTAGGTCGATCAATCTTTTCACATGTGTCACATTTGGAAGACATCTAAAACTTAATATTTAATGAGGGATTTGGTTTTATATACATATACATATCCAATCACCACAATACATAGTACGTATCATATACATGCTATATCCCACAGAAAACATGCAAAATGATAAAAGCAATGATTATGGCCATCCTATTGTGATTCCTCGAGCCAAGAGGAATCACGGTCATCTAGGTCTACATCACATGCAACCTGTACAAGATGAACTTTGTGCTTTCCCTTTCTGGGTTTGATGAACTCATCACATGACTGATCGGATTGCCATCAGGCCGATCGGCTGGGTGCCACCAGCCGATCGGTTGGCTCCTCCAACCGATTGGTTCACCTGGTCATCGTGCATCTCATTATGGTCGCCACCCGCTCGTCTCACTCCTCGAACCAGTCTTCAACTGATCGGCTCACTCCTTGAATCGATCGTCTCGAACATCAACCGATCGGTTCACGCCTTGAACTGATCATCTCAGCTGTCGTCAGGATGTCCTCCGTTCTTTGACATAACAGGAAATAAAATTATATCCTATTTTACATTGTAAAAATAGAAACCTCAAGTTACATTCGAGGGGAGGAAAGGTAGGAAAGAAATCTCGAATTATTTCGAGTTACATCAGGAATAGGAGAAAGGGAATCAGTGCACAGATCGAGATGCAAGCAACCACATACAACCATACACAGATAGGGTTTATTGGCCATAACCACGCTATACATCCACCACAAAACTCATTTAAGGGCGACGCGTATCGAGTGCATTCATATTACATATCATATATGTATATTGGGATTTGTGGATTTAGGATTGGACATGCATAAAGACAATTTTATTCGCATCGTATGCAATAAATAAAGGCGACAAACCAAAATCGATCATATCAATAATCCTAAAGAATAGAGATGTTGACGTGGCTCTGATACCACTGTTGGGTTTTAGGGGAGGTAGACAAGGCAGCGGAAACAAAAAAAATTTCTCCTCCCAAACCCAGAACAAGGAAACACATCAACGTCTATACAATAGGAAAGGATGGTTTGTGGAATCATACCTTGTCTCGAGGCTTGCTCGACGACAATACCTCGCGGCTTGCACGGTCTTCACCTCTGGTTTTGGACGGTGTCTGTGTAGCTCCTGGTCGCACCGGGACTGACGACTCCTGGTCTCACCGGGACTGTCAGGATTGATAGCTGTCCTCCGAGCGGCATAAATCTCCTGCATCTGAAGTAGTCCACACGAACTACCTGGAACTCCAATCTCCTTGTCCCATAAGGAATTGGAAGGAGTCACACCCTCCTGTCGGCGTACTAGTCGCCGACACACTCTCCTGCCACCAGTCGCTTTCTACAGTTGTCTTTCCCTTACTGTGCCTCCCTTATTGGGTAGCATTTTCTCGGGCTCTCTCAGTTACCAAAACCAGAGAGAACGACAACTTTACAGAGCAACTGGTTGCACTGAGTAGTCCTTTGAGAAGCCCCCATTACCCCTATATATAGGAGGGTTATGGGATAGGGTTCTCTATCCTGGGCAATGCAGGACTAAAGCAGGATTAGAAGGGTTCGAGATTTTCCACAAAAACAACCAACTATGTAACCTGAACCGATCGTTTCATTTCTAAAATGGTCGATTAGGGACCTGAGCTGGTCGGTTGACACCTTAACCGATCGATTGGGACCCATGAAATGGTCAGTTCACTTCTGAACCGGTCGGTTCGTGGTCCTGGTCAGTTCCCAATTGACTTTTCTTCTTTTGTTTCTAATTGGTATCAAATACCAATCCTTGTTCCAATCAAATTGGGCAAGTGAAACGAAAAGAAATTTCTCACCAACCTGACTTTCCCAACTTGCTCGGTTGGACCAGTTGAACCGATTGTTTCAACACTTGAAGCAATCGTTTCACCCTGTCCATGAGTCGATCGACTCACCACCTGAGTCAATCGGTTCACCAAGCTGAGCCGATCGGTTCATCACATGAGCCGATCGGTTGGGAGTGCAGATTGTGCAGGAATAGTCAATTGTAGTTTCAATCAATCTGATACTCCAATCAATGTATCCAACACCTTGAACATTATGACATTGAGCTATCAATTAATTGAGTGTTTAATTGAACTACTAACCTCCTTTAGTAATCAATCTAAACATTGTTTGTGGACAAAACTCCTCTTCCAGGTTAAATCCTATGTGTGTGACCCTACAGGTCCATTTCACATTGGCAGTGAAAGTCCATAACACTTATGACTTCACAAGCAAAGAGCGGTGCCTAGTCACACATCAATGCTGCCCAAGTGAAATAGAAAGTTGGAGAACAACTTTCAATCCTACAATCCGTGAATGGTGTTATAGTGAATGTATAATTCATTTGTCACTGATATCCCGAATGAACTCGAGGCATGGAACAGTCATCCTGTCAACGTTCATTCACTTTCTTTATCTCAGAGTAGATTCCAAGAGATATGTATGACATCAATATCACATACTGATTCACACATGCATGCACACCTTTCTCAATCCTACTCATCAAGTGGCCATTGATATCAAACTCCCTCAGGAGGGACAAATCCCATATCTATCACTCACCCCTCAAATGCCCCATGTGTCAAAGCCACCCAATCATCACCTTTATAACAACCCATGTTTGAGGACTCCGTTTGATGATGTCAAAGTGTGCCCAACGACATGTGTTGAGTGTAGTGATTTCAGGTCAAAGAATCACACTCACCACCATCACTGTGAGTACTGACTGTGACTACCATGTCATGGTTCCATGTGTTAAACTCACGGTGGGTCTGTCCGGTACACTTGTTCTCTAACAAGTACCTATGTGTTTGGTTTGATATCTCAATATCATGACTAATGAGATTCTGTCATCAACCAACACCACAATCTAGTCTTGTGTGTCATTGATGTCTATCTATCTTCCACAATGACATCTGACTAGGGACATTACAAGAATGTACAAACTCTTAGCATCTGTATGATCTCATCATTCAGGCCCTGAACCTGAAAACATACGTCATTGAGTACTGTCATTCTCTAGACATTCAATCTATTCTATCACTATCTCATATGACTGAACCAGAAAGAATTGGAAGCTTGCCTTTGATGTTTATCAAATCAATCTTAATGTATCCCACCAATCATCCCATGATTGGCTCTCAGGGCATACATACCAACACTTCTCACTCCAAAGTGGATGAAAAGCATGGAAGGATGGATGGAAATGGCCAAACCCCTAGAAAAATTGGGGTTTTGGGGTGAGGGAAGGTGGGAATGAGGTGGATGTAGGTGGAAGTAGGTAGGAGCTCCTTGAATACACTAGGTAGGTGGAAAAAAATGCTAGGTGAGTGTCACCTCATGCTACAATCGTCACCTAGGTATTTATAGGTGGGAGGGAAGAACAAGGTTAAGTGGGGCTAGTTTGGGAAAATCAGTGCAAAAAATATAGATTTTGGGTTGCAGCATGGTCGTCTTGGGTAGCCTGACCGTGGTGGGTGATAACACCCAAATCTATGCATATTGTCTATGCATTTTATCTATAGTTTCATATTACCTTGGCCTTAATATGCCCCTCGTTTCTCATTTTTTAGTCCTTTTCTTATTTACCTAGATAAAGCAACTAATTATCCATTTATGTAGCTAAATAGCCAATATTGGATTAGCATGCACCGAACACAGATGTACTATCTTTACATACTCTCTATCTCTCTCTCTGCTAAATTGTGGCCTAGTGAATTATACTGTCTGATATTTCATTTAACGATCATTATTGTCTTATCCTTAATCCTGGACTCAATTCTGCTTTAATTACTTGATTTTATTGTCTAAACCTTTCTGTAAATCTATGCTCAACCCATTTGATTTAATCTCGATATTTAATTGGATTTATCTTATTTGTGCAGGTCGTTTTGGAACTTTTGGGCCTTAACTTCAAGGCCCATAGCCTACTTTAGCCTTGGATTTAGTTGGGGTCAACAGGGGTCAACGACCGGTTGCCCGTTTCTTCTCCTCACCCGCACGCTGCTCTCCTGCCTCTCTTCTATTCTCATCCAGTAGTCGGGCCCATCGCTTCATACAACCTACTACTTTTCATGCTTCTACCCTAAAACCCAACCCCCGCTTCCCTCTGCCTCACACACACACCGTAGGAAATCGCGACTCACCCTTCGACCGACAACGACACCGCGACCTACCTCTCAAGTACCACGGTCGCTATTCTCCTCACAACCCTAATCACGACCCACGATCCTCAGATGCCACGACCCCTCGCTCCTCCCCGTTCTCCAAAATCGCAGACACCTGTCTGCGGCAACAACCGCGACCACTCCAGAATTGTGACCTCATCTGCTCAACACCACGAACAGTATCTCCACTCAACGCCGCGAACGCAGCTTCTTCACTCATGCCCGCGATTCTCAATACCCACGACCTGCCTCCCTTTTGATCGCGACCACGATCTTCCATGATCGCGACCTCATATTTCCCTCTTCCTGCAACCCTGCACCTGCTACCCTCCAATCTCCTCTCCAACCATCACGACATCTTCAACCATCGCCATCCATCCGATCACTGAGCCATAGTCACCTCACCTTCTACCTTCACCGCGACCAACCTCCAACCACAGTCGCGGCCCTCATCTTCATCCCACAATCGCAGCCCCACCTCCTCTCACCAACTGCGATGACAGTGCTCAACTAGAAGCACCCAACAACGTCCCCGCATGTACCTCGACCTGTCCTTGCCAGCACCTTAAACTCCACCCCAACACCTTGTCCAGATCGCGACCTGCGTCCTAAGCATCTTCCCCTCACAGCCGTGTTGGCTAAATGGACATCTAAAAATCCCTTTGTTTCGATGATGACAAACATTTCATTCTTATTAATCTAACGAGCTACTTGAGTGTGCAGGATGACAAAGTCGCAAGGGAAAATCTAAGAGCTTACTTAGTTATATTTTCATGCAATGTAATCAATGTTGTAAAACTTGTGCAAATATATAATGTACAAGTACTTAGATTTGCATGTAAATCAAGCGTTAGATTTTCCCTAGCCAAACACCATAGATAGACATGTCATCCCATTTGAATAGAATCACCTTTGCACACTCACACATATAATTAGTGCTTAAATTGAAACCTTGAAACAGGATCATTCTCGGTCGACGAACTCCTCGACCGAGACACTCTCGGTCGACCATCTTCTCGACCGAGAAAGATCCAAAGTAGCCGTTAGACACAACAGACAAGTTAGTTGGTAGTTGAAGAAAGACGTTGCAAATCACTTGTTCCAGAGAGCCTGTCGGTTGACAAAACTTCGACCGAGTAGGTGTCTCGGTCGACTATTTGTCGACCGAGATGGTCTCTGACAGCAACTGCAGAATAAATTAATTAGCCGTTGTTAAAGCAACAACTTTGTACCTAACGGCTAGTTAAGCACTTAGAAACCCCTAGAAGTTGTCTAGAACGTCCTTAAGCATACTTAGGCCATTCCTATAAATAGGACAAGCCATAGGACACTAGACTTCACTTGTTACACTTGAGAATACACTTGAGCATACTTGAGCAATCTTTTGCAAGCAAATTTGAGCACTGTGATCATTGGCCTACATTCTCCTTAGCTCAATCTCGTGTCCTATAGGCTAGATTCTCCTACCCACAGCAATCACAAGTTCACATACTTGGCTAGGAGATCTTACGCTTGATCTAGGCATATCAAGCCTCGGGCTTAAAGGATAAGTTGTAATTTCCTTTTTCTTTCTTGTTCCTGTTTATCTTTTGTACTCTCCTTGCTACTCCTAGGGTTGGAGGCTGCGGATTGGAGAGGGTTGACTTCTCAGGTGGAGAAGGGGACTTCAAGCTACTTCAAGAAGGCTATCGCAAGGGAAGCTACTTCAGAAGGCTGGTGCAACGGGAGTTGGTGCATCTACTTCAAGGGAAGGCTGCTTCAAGGTTGGCGATTACTTCTAGGTGAAGGCTGCTTGAAGGGTTTAGGAAAAGAGATTGTATTTTATGTAAATTCCTTGAAGAGGTAATAAAATAAATTTCTTTTCAAATCCCGGTTGGGTAAGCAACCGGGTAGTGGATTGACGGCTATAGTATTTTCTATAGTTGGAACCACTCTAAACCTTGTGTCTCCTTGTCCAATATCTTTCATTGTGGTTGTTTAAGTTCAATAATTGTTAAATTATCTATAAAACTCTATTCACCCCCCCTCTAGTAGTTTTCAATTGGTATCAGAGCAAGGCTTCAAGGAACCCTAACAAGGTCTTGAAGAAATGGGTGATGGAATGCTCAACAACCTCAACATTGAAGGGACTCTTGTTGCTAGGCCACCGGCGTTCGATGGAACAAACTACCAATACTGGAAGAGAAGGATGCAGTTTTACTTCCAAGGCGTCAACTGGGATCTATGGAGAATGGTATCTACTCCTTATCAATTCCCTCAAAATGACTTTGCGGAATGGGATGCAAACACGGTAAAACAGGCCCAAATGAACGCAAAAGCCGTAAGCATTTTATATTGTTCTATTTCTGTAGGAGAATTTAATAGAATTTCAAATTGTGATACAGCGTATGATATTTGGCATAGATTGTCTATCACTTATGAGGGTACAGCCCAAGTTAAAAATTCCAAAATTAGCCTGCTTAAAACAAATCTTGAACATTTTCGTATGGATCCTAATGAAACTATTAGTGAAATGTATTCAAAATTCTCTACTATTGTTAATGGTTTGAGTGCCTTAGGAAAACCTGTTCTTGAGGAAGATCAAGTATCAAAAATTCTTCGATCACTTCCTCCAAAATACAAGCCAAAGGTGACAGCCATTGCAGAAGCAAACGACCTCACTCGCCTCAAAATGGAACAACTCATTGGTAATTTAGAAGCTCATGAAGCAGATCTAGAAGAGGAAGAAAGAAGAGAACGTGAACACCAAAGTGGTAAGAAGAAGGATGTGGCTCTCAAAGCCTCAAAAGTTGTCACACAAGAAAGTGAAGAGTCAAGTGAAGAAGAAGAAGAAGCCTTAATCGTCAACGGTAAGAAGTACAAAAGGTTTAAATCTAACAAAATTTCTAGTTCCTCAACTCCCAGGTGCTTTGAATGTGGGAAGAAAGGGCATTTCAAAAAATGAATGCCCCAAAGAAAAGAAGGGAAAGAAAAGCTCACATAAGAAGAAAGGAGAAAAAGCCTATAAAGCTGCCTGGGATGAGTCAAGTGACAGTGAAAGCAGAGAAGAGGTGGAATGTCTAATGGCAAGAGAAGAAAATGAAGACTCTCAAGAGGTAAGCCTAGTTGATCTTTCTAAAGAAGAGTTAGTTACTAGTTTACAAGAAACTCATGATAAGTATGTTGATGCCAAGAAGAAACTAAAGAAGGCTATAAAATCAAATAATGAGCTCATTGCCAAAATAGATGAACTTTCTTATGAAAAGAACAACATTGATCTTGAAAATGTATCTTTAAAAACATCTTTAGATGATTGCACTAGAAAGCTACTCAATTTGGAAACCAATGTTGATCTTCTATCAAAAGAAAAGACTGATTTGCTAGCTAAACTACAAGATTATCAAACTCAACCTATCTTGTGCAACCATTCGGACTATGATAATATTGTAAAAGAAAAGGATTCATTATTTTCTGATTTAGACCAAGCAAGAAAAGATATACACAAGAAGATGAATGACATTGCTACGTTGCAAAGAGAACTTTATAAGTTAAGAAGAAAAGATATTCTTGATAACATATTGAAAGTTGGTAATGTTTTCAATGGAAGAAAAGGTTTGGGATATGTTCCAAAGAAAAACCAACCCAAAAAGACCCAAACTATGTTTGTACCCAAGAACACAATGACTAGAAAGAGAAATGAAATTGACTCTATTACTTGTCATTTCTGCTTACGTCTTGGACATTATTGTTTTTCATGCCCCTACAAGACTAAGGAGTCCGACTTAGTTTGGATCCCAAAACCCCAAACTTAGAAGAATGGAATGTAGTTGAGATATGACCAAATGCTTAATTTTGCTATCTATATTTTCTTATCTCAACAAAAGGTGCTATGCTTATTGTTATTATTTTTCTGCATTGCTGAAACAGAAATTCTGTCGGTCGAAGTATTGTCGACCGAGCTCTGGGTCGGTCGAAGTATTGTCGACCGACTGGATGTCTTTAACAAATAAAAAAATTTTACAGCACCTATTTCGGTCAAAAATTGGTCAACCGAGAAATTTTCTGTGTTTTTGCTTGTGATACAGTAACCTGCTCGATCGACAAATTGTCGACCAAGACAAATATCGGTCGAACAATTGTCGACCGACTGGTTTTCTGTATCAGAACTTTTATATATAAGCACTTAAAAGGTTTCTAACCATATCGGACCATCACATGGGTACCAAAATCTACATTCTAATGCAGGAATGGGTAGTTGACAGTGGCTGTTCCAAACACATGACCGGGAACAAGGACGCATTTCAAACTTTTGAAGAAAAGAAAAGTGGAACGGTCACCTTTGGAGACAATGGTAAGGGAAAAATCGTTGGAATAGGTAATGTTGGAACAAATCTCGAAATTAAAAATGTTCTACTTGTTGATGGATTGCATCATAATCTAATAAGTGTAAGTCAACTATGTGATAGTGGTTATGATGTGTTATTTAACAAAACTTGCTGCAAACTATTGATAGAAAACACTACAAATGTCGTTTATGAAGGAAATAGAGTTGGAAATCTTTATATCCTTAAACCAAACTCTATGAAATCAGTAGTAGGTAAATGCTTGCTTGCAAATGAAAATACCTTACAACTATGGCATAAAAAGCTAGGACATGCTAGTTCCCATGCTATTAAAAAGTTAGTGAAATATGATCTTGTTCGTGGATTACCTACTTTGTCTTTTGATCAAGTTGAAAATTGTGAACCCTGCACAATGGGAAAGCAAACCAAAACATCTTTTAAATCAAAACATGTACTTAGCACCAGTAGATCCTTAGAATTAATTCATATGGACTTATTTGGACCAATGAGGACACAATCTATTGGTGGTAAACGATACTGTTTTGTTATTGTTGATGATTATAGTAGATATACATGGGTACATTTTATTACAACTAAAGATGATACTATTCATGTCTTTATGCAATTTTGTTCCAAAATTGAAAATCTTTTACAACATAAAATATGTACCATTAGAAGTGATCATGGTGGCGAATTTGAGAATCATACATTTGAGACCTTTTGTACATCTCAAGGGTATACTCATAATTTTTCTGCTCCACGTACCCCACAACAAAATGGTATAGTTGAACGGAAAAATCGATCTCTATAGGAAATGGCTAGGACCATGATGCTTGAACACAACACACCTAAAACCTTTTGGGCTGAAGCTGTAAACACTGCTTGTTATGTGCTTAATAGAGTAACTGTTCACTCTCATTTGAAGAAAACTCCATATGAAATATTACACTCTAAGAAACCTAGAGTTGACTATTTTCATACTTTTGGCTCCACATGTTACATTTTAAATACCAAAGATGATAGAGACAAGTTTGATTCTAAATCACACAAAGCATTCTTCTTGGGATATTCCACTTCTAGCAAAGCCTTTAGAATATATAACACTATCTCTAGAAAAGTTGAGGAATCCATTCATGTTTCTTTTCATGAAGAATCGAAATCTGAAAATCTAGATATCATTGATCTCACTAATCAAATCGAAAATATAACCATTTCCAATGATAGTGAGAAAATTCCTATATCCGATCCCCAAGTTGAAACACAACCTACACCTAGGCTTATCAAGGATCATCCCCAAGAACTAATTATTGGAGATCCAAATGATAAAGTCAAAACTCGGTCATCCTTCAAAGATGTTGCAAACATGGCTTTTGTTTCTATCATTGAACCTAAGAAGATATCCGAAGCTCTTAAGGATGATTACTGGATAATAGCCATGCAAGAGGAGTTAAATCAATTCACTAAAAATGATGTATGGGATTTAGTTCCTAAACCACAAGATAAAACTATCATAGGAACTAAATGGGTATTTAGGAACAAGCTCAATGAGGCAGGAGAAGTAATAAGGAATAAAGCTCGGTTAGTAGCACAAGGATATAATCAACAAGAAGGAATAGATTTTGATGAAACATATGCACCCGTAGCTAGACTTGAAGCTATTAGGATGTTACTTGCTATTGCTGCCCATAAAAACATTAAGCTATATCAAATGGATGTCAAAAGTGCATTTCTAAATGGCATCATACAAGAAGAAGTTTATGTTGCTCAACCACCTGGCTTTGAAATACCAGAAAAAGGTGACCATGTTTATAAACTTAAAAAGGCACTTTATGGTCTAAAACAGGCACCCAGGAATTGGTATGAACGACTCAAGACATATCTTTTTGATAATGGTTTTTCTATTGGAAATTCAGATTCTACTTTATTTTTCAAAACATATGCATCTGATTTCCTAGTTGTGCAAATTTATGTTGATGACATTATTTTTGGAGCTTCTAATGATTCATTATGCACACAATTCAGTGAAATTATGCAAAAAGAATTTGAAATGAGTCTCATGGGTGAACTAACATTCTTTCTTGGTTTTCAAATTAAGCAAACACCTGCAGGAATTTTCATAAGCCAAGAAAAATATACTAAAGAACTTTTAAAATGTTTTGGGATGGATCAATGCAAACATGCTACTACTCCTATGGCTACCTCTATCAAAATTGATAAGGATGAAAATGGGGAACCTATTGATGATTCATTATATAGAGCCATGATTGGTAGTTTACTATACTTAACTGCTTCTCGACCGGACATTATGTTTTCCGTTGGTCTTTGTGCTCGATTTCAATCCCAACCTATGCAATCTCATTTTCTAGCGGTTAAAAGAATTCTTCGATATCTAGCTGGTACTACTTGTCTTGGTTTATGGTATCCAAAAGGACAATCCCTGGATTTTAAAGCATATACTGATGCGGATTATGCTGGTTGTCGACTTGATCGCAAAAGTACTAGTGGTGGATGTTTCTTATTAGGGAGAGCCTTAGTATCTTGGTTTAGCAAGAAACAAAATACGGTTGCCCTATCTACAACTGAAGCTGAATATATGGCAGCCGGGTCTTGTTGTGCTCAAGTGCTTTATATGCAATAGGTATTAAGCGATTATGGTTTTAATCTTTCATCTACACCTATTTTTTGTGACAACACGAGCGCCATAAACTTAGCACACAATCCTATTTTACACAGCAGGGCAAAACACATTGAAATCCGTCATCACTTCTTAAGGGATCACATCTCAAAGAATCATGTTTCCCTTCATCATGTTGATACGGAAAATCAATTGGCTGATATTTTTACAAAACCGCTTCCACTAGATCAATTCAACAACATTAGGAAGCAATTGCTTATTACTCCTTTGGAAGATGTTTTCTTTGATATCTGCTGTTCTTAAAATGAATCTGTTTACTTGTTTCATTTTGGTTTTTCAATGGACATCTTTTTCATTCGATTTGACGGAATATCTAATTAAGGGGGAGTTTTTTATCAAAACAGTTATCTAATTAAGGGGGAGTTTTTATTAAAATGGTTATCTTTTTGAAATGACAAAGGGGGAGAGATATATAAAACTATAACTTAGTATTTATGACAAACTCAATCAATGAGTTTCATAAATATACTCTTGGCTTTACATTGAAAGTTGCTACATTCCCAAATGAACTGGATTTCATGTTCCATAATTCATTGGGAATAATAAGCACACATTTTATAAACAAGAGGAAAAGATACATAAGGCAATCTAAAGGTATGAAATTCATATGTTTTATATTTATTTTGGAAATGTTTGTCATCTTCAAAAAGGGGGAGATTGTTGGCTAAATGGACATCTAAAAATCCCTTTGTTTCGATGATGACAAACATTTCATTCTTATTAATCTAACGAGCTACTTGAGTGTGCAGGATGACAAAGTCGCAAGGGAAAATCCAAGAGCTTACTTAGTTATATTTTCATGCAATGTAATCAATGTTGTAAAACTTGTGCAAATATATAATGTACAAGTACTTAGATTTGAATGTAAATCAAGCGTTAGATTTTCCCTAGCCAAACACCATAGATAGACATGTCATCCCATTTGAATAGAATCACCTTTGCACACTCACACATATAATTAGTGCTTAAATTGAAACCTTGAAACAGGATCATTCTCAGTCGACGAACTCCTCGACCGAGACACTCTCGGTCGACCATCTTCTCGACCGAGAAAGATCCAAAGTAGCCGTTAGACACAACAGACAAGTTAGTTGGTAGTTGAAGAAAGACGTTGCAAATCACTTGTTCCAGAGAGCCTGTCGGTCGACAAAACTTCGACCGAGTAGGTGTCTCGGTCGACTATTTGTCGACCGAGATGGTCTCTGACAGCAACTGCAGAATAAATTAATTAGCCGTTGTTAAAGCAACAACTTTGTACCTAACGGCTAGTTAAGCACTTAGAAACCCCTAGAAGTTGTCTAGAACGTCCTTAAGCATACTTAGGCCATTCCTATAAATAGGACAAGCCATAGGACACTAGACTTCACTTGTTACACTTGAGAATACACTTGAGCATACTTGAGCAATCTTTTGCAAGCAAATTTGAGCACTGTGATCATTGGCCTACATTCTCCTTAGCTCAATCTTGTGTCCTATAGGCTAGATTCTCCTACCCACAGCAATCACAAGTTCACATACTTGGCTAGGAGATCTTACGCTTGATCTAAGCATATCAAGCCTCGGGCTTAAAGGATAAGTTGTAATTTCCTTTTTCTTTCTTGTTCCTGTTTATCTTTTGTACTCTCCTTGCTACTCCTAGGGTTGGAGGCTGCGGATTGGAGAGGGTTGACTTCTCAGGTGGAGAAGGGGACTTCAAGCTACTTCAAGAAGGTTATCGCAAGGGAAGCTACTTCAGAAGGCTGGTGCAACGGGAGTTGGTGCATCTACTTCAAGGGAAGGCTGCTTCAAGGTTGGCGATTACTTCTAGGTGAAGGCTGCTTGAAGGGTTTAGGAAAAGAGATTGTATTTTATGTAAATTCCTTGAAGAGGTAATAAAATAAATTTCTTTTCAAATCCCGGTTGGGTAAGCAACCGGGTAGTGGATTGACGGCTATAGTATTTGCTATAGTTGGAACCACTCTAAACCTTGTGTCTCCTTGTCCAATATCTTTCATTGTGGTTGTTTAAGTTCAATAATTGTTAAATTATCTATAAAACTCTATTCACCCCCCCTCTAGTAGTTTTCAAGCCGCACCCTCTCCGCTACTCACCAACATTCTCCTCTCGCTCGCGATCCACTCCACCCTAGCTCTACCACGCCCACAGTTCTCTTCCTCCTAAGATCATGACTCTTGCCCGTGATTCTGTCCTACTACTCCCATGATCGTGACCGCGATCCCTCATGATCGTGACCGCTATTGTTGCCTCCACCGATCGGGAACCATGCCCTCACTCCCATCACGACCTGCAGCTGCCGCGACTTATTCTTCTCCTCTGCTCCTCACCACAACGATAGAAACCTCATCTCCATCGCCTGCTGCTCACCAACGTCACATGCTCCTCTTGACAGCGCCACTACCATCATCCTCATAGCCACCGAATTGTGACCATGATTCCAAGATTGGGACCGCGATTCTGAGACTGCAACCTGGCTAAGGGAAATCGCGACCTAAAGGGAATCACAACTAAAAGGGGAGGAAAGTAGAACCGCGATCGATTCATGTAAAAACAGACCGGGCCAACACCCAGCCAGCCTATAAATAGCCCCAATCGAGGCAGACTGAGGGGGCATCCAGCCTTGAGGCCAAAAGACTGCTGGGTCATGTCCAGACGCCGGAAGGCTGCCAGGTTGGAGCCAGAGCCTCGGGGGAGCATCCCAAGGTCCGAGAGGACCAAGGAAGCCAGTCTATGTGTACAACAACCACCAGCCTCCACTCTCTCTCTCTTCTTCATCTCCATCTCAGATCTACTCTCTCCAAGGGTGGAAACCAAGAAGAGAGCAAGTTTGTACTATGTTATCCTCACCACCAAGGAAAGAGAAGATCCGCATCACCACCCTCCTCCACTGCTGGTCTATGATCTCCATAGGCAGAAGCTGAGGAGAGAGAAGATCAGTCTACACCAACATCCTCTCACATCCACCGGGCTGTTGTTCAGAGTAGATCTAGAGAGAGAGAACCTAGGAGTCCAGAAGGACGAAGAGGAAGACCAAGGAATGAGATCTGGCCTGCATGGAGACCGAGGAGCGAGAGCCACCTCTCCTCTATGGGCTATATCTCTTTCTTCTTCTCTTTCATTCTACTACATTCCTTTGTTTCTTGTACAAACGATGTTCATCCATCTTTGTTCAGTGCTAACCATGCTTGTCTATGGCTAGTTAGCTCCTTCTTGGCTATGTAGCCCGATCTGGGCATGTATATGTACTTTTTCCTTAAGCAAGTAGATTCATATCATATCTAGTATGCTGCATGTTCTACTTTCTCTTTCTAGTGATGATTGCTAGTTTGGTTGATCTCTTACTAGTTTGAACTGCTATTGCTTCCTGTATCAAGAGATCCGTTGTAGGAATAGCTAAGAGATGATAATTTGGATCTGAACCTGAGAGGAGGATGATCCAAGGTATTCTGTTCCTAACATCCCAGAATATCCTAAGACCTAAGAGGGAACTTAGTATATTTTGAGGTGTTGATATGACATTCCTTGAGAGAGGGTCGATGACATATCGTTGATGGTTTTAGTCATGCATCGTGACAGCGAGTGGTACGACCCACATGACAGATGCCATTGTGCGTACTAGATGCTTGCTTAGGTGTTTGAGGGTTGTCTACGCCCGAGAATGAGTGCATAGACTGCCCCGTTTGTGGTTACATAGCCATGAACTCTCTCTTTCTCGATTAGTAGAACCACAAGCTCCGTTTTATTTTATTTTATTTTATTTATTTTGTTTTAAATCGTGACAACCCGCTACACTAGATCTAGCATATATTTTCATCGCATATGGTTTTGGCTTATCTAACCCAAGAACAAGATCTGTGGCATCCTAAACGTCACCACGTCCCTGTGTTCGACCCCATATATCTGCTTTGACCCCATGATAAAATTTGTGGGGGCCTAGAAGGTTTCAGGTTATAAATTTAAGAGTTCGATTCCTTCTGAATCTGACTCCATATTTTGGACGTGCGATTCAGGTTGATCAACTTTTTTGGCATCATTGCCGGGGATCAAACCCGAGTCACCCGCGTGATAGGCGGGAATACTCACCACTATACTACAATGACCGCATGACAGGAAGGAAGAAAATCAATCATACTCTTCTGAGGACACTTCATGATCAGAAGATGATTGGATGACTCCAAAAAAAGTTGATCAACCTGAATCGCACATCCAAAATACAGAGGTAGATTTAGAAGGAATCAAACTCTTAAATTTATAAAACGAAACATTCTAGGCCTCCACAACTTTTAGCACAGGGTCAAAGCAGATATACGGGGTCGAACATAGGGATGTGGTGATGTTTAGGATGCCACAGATCTTGTTCTTGGGTCAGAGAAGCCAAAATGATATGCGATGAAAATATATGCTAGATCTAGTCTAGCGGGTTGTCACGATTTAAAACAAAAAAAAGAAAAGAAAACAAAAGAAAACAAAACAAAATAGAGCTCGTGGTTCTACTAATCAAGAAAGAGAGAGTTCATGGCTATGTAACCACAAATGGGGCAGTCTAGAGGAGAGGTGGCTCTCGCTCCTCGGTCTCCGTGTAGGCCGGATCTCATTCCTTGGTCTTCCTCTTCATCCTTCTGGACTCCTAGGTTCTCTCTCTCTCTAGATCTGCTCCGAACAGCAGTCCGGTGGATGTGAGAGGATGTTGGTATAGACTGATCTTCTCTCTCCTCAGCTTCCACCTATGGAGATCGTAGTCCAGCAGTGGAGGAGGGCGGTGATGCAGATCTTCTCTCTCCTTGGTGGTGAGGATGAACGTAGCACATACCTTATCTCTCCTTGGTTTCCACCCTTAGAGAGAGTAGATCTGAGATGGAGACAGAGGAGAGAGAGAGTGGAGGTTGGTGGCTGATGTAGCATGTAGAATGGCTTCCTTGGTCCTCTCGGACCTTGGGATGCTCCCCCGAGGTTCTGGCTCCAACCCAGCAGCCTTCCGGCATCTAGACACGACCCAACAGACTTTTGGCCTCAAGGCTGGATGCCCCCTCGGTCTACCTCGATTGGGGCTATTTATAGGCTGGCAGGGTGTTGGCCCGGTCTATTTTTACATGCACCGGTCGCTGTTCTACTTTCCTCCCCTTTTGGTCATGATACCCTTTAGGTCGCGATTTCCCTTAGCCAGGTCACAATCTCAGAATCACGGTCACGATCTTGGAATCGCGGTCGTGATTATGTGGTTATGTGGATGGTGGTCATGGTGCGGTCAAGAGGAGTAGGTGACGTTGGCGAGCAACATGCGATGGAGATGAGGTTGCTACCATTGTGGTGAGGAGCAGAGGAGAAGAAGAAGCCACGACAATTGCATGTCGTGATGGGAGTGAGGGAATAGATCGCGATCGGTGGAGGAAACAATCATGGTCGCGATCACGAGGGATCACGATTGCGATCATGGGAGTAGCAGGAGGGAATCACGGGCAGGAGTCACGATCTTAGGAGGAAGAGAATCACGGGTGCGGTAGAGCTAGGGTGGAGCGGATGGCGAGTGAGAGGAGAATGGTGGTGAGTAGCAGAGAGGGTGTAGATGTGAGGGGAAGATGCTTAGGACATAGGTCGTGATCTGGACAAGGTGTTGGGGTGGAGTTTAAGGTGTTGGCGAGGATAGGTTGAGGTACATGTGGGGATGTTTTTGGGTGCTTCTAGTTGAGCACTGTTGTCGCAGTTGGTGAGAGGAGGTAGGGTTGCGATTGTGGGATGAAGATGAGGGCCATGACCATGGTTGGAGGCTGGTCGCGGTGGAGGTAGAAGCTGAGGTGACCGTGGCTCGGTGATCAGATGGATGGCGAAGGTTGAAGATGTTGTGATGGTTGGAGAGGAGAGCGAAGGGTAGAAGGTGCAGGGTTGCGGGTAGAGGGAAAGATGAGGTCGCGATCATGCAAGATCGTGGTCGTGGTCAAAAGGGAGGCAGGTCGCGAGTATTGAGAATCGCGGGCATGAGTGAAGAAGCCGCAGTCACGGTGTTGAGTGGAGATACTGGTCACGGTGTTGAGAAGATGAGGTCACGATTCTGGAGTGGTCACGATTGTTTCCACAGACAGGTGTCCGCCATTTTGGAGGATGAGGAGGAGTGAGGGGTCGTGGCGTCTAAGGATTGCGGGTCGCAATTAGGGTTTTGAGGAGAATCGCGACCGTGGTACTTGAGAGGGAGGTCGGGGTGTCGTGGTCGGTTGAAGGGTGCGTCGCAATTGCCTGTGGTGTGCGTGTGAGGCAGAGGGAAGTGGGGTTCGGGTTTTAGGGTAGAAGCGTGAATAGCAGTAGGTTGTATGAAGCGGTGGGCCCAACTACTGGATGAGAACATAAGAGAGGTAGGAGAGCAGCGTGTGGGTGAGTAGAAGAAATGGGAAACCGGTCGTTGACCCCTGTTGACCCCAACTAAATCCAAGGCTAAAGTAGGCTATGGGCCTTGAAGTTAAGGCCCAAAAGTTCCAAAACGACCTGCACAAATAAGACAAATCCAATTAAAAATCGAGATTAAATCAAATGGGTTGAGCATAGATATACATAAAGGTTTAAACAATAAAATCAAGTAATTAAAGCAGAACTGGGTCCAGGATTGAGGATAAGACAATAATGATCGTTAAATGAAATATCCGTCAGTATAATTCATTGGGCCACAATTTAGCAGAGAGAGAGAGTATGTAAAGATAGTTCATATGTGTTTGGGGCATGCTAATCCATATTGGCTATTTAGCTACATAATTCGATAATTAGTTATTTTATCTAAGTAAATAAGAAAAGGACTAAAACATGAGCAAATAGGGGCATATTAAGGCCAAGGTAATATGAAACTATAGATAAAATGCATAGACAATATGCGTAGATTTGGGTGTTATCAAATACCCCAAGCTTAAAACTTGCTTGTCCTCAAGCAAGACTGTTCTCAATGAACAAAAAGATAACATCCAAATTCAGCTTGGCAATAAATGTTAAAGTTAAGAAAAAACAGTTTAAAGCATCAAAACTCTTGATCCATGTCATTTCAGAACAAACCCCCACTAAATCAGCCACAGTCCTGCCAAACCAAGATCAAAGAGTGTCCAGGAAAGATTAAGTGAATTCACTATAGCCTATTGATACTCATGAGGGTTTGAATCATGATTATTAAACATGAGAGAAATGTCACATAGGTGATCACACGGTTGATGAGCAATGAGCCATCACCATGAATCCATGCTTACCAATCCAGAACAACGCCACTCTCACTTATTCATGTCCTTAAGAAACAAAACAAAAAGACTCTAATGACTTTTGAGGATCTCGATCTACGTCAGATTGGTCCATGTAGCGAGCAACAGTCCCTACAGTTCGAACCAGTTGGTCTAATGCAGTGAGACGAACTCCTCGTACTGTGCTCAAACAAACCCTGCTACTGTGATGATCTCATAGGTCACCTAGGGGTTCCTAATGACTCTCTAACGAGCTTTTAGAATGATACTACCAGGCACGACATACCCGCGTTCGTGAGCACAATCATATACCGGCAAAGCACCATCCTCAACTCTCCTAAAAGAGAAAACAACGCTCATTTATTGTTCACACTCAGGCTTTTATCATCTGCATTCTATTTGTAGGCTTGGGTGAGAACTATGTAGATATTTTGGGATTTTGTGGGTGGCTAAGCCTCTTTTGCACATTTTTATATTTTCATCTTTTTGACTTGATCTGATGTGAGAAGGCACGTAGTCCATCAAGGAAAACACTTCATCATGATCATAGCTTAAAGCTCATCATTGATCAGTTGATACCTATGTGAGAAGTTGCAATTATGATTCAAGAATCCTTAGAATAGAGGCGAGCTCATGAATCCACAGCTAGGATTCTTTGATCATGTTTTAGCTCATTCTAATGTTCCTTTATCATAGATTTGACATTCACAACATAGATCAAGGGAATCTAGCTTTAAGCTATGAAAAAGAGACAGAACCTTAGATTTATTACCAAACTCAAGGAAAGAGTCAAAGAGTAAGTCAAGAAAAAGGTCAAGCAATTTTTAAGATGAAAACTGTGCATCTAGGCATAAAGTCCAACATTTATCTATTAGATTCGCACCATATAGCCATAATTGCAAAGATAAAAAGCTATTTTTTTTGAAAAATTTAAAACTAAATGTAAGAAGTAAACATGCATGCTAGAAGCATGGAGAGATAGAAAGGAGAAGCCTACCACCCCAAGCTTAAAACTTTTCTCGTCCTCGAGCAAGACTTAAACTTGAAATAGTGAGGCAGGAATGCATGATTTTAATTGCAGTTATTGAAGTTCTAAAGATGATGCATGGATGCAAGGATATAAAACCAATTAGAGGAAAGAAACTAACTAATAAGAGCAAGAAAAGAAAAAATTATTGTAATAAAAGGGTGGGAGGGTGGGTAAGATAAAAGGGGTGATTGCCCCACGATACCGACATTGGGATCCCAAATCCTAAGCTTTGGGACCAATGTCACTTGTGTCTTGCTGACAGGTTTTGCCACATAATCGGAGTAGAATAGGAGGAGATGTGGGCCCTCCTGAGTCTGAAGAAGAGAAGTGAAATCTGGCGACTCGGTGAAGTCATCTTTGTGCTGGAAGTGGGTCGAACAGCACTGGGATGAATTCTTCGACATATCATCCTCAGGGTACCTTTCATTATATGAATCTAAAAATGAAGGTCATGGGATTTCAATACAGGATGAGATGGATGAGAGGGGTTGGGCGTCATCTTGAGGACTCATATCTTATCTCTCCATCTCTACACTTGAGGTTGGATGCTTAGATAAATCTTCATGTACCGTCTGAGTCATCCAATCATCTTCTATGCAAGAAGTACCCCCTAAAGAATCTATTTGTGGTTTTACCACCCCAAGCTTATCACCTGGTGTGGAGTCAGGGGTGTCTTCATGCTCAGAAGCCATGTTGTATTGAACCATCCATCCTTCCCCCTTGACATCCACCCTACCTTGTAAAGGTAAGGGTGTAAATGGTGGTTTGTGCTGCTCCAACTTGTCGTCGTCAGTATACTCACTGCTCCATGTCGAGCAGCTTTTGTCGTCGTCGTCATCGAACAAGTGCTTCCAGACCATGGTTGGTGTACTTCTCAAAGTGAAGTGACAAGTCTCAATATGAGAGATGTCACTCTAGTCTGGTTCAATATCTGACTCTGTTTCCTCAAACCAACCTTATGGTTGTGAGGTTGATTGGCTTTTTGAATCTTCATCATCGTCATCATATACCCATTCATGTCTATGATTCATATCTTCCATTGGTTCATCAGCTAGATCATCTGGATAGAATGAAGGGTTTCCCGAAGTGGGTTGGTCTTCACAGAAAAATCTCGGTGAATCCAGTTGATGGTCTGAATAGGATGGTGATGCATACTCCACTTCAGACCCAATGGGGTGGTCTTGATGACTAACATCTTCATTGTCTTGTGATGGCAGTTGTAATTGGATTGTAACCAAATCGATGAGCTCTTAGAGTCTCCTGCCTCGTTCAACATCCTTATCATGAAGTTGTTGTACTTGAGCAGCAATGCTTTCAAGACCTGTCGATTCTGCCATGCACATATAAGGGGAAACCGCTGTATCAAACTGATGCTTTAGGATGAATCCTTGTTCAACAATTTGAAGTAGACTTCTACTGCGGTCTATAGCCTCGGTGGCTTCTTTGAGATGATGCTCCCGCTTGTCTAATAGTTGCTGGAGCGGATCGACATTTTCTTGGAGATGAGGAACTAGGGAGGTGAGTGCCTGAACACTTTCCCCAAACAACTCCACTACCTTAATTAGTTCTTGATCCCATGATAGCATGGGAGTTGAGGGTTGACTGGCAGTCTCTGTTGTAGGAATCTCAACACATGATGACGTCGGAGGTCAGTATAACTCAACTAGCTATAGAGCACGACCTTCAATTATTTTCCAGTAGTCGGAACTGCGGAAAAACTCAGGAGGATATGTGCATAAGATTACTTGTCTTGCTAAAGCGAGATCCATGGCTGAAAAAGGTATAACAAAAAGAAAAAGTCTTCAGTATATATGAACAAGTATGTTTAAAACAAAATAAGAACAATGCATATATATACAGGCTTATAGTGACAGAACAAAATCCTTTAGGCATGCAAACGTAGAAAACCATGTCCCCGGCAACGGCGCCAAAAAATTTGATCCCTTCCTTTATCACACATTCATATCCAGACGCGTGATTCAGGCCGATTAGTGGGTAAGGTGTGGAATTACCATGCTGAGAGGGAACAATCATGTTTGGTGGAGGTAAAGTTATAGTGGAAGTGAAAGAAATGGAGGCTAGTAGCATAACCGTGTTGGGCTGAATAGCCCTAGACGGGGCTAGGTAGAATGACCATGTTGGGTAGGAAAACCGCGGTGGGAAAATGGGACTTGATCATTCTTGCTTGAATGGGCATTCTGCCTTTGGCCAGCACAACCTTTCTGGTTGGCATAATTGTACTGGGGTCTTCTTGGCATGACCATGCTAGCTAGACTGGTTGTGGTGCTAAGGTTGCTTTAGCTTGGCCAAGTATGTGGTTCCATTATGATTTTTGATTTTGGAAGCATTGTTGTTCATAGTCGCTATGTCCGTGCTGGAGTTCTCCCATGCACATTGAGATTCAATTCTCAAAATCCATGGACACCTTTACTTGAATCTGACCTTTGCCACTTGGGTTAGGTTGGGGGAGCTCTAGGATCTTCTTTGGACTCTTGCATGGGTGGAGGAAACCTAGAACATATTCCTTCTCTCCCATCCATCCAAGGTATGGTCCAAGAACCTGAAAAACTTGCAAAGGGAGTCCATAAGTGCATTTGATATAAAACCAGTTATAGGGGAAATATCTTGTCATGTAACACGTCTGAATGTGATTGAAGTGCAAGAAGACACAAGATAAAGCCCTAAAATAGAACTACATTGCCACCTAAAACTTAAAACATAATGGTTTGCAAGTAGACTCCAACTTAATATCTCTTTCAATTCATTCAAGCAAGGCATCTGAAAATGCAAAACATCATGATGTTATCTAACTATAATGAGTTCACATGTGGAATTAGTCATGCAATCCACTACTCTCTATTCATTATTTTCTTCAAGTGTGAATCAATCATAAAGCTCAATAACTTCAAATATGAGATTCCATTAACATGTGCAAGTGATGCAATATTCATAAAATTCTGGGTAAACCGTATCATGCATGGAATATATTCGAATGGTTAGAGTTGTTGTTACACTTGCTACAACTACACCATATGTTTCATTCCACCTCTCATGACCCACTTGGCTTGTGTAGAGGTGTGAGGAATAGAGTTGATTTATCCTATCCCTCCTAGGCATAAAAAGAGAAGAAAGAATTATGTAAGGGAGTGGAGTTCTATTATGTATGGCACGCATCTTTTTTTATTGAAAGGTTATTACATGGTGCCATCCCTTATTTTTTTTTCCTTATATGTAAGGAGGGCATATGGTGACAAGAGTGAAGTGGAGGGATATAGATATGATGACTCCAACCTTTTTGGAGGGTGGCCAAGGCTAATATGTGCACTATTGACATCCTTTCACGAGGCAGAGGGGTAAGAAGATGATAGAAGAAATGTCGGGTCAAAGAGGGATCATAAGTAGTGGGAATTCGTGTATGATCTGATTCAAGCAAGCTAATCCATGAAACATTCAACAAAAAAACAAACTATGCATAAAATGAACAATGTGGTAGATTACACTCTTTTCACACAAAATGAGTAATCTCAACATTTATGGCTTGCAAGATTCATACTTTTATCAAAACAATAAATTAGTTGTGAGAGGCTTGGAGCAGATGCAAATTTCCACTATGGAGATCATTTAACCAAAACATCATAAAGAAGTTGTAGTATTGCAAATCTAATTATTCTCATCACAATAAGGATATTTTGTGAAAACACAACATTAGGAAAATAGATTCAAATTTGGGAAGAATTGACCATAATGGTGCCATCTTGCATTTAATCACATCTAAACCTACTTTTACAAAATAAAAAGCATAAAGTAAGCAAATCTATCCAAAACACACAAAAATTACCAAAAATCTACCTAATACGCAATGCATGGCATGGATTGACATGAAAAGCAAATTTGTTGAAAAATTACACAAAATGCATGAAATTAAACTACATGATATGCATGTATTCAAGAAAAAAGAAATCTTCACTAGATAGAGTGGTACCAAAAATCATTCAGTCAAATCAGGATGTGACAGAGTGATACAAAATCAACAAATCAAGCATGTATGAGAGAGGACGTGTACCACCCTACCACCCCAAACTTTTGAATCATGTTGTCCTCGACATGAAATTAAAGCTTAGGTGTGATAAGTTAGATATCACCGATGTGGTTGTGGATCCTAAGGTGATCCTCAATATGGTGGATGGTTCTGGTAGTGGCTTCCCCAGTAGTCCTCCTATGGAGGCGGGTATGTCTCATGGTACCCAAACAGATCTCCTCAGAAGTCCTCCTTGATGTGGATATCATCGTGTAAGAAAATTTACTAGGAATGAATCTTATAGAGTTTACCAAAACAAATGTGCAATACCGTTAATCGCAAGCAGATGGATCTTACTGCAAGCATAATTGAGGATCAAATCCCAAAAGATAATGTTTTTAAGAATTTATTGATCAATTTAACTAAATAAAGAACAATATTTAACGCAAAAGGTGGATTTCATTGATTATAACTAACGTGTAAGAATAAAATAGTGAAATAAAATCTAATATTATCACATGGAGGGATACACTAGGGTGAGTAGGGTTCACCACCACTACCTATGATTACACCACCACTACCTATGATTATTCTCTCATTGCACCATAAATGCACATAAACAATATCATGGAGGCCAGGTAAGTCCCCCTTGTGGCATTAGGATTAAGCCAGGACATATATTCTCCTAGGCTCACCGTCGCGTTACCTAGAGATCATGTATCTGTCGCCCCAAAAAACACATGTTGAAGGTATCATCAAGAGTCTAACAAAAACCAATCAATATCCTTGATCTTGGGTTTGAAGTTTTCTGCACCTAAGACCATGACAGACATGTAAACTTGTTGGCCAAACAAGGATACAAGCATAAAATTGATTCAACATGTAATAAGATTTATATAGGTATGGATGCAATAAAGAACAAAAGAAAATAGTGGGGCTACTCCCACATCCTATCATAAGGAACTACTCACAACTCATAGTGAGATCAGAGAAAACAACAAATAAAAGGAAGGAGATAACCATCATCTTGATGGGTAGAATAGTTGTAGCAATAGAGTCTGCCTAGGACTTTCTTTGGGTGACCTTTCTTCTTCGTCATCATCCTTACTTGGATTTGGCTCACAGATGAGTAACAGTGGGTGAATGGATGGTATGGATGCACCCTCCAACTTCTTCCTTCTAGGATAGGAGGTTTGGTGCTGCCGAAAAAGATAGAAGAGGCAGCCTGGCGGCTGGTGGAAAGAGAACCTCGAAAATGATGCGCTTGGGGCCTATTTATAGGGTTAGTGGTTGTGGGTCCCTCTCATCAATGTGAAGCTTTGGTTGTCGACCAATGGTGTTGACCCTTGGACTTTCAGTCATCGATTTGGGAGGTCGTTGTTTGTCGATTGATGGCTAATGCATGCTATTGGTTTATGGCTATCCAAATGCAAGCATTTATGGTTGTTGGGCTGTCCAGCTACTTAAGGTCACCAGTCATCCATAGGTCGATGGGTGGGCAACAATGTCGAGGAATTCATGTGGTCAATGCTTCATGGTTGATAGATTTTCATTGGGTAGTGACCGGAATATATCGGACGTCTAAAAGGAGTGGATTCAGAGTATTCAGACCTTTAAAGAGATAACCCGAATCTCAGGCCCCCACAACAATAAACGAGGTCAGATGTAGCGATCGGGGTCAAACACAGGGACAAGGTTGATAGTGTTAAGCACACAGAATCCAACACTCGTATACTCCAGTCGAAGAGGGTATATAAAAGGTGTTCCCTAAGGAATGGTAGCACACAAACAAAAGTAGCTCAAGAAAGACAAGAATAACTAGAACAAAAGAGACAAAATAAATAAGAAGAAATAAGTATATGGAAGGGAACCTGGGTTGGGGCTCACCTAACAAAGCATCTCACCAACATGCAACATCGTCTCTCTCTCTCACATACTCTTAGAAAGATTACAAGAAACCATCAAAACCATCTATTCCACTCTCTCTCAAGATGAGGAAAGATCTTAGTCTAGGGGTGACCTCTCTCTCGAGATGACCACACATAAATTTCATAACATAACATATGGTTTTAAAGCCTTAGCAACCCAACACTCTCATGCATTCATACTACTCCATGACACATGATAAAATTGATATTACTCTCTCGAGATATCAACAATTAAACATCACAAGATGGTAGATAAGCATACAAGTGAAGCATCAAAATAGGTGCATGGAGATAATCTTGATAAGAATATGTATATTCAACAGAAAGAGACAATATACATGTTGGGAGAGCCTTAGTGGCTACTCCCAACCCAAGTTAAGGTGTTTAGCTGCTCATGCTTGTGGACACATAATGACATTACAAAAAGATAGATTCATGAAGACCACAAAGAGGGGAGGGAAGTATAGTAGGATGGAATGATAGATCTAGAGAAAAGAGATGTGATATGACACAATACTTCTTTAGATTTGGTTCTACCATGTTGATGGAGAGAACAATATTCTTCTCTCGAAGAAGGAGTCTTTAGTTTTCTCTCTCCTCAGCTTCTACCTTTGGAGATCCAAGACTGGTGATGGGATGGTATGGGATAAATCTGGAACACAGTAGTACGTCATGGTCCTTGGGATCCGATCTATCATATGATGCCCTGACAAGAAAGGTGGGTGTCCTATTTATAAGCACATTCCACTGACTTAGACTTATACCACGGTTGCGGTCTTGGTTAAGTGAGGGGTGAGACCGTGGTCACGGTCCTCTCTTTATTCATCTTACACCATAGTTGAGTTTAGTCACGGCTTGGTGACGATCGTGATTGTAGTCTACTTGTACATTGTGTTAGGGCGATCGAGGTTGAGGTCTCTCCACTCATTCGTGGTTTGTAAGAAGTCATCAGCAGTTGTGGTTTCCAAGCTGATCGCAATCCTTCTTGATCGCAGTATTTCTTGATCACGGTCTATCTTGATCATGACATGTATCCACACCGCAACCACTGGTCTATCTTTGAGGTGCATGTTCCAATCGCGACCATCCTTGAGGTCACTGTTAAGCGATGAACGTAGTCTATAAAATAGCTGCGATCCTTCCTTGATACCTGATGATCGCGATCTCTAGAGGGCTCTGGAACCGTGATCGTGGTTGAGATATAAGTGGACCTTGGTCGCGACCCCTTAACCACGACCTTGGTTGTGAATGTTCCTAAAACCATGTAAGTGAGGCTTTAGTCAAAAAGATAGAAAAATTATGTGAAAATCTAGCAAAAGATATACTAAATGTGGTGTAAAATATATATAGAAAATACGTAAAATAGAGTGTTATCAACTCCCCAAACTTAGAATCAAGCATGTCCTCAGGCTAGGTGTAGGTTCGAGAACTTAGAGAGATAATGAATAATCTTAGAAGACAACATTATAACATGACTACAATATCTCATTCTTGCATCAAGACTGTTGTTGCATATTTTCAAACCCTTAGCTCTCATTCCTCCCCCTCAACCAAAGTTGCATAACTTCATTTCCCTACACTTACCTTCAATTGTAAAAGGCTCCTCCTTCTCAACTTATCACCCCCTTCCCTTAGGTAATGACTGTACTAATGCCCAATTTTTTTCGAGGGGTATCTTTCACAACAATTCTTTATTTTTCAATTGACCCTATGCTAATGTGTTCGGGTAGGCTTAAGGCTTTAGATGTTTTCCTCTTCCTCCTGAACTCCTCACCGACAACTGTCGTAAGAACAATGTTGCCCTTTTTTGGGCTTCTGACCTTAAGTCAGGTGGTTTTGTGAGTTTCCATTCAGGATTGGAGGTGTGTAAGCTTGGCTTCAAGATTCCACTTACGGGCACACGACATATCTACATTAATGAGTGCATCAATATACCGGCCGTGTGGAAACTTTTGGCATCTTTTTGGGCACAACTCTCATATTTTTTTCTTTATTTCTTTTTGGCTTTTTACCTCTCCTTTCAGGCTTGGGTTTGGGGAATTTTACTTGGTCTTCTAGGTGGCCAAGCCTCTTTTAGATATGCTTTGAAGAGGGCAATTATTTCCCTTTCTACGGAGATAAGGATTTTCTGGTCAAAAATGTCAGGTGAGGGTGGTTGGTCAGGAGTATGACTAGGTGACGTTCTCTAATCTTCGAGGGTTTCATGAGTTAAGGTTGTTACATTTACAATGTCTTATTGCAAGAATGAGGTAGAGCAGTATTGCTATGACTGTTGTTTTACTCATATATACATGTATATGTTGCTCATGTATTTCTCTCTAAGAGGGCTAAAACACTACAATCTGAAAATTTAGAAAGAGAGGAGGCGAGCTTCTAAAATAAAAAAGGTAGTTTTAGCAAAAATTCAAAAATTCAACAATTTTAGGGGTAAAAAGGGTAAAAGGATAGGAAATGTACCTCTGTAGCCCGTTTATGACTCCTCCCCCAAACATATCCTGCAATGTGTCTCGGGGTGTCAAAATTTGAGTGAGATGTATAAATGGGCTTTCTTTTTTTATTTTTGTTGTTGGTGGTGGATGCCCACTTGGACTCTAGGAGCATGCTTGGGTATATTCCTCTTAGTGCGTGGTATTGTTCATATTGCATGTTTTCCACCTTGAAGCCAATAGTGGCTATGGATACCATCTAGGATAGATAGAAGAAATCACAGTCATTTGATAAGGGCGCCTGCTAGGGGATCCAGTGGCAGAACTATGTCTTCTTGAAGTCTTTACCTTTCGTATGGTCGTACCCTCTGCAGTGACTTCTTATCATGTCGATGATAGCCTCGGCACAAGTGTTTGCCTTTTCTTCTATTGGCATCTTTGCTGTTGTCATATCAGTTTTCTTATTAAGTGTGAAGGTTGCGTCATAGCTATTGTAGAGTACTATAGTCCTTCTGAGGATGTTGACATGCAACAAAATTCAATGATTGTTGTGAAAAATAGGTAGGAAGATGTGATCTAGTGGGGACGTCGTCAGGCATTGTTGCATCCGCTCCTTCTCTCCTGACTTTTTATCCTTTAGAATGTCATCTACCAGTAAGAAGTATGCCACGTGGGCATTTGGCATGGTGTCGCCTAGTATCGCCTGGTAAGCTGACATTGTACTTACAGAAAGGTATCCTACTATTTTCAGCTTTTCTCGGAGGTCATCTTTTAGCACGCAGATGCCATCTCTCTCAAAGATGACATCTCTCGGCAAATCATCTTCTTTCAAAGAAGTCATAATTATAGTTAGTTCTTCCAGGGACAGACTGAAGCAGCTCCACCTATTGAAATCCTTGAAAGAAGGTGTTATGTCCCCTTATGGTCCATCTGGTCTTGCATCGTCGAGGTCTTGTTCTTCAACCTCTCCTTCCTCAGGTTGTTCCCTTAGTGGTTGTTCTTCAAGAACCACCACTGTTGGAGGTTGCTTTAGTTTGTCATCTCAAGTTTGTTTTGCAACTTCTTCAGAGCCTTGATGTCAACCTTCTTTCCATGCCACAACCCTGGATGGTTCATTTGGATCAACCCACATGGTCTTTACTGCTTCCTCCAGGTGACCTTTTTAGGTAGAGGGATATCCTTGTGAAGCCTCCAGGGTACAACTTCTGCAAGCATCACCGAGTCGTTGAAAAACTGACAATCATAGATGACCTGCATAGCATACATACCCCGCAGTCCATGCAGGTCTTCATTTTCTAAATCCTCTAGGGGGATGCCCTTGTTGATGGCCTCCATCATTTGTAGTACTATGAAGGCACAATCCCCAAACTGGCCTCTTCTTGGGAGACTTTCTTATTAATTGAGAAGATCTTTCAGGACCCTTGGAACTTGTTATCTGCATCATTTATAGCTCATTGTAGGCACAGCGGTATCTTTATAGCATCTCTGGCATCCTTCCTCTTGTAAACCAATGAGGTGTTGTCCAGTTCGTCTGCATAGAAATTGAGCACCGTCATTTTCCGCTCATACATATCAATGCCCAATGCTTTGTATTCCTTATGGGCTACACCACGTGTCTTGTTTCCTTCTATCGGACTGCTGCCTTCAGTTCAGCTACATCTGTTGCCTTGTAGTCTTCATGGTAGAGGAGGCTAGCTAGATGTGTTGTCCTGTTGAAAACCGTCTATGGTTTGTCTGGGTAGGAATTCTTCCAGGAGGGTGGCGCAGAGTACCTTGAATAGTCTTTTATGTACTTGTGCCTTCTTCATGAAAATTCCCCAGAAGTGGTCTCTGGACAGACGTCTACCCTTGTTGTTATATAGTATGTCTGGCCCGGTTAGATCATCATTGAGAACATCTTCCAAGATGTGGACGTCTCTGCATGTGATATGTGATACCGTAGTCATGTCCATATCCTTCATCTTGCAAGGTAGAGGGGGGGCTTCTCCCAATGTTTCTACTTCAACCGGTGCAATCCGCTCCCTGGCGGGCTCATATGTGAAGAAGGTTGCCAACCCGCCATCCTCATTGTCAGATGTTGTTTCCTACGTTAAAGGTGTCGAAGCTTCATCTATTGTCGGCATGTCCTTGGACACTTGTTCAGTCACCTTGTGCGATGGCTGTGTGGTGTCTTCAGGTTCAACTACTTTTGAGGAAGCTTCAACAGCTATGTTTTCTTTGACATGGCTCTCCTCAGAAGTTTTCCCCATCTTGGCTTCCGCCATCATTGCCAAGGTTGCCTCCATCTTCCCATCATAGAGATAGTCGTTGTGCTCGTGATGTAGTTGGAATAGGAGTAACTCGCTGCTCTCCTCGAGTCCGCCCCCCAGCTCAGCTAGCATTCTGTCGAGCTCTTCCTCTCCTACTGTGATGGGTTTGGTGACCAATTGTTCTCAATGTGCAACAACAATCTCCTCTTCTATCATCATTGTATGTGTAGGCGGGAAGAATTGAGGCTCTTCTAGTTTCCCATCATCTTCAGCAGCGTCGTCTTGGCCTTCTTATGGATTACAGTTGAGGTCGAGGCCCCTTGAATATGTCGCATTTTTCTTTGTTTGTTTGTCATTGTGGGAGCTCGACCACTGTGGTGGCTCATTTCTCTTTGGCTCAGCTGTAGGTGCCACCTTTGTGTTGGCATTTCCTTCTTTTGGCGTGCCCATTCCTGTGCTTGCTCATCCCACGTTGTCATCGTCATTGTCATCATGGCCAGAGGGGCTGGCTGAGGAGTGCATCGGGCTTGCTGAGCGCTTGGTCTTCTTTTTCTTTCGCCGGTTCTTGAGTTCTTCGCATTCCTTGTCAAGCTTCCGACGGTCTTCTTCTAAGCGTAGGTGCTCTTCTTGTAGGTTAGCCATTGTTACATCATAGCTCCGACACATGTGCTCGTTGTCGGCACGGATGGCATGCCTCTCTTTTTGTAGGTCTTCCATCTCATCCTTCATGTTCTTTAGCATTCCCATCATCATCCATTCATGGCTTATAACTTCTTGGAAGAAGTTAGGGAGTGCTTTTTTCCTTTCGTCAAGAACCTATACCTATGTGGTTAGCACATATAAAGAAAAAGAGATGGTTTTATTTATTGTGTTAGTTTGATGCAAGTGTTCCCACATAGCATCAAACCATGTACCTAATGCACCTCCGAAGGAAGGTGCACGTTATTGCTGCTGGTGTAGCTGATGCTCCATGCACATCGTTGACGAGCTTAGCACCGTAGGTTGTGGAGGAAGTGGCGATGGACTTTGTTATTTCTCCTTTGGCACATCTAGTGGGTCCACCTCTACTCCACTGATTCCTGTATCTGGTACGGCCTGAGAGCCTTGTCCTTTTGGCTCTACCTCTGGTTCCTTGTCAGGATGTAGGTTGGCTTCTCCGCCCATCTCTTTTTCTACCTCTGGATCCATAGTAGTCACTTCTTTGTGAGGCTCAAGAGGTGTGGGTTCTGGAATTCCCACTAGTAATTCTGGAGGTGGAGCTGTGGGGGTGAGTTGTTTTGCGGTTTTCTCCCTCACTATTGACAGAGCATTTATTTCTACTGTCTTCTTTTTCTCTACTGCCAATTTCTTCCACGACTCTGTGCTTTTCTTCTTTTCTAACTCAGCTGGGGCACTTCTTTCTCTAGCCGTAATCAAAGGGTTTGTATTTGAGCCAGCCTGCAGTGCCCCATAACACATCTTTTCGATGTCATCGTGGGTTGGCCGCAGCTTATGGGCGTCGTAGAACGTCATTTCTGGAAGAGGAAGTAGTCTTTTTGACCCGCTCTTCTTGAAGTACAACTTCTCCCCCTTCTGCGCTAGAATGCCCGTGCTGATTAGGGACTTGACGTCTATTCTTTGTGGTCCCTCCATTTTTTTTATATTTCAGGACTTCTCCTTCTTCCATTAGGTATTTGTCTATTTGTGTTATTTGGCCTCCCATGCAATATACAAAATTTCTCTTTGCGTGCCCTCCTACTGCTGCTGATAAGCACTCGATTAATATCTTACCGATATTAACCGACTTTCTGTTGATCATTGACTAGATGAGGAATAGATCTCCCTTGCTAATTGTTCTTGTTTCTGACCTCATGTAGATCGTGTAGGCAGTGATTTTCTACATCATACAAATAAAGCATTATGTGATCAACGAGGCCTTGGAGTTCTTTGAGTTGTGCTCCTCCTCCCCAGTCAACTCTTCCCACATCTAGTTGCTCCCATAGGTTTCTACTTCTCTTTCTCTTGAGGTGGTGGAGCAGGCTTTGGCTTGTTCCTCGGTCTCAGTAAATATTTTGTTCAGCATTGCTTCCATGATTATGTGAGACTCACCTCCTAGCCTCACTTGTAGTTTATAGTCTCCATGTCCTACCCTTCTTTGTTCACTACTGGTAGTGACCTTTTTTAATGAAGGAATTTTGTGGTCAACTTCTTGTAGGATTTCACCTCTGGTGTGCATAAGGTGTTTAAGTTTGCACCTTCCTAGAATTCCACCATCCTATAGTAGATTCCCATCTTTTTGAAATCTTCTACATCCAGGTAATGGGTAGGGCAGAACTCCTTATTTTGGTACATCCAATCCTAGGTAGACTGGTGCATGACGTTCTTGGGCATGAATGAGGGTTCTCTAGATTTTGTAGGTATCTCCCCCAGGACCTCTATTGCCTCCTCCTTAATTGGTTTCTCATCAACCACTGCTTCACCTTCTTACTGCCCTTAGTTTCCTTGGGTGCAACTTTTCTTTTCTTGCCTTGTACTCGGCTTTCTGACTCTTTTGGTTGGTACTCGGAGGTCTCTATATGCTCTGTTTGTTCTGTTTCTTGTGGAGAGTCCTCCTGTGGCAGTTCGCCCAATATCCTTTGATATTGTTCCAACCTCAGCTATATTTGCACACATTTAGGCACTAGTAGAGAAGTATCCCTCTTCAGTGCTAGTGTTAGGTCATTTACTATCTTCTCTACCTCCTTCAGGGAAGTAGCCTTCTGGTACAGGGGATCACTGGTTGTTGGAGAAGACATTCTGCAAATTTTCAATGAATTAGTTTCTAGTTGAATTTAACAAAAATCACCATTTTTGGCAATTATCTGAGGAAGGTATTTCTCACACAAGATATGATATTCAGTAAATTATTTAGTGTCAAATTGAAGAGTGTGCATAGGGACCGCGACCCGCATTTTTTTAAGCAACTTTAGAGGAAACTATAGTCACAGTCTTCCGAAGAAGGTCACAGTTGTGGTCTACTGAGTAGGGTAGGGACTGCGGTCACAGTTAACATCGCGGTCGATTTCTTCTCCTTGTTTTGGGTAGGTCACGATTTAGGGGACCGCAACTTTATCATTCTTCTACACTGTGACCCACGGCGGAATTGGTAGTCGGAGTAAACACTACGGCCGGTGTTAGCGTTTTAGAGCACACCACGGTCACAGTTGTAGAGGCGATGACCGCAAGTTGCAGTCTTTCTTCTTCCAACTGTTTTGATTCCTCTCTCTGTTCGTTAATCTGTTCTTCATTTTTTCCAGTGGCATTTGTCCCATTATTAATGTTTTTAGGGTTTTTAATTGTTATTTGCAAATGCCACCACAAAGTGGTTAGGGTACGACCGTCAAAAGACGAAATGAAAAGAATTGGTTCAGGAGACAGATTAAATCAGAGGCGACAAGGTGATTCGTCAATTTAGAAGTGCAAAAGGGGTTTTTCTATTACCTTTTTGATGGTTGCGATGGAAAAATCGAACATGGAGGGCGCGGAAATCAGCTTCGCTATGGTGGTAGGTCGTCGATCGTGGTCAGAGCAGAGGTTAGGGTTTATCTTAAATTTGGGAAAGCTAGGTGTGAAAAGAGTCTGAGAGATGAGGGTTTAAGGCCATATATACTAATGTAACCGCGACAAAAAAAGGGGGGGGGGACTGTGGTCGCGGTATGCGGTGAAGCACAACCACGGTCACGGTATGCTATAAAGCACAATCACAGTCACAATTATCTACTGATTCAAAGATGACCTCGGGTTGCGGTCGAGGTGCCTGGTAGCGTATACCGCAGGTCGCGATCTTGCGTGATGCAAGTGCTATACCGCGACCACGGTCTAGACCGTGATCAGATCAAAACAAAGCGCATTTCCTTAGGTAAATCATCAACTACTCAAAAGAAGATGGATATGTAAATTACTTAAAAGGGGAGAAAACTAAAAATAAGGATTAAGAAAAAGTCAAAAACTTGGGTTGCCTCCCAAGAAGCACTTGCTTTAAAGTCTCTTAGCTAGACTTCATAAATCTTCACTCCTTGGGTCCTACAGTTGGGTGTGGCAACTCTTCATTCCTTCTCTCATTTGGCTGACATGGTTCCTGCAAATTGATCTCAGATCTTTGCACAAAGGCCTCATCTTTATAAAATCTTTTTACCATGTGGCCATTAACCTTGAATATTCCAATTTTCTCTCCTTCGATTTCCATCACTCCTGATGGGTAGATCTTCACCACAGAGAACGGTCCTGACCATCTTGTTCTAAGATTTCTGGGGAAGAGCCTAATGCTAGAATTGAAGAGAAGTACTTTGTCTCCTTCAAGAACATCCTTGTTCTTTAGGTGGGTGTCATTCCACACCTTAGTCCTTTGTTTGTAGATCCTCACGTTTTCATAGGAATGTAATCTCAACTCCTTCAACTCTTATAGCTACATAAGCCTTTTATGTCCCGCATTTTCTAGGTCCGTATCTATAAACTTTATTGCCCAAAGGGCCTTATGTTCGAGCTCCAAAGGTAAATGGAAGGACTTGCCATAGATTAATCTGTATGGCGTTGTGCCTATAGGTGTCTTATAAGCAGTTCTATAGGCCCAGAGAGCATCGTCATGCTTCATGGACTAGTCCTTTCGAGTGCGGCTAACCGTCTTTTCTAGAATCTGCTTAATCTGCCTATTAGATACCTCTACTTGTCCCGAGGTTTGAGGGTGATAGGATGTAGCAACTTTGTGCTTGACCCCATACTTCTTTAATATCACTTCAAATTGCTTCTCTCCAAAATGTGATCCCCCATCACTTATGACATTGTGAGGCACTTCGAAGCGTGGAAAATAGTTTTCTCTAATAGCTTGATCACATATTTGGAATCGCAAGTTTGGGTCGCTACGGCCTCCACCCATTTCGACATGTAGTCAACAACCACTAAAATGTATTGATAACCTTTTAACGACGGGAAAGAACCCATGTAGTCTATCCCCCAAACATCAAATATTTCTACTTCTACCCAGTCGGTCATAGGCATCTCGCTCCTTTTACTGATATTGCTGGTAAGTTGGCATTCCTTGCAAGCTTTGAAGAAATATGTTGCATCTTTGAACATGGAGGGCCAGTAAAACCCAGACTGAAGCACTTTTGTAGTTGTTATTTCCCCACTATGATGCCCTCCATATGGTGAAGAGTGGCATTCTCTCAAGATCAGTGGGACTTCCTCCTCTGGTATACATCTTCTATACAAACTGTCAGAACATTTATTAAATAGCACTGGGTCATCCCAATAATAGTTTTTGACATAAAAGAAGAGCTTCTTTTTCTGGTTGTATGTTATATTCGGCGGCAGCTGACCACAAGCCAGATAGTTACATATATCTACAAGCCACGACAGACTTGGCTCGTCGGACTGAGCCATTAACAAGGCTTCATCAGCATAGTTGTCATTTATGGGCAACTGATTCTCTTCATCGCAAACTATTCTTGACAGGTGGTCTGTGACCACATTTTCTTTTCCTTTCTTATCAATTATTTCTTGATGAAATTCTTGTAATAGTAGGGCCCACTTTAGCAGTCTTGGCTTTGTGTCCTTCTTTTGCATCAGATAGTGTATAGCCCCATGTTCAGTATAGACCTTTACCTTAGCCCCTATAAGATATGATCTGAATTTTTTGAACGTGAAGACAATTGCCAACATCTCTTTTTCTGTGGTGGTGTAATTCACTTGGGCTTCGTCTAATGTGTGGATGGTGTAACATATGATGTGGTGTTTTTGGTCTTTTTCTGACCTAGGACTGCACCTACGGCATAGTCACTTGCGTCACACATTATTTCAAACGGTAGCTCCCAGTCTGGAGCCTGCATAATTTGTGCAGAGGTGAAGGCCTCTTTTAGGGTCTCGAAAGCTTTTAAACACTTATCATCGAACTCGAACACTACGTCCTTAATCAGCAGATTCGAAAGTGGCTTTGATATTTTTGAGAAGTCTTTAATGAATCTCCTATAATACCCAACATGGCCCAGGAAACTCCTTACTCCTGTTACTGACATTGGTGGTGGGAGTTTGGAGATGGTCTCGATCTTGCTAAGATCCACCTCAATACCTTTCTTGAAGATCTTGTGCCTTAGGACGATTACACTTCGAACCATAAAGTGGCATTTTTCCCAATTCAGGACAAGATGCTTCTCCTCACATCTTTTCATAACTAAAGATAAATTTCTTAGGTAGGAGTTGAAGTCAGTTCCATATATCGAGAAACCATCCATAAACACTTCGACTATATCTTCGAGAAAGTCCGAGAACATAGAAATCATGCAACACTGGAAAGTTGCTGGAGCATTGCATAGGCCGAAAGGCATCCGTCGAAAGGCGTACATTCCATATATGCATGTAAACGTCGTCTTCTCCTAATCATCATGGTGGATCGGACTTGATAGAATCCAAAGTAGCCATCTAAAAAGCATAAGTAATCATGGTGGGAAAGTCTTTCTAGGACTTGATCAATAAATGGTAAGGGGAAATGGTCCTTCTTTGTGGCCGAATTCATCTTTCTATAGTTAATGCACATTCACCAGCCTGTGACCATTCTCATGGTGACTTCATCACCATTATTTCCCTTCACCACAGTCATTCCACCCTTCTTGGGTACTACATGAATGGGTCTCACCCTGTTGCTGTCACTTATTGGGTATATGATCCCCGCATCACGTAGTTTTAATATCTCCTTCTTGACAACTTCCTTTAGCATTTGGTTCAATTTCCTTTAGGGCTGCACCAACGGTCAGGCTGACTCTTCTAAGTTTATCATGTGTATGCACAGAGCTGGGTTCAGTCCCTTGATATCTTCAACCGAATATCCTATAGCTCTTTTACACTCCCTTAACTCTTCCAGAAGTCTTCCCCATTGTTCTTCTGTTAGGTTAGCATTGATGATCATGAGATTCCTTCTTTCTTCATCCAGGAACTCGTACTTAAGCCCTTCGGGTAGTGGCTTTTGTTCCAGCTTTGGCTTTGGAGTTTCTGACTCTTCATTAGACGGTTCCAAGGAAGTGTACTTTACCATTTCTATTACTTCTTCTTCATCACTAAGACTCTCTTCCTCTTGGTTGAGGTAATTTAGAATTTCGACCACTTCAGGGTCTTCCATCAAAGGATTCAGGTTGTTTAAGGCTCTCATAAGTGGGTCCAAAATAGTTTTCTCTTCTTGAATTTCTTCACAATACTGGTTGTAACTATCCATGAAGTAGACCGACTCTGAAAGAGATGGTCCCTTCATAGCATCTTTCACTTTGAGGTCAATGTGGTCACTCCCGACCTAGAGGGTTATAACGCCTTATGTGACGTCTATCAGGGCTCTTCCAGTGGCTAGAAAAGGTCGTCCAAAGATTATCATACACTTAGGGTCCTCTACAATATCTATTACGAAAATATCACAGGGTATGAAGAACCGTCCCACACGGATTGGAACGTCTTCCACTATACCCACTGGTCTCTTGAAAGTGTGATTAGCTAGTTCAATTCTCATACTTGTCTTGACCATGTCAGTCAATCCTAGTCTCTGTGCAAGGCTTAGGGGCATCAGACTTATGTTGGATCCCAAATCTTCCAGTCCCTTTCTTTTGACATTGTCTCCAACACAAAAGGGAATGTTAAAGGCTCCTGAGTCTTTCTTCTTGGTAGGTAGTTCAGCCTGAACAAACACACTAGACATGTTTTCCAGGTGTATAGTTTCAATGTGGTTTCCCCTTCTTCTCTTTGTTATGAGGTCCTTGAAAAACTTAGCATAAGTCGGCATCTCTTCCAAAGCATCCAGAAACGGGACATCTATATGCAGTTTCTTTATTGCCTCCATGAACTTTTCATATCTCTTCTTCAGGTGGGCCCTAATAAACTTGTATGGAAATGGGATTCTTGGTGCATATGGGCTTTTCTTCAAAAAGATTTCTTCTACATGATCAATATCCCTAGCTTCTCCACTTTTCTCACAACTTTCATCAACAGGCTTCTCCTTGTCAGTAGATTTCTCAAAAGAAACTTCCTTCTCCTGTTGTGGTTCCTCAACTTTTTCTTCTTCTTTGTTGTTTCCTATTCTAGAATTGATCAACATCATCCCTGATCGGAGGGTTTCCATTTTTGTAGTCTCGATGTTCGACGAGATCTTTCCTGAGGGGTTCTTTACTAGCTCATCCAAGTGTGTGAGCTGTGCATTGATGCATCTGCATATCTGCCATCCGGACTTGCATCGTAGTCAGGATGCCAGAGTTAGATAGGGCACTTTGTGCTAGATAATCATTCATACTAGCTTGCCTCTTGGTGAAATCGAACAGTTGAGTTACTAAGTCAGGTTGGTTATTATCTTTTGCAAGACCCTGTCCTTGACCTTGGCCTTGACTTGGCCCTTGACTTGGTCCTGCTGCTTGATGAGTTTGGTTCCTGCCTTGCACTGAGTAGTTATTCTTGTTCGTTTGTTAATTGGTTGTTCGAGTGTATGATGCTTGTCCACTCCTCTTCTCAAGTCCTGGTGGTTGCTTTTGTGAATTTCCCAATTGGTGTGAATTTTCAGCCGCATCCTTGTTCCCATAGCTGAAACCAGGGTGATCTTGCCTCTTGAAGTTGGCATAGGAAACATTTTGTGTCGACTCTTCTTCTATTTCACTGTATTCACTCTCTTCAGGTCTTGTGTAGATACAATTATCAACTTTGTGTCCTCCTTCACCACAGGAGACACACTTCATCACCTTCTCAGTGTGCTTCTTTCCTTTGCCTCCAGTGTCCTTCAGCTGTTTAACATCAGTTGCTATTTTCTAGATTTGGGCGATTATAGTTTCTAAAGCTTTGGCTTCCATGGATTGTCCTTCAGAACCAATCTTCTTCGATGTGCTTCTATAATTTCATTCATAGTCTACTCCTGCTTGGAGTGCAACCATGTTCTCTATAATCTTCATAGTTCTGTTTGGCTTTTCCCCTAAGAAGTCACTACCTGCGGCAACATTCAGAGAGGTCCTCTCCGTATGGGTCAACCCATTATATAAGGTAGTCACAGGGAACCCCTTACGATAGTTGTGGTGTGGGCAGTCTCTTAAGTATTCTTGATAATGTTCCCACACCTCATGTAGGTTTTCCCCTGGCTTTTGTGCAAAATATGTAATCTTCTTCATGTTACGGATGGTCCTCTTAGTAGGATAAAATTTGGTGACAAAGGCATCCGCAAGGGGTCTCCACCCATCTATAGACTGGTGGGGGAGATTTAGATACTAGGAGAGAGCCTTATCTTCCAAGGAGAAGTTGAAACCCTTGCTGTAAATCACTTCTTGTGGGACACCCTGCATCTTAATGGTATCACATATGTTCTTCAAGACATCAAGATGGTGGTACAGATTCTCTCTTGGATTCCCACAGAAAGGCTTGTTCTGAATCATAGATATCATGGCTGGTTTTAGTTCAAAGTTTGCTGCGTTGATGTTCGGTACAACAATTAGACACCTTGACTCGTTGGCTCTTGTTGCTGCCAACTCATGAAGGGTCTTCCCTTCCTCATCGTCCTCACTATCGATGTTCCTATGGTTGCGCTCATGGTTGTTATGGTTTCTTCTGTGCCTACGGCGATGACGACGTTCCTCGTAGTAACAGTCATCTTCATGTCGCTCTTCTTGCTCTACTTCTCATTCTTCATACTGATGACCGTCATTGTAACGGACATCTCTATCTTCATCCGTTCCTGGTGGAGGTGGGTGGTGTTCATTCCTCGCGTTCTGCTTGTCTCCTGAGAGGGTAACGTCCACGCGAGGTGGCATGGAAAAAAGGAGTAAAGTCAATCAAGTTGCTTCTTCCTGGGTGCATGAATAGATCATACAGTCAGGTTAGCAAATTGAACTGGTCCAAATGAACTATTCTACACAAACTCAGGTTACCAAACTTAAAGTAACTATGCTATCTAGCTTATTGCTAATCTTGAGGCACGGGAGTATAGTAAGCAGACTCGAGTTCTTAACAGTGTCGTTTTGCCTTGTCCCCGACGACGGAACCAAAAAGTTGACCGGCCTAAATTGCACGTCCAAAAGGAGTGGATTCAGAGTAGTCGGGCCTTTAAAGAGATAACCCGACTCTCAGGCCCCCGCAATGATAAATGGGGTCTGATGTAGCGATCAGGGTCGAACACAAGGACAAGGTCGATAGTGTTAAGCACGCAGAATCCAACACTTGTATACTCCAACTGAAGAAGGTATATAAAAGGTGTTCCCTAAGGAACGATATCACACAAACAAAAGTAGCTCAAGAAATACAAGAATAACTAGAATAAAAGAGACAAAAGAAATAAGAAGAAACAAGTATATGGAAGGGAACTCGGGTTGGGGCTCACCTACCAAAGCATCTCACCAACATGCAACATCATCTCTCTCTCTCTCACATACTCTTACCAATATTATAAGAATCCATCAAAAGCATCTATTCGAATCTCTCTCAAGATGAGGAAAGATCTTAATCTAGGGGTGACCTCTCTCTTGAGATGACCACATGTAAACTTCACAACATAACATATGGTTTTAAAGCCTTAGCAACCCAAAACTCTCATGCATTCATACTACTTCATGACATATGATAAAAGTGATATTACTCTCTCGAGATATTAACAATCAAACATCACAAGATGGTATCTAAGCATACACGTGAAGCATTAAAACAAGTGCATGGAGATAATCTTGATAAGAATATGATATTCAATAGAAAGAGACAATATACATGTTGGGAGAGCCTTAGTGGTTACTCCCAACCCAAGTTAAGGTGTTTCTCTGCTCATGCTTGCGGACAACATGACGATGTTATAGAAAGATAGATTGATGAATCCCACGAAGAGGAGAGGGATGTACAATGGGATTGAATGATAGATCTAGAGAGAAGATACATGATACGACACAATACTTCTTTAGATCTAGATCTTCCACGTTGATGGTGAGTACGATCTTCTTCTCTCCAAGAAGGAGTCTTCAGTCTTCTCTCTCCTCAGCTTCTACCTTTAGAGATCCAATACTGGTGATGGGATGGTTTGGGACGAATCTGGAATGCAGCAGCACTTCATGGTCCTTGGGATCCGATCTATCATCTGATGCCCTGATAAGATAGGATGGTGTGCCATTTATAAGCACATTCCACCGACTTAGACTTATACCACTATCGCGGTCTCGGTTAAGTGAGGGGTGAAACTGCGGTTGCGGTCCACTCTTTATTCATCTTACACCGCGGTTGATCTTAGTCGTGGCTTGGTGACGATCGTGATCACAATCTACTTGTACATTGTGTCAGTGCGGTCGAGGTCGTGGTCTCTCCACTTAGTCACGGTTTGCAAGAAGTTATCAGCGACCATGGTTTCCAAGCTGATCGCGGTCCTTCTTGATCGCGGTCTTTCTTGATCGCGATCTGTCTTGATCATAGTCTGTATCCACACCACGACCACTGGTCTATCTTTGAGGCACATGTTCTGATCACGACCATCCTTGAGGTCGTGGTTAAGAGATGATCACGGTCTATAAACTAGCCGCGATCCTTCCTTGACACCTGATGATCGTGATCTCTAGAGAGCTATGGAACCGCGATCACGGTTGAGATATAAGTGGACCTTGGTCGCGGCCCCTGAACCGCGATCTGGGTTGTGAATGTTCCTGAAACCATGTAAGTGAGGCTTTAGTAAAAAAGATAGAAAAATTTTGTGAAAAGCTAACAAAAGATATACTAAAAGTGGTTTAAAATATATACAAAAAGTACGTAAAATAGAATGTTATCCGGTAGGGGATTTGCTATTTGCTTTGTATCCAATTCTTGACTTGAAAATGCTTTTTCATGATCAACATGATGTTTCCATGCATTGAAAGTAGTAGTGTTTCTCTTGGTCGATGGGTATCTTTGCCAATTATTTAATGGCTTTTTCAAATTGCTAAGTGCATGCTATTATGTGGACCTCATTCATGGTCCAGGTGATTTCCGTTCTCAAGATGCATCGTGTGGTCGATACCTTGCATCATCGACCTGTTGTATGAAGATTAACATGAGGAGAGAAGAGAGCGAGAGTCAGGCATCTCCATTGTCTTTTTCTTAGTATCATGTTGCCTCGATAATCTCACAATAAATGTGTTGGATAGAGGAGTTGCAACAGAAGCTGATTAATGTGTGAGGAGGAGGATGTTGTACAGGATATTAGGTGTGGGTTGAGGTAAAATCATGGAGAAGAGAAAAGTCCATAGTAGAGAGCAATTAATTATGATTTGTTGGGCTATTTACTTGATGGATTAAAATGCTTGATAAATTTAAATGCTTGATAAATTAAAATATGATCACGAATGGTTGCCACCACATTCTAAAGATCCACATAACATTCTGATTGGTTTTGTCAATATTTAAGTTGTTGTTTTGACGTGAATTTTAATGCATTAATGTCCTTTTGCTTCCAAAGAATTTCAATGTCCTTGATGAATTTTTGACCAGTAAGAAAGGAATCATGTTGGACTTTAATTTCCATCTTAGCATTCAATCAAAGAAAATAACTAGAAGACACATAAATGAATGCAACTTTTCCTTTTCTTGAAAAAAGTGGGATGACTATGATTTTCCACAAATAAGTCTTTAACATAGCAACAGTCCCTGCACAAAACAAAACTAATGTCACTAATCAATACATTATAATTAAGAAAAAGTGGCAAAAATTCGAATTTAATTAAAATAGCCAATAAATTGTCTAAAAAGATGGGAAATCCAATATATTAACAATTATTGGATTGCAAGGTTGCATGAGCTAATTTATTGGATAAAATGCTACATTACGATGCACAATTAGTCTAATAAATACAATCAAATTGGGATGAATATTCATTCATCAAAATACCCCAAACTTAAAAGTTGCTCGTCCTCTAGTAACATAAAATTTGAGCATTCTCCAAATTAATACTTCCAACCTATATGATTTCCTAGACCTCACACAATGTAATTTTTCTTACCACCAAATATGGCCAAGATACCCAAAAACATAACATATATTTCCATATATTCTTTCCTAATTTTATTCCAAAAACACTTCCTCATCACCATCGCCAACGTCAAGCATGTCTAAAAGTTTCATGATGTTTTAGAGAGACCCATAGAACAACAAGTACACATATGATCCAACACTGGTGTATGCCAAGAGAATGGTAGAATTTTGAGCCATTCATTTTGCCCTTAGGTTGAAAAGGAAATGAATGGATGTATGAAAGGAAGAAGCATATCTCTCCTCTATTTGACTTGAGATCACATTTTTTTCTTCTTTTAGTTGTGGTTACGTGGACTGCATTTTTTGTGTGTGCTTTGGCATATTTTCTTGGTGTTATGCCCCTATTAAATTTATGATGGGTATGAAAGAAGTAGTAGTGAAAGTAGGGGATGTGCCACCCCAAACTTCGAGTTTGAAACATTATTGTGGCTTTTTTTTTGGATGGAAGGTAAGAAGATGGAGGATTAAATGTAGAAGAGAGTTTGGATCAAAATGCAACTTGATTATAATTCTATGCATCAGGTTGTTCTCCTTACCATACTATACTCAAATAATGACAAGATGGAAGATTACATTGATATTCTATGCAATTGTTCCACTAGTCAGTAGGAAGCACAATGTGTTTGATCCCTCTCATTTTCTTTCTACTTGCCATCTTTTCCAACAAAACATAAAATTTAGATTCTTTGGCCACATAATTGGTTAGTTTAAAACATTAGTTCTTTTGAGGATTTACTTCGAATAAGTGGGTTAAATGATGTGAATATGTATGAAAAAAAGAACTTTAAATCTAAGCCAACTAGATAATGGCTTTAATTATTAAATGAAAAAGAATAATTTTGAAAAAGTTTAGCTAAATGTAATGCATGTATGCAAAGATATGGTCCTACAATTGAAGGGCAGAAATTTAATATAGAAGGGTTTGGATGGAGTAAAGTACATACCACCGACCCTCCACCCCAAACTTAAATATTCTTATTCACAAGCAAACACTAAATTTCAAATGGAGGTGAAGAAAATCAACAAAGCTCAACTAGGAGGTCCTAGAAGATCAAAGAAGGTCCAGCTAAAGGGAATGTTGACAAGGGTTGCAACCTTAAGAAGAGGTGGGTCACAAAGAACCTGATGATTGGGTGGTTTTGGCATCTCAAAGGAGCTTTCTAGATGAGTAAATTGATGTTTATTTTCACCTAACAACCCATCCAATAGGATCCACTAGCCTTCCTCCATCAGTAGAGGAAATGGTGTATCTGTGTGTGGATCGGAAATAAGAGGAACATAATAGGATTGGTGCCTATGTTATGTCTTCTGGATTAGCTCATCTAAAAAGGCATGTGTTAGATCATCTTTGAAAATGAAGGTAGTAGGTGATGAACCCACCATTCGTAATGCCAGTTGTGGGAGGTCATGAGAGGGGGGGTTCAAATATGGATTCTCCTCATAACCTACATATGCATGTAAGAGATGTGGTGTTGGCATGCGACAAACTATTTCATCAATAAAGTCAGCCCAATAAAACTCTTTATGTGGATGTGTGTCCTCCTCAGATATCATCCATTCAAGTTTTGGGGCGATAGAATCGACATGAACTTTGACGATGTCAGAATGTTTCTTTGTTCCCTCCATGTGAAATGTTCCCAACTCGTCAATTGAGTCAGGAGGAATCAAATCAACACTATTATCAAATAATGGTAGAGGCATATAACTTCCCATGAAGGTGTAATTTCCTAATCTGGATCAACCTGATATGAGATAGAAGGTGGTTGAGATGGAGTGTAGAACTCTTGCTGAAATGATCCTACTTCATCCAAGACAACCATATATGAAACTGATGTTGATTTTTCTTCTTCTGGGATATGGTCAACCATGGTTGGTTGATCATTGGTAACGTCTAGATTAGGGTCTGTAATAGGGGGGATAGCGGAGTCTCAGGTTCTACAACCATGAATGGGATGCCCTATGGATGTGTCTTATAAACTGACATACTAAAGTCTCAAGCATAGATAAGGATGGAGTGCAAGTGTACACATCACATTCTGGCTATAGTTCCTCAATCAGTGAAATTGTCGATGAATTTGGAAATTCTATCACTAAGATGGTATCATCTTCTTCATCATTAAAAATCATCATCTTTTGCTGCTCCAACTGTCCTTGGTAACTTTCTTATTGGCTTTCTAGCTCCTTAGCTGATGTGGCAAGCTGCACAAGCGCATCCATTTGTATAAGTTACCTTCTTCTTTTGGTATCTTCTTCAACAAGAATTTTCTCAAGGGGGTCCAGTAATTCACTCTGGTCGGGTGAAGGCTTGATTTCATTGTATTGCTTGTCACTGTAGCTCTCCCATTGCTGCCGATTTTAGTCCACCAAATACGCAAATTAATTTTAATTACACGAAAAATTGTAACAGTCTTGTGATAATTGTTGATCGAGGTCCCCTTCATTATAAAATTGGGTCATATAGCATGGTCTCTCATTCTAGCCTTTTGAAAATTATGGATTGGAGATAGAGTTGTACCCACATTGGTAAGTCCTGACTTTGTGTTGGATGCAAATCTTTTAGAGTGTTTCTTTCAATTATAGAGAGGTGTTAGGACAATTTAGTGATGTGTGGCAATGATAACGACACATTTGGCATTGTACACATTGTGGAGTTGACCACTCCATTCTAAATGATGCTTGAAAAATAAGGAGATAGTTTATCAGGTTGGGAAAGAATATGGATCGAGAGGATATTCGATAAATCTTATTCAAGACTATTTTCAAAATAAAAATAAAAATCCTAATTAATCCTAATTAAATTAAATCAATCAATAATTGTGTTGTCCCCAACAATTGTGCCAAAATTTGATGTGAAAATTATCGCACAAGAAAATTCATTAGGATTGGAAATTCCTAGATTTTACCAAAACAAACGTGCAATAACACCACCCACAAGAAGATGGATCTTATTGTATTATTTTTTAGGATCAAATCCCAATGGAAAATGTTTTTAAGAATTGATTGATCACTTTAACTGAACTAGGATGAGAATTTAACACAAAAGACGCATTTGGTTTTTTTGGGAAAACTTTCAACTTTATTAATCACCTACTACAATCGTTACAGTAGTTCGATTTGCTATATTGCCATTACATCCCTCCTTTTTTAAGATATGTTTAATATCTGAAGGTTCCTCCTCAATCCATCCATCGAGGCATCTTTTGTTTTTGAAGTGTTTAGCCAACTGATCAGCAGCTTGGTTCGTATTTCTCTCTGTGTAACAGTAGGTATTCCTTCTGCTTCCGATCATCTGAATGAGTTGTGTCGTGCGGGTGAATCTAGGTCATGCATCTTCCTCCCTCCCATTAATCATCTTGACTGCTGTGAGATAGTCTGATTCAAAGGTAACCTGATTCCAATTTTTATCTCTTGCAAGCTCTGCCACTTTCAGAATACCTAGAAGTTCAACTGCTGTCACATTTTGCTCTTGTACCTTCCTCACAAAACCTCCTTTCCAGGTTCCTTTCCAATCCCTTGCCACTCCGATGATGATAGCTCTGCTCTTTGTAGTAGTTGCATCAGTGTTGATTTTTATCCAGTCTACTGCTAGAGGTTGCCATCTTTTAAGTTTCTTCATTGTTGCTGTATTTAGGGCCTCGGTCTTCCTTGAATGGCTGAGTAATTGGGTTTGTTTTTGAATATGCAGCTCCTGATGTCTGACCGGTATCTCCCTGTTGTTTAAGATCACCTCATTCCTACATTTCTAGATGTAGTGGCATGCCACCATGAATTCAATTGCAGCTTCTTCCTTGTTTGTTGAATGCTAATGGTACCATTTCCCCGCATCATTTTCCTACCAGAAAGCCTGTGATTGGCTTTCTTTTAGCTTGGTCCAAACTAGTTTTACTAATCAGCAATCCTGTAAAGCATGTAGGATGGATTCGTCTGTATCTTTACATCTGCTACAAGTACTATCTTCAGTCATAAATCTTTCTTTTCTTCTGACGTTAGTCATGAGAGATTTGTGTTCAAGTAGCCAGAAGAACAAACATATTCTACTAGGTACCTTCAGCTTCCATATAGATTTCCATTTCCCTTATGTTCTTATGTCTTTACCCTCTCGCAGTAGATTGTATGTTGAGTGAGTACTGAACCTTCCATCGACTATGTGATTCCAGATTCTTATGTCATTTCTGTCAGATGTTTTCAGTGGAGGTATTTTTCTAACCTCGGTCACCATATCCGGACCAAAGCACTCCTCCACGAACTTCTCATCCCATTGACCTTCAAGGTTGATAATGCTAGCAACCTGTAAATCCTCCAACGTGCTAGGTATCGGTTTCCTTGTGAGGTGCCTGAGTTGCAAATGTTCTTTAATCCAAAAGTCATCCCATACATTAGCAGTGTTGCCACTTCTTAATTGCATTTTGGTGTTTTCTAATATACATTTCTTTCCCTTGCAGGCAGCTCGACATAGTCTGGACATATGTGCTCCCCCTTCCTCCTTGTACCTCCTATATTTTTCCTTTTGACTATTGCACCAGATGCCTTCCTTCCCAGTAGCTATATCCCATGAATGCCTCATTAGGAGAGCTTCATTCCACTCTTTCATTGCTTTAAGTCCAAGACCTCCATGCTTCTGATCACAGACTATCTTGTTCCATGCCACTAAGGGCATGGGATGGGCTTTATTTGCACCTCCCCAAATGAATCTTCTGATAGTACGATCAATCTGGTTGCACAGATTAGCTGGTAGAACAACCGTCTTCATGACATAGGTGGGTATGGTCTCCAGGAAAGACTTGGCTAGGCATACCTGGCCAGCTAGAGATAGGGTTCTGGCTGACCAGGCTCCTATCTTGTTCTCGATCTTGTCCAAAACCATTTCATATGTTGTCTTCGTCATCTTCCTGTGAATGATAGGAACGCCAAGATACCGTCCCAGATCTTCTATCATCTGAAAGTTGCATTCATTTAGGACCTCAGTTCTTCTTGATCTAGGCACGCTATGCGCAAAGAAGATCCTGGTTATAGTATTTGAAATAGTTTGCCCCGATGCTACACCGAATACATTGAAAATTCTTAGAATCTCCTTCATCTGCTTTCTGCTAGCTTCAGCAAATAGGATGATGTCGTCTGCGAAGCAGACATGGGAAATTTTTTCGATGCCTCTTTGTAGTCATGCTGCTTTCCAATCGCACTTCTTTATGCTCTGTTTAATTAGTTGGCTCAATCGTTCTAGAAACATGACGAATAGGTACGGGGAGAGCGGGTCGCCTTGTCTAAGACCTCTGCTCGATTTGAAAGCTTTTGTTAATTCCCCATTCCAGTAGATGGATGTGGATCCGCCTGTAACTGAATTCATGATGTATTTCCTGACATTGTGGGGTAAACCAGCTCGGGTTATAGTATCCTCTACAAACTTCCACGCAAGTTGATCATAGGCTTTTGTTAAATCAATTTTGATTGCCATTAGTTTTTCCCCTTTCTTCCTTTTCATCAAGTGAACTATCTCCTGCACAATGGCTATGTTATCTGCGATACTTCTGCCGGGTATGAAGCTGCTTTGTTCCTTTGACACCCATTTAGGTAGATGACACTTCAATCTTTCCACCAATGTTTTCGAAATTATCTTTAAAGCAATATTGTTTTGAGCAATGGGCCTCAAAAGATCACATCTATCCAGTTTTGCTTGCTTAGGTATAAGTACCATCGTTACTTTGCATAGCTCCTCTGATAACTCATGGCCGAGAATCCCATTCTTAACGGTTTTGCATACATACTCTCCAAATGAATTCCATTTCCTTTGAATGAAGAGTGCATCTGCTCCATCTGGCCCTACAGCTTTGTAAGGGTTCAAGTTTTTAACAATCATTTCCACTTCTGCTATCGTAGGAAGTTGGGCTATAGCTTGCCCTTCATCATCAGTTAGATTGCAGAAATTCCCTAGGCATGCTTCACAAGCCAGGGTCCTATCTTTTATAGGTTCTGTAAGAGCATTCTTGAAGTGGTTTACCACCATCTTTTTTAATTCCTCTACATCCAACACCCAAACTCCTTCTTCATTCTTTAGCATAGTAATCGTATTAACCCTTCTTCTCTGATTAACCCATGCGTTGTAGAATCTCGTGTTTCTGTCTGCATTAGTAAGCCAGTTGATATGACTCTTTTGTTTCCATTCCTCTTCTTCCTCCTCCAACAAGGTGTCTAGTTCAGCTTGCATTCCCATACACATCTCGTCGGATATTGGGTCATATTGAGCAGCCATGTTCTCCTACAAAAGCAATATGTTGCGCATCAGTCGGTCCTTCTTCTTTCTTCGCTTTGTGTACTCCTCCCTTCCTACTGCTGTGAGGTCCTTCTTTGATTTCTTCAGAATTGTGTTGAAATCCCCATCCTCCCTCCTCCATTTATTTTGAACAATCTTCATGAAATTGGTATCTAAATTACAGCTCGCCTGAATTTTGAGATTATTGTTATTGTCTTTGTTGCCCGCCCATTTTTCACCCATCTTCAGTAAGATCGGGTAGTGGTCAGACTGTAGCCTTGGGAGGTGATCCACCCTAGCTCCTGTAAAATGCAACATAAAATTATCGTTAGTGACTGCTCTGTCCAGTCTTTCAAGGAGTGTGCCATGCTTGTATGTGTATCTTGCTCCCAAGAAACCCAGGTCAAATAAACCCACTTCTAGGAGTGTCTCGCTAAACTCCCCTGCTTCTCTGTGATCAAACGCCTCACTGCCTGACTTTTCATGGATATGTATTTTGGCATTGAAATCACCTAAAATGACCCAAGGTCCCTAGTACTTGTTCCCCATCTCTACAAGATGTCGCCATAAAAGGTTTCTCGTTTGTTTCTATGGACTTGCATACACTATCGTGGCATACAGGCTATTATTGATTTTACACGAGATGAATTGTCTATGGCATCTCAGAATATCAATCTTGACTTCATGATCATTCCAGCAAAGCCAAATTCCTCCAGAGAAACCTCTGGCGTCGACTTTAAAGGAATTAGAAAAACCCAATCGTCTCACCATTTTGAGGGCTTGCTCTCCACTTATTCTTGGTTCGAGAATGGCTACTAAACGAGGTTTCTTTGTGCTTTTGAATTCCTTGATCAGATTGCAAGTCTTCTTATTTCCTACTCCTCAGACGTTCCAACAGAGGATGTCACACATAAAAACTATCTATAGAAGAATGATTCTAGTAACTGAGTTACTAGCTTGGGGGAACATTCTCCTTCTCTTTCTCGACTCCTGCAAGAGCCTTCTTCACAGCCTCCATGATTGAGTTGATCACATCTACAGGAATACTTCGTAGACTTCTTCTGCACAACGGTGGTTCTGAGACTAGTTGCTTCCTCCCATGTCTCTTCATTTTGGTTCCACTCCCTTTGATGCTTTTGTCGATCCCGCTGGGTTCTGCACATTTTTTCTCCTTGCCTTCACAGCTCCGAGCTTCTTTAATGGTGTCTTCATGATTTGTGTTATCGACCCCATCTTTTTATACTGTCATTTCCTGGGAATTTCCCTCATTGTCAATGATAATAAACTCATCAATCTCTGGATTTTTTACCACATGATTCTCTGCCTCTTCCAGATGTTTCCCTAATATCTCTATCCTCCTTTCTACGTTGTTGCTGATGTCTTTCAGTTTGGGAACTTCTCCTTCGGTATCCCCACTGTTCCCCTGTACTGGTTTTTTCTTTTTCCAGATCTTCGGTGGTCTTGCGTCTCTCTATTGGATTCCTCCATTTGCATTTCTGTTATCTTCCTTGGTCCTATCTTCCTTTCGTTCTTCCTCCTCGAGATGTGCAAAATGGTTTGTAGTAGCTTCAGGCTAACGTACATTATCTCTGCCATTCGTCTGTTTTCTTCTTGTGCCCTTTCTACCTTGAGTTTGCCACCCCGCCTCATCTGAGTTTATGGGTTTCTCCTGGCCCTGTGAGTGTTGCTCTCCTTGTCTTCCTCTTGTGTCCCCACCCTCGCCCTTTCCCTCACAGTATTTTGAACGATAACCCTCCCTTCCACATTTCTTGCATTGCCATGTGAAACCCTCATACTCTACCTGTTATTCTATGCCATTGATCCAAATGGCCGTTTGCATTTTCTTCGTGGTATCCACTTCAATCACAAGTCTTGCAAACTTGCTGCTTGATCTGCTCAGGGTATGGTTGTCTATCTTTACCAGGCGACCAAGAGCCATGCCTATGTATTCAAGCATCGTTGGTACATAGAGGTGTAGTGGCAGATTAAGAATTTGAATCCAAGTTACCATGAATGTGGGCAGTTCAGCAGTGGGGATGAAGCTTGCGCTCCATTCCCACACCGCCAGGTTTTTCCCGAATATCTTCCAGGGACCTCCAAACAGAGACATCTCGTAGTCTTTCCTACAAGACATTTGTATGACATAATGTCCCAATTCCAGTTCGAAGATGTTATATCTTCCAGTAAAATTCCACATAGATTTCAGGCGGTCCCTCAACGTCATGTAACTGATATCCGCTCCGATCAGTCTTGCCACTATGGCATATTTCCAGGGTCATACTAACTCGACCATAGCTTTCGGTTTAACTTCAAGAACTGGATCTCCATCTATGATTTCAAGTGTAACATCCTTGTGATCCAGGTTATCTTCGAAAAGCTTTTCCAGAAAGAAAATATCTTCCTTCTCCACACCTTGATTCGTTCTAGGCACTTTCTCGGTGTTTTGTCCTCCTTCCATAGTTGCGTCTTGTATCTATGTTGTTGCAGCTTCTGTAGGTTTCTTCCATGCAGACGTAGATGCATACGAACTCAGACTACTGCCTCCACCTATCATTAGGGTTTTCGGTTGTGGCAGCGGCAGCGGGCCGCGTGTTTCCCTTAGGTTTTCCCCCTCACGCCCCCCTGGGTCCTGCAACTCACCTGCGATTGGATCTCCTTCTCCTACTCCTCCTCCACGCATGCCTCCATAGTTGAACTCGATGCCCAGGTTCGTAACCCTAAAACCTTGTTCATGCTGATATAGCATCCCCACCTTTTCCTTTTTTGTCTCCAAGGAATCCCCCACTCCCTCGTGGGGTCCCCTATCAACTCCTTCTGATTCCCTGGCATTAGAACCCCTGGACTTACCACCACCTTGGCCGCCGCCATCGGTCGCCCCCCTTCCCTCTCCGCTCCCCAGTTTCCCCATCTATGATTACAACTAATTTGTAGGATTAAAAGACTAAAATAAATTTTAAGATTATCATATGGATAGATACACTAGGGTAAGTAGTGTTCACCACCACCACGACCTCCATTTATTCTCTTATTACATCACGAACACATATAAACAATATCATGGAGCCAGATAAATCCCCATTTAAGCATTATGATTAAGCCTGGACATATATCCTCCTAGGCTTTCTGTCACATTACCTAGAGATCTAGTATATGTCACCCCATAAAACACCTATCTAACTTTCTAATAAGAGTCAAACAAAAAAAATTGATATCCTAGATCTTGGATTTGAAGTTCTCTACACCTATGATCATGAAAAACATGTAAACCTATTGGCCTAACAAGGATAAAAGCATAAAAATATTGTTTCAACATGTAAAAAGGTTTATACATGTATGAATGTAGTAGAAGAACCAAAGCAAATAGTAGGGCTACTCCCCACATCCTAGCATAAGAAACTACTCACAACTCATAGCGATATCAGAGGAAACAACAAGTAAAAGGAAGGACATAGCCATCATCTTGGCGGGTAGAAGAGATGTAGCAATAGAGTCTGCCCAAGACTATGTTGGCGTGACCATATTGTTCATCCTCCTCCTTTCTAGAATGTAGTCTGCAAATGAGTAAGAGTAGGTGAATGGATGGTATGAGGGAGATGTGAAACTTCCTCCTTCGAGGATAGGAGGTCAGGCCTTAGCGAAGTGATGGAAGAGGCAGCCTGTCAGCTGAATAAAAGAGATCCTCTGAAATGGTGGTTGTGGGACCTATTTATAGGGTTTGTCGTTGTGGATCCCTTCCATCAATGTCAAGCATTGGTTTTTGGCCAATGGTGCTGACTCTTGGAATCCAACCATTGGCTTGGGAGGTCGTTGGTTGTCGAGCGATGTCCAATGCATGTTGTTGGTCGATGGTGGCTTTTGAAGTGTGGACATTGATGGTTGTTGGGCTGTCGAGCTGCTTGAGGTCAACATTCAGACGTAGATCGATGGGTGGGTAACATTGTTGAGCAATTGATGTGGTTGATGCTTCATGGTCAATGGCTTTCCATTGGGAAGGGGCATTTCTATTTGCTTTGTATTGAATTCTTGACTTGATGATGCTTTACATGATTGACATGATGTTTCCATGCAGTTAAAGTGGTAGTGTTTCTCTTGGTCGATGGGTATCATTGCCAAGTGATTGATGGGTTTTCCTAATTGTCAAGTGCATGCTATTAAGGGGACCTCATTCATCATCCAAGTGATTTATGTTCTCAAGATGCATCATGCGGTTGATGGAGTGGTCTATACCTTGCATTGTCAACCCACTACACGAAGATTAACATGAGAAGAGTGGAGAGAGAGAGAGTCAGGCATCTTGATTGCCTTTTCCATAGTATCCTATTACCTTAATAGTCTCACAATAAATGTGCTGGAGAGAGGAGTTGCAACATAAGCTAATTAATGCGTAAGGGTAAGGATGTTGTAGAGGAGATTAGGTGTGTGTAGAGGGAAAGTCACAAAGAAGATAAAAGTCCATAGTAGAGAGAAATTAATCATGATTTGCTAGGCTATTTTCTTGATGAATTATCTTGTTTGGATAGGATGGGCATGAATGAATTTAAATGATTTCTATATTTGAAATATGATCACGATTGGTTTCCACCATGTTCTAAACATCCAAGAAACATTCTCATTGGTTTTGGCAATATTTGAGTGACCGTTTAGATGTGAACTATAGTGCATTAATGTCCTTTCGCTTCTAAATATTCAAATTGCCTTGATAACTTTCTACCCGGTCAATGAATAATCTTAGACTTTAATCTTCCATCTTGGAATTCAGTCTAAGAAAATAACTTGAAGGCACATAAATGAATGCAACTATTCATTTTCTTGATAAACAAAGGGATAGGTATTGCTAATATACTTGTTTTATATTCCTAGTATTTCATTATGCTATTTTTCTTTACTCATGAACTCTTATTTAATTCTCCTAGTTGTGTTATTATAAAAGGAGAGGTAGCACATAAGTTGCACATTGGAACACCATAATTCTTTGTTCACATGGTATCAAAGTAGTTAGATCCAAGGGAAGCGTAGGTGTCCCTAACACTAACTAGAAGCCACCACCACTAGGTCAACATTCGCTGCTAGGGAATGCCATTTCCTGCAAGGGCAGTAGCCACCAGGAAAGTCCTAGCACAACTGGCCAGCCGATGTTGGGCAGGCCTTCACCAAGTAGGTTGCCGCTAGGTGGGGGCCCAATTAAGGCCAAATCTTTGGCCGAGAGGTGCAGATGTGTTTGTATCCTCCTCAAGCAATCCACGTCTACATAAAGGCTTCATAATCACATCTCATCCATGTGTGATTAGGAAATATTCACTTGGAGGTTGTTGATTCATCAAAAACATATCATCTCATCTTTCATAGAGTGATGTGTACCTCTCTATCATCCCTCTTCTCATCATGATGCGTATCTATTTGTCACTCCTTTTCTTATCATGATGCATATCTCTGCATCACATCATTTGTCAATTAGATGTGTATCTCTTCATCACCATGTCCTTATCACAGCTGAGTTATTGAGGACGATAAAGCTTCTATTGTCTACAATGAGGTGTCAGCAATTCCTTCTATCAAGTTGAATGGGTTGAATTTCTATTGTGGATGAATGTTGTCAATAATGTGCTAGAGTGTAGAGATAAGGCGAAGCATGTTGGTTTTGATCATCCAACTAGCACTGATAAGGGATATGCAGAGTGGAAGCGTAATAACAACCTGGTGAAGACATGGCTGTGGGAGGGTGGAGCCTAGTGTTGTCGCTAAATTCATGTTCTAGTCCAATGTGAAGGAGATTTGGGATGATGTTAAGAAGTAGTAATATCAAGAGAAGAATTCCCTACCTTAATTCATGATATATGTTTGTATTTTTGCAGTTGATATGGAGGTAGATCATTGGAGGAATTCTTTTGGGACAATTCAGTCTATTGCCCAAGAGCTAAGTTTTTATCATCTTGTCACTATTCAAGAGCAGATCAAAGATAGAGATGACCTGGTTACAACCAAGTTTGTATTTTGGTTGATCCCTTCTTTCAGTTTTGGATGGAGTGTTGTTTTGGTTGTTGATGAACTTCCTAGCATAGATGAGGCTTACTCTATGATTCTACAATCCAATCTTGAACTTGTACAATCTACAGGGGCTCCTTCCTTATGTGAATCTTAGTCCATTATTGATGCAGTTAGAGTAGGACATATAGGTATTGGACGAGGAGGGTCCACCATGCCTAAGTGTACCTTCTGTGGTCATCCAAGATATATTGTTGAGAAATGTTGGAAGAAACTTGGAATACCTATTGCACGACCTACTGGGTCAGCCCACTTTACTAGAGGCAATTAGTGATCCTAACCTACTGCTACTACTACACCTACTTTTTCTTCTAATTCTAGAGCCCCTCTATCACTCTCACCAAGGAAGAATATGATAGATTTATTTTGGCCACTAACATCTGAACATGGGAGCATCTTCTTCAACTAACTTGGCTTCTACAACTAGTAATCCAACTTCTTCTTTCCTGGCTTCTAGTTCTTCTCCTTCCTGGGTGGTTGATTCTAGAGCTTCATAGAACATGTTTGGTATGTGGAAACTACTCCATTCCATTGACTCATATATCCTACATTAGTCTATGAAATTAGCTGAGGTATTTGTGTGGAAAGTATTAGCCAGTGGATCTATTTCTCTTACTCTAAAAGTGACCTTAGATCTGTACATCATATGCCTGAATTTCCATTCAATCTTTTATCTGTTTCCAAATTAATTGATATTTTGAAATGTATAGTGATGTTCAGTCCTTCTTGTTTTGTATTACATGATATCAATAGTATGATAATGGTTGGTGGGAGGCCTAGGAGATGTTATCTCTTCCTCTTTTATGGTGCAAGTCTACCTCGTTGGGTTTGTGCTTCTTTGGCTCCTGCTATCCTTTTGAGTGGTTCTCCCATACTATGGCAATATAGATATGGTCTCCCTTCTCTAGAAAATTTTTGGAAGTTAGAACTAAATTTATCATAGATGTCCTCTTTAGAGTGTCATTCCTGTTAGTTTGGGAAACATCACAAGATGTCTTACCCTAGTCGTGTCAACAAGCGTGCTTTCCGCCCCTTTGATTTAGTTCACAATGATGTCTGAGGTCCTATAAAGAAAGTAGTTATAATGGTTTTCAATATTTTATTTCCTTGTATATGACTTTTCTCATATGACATGGATCTATCTATTGAAGAGTCTAGAGCCTATGATATCCATTGTCAAACATTTTCATCAAGAAATGAAGGTCCAATTTGATTGTAATATTAAAATTCTCCAATCTGATAATGCTTTGGAATATGTTCAACATGCTATGGATGCTTTTTGTAGTTCAATTTGAATGGTACACCGTACGTCCTATCCTAACACTTCTCAATAGAATGGGATGTCTAAGAGGAAAAATCATCATCTCCTCGATATTACCAGGATGATCATGTTCCAATCTAATGTTCCCAAGAAATTTTGGTCAGATGGTTTACTGACCGCATATTCTCTTATTAATAGGCAACCTTCTTCTGTTCTTCAATGAAGAACTCCTTTTTTAGTTTTACATCCTAATGATCATCCATTTTTTTGCTCCTCTTAGGCTGTTTGGTTGTACCTCATTTGTTCTCACTTTTGATACTAATGTTGACAAATTGTCTCCCATGTCTATTAAGACTCTCTTTCTTGGGTAATCCAACACCATTAAGGGTTACAAGTGTTATTTCCCTTGTATTCATTGCATGTTTGTTTCTAGGGATGTTACTTTTCATGAGTCCACTCCATATTTCTCAAGTGTTCCCAATAAGTGTGACCAATTGTGTGAGAGAGTGCCACCTATAATTTCTGACGAAGAGGCATCTAGAGATGTTCCTTTAATTCAATAATACTCATAGGTGTATCATAGATGAAGTAGACCATATCATGATGAGGTAGAGACTCCAATCCATGGGCCTCTCCCATCTTCCTTTTCTCAAGAGAGTCCTAAGGATCCATCTGATCTCAATGTTCGCATTGCTATCCCTGAAGGTATTTACATTTGTACTATTCAACATCGTGTTATGGGTGTTTGTAATTTGTCCAATTTATCTAAGTAGGCTCTCTCTTTTTCTCTTGGGATTGATTTTGTGATACTTCCAAAGAGCCATGTTATGCTATAAAGGATGTCGGTTGGTTACAAGCTATGAAATCTGAAATGTCTAGACTTATTTAGAATAAAACATGGGAGCCTATGGATTTGCCTACATATAAGAATGTTGTGGGCTGAATATGGGTATTCACTGTCAAACATAATCCAGATGGTTCCATTGAGAGATTGAAGGCTAGATTGGTGGTGAAAGGATATACTCAAACATATGGTGTTGATTTCTTTGAAACCTTCTTACATGTAGATCATCTTAATTTTTTGAGGATCCTTATCTCTCTGGCTACCACCTTTGACTAGCCACTATTTCATCTCGATGCCAAAATTGCCTTCCTACATGGATATCTACATGAAGAAGTATACATGGAGAAACCTCCTTGATATGTTACTTAGGGGGAGTTTCAAAATGTGTGTAGGTTAAAGAAAGCCATTTATGGCTTGAAGAAGTCTCCTCAAGATTGGTTTGATACGTTCAACGCTATTGTTTTGCAAATGGGCTTCTCATATTCTTTGACTAATCATTCCTTATTCTATTCTAGTTCTTCTGCTGGATCTATTATTATTGCACTATATGTTGATGATATTGTTATCACTAGTAGTTATTCTTATAGGCATATCCAATGTGAAGGATATATTGCAAAAGCACTTTCATATGAAGGATCTTGGAAAAATAAAGATACTTTTTGGCATTGAAGTACTTCTCTATCATACATGTACTAATTTGTCACAAAGGAAAAATGTACTAGATCTACTTCATGAGGTAGGAATGAGTGCATCCAAGCTTGTGTCTACTCCTATGGACTACCATGTGAAGGAAAATGTTGGTAATACTAGTTATTTAGGTCCATGGTATTATAGGAAGATTGTTGGGAAGCTGAGATATTTCACGGTGACTCATCCTTCCATTTCCTTTGTTATAGGAGTAGTTAGTTAACATATGACCTCACCAAAGCACTCTCATTGGACAACAGTTTGTCTCATTCTGAGGTATCTGAAAGGAGCTCCTGGAAAAAGGATCAAATTCTATAGACCTAAAAATCCTCCATTTACTTTGGCTCAAACTGGCTATGCAGATGTAGATTAATTTAGTATTCTAAATGATAGAAAGTCTACATCTGGGCATTGAAGTTTTTTAGGAAATCATCTTATCACTAGGAAAATCAAGAAGCAAGATGTTGTGGCTCATTCTAGCATGAAATTTGAGTACAAGGCAATGCCTAATGTTTTCTGTGAGTTGTAGTGGGTCCAATCCATGTTTCTGAATTACAAATTCTTGTGATATCCCCTGTAGAGCTCAGATGTGATAACAAAGATGCTATCTATATTGCCAAAAATCCAATTTTCCATGAAAGCACTAAACATATAGAAGTGGAATGTCATTTTATCATAGATTAAATCAAGAATGTGAATGTGGTGACTCCTCATGTTAGATTTGAAGACCAAATTCATGTTGTTCTTACAAATCCATTGGGTCCAACAATGTTTTAGAGTCTTAGTCACAAGCTTGGCATACACGATGTGTACGCTCCAACTTGAGCAACATTGTTAATATAGTTGTTTTATATTCCTAGTATTTCATTTTGTTATTTTTCTTTACTGCTAGACTCTTATGTAATTCTCCTAGTTGTGTTATAATAAAAGGAGAGGTAGCACATTTCTCCTCTCAAATGTTGCACATTTTAACACCATAATTTTCTATTCACAACTATGATTGGCCATAACTAAGTCTTTGACATTGCAACACTCCCTACACAAAACAAAACTAATGACATTAACAAAATCATTATACTCAAGAAAAGGTGACAAAAATTTGGATTTCATTAAAACAACTCATAAATTGTCTAAAAAGATGGGAAACCCAATATATTAACATTATGAGAGTGCATGGATGCATAAGATAATTTATTTTATAAAATTATACATTGGATGGAAAACTGGTCTAAGAAATGCAATTAAATTGGGATGAATATTGATTCATCACTCCCCCCATTGGGGGGTTTCTCTAAACTTGTGCATGTTTGTAGCACTAGATGTAGTTTATATGGTGGTGCATCTGGTGCTGGACCAAAAACATGAACTGATGAGTCTGCTGAATCACACTCATGCACTGTCAAACTCCTCATGCCTCTGTCTCATGACTTTTGCGGCCTTGGAATACAAGTTTTGAAAGGCAGTATGGAACTACTCTATTTACAAGATGGGCAGGGGCAAGGACAGGACTACTGACTTGTAGTACGAAGAACTCTCTCAATCTCAATCTAAAGAAGGGGATTTTGATGAAAGCCAGGTAGGACCTATCGGGAGAGTTTGGCTTCAAAGTCAAAGGGTCGACAGTGGTACCGACCAAAACACAAAGTTATTCTATAACTCCTTAAAGAACTCCCTAAAGATCAGAAGACATAGGAACCAAATCTGACGTCTTGATATTGAAGGAGAACATGTAATAGATCAAATATCAGGAAGCATATATTTGTATATTATACTAAGTTCTTCTACAGTGGCCAGACCTGCACTTCTGAATGGTGTAGCTGTTGCTCAGGTATGTCTATCTCTCCCTCTTGTAAATCTAATGTTGGTGTCATGTATCCTTCCTTGGGGTTTTCCTTTTCCCATTGTGCAAGTTTCCCAAGGAAAATCTTCAATGGCCCCAAATTTTGAACCAAAACATTAGTATGATAAGGTATCTCTAGGGTGACAATAGGATAATTGGGGTTCATGTTGTAGATGATCTTTTCATTTCTAAGGGAGATCATTTGGGACCTTGCTAAGAAGTTTAAATCAATAATTTTTGTCCCTTCTACCTCATGAGGCCCTCCAAATCACAATTTAAAGACTTGGTGATATTAGTGATAACCCCTCCATAATGAATAGATTTTTCCTCTTTGAGAAGATTTCTTTATATTTCCAATCACCATTTCTCCTAGATTGACATGATCAAGGTTTCCCATTGTGGCCATCACAAAATGATCCTTATTTGAGAAATATCCCTGATTATCATACCGACCAAAGATGGTTTTGCAAAGACATTTTGAAAGTACCTCATAGAAGGACTATGCAATTTACTGGTCTTACACTTTCCTACAAGAAATGTCCCCTATCCTTTGAAGGTTTTCCACATTGTTGAATAATTAGCTTTTCCATTTCTATCAAACCTCCCGTCATAAAAATTTCTGCCATTCTTAGAGTAGGACCAAATGTATTTTTGAGCTAGGAGGTTGTCAGAACATGTGGAGAATCATTAAGTATTGTCAAATGACATGCCTGCCTTTGTAGTGTACCTTCTCTAATGACCCAAAGATCTCATGTGTTATCTCTAGCTAGGTATCTTGGACCTTAGTCAACAACTTGCATAACCTAACTTGAATCATGTAGACCTTTGACTAATAGTTGATTCTATAGCTTGCATTGTAAACATGCATGTATATCTTGTAGGAATCACTCTCCTCGAAAGTCACTTGGGATGGAGATGTCTCAAAAAATCTTCCAGTGCCTTTGTCTCAAATGTAGCTCCCTCTAGCTCCTTTCTCAAGAACTTCATTCTATCCTCATGCAACTTTGACAACATGTCAACTATCTCATCATCCATCTCCTTAGTCTCAACTTATTCCCCTTCTTCCTCTTCATAGTTGTGTCACCCCAAACTTGTGTACAAATTCAAGCATACAATTTGAATTGGTGTGTCATTGTCTTCTTCTTCAATCAACAATCATCGTCTAGTGGGTTGTTGTGTGGTGTGTGGTTGTGTCGAAGATGTGGAGTGCCTCACTGGAGTAGGCCGCAGAGGTTGTCATGAGGGTGCGGTTACAACTTCCTTCTTGCATCTCCTCTCCCAAAAACTAGAGAATCAACATCAATGGAATCAACAAGATTCTTCATTTAATCTTCCTCTTCCTCTTCATCGGGGTTACTATAGATTGGATATGATGTATGGTGGCTCAAGGAGGTCTAGTGACGGGATCTACTCATGGCTTTCGAATGTTGGAATGAGCTAGATATGGAATTTGACAGTGACAACATTGGGATGTGAGAAGGTGGGGTGACAATAGAGGTTTTCTTTGACCATATTTTGCCCATGTGATGATCTTCACACAAATTTTGTCCATTTATTTAAGGTTTTCCCAGACTTCTTCATTCTTGCAAAAAAATTGGTGAAAATTGGAGAGCATTTTTGCCCTTCTGTAGACTTGGGGAGGATTTCATTGTTAGGTGGAAATGGATGTAGATCAGGGTTTGTAAGTGGAGTTGGAGGTAGGAGAAGGCCCTTGGGATATTTAGGAAGCTTGACTGAAGGTTGGGGACAAATATAGAGTTGATTTGGAGGTGAGGGGAGTCGCCCTAACTTACCTTGTTGCGCGAAATGGTCATTCTACATGAAACTGAATGAACTAGTCTTGCTACTGGAGAGAAAAGTTAGGGCATTTAAGTCATGGGTTTGGGCCACATGATCGTTCTTGAAAGCATGGTCGTGTTGGCTTGACACTAGAACAACCATGTTGGTCAAAATAGTCATGCTGACTGGACGCAAAAATTCAAAATTCCCTATCAATATGGCCATACCCAGCATGTAGTTATGCACCATGATGACCATGTTGGCTCATCTAAGTTCAAAAACATCCAAAATTTCTCAATTCTCTCAAAAAATCATGTTCCAAACACTAACATTGACCCACTTGATATGTTCTTAATCATTTTTACTAAAATTCACCCTTTCTTTCAAACTCTAACATGTTTCACCAGTCACATTCAAAAAACTAAACAATAATTATTTATCACAAGTGTGTGTGTGTGTGTTTCTTGGAATGTCTAAAAACAAAAAAAAAGCATCCAAAGGTGAAGGTTAGGCATAAAAGTTCCCAAACCTAGGCGGGTGGCTCCCACTAGCACTAAGTTTTATGCCTTCAGCCAACCTTCTTAATTCTTAGATCACTCAATGTTTTGACAACCTCAAGGCCTCTTCACCATAGTACATGAACTTCTCATGTGCATTCAAACACATGTCTTCATCAATAGGGATTTCTTCAACCAACATGACAATATTAAACCTTTGATTGCCCATGTTGGGCCCAACTTCAACAACAACCTTCAACCCTGTTGGCTACAAACTCCTTTGCACCTTATTTTTCTTTGATCACTATAGAACCAGATGAATATCAATGTTTTACTTAGTATGGTACTTCCCATCTTGATCTATGCTTTCTGGGGAATAGTTTCATCCTTGAGTTGCACTACCACACCCATTGTCTAGGCTCAAAAGACTTCTTTTTGATCAATCTACCATGTGAGAACTTGATTCTCTTATTGTATCTCTTGGATTGATCATAGGATTCATGCCTCATTTCCTCCAATTCATGGACCTGCAACGTTTTTCCTACCGCAACAATGTCCATATCCATATCCATATACTTTTGGGCCCATAATGCCTTGAGTTGCAATTATATAGGTAGATGGCAAGTTATCCTGTATATGAGCTTGAATGGTGTGGTGCCAATAGGGGCCTTGAATGATGTCCTATACACCCACAAAGCTTCATTGAGTCATAGATACAAATTCTTATGGTCTAGTCTCATCGTATTCTCAATAATGAGCTCTATCTCCCGATCGAGCAACTCAACTTGATCATTTATTTGAGAGTGGTAAGGAGTATCCACATGATGATTTACACCATTCCTTTTCAACAAAATTTCAAAGGATCTATGGATGGAATGACTTCTACCATTACTAATCATAGCTCTTGGTGCACTAAACTAGCTAAAGATTTTGACTTGACAAACTGGCATACCACGTTGTGATCATTTGTTCTTGTGGAAATTTCTTCAACCCACTTGGAGGCATAGTCTACGGACACCAAGATGTACCCATGCCCAAAAGAAGGGGGAATATACCCATGAAGTCAATACCCCAAACATCAAACATCTCTACCACAAGAATAGGAGATAAAGGTATCATGTCCTTCTTTGAGATTGTTCCCACTTTTTTGAACTTCAAGCAAGTTTTGCAATATTCATGAGAATTCAAACTACATTGAAGAACTTTTGTGGTTGTTTGTTTTCCACCAAAATATCCCCCACATATGCCATAATGGCATATAAAGGGAATGTCCTACTACTCACTTTTCATAATGCACCTCCTTATGAGTTGATCAGAGTAATACTTAAAGAGATGTGGGTCATCCCACACATAGTTCTTTACCATACCAAACAACCTTTTGATTTCCTCACTAGTCCATGTGCTTGGTACTCTTCCACTAGACAAGAAGTTGGCTATGTGCATGTATCATGTCTTTTGAGTGGATTCAAGCAAGAGGAGTTGCTCATGGGGCATCGTCTCCTTGATTTTTTTGACATCATCATGGCTTTCTTCAATGGGAGAGAGGTGATCGACTGTAGAATTTTCCACCCCTCTTTGTCAACACTCTCCAAGTCAAATTCTTGAAGCAAAAGAATCCAACAGAGCAACCTAGGCTTTGAGTCCTTCTTTGACATGAGATACTTAAGAGCTGCATGGTCATGTAAACAATCACTTTGTTTTGTAGAGCATAAGATTGGAACTTGTGAAGAGTAAAAATCATGACAAATAGTTCCCTCTCTATGGTAGTGTAGATCCTTTGAGCATAATCAAGTGTTTTACTTGCATAATAGATGGCATGCAGTATCCAACCAATCCTTTGTCCAAGAACATACCCCACGACCATATCTAATGCATCTGTCATGATCTCAAATGGAAAAAAAACTAGGGGAAAGATAACAGAAGTAGAAATCAACTTACGCTTCAAGTAGTTGAAGGCTTTAATACATTTGTCATCAAAATTGAATTCAATGCCTTTCTCAAGTAAATGGCACAAAGGTTGAGAAATCTTGCTAAGTTATTTGATGAAATGACAATAGAAACCTACATGCCCCAATAAAGAATGGACATGTATTATAGTGGAAGGAATGGATAGAGTAGAAATGAGACCCACGTTGGCCTTGTCAACATCAATCCTATATTTAGATACTATATGACCAAGAACAATACCCTGGGGAACCATGAAGTGACTTTTCTCCCAAGATAGAACCAAAAAAACTTTAAAACATATATCAAGAACAACTATGAGGTGAGATAAACATTCATCAGATTACTTGCCATACACTAAAACATCATCCATGAAGACCTCAAGAGAATAATCAAGCATATAGGAAAAAATGGATGTGATACATCTTTGAAAAGTAGAGTGTGCGTAGGAAAGCCCAAAGAGCATTCCTCTATAGGCAAAGGTACCACTTGGACATGTGAAAGTGTTATTTTCTAGATCTATAGGATGCAATACCACTTGAAATTATGCCGAGTATCCATCAAGAAAGCAATAGAAATTTTGTCCTTCTAGTCTCTCCAAAATTTGATCAATGAATGGAAGAAGAAAGTGGTCCTTCTTTGTCTTCTCAATCAATTTCCTATATCCCACACACATCCACCACTTGGAATACTCTCTTACCAACATCATTTCTCCATCTTCATTTTGTGCTACGGTGATCCCACCCTTTTTGGGTACAACTTGGATGGGGATTACCCAAGGAATTTTAGAAACAGGATAGATGATCCTGACATCAAGCAAATTCACAACCTCTTAAGCTACAAATTCTTTCAACTTTGGATTCAACCTCCTTTGCATTTGGTGTTTGGCCTTATATCATCCTAAAGATAGATCCTATGGACAGAAACGGGGGGTCAACACTCCTCAAATCAGCAATAGACCACCTATGTCTTGAATGTTCCTTTTCAACATAGAAATGACAACATGTTCTTAGTCTAGAGAGAGAATAGAATAAAGATCACTAAGAGGGTGCCATTTGAACCAAGGAAAACATATTTCAAACTTTCAGAAAGGGATTTAAGCTCAAGAATGATAGATTCTTCAATAGAACTTTTTAGTGCATGCTCATTCTCCTCAATGGTATCATCATTGGGAGGCTCAAGAATAGGTTCTAGACCTCTACCCTTAGTGAAAATCGCAATCCACATAGGTAGGCATTCATCAATAATGTCCTCAACACAATCAATGACATAGAAATCTTCTTCTGTGACACCTATCACCTCGACTTTTGCGGAAGCTTTGAAGTTGTTCAACCGAATCTTCATTTGCATGAATGTCACATACATGGTGATGGTCCTCACATGTATCACTACATTATCTGTAGTTAGAAAGGGTCTTCCCAATATAATAGGTACCTTCCTTGTGTCCTCCATGTCAACAACAATAAAATAACCAAGAAAGAATGCGGATGTGTCATCATCAAGTCTCACCAACACATCATCAATTCTCCCTTGAAGAATCTTCATAGAACAGTTTGCCAATTGCAAGGTGTAGTTAGCTGGCTTCAATTGTCCCAACTTCAATTCAACATACACTGAATAAGGCATTAGATTCACACTAGAACCCAATTCAAAAAGAGATTGGTATATGTAGTGTGTTCCAATTTAGAAAGGAATGATAGGGAAACCTGGATCTTTCTTCTTAGTTGGAGGAATGTGTTGCAAACTGGAGCTGACTTGTTCAATTAGCTTGACTTACTTTTACATTCTTCCAGTTGTCTTCCTTTTAAAAGTGCACGTCCTTCATAAACTTTGTATATGAGAAAATTTTCTTAAGGGCATCTAACAAAGGAATTTTGATCCTCACTTGCTTGAATGTCTCCATGATATCCTCAATGTGTTTCTTCTTCCTTTTGGTGACAGATAGTTCTTCATGTGCATCGGGGAAAGGAGGGAGTTGTGTACCTGACTGTCTCACATCAACAAAATCAGCAAGCAATATCATGGAAATCATAATATCATCATCATGTGTCATAGTATCACCTTTGCTTCCTATCATTGTATCATGAACTTGAATGACAATATCACTACCTTAAACCACAATATCAACTCTATCTTCACTTACCAAACCATCAACTACTTTTCCCTATAGTTGCTCCAAGTCTTCCCACTTATCAACACGATCACAACCTTCACTTGCTCATGAGTAGAAGAGGAGTGAGATTGTGGTGGTTGTTGTGATCCTTGAGGCAGTGGCCTTTAGTGTGGGAGGTTTGGGTTTTGGAGAATGAATTGTAGTTGGGATGGAGGCTGTTTTGGAGGGGATAGAGTGTACTAGTATTTGTATGGGGATTGTGGGGGTGGAGGAGCATATGTATTTTTGGGTCCTTAGTATTTCTACAATGTGGGCACTTGCCCTTGTTGTGGGTCATAGGTGCCTTAAGGAGCACCCATGGTTCCACCAACAGTGTTGGGATTAACCAAAGTTTGGGAAGGCAGCCTCCCCTCTTCATGTCTAGCAAGAGATAGGGAAATTTGATCAATCTTTTTCTCTATCCAGCTAGTATTTCATCCTTGAGAAGACACATCATTCTTCTTAACATCAAGTCTTCTCAACCTTTCTAGAACTTCCTCTTCAAACTTGGATCTATACTTTGACCCTTGATCTTTCCTTGCCTGACCCTATCCTTCATATCTTTGCTTCCAAGAGACATTCATGTGATTTTCCATTTTGGAGTGTAAGAGTTTGACATGGACCCTTGGTTTTTCCTATTCCCAAAAGATTGCAAAGCTTTCACTTCTTCACTAAGAGTTTCCACTGCAAGGGTGGAGTGGCTAGAAGATCCTCCTACTTGATTCTTCATAAGATTCATGATGTCCTCTAATATCTTCATCATTTGTGGATTGGAGTCATATTTGGCATTAAAAGGAGTAGCACTTGAGTTTCAATCACAATGCACATACACACTAGAAGCTCGATGATGGGAGTTTTCAGCCAAATGATTAAAGAGGGGCCATGACTCTTCTAGAGGCTTGGCCATGAATACACCACCACTTGAGGAGTCAACAACCATTTGACCCATTTTAGATAGTCTAGTGTAGAATGATTGCACCAACTGCCATATGAGTAATTCATGATGAGGACAATCCCTTAGCAACTATTGGAATATCTCCCATGTGTCATGGAATTGCTCGTTCTCCCTTTAATCGAATGAGATGATGTGCCTTCTCATTTGGGTATGCTTGGATATGGAGTAGAACTTCTTCAAGAAGTTGTTCTTGATAGCCTCCCAAGTCACTAACTCCATCTAGGACGGGTACCACTCTTTCACCTTTTCCTTTACTAAGAAAGGAAACAAAGTCAGCCTTATAGAATCATCAGTAGAAGTTGGGGTGTAGAAGGTGGAGTACGTCTCCAAGAAGTGACGATGTGGTGGTAGGGGTTCTCATTCTCAAGCCCATAGAAGGTGGGTAGGTGCCCAAGAAGAGAGGGAGGAATGGAGAACTACTGGCTTGATGTAATGTCCCTAAATTTTGCCGTCTCGAGACTTAGAAGGCCCGAGAGGACAAATCCAAAAATGTTAAGAAATCATTTTAGAGAGCGATGCGGAATCACAATACGCATACATGCACATACACATATAACATACACCAAAAAATTTCTCAACATTTAAGTTATAATTTAATACAAATGAATTATTACAAAACAATTTACAATTACATATTGAAAGAAGATTTACAAGTCTATGAACATGTATGCTAATCAGGATCTACACAAAAGGTACAACCTGGACAATTTCTCACTTCCTATCTTTTATCCCACGCTAGCTCTGAACCTAAAACATACGTGAAACAACGGATCAACACACAAGGTGTTGTGTACGTGGGTAGAAATATATACTAATATCTTTGCATAATTGAAATAACTTGAGAAAGAAAGAGAAAAAGAAAGTATTATTTAAAGTGATAGTCAGTTAAACACATCTTTTATACATTTCATCAGATGCAGTTGTACTACAATTTTATAAGCACTTCTCATACATCCAACATGGGAAAAATTATTTCATCATACATCTAACATGGGCAATTCATCATACATCCATGTTAGGCAACATACATCCATACGGGGCCATGTGCACTAGTAGCTACAACTCATCAAATTGTCCTTTTATATTTCATTATGTTTTGGCGGAGCGTATAGTATAGAAGTTCAACCAAAAAGATATAAGCAAGTAGTTTCACACAAGGTACACCATATCATAAGCAACCAAGAAAACTAGTCTTATACTTAATAAAGTCCACGTACCTGAATTCAAAGAATCATAGCTATCCTTGATCATCTAGACAATCTGGTCATCACCTGATTAATAACAAGAAATCATCATTAAACAATGTTCACCATTATTGATGATATATAGGTCCAAACTAGGGTTTATCTAAGCCTATGGTCCAACTAACCTTAATTTGGTCTATGATATTTTTCTAGTGATCAAGATATCATAATTTAGCTATTATTCAATTTTCATGTTTTTTATGGCGGTGGGTCTTTATTCTAAAATTAAAATGAGGTTTAAACCATCTAATTTTGCATTAATGAATAAGGACTTAATATTTAGCAATAATGTTCAGATCAGAGTTTGAAAATAGACTTCAATAATCATTACAAATCTAAAGGAATTTTCTGAGAATTACTATCAACTAGTTGCTATTTATTTCATGTGATGAACCCTAAAAGGGAGCATTATCTTATAGACAAAACCCATCAACTATAAGGTATCAAACATCTGATATGGTAGTTTAATATTAAAGTAGGCATTTTTCTGAGTCCAGGGATATTTTGGGGGAATTATTTGACCATGGGAGATATTTTTACTCATATTTATAAGTTTGGGTTATTTTCAGAAAATGTATGATGATTTACCTGCAAAATGAGGCGGATCTAAATAGTAATCCACTTCATCTAGGATCCGTCGACTAGTCACTCCAAGACCCCTTTTCTTGTTCTTTCTTACATATGCCTCGTGCGATTTCCAGCGCCACCGCAGCTTGGGTTCATCGCGAGCAACCTCGCCTCTACTAGCATCAGACTCAAAGATGGAAGAGAACTTTGGCTTTACCTCGATGTTATAGGGAACCCGTAGACGCATTGTCTACCCAGACATAGTTAAGGATCCTGATCCACTAGGTGGATGGATCCCCCACCTGTGTGGTGCCTTGTTTGCTCTACAAAATAGAGCTTTTCTCACCTGCTGCGCGGTAAGGAAGCGGTGAGGAACCAACAGGTATCCATGCCGCTTGTCTATCCAAAGATCGCACCACCAGCCTCCTAGAAGCTTTATGGTCAGGATACCAGATTCGTGGTGCCCCTAGGCACTGTGTAGTCGAGCTTCAGGGGACTAGATCCCGTGGATGTATGGGATGGTGGAAGAGGTGGTGAATCATGGTGGTACTGGTGGAAGTGGGTCTAAGATTTTCCTCGCCACAACCTTAGCTACTCGCCCAAGGTCATGAGCACCTTCAAGGGACCTTTATGGAATTGATGCAGATGTTGAAGGTTGCATAATCATTTTTGGGGATGATCTACAACTACATCTTCCTCCTCTAGTTTGGTGGGCTCACAGGTCATGTGACTGAAGAAACCACAACCTACTGGTCATGTGAATACATCTGCTCCCAATGTCTACTCTAGTGGTGGGCTTGTCTCTGTTGTAAAAAGCAATGGAGAAGGGAGGGTGTAGAACACGACTAAACTCCCTCATCTATCATCCATGTCCTATGATGGAGGGGCTATTGGAAGGATCCGAGCCTGGCGGGGCTAGTGGTTTTCTCTAGGTCTAGATCTTTTTCCCCTTACTTCGGATGCATGCATAGGGAACCAAGTATCCACGAGTACCCACTCATCCGTAGGAAATGAATGTAGGTGATGATTGTTTCATCTCAGATCTGGGTGTAACCTATCCCATCCACTAACATGTGCCCTAATATCCTTACTAACAGATCGGTTGTTCCTTGTACATTAGATAAAAATCCCAAGAAAATCGTTGATTGCTTATAATATATATCCCCTATATATCCAAATTTTCTAAGGATAATAATTCTCACATCATAAGTCAAGATGGAATGAAATCCTAGCATAACCTTAGGAACACTTAATCTAACTCTTGACCCCAAGGAATTCCATACACATATATATTGCCACCTAAATGAACTACTCGAAGAGGTCACTTTCATGATTACAAAAATCAACCTTAAATGCCCACTGATTTTTAATGAATCATCATAAACCTAATATGATCATGATTTTAGGCATCGATCATTACTCGGACATTAGAATACATATATTTCACCAAGGGATGTCTTACCATATTGTCTCAATTATATCGACAAATGATATATATCATAATTGAGCTTTAGTTAGGTGTCATATCCTCATTTGTATCTTTATACACTTATTTTAGGTGAATTTAACCCGTAATTGGATAAACAGTTCCTCAATTTGGGTTTAGTCATCTACACAACATCCATGGTCCTCAATTAATGTATTGGGAAGCACATCCCTATAATTTAGGGTCATGACATTCACGCCACCTTATAAGGAATTTCATCCTCAAAATTCAACTAATATCATACTCAAGGTGGCATCAATGAGTTCAACTTCATAGATGTGACCAATTCTTAGGTTCTAAGACCACCATTGTCTGCAATTACCCTATGTTGTCATCTTAGGATATATAAGCATGTAGAGTGTACCCGTCCCACCTTATCTAGGTTGAAGCATCATTTTATTCTTAAGTAATTGTAGCATCACTTAGTATGTTAGTCATCACAAGAAATTCTTATATTTTTGAATTTACATCCTCATAACTCCTTAAGGATAAGGGTTTTATTCATATGCATGAAGTTAAGAAGATGCTACTCTAGCTTCATCTTTCACCTACTAAACCAGACAAGGTGATTGTCACAGAACCGAAATCTTAGTCCCATGAACCAAATGTATACCAAAGGCGACATGTGGAAGCATAAAGCTTAGCACACATGAATAGATAACAAGATAAAGGCACCAACATAGTCTCAACATTCAACAAGATATACTAAGAAACATCATTATATTACATGATTTGAATTACATGTTCACGAGTCACTTTGTACAAGTCTGCTCATGTATACTATATCTAGATCTTACAACAAGTACACCTAGCATAGCTCACCAAGCCCATCAACCTTCTATCCATCTCTGAACCTAAAAACAACATACGAGAAATGGGTCAACACATGAGGTGTTGAGTATGGGGCAGAAAGATACATATATGTATAAGCTTTGCATAATTTTGAAAAGATTTCAAGACTAAATGAACAAGAATAAACATGTTAATTGTTTAACAAATGTGAAACCATATTTTATGTCATTTCACTCCATTATACCAACAATATCAAGCATGTTTAAGGCCTTTGACTATCTTCCCGTCGGAAGGGTTCGTAAGGGTTCTCATGCTTAGCTAACCTTTTTTATACGAGGGGGACCTCAAGGACGTAACCAAGAGTAAACCCTTTATCAACAATATTATAATGGAGTTCTATATATATGTCTTCAAGTTATAAAACTGATGAGGAAAACATCGAGTAAGACATAGCAATACTACATGGCAATATTTGAGCAAATAGACAAACAAGCATACAATATATGTCTTTTCAAGCAAGAAAGTGATAGTCATAAACTAGATAAGGCCCATACCTGATTCAAAGATTCTTAACTTAACACGTCCATTACCATATAGATCATAAGCCAACCTGATTAACAACAAGATTACATATATGCATTAGATTCTCATCATTAACCCTAATTAGATGCATTTTAGGGTTTTGGCCAGGGTGGGTTCCAAGTTGCTTATTGGTTCATTATATGATATTGTACTGATCTAGAGGTCATCATGATGGTGTGGTTCTAGTTTCATATCATTCTAAGGTTCCACGGATTACATATGTACCAAAGGAATCATGAATGAGCATAAGGGGGAGTAGGACCTTCATTTAGTTCAAGTATACATCACAAGTATTGATTTAAGGATCATAGGGTAGATTGAGTAATCAAGATCCAAGTTTCTACCAAAATCATAACTCCGCTATACTCCAAATGATCATAAGATAGAATTTTTAGGAAAACAGGAGAACTAGGATCAAAATCAGGTCTAGAAACCATGCCCAAGTTGTAGATATTTTTGAGACGATAAAAATGATATATATATTTACCCTATTTAGCCAAGGGAGTCGGGAGTTATCATATTTTAAAGAATTGATCTTGAAAAAGGGGGTCTATACCTTACTTAGCTAGGATTGGGTCTATTTGTTGACTGGGCCGGGGCCGCCCATGGACGCTGGGCCTTTGGACTGGCTGGTCCAAGCCCAAGCGACGTCTCCTCCTTCCTCGTGATCCTCTGTTCTGGGGCTGGAACAGGGGAGCCCCGCTCCCGTTCCTTGGTGTTGTGACTACTACGGCCGGCCTAGATAAAGGTAGTCCCGGTTAGTTCTATAGGGCGCTGCCCCTTGTACGAGACCAGGAAGGAGGGTCATTTGCCCATCGGGCAACCCCACACGTGAACCCCTATTCCGCATGTAGGAACCTGGCATAAACAAGGGACGACACCCCACCACTTCTAGCGATCATTGTCTTTACAGCAGCCCGACATAGGGGTTTGTGGGTGCTCCGGCGGCGACCTTACTGTTCCATGGACTCGACCTTGTGGCGGCCGGGGAGACGCTGGTTGGGCATCATGCTATACACCTGCCATGGCTTCCAGCTTCTCAAGCAGGAAACGCCAACCCCCAAGGTTGGGGAGAACCCACACGGAAGACACGGTTTCGTGATGTTGTGTTGGCGGCTACAACGAACTAGGGAAAAGGAAAAAGGGCAACAAGCAAGGGTATAAACGGGACAAGAGGTTAGGGTTTCGGGGTCCTAATCACCATCTCATGGACACCTTCCCAGTCTGGAAAGTCTGAGGAGGAAGAGTCTGTGTGTGTATTCTCCTTTCCAAACACAGAACGGGAAGGAGTTGGAGATAGCCAGGCTGTTGGGCCACGTACTGGCTGGGCTCCTGGATGGGTAGGCCCAACATTTTAAGTCCACTATGAAAGAGACATAAAAAAGGCAACTTCAACCTAGCATAACTAGCACATCAAAGGTCCGTTTGGGGTGATTTTTCCATTGTTGGATCCGAAATCGAGCGCACTACAACATGGTACATGTTACAAAGCCAAAAGATTATGGTGGTGAGCTTCAAAATATCTAGCAAAGATAGTGATATGAAAAATAATGGTATTTAGTTCGAAAGTACAAATTGATGTCACATTTAGCAAAATTGAATATTGATGTGACTAATATGGAGTCTCCCAACCATCAAACCATGAAATTGAAATTGAATTGAGTAAGAGGTAAAATGATGAGAGAGAAAGGGTACAAGATATGAGAGACAAAATCTAGGTTGTCACAGTGATGTTGAGCTTTCATGCCATTATTTACTAGAACTATCAAACTAATCCTCATTGATGTGGTCTATGATCAATGTCATACTTTGATTTTTGTTATTAGATAAATGCTTACTTAACCAACTTAATTGTTAGGATTTCACCCTATTAAAGCTTGCAAGGTGATTTCAAGGCTTCAAGTCATTACTTACTAGAATTATCATACTTAAAATCATTTTTTTTATATGATCAACGTCATACTAGGATTTCATCACATAAGAAGGGCATACTAAACATGCTTGAAAATTAGGATTTCACCCTAATGAAAGTTTCCATAAAACTATAATCTGTGTCAATAAAAATTGGGGTTATTAACTTTATTTGTGATCAAGTAAACAATTATCCAAAGGCATCTTTGTTTCAAGATCATGATTTCAAACTTATATCTTTTATGTATGATATGAAGGTAAAGGGAAATATTAAATCAAGGTTATCATGATTTCAAACTGGGATATTACTTGTATGGTATAGGAAGAGAATATAGAATAGGTCAAGCTTCTATGAGTGAATCCTCATATATAAATAATTTATATAGCTCAAGTGAGGTTTTTAGCACCATATATTCAGAAAGAGGAGTGAAGGGAACAACATTTATGAGTATCTTATGCACACACCATTTTACTCTCAGGACCATAGTTAATATATTTAACCTCACTTGCAAGAAATGAAGAGCTTCACAAACTTTAATCATTCAAGCTAGGACCTAACTCAATCAAAAGGATTGACTTTCTCATCATGAGTCACCTACCCATCATTTTTTTACCCAACTCTCACATATAGGACTGAATCATGCAAAAGGACTCAACTTATCTACTCAGGAGTGACCCAACTTTGGACACATCATTTCACATATATCTCATATTTTCATATATATTAGGGTAGTCATGTGACCCTCTCCTTGTGGGTCTCACTCTCTTTAGAGTTCACCAAGTATCTTGTCCTAACACTGGAGGTCCTCCTTTGTAAAAGTTCTTGAGGCTCATGCATATTCAACCGTATCTTAACTTAACTCATATTAAGTAAGAAAAAGGGATGTACTTTCATCATCAAGACTTATCTTAGAATCTCTAAAATTGGATTCAGCTCATATAAAACTTAAATCTTTATAAAGCAACTTATATTACTAGAGATATAACTTAGATAAGATCATACATGCTCATATAAACTATCACTATATCATCTACTCTATGTATCACATTGATTTCATCTTACTTATTGTTATTCACATGTCCTGATAAGGCTCTAGACATCTATTCTAGATATACTCTCTTCTAGACTGATGTCACCCCGTTTCACTTAGGTTGCATGAATACTAACTACTCTCCCGTTTGAGGGACACATATTTATATTTGCATATTTATAATAAAATATCATATAATTTTTTTTATCCGAGGAAGTCAACGTTAGAGAAAACTGTCAAGGCTTGAGTTGACTAGAAAATAAAACCAAATCAACAAAATCGAGTGTCCCACACATAGTAGATAGTCTAGTGCCCTATAACCTAATGAAATGGTGAGAACAAGGTGTATACCAATGCAGAAACCTTATACATACAAGCTCTATATGGATAGGGTTTCACACACTTGTCTAAACCTACTTCCAAAACATCTAGGTTCTAACCTAGAGGCTAGGTCAAACCTTATTCCTATTGAACAACTTACTAAGTTTCTAGGGTTTCAATTGAAAGGTGAAATTTAGTTTTATGTTTCATGGTGAGCAACTGTCAGGTGTAGCTATTGTTCATGCTCTGATACCAACTGTAACGTACTTGGATTTTCAACTTCTCAAAACCCCATGGAGATGAGAAGAAAAAACCCAAAAACATTAGATAATCATTTTAGAGAGAGATATGCGGAAGTGACATACACATACATGAACATACAACTATACTGTATACACCATAACATTCTCAACATTCAACATAGTTATATTATAACATGAATAAAATTTACAACTTACATTTATGTAATTTAAAGAAAATTTTATAAGTCTATGAACATGTATGCTAATAGGATCTTAACACAAAAGGTACTACCTGGACAATTGCTCACTTCCCGTCTTTTATCCCACACTAGCTATGAACCTAAAACATATGTGAAACAACAAATCAACACACAAGGTGTTGTGTACGTGCGTAGAAAGATATATACTAATATGTTTGTATAATTGAAATAACTTGAGAAAGAAAGAGTAAAAGAAAGCATTATTTAAAGCGATAATAAGTTAAACACATCTTTTATACATTTCATTAGATGCAGCTACACTATAATTTTATAAGCACTTCTCATACATCCAGTATGGACAAAATTATTTCATCATACATATAACATGGGCCATTCATCATACATCCATATTAGGCAACATACATCCATACAGGGCCATGTGCATTAGTAGCTACAACTCATCAAATTGTCTTTTTATATTTCGTTATGTTTTGGTGGAACGTATAGTATACTAGTTCAACAAACAAGATATAAACAAGTAGTTTCACACAAGGTACACCATATCATAAGCAATCAAGAAAACTAGTCTTATACTTAATAAAGCCCACGTACCTGAGTTCAAAATATCATAGTTATCCTTGATCATCTAGACAATCTGGTCATCACTTGATTAATAACAGTTAATCATCATTAAACAATGTTCACCATTATTGATGATATATAGGTCCAAACTACGGTTTAGCCAAGCCTATGGTCCAACTGACCCTAATCTAGTCTCTGATATTTTTCTAGTGATCAAGATATCATAAATTAGTTGTTATTCGATTTTCATGTTTTTTTATGGCGGTGGGTCTTTATTCTAAAATTAAAATGAGGTTTAAACCATCTAATTATGCATTAATGAATAAGGGCTTAATATTTAGCAATAATGTTCAGACCAGAGTTCGAAAATAGACATCAATAATCATTACAAATCTAAAAGAATTTTCTGAGAATTACTATCAACTAGTTGCTATTTATTTCATGTGATGAACCCTAAAAGGGAACATTATCTTGTAGATAAAACCCAGCAACTATAAGGTATCAAACGTCTGATATGGTAGTTTAATATTAAAGTAGGCATTTTTCTGAGTCCAGTGATATTTTGGGGGAATTATTTGACCATGGGAGCTATTTTTACTCATATTTATATGTTTGGGCTATTTTCAGAAAATGTATGATGATTTTACCATCAAAATGAGTCTTGTTCGTTCTTGCGTCTGCCTTGTGCGGTTTCCAGCACCTCCGCGGCCTGGGTTCACCGTGAGCAACCTCACCTCTTCTAGCATCAGACTCAAAGACGAACGAGCACTTTGGCTTTACCTCGACGTTCTAGGGAACCTGTCGGCGCATTGTCTACCTAGACATAGTCAAGGATCCCGATCCGCTAGGTGGATGGATTCCCCGCCTGTGCGGTGCCCTATTTTCTCTGCAAAATAGAGCTTTTCTCACCTACTACGCGACAAGGAAGCGGCAAGGAACCAATAGGTATCCATGCCACTTGTCTGTCCAAAGATCGTGACACCAACCTCCTAGAAGCTTTATGGTCAGGATACCAGATCCGTGGTGCCCCTAGGCATTGTGCAGTCGAGCTTCAGGGGACTATATCCTGTGGATGTCTAGGATGGTGGTAGTAGTGGTGAATCATGGTGGAACTGGTGGAAGTGGGTCTAAGATTTTCCTCGCCCATAGCCTTAGCTACTCGCCCAAGGTCACGAGCGCCTTCAAGGGACCTTCATGGAATTGATGCAGGCGCGAAAGGTTGCAGAATCATTTTTGGGAATGATCTACAATTGCATCTTCCTCCTCTAGTTTGGTGGGCTTGCAGGTCATGTGACTGACGAAACCACAACCTACTGGTCATGTGAATACATCTGCTCCCAGTGTCTACTCTAGTGGTGGGCTTGTCTCTGTTGTAAAAAGCAATGGAGAAGGGAGGGTGTAGAACACGACTAAACTCCCTCATCTATCATCCACGTCCTATGATGGAGGGGTTGTTGGAAGGATCCAAGCCTGGCGGGGCTAGTGGTTTGCTCCAGGTCTAGATCTTTTTCCCCTTACTTCAAATGCATGCATAGGGGACCAAGTCTCCCCGAGTACATGTTGTTAATATTTATTAACGTCGTTCATGCAACAGCGACAGGTGCAATGTAATTAACAGTTTCAGGTAGATCCAAAATAAGAAACGAAGTTCAAACAAAGAAGGAGAACAGAAATAACATGAGTTAGATTCACAAACCAGATCATTTGTTGAGAAAAGAATGTGATACTTCAAGAAATCAGTGCTCATCAATCCTCGTAGATAAGCACCGTTCTCCCAGACTCGATCTAGCACGAACCTGGATCCGACTCATCTTGCTCGCGCTTGACGTAGTCACGTTGCACTTCTACCAGTGCAACACACAAACCGCAGGAACCACCACCTGACAGCTGTGTCTCAGTGACGGGAAGAAGAAGCGACGCTTCGCACAGGAGAACAACTCCACGAAACGGCTCGGGGAACGAAAGACACTTGCTCTAGATTAGGACTCTCCAAACACATGGCGACAGAAGACTATTTGTTGTGTGTTTAACCCTAATGACCAGAGGCATATATATAGCCACACACGTCCCTAATCCTATTCCCGGTAAGATGCAAACACTCAGTTTCTCTTGTACATAATACAGAATAATCTGCAAAAGAGAAACACTTTCCAGTTAGGATTAAGAAATCTGAATAGGAAAGAAACAATTAATTACATGAGTAATTAATTACTTAGTCGTATCCTATGCAAAAAGAAGACGGAAGACATTCGCCACAATCCACAAGCCACAAGCCACAAGCCACAAGCCCAAGCCCGGCCCGGCCAGGCGAGGCGAGGTGTGGCGTGGTGTGCACATGCACGTGTGCGTGCGTGCGTTGTGATGTGGTAACCCAACCCACCAAGGAGGTGAGCATACCTCCCTCCTAGGACTCCTTTGGACACTAGTGCCCCATGTGATCCTACATATGAGGACCACAACAGTTCTAGGAGTGAGCAATATGGGATAAAACTTCTTTGCCATTTGCACTAGGGATAACACTACATTCTCACATGTACTTGTTGCACTACATTGGGCTTAACCCATGCTAAATAAGTGATTACTACAGTAACAGAGCTACAATAACGAGCTACTACAGTAACTAGCTACATTAATCATTTATCTAACAATCCCCCACAAAGTCCAATGTGTAGTGTGCTGTACCATTCAGTCCTCCATACTGTGCTTTCAGCAGATACCTTTCGGTTTGAATCTACCTGAGTTATCCAACTGTGACCCTCACAAGAACTAGGTGAACAAAAGTCTTGAACCTGAACCTTGGGTACAAGAGTATAGTTTGGTAACAACACAATAAAGACATGGTAGAAAATAAAACAATGCATTAAGGCCATGCATACAAAATTTTATATCATGATTGATAACAGAGAACAACCCAATTCTCCTGTTGCGGCCTACAAAACATCAATCACTTAGTTGGAGTCTCCAAGGATGTACTGCTAACATCCTATCCTAAGACCTGACACAATTAAGAGACTACTCTCTTACTAACTTGCAGTCATGACACTAACAGGTTTCTAGGGAATAGACACACAGATGCAAGAAGCATCAAACAAGAATACATAGTGTCATCCGATTTACTCGACAACTTGTTATTACCACATTGAACCCAATTTGTAGGATCTCCACTCTTTTGGGTTGGGTTTCTACTACTTGCAAATCTATAGGGGTTTCAGTCCCATCCCCAACCTGGATTTTTCCACTAAATATAATGTAAGACCTTTAGTGAAAGGATCAGCTGTATTTTCTTTGGTACCGATGTAGTCCACAGCCATGACCCCATTAGACACTAACTCCCTTACAGATTTCAACCTGACTTGGATGTGTCTACGCTGTTTTTTATTGTACTTGGAACTCTTTATCTTAGCAATAGTTGTAGTGTTATCACAGTGGACATAAGTCCATGTAGCCATTTAACTTCCAATCCAGTTTCATCTAAAGCACACAACTCTGCCTCAAAAGTGGACCAAGACAATATGGTTTGTTTCTTAGACCTCCAGGAAACAGCTCCTCCTCCCAACAAGAATACATATCCTGAGACACCATTACTCCCAGAATTCACGGCAATCCAGCTAGCATCACTATATCCTTGGACTACTGAAGAATGTTTACCATAATGCAGCCCAAGAGAAAAAGTTCCCTTGATATACCTTAGAACTCTAACAAGAGCTTCCCAATGGGTCTTGTCGGGACAACTGGTGTATCTACTTAACTTGTTCACAACAAACGCAATGTCTAGACATGTACATTTCATAAGATACATCAAACTTCTGATAATCGAAGAGTATCGTAATTGAGACACTGGAACCCTAGTCTCATTCTTGAATAGAGGCTTGGATGAATCATATGGAGTCTTAACAGGTTTACGTGATGTGTACTCAAACCTCTCCAGTATCTTCTCAACATAGTGAGACTGAGAGAGAGTTATACCATCAGTAGACCTTATGATTTTAAGCCCTAAAATCACATCAGCGACACCCATATCCTTCATCTCAAACTTGCTACACAAGAATGACTTTGTCTCATTTATTACTTTCATATCGGAACCAAAAAGCCAGATATCATCGACATATAAGCATAACAAAATGAATCCATTATTGACAATCTTGTAGTAGAGACACTTATCAAATTCATTAGAAATAAAGCCAAACGACGATATGACAGAATCAAACTTCTCATGCCATTGCTTAGGGGCTTGTTTCGAGCCATATAATGACTTAACAAGTTTACACATTTTTGACTCATTCCCACGACCCACAAATCCCTCAAGTTGTTCCATATATATCTCTTCTTGAAGATCACCATGTAAGAACACGGTCTTCACATCCATCTGATGGATATAGAGATTATAAATGGAAGCCAATGCTATAAGCACTCGGATTGTGGTCATACGGGAAACATGTGAATATGTATCAAAATAATCTATTCCTTCCCTTTGTGTGTAACCCTTAGAAACTAACCTCACCTTATACTTATTGATTGTCCTGTCTGCATTAAGTTTCTTCTTAAAAATCCATTTGCAACCAATTGCAGAACAACCAGGGGGCAAATCCACCATTTCCCAAGTTCCATTCGAGAGAATTGATTGGATTTCATCATTAATGAATTCTTTCCAAAACTTAGCTTCTGGAGATTCCATAGCTTGTTTGAAAGTAACAGGATCATCCTCAACATTGTAAGTGAGAAACTCACTTCCAAAGTCCTTGGATGTCCTAGGATGTTTACTTTTCCTTGGTTCAACTATTTCTTTAGAATCATCCGATTCATAAATAGCTTGTTCTGAGTCACCCCCCCACATTTGTCATCCTTTCCACATGCTCGGGAATGGAACTTGTGGTAAATGAATCTTCTTGAGATACTTCATTGGGAACACCCATTTTCATAGGAAACACATCCTCAAAGAATGTTGCATCATGTAATTCCACAATTGTATTGACCTCAATGCCAGAGATATTTGATTTTACAATCAGGAATCTGTAAGCATAGCTTGTCTCTACATAACCCAAGAATATGGCATCAACCATTTTCGGCCCTAATTTCTTCCTTTTGTGTTCAGGGACAAGTACCTTTGCAAGGCACCCCACACTCAAAGATATTTAAGACTCAGTTCCCTTCCTCTCCATAACTCAAATGGACTACTCTTTGAATGTTTATGGGGAACTCTATTCAGAATATGGCAAACCGTATTCAAAGCTTCCCCCCACATAAAGTTGGGTAATCTAGATGTTTGGAGTAAGGTATTTACCATATCTATTAAGGTTCGGTTTTTACGTTCATCTATCCCATTTGATTGTGGTGAATAAGGAGCAGTGACCTCATGAACTATACCATGTAATTGGCAAAATTCCAAAAACAAGTTCGAGGTATACTCTCCTCCCCTATCAGACCTTAATTGCTTAAGTACTTTACCGGTTTGAGTTTCAACTTCTTTCTTATAAATTTGAAATTTATCTAATGCCTCATCTTTACTTCTAAGTAAAAATACATAACAGTATCTAATCGCATCATCAATAAAAGTTATAAAATAACGCTTTGGATCCCTCGTAGCAACACCATTAAATTCACAGATATCTGTATGCACTAAATCCAAAATTTCTGAATTCCTATTCACAGAATGAAAAGGCTTCCTAGGAAATTTAGCTTGTACACATATTTCACATTTATTGTTGCTAATTTCAGATTTAGGGATCAAATTTAGATTCATCATACACTTCATTGAGGCAACATTAACATGTCCCAAATGTGAATTCCATTCATCGAATGAAACAAGATTCATGCAAACAGAACTATAATCATTCAAATTTAAAACAAAATTTGAAACAGGTTCAACATGAATCTTAAATAAGTTCTCCACATCACATAAGTACCCCTTGCCAAAAAATAAAGAATCACGAAGGTGTGTAATAATAGACTTATTACATTTATAGTCTAGTCTATAACCTTCCCTAACTAATATGACACCACTAAGGATATTGCGTCAAATGGTTGGAACATGTCTGACCCTGTTAAAAGTCAAAACCTTCCCCGAAGGGAACTTCAAGTCCACCCGTCCTTCGCCTTTGACTTCTGTAGAGCTGGAATCACCCAAAGTCACAGACCAACCTCGAGAGGCCAAATAAGACACAAACATGGATTTATCAACACACACATGTACATTAGCCCCAGTGTCAATTATCCAATAAAGTGGTTCAAAAATAGAAAGGATTTCAGGTTTAATAGACACATACCCATCATTGAGGTTCAAGGATGTAGTCATCATGTTGACCACAACCTCCTCAGTTGCAAATGCGGTAGCTTTCTTTGCCTTCTTAGTAGGACAATCCTTGTTCTAGTGGCCAACCTGTCCACAAGTCCAACAAGGTTTGTTCTTCAGTTTCTTTTGGATCTTTGCCTTCGGTTTATGTGCATTCTTAGATTTCTTATCTTTGGTGTTTTTCGCAGAGGTAAAATTAACTGTTGGATTTGCATCAGTAGGCACCTTGACCCCTTTCTCCTTTAAGTGTTCTTCTTGTATATTAATATCCATCATTAGTTCATCCATTGTATGTGTCCCTTTGTGATGCTTCAGAGACATACCAAAGGATTCCCATGACTTAGGGAATTTTTCTATGATAGACATAACAATAAACTTCTCAGGAAATACCATCTTGGCATCTGAGAGTTCACGAACTAGGAGTTGTAGATCATGTGTTTGATCAGAAACTAACATACCCTCAACCATATGAAACTTAAGAAATTTAGACATGCAATATTTTTCAACACCTTGATTTTCAGTGCTAAAATTCTTAATCAACAATTCCCACAAAACCTTAGACGTAGTGACTGGAAGCTTTGAGTAAGAATCATACAGTTTGTTATTTAAACCAAACTTAATCAAACCGCAACATATTTTATCTCCCTTCTTCCAATTAGCAATAATATTTGCATTATCAGGAATTGTTTCATCATATTTAGGTTTAATTTCAACTAAGTACTGATCATAACCCGCAATATTCAGCCAAATTTCCATCCGACTCTGCCAACAGGCAAAGTTGGTACCAGTAAATTTTCCAGGTATATTGCTGGTATCAATTTTACATCCTGAACCACCCTAACCGGCCATTGTTAATTAACGATAGAAACTGATTTCTTTAAGACTGTTGTTAATATTTATTAACGTTGTTCATGCAACAACGACAGGTGTAATGTAATTAACAGTTTTAGGAAGATCCAAAATAAGAAATGAAGTTCAAACAAAGCAAGAGAACAAAAATAACATGAGTTAGATTTGCAAACTAGATTGTTCGTTGAGAAATGAACGTGATACTTAAAGAAATCAGTGCTCGGCAATCCTCGTAGATAAGCACCGTTCTCCCAGACTCGATCTGGCATGAACCTGGAACCGACTCGTCTTGCTCGCGCTTGATGTAGTCATGTTGTACTGCTACCAGTGCAGCACAGCAACCACAGGAACCACCGCCTGATAGTTGTGTATCGGTGATGGGAAGAAGAAGCCGCGCTTCGCACAGGAGAACAACTCCATGAAACGGCTCGGGGAACAAAAGGCACTCGCTCTGGATTAGGGCTCTCCAAACACACGACGACAGAAGACTGTTTTTTGTGTGTTTAACCCTAATGACCGGAGGCATATATATAGCCACGCACGTCCCTAATCCTATTCCCAATAAGACGCAAACACTTAGTTTCTCTTGTACACAATACGAAATAATCTGCAAAAGAGAAACACTTTCCAATTAGGATTAAGAAATCTAAATAGGAAAGAAACAATTAATTAGACGAGTAATTAATTACTTAGTCCTATCCTAGTACAAAAAGAAGATGGAAGACATTCTCCACAATCCACAAGCCACAATCCACAAGCCACAAGCCCAAGCACAGCCCGGCCAGGCTAGGCGAGGCGAGGTGTGGCATGGCGCGCGCATGCGTGCGTTGTGATACGGTAACCCCACCCACCAAGGAGGTGAGCATACCTCCCTCCTAGGACTCCTTTGGACACTAGTACCCCATGTGATCCTACATATGAGGACCACAAAAGTTCTAGGAGTGAGCAATATGGGATAAAACTTCTATGCCATTTGTACTAGGGACAAGACTACATTCTCACATGTACTTGTTGCACTACATTAGGCTTAACCCATACTAAATAAGTGATTACTACAGTAATGGAGCTACAGTAACGAGATGCTACAGTAACTAGCTATAGTAATCATTTATCTAACAATACCAGCTCATCCGTAAGAAATGGAGGTAGGTGACGACTGTTTCATCTCAGATCTGGGTGTAATATATCCCATCTGCTAACATGTGCCCCAATATCCTTACTAACAGACCGGTTGTTCCTTGTATGTTAGATAAAAATCACAAGAAAATCGTTGATTTTGCTTATAATATCTATCCCCTATGTATCCAAAATTTCCAAGGATAATAATTCTCACATCGTAAGTTAAGATGGCATGAGATTCTAGCATAACCTTAGAAACACTTAATCTAACTCTTGACCACAAGGAATTCCATACCCGTATATATTTCCACCTAAATGAACTACTTGAAGAGGTCACTTTCATGATTACACAAATCAACCTTAAATGCCCATTGATTTTCAATGAATCATCATAAACCTAATACGATCGTGATTTCAGGCATCAGTCATTACTCAGACATTAGAATACATATATTTCACCAAGGGATGTCTTACCATACTATCTCAATTATATCAACAAATGATATATATCCTCATTTGTATCTTTATACACTTATTTTAGGTGAATTTAACATGTAATTGGATAACAAGTTCCTCAATTTGGGTTTAGTCATCTACACAACATCCATGGTCCTCAATTAATGTATTGGGAAGCAAATCACTAAAATTTAGGGTCATCACACTTGACATTTGATCCACCCTAGTGGTGATTGGAGAAGTGTAATTTCTAGGCATTAAGTAGTCATGAAGCAGAGCGACACATGCCTCCTACTCGTGGTCATGAGCATTCCTATTTCCCATGTCAACTTCTTGATGTTGTCGGTGTGAGTGTTGGTGTCACCTTCTACCTATCTCAGGGTCCTCTAGAACCAAATTAGTAGACAGTGAATGACGCCCTAGTATGCACAATTTTCACCTATACTAAGCACAAAAAAATTCAAGTTTGAAGACAAGTATGCAAAAAATAAACAACGAATAAAGAATATCAATGATGAAGGTAGTAGGAAAAGCAAAGCTAAACTTATTTTCTAGGTTGAGCACCTCTACTTCTCGGCAATGACACTAGAAAGCTTGATGTGAATGCCCTAAGGTACACACAACTGGAATTATCTGATATTTATAAGGCCTTACACTAGAACACTCACTTAGACTAACACACTAACCCACAAGCACATGGGATCATGTTATAGTATAGGCAATAAGAGTCGATCAGCAAAGAGAGAGGGGGCACTAGAGCTAAGTTAATTTGAGATGGGTTCCTAAATGGGAGTCTAGGGTTCAAGGGTTTAAATGAGGGTTGTTTGATTAAGCTAAAGGTTCAAGCAAGAATTGACCAAAAACAAGAAGCAAAACCCCATTGATGAAAATCCAATAAATGAATCCTTACCTGATGACCAATTGCTCAAGGTAGACTCCCAATTTCCTTGGTTTGCTGATTTTGTAAACTATTTAGCTGCAGGTGTATTGCACCCTGAGTATACGGGACACTCTAAAGCTAAATTTTTACATGATGTGAAAAATTATTATTGGGATGAACCTTATTTGTTTCGTCTTTGTGTCGATGTCTTATATCATCGTTGTGTGTCCCACTAAGAAAGCATCGCCATTTTGGAACAATGTCACACTGACCCCTATGGTGGTCACATGAGTTCCCAAAAAATGGCTAGAAAGGTCCTACAATGTGGATTCTTTTGGCCCACCATCTTCAAAGACTTGTATGATTATGTTCTTTCATGTGACCAATGTCAAAGGACGAGTATTATCTCCAAGCGTGACCAAATGCCCCTCACCTCTTGGCAGGAATTAGAGATTTTTGATGTATGGGGAATCGACTATATGGGCCCATTTCCTTCCTCTTATGGGTTTGCTTACATTTTAGTCGCAGTCGATTACATGTCAAAGTGGGTTGAAGCCATACCCACTAAAACATGTGACTCTAAACCCGTTAAGAAACTTTTTAAAGATATCATTTTTCCTAGATTTGGAGTCCCTCGCACCGTCATTTCTGACGGGGGATCCCATTTTTTGGAGAAAAGTTTTGAGACTCTTTTGAAAAAATATGGGGTTTATCACAAAGTCGCCACTCCTTACCATCCTCATACTAGTGGGCATGTAGAAGTATCCAACAGACAAATAAAATCAATTTTAGAAAAAACTGTTGGACGCACTAGGAAAGATTGGGCGTTAAAAATCAATGACGCTCTGTGGGTATATCGTACTGCCTACAAAACACCCATTGGCACCACCCCTTTCAGACTGATCTACGGTAAGTCATGTCACTTACCAATAGAACTAGAGCACAAAGTAAGTTGGGCCATCAAAACTTTGAACTTCGACCTTTCCATGGCCGGAGAGAAACATTATCTCCAAATAAATGAACTTGATGAACTTAGGATGAGTGCCTACGAAAACGCAAGCATCTACAAAGACCGAACCAAAATGTGGCATGATAGTCATATTAATTGAAAAGATATTAGAGAAGGGGATCAAGTTTTAGTTTTTAATTCAAGATTACAACTTTTTCCTGGAAAACTCAAGTCAAGGTGGTATGGCCCCTACATTATAAAATGTGCTTACCCACATGGCGCCTTTCTCCTATGGGATAAAGTTCTGGACGAGTTTAAGGTCAATGGGCACCGTCTTAAAAGATATATCACCACTGAAGATGTTGTCACTTCAGACTCAACCAAATTTCCACCCTTGCAGGATCTGAACCTCACTGACCCTTCACCTCCCCTGGATTCCAATTAATCTAATCTTGGTCGAGCCACGACGTAAAATAAGGCACTAGTTTGGAGGCAACCAAACACTATCTTCCCTTCTCGTTTGTTTTCTTGTTTTTGTTTTTCCGTTCTGTTTTTCCTTGTTCCTTCTGTCGAGCCGATCGGTTTGCACTACCAGACGCTCGGTTCGAAACTGAATTTGCAATGACTCGATAAGCGAAACGACCGGTTGGATTTTCAGACGCTCGACTCGTCCGCCGACCGTTCCGCAAACCTTGAATGCAGCCTCTGTCCTTTACAGTTTTGTGTTGGCGCCCGAGGTGGACCAGTCGATCGGCTTCCTGTCAATTGATCGGCTCGTCGATCCATTACTCTATATAACACTTCTGACGTAAGACCGCTCCCCCATATCCTTGCTTACCCTAGCTGCCTCCCTCACTGTTCACTCGATCACTTGAGCTCGCCGCCTCTCTGATCAAAGTTTCTCAGCCGGACGTCTCACCTGAGCTGGCCGTTTGGCTTTCGGACCGCCCGCTCTCACCTGAGTCGGCCGTCAGGCTTTTTCCACACCATCAGTTTTCAGTCGTCGCTTATCATGGGATTCAGCCACCCGCCTGGCTCGACCGCCATTCGTCTTGCTCTCCAGACGACCGAAGGAAGCCTGCCATGATCCCAGCTCAACGAAGGCCGTCAGTCAGATCGATTGAGTGCTTAGATCTAGACTCTGCCGACCGTTGGTGTATCCAGTCGCCCGTCTTAGGGGCCGAAATGCCCATTTCAGCTGCCCGACGATTGGTTGGTTTCTCCAAATGACCGACATCGTCCCCATTGCCACCATACCTGCTCCAGATTCACGGAGCGCTCAGATTTAGACAGCCGACCGTTGGTGTCTCCAGTCGCCCGTCTCAGATGCTAAAATGCTTGTTTCAGATACTAGATGATCGGTTGGCAACTCCAGACGATCGGTTGGCTTCTCTAGACGATTGTTTTCTCTCTGCAGCAGTGATGTTCAGCCTCTTTTGCAAGGGCAAAGGCAAGGCCCCTGCATCCTCTTCCAGGGATCCTCCTCACCGTTCCAGTTCTCATCTCGGAATCCATTTCCGCACGCCCTCTCCTACTGGTGAGTCTTCTCCCGAGTTAGTCGAGGAGATGCTTCAGGACATCAACGAGGCAGATGAGCTTCTCCTCGAGATGGAGGGAACTCAGAATGCAGCCAATGATCCAGATTCAACCACCCCCCGTTCACCCTGTATAGCACCTATTCCGGGTAGCTACGACCAGTTCACTAGCGCTGAACACCGCCAACATTATGAGGATATGTTTGCAATTGGTGTTTCCTTGCCTCGTTGGGCGTGCGACACAACCCTTGATGCTTTGGGCATCCACGACGCCGTCGACGATATCCTCCGTAGAAACCACATCATTGTCTTTCCCTACCATGTCACCTCCGTCTACTGTGATCTTACCCTCAAGTTTTTGAGAACTTTTTGTAGGTTACACTGTTCTTTCGAAAACTCAAGTTGTAAATACCGAATTTTTGGGGAAAATCTGGAATCATCCGCCAAGCAAATCACTTCTTTTATCCTCGACGGCAGGGATGACTATTGGTTGGAACAATGTATGGTGTGATCTCATGACTCCTACCTAGACCATTATGACAGAGATAAGTTTTGGGTAGAGATTACCAGGCTTCTTCCCCATCTTCCTAGTGGGCCCAAGGCCTCCTGCATTCACAACCCAGTGGTCTGTTACCTTCACCGTATTTTGGCTTGCACCATTTTCAGTCAGGAAGGTACTCAGGGCGCAATTACTCAAGTATAGCTTTATGCCCTTTGGTGTCTTTTACATGAAGAACCTTTTAAATGGGGCAATGTTATCATTAAGCATTTTGATACCCAAGCTAGCCGAGCCACTTCCTCTTCTTTCCGCATTGGCCACTATGTTACCCAACTCACCATCTTTTTGGGCTACACCCACATCACCTTTCCTCCACTTGAGCTCAAAAATCACCTCATCAACACTCATTATTTGAAGAATAGTAGGTTTATCCATTTGGGCACCGAGGGCATTTATTACCTTTTATTCAAAGACACTCAGGTGGTCCTCCAACTCCCGTTACATTCGCAGTTTGCAGCAGCAAACTACATCTACGAGTTGACTGATTTACCAGGCCATATCCAGAGATTCTACCTAGAGCATCCAGATCCAGACACCTTCCCCGAGGCACAGCCTCACAGGAGGAGCCTCTCTTTAGAGGCACACGACGACGACATTGGACTGCCACCGCCACCTTCCAGACGTCGCACCAGGCGGCGATTAGATGACGACTTCGGTCCTTACGGCTTCTACGAGATCCAGACTCAAGTGGATGAGATTCAGCAAGAGCAGCAGAGACAGGGCCACCAGCTCAATCACATGTAACCTGATGCAGAGTTCGCAGGAGTCTTGGCATGTGGATTGCGATCACTATGCCCCTAGTCGACCAACTTATGATGAGTACAGAGCACAACAAAGTTATCCATGCCCTGATTCTCGTTATTGGGCAAACTACTACTCCTCCCACCAGCAACACCCTCCACCTCAATGACTCTTCCCTCCATCTCGCTCTTAGAGTTTTCTCGGGTCGAGCAAATTTCTAAGTTCGGGGTGGGGGTGGGTGGTATGTGATCCACCCTTTATCTTCCCTTTTCAACATTTCTTTTTGCATTTTTATTTGTTTGCTTTGTTTACTTTCAAACATAAGGTCTTTATCTAGTCGGACGAATGTTGTGTTTTATCTTCAAAATCAATTGCATTATCAAATTTATTTCAAAAAACTTTGCAATATCAAGTTCCCTATGATCATGATAGCAATTTTTGGAAACGGTGGCAAGCCTTAGAGTATCAAATAGAATCAAATGCATATTTTCTTAATTTTAGCATTATATTAACTTATTTGTTTTTACACTTATCTATTATAGCTACATGTCTCTTCTATCTTATGCAACGACATTTAAAAAAAAGTTTTTTGTTGCATGGGAAAAATAAATCACACGCCAAACCCTAAGTTTGGGGTGGCATGCCCTTCTTCCATACCCCACAAAGGGGCGTACCATCAAAAGATGCAAAAAAGGCACAAAAAAAAATTGTGGTCAATGTAATCACAAGTCCATGAAAAAATTATATCCCAAGTCGAATAGAGGAGGGATTTTTCCGTCACACCTCAAATTCTCTATTCCCGTGCAAAAATCAACCCAATGAAAAAAAAAGTGTCGAAGCTCAAGTTAGATCAAGACTGTCTTTACAAAGTATGAGTTTAAAAAAAAATTAAGTTATGAAAAATGTTTTTCTTGAGAAACACAGTGCTTGCAATTTGTGGTTCTAGGAGATGCGTCACTTGGCCATGAAAAGGATTGAAGAATTGCTAATCTAGGGAGGATGAACTTGTTATTTCAAAATTTTTTTGAATCATTCTGATTTTTCAATTGCTTGAGGACAAGCAAAACTTTAAGTCTGTGGTATTTAGATGCGCATCATTAAAGAATGAATGGAAATGGTCAAAATCCTAGAAAACTAGGGTTTTAAGATGAGGGAAGGTGGAAATGAGGTGGATGTTGGTGGGAGTAGGTAGGAGATCCTTCAATGCACTAGATAGGTGGAATTGAATGATAAGGGAGTGTCACCTCATGCTAAAGCCTCCACCTAGGTATATATAGGTGGGTGGGAAGCACTGGGTTAAGTGGGGCTAGTTTGGGAAAATCCATGCAGAAAAATCTAGGTTTTGGTTGGTAGCTCGGTTGTGCTGGACAACACGCCCTTGGTGGGTAAGGTGTAAAATGGACATGCTGAGAGGGAAAGGCTATACTGGCTAGATATAAAGTTACATTGGAAGTGGAAGTAATGGAGGCTGATAGCATGACCGTGTTGGGCAGCAAAACCATGGAGGGACCTAGGTAGAACGGTCATGTTGTGTATCATGATCGTGGTGGGAAAAATGGGAGTTGGTCATTATTACTGGAGCATGTGTTCTACCTCTAGCTATCACAACCATTCTGGCTGTCTAAACTATCCTGGGGTCTTCTTTGCATGATCATGCTGGCTTGCATGACCATGGTGCTGAGGTTGATGTATCTTGTCCAAGTCTATGATTCCAATGTGATTTTTGATGTTGGAAGCATGGTCGTTTTGTGTCATCATAGTCTTCCAAGGGTTCTCCCATGCAATTGTGTTTCACACTACTACCAATATGATATTTCGTCAGTTGTTTTTTCAAGAAACACTAACACTATTATATGTAGAGTCAGTTCTTAGTAGACAACCACCATGGTTTGACCAGCTGAGAAAACATGGACTACACTTTGATTGTGTCATCAATTTCTTTGTAAAGAAGTTGACGATATATATTGCCTACAAAAATGGAATTTTGCAAAAATTTTTTGCGAGCATTTCATTTGTCTCCAAGAAACCTAAGTCGATGATTCTTTTCTTAACAACCAATGGGATAAAGAGGTGCACATGCCATCTGTCTCATGGAAACACTTTGTGTTTCTCATCGACTGTACCTACTTGATTTTTCACGTCGGTTTTTTTTACCATAACTGATGGTGTAGGTGTTGTTGGGTTGTAAGGTTAGGCGTCAATTTGTCATAGACAACTGACAAGAAAGTTTTATTTGTTGGATCCTAGGATGGGTGATTGGATGCTCTAGAGGGGGTGAATAGAGCTAAATGCACTTAAACAAAATTAACTAGATCTTGAAGATATATCATAAGATAATGGTGCTAAATAGGAAAATTGGGTGAAACTAAATCATGCATAGAAAGGGAGGAGAGATTGAAAATACACCAATTGACAAGCTATGTAGAGTGGTTCCACACTTCAAACTAGAAGTATGTCAGTCCACTACCTAGAGAGGTTAACCTCTAGAATTTCTTATCCATTGCACTCTTATATTCATTCATAAGACTTACAATACATAACCCACCAAAGGACTTACCTATCCAATACAAAGAGTCTTTAATCTTACCAAGGACTTACCCACTTTACAATGAGTCTTCGGCCTTCTCCAAGGAATTACCAACTCTTTCACAAGTCTTCAGCCTTCTAGGAAATGCCCACTCTTCTTGGAACTTCAGCCTTTGACTTCACCTTCACTCAGAGAATCTTTCACTAAGGCTTACCCACTTGAGCAAGGAGTCTTGTACCTTCATTAAGGAATTACCCAGTCTTACTCCAATAATTAGGCCTTGACCTTCACCAAGGGACTCCTTCCCTTATTCTTCATCTCTCTTACCAAGAGAGAGAATCTTCATCTTCATGGGTGAAATGAGAGACTGGGAGGTGGTAGAAGTGAGATCCTCACAAGATATACATTGAGAACTAGCTCTCTTACAAATCTCCTACTCAATGTGAAGGATGTAGAAAGTGATTAAGCTTAGAGAGAGAGAGGAGGCTGTAGGATGCACTCAACTATAGACTAGGAACCTCATATAGGGTTTTGCAATGAATGATCAACCTTGGAATGAAACCCAAGGGGTCCTATTTATACTTGGGGATGCCTAGAAGCCTTTAGGACACTTAAGGACGAATACTAGACATTTTATGTCTTGTAATAGATATATTTTAAATTATTGCAACTCCATAATGGCTAGAAGCACTTTTCTACACTTTTCTATACAGTTCTATTAGTTTGGTTTCTATACAAGTAACTCAATCGATCCCACTATGTGACAAGACCGATTTAAGCCATCAGTCTAGTTTGTCCTGGGGTAACTCGACCAATCTACTGAAATTAATTTTGGTCTATAGAGGGATTGGTCAAGTTCTGTGAAATGAAAACTTGACCGATTAAAAGTCATTTTCAAAATTCAATAAGGATCAGTCAAGTTTGCAACTTGACTGATGAAAAGCCTGATTTAAATTTTGGAAAATGGCTTTTGAGTGCTCAAATATTTGATCTAAGTGCTCCTTATTTTTTCTAATATTAATTACAAGTCTTACAATCATTACTAGTGATTTACAACATGATTCTAATGGATTTACATCATATTTCAAAAACATGCACTTGTATTGACTTTGACTTATCTTTTCTCCAAGTTGAGATACAAAATGAAAAAGATGTTGTGCCCAATGGGAATGGAGGCTAAGAAGATACATGCATGCCCAAATGACTATGTGTTGTTTCAAAAGGACTATAGCGATATGAAAGAATGTCTAAAATGTGGGGTGTCTAGATACAAAAGTACGACATTGGGTATGACAATAATAGAGTCTCTTACCAAGGTGATGTGGTATCTACCTATAATTCCCTAGTTTCAACACTTGTTTCTAATGCCTAAGAAGCACAAAATGAATCTTAGCATGTAGAGGTAAAGAAAAACAATGATGGTATGCTACGACATGCGTCTGATTCCTCACAATGGGTGAAGATTGATTTATTGCATCCTAAATTTGGCGAAGAAGCCAGGAAATTAAGACTTGGACTTTGTACAGACGAGATGTATCCAAATGGATCACTAAGCAACCAACATAGTACTTGGCCTATCATGATTTTTGTATGCAATCTTCCTCCATGGTTGTGTATGAAGAATAAGTATGTCACGTTGTCGTTGCTAATATCGGGTCCCAAAACAACCTAGAAATGATATTGATGTTTACCTTGAAACTTGATTGATGCCCTAAATAAACTATGGGGAGAAGGTGTGCTGACTTATGATGCTTTGTGGAGAGAGATGTTTAATTTATGTGCTATGCTATTTTCCTCTATTAATGACTTTCCTGATTATGGGAACTTATCTAGAAACAATGTCAAAGGAACCAAGACATGTCCTATATGTGAGGAAAATACAAATTCTATCAGAATAAAACATGGTGGTAAGACTGTATATTTTGGTCATCAAAGGTTTCTACCAAAGGTGCATCCTTATCAATAGGTGTGCAAAACATTAAATGACTCAACTGGGGAATGGAGTGCCCCTAAACTTATATTAGGGGAGGGTGTTTATGCAAGAGTAAACAACATTGTAAATCATTTTGGTAAGAGACGGTGTACTACTTACATAGGTGAAAAGTATGATCTTCCTTATTGGAGTTCTTTGACATTTCAACATTGTATCGATGTCATGCATGTTGAGAAATTTTTTTGTAATAGCATTATTGGTATTCTATTGAATATACTCGATAAGACTAAAAATGGCATCAAATCCAGAATGGACCTATGTGAAATGGGTATTAGGAAATAATTAACAAAAGAAGTTAACAAAGGTCGTCACACATATGTACCTCCTGCTCGTTACACCTTGTCTACAAAGGAGAAGAGAACTTTTTGTCAGTGTTTGCATAATGTTAAGGTTCCATAGGGATACTCAACCAATATCTGTAGATTGGTATCAATGAAGGATCTAAAGTTGATATGTCTTAAATCTCATGATTGTCACACTCTAATGCAGCATATATTGCATTTGGCTATTTGATCTATCCTTCCTAAGCATGTAAGGTTTGTAATTACTAGGCTTTGCTTCTTCTTCAATAATTTATGCAGAAACGTAATTGATTATGAGATTCTAGATAAGTTTCAAAGAGAAGTGGTTGTTACCCTATGTCAACTTGAGAAATATTTTCCCCCATCATTCTTTGATATCATAGTATATCTAGTTGTCCATTTAACTAGGGAAGTGAAAATGTTGGGTACAATTTTCTTACATTGGATGTATCCTTTTGGTGGTACATGAGTCTTTATAAAGGTGATGTATGGTATTGTTGTTGCCACAAAGGGGAGTATCATTAAGAGATATATTGTAAGGGAGGTTATGGACTTTTCCAATGACTTTTTGAGTTGCAATGGAACTCCTACTAATGTTGTGAACTGTGATGTTTATTTCAGCAAAGGTATTTTGGGAGAACGACAAACAAATATCAATCATGAGTAGTGGGAACAAGCACATTTGTAGCATTGATGATGTGGGTATTTATATCACTGAACACACCAATGAGTTCAAGAGAATTTATCCCCATGCCAGTTCAATGTGGCTTGCTAGAGAGCATAACCAGACATTTAGTAGGTGGTTTGAAAAGAAAGTATTCCATAAACTATCACAAATACCAAATAATGTTACATCTATCAAATGGCTTGTGTATAAGACAAAGACCCACATTACATCTTACAAAGGGTTTGACATAAATGGTTTTTCATACTATACAAACGTCAAGATGATAAAATTGTTATCCAAAACAGTGGAGTCACCCTTCAAATGTCTTCATTGTATTTTTCTAGTGCCAAGGATAAGAGTACATGTGAAGGAAATATGTCTTATTATGGTTTCAGTGAAGACATAAGGAAATTTGACTACATTAAGTTTAGACTTCCATTGTTTAGATGTAAATGGGTTGATAACAATAAAGAAGTTATAGTTGATGTAAGACCCCTGACCTGAGTTTTGGGGTAACCCTATTTTCGTTGTATTAATAATGTGCTTAAAACCTTGCCCTAATATTTTAAGATGTAATTCGGTCTTATGGAGAGCTTAAGTTTCAAGTTTGAGCTTGTTTGGATGTTGTTTGTGCTTTCTGTGCTGGTTTTGGTGCAAATTACAAATTACCACATGAAGGGGTTGATGTGCAATTTACCACATCTGGAGTGTTCCTTCTCTTCCTTGACATCATATAGAGGATATATAAATTTGTGGGAGCCTTGTTTGACCTCTGGTTGAGGTGTTGACACCTTAAGGGTGATTAGGGTTTCCATGCATGTTGGATGTCTTGATCCGTGAAGTATGTTGGGTTGTCTCAACCATGGGTCACAACCTAGGTCTATATTGGAGGGTTTCACTATCGAGACACCTCCTCTAGTATAGGGTCATAACCTAGATAGTCTAGAGAGGTGTTGGGTTGAGATGGTTGAACTAGTTGGGGTTGTCTCAACCTAGGGTTTGTAGTGATGCTTTGTCTCAACCTAGAGGGGATGGTGATGGGTGGTGTCGCGACCACGGGAGGTGCACCCTAGGATGGCCATGACCACGACCATGGGCGATGACATGGTGGTCGAGACACTTCCTAAAGTGTATCACCATGTCATGCATGCCATGTTTAATTGGTTGCATGTGGGTGCATGTTGGTCTTTTGTAAGGACAAGTGTCCCTTAGTGTGTTGACACCTCACCCCTTACTCTCTCTTTCATCAACCATCTATAAAACCCCTTATCTCTTATCTCTTGCAACCCTTTTCGGCCATTTATCTTCTTCCTCCTTTTTTTCTTGTTCATGGAGCTTGGTGGAGCAAGGAAATTCGTCCATGGAGCTTGGGGGATCAATCTCCTCTTGCATGTGGTGGTGGTAGTGATCCGAGCTCATCTTCCATCCTTGGTAATTGTTTGTCTTCTAAGTTGATGTTTGTTTTGATCTCCTACCTTCATATTCCTCTCTTTTCTCATCCCTAGACCACTATTCTTCCATGGTGGTCGTTTGGGAGAGAAACTCCTCATCACAAGGGTCATAGACCATGTTTTGATAAGGTAGACCCAAGTGTGAAGAGGATTTCTCTTCTCTTTCTCATTTTCTCTTTTGGTTTGGGCAAGAGCTTCTTTGCTTCTTTCCTTTGTCTATCTTTGATGTTGGTGTATTTTCCTTCTCGAGGTGCTCTTGTGGTTAAGAGTGGAGTTTTTGGTGAAACTTCTTCAACCCTTGGATCGTGTGCTTGGAGCTCTTGATCTTGGAGTTTGGAGCTCTTGGTGGTGATCATCTTAAGGCAGGTTATATAACTCTTTGCCCTCTCTATTAATTATAGTCTTTCATACATGCAAGCTATTGTATTCTCTCTTAAAACATTACCCTAACATGATATTAGATGATGATAATCTCTAGAAATTTTTTTGTTGGTGATTATATTGCATGGTTTGGATGAAATTTAAAACCCTAATTTCATATACCCGACTTTGATGATTGTGGTGTTGTGATGATATTCCTATCTCCTTTTAACCTTAATCTTACTCACATTCATGATATTTGATTACCTATATGTTGAGATAAGTTTAGGTTCGGTTTGGGTACCTTACTCATGGTTTCCTCTCTATTAAATGAGATCCTTCCATGTGGTATCATGATGTATGACTTAGGGTTTATGGTGATTGTTTAGCATGAGCCTTTCTTTTTTGATGATCATGGTTTTCCCTTAGTCTTGTTTCTATTTTGAGACACAAACATCATCCCTTAGGGTGGTCAAGACACCTACCCCATGTTGGTCATTACCATAGTTAATTTTGAGCAAGATGCTTCCCTTTTGATATGTTATACCTAGTGTTGATGGAGGTTGGGACACTTGAGGATTGATGGTCATGTTGACCCCTATTTGGTGAGGTGGTTACCCTAGTCTTAGGACTTGAACTTGCCTTAGTTTTGGTCATGGAACACCCCTTGAGAGAGGTTGCAACATGTGGTCTTGGGTCGTGACATGCTGCCATGGTTTGAGGTCGAAACAACCATGTTTCTTGGAGTAGTGACAACCTTGTGAGTGGTTGGAACCCTAACCCTAGATGGGTCGAGACATGAAGCAGGTCAAGCTTGAGGGATGTCGTGACCTTGACACCCTATGTGTCATGGGCGTGACATATTGTGGGTTGAGTGGTCATGACCTATTTTCTTATGTATTTGAGACCTAGGACTAATGGGTGGTTTGATGGTGGTTGAGGGGTTATGCTTGGACACATGTTGACATCTTGTATGAGTAATAGATAAGCCATAATACATGCTATTTTGATAATATTTAATCTACCCTAATCTTGTTCTTTAACCTTAAGGATGCTCCAAGATGGTGGGAGATGGTGAACCTAGTATTGGTAATTGAAATTAGCTTCAAAACCCTAATTGATTATGAATGTAAAACCCTAATCCAAATGATGAGTAAGGTGTTATGTTAGCTTTTCTTTCTTGTAACAACTAATATGTTATGATATCATCTCTCTCATCTTTGAACCCTTAGCCTTGCAGGCTGAATGCATGCCATTGCATGGTATGCTATGGTGATGGTTATGAATAATTGAGGCATGTGGAGATAATGATGTGATACATGGAATTAGGATGTTTTCTCTTTCTTGATTATTAATTTCAAACCATGTAGGTGATATGAACCAAAATACCATAGCTAGTGCATGCTATGATGAGTATGATGTTACATTGGTTGAATGAGCCTTTATGAGGCATGTTGAAATACTTGTGATACAAGAATGATGTGAATGGGTCTTATGACCCAGTGATGGTCTGATGCCTATTGTGACACTAGTGATAGTTGTGAGTGGATGTGTAATAGTGGTGATGGTATTATGAATGGAAGTGTACATGTGTTATGTGGTAATAGTGTGATTAGTCCACACCTTATACGTTTTATAGCTTCTGAAATCGTACTATACCCTTCATCTTATAGAATTTGTTATGATTTTATATGTTGTAACTTTATTGATGCTAAAATTCACCCAATAGACTAACTAATAAAGTGGAACCTTAATCATACAGGTGCCTTGTGCCATAGATCCTTTCTAGTGTTAGCCTTAATTGTCGGATTGGTGAAAAGAGTTTTACTCATAGTGCATATTTTTGAATATGCGAGGTGCAAGTCGAGTATCCCCATGCATCCTAATTTAAGATTGTGTGAGATGGCCATGCGTGAGACAATCTCATTGTGATATGGATGGTCATGCATGAGCCATTCCTTGACAAAATGTCCCTATGTGAGCCTATTCTTCTAGCACTGTTACCTGTACCAAAGTGGGCTAGGTGTTGTTATATATGGACGGCCATGCGTGAGTTGATCCTTCTGTTGAATACAAGTCACTTTTGCAGTTGACTGACATGTCTCTACATTGTTACTCTCATGCTGATTGGGAGGTGTTGGAAAGGTTGTGGATTCCAAATCTTCCATTGACCTTGTATGGAACCTATTTCAACTTAGTAGTGGTTGGTTGGATATTAGTGGTATGCCTCAGATCCTCAGGGAAATAATTAAAAATACATAATCAACTATGTAGCGTGCTTGCTTAGGATGAAATAGGGAAAACATCGGATGAGGCCTTGCTTTACTTCTATATAGATTGGTTGGTAGAAAATATACATGTTCTTCATATTTCTCTTTAGCTATAAAGTGTCCTACTGATCTTCTTAACTAATAATAACTTCCTTGCTTACATCAATAATTGAATCTGCTTATCATAGATGTAGTTTTACTTCCATTCTTTAGTTACTTTATCTATTCTTCAATAGAGTTGGCGGAGAGTTATATCTCTCGCTAGGAAGTTTGGTCTCACCATGTTGGTTTCCACATCTTTTAGGTGACCATGCACGATGCGGTGGTGATCATGCTACTGAGGAGGAGTAGCAACAAGATCAGTAGCTGATAAGGTTAGGTGTGCTGCTTGTTGGTCTTTTAGTGTTAGAGTCCTAGAGTCGTCCCTATACACTCAGATCTTAGGGATAGTTCAGTGTGTTTTTTTGGTCGTGCTATTGATATGATTTTTTGACTTATGTGCCCTTTTGTTGTATATAGTTGGTAGGTGTACATGTATATGCAAGAGAAACATATCTCATGTGTGATAGGCATGTCTATGGAACATGTTGTAAGCATGACATGCTATGAGATATATGCTAAAGATGGCAAGTTATGAATCTTTATGTAACAAGTTTTCTGAGGTCGGTTCCTTGCGAAATCAATTTTAATTGTTAGTGTTTTTGGATAATCCTCTTGTTTAGTATTGTTTTCGCATTTAGTTTTGAGTAATCTCAAGGTTTGTGGTGAGGTGTGTCACAGTTGATGAACTCAGTTTCACAATAGTGAATTTTGAATGGACAACTGAGAAGGATGAACTCTTCATCATGGCATCACAAGCAAAACATGTATTCTATATTGACAATCTTGCAAAAGAAAATTAGTTTGTCGTTCTTCATGGAAAAAGATAGTTCATGCTAGATATTATTAATGAAGAAGAGTACTATGAAAAGTATGATGACTCTAGTCCATTTTCTCTTGGCTTACTAAGTGTAAATGTTGAACCTAACACTGATGACTACACACGTGAAAATAA